>CM012447.1:31186179-32642078 GCA_003999625.1 Oryzias javanicus | reverse complement strand
TAATGGATGATGGATGGATGGATGATGGAATGGATGAATGATGGATGGATGATGGATGGATGGATGGATGGAGATGGATGGATGGATGATGGATGGATGGATGGAGGAATGGATGAATGGATGGATGGATGCATGGATGGATGATGGATGGATGGATGGATGGATGGATGGATGATGATGGATGGATGGATGATGAGATGGATGGATGGATGGATGAATGATGGATGATGGATGGATGATGAATGGATGGATGATGGATGAATGGATGGATGATGGATGGATGATGCATGGATGGATGATGGATGGATGGATGGATGGGATGATGGTTGGATGGATGATGGATGGATGAATGATGGATGGATGGATGGATGGATGGATGGATGGATGGATGAATGGAGGATGGATGGATGATGATGATGGAAGGTGGATGGATGATTATGGATGATATATGGATGGATGGATGATATGGTGATGATGGATGATGGATGGATTATGGGCATGGAGATGCATGGATGGGATGATGGATGGATGATGCTGGATGATGGATGGATGGAAAAAGGATGATGATGATGGATGAAAGGATGGATGGATGATGGAAGGATGCATAAATGATGGATGAAAGGATCGATGGATGGATGGATAAGGATGGATGGATGAATGGATGATGGATGGATGGATGAAAGGATGGATGGATGGATGAAAGGATGGATGGATGAAATGATGGATGGATGATGGATGGATGCATAGATGATGGATGAAAGGATGGATGGATGGATGCATAGATGATGGATGAAAGGATGGATGGATGAATGGATGATGGATGAAAGGATGGATGATGGATGAAAGGATGGATGGATGGATGGATGATGGAAGGATGGATGGATGCGGATGGATGATGGATGGATGGATGATGGATGAATGGATGAAAGGATGGATGGATGGATGGATAATGGATGGATGCATAGATGATGGATGAAAGGATGGATGGATGAAAGGATGGATGGATGAATGGATGATATAGATGAAAGGATGGATGATGGATGAAAGGATGATGGATGGATGGATGGATGATGAAAGGATGGATGGATGGATGAAAGGATGGATGGATGATGGATGAAATGATGGATGGATGATGGATGGATGAATGAATGGATGAATGGATGAAAGGATGGATGGATGGATGAAAGGATGGATGGATGAATGGATGATGGATGAAAGGATGGATGATGGATGGGATGGATGATGGATTGGATGGATGGATGATGGATGGATGATGGATGGATGGATGATGGATGATGGGGATGATGGATGGATGATGGGATGGATATGATGAATGGATGGATGATGGATGGATTGGATGGATGGATGCATGGATGGATGGATGGATGAAAGGAAGGATGGATGGATGAAAGGATGGATGGATGGATGATGGATGGATATGGATGGATGATAAGGATGGATGGATGATTGATGGATGGATGAAAAGATGGATGGATGAAAGGATGGATGGAATGGATGAAAGGATGGATGGATGGATGATTGATGGATGGATGAAAAGATGGATGATGGATGGATGATGGATGGATGGATGATTGATGGATGGATGAAAAGATGGATGGATGGAATGATGGATGGATGAAATGGATGGATGGATGATGGATGAAAGGATGGATGGAATGGATGGAATGGATGGAATGGATGGATGATGGATGATGGATGAAAGGATGGATGGATGGATGAAAGGATGGATGGATGGATGATGGATGAAAGGATGGATGGATGGAATGATGGATGGATGATGGATGAATGGATGGATGATGGAATTGAATGGATGGATGGATGAAAGGACGGATGGATGGATGATGGATGGATGGATGAAGGATGGATGGATGATGGATGGATGAAAGGATGGATGGATGATGGATGGATGAAAGGATGGATGGATGATGGATGCATGGATGGATGATGGATGGATGAAAAGATGGATGGATGGATGAAAGGATGGATGGATGAAAGGATGAATGGATAATGGATGGATGGATGGATGATGGATGGATGGATGGATGATGGATGGATGAATTGATGGATGGATGGATGATGGATGACTTGATGATAGATGAAAGAATGGATGATGGATGGATGATGGATGATGGATGAAAGGATGGATGGATGGATGAAAAGATGGATGGATGGATGGATGGATGAATGGATGGATGGATGGAAGGATGAATGGATGATGGATGGATGGAAGGATGAATGATGAATGGATGATGGATGATGGATGGATGATGAAGAATTGAATCCAAAATTCTTCAAATGAAATAAATAACTTAAGACAGAAAAATAAATCCAAATGTTTAACGATGGAAAAATTAAAATATGAATAATTATCATTTCTTGGTCTGTAGATCAATAAAACAGATGAATATTAATGCATGTTGATTATGTTTCTCTGCTGAGAGAGGAGAGGATGAACCTCAGCTGATCCTTTGATGAACGTTTAATCCTCACCTGAAGATCTGATCCTCACCTGAGGATCTGATCCTCACCTGACATCAGTGTTGGGATTCATCTCATCTCAGCTCTAATGAAAACATTTCTAAATGATTTAATATGATTTCATGTATTTAGATTTTTCTGTTTTCATGAAGGTCAGACACATGAAGAAGAATCAAACGTTTGTCTTTGAATCTTTCAAAACCTTAAAGCTGGACATCTCCAACATGAAGGTGAACGGAGATCCTGGTGACGGACGTGGAGCTTTCATCCTCCTGAAAAAGAGCGACCCTGAAGGATCATGGGAGTTCCTGACACAAACAAGCCCAGGTTGGTGCTGCCAGCAGCGCCACCCGGAGGCTGAAAGTATATTACAGCCGTGGAGTTCTGGAGCATCCCAGAGAACCTCCACGGCTTCTGCTGACACCACCTGCTGGGCCAGAACATCACCTCTGGGGGGCCAAATGTGGCCCGCGGGCCACACTATGGCAGATGGTCATCATTGGTCAGAGCGAGCTGTGATTGGTCGATCTGAGTCGTTGTTTCTGTGGCAACCAATCTCACCAATGAGGAGTGAGCTTGTTGGGAAGCCACACCCCCTCCACTTAAAGCAGGAACAGGAGGATCTGGAACGTTGGAGGCGGGGCCTGCAGGCGCCACCTGCTTTTACTGAGGCATCTGATTGGTCGATTTATAACTTGAAATAAATATATATAATTAAAAAAATGAAGAAGATGCTAAGAAGAGAGACCGGATCCAGAAGGATTCTTCTGACCAATAGAATTCTCTGCTTCCTGTTTGGGACATCAGTGGGGAGGAGATGATCTGTCCAGTTCTCTCTATACTGTCTCTAAACATTCATCCATTTTTACTCTGAGCCCTCAGGGTCATGGGGTTGCTGGAGCCTATCCCAGTCACAGGGCTCCACCCTGGAGGTCACCTGTCAGGTGTGAGAAGAACCTGTGGATCCTGTTTTTGGAGCAAACAAACACCTGTGTGCTAACCGCTGCCCCACCGGGCCGCCCTCCAACAGTAAACTCTCTTTGCTCCGCCGTGACTTCATGCCGGGATCTCATGGTCTTTTCTCTTCTCTCTGACTCCGCCCCTTTTTCCTCTCCTAAAAGTTTCTTGTTTTTTTTTAATCATCTGTCTAATGATGATTCTCCCACCTCCGTCATGTCTCTGAGACAATAATCTGAAGAGCTGCTGGTGGAAACAGAAATCTTTATTAACAAAACAAAGATGCGTTCAAGAACCCGTTTCAGAGCGGAAAAGTCGATTCTCACGACGAACGTCTGATAAAAACTTTTAAAGAAAAGAATTCAACATTTCAGAGGAAAAACCATCAAGAAATCATTTCTATGAACATCATTTGTTCTTTATGCTGATAGAATCTGATCCAAACAGAAACACTTGCTGGTGTCTGCAGACGGAACCGACCCGGTCCGGTCCAAACCTCCGACACCAGAGGAAACCACAAACCAGACCTGACCATATCTGAACCAAACGTTGACAAACATCAAAAGGATTTGGTTCAGATCCAGGATTTGTTTGGAGGCGGAGCCTAAACCTCCTCAGGCTTTTCAAGTTCTCCAGAACTTTCTCTCCAGAACTTTCTCTCCAGGATTTCTCAAACATTGAATTTCATGATCAGTGATTTATCTTTGAGCGGATCCCGTCGGGTTGGAGAGGCGTCTGCACGGACGCCGTACGACGCGCTCTCAGATGGCTCCTGGAGGGCGTGGCTAACTGAAGGGTTGAGGGTTCAACAGCACAAACGGGACGAGTCGGCCGGCTCCTCCTTCAGAACCACCAACGCACTCTGGGAGGGGGCTCCGGCGTGGGGACCGCCACGTCAAAGATGGCGTCCGGGCCGACAGACGAGCACATGTAGTAGAGGTTGGCGCCCAGCATGACCAGCATGGGGAGGAAGGAGAAGGAGAAGCCCATCCCCCGAACGCTGCTGCCCAGAGCCAGACACAGCCAGTAGATGAGCCTGAGGAGACACGGGAAGAAATGATGTCCATCCAGGATGTTTCCATGGAAACTGAAGTTCGGATTCCATCCTGATTCTCTCCTGATTTTATCCTGATTCTATCTTGATTTTATCCTGATTTTGTCCTGATTTTATCCTGGTTCTGTCCTGATTTTATCCTGATTCTGTCTTGATTTTATCCTGATTCCATCCTGATTTTCTCCTGATTTTCTCCTGATTTCATCCTGATTTTCTTCCTGATTCTGTCCTGATTTTATCCTGGTTCTGTCCTGATTTTATCCTGATTCTCTCCAGATTTATCCTGATTCCATCCTGATTTTCTCCTGATTTTGTCCTGATTTTATCCTGGTTCTGTCCTGATTTTATCCTGGTTCTGTCCTGATTTTATCCTGATTCTGTCTTGATTTTATCCTGATTCCATCCTGATTTTCTCCTGATTTTGTCCTGATTTTATCCTGGTTCTGTCCTGATTTTATCCTGATTCTGTCTTGATTTTATCCTGATTCCATCCTGATTTTCTCCTGATTTTCTCCTGATTTCATCCTGATTTTCTCCTGATTCTGTCCTGATTTTATCCTGGTTCTGTCCTGATTTTATCCTGATTCTCTCCAGATTTTGACCTGATTCCATCCTGATTCTCTCCTGATTTTATCCTGATTTCATCCTGATTCTATCCTGATTTTATCCTGATTCTGTCTTGATTTTTTCCTGATTCTCTCCTGATTTTATCCTGATTTTTTTCCTGATTTTATCCTGATTCTCTCCAGATTTTATCCTGATTCTATCCTGATTCTGTCTTGATTTTGACCTGATTCTATCTTGATTTCATCCTGATTCTCTCCTGATTTTATCCTGATTCTATCTTGATTTTATCCTGATTTTTTCCTGATTTTATCCTGATTTTATCCTGATTTTTTCCTGATTTTATCCTGATTCTATCCTGATTCTGTCTTGATTTTGTCCTGATTCTATCTTGATTTCATCCTGATTCTCTCCTGATTTTATCCTGATTCTATCTTGATTTTATCCTGATTTTATCCTGATTTTTCCTGATTTTATCCTGATTCTATCCTGATTCTGTCTTGATTTTGTCCTGATTCTATCTTGATTTCATCCTGATTCTCTCCTGATTTTATCCTGATTCTATCTTGATTTTATCCTGATTTTATCCTGATTCTCTCCAGATTTTATCCTGATTCTATCCTGATTTTATCCTGATTCTGTCTTGATTTTGTCCTGATTATATCTTGATTTTATCCTGATTTTGTCCTGATTTTCTCTTGGTTCTGTCCTGATCTTCTCCTGGTTCTGTCCTGATTTTCTCCTGGTTCTGTCTTGATTTTATCCTGATTCCATCCTGATTTTCTCCTGATTTTCTCCTGATTTCATCCTGATTTTCTCCTGATTCTGTCCTGATTTTATCCTGGTTCTGTCCTGATTTTATCCTGATTCTCTCCAGATTTTATCCTGATTCCATCCTGATTTTCTCCTGATTTTGTCCTGATTTTATCCTGGTTCTGTCCTGATTTTATCCTGGTTCTGTCCTGATTTTATCCTGATTCTGTCTTGATTTTATCCTGATTCCATCCTGATTTTCTCCTGATTTTGTCCTGATTTTATCCTGGTTCTGTCCTGATTTTATCCTGATTCTGTCTTGATTTTATCCTGATTCCATCCTGATTTTCTCCTGATTTTCTCCTGATTTCATCCTGATTTTCTCCTGATTCTGTCCTGATTTTATCCTGGTTCTGTCCTGATTTTATCCTGATTCTCTCCAGATTTTGACCTGATTCCATCCTGATTTTATCCTGATTTCATCCTGATTCTATCCTGATTTTATCCTGATTCTGTCTTGATTTTTTCCTGATTCTATCCTGATTTTATCCTGATTTTTTCCTGATTTTATCCTGATTCTCTCCAGATTTTATCCTGATTCTATCCTGATTCTGTCTTGATTTTGACCTGATTCTATCTTGATTTCATCCTGATTCTCTCCTGATTTTATCCTGATTCTATCTTGATTTTATCCTGATTTTTTCCTGATTTTATCCTGATTTTATCCTGATTTTTCCTGATTTTATCCTGATTCTATCCTGATTCTGTCTTGATTTTGTCCTGATTCTATCTTGATTTCATCCTGATTCTCTCCTGATTTTATCCTGATTCTATCTTGATTTTATCCTGATTTTATCCTGATTCTCTCCAGATTTTATCCTGATTCTATCCTGATTTTATCCTGATTTTATCCTGATTCTCTCCAGATTTTATCCTGATTTTATCCTGATTTTTTCCTGATTTTATCCTGATTCTATCCTGATTCTGTCTTGATTTTGTCCTGATTCTATCTTGATTTCATCCTGATTCTCTCCTGATTTTATCCTGATTCTATCCTGATTTTATCCTGATTCTGTCTTGATTTGTCCTGATTCTATCTTGATTTTATCCTGATTTTGTCCTGATTTTATCCTGGTTCTGTCCTGATTTTATCCTGTTCTGTCCTGATTTTATCCTGATTCTGTCTTGATTTTATCCTGATTCCATCTTGATTTTATCCTGATTTTATCCTGATTCTCTCCAGATTTTATCCTGATTCTATCCTGATTTTATCCTGATTCTGTCTTGATTTTGTCCTGATTCTATCTTGATTTTATCCTGATTTTGTCCTGATTTTATCCTGGTTCTGTCCTGATTTTATCCTGGTTCTGTCCTGATTTTATCCTGATTCTGTCTTGATTTTATCCTGATTCCATCCTGATTCTCTCCTGATTTTATCCTGATTCTATCTTGATTTTATCCTGATTTTATCCTGATTCTCTCCAGATTTTATCCTGATTCTATCCTGATTTTATCCTGATTCTGTCTTGATTTTGTCCTGATTCTATCTTGATTTTATCCTGATTTTGTCCTGATTTTATCCTGGTTCTGTCCTGATTTTATCCTGGTTCTGTCCTGATTTTATCCTGATTCTGTCTTGATTTTATCCTGATTCCATCCTGATTTTCTCCTGATTTTCTCCTGATTTCATCCTGATTTTCTCCTGATTCTGTCCTGATTTTATCCTGGTTCTGTCCTGATTTTATCCTGATTCTCTCCAGATTTTATCCTGATTCCATCCTGATTTTCTCCTGATTTTGTCCTGATTTTATCCTGGTTCTGTCCTGATTTTATCCTGGTTCTGTCCTGATTTTATCCTGATTCTGTCTTGATTTTATCCTGATTCTATCCTGATTTTCTCCTGATTTTGTCCTGATTTTATCCTGGTTCTGTCCTGATTTTATCCTGATTCTGTCTTGATTTTATCCTGATTCCATCCTGATTTTCTCCTGATTTTCTCCTGATTTCATCCTGATTTTCTCCTGATTCTGTCCTGATTTTATCCTGGTTCTGTCCTGATTTTATCCTGATTCTCTCCAGATTTTGACCTGATTCCATCCTGATTCTCTCCTGATTTTATCCTGATTTCATCCTGATTCTATCCTGATTTTATCCTGATTCTGTCTTGATTTTTTCCTGATTCTATCCTGATTTTATCCTGATTTTTTCCTGATTTTATCCTGATTCTCTCCAGATTTTATCCTGATTCTATCCTGATTCTGTCTTGATTTTGACCTGATTCTATCTTGATTTCATCCTGATTCTCTCCTGATTTTATCCTGATTCTATCTTGATTTTTTCCTGATTTTATCCTGATTTTATCCTGATTTTTTCCTGATTTTATCCTGATTCTATCCTGATTCTGTCTTGATTTTGTCCTGATTTTGTCCTGATTCTATCTTGATTTCATCCTGATTCTCTCCTGATTTTATCCTGATTCTATCTTGATTTTATCCTGATTTTATCCTGATTCTCTCCAGATTTTATCCTGATTCTATCCTGATTTTATCCTGATTCTGTCTTGATTTTGTCCTGATTATATCTTGATTTTATCCTGATTTTGTCCTGATTTTCTCTTGGTTCTGTCCTGATCTTCTCCTGGTTCTGTCCTGATTTTCTCCTGGTTCTGTCCCTTGACAGTCCTGGACTGAAGGACCAGATCATTTTCATAATTCTTCTTTCTTTCTGCACACTTTGATCCATAATGTCTCCTCTGCCACATTCTCAGAAACACCTGAAACCTGGTGAAGTAGAATTTTGGACATGTTGATATCCAAAAGCAGTTTTTAAATTATTATTGGATGGCCACACAACCACTTTTCAGTCACTCTGTAACAAAATATGACATTTGTGGATTTCAAACATGTTCAAACATTACGGGGAAAGAACGCCTTCAGGCTCCACCCACAACCACGACTGACGTCTGCTCTCCTCCAGCATCACTGGGAAGCTCAGATTCTGAGCGGCGCTGTAGATGTGGCGTTCCCCGTCGGAAAATCGTGACAATTCAAAACATGAAACGTGCGCTGAAGCTGAACGAGACGGTAGAAATGTGGGCGTGGCTAACAGAATTCTCTCCCAAGATTCACTTTTGCAGATTTCCCGTAGATGTTCGTCAGCTGCTGAGCTGATGTTTGAGCAGAACTCTGACCCTGAACCATCAATAGAACCTGGTTAATGTTTACCTGCAGAACCGGGACAGAGGTCGACCATCAGTCAGAGTCCACATCTGCTGTCTGTGATGTTCATGAAGGCCGATCGGGTCGATGAGCAGAACCACCGACACCAATACAAACGTTAATCATTCTTGGACCGGACGGGTCGGTTCTGTCGGCCCGTCAGGCTGAGGAACCAGAAGAAAACTCTTCTGACCAGAGAGCTTTATTTTGTTAAATCTGGAGGACTTGATCTACAGCCACAGAAGTTCTGACAGAACTCTCACGGAACCGAACTCGCCAGGAACTTCAGATTCTGAGTTTTCACTGTTAACCGTTTGGTTCTCAGGACTCGTGACGGTTCTTCACTTCATTCACGGTGACGCCAGCTTTACGTACCTGCCGAACACGAAGACGATGGTCAGCAGCGGCACCAGCTTGACCAGATCCTGGCTGACGTACGTCGCCATGACGGCCAGCTGCAGGAAGTAGAAGAGGAAGAGGGCCAGCGACTCGCTGACGAAGTGCCCGTGCACCCTCACTTCCCTGTCCACCCGAGCGTCCAGGTAGAGCGGCTTCAGGGCGCAGTGCCGCAGCCGGGCCACGCCCTTCACCAGCACGCCTGCAAGCAGCCCAAGCTCACGGTTAGCGCCCCCCCTCGGCCGCGCGGAGCCCAGACGCCCGATTCTCACCGAGGACGATGGGGATGACGGCGAAGAAGGCGCAGCGGAGCGTGTAGATGACCCTGAGGGGGGCGCCGCGCAGCACAGGGGGGTCGAAGGGGAGCAGGGCGTAGCCCCCCCACACCAGCAGGGGGAACAGGAGGCCCCCCGCCAGGGCGGAGGCGACGAAGCCCAGCTTCTCCCGGTCCACGTGTTCACACAGGTCTGAAGACGGAGAGAAACGTTTGGTGTGAAAGAGTCGAGTCTGAACGCCGTCGGCGCGGCGAGCTCTCAGAGGTCGGCGAGCTCTCAGAGGTCGGAGAGCTCTCAGAGGTCGGCGAGCTCTCAGAGGTCGGCGAGCTCTCAGAGGTCGGCGAGCTCTCAGAGGTCGGCGAGCTCTCAGAGGTCGGCGAGCTCTCAGACAACATGAACATATGAGAAACTCAAAGGAAAAAGCAGAACGTGACAGAAACCTGTCAGTCGCCTCCAGAGCGAAACTTTAAACAGGTTGCTATGGAGACGAGACGAACAGAGAACGCCTCCGTCACAGGAATGCTGCTCGGACTGGGGTGGGGGGTGGGGGGTGGGGGGTTTTTACAATATTAGCTACACCCCAAAAAAAAGAAGGCCAAAATTAGCCAAAACAGCTAGCATGTAGCAGAAATGTTAGCTAAACTTCAAAATAGCCTAAAAAATCCAACCCTCCGGGTAATTCTATTGCCCCTCCGGGTAATTAATGACCTCCTCCTAAACCCAGAACAAACTGAGGTCATTATCCTGGGCCCTAAACACCTGAGAGATGATCTCTCAGATCAGATAATCTCCTTGGATGATATAAATATTTCCTCCAATCCTACAGTTTTATTTGACCAGGATTTATCATTTAAGGCTCACAGATCACAAGCTTGTAGTTCTAGAATCTCTAAAAGTCCAGTTGGAGGTAGAACCTTCATCCATCAAGCTCCTGTTCTCTGGAATAAGCTACAGCTCATGTCAGAGATCCAGCACAGTTTCTACCTTCAAAGCTAGCCTTAAAACATTCCTCCTTAAAACATTCCTCCTTAAAACATTCCTCCTTAAAACATTCCTCTTTGGACAGGTTAGCGTTCTGCTAGATCTTCTATCATGTTCTTCTCCACATCATCTCTGAGGTTCTGTCCTCTATTCTCATTTCTTCTCTTCTCTTCTACTCTTTATTCTTTATTAGATGTAGTTCTCCATGCTTTTGTTGGTGCAGTTCCATTCACATGTTGTTCTTCTCATGATTTCAGATCCAGGTGGATCTCCCACGCTCCTGCTCCTGGTCGTGGACTGACTGAGGACTTCATCTCCACTCGTCCCTCAGCTCTATCTGAATGAACTCTATTGTAGAAGCTCATTCTTCTTCACCAGTTCTGGTATCTCCTGTCCGTCCTGGGACATGTTAATCGTGTTCGTCCCGTGTTCTAAGCGTGTTTTGGCTCCCGTGTTTAACTGTCATTTTAGTCGTCTTTTCATCTGATCGATCTTCTTTTGTCCCTTTTTAAATCAATAAACTCTAAACCAGTGACATTAGGAAAAGGGGGCGGAGCTTCTTCTGTACTGAATGAATCATTCTGTCTGCCGTCTTTATAAATAAAGTTATGTACAGAGTCTCTATGGGTTTGTGACCTCTGACCTTTGCCGTTTGACAGTGAAGTGAACAGACGTGTTCAGGTTCTGTTGGTACCGGTTCTGATCCAGCGTCTCTCACTCACAGACTTTGTCGTTCTCCTCCCACTCGTCCCGGCCGCGCTCTGCAGGAGCCGCCACCTCCCTCTCAGGGAGGATCTCGTCCGGGTCCGGGTCCCGGGTCAGAACCGTGATCTTCCCGCTCCTCCCCTCCGCGTCTTCGTCCTCCTCCTCATCGTCAGCGAGCCAGCAGTCCTCCTTCAGCTCCTCGTCTCTCCACCTCTCCCCCTCCGGCATGCTCTCCCTCCACCTGGACGGGCCCCTCACCTGGCTGCCCTCCTCCTCCCCCTCCGCCCCCTCCTCTCGGTTCTGGTCCAACAGGATCTTCCGGTTCAGGTTCCCTGACCACAGTAAGGTGCTGGGCTCCAGCCGAGCAGAAGGAGACTGTTCCTCCTGCTCCATGTCCTCCTCCTCCTCAGAGGGGGGGTCTTTGAGGTCCTCCTCCTCAGAGGGGGGGTCTTTGGGCTCCTCCCTCTCTGTGATTTGAGCTGCAGGTGAACCAGGATCCGGATCTTTAGTCTGCAGATCTCTGGACGGGTTCGGGTTCGGGTCCAGAACCTGAGCTTGGTCCTGCTGATCCATCAGATCTTCAACAGGTGTCCCCGCAGGTGTCCGCGGACATGTTCCGTCTCAGGTGTGTTCCTGTGGACAGACAGGTGACGTCAGAGCCCCGCAGGTTCCATTTCCGGCTGCAGGTTCTAAAGTTCGTCGTTTATCTCGGGCGTGTTCGTCTGCGGGTCACAGAACAGATTCGGTCACTTCCGGGATCAAAAACACGTCGACCGGTTCTGAAGAACCCGAACCTCGGAGCGTTTCTGGGTTCTGGACTTCTCCTCCCACCGCGCGGAGTTCTGCGTCACGCGGGGAACGAAACCGGTTCCGTTAGAGAAACCGCCGGCGGGGATCGAACCGGAAAACGAAGCGCCGACGGTTCCGATCTGCTCACACCCGAACGTAACCGAACCGTCGGACTGACAGGATCTTCTGACCGAGTTCGGACGGAGCTTACCTGACAGGTGAGAGGACGTGGCGAAGTCCCTCCTGTCAAAGATAGAAAAAACAGTGAGAGGTCTGACTCCGCCCACAGAGAGAAAGACTCGATCAAAGACTCGATCAAAGACTCGATCCGCTCAAATAAAGAGTTTCTGTTATTAAAATACAGTTTATTGCTGCTCAGCGACACGGAATCAGTAAAGAGACGAACTTCACTAAAGTCTTTAATAAAATAAAGATGATTCTATAAAATACACATAAGACATAAATCTGCTTTTATTCTTTCAAACTCTTTCTGAAGTTATACATAAATTAAATGTTAATTTACTGGAGTTTCTTGTTCTAAATTATTTAGAAATATCTAAACAGACATAATAATTGTAAATAATATTTATATCAGATGAAAGTTTGGACGTGAGATCCATTCTCCTTTTGAATTAGAAACTTTCTGCTTCACGTTTTTGCTGCAGTTAAAGATTGAAGCGCGTCATTACTCTGTGTTTTCAGGATGTGTGCGTATTACATACTTTACGGTAATGAAACCGTCTCTGAGCTTCTGCAGCTGAACTGCGCATGTGCAGGTTTTGTATGACGATGACATGTTGATCTCCGTGATCCGAGGAGCGTGTGCTGCAATGTTATCCTGCCTAAATCTTCATTTCTGATCCACGGATCAGTCCGGGAACAACCCCAGATTAGCCCCGGACCAGAGCCGGATCAGCCCCGGATCAGTCCCTGGTCAGTCTGGGATCAGTCCCGGATCAGTCCGGGATCAGTCCCGGACCAGCCCCGGACCAGTCCGGGATCAGTCCCGGACCAGTCCCGGATCAGTCCCGGATCAGTCCCGGACCAGTCCCGGATCAGTCCCGGATCAGTCCGGGATCAGTCCCAGACCAGCCCCGGATCAGTCCCAGACCAGCCCCGGATCAGTCCCGGATCAGTCCCGGACCAGTCCCGGATCAGTCCCGGATCAGTCCCAGACCAGCCCCGGATCAGTCCCAGACCAGCCCCGGATCAGTCCCGGATCAGTCCCGGACCAGCCCCGGACCATTCCCGGATCAGCCTCGGACCAGTCCCGGACCAGTCCCTGATCAGTCCCGGATCAGCCCCGGATCAGCCCCGGATCAGTCCCGTTCCTTCCATCCTCTGCAGCTACACAGGAACTCTGTAGAGGAATTAATACTAAACTTCCTCCAGATTATCATCAGATTTTCTTAAGAATTTCATTTAGATCTGCAATTAATCTACGAAAACCCAGAATATTTTTAATATTTAATAATTTTACCCAGAAGGCCGTGCAGAGCTGGTCTGTTTACAGAGAGATGCAGAGAGCGGAGCTTTTATAACAGAGAAAACAAGAAGAAAATGTCTGACAGACGAGCATCATGGGAAATCGAACCTTCATGGAGGTTCAGAGAAGATCTAGAGACAGAAGGAGCAACAGAGGGAGTCATCTCTGGAGAGAAGAGGAAACGTTTGTGAAGCTTCATTTCTGTTTCTCTGAAGGAATCCAACAGTTTCTAGTTTCTGCTCTGAAACATAAACTGAGAGAAACATCAGAAATACGAGTTAGATCAGGTTTATACTCAAGAATCAGAAGTTATCTTATCAAATAAGTATATATTTATGCTTTTATTAATAAAATAATCATCTCAATAAATGAAACCTATTTTTCTTGAAGTTTTCTGAGAGCTGATGATGCTGGAGAACCAAAGAGGAGAACCCGTGAGGTTCTAGTGAGGTTGTCAGGGTCCAAAGCTGCTCACCACATCAACAGATGCAGAAACTGATGATGGAGACCTTCATCACTGAGGTTCATCCAGGTGTCCAAACACCTGAAATGCAGGTGAAATCTGCTCCAGAACTCTCCTGGAGGTTCTGGAGCATCAGCAGGAGGACAGAACTGTCCTGGAGGTTCTGGAGCATCAGCAGGAGGACAGAACTGTCCTGGAGGTTCTGGAGCATCAGCAGGAGGACAGAACTGTTTTGGAGGTTCTGGAGCATCTGCAGGAGGACAGAACCGCCCTGAGGGAGCAGAACTCCTGCAGATGTTTGACATTTAGAGAGAAACAGTTTGATACTGGAACAAACCAAACCTGTGGTTCTTCTTCACTGTTTTGTTTTCTTCTCTAATTTGAACGGATCCAACACTAGAATGAAACAGAAAACAGTCGAATGATGACAGATGTGGAACATTCAGAGTCTTCCTGGAGAAGGAGCAAAAGGGACACGATTGTAGGACATCCTGAGATCCTTTCATGGTCAAAATGAGCAGAAAAAGAGATGTGAAGGTCTGTGTGTTTCTCATGACTGATCCATGGATTTACAAAACTCTACAGTTGTGATATAGACTGAAAGGAAGACTTCCTATTGGTCCTGGCATGAAGTAAACCTGTCTGATGTTCTGGTTGGTTCAGCAGCTGAGGGCCTCCTTCATCCATTTCTGAGGGCCCCCCGTCCTGTAGTGGGCCTGTGCTCACTGCCCAGCACCGTGGAGCTCCACTGGCATTTGATCAACACCAGAACTGGCAAGTGCGTTTCAAAATAAAAGCACAAAGTGATTCACCGACGTGAGAAAAAAAGAGCCATGATTTATTCTGGAACCAAACCTGTTCAAAGCAGAGGCCGACTTCACTTCCTCTACAAAACTTCTCTGGTCTTGAAGAACGGTTCATGTCAGCAGTAAAACGGTCACACACGTCAGGGAACGGAACAAAACAATCCAGATTTACATTTTCACAGCCACACAAAGAACAACATGACAGGAAGTTCTGAGGAGAAACAGGAAGTCGTCCTCAGGAGAGACTGGAGGAATGACATGGACATTCAGAACTTTCACAATAAGACAAAACTAACAGAAACACAGGAAGTTACTTCTTCTGACAGGAAGTTGCTCCTCCTACAAAGTAAAACAAAAACCAGCTCAGATTCAGCCGAGAATTAAAAATCAATGAAATTTGAATTCTTCGCCTGAAACTGAAAACTACAACAAGCTACACGCCGGCCGGCGCTGGTTCACAACAGTTCAAATCTCCGTTCAGCCGGTTCATTGGTTCCATCAGGACGGTTGGGGGCGGGGTCATAATAACAGACAGTGAAGTCATTGAGACGTCACCAGTTGTTCAGCATCACAGAATCTTGAATAAAATGATGAGAATCATCAGAGAAAACCTCCAGTTTCTGTTTTATGGCACTTTAACAGGAAAAAACATTTAAGAGGAAAAAAGAAATCAATCAGAGTGGACAGCACTGACAAAACGTCTCTGTTCTGACAGGATCCATCCCACCCCCACACGATTGTGGGGGTATGTGGGGGAGTTGTGGTGTCTTGTTTTTAAGGCGGAGCTGTTTGGGCGTTACTTCCTGTGGGCGTGGTCTGATTCACAGAAGTTTACATTTAAATGTAAGTCATGACTTTTTAAAGTTATTAAACTGTTGTTTATTTTCCTAGCGCTAGCAGCTACATGCTAACGTAGATGACCGGCGACTTCTGATGACATCACGGAGTGGGAGTGACGTCCGGATTTTTCCCTTTGAATTTCGGGGTAGGGAGGAGCCGGAGGGGGTCTGCGTTCACGTTTTTCCCATGATGCCTGAAGAGTCTGTCCTTTCACAATAAAAGTTTAGTACCTGCTTCCTGCTGACGATCTACACTAACAGATGATGTTAAAACGTTGAGTTTTTAAACTCCGTCAAACTTCAGCGCCGGCGTCCTGCAGGCTCCGCCTCTCCTCGGAGTCACTGCTTTCGGCGGGACCCGCCCCTCTCTCTGCGTCCTCTCCGGCGGTGGAGGAATCGCTCGCCGCCTTGAGGCTGGGGGAGGAGGGGGCTTTGTTTTTGCCGCCCGAGCTTCTGGGGCGTCCTCTTTTTCGGGGCGTGTCTCCTTCTCTCTTGGCGTCATTTGGGGGGCGGCCCCTCTTCCTCGGAGCTCCGTCGCTGGCGCTGCGCGGCGCCGACGGGCTGGTCGGGACACTTTTGCGTAGATGAGCCCCTTTCCTGGACTCTGACTTCCGAGGCCGGCCGCGGGATCGGCGGGGGGCCGCCGGGGCGCCCTCGGGGGGCTCCACCCGGGGGTACTTCCTGGGCCTCCCCAGCGGCTTCCAGACTCTGGGCTTGTTCAGCTCCCCGGGGGGCGGCAGCGGGTACTTCCGAGGCCTTCCCCGTTTGGCGGGCTGCTGGCGCGGCCGGCCCCGTTTCCTCCCTTTTACAGGAACTTTCCGGGGCCGTCCTAACTTTTTGGACCCCACAAAGACGGGGGACTTCTTGTTCAGGGAGCCTTTGGGACGACCCCGCCCCCTCTTCTTGGGCGAGGGGCCGTCAGTGAGCACCGCCAGGTTTCCAGTCTCCGGATGGTTTTTTCGGGGCCGTCCTCTCCTCTTCGCCATGCCATTGAAAGTACTTTTTGGAAGCTCCGCCTTCCGGGGTCGACCGCTCCTCCTTTTCCGTTTCTGCAGGTCGGACCCCCCAGCGCCGACGGAGCTCTCCAGCCGTGGTTTCTTCCTGGGTCGACCTCTTTGTCCGGGCGTGGCAGAACCGCCGCCGTCCTCGCCGCCCGCTCCGGTTTCTGACTTGCGTTTGGTGGATCCTTTGGGGCGCCCTCTTTTGGCGGGGCCGGAGCCCCCGTTGGGCAGGTCTTCAGCCGGACGGACCTTCTTTGGTCGTCCTCGTTTCTTGGGGGAGCGCTCGGCGACACCGTCCTTGTTGCTGGTGGGCGTCTTGGAGCCTTTCGGTCGTCCTCTGCCCCTGGGGGTCTGCGGGGGGTTCTGGGCCTGGTTCTGTGAGGGTTCTTCTTCAGCTGGATCCAGGCTGGTCACAGAGGCCTTCAGCTTGTTGGAGCTCTGAGGTCCGGAATCGGAATTCTCTCCTTCAGCCACCTTCTCCTCGTCCATCCTTCAGCCTCAGGTTGGAACTGTGATCCGGATCCTGTTCAGAACCACCAGAAGAACAAGTTCATTAAGAATGATCAATACTTCTTTTGAAAGCGACTAATACCACGTCATGGTCCAAACATGCACGGCCAGAACCAGATGAAAGGTTCCAGTTAAACCACCAGATGAGTCTGCAACTCACCCCTCCCACATGGGGGAGTCAACCGTGGAGCTTTAAATACGTACCATCAACAATTTAGGATCGGATGCTCTATATTCACTTATTTATTACATTAGTTTTTATTATGTTTATTAGAGCTGCCACGATTAGTCGACTAATCGACTATTTTAATAGTCGATTAGTCGACTAATCGACTATTTTAACAGTCGATTAGTCGACTAATCGACTGTTAAAATAATCGACGACTAATTTAATAGTCGATTAATCGTTACTTTATATTATATGGAGTAAGACTGGAGTAAAGTTGAAAGTTATAATGTATTATGCTAGCTTTTTGGACTATTTTGACATTTATTAAAAAGTATTTTGGCTATTTTGAAGTTTAGCCAAAATTTCAGCTACATGCTAGCTATTTTACCTAATTTAGGCTTTTTTTTTTTCATTTTTAGGCTATTTTGGAGTTTAGCTAATATTTCAGCTGTGTGTTAGATGTTTTGGCTGACTTTGGCTTTTTTCCAGTTTTTTAGGCTAATTTGGCATTTAACTAATATTTTAGCTAGCTATCAGCTTTAGCGTTTTCAGCTATTAGCTTCAGTGATTTCAGCTATCAACTTCAGCGTTTTTAGGTATTAATTTTAGCGTTTTCAGCTATAAGCACTTGCGTCTCTTGCTACCGAATTCAGCTTACAGCGTTCACACTAGCATTATCTGGTTCTGGTTAGGTTAAAGCTAATGATGGTTAAGCTGGGCTGCCACAAATAGTGACCATGTCGACCATAAACTAATGAAGTAAAGAAGCTGCATGATTCATTGAAGGTTTAATAAACTGTCGTCTTTATTTCTAGTTTGAATAAAGCTTCAACACTTCAAATTTAACGCCAATGATGTTGAAGATATGAGCTTTACATCCAGTTTGAGCATGACCCGATTAATCGACTAATCGGAAAAAATAATCGGTGATTAGTCGACTATTAAAATAATCGTTTGTGACAGCTCTAATGTTTATCCTTGAATGTGAAGCACTTCATCAATTTTTCATTGTTATAAAGAAATTAACAAATAAAGATCATGATGATGAAAAACCAATACCTATTTAATGGTTTATTTCAAGCATAAATAAACAGGACAAAACACAAATATTTCAAACTCATTACAGAAATAATGAAATGCATTGATTAGAAAATAGAAAACATACTCATGTCACATTTGATTCATTAAATATTATAATTATTAACTAGTCTAGTCGAGTTTGATTGATCGCTTGATCAGGAGTGGGATGAAGTGAATTCATATAATCCCACTCCTACTTAGTTACCTCATTTTACAGTTTTGCATAGTTCTGTAATCCGGTTCTGATCAGATCAAATGCAAAGTTTTTTTATTTTAAAGTAGCAAATGGAAGTTCCTTTTTATTATTGATTAATCTCATAAAACATTATTTTATTATTTCATGAAACAGTATCAATTTATTTCAAGTTTTAAGGAATCAAGAGCATTTATTCTATTAACGTGATTTTATCTTTGAATTGACGAATGTGGATGTTTAAGAAAAATATCCATCAATACAGTATAGGGCTGCCACGATTAGTCGACTAATCGATGACTAATCGACTATTAAAATAGTCGACAACTAATTTAATAGTCGATTAGTCGTTACTTTATATTGTATGAAGTCAGAGTGTAGTAAAGTTAAAAGTTATAATGGTATTATGCAGCTTTTTGGACTATTTTGGCATTTAATAAGTTTCTTTGGCCTTTTATAGAGTTTAGCTAATATTTAATCTACATGCTAGCTGTTTTGGCTAATTTAAGGTTTTTTTTTTAAGCTATTTTTGAGTTTAACTAATATTTCAGCGACATAGCTATTTTGGTTAATTTAGGATTTTTCTGGTTTTTTAGGCTAATTTTGAGTTTAGCTAATATTTCAGCAGTATGCTAGCTATTTTGGCTAACTTTGGCTCTTTTTTATTTTTTTAGGTTAATTTGGCATTTAATTAATATTTTAGCTGGTTAACTTCAGCATCTTTACATCCAGTTTCCACATGACCCGATTAGTCGACTAATCGGAAAAAATAATCGGTGATTAGTCGACTATTAAAATAATCGTTTGTGGCAGCTCTAATACAGTACAAATCATTTCAAGTTACATTTATTTTTAAAGACCGGCTCAGAAGTCAGCAGGAACAAAAACATCTTCTGAGTAGAACCCATGGACAGTGAAATGATATACGTCTATGATGGAACCTGGAGAAGCTGAGGAAGGGTCCACATCTGAGCTGAAGATTATCATTAATATTCATTCACATTATATACTTTATATATTTAATTTACCATTATTTTATATATATATATATATATATATATATATATATATATATATATATATATCAGTCTGCGCTTCAGACTGAGGGAACGGCGCCCTCTAGCGGCCACTTTTAGAACAGACCGGAAATGTAGAACAAAAACATGTCGGTTCTCCCTCGTTTTTTTTTTAAATTGAGCATTGTAAGAAGTACAATACAAACATGAGAATAGAATTCAAGCTTCTACAGGTGTCGGTTCTCCCTCGTGACAAACCGCGGAGCCGCGCGGCTCGGTCTATTTTCTGGAGTTCGTTTTTATAAACGGCGGGAAACTGCTCGGCGGAAACACATCGGTGCCATTCATAGAAAACACTGCGGCAGAAATACGGCACAGTTCAGACACACGAACGGAGTCTCATATGTGGAAAATATCTGAAAATTAACCCAGATATTTAAATAAAAGCTGTAAAAACATCCCGCTCGTCTTTCATGTTTATCAGCCAGAATGCATCTTCTTGCTTTCCAGGAAATAGCCAGTCTCTACATCGACGGCGCCCACCGGAGAATCCCGCGGTGGGGGGTGGGGAGACGCCTCCGTGCCTCCCCCCGCATGCCGGCGGGAACCCCCCGCAGCCCGCTGACATGTTTCTTACATTTTGAAGTCGTGTTTTGGAGCCGCAGACTTACCGTGAACTGAAAGAAGGGCCTTTACTGTTGCTGCAGTCTGTTCAAATTTATCTCCACTTCCGGTCGTCCGTGCCGCAAATGACGCTCGGCAGGAAACCGCAGCGCCGCGTTTCAGTTCCGCCTGTTGGTCTGACGCTGGACTCGACTTTCCTCCAGACCTGAGACTCTGTTAAAAACTCTTCTTTGATTTATCCTTTAATTGATTCGTTTGAGTCCAAATTTAACGAAGTTTTAATGAGATTTGTAGTTTTTGTTGAGTGAATTAAACCTTCACGGTGAAAGTTGATGGTAATGAAACCATTTCTGCTGCAGAAAAGCGAATTATATTTACAGAAATAAACCATCATTACTTACATGTTGAAAAACAATAAAAGTTATATTGACTGGTGATTCAAAAAGACTGGTTTGTAATGTTTAGACCAAATATAGTTGATGTATTAATGTGAACAAGAAATCAATAATCTCCATAGAAACAAGCAATAAGAATGATCACCAGAGTAATTATTGGGACCATCGACACCTCTGATTATAAATATTCACATTTAAAGACAGTCGATCATTTCATGATGAATAGAACACAGCACAGACGTCTGCCGCATGACATGTGAAAAAGTTTGAATAGAGAAAGTGACAAAAGGACAAGAAATGTTTAAAACCATCAAATTCAGAACAAAAATAAATGAAAAAAATGTTTCTGTGCAGGTTTCAGATTATGGAATGATTGGAAGAAATCACTGAGTTTAGTTCAGTTATTATATTAAAAACCAAATGTTCAAATTAAATGAATTATAAGGTCGTTGAGAACGGTTAAATAAAAAATCTCTGATGTATTTGGTTTATTGTCTTGTTGCTTTTACTGTTTGTTTTATTTGCCTGTTTTTGTTGCTTTCTTAACGATACAGAGATAGAAGTGGTTAGAATAGCTTGATGGATTTAGGTAAATGAGGCAGAGATAAAACGTTTTCTTCCTCTGTCTCATTTTCAGTTGTGTTCAATGAAATAAATAAACTAAATATTTCCTAGAACAAACTTCCATTTAGTGAAAATGAAGTTTAAAAAGTTTAATCTATTTGCTGCGTCAGTTTCTGTAAATCACTTTTGAAGGTTAGATGAACTCTTTGGTCAGAATGTAAGAGTGTGGAAGAAGATGCTCAGACTTCAGTGATATGAATCTTCTCGGAGCATCTTTGAGTAAATCAAACATTTCCTCATAAACGGATCTTTACTGTAGTAATAATTCCATCATCCATCCAAACTTCTCTTCTTCTTAGTCAGTCAAATCTCCAGGTTTCCATCAAAGTTTTTCTCATCTTTGTTTTCCTTCAACGGTCGTCTGACAAAGAAGAACGGCATTTTGGGTAAAAATAGTGACGGTGCAGGCGGCGCTCTCGTGGGGGTGAGGTGAGGTCGCCGTCGATAAGACGAGAAAACGTGTTTGTGAGGAAGGCGGCGTTTGAGGGAGCGACCCCGGAGAGGCTGAACCCGCTGCCCCGTCTCAGCCCCCCTCCTCCTCCCCCCCGTCTGCTTCGCCATGGTTACCAGACAGGGCTCCCAATGCAGCCAGTTAATGTGTTTTTCAGCAGCAGGATGGAGCTGGGTACTAATGCGCCTCCGTCTGTCTCCCCGCACAATCAATGTCAACCATCCTGGGATGAACAAACACACAGCCGGCTGAGAGCGGGGACACGGAGCCCCCGGCGGGGCGGCGGGGCAGACAACGCCACATTATTCTCATTTACTGCACCTGAAAAGCTCCGGCGCCGCATGCTGATGCAACCGACGGTCACAGACGAGGAGTTGGAAAGCTCCCAGCGAGATGAAGAAACAAGACTAATCCTTTGTGATTTACACTTTATTAGCAGTTTCTGAATAAATGATAAAAACATCTAAAAATGTCTTTATTCATCTAAGAGAATCACATTTCCTAACATTCAAAGCAAACGAGAATTAAACAATCATCAAAGCATTTAGATGTCCTTTCAGCTTCTGCATGAAGCTGGGAATACATTTAAGCTTTAAGGGTTAATTATTCAGTCAAAGTGAAGCTTCTCTTCCTCAGAGATCCTGCAGCTGCGACGTCTCACTCCGTCTTAAATCGGAGAACTGTCTGTGGATTGTTCTGATCCGTTCGGATCCACAGAGCCTCCTGGAAGACACGGAGTGACACGTTGTTCCCAAGGGCCTCACCTGTGACCCTCCATGCCATCACAGGTTAAGGGTCTCAGGGACAATGAGGCACACCGAGGGGGGGGGGTCCACGCTCCGCAGATCCTGGTCCGGATGTTCCTGGAGTCCGGAGCGGATCCTTCAGAGACAGAAACAGCAGTTAGACGTTCACGTTTTCCTCTTCAGAAGGCCGTCTTCCTCCTGAAAGCAGCTTGGAGACGTGAGGAGCGACGCGCCCCCTGCTGGCAGACGGCGGGATTGCGCGTGAGGACGTCTGAGAGGGAATTCAAACTGCGATACATGCGTGTTACATTCCAGCAGAGATTCCGCACGCATGCAGGCGGCGCTCCGCCCGTGCATGTGGCGTCCGCACACAGCTGCAGACAACACTGTCGTCTTCTATTTCCCACAGGCCTCGTGATCTCACAGGATTATGCAATCCCTCCCCATGACAGAGACAATCAGCCTTCAGGGAGCGTCAGCCGGGTTCGGACAGCTGCTACGGCGCCGCTCATCTGCCGGGACGGCGGCGCCGCCAAACCCAGCGCGGGTTCTGACCCAGCGCACACGCAGACAAAGGCGGCGTGAACCGTCCTCTTTGTCTCGCCATCTCCGGTTCTCTCCTCTGCCCCACTTTGCCGTTCCTCTGATGCTCTCAGTCAGAGACAAAGAGCCGGCGGCGAGCAGCAAACACGCTCTAAAAAAATCACCCATCATGGACCGGACTCAAACCCCGGGTTCCGTTCGCTGAGCGGCCCGTTTAAGGAACTCCTTACATAAAGCGCACACGCCGGGGTCGAAGCTGTCCTCCCGTCCTCAGCTCCCCTCTGCGGGCGCAGCTCGCCGTGGCGAGCGCAGGAGCATCGTCCTCCCAGCTGCAGCTCCGTCTCTCTCCTCTGTCCCTCGCTCGCTCGGCGCCGTCCCCGCTCTGCGTTCTGCCAAGTCACATCACTAATTCTCCCGGCGATTAGAGTCCGAGCGGCGGCGGTCTGAGGCAGGTACATTACACACACGCATGTGCACGCGCACACACGCAGACGACTGCATTGATTCCATTAACTACCGATCCACCAGCACCCCCGCCTCCCCCACAATCAGCGGCAGCACCGTAACCCCCCCTTCATAAATCTGTGTCACCTGCATACATCAAACACTGGCGTGTTCACAAACACGTGTGTTCACAAATATACAAAGGTGTGTTCAACAATACATGTTGGCTTACATGCGTGTGTTTGTGAGCGAGTGTGTACACTGGCATGTTTACAAACACATAAACTGGAATATTCACAAACATACATTCAGGCGTGTTCACAAACATACATCAGGCGTGTTCACAAACATACATTCAGGCGTGTTCACAAACATACATTCAGGCGTGTTCACAAACATACGTTCAGGCGTGTTTACAAACACACGATCAGGCGTGTTAAAAAATATATGATCAGGCGTGTTCACAAACACATGAACAAGCATGTTCACAAACATACGTTCAGGCGTGTTCACAAACATACGTTCAGGCGTGTTCGCAAACATTCGTTCAGACGTGTTCACAAACATACATTCAGGCGTGTTCACAAACATACGTTCAGGCGTGTTCGCAAAACATTCGATCAGACGTGTTCACAAACATACGTTCAGGCGTGTTCACAAACATACATTCAGGCGTGTTCGCAACCACACGTTCAGGTGTGTTCACAAACATTCGTTCAGACGTGTTCACAAACATACGATCAGGCGTGCTCACAAATATTCGTTCGGGCGTGTTCACAAAATTCGTTTTGGCATGTTCGCAACCACATTATCAAGTGTGTTCACAAACACATGAACAAGCATGTTCACAAACATACGATCAAACATGTTCACCAACATACGATCAAGCATGTTCACAAACACATGATCAAGCATGTTCACAAACATACGATCAGGCATGTCCACAAACACACGTTCAGGCGTGTTCAAAACATATGATCAGCGTTGTTCACAAACATGTTTAGGCGTGGTTCACAACCACATTAACAAGTGTGTTCACAAACACACATACAGCATGTTCACAAAACATACGATCAAACATGTCACAAACACACGTTAAGGCGTGTTCACAAACATACGTTCAGGCGTGTTCACAAACATATGAACAAGCATGTTCAAAAACATGATTCAACGTGCTTCACAAACATATTGACAGTCAGGCGTGTTCACAAACACACGTTCATGCACAAACACAGTTCAGCGTGTTCACACAAAGTTCACAAACACACGTTCAGGCGTGTTCACAAACACACGTTCAGGCGTGTTCACAAACATATGAACAAGCATGTTCAAAAACATATGATCAAGCGTGTTCACAAACATATGACCAGGCGTGTTCACATACGTTCAGGCGCGTTCACAAACGTATGATCAGGCGTGTTCACAAACATATGATCAGGCGTGTTCACAAACACACGTTCAGGCGTGTTAAAAAATATATGATCAGGCGTGTTCACAAACACATGAACAAGCATGTTCACAAACATACGATCAGGCGTGTTCACAAACATACGATCAGGCGTGTTCACAAACATTCGTTAAGACGTGTTCACAAACATACATTCAGGCGTGTTCACAAACATACGTTCAGGCGTGTTCACAAACATACGTTAAGGCGTGTTCACAAGCATACGATCAGGCGTGTTTACAAACACAAGATCAGGCGTGTTAAAAATATATATGATCAGGCGTGTTCACAAACACACGTTCAGGCGTGTTCACAAACACACGTTCAGGCGTGTTCACAAGCATATGATCAGGCGTGTTCACAAACATACCTTCAGGCGTGTTCGCAACCACACGTCCAGGCGTGTTCACAAACACACGTCCAGGCGTGTTCACAAACATATGATCAGGCGTGTTCACAAACATACGTTCAGGCGTGTTCACAAACATACCTTCAGGCGTGTTCGCAACCACACGTCCAGGCGTGTTCACAAACATACCTTCAGGCGTGTTCGCAACCACACGTCCAGGCGTGTTCACAAACATATGATCAGGCGTGTTCACAAACATACCTTCAGGCGTGTTCACAAGCATATGATCAGGCGTGTTCACAAACACACGTTCAGGCGTGTTCACAAACATATGATCAGGTGTGCTCACAAACACGCATTCAGGCGTGTTCACAAACACATGTTCAGGCGTGTTCAAAACCACATTATCAGGCGTGTTCACAACCACACGTTCAGGCGTGTTCACAAACATCCGTTCAGGTGTGTTCACAAACACATGAACAAGCATGTTCACAAACATACGATCAGGCGTGTTCACAAACATACGATCAAACATGTTCACAAACATACGATCAAGCATGTTCACAAACATACGATCAGGCGTGTTCACAAACATACGTTCAGGCGTGTTCACAAACACACGTTCAGGTGTGTTCACAACCACACGTTCAGGCGTGTTCACAAACATCCGTTCAGGTGTGTTCACAAACACATGAACAAGCATGTTCACAAACATACGATCAGGCGTGTTCACAAACATACGTTCAGGCGTGTTCACAAACATCCGTTCAGGCGTGTTCACAAACATACGATCAAACATGTTCACAAACATACGATCAAGCATGTTCACAAACATACGATCAGGCGTGTTCACAAACATACGTTCAGGCGTGTTCACAAACATACGTTCAGGTGTGTTCACAAACACATGAACAAGCATGTTCACAAACATACGTTCAGGCGTGTTCACAAACATACGTTCAGGCGTGTTCACAAACATACGATCAGGCATGTTCACAAACATACAATCAGGCATGTGTTTTTGTAAACACAAGCCTGAACGTGTGTTCACAAACACGCACAGAGACATGACGTCCCATCTCATCAGACAAAGGTGAATACTACAACGTGATCTCCTCCCGCCTCGTATCAGAGTTTGTGCTGCGATGTTTCTGCAACTGAGAGGAGCAACGCTTGCAGAGCAGAGGAGCATGAGAGGGAAGAGTGTGCACAGCCGTGCACGTGAGCGCACGTGCACGCCCGTGGGGGGTGGGGCTCAGCAGCACACAGCAGGAGGATGAAAGCTGAAGGTGATGGACCGTCTGTTTGATCCTCAACGTTCCTTCATGAAAACCATCAACATCTGAAGAAAACTTGACAGTTTTTGGTGTTTTTTACTCCAACTGGACTAAAAATCTGATTTACTGAACCAAAACTGTTCAGGAGAACTCCTGAATGATCCGGTAAATCCGCCGTGGTGATGGATGACGCGCTCCACCATGTTGGGGGGGGGTTCTTTGTGCGCCTCCAGAGCCGCTCCGCCACAGATTGCTGATATCAGCCCCCCCCCCTCGGTGGAGCGCTGCATCGCAATGCGGATGCTGGTGTCTGAGCCACCAGCCAGACACACGGGGGGACGAGGGGGAGGGACGGCGAGGAGGCGGGGCGGCCGGCAGGTTCACGGGTGTCTGGTCTGGCTGTGACGACACGGCGCTCAGGCGGAGGACGTCTGAGCGCCGTGACGCCACGCTCTGACGTTTGCATTGTCGGGACGGTCGGCGTGAGACGCCGCCGGGCTGCACCAAACAACGGATCAAAGGCTCTGCAGAACACGGTGCTGGTATTGATGTCTGGATTATCGAATCCTCCGTATGAACATGGAGACGCTCGGGTTTAGTAGAATGACAGAATCTCTGTGACACTTCTGGAGGAATTATTCTCTAATCTGATACTAGCTGTGATCTGAGCCGCAGAGATCAGGAGATCCCGTCTGATCTCTGCCCCTCCACAAACAAACTCACACAAGTCAAGGAGGAAAGGATGTGGTGACCCTCAGACTGCAGATCTTCATACTCACCTCTGGGGGGCTGCAGGCCGGCTGAAGTCCGGGTGACTCCGCAGGGAAAGCTAGAAGGTTGTACAGTTATCTCCAGCCTGTTTATTATGCGAAACCATACAACCAACTACCTCACGCCGCAGAGCACCAGAGCAGGTCAGAGTCTGGCGTCCGTCCGTCTGTCCTCTCAGCCTGAAGCTCCCTCCTCATTCACGCTCACGTGTTCAACGTTACATTCCTGCAGAACATCTTCAGGAACAAACATTTTAGATTCTGTCGCTGTCGGACCAAAGTTTGCTGCGGTGCAGCTGGAAATGCAAGGCTGACCGGGGGAATGTCTCCCTCTGGTGGAGAGGAGAGGAAACCTCAGCAGGTCAGACGAGTGTCTGCTGCAGACGGACTCGTCAGGACCACCTGCAGCCACCCGGTCCAGGAGGAGGTTCTGACACGTCGAAGACGCCACTGTCCTCATAGACCTTCAGAATAAAAACCTCCAGATCAAAGCCCTTCAGGTTCCATTTTTTAGGTTCAAGTCCTTCAAGCTCAAATTCTTCAGGTCCAGGTCTTTTAGAATAAAGTCCTCCAGATTAAAGTCCTTCCGGTTCAAATTTTTCAAAATAAAGTCTTTCAGGTTCAAGTCATTTTAGATTAAAGTTATTACAAATAAAAGTCCTTCAGGTCAAGGTCCCTCAGGTTTAAGTCCATCAGGTCCATGTCTTTCAGATTAAAGTCCTTCAAAATAAAAGTCCTCCAGGTTTAAACCCTTCTGGTTCAAGTTTTTATGGTCCAGTCTTTTAGAACAAAGTCCCTCCGATTAAAGTCTTTCAGGTCCAAGTCTTTTAGAATACAGACCTTCAGAATAAAGTTCTTCATGTTTAAGGAGAACCATCAGAATAAAGTGACATTCTAAAATAACCCAATGATATTTCATGTTTCTGATCTTTACAGATCCAGCAGCTGATTTACAAAAAAACAAAATAAAATAAGAAAATAAAATTTGACTCTAGTTTTGATGGAAGTTAAATGATGTAAGACTCTGTAATTCAGTAGTAAAAGTTAAACTGTTAGTTCCTTCACATCAGAATGTGTTTTTTAAGACTGACTGATGATGATTCTGTTTTTGGGCCCTCCTCCTACATGCTGCAGAGCCCTCGCCGTGATGGGAAACCGTGTGGTTGTTCTGCCGAGGACGAGCGCTGTTCTTCATGTGATACGCGCTAAAGCTCAGACACGGACCTTTAAATGGAGGTCATGAGTTTTTGTTGCAGCATGACCTCGTCACGTATATTCCAGCACTGGGAGCTGGGGCTAACGCTAGCTAACTGAGAGCTGGCGCTAACGCTAGCTAACCGGTGAGCGTTGGTCACGTCATTGAGAGAAGACGTCTGAGTTCAGATCATCATTTCTTTGGGTTCTGATCCAGATTCCAGCAAAACAAAGACGTTCATGGATCTATCGGTCTGCAGGTGGAGGCATGAAAAAGGGGCGGAGCTGGAAGCATGTGGCTCCGCCCAGTGTATTTTCTACATCACAAATATGATATTTTTCAATCTGCATTTTTTCGTCTGCTCCTGTTTCATGATTTAAATTAAAAAAAAAACTAGAAATTTCATTTTAATCTTAGTCGTGTGATTGCTTACTAAGCATTCACATTATTTAAGTAAAAAGTAAAAAGAGTTAAAAGACTAGAAGATGGTAACAGAGGGGGTAACATCATAGAACAACCAATCTACACACACTCTGTAGTTCCACACAACCTGTTGGCTGAAAGTCTTCACATTTAAACTCGTTCAAATACACAACACAACACAATCACACAAATCAAGTCTTTCATTCTGTCACACATTCTAAAGGTGAGGGTTTATGTTTTACTGATGATGGAATGTACAGAGGGGGGAGCGCCCAGTCATCCCCACGCCAAGGCCCCCAACCGGGGAAGCAGCAGCCCGGACCCCCCGACACCCGCCAAGGGGCCGCGGAGAGAATCTGCCCGCCGGGAAATCCCACAGCAACCCCCCCCCCACCGCGCCAGGAGGGCCAACGTGAAGCCCACCCCGGAGAGCCCCCCAACCCCAGAGGAGCATCCCACCGCCACCCAGCAGGTACGAGCCAGGGCCCCCAAGGGTGACCCCTTTCATGCTCCAGATGTCCGCCCATCCCCGCCACAGGAGGTCCAGGCAGGGGCCGCCCACCCCCCCACCTAGTGGAGAGACGCCCAAGAGAAACAAGGGGTCCAAGAGGAGTGATGTAAACAAGGCCCGACCAGGCGGTGGCGATGGAGTTCTCGGAGAGCAAGGACCAGAACCAGAACCACCAGGACAGGGACACCCCCAGCCTCCGATGTAGTTTGATCCCTGCTCTAGATCTTAAATCTCGGGGATCCCTCTCCCGGCGTGGAGAGGAGGCCGCCGAGCCCAGGAGACCGGCAAGACAAGACCACCAGGCCGAGGGCACCCCCCCGCCGCCGCCGCCGCCGCCGCCCGCCAGGGATGGGGTAGGGGACAGAAGATCGAAGGTTCCACCTTCCAGGTGTGATGCATGTGTGTTTGTTTGTTAGTGGGTGTGTACTAAAGGGTGCAGTTAAAATTTCTATCGCCCCATCTCACCGTTAAATGATATGTAAAGCTTCAGCACAGAATAGAAACAATCACTCATATAATTCACCACGATCAGACAGGATTTACTGAAGGTAGACACTCGAGTGACCATGTCTGCAGACTTGTTAACGTGATAGTTGGGTTTGGGGAATCATTCATTGATTGGATACAATGTTACATCATAACCCAAAGGGGTTTATGTTTACGTATGTTTTCTGGACATAAAACTGAATCAAACGTTCAGAGATTTCAGGAATGTTGGTATCAAAACGTTCAGAACATTCCTGCTCGCATTTTTGGTTTTAATAAACTTGATAGTTTAAAAATATGGAAATGAATGAGAAAGTCTTCAAATTTAAACATTTTAAGTCGATTATCAACAAACCTTTAAATATATTTGTATTCATCTTTTAGAGTAATTTAAAAGAAATGGAGATTAACTTCTATTTTAGCAACATGCTAACGTTTTTGACTAATCTGGCGTTTACTGAGGATTTTAGGCTATTTTGGAGCCGAGCTAGTATTTTAAAACGAGCTAGCTTTTAGGCTAATTTGGCATCTACTCAGGTTTTCTGGACTGATTTAGAGTTTATCTTATTTTTAGGCAACACGCTACAGGTTTTTGCAAAATAGGGACGTATTGAACATTTTTTAAACAAGCTTACAACAAATTTCTCAGAAATTTAGACTGACTTCAGAGTCTTTCATGAAATTTCAAGCCTGTTACCACATTTAGGAATGTGTAAATAGTTTTTGGATTTCTAGCAAATCCTCTAAATTGGTTCAGCAAAAAGTCTTCCCGCCAGTATTACCGCAGGTGAAGTAACTTCTAGGTTTCTGGATTAAAGTCCTCCATCACCACGAAAAAGAACGTCTGAAGTTTGAATTAAATCAGAATAAAACCTGAAATGCTGCTTGTATCAGGATGGGACATCAGAGATCCTTTCAACAGTCAGAGACTCTTTGGTTCTCTGTAACGTCTGAACCTGCAGATGTTTGCTGAAGCTCCGCCCCTCACTCGCTCTCTAACTGTTGCAGTGAAATGACATCATCCAACAGAAGAACCCTTCAGCGCCGCAGCACGGCGAGGCCGTCCGCCACAGACAAGAGGACGTTCAGTAAACCCTCTTTATGTGACCTCATCATCCCGGTACAGATGAGGAGGAGGGGCTTGACCTCAGCGTCCAACGATCGCCACGTTTTCTCCTGCAGCAGCAGAAACAAACGCCGCCGCTTCTCGTGTGAAAGGTCAAACTCCATTACAGCTTTCTATGGACGTGGAGACGGCGAGGAGACGGCGGATCAGAACCTCAAGAGTCTGGATCAGAACCAGAACCTGAGAGTCCTCCACTACTCGTTTACGGTCCATCTACAACCAGCGCCGGAGCTTCCGGATGATCATTTGGAGAAAGAGCGGGATCCACTTGATCCACTTGATCCACTTGATCCACTTGATCCTATAGCGATCAGGGAGCGCCCACACGTTAGATCCTGTGAAGGTTACGTGAAGCCAAAGCAGGTCATTGGCTGCTGTCGGCGTGTTTGGACACGGCTCCCGCCAGCCTGAGCCGCTCATTGATTGGTTGATAGCTGCTGCACAGCGGAGCCGCAAGGCGTCTATTCAGGCGCCGCGCTCCCACGGAGGGTGAGGAGCGTGCCGCCGGAGACAACCACACACGGCCGGGTTCTGATCCGGCATCGCTGGCGAGCTCTTCGGCTTAAACCTTCATCCTAAAGCCGCTCCTAAACCTCCACTGGAACAGAAAGATCAGATCTGCAGGTTCTTCTGGAACAGAAAGATCAGATCTGCAGGTTCTTCTGGAACAGGAAGATCAGATCTGCAGGTTCTTCTGGAACAGAAACCCGTCAGATCTGCAGGTTCTTCTGGAACAGAAAGATCAGATCTGCAGGTTCTTCTGGAACAGAAAGATCCGATCTGCAGGTTCTTCTGGAGCAGAACCCGTCAGATCTGCAGGTTCTTCTGGAGCAGAACCCCGTCAGATCTGCAGGTTCTTCTGGAACAGAAAGATCAGATCTGCAGGTTCTTCTGGAACAGAAAGATCAGATCTGCAGGTTCTTCTGGAACAGAAACCCGTCAGATCTGCAGGTTCTTCTGGAACAGAAACCCGTCAGATCTGCAGGTTCTTCTGGAACAGAAAGATCAGATCTGCAGGTTCTTCTGGAACAGAAACCCGTCAGATCTGCAGGTTCTTCTGGAACAGAAACCCGTCAGATCTGCAGGTTCTTCTGGAACAGAACCCGTCAGATCTGCAGGTTCTTCTGCTCTTTTCTTGATTTTTTTGGCTGCTTTCCAGAATCAAAGCCGTGGCTCCGCCCACCCTTCATCCTCCTCTCAGCGCCTCTTCCTCGTCCTTCAACATTTCCCGCCTGTACCATCGTGGTTCTGGTGGAAGCTGACCCAAACCGGACGAGACCTGAACTCACCTGGAGTTGACAAACACTCAGAGCAACACAGAAGCTTCAACCTCCATCTTTAAAGAGAGGAAGAATCTGCAGACAAACATCAGAAATGCTCTCCTTCACGGATGAAGAAGATTCTCTTCAGATTCTGTTTGATCACAAATGTTCAACCTGTCAATAAAACTCAGAGACGCCGTGAAACGACAGCAGCTAACGACGCTAGCAACTGTTGCTAAGGACTTTTCTGATGACAAAGTGAAACGACAGCAGCTAACGACTAATCGATGATTATTGAAGAATAATCAACAGTTGAAATCATTAATTAGTCGACTATTACACTATTTTAATCCTCAACTAATCAGCTATTAAAATGGTCGAGTAGTCGACTATTTTAATAGCCGATTAATTGATTATTTTAATAGTCGATTAGTCATCAGTCAACTGTGATCAATCGTGTCAGCCCTCCTCTGATCAACATGGATATTTGTTCTCTGCTGTACTGCAGTCGGCATCATTTATGGTCATAAGAATGAAACGGAGTCCAAACCCAGTCAAACTGTCCTATGAGCAAAGCCAGAACCAAAGACCCGATCCGGAGAACCTTCTGTGCAGCAGGAGTCCAGGTTCTCCGGACCGTAGAGGATGGGTTCTGCTCCCACAGAACCGCCGAGCAGCTCCTCCCAAACCCCCACTTCCACTCCTCTCTACCTTATTTACAAAGGCAGAAAGCGTTGCCATGGAAACACAGTACCAGGCAACCTCCGTGGCTTGGCATGATGCCCATTGGTTGCTAGGGCAGCGCTGTCAGTGGCTGTTGTGCGTTTGTGTTGTTTTAGGGTTCTTTCATGTTTACGATCACATTCAAACATTTCAACCTTTATTTAAACGTAAAGTTGGTTCCATAGCTGTCTGTGAACCCCCTAAAGATCCTCCTGCTGCTCCTGCTGTGAGGAGCTCCTCCTCCTCCTCCTCCTCCTCCTCCTCCTCCTCCTCCTCCTACAGGCTGATGTGTTGTCATTACAGACGATCATTCCAGCTACGACTGAATCCAACGCTGCTCCAGCTGAAGCAGTGAAGGCTCATGGGAAAGTGTCTCTGGTTTGACGCTGAAGACGACAGACGTCAACCGGGAGGCGTCACTGAGCTTAGCTCCGCCTCCAACGCAGCTCTGGTCGTAAACATGAGGAAGCATTTACCTCACAGGTGGAAGAACGCCGCGCTCTCTGAATCCCAACGGGAAGCTCCCACAGTTTCCTGCAGCGTTCCTAAAACCAGGATGAAACAGATGATCAATAAAAACACAAGAAAGAACAAACATGACAGAACATGAACATTTCTGGAAAATGTTTGAGGACATGAAGCGGAGAGTCAGCGTTCCTGCGAGGTCTTCATGACGTCTCAGATGTCAGAGCTCCTCTGACAGAAGGGGATGGGTTTACGGTTCTGGTCCGTCTAAGTTCTGGTGCTTTTGGAACAGGAGCTCAGACTCAACTCGAGGGTAAAGTTTCTCCAGCCTTTCTCAGACTGGAGAGTTTCTGGTTCCACGTCTATGTCCTAAAAAGTTCTTTAGAGTCCGAGCTGGTCGGACCCGCGGGTCACAGAACGTCTCTGGCAGCAAACGGACCCCAGCAGGTCCTGGAAGGAGGTCAGAGGTCAGAACGAGCCGTCTGGTGTCATGGCAACTCGATGCCACGGAGCAGAAATGTGGAGCGACAGGTGGAACCGCACAGGAAGGATCGTTAAGAAAGAAACGCCGGAGCCAATCAGAGAGCTCGTTAAACCATGAAGGAAGAGAGTTCTGTGGAGGGAAATGTTCTGGAGAGGAGCAGAAGCTCGTGGGTCGGTTCTGTTTCACTGTCAGGGAATGTTTGACTTACTATGAGAAACTTGGAATCAAACTGCAGTAAAAGGTTTTACAGTTTGAGTTAAAAATCTTTTAGTCTAAAATAATCTGAAGAGAATCAAGAATAATTATGAATCTGATTATCTAGAATTATTTGATGAATACAGACTGTTGTGATCGTGGACCACGGTTCTGGCTCGTTTTGATCGTGGACCACGGTTCTGGCTCGTTGTGATCGTGGATCACGGTTCTGGCTCGTCTTGATCGTGGACCTCGGTTCTGGCTCGTTTTGATCGTGGACCACGGTTCTGGCTCGTTGTGATCGTGGACCTCGGTTCTGGCTCGTTTTGATCGTGGACCTCGGTTCTGGCTCGTTTTGATCGTGGACCACGGTTCTGGCTCGTTTTGATCGTGGACCTCGGTTCTGGCTCGTTTTGATCGTGGACCACGGTTCTGGCTCGTTTTGATCGTGGACCACGGTTCTGGCCCGTTTTGATCGTGGACCTCGGTTCTGGCTCGTTTTGATCGTGGATCACGGTTCTGGCTCGTTTTGATCGTGGACCTCGGTTCTGGCTCGTTTTGATCGTGGACATCACGGTTCTGGCTCGTTTTGATCGTGGATCACGGTTCTGGCTCGTTTTGATCGTGGACCTCGGTTCTGGTTCGTTTTGATCGTGGACCACGGTTCTGGCTCGTTTTGATCGTGGACCACGGTTCTGGCTCGTTGTGATCGTGGACCTCGGTTCTGGCTCGTTTTGATCGTGGACCACGGTTCTGGCTCGTTTTGATCGTGGACCACGGTTCTGGCTCGTTTTGATCGTGGACACGGTTCTGGCTCGTTTTGATCGTGGACCTCGGTTCTGGCTCGTTGTGATCGTGGACCACGGTTCTGGCTCGTTGTGATCGTGGACCTCGGTTCTGGCTCGTTTTGATCGTGGACCTCGGTTCTGGCTCGTTTTGATCGTGGATCACGGTTCTGGCTCGTTTTGATCGTGGATCACGGTTCTGGCTCGTTTTGATCGTGGACCTCGGTTCTGGTTCGTTTGATCGTGGACCACGGTTCTGGCTCGTTTTGATCGTGGACCTCGGTTCTGGCTCGTTTTGATAGTGGACCACGGTTCTGGCTCGTTTTGATCATGGACCACGGTTCTGGCTCGTTTTGATCGTGGATCCTCGGTTCTGGCTCGTTTTGGTCGTGGACCTCGGTTCTGGCTCGTTTTGATCGTGGACCTCGGTTCTGGCTCGTTTTGGTCATGGACCACGGTTCTGGCTCGTTGTGATCGTGGACCTCGGTTCTGGCTCGTTTTGATCGTGGATCCTCGGTCTGGCTCGTTTGGTCATGGACCTCGGTTTCTGGCTCGTTTTGATCGTGTATCCTCGGTTCTGGCTCGTTTTGATCGTGGACCACGGTTCTGGTTCGTTTTGATCGTGGACCTCGGTTCTGGCTCGTTTTGATCGTGTATCACGGTTCTGGCTCGTTTTGATCGTGTATCACGGTTCTGGCTCGTTTTTGATCGTGGATCACGGTTCTGGCTCGTTTTGATGTGGATCACGGTTCTGGCTCGTTTTGATCGTGTATCACGGTTCTGGCTCGTTTTGATCGTGGATCACGGTTCTGGCTCGTTTTGATCGTGGACCACGGTTCTGGCTCGTTGTGATCGTGGATCACGGTTCTGGCTCGTTTTGATCGTGTATCACGGTTCTGGCGCGTTTTGATCGTGGATCAACGGTTCTGGCTCGTTTTGATCGTGGACCACGGTTCTGGCTCGTTTTGATCGTGGACCACGGTTCTGGCTCGGTTTGATCGTGGACCACGGTTCTGGCTCGTTTTGATCGTGCACCTCGGTTCTGGCTCGTTTTGATCGTGGACCACGGTTCTGGCTCGTTTTGATCGTGGACCTCGGTTCTGGCTCGTTTTGATCGTGGACCACGGTTCTGGCTCGTTTTGATCGTGGACCTCGTTCTGGCTCGTTTTGATCGTGTATCACGTTCTGGCTCGTTTTGATCGTGGTATCAACGGTTCTGGCTCGTTTTGATCGTGGACACGGTTTGGCTCGTTTTGATCGTGGCCCACGGTTCTGGCTCGTTTTGATCGTGGACCACGGTTCTGGCTCGTTTTGATCGTGGACCTCGGTTCTGGCTCGTTTTGATCGTGGACCACGGTTCTGGCTCGTTGTGATTCGTGGACCTCGGTTCTGGCTCGTTTTTGATCGTGGACCACGGTTCTGGCTCGTTTGATAGTGGACCACGGTTCTGGCTCGTTTTGATCCGTGGACTCGGTTTCTGGCTCGTTTGATCGTGCCACGGTTCTGGCTCGTTTTGATCGTGACCTCGGTTCTGGCTCGTTTTGATCGTGGACCACGGTTCTGGCTCGTTTTGATCGTGGACCACGGTTCTGGCCGTTTGATCGTGGACCTCGGTTCTGGCTCTTTTTGATCGTGGATCACGGTTCTGGCTCGTTTTGTGGATCGTGGATCACGTTCTGGCTCGTTTTGAATCGTGGACCTCGTTTCTGGTTCGTTTTGATCGTGGATCACGGTTTTTGGCTCGTTTTGATCGTGGACCACGGTTCTGGCTCGTTTTGATCGTGGACCACGGTTCTGGCTCGTTTTGATGTGGACCACGGTTCTGGCTCGTTTTGATCGTGGACCTCGGTTCTGGCTCATTTTTGATCGTGGACCTCGGTTCTGGCTCGTTTGATCGTGGACCTCGGTCTGTGCTCGTTGTGATCGTGGACCACAGTTCTGGCTCTGTTTTGATCGTGGATCCTCGGTTCTGGCTCGTTTTGATCGTGGACACGGTTGGCTCGTTTTGATCGTGGACCACGGTTGGCTCGTTGATCGTGGACCTCGTTCTGGCTCGTTGTGATCGTGGACCACGGTTCTGGCTCGTTTTGATCGGTGGACCACGGTTCTGGCTCGTTTTGATTCGTGATCACGGTTCTGGCTCGTTTTGATCGTGGACCACGGTTCTGGCTCGTTTTGATCGTGGACCACGGTACTGGCTCGTTTTGATCGTGGACCACGGTCTGGCTCGTTTTGATCGTGGACCACGGTTCTGGCCCGTTTTGATCGTGGACCTCGGTTCTGGCTCGTTTTGATCGTGGATCACGGTTCTGGCTCGTTTTGATCGTGGACCACGGTTCTGGCTCGTTTTGATCGTGGACCACGGTTCTGGCCCGTTTTGATCGTGGACCTCGGTTCTGGCTCGTTTTGATCGTGGATCACGGTTCTGGCTCGTTTTGATCGTGGATCACGGTTCTGGCTCGTTTTGATCGTGGACCTCGGTTCTGGTTCGTTTTGATCGTGGATCACGGTTCTGGCTCGTTTTGATCGTGGACCACGGTTCTGGCTCGTTTTGATCGTGGACCACGGTTCTGGCTCGTTTTGATAGTGGACCACGGTTCTGGCTCGTTTTGATCGTGGACCTCGGTTCTGGCTCGTTTTGATCGTGGACCACGGTTCTGGCTCGTTGTGATCGTGGACCTCGGTTCTGGCTCGTTGTGATCGTGGACCACAGTTCTGGCTCGTTTTGATCGTGGATCCTCGGTTCTGGCTCGTTTTGATCGTGGACCACGGTTCTGGCTCGTTTTGATCGTGGACCACGGTTCTGGCTCGTTTTGATCGTGGACCTCGGTTCTGGCTCGTTGTGATCGTGGACCACGGTTCTGGCTCGTTTTGATCGTGGACCACGGTTCTGGCTCGTTTTGATCGTGGATCACGGTTCTGGCTCGTTTTGATCGTGGACCACGGTTCTGGCTCGTTTTGATCGTGGACCACGGTTCTGGCTCGTTTTGATCGTGGACCTCGGTTCTGGCTCGTTTTGATCGTGGACCACGGTTCTGGCCCGTTTTGATCGTGGACCTCGGTTCTGGCTCGTTTTGATCGTGGATCACGGTTCTGGCTCGTTTTGATCGTGGATCACGGTTCTGGCTCGTTTTGATCGTGGACCTCGGTTCTGGTTCGTTTTGATCATGGACCACGGTTCTGGCTCGTTTTGATCATGGACCTCGGTTCTGGCTCGTTTTGATAGTGGACCACGGTTCTGGCTCGTTTTGATCATGGACCACGGTTCTGGTTCGTTTTGATCGTGGATCCTCGGTTCTGGCTCGTTTTGGTCATGGACCTCGGTTCTGGCTCGTTTTGATCGTGGACCTCGGTTCTGGCTCGTTTTGGTCATGGACCACGGTTCTGGCTCGTTGTGATCGTGGACCTCGGTTCTGGCTCGTTTTGATCGTGGATCCTCGGTTCTGGCTCGTTTTGATCGTGGACCACGGTTCTGGCTCGTTTTGATCGTGGATCACGGTTCTGGCTCGTTTTGGTCATGGACCTCGGTTCTGGCTCGTTTTGATCGTGTACCTCGGTTCTGGCTCGTTTTGATCGTGGACCACGGTTCTGGTTCGTTTTGATCGTGGACCTCGGTTCTGGCTCGTTTTGATCGTGGACCACGGTTCTGGCTCGTTTTGATCGTGGACCACGGTTCTGGCTCGTTTTGGTCATGGATCACGGTTCTGGCTCGTGTTGATCGTGGACCTCGGTTCTGGCTCGTTTTGATCGTGGACCACGGTTCTGGCTCGTTTTGATAGTGGACCACGGTTCTGGCTCGTTTTGATCGTGGACCTCGGTTCTGGTTCGTTTTGATCGTGGATCACGGTTCTGGCTCGTTTTGGTCATGGACCTCGGTTCTGGCTCGTTTTGATCGTGTACCTCGGTTCTGGCTCGTTTTGATCGTGGACCACGGTTCTGGTTCGTTTTGATCGTGGACCTCGGTTCTGGCTCGTTTTGATCGTGGATCACGGTTCTGGCTCGTTTTGATCGTGGACCACGGTTCTGGCTCGTTTTGGTCATGGATCACGGTTCTGGCTCGTGTTGATCGTGGACCTCGGTTCTGGCTCGTTTTGATCGTGGACCACGGTTCTGGCTCGTTTTGATAGTGGACCACGGTTCTGGCTCGTTTTGATCGTGGACCTCGGTTCTGGTTCGTTTTGATCGTGGATCACGGTTCTGGCTCGTTTTGGTCATGGACCTCGGTTCTGGCTCGTTTTGATCGTGTACCTCGGTTCTGGCTCGTTTTGATCGTGGACCACGGTTCTGGCTCGTTTTGATCGTGGATCACGGTTCTGGCTCGTTTTGGTCATGGATCACGGTTCTGGCTCGTTTTGATAGTGGACCACGGTTCTGGCTCGTTTTGATCGTGGACCTCGGTTCTGGTTCGTTTTGATCGTGGATCACGGTTCTGGCTCGTTTTGGTCATGGACCTCGGTTCTGGCTCGTTTTGATCGTGTACCTCGGTTCTGGCTCGTTTTGATCGTGGACCACGGTTCTGGTTCGTTTTGATCGTGGACCTCGGTTCTGGCTCGTTTTGATCGTGTATCACGGTTCTGGCTCGTTTTGATCGTGTATCACGGTTCTGGCTCGTTTTGATCGTGGATCACGGTTCTGGCTCGTTTTGATCGTGTATCACGGTTCTGGCTCGTTTTGATCGTGGATCACGGTTCTGGCTCGTTTTGATCGTGGACCTCGGTTCTGGCTCGTTTTGATCGTGGACCTCGGTTCTGGCTCGTTTGATCGTGGACCTCGTTCTGGTTCGTTTTGATCGTGGATCACGGTTCTGGCTCGTTTGATCGTGGACCTCGGTTCTGGCTCGTTTTGATCGTGGACCACGGTTCTGGCTCGTTTTGATCGTGGATCACGGTTCTGGCTCGTTGTGATCGTGGATCACGGTTCTGGCTCGTTTTGATCGTGGACCTCGGTTCTGGCTCGTTTTGATCGTGGACCACGGTTCTGGCTCGTTTTGATCGTGGATCACGGTTCTGGCTCGTTGTGATCGTGGATCACGGTTCTGGCTCGTTTTGATCGTGTATCACGGTTCTGGCGCGTTTTGATCGTGGATCACGGTTCTGGCTCGTTTTGATCGTGGACCACGGTTCTGGCTCGTTTTGATCGTGGACCACGGTTCTGGCTCGGTTTGATCGTGGACCACGGTTCTGGCTCGTTTTGATCGTGCACCTCGGTTCTGGCTCGTTTTGATCGTGGACCACGGTTCTGGCTCGTTTTGATCGTGGACCTCGGTTCTGGCTCGTTTTGATCGTGGACCACGGTTCTGGCTCGTTTTGATCGTGGACCTCGGTTCTGGCTCGTTTTGATCGTGTATCACGGTTCTGGCTCGTTTTGATCGTGTATCACGGTTCTGGCTCGTTTTGATCGTGGATCACGGTTCTGGCTCGTTTTGATCGTGTACCACGGTTCTGGCTCGTTTTGATCGTGGACCACGGTTCTGGCTCGTTTTGATCGTGGACCTCGGTTCTGGCTCGTTTTGATCGTGGACCACGGTTCTGGCTCGTTGTGATCGTGGACCTCGGTTCTGGCTCGTTTTGATCGTGGACCACGGTTCTGGCTCGTTTTGATAGTGGACCACGGTTCTGGCTCGTTTTGATCGTGGACCTCGGTTCTGGCTCGTTTTGATCGTGGACCACGGTTCTGGCTCGTTTTGATCGTGGACCTCGGTTCTGGCTCGTTTTGATCGTGGACCACGGTTCTGGCTCGTTTTGATCGTGGACCACGGTTCTGGCCCGTTTTGATCGTGGACCTCGGTTCTGGCTCGTTTTGATCGTGGATCACGGTTCTGGCTCGTTTTGATCGTGGATCACGGTTCTGGCTCGTTTTGATCGTGGACCTCGGTTCTGGTTCGTTTTGATCGTGGATCACGGTTCTGGCTCGTTTTGATCGTGGACCACGGTTCTGGCTCGTTTTGATCGTGGACCACGGTTCTGGCTCGTTTGATAGTGGACCACGGTTCTGGCTCGTTTGATCGTGGACCTCGGTTCTGGCTCGTTTTGATCGTGGACCACGGTTCTGGCTCGTTGTGATCGTGGACCTCGGTTCTGGCTCGTTGTGATCGTGGACCACAGTTCTGGCTCGTTTTGATCGTGGATCCTCGGTTCTGGCTCGTTTTGATCGTGGACCACGGTTCTGGCTCGTTTTGATCGTGGACCACGGTTCTGGCTCGTTTTGATCGTGGACCTCGGTTCTGGCTCGTTGTGATCGTGGACCACGGTTCTGGCTCGTTGTGATCGTGGACCTCGGTTCTGGCTCGTTTTGATCGTGGACCTCGGTTCTGGCTCGTTTTGATCGTGGACCACGGTTCTGGCTCGTTTTGATCGTGGACCACGGTTCTGGCTCGTTTTGATCGTGGATCACGGTTCTGGCTCGTTTTGATCGTGGACCACGGTTCTGGCTCGTTTTGATCGTGGACCACGGTTCTGGCTCGTTTTGATCGTGGACCTCGGTTCTGGCTCGTTTTGATCGTGGACCACGGTTCTGGCTCGTTTTGATCGTGGACCACGGTTCTGGCTCGTTTTGATCGTGGATCACGGTTCTGGCTCGTTTTGATCGTGGATCACGGTTCTGGCTCGTTTTGATCGTGGACCTCGGTTCTGGTTCGTTTTGATCGTGGACCACGGTTCTGGCTCGTTTTGATCGTGGACCTCGGTTCTGGCTCGTTTTGATAGTGGACCACGGTTCTGGCTCGTTTTGATCATGGACCACGGTTCTGGTTCGTTTTGATCGTGGACCTCGGTTCTGGCTCGTTTTGGTCATGGACCTCGGTTCTGGCTCGTTTTGATCGTGGACCTCGGTTCTGGCTCGTTTTGGTCATGGACCACGGTTCTGGCTCGTTGTGATCGTGGACCTCGGTTCTGGCTCGTTTTGATCGTGGACCACGGTTCTGGTTCGTTTTGATCGTGGACCTCGGTTCTGGCTCGTTTTGATCGTGTATCACGGTTCTGGCTCGTTTTGATCGTGTATCACGGTTCTGGCTCGTTTTGATCGTGGATCACGGTTCTGGCTCGTTTTGATCGTGGATCACGGTTCTGGCTCGTTTTGATCGTGTATCACGGTTCTGGCTCGTTTTGATCGTGGATCACGGTTCTGGCTCGTTTTGATCGTGGATCACGGTTCTGGCTCGTTTTGATCGTGTATCACGGTTCTGGCTCGTTTTGATCGTGGATCACGGTTCTGGCTCGTTTTGATTGTGGACCACGGTTCTGGCTCGTTGTGATCGTGGATCACGGTTCTGGCTCGTTTTGATCGTGTATCACGGTTCTGGCTCGTTGTGATCGTGGACCACGGTTCTGGCTCGTTTTGATCGTGGACCACGGTTCTGGCTCGTTTTGATCGTGGACCACGGTTCTGGCTCGTTTTGATCGTGGACCACGGTTCTGGCTCGGTTTGATCGTGGACCACGGTTCTGGCTCGTTTTGATCGTGCACCTCGGTTCTGGCTCGTTTTGATCGTGGACCACGGTTCTGGCTCGTTTTGATCGTGGACCTCGGTTCTGGCTCGTTTTGATCGTGGACCTCGGTTCTTGCTCGTTGTGATCGTGGACCACGGTTCTGGCTCGTTTTGATAGTGGACCACGGTTCTGGCTCGTTTTGATCGTGGACCTCGGTTCTGGCTCGTTTTGATCGTGGACCACGGTTCTGGCTCGTTTTGATCGTGGACCTCAGTTCTGGCTCGTTGTGATCGTGGACCTCGGTTCTGGCTCGTTTTGATCGTGGATCACGGTTCTGGCTCGTTGTGATCGTGGACCTCGGTTCTGGCTCGTTTTGATCGTGGATCACGGTTTTGGCTCGTTTTGATCGTGGACCTCGGTTCTGGCTCGTTTTGATCGTGGACCACGGTTCTGGCTCGTTTTGGTCATGGATCACGGTTCTGGCTCGTGTTGATCGTGGACCTCGGTTCTGGCTCGTTTTGATCGTGGACCACGGTTCTGGCTCGTTTTGATAGTGGACCACGGTTCTGGCTCGTTTTGATCGTGGACCTCGGTTCTGGCTCGTTTTAATCGTGGACCACGGTTCTGGCTCGTTTTGATCGTGGATCACGGTTCTGGCTCGTTTTGATCGTGGACCTCGGTTCTGGCTCGTTTTGGTCGTGGACCTCGGTTCTGGCTCGTTTTGATCGTGGACCACGGTTCTGGCTCGTTTTGATCGTGGACCTCGGTTCTGGCTCGTTTTGATCGTGGACCTCGGTTCTGGCTCGTTTTGATCGTGGACCACGGTTCTGGCTCGTTTTGATCGTGGACCTCGGTTCTGGCTCGTTTTGATCGTGGACCACGGTTCTGGCTCGTTGTGATCGTGGACCTCGGTTCTGGCTCGTTTTGATCGTGGACCACGGTTCTGGCTCGTTGTGATCGTGGACCACGCCCCCACCTGTCTCCTGGTCCTGTCTGGCTGAACTCTATTCAATAGATAAGTTAATTCTTCTATTACAGTCCTGGTAGATCTCCTGTCCATCCAGGAGAAGATCTCTTCTTCATGTGGACATCAGAGGTTTCTTCCTTTTTCCTGAATTGTTTTTTTAATTTCATCCTTTCCAGGAAGGAGGCTCTAAGAACAGGGATGACCCGTTTTATTTAGTCTTTTTAGTTTTTTGCTGTTGTTTACATTTGATGACAGACCTTCTGCTTCTGTTCATTCTTTTTTTTTTATATTGAACAATCCAAATAAAACTGAACATGAGTGATATCTGCCGTATGGAGAGGTTACAGCAAATGTTGACGTATTTTCAATAAATCCTGAAACTATTTCAAAGACTCTTTAAAGATGAGTGACAGTTTTTTGTGTAAATAAGCAGATAAACACGTGAATTTTCTAAGCTGACGTTTGCTTTCACTCCAGGCTCTTATTGTGAAAAACCTGAGATGATGAAATGTCTTAAATCGACTAATGCTGACACGATTCTGCTGTAGCGTCTCTCTGACCTTCTCATCACTTTTTCTTCGACTAGCTCTTCAATGACGGCCTCAGACAGACGTCTGATGGACTTCACGCCAAACTCTGACCGTGGCGCCGCTGCAGGACACTCAGAGAGCGCCAGGAGCGAGCTGCGGCAGTAACTCTGCTGCTCGCCGGCGGCGCCTGAAGTGCCTCGTTTAGCTCGCCGTTCGAGTGTTGGATCAATACCGAACCGGCGTTCCTGAGGAGGGGCGGGGCCTTACAGGTGTCTGCGTGCGTGGAGGCGCGTCACGTGCGCTCGCAGGGTCTGGAGGCGTGCACGTGCTTCCTTTGCTGGCTTTTGTGCGAGCACGGTGTGTGTCCTCGTGTTTGCTCGATGCGGCAAAGGGTGGAGTGGCAGATCAATAGGAAACAAATTAATTCAGATCAATAAGAAGCCGAGGAGAGATTGAAACCAGGAGGAGGAGGAGGAGGAGGAGGAGGAGGAGGAAGGCTGCCTGTCTCACACGCCTCAGCGGCTAACTGCACACCTGGGAAAAACCAGCGCGGCGCTCGGAGGTCACGGACGCTCACGAGGGAGGGGGCGGGGAAACGTCCTCTGATGTCTGCAGCGACAAATCAGTGACCTCTGAGGAGAAAAGACTATTATGGGATGGAAAGAGGGAATGTTTCACTTCATGATCGGTGTGGAGGGGCAGATCTGACAGAACTACAAAATACAAGAAGAAGTCTCATCAAGCTAATGCTAACGGCAATCCTCCTATAGCCAGGGTTCTAATCAAACATCTGACCGAGCAGCTGAAATATATCTGCAAGAAACACTCTGACTGGAATCATCATTGAAATATTAACTTACTCCATTTACTGATTTATCAGCATTCTTTGCAGCAGTAAATTCTGTTTTCTTCAGACTAAAGCAAAAGAGTTGTTTGATGTCGTCACTCGACTTCACACGTTTCTGTCAGATTTCAGATTATTTCCTGTTAAACTGTGACTGAACAAGAATTCTTTTACTTTTTAAGATATCGTAGTTAGCCTGAGCTTTTATTTTGAAAGTCCAATAAACCAAAGGAAGCAGAAATGCTGTTCTCTTCCTCTCAGAGATTCTGGGTTCCAGCTCTGACGCTGAAATGTTTGCAGACGTCCGTCCGTCTTCTGTTCTTCTCACTGAACGAGGTTCTCCACTGTGTCGGGCCTCAGAGTTCCTGAACGTTCCTGAATGTTCCTCAGAATTCCTCCACGTTCCCGAGCGTTTCTTAGTGTTCCTCAACATTCATCTGTGTACCTCAACATTTCTTAGCACGTGTTCCTCAGAGTACCACAGTCTCAGTATTCCGGCTATTATTTAAGGTGGAATTAAAGGTGGTATTGTTGTGACAGAAGGTTCAGAGAGCATCAGTGGTCTTCAATGGTGGAGGAAGTACCAGCGGGTTGCCAGAAGGCCAGAGTCCCATAGACTTCCATTGAGAAACAGACGCGTATTTCTACATCAGAATCATCATCATTCTTCTTCTGGTGATTCCTGCAGAACATTTTCTTTGTAATCCTAATGTTTTTAAAGATTTGATTTCCTCATTGCAAGTTATTTGAGTTATAAACTGACCAATCAGATGACTCAAAGACTGTACGCAGGTCTGACGAGGAACGTCTGGGGGTTTGATTGACAGATTCGGAGTAGCCAATGGCAGCAGACTTCTGTGAAGACCTTTTAACAGTTCAACAATGTTCCATCATTGCTGTTCTGTTGTTTTCCTCAGTGGAACGCACCGATGCAGCAGATTTAGAACCAGGAGGTGCATGCTGACGACAGTCTTTAATGCAGATTTACTGTGTAGGAGATCTCCAGACTGAGGTTCTGAGCTTTGGACTTCCTTCCTTTCACTCTTTTGATTGTAGCTTATCAAGGATAAGTTGTGTATCATCCAGAATACTGCAGCTCCTTCATGGAATCACCAACCAAAGTTCATACTTGTCTGCACGTGTCCAGCCTGAGTCGGACGCAGACGAGTCCTTTGAGGATGAACACGAGTGTCGAGACAAACTTGAATGGATCTTGTCGTCTTTTCAAACAGAAAAAAGATCCAGCTGTTCAGAATGTTTTTAATCTGAAGTTCTGCTGAACGAGCTTCTCACATTCATCTGGTCAGACTGTAAAGGAACAAGCTGAAGGCCGCACACCGCACGCTGCACGCCGCACACCGCACGCCGCACGCCGCACGGCAGCAACGTCACACGCCGCACACCGCACGCCGCCAACGCCACCCAAATGCTCCTTTTAGCTCCACATAAGAGCGTAGATGTACGTAAATCCAAAATGACCAGATCAAATGTTGGACTTGTTCTCCCTCAGTGACTTGAACGATTCTCCCGAGTCGGCGTTATTAAAGTGGGAGGTTTCCATGCAGCGTGCTCTAATCAGAGGCGTGGAAAGAGGCGGGGACTCACGATAAGATCACGCCAGATTGGAGACAGTTCTTCCTATAGAAGCACTATGGGGGGGGGATTTGTCCAGTTCTAATTAGACTGTCTGTGGGAGGAGCTGAAGAACGTGGAGGAGAACCCACCCCACCTGACCGTGTCTCCAGCCCTGCGTTCTCTTTGCTCGCCATCTCCCTCTAATGCGTTTTGGCGTGCGTTACCCTCGGCTGTGTGAGCGCCGCCGTCCACCAACGTGGCCCCCCGACAGACAGCGTGCGTCCAGGCAATCGAGACAGGAGCTTCTTCATGTTGCAGGAGGGAGACGTTTCAGTTTGAATCATTCATGATGAGTTCCTCTAAACCTGGAACCTCCATCAGATCCTTCACAGAAGATCCGGTTCATCTCCACACATTTAATCTCATTTGATCCTTTTGTGTTATTATAATCCACCTGGATCATGATCAAGTCTTTTTCATTGAATCGTGTCAAAAGGAAACAAAATGATAATCAATGGATTTCATATTTAAATCATTTGTTTAACAGGCTGACCTTTGACCTGCAGATCCGTCTGAACTGAACGTCCACGCTTTCTTTGATGTTTTGAACCAAAACATGTTTGATCTTTTCCAAATGAGGTCAAACGAGGAGAAGATTACAGGATGTTCTCCGTCAGGGAGCACTAAGACCTCCGCTTCACCTCCTGGTCGTCTGCGCTCCTGCAGAGGCCAATGAGGAGGTGAAGCGGCGCTCCAGCAGGCGGCGTGGGGGGGGACGCACACCACGCGTGACGGCGCGCCGCCAGAACAAGAAGCATGCTGGGAAGTCCTCCTCCAGACTGGAGAGTGAGAGGAGGGAGGACAACCGGAGGACAGCAGGCGGAGAGAGCGTTTGGCGAGCAGGAAGAGGCGGCAGACGGCGGTGAAGGACGGAGGAATCCTCGCCGCTGACCCCACACATTCCTGCAGCCGGCGCCGCTCCTCAGAACCGGTCCAGACACCAATAATGTTCTGACGGTGGTGCTGAAGGTCTGCAGATGCTCGGCGCACAAACGCTGTCAGAGATCGGGGAAGAGGGGCGGCATTGTCCAGAGACGGAGAATGCTGCTCTTATTCTGAAGGAGCGCTGACATCAGCACAAAGACGGGAACGCCAGGCGTTTCCAGGCTGCAGTCTTCCCAGCGCGGCGCCACCTGATGACCCGGCCCCGCCCCCAAACCGGCGCTCAGATAGAGTCTAATCAGTCATTCAGTTACACAGACGGCGCTCGGACATTTCCATGAGACTGAAATGTCGGAGCGAGGCTCTCCGGCTGCTGGGAAGACATCGGGAACGCCGAATTTTAACCAAACTTTACAGCAAACAGACAGAAGAGCAAACACGACGTAAACACGTTACCTGAGGAGACAGACGGCGGACATGTCCTCACGCTGGGGTCTGATCTGGAAAACACAACATCAAAAAAACACAAATGAAATCTTTTTGATTTGGTTCAAAAACAGTCAAACATTGTCAAGAGTTCAGTTTTTACAAAAGAATCTCCTCATCAAACATCATAGCAGTGATGGTACAGAAGCAGAAGGTCAGTCATTAAATATAAAGCTAAAAACTAGACAGAGTGAATGATACTGGTTATGGGGGGTCATTAGACCCTCCCCCCAGGTGAGGAACAACTCCTAAAAAACCTGTAAAAACAGAAAAAAGGAGAAATCCTCTCCAGGAGGTTTTACCAGAAGAATGAACTTATCTAACTCTACAACTACGTATTAGAATAGAGTTCAGCCAGACAGCACTGGGGGGGATGGGGGGGGGATCAAGACGAGCCAGAGGCGAGGTCCACGATTAAGATGAGATTGATTTTCCATCTCCAACAGTGAAGTGGATCCATCTGATTTGTGGATCCAGTTTGGAAGGAATTCTCATTTTTTGTCTGTTTTTATCTCCAGATTAAATGTTGTTTTTTTAGGTTTAGAATCAAAGTCTGACAAATGAATGGATCCTTCAAAACTAGATGTAGACATATCAGACCCGTTCTGGTTTGTTGGTGATATTTTTCATCAAACTGGAGAGATGAATGATCAAAGTTTCAGCCTCACGATCAATGACTCCCATAGAAATGTGACTGAGCTGAGCCCTTATATTCATCAGAATTCCGCTTTCTCCGTCCGTCCACCCGGATGTAAACGGCGTCCGCCAGCTCTTCTGTTCCTTCCTGACCTGCAGATAACTTTCCCGCCTCGGGCTCAGACGAGCCGACCTGCAGCAGAAGTTCTGCGGCGTGGCGCCGGCGGGTCGTGAAGGGATTTCCTCTTCGGTCCGTGGATGTTAAAGCTGCCGGCGAATATCATCAAATATGAATGAGAGCGGCGAATGTACTGAAGGTGGGAACGGCGGCGGCGCCTCCCTCCAGCGTTTCTTCAGTCTTTTCTGAAATGTTGATGAAAGCAGAAGAAAGAGCGGGAATTCTGCCGGCGGAGGGATCCGGGATGGTTCTTCCTCCTGAGTCAGGGAGTTCACAGTGTCAGCTGGAGCCTCTCCTCCTGAGCCTCTCCTCCTGAACCTCTCCTCCTGAACCTCTCCTCCTGAACCTCTCCTCCTGAACCTCTCCTCCTGAACCTCTCCTCCTGAACCTCTCCTCCTGAACCTCTCCTCCTGAGCCTCTCCTCCTGAACCTCTCCTCCTGAGCCTCTCCTCCGGAGCCTCTCCTCCGGAGCCGCTCCTCCGGAGCCGCTCCTCCGGAGCCTCTCCTCCGGAGCCTCTCCTCCTGAACCTCTCCTCCTGAGCCTCTCCTCCTGAGCCTCTCCTCCTGAACCTCTCCTCCTGAACCTCTCCTCCTGACTCCTCCGCTCTCCTCCTGAACCTCTTCCTCCTGAGCTCTCTCCCTCCGGAACCTCTGTCCTCCTGAACCTCCTCCTCCTGAAGCTCTCCTCCTGAACCTCTCCTCCTGAGTCTCTCCTCCTGAACCTCTCCTCCTGAGCCTCTTCCTCCGGAGCTCCTCCCCTCTCCTCCGGAGCCGCTCCTCCGAGAGCCGCTCCTCCGGAGCCTCTCCTCCGGAGCCTCTCCTCCTGAACCTCTCTCCTCCTTGAGCCTCTCCTCCTGAACCTCTCCTCCTGAAACCTCTCCTCCTGAGCCGCTCCTCCTGAACCTCTCCTCCTGAGCCTCTCCTCCGGAGCCTCTCCTCCGGAGCCTCTCCTCCGGAGCCGCTCCTCCGGAGCCTCTCCTCCTGAGCCGCTCCTCCGGAGCCTCTCCTCCGGAACCTCTCCTCCGGAGCCTCTCCTCCGGAGCCTCTCCTCCTGAGCCTCTCCTCCGGAGCCTCTCCTCCGGAGCCTCTCCTCTCCAGAGCCTCTCCTCCGGAGCCGCTCCTCCGGAGCCTCTCCTCCGGAGCCGCTCCTCCGGAGCCTCTCCTCCGGAGCCGCTCCTCCGGAGCCTCTCCTCCGGAGCCTCTCCTCCGGAGCCGCTCCTCCATCACGAGCCTGCAGCTGTTATGTAATCTTACATAAGCAGGACCGGAGGAACATTCCATGACTCGGGGGTCCCGCTGAACCACGGACCCGTCTGCAGGCTGTGGGCTCAGCAGAAACAGGAAGAGGTCGTCTGAGCGTCTGTGGAGGCGATGACCCCCCCCACACGACATGGGGGGGGTCTGCATGACTCAATGAATCTGCAGAAATGTTTTGGGTTTTGAGATTATCAGCAGAAGAAAAACAAGGAGACGGGTCGGATTCTGCGACATGATCCAAGAGTCTCAGCTGCACCTCATCGGTCTCACAGGTGAGGCTCCTCCCACAGACGGTCTCCAGGTGTGAAGGTGCGTCTGTGGGAGGAGCTTCTGAAGGTGTGAATGATCGTCTCACTGTCTGTGTCAATAAAGCTTCACTGCTTCAAAATGTTCACGAGATGAGAAACGTTGGGGGCTGAATCCTAACCTGCGGGGGCCGGAGAACGCCGTTCCCCGCCGGAGAACCTTCACTCTAATCCGTTCCAGATCAGCAGAGTCCGGCCCAACGTGAGAGGCGAGCGTTCGAATTCCACGCATGCGTCAGAGGGCGTGCACATCCGCCGGCTGCCCTGACCCGCACACTCCCAGCACGCCAACACGCACGACGCCTCCCGATCGAGGGCCCCCCTCCAGACCCAGCAGACCCTAAACCCCAACCAGACCGACGACCACGGCGGACGGCGAGAGGCAAATACTCACCAGAGAATCCGAGCGAGACGGAAGCAGGGATGAGAAATCCCGTCAGGAAACAGAATCTCTGAGCGATCGGGGAGTCTTTACCCCGTCCCATCATTTAGGGAGTTCCTCTGCAGACGTCCTCCTCTCTTTCATCGCTCTCCTCCTCCTGTTTTCTGGAGAGAGCCGGTTCTCCTGCACGCCACGCTCCCCGCTCCTCCTCAGTCCTCCATTCATCCAACTCCCAGCTTCCGTTTCAGAGAGAGGATCGGTTCTGAGGATCGGTTCTGAGGATCGGTTCTGAGGATCGGTTCTGAGGATCCGGTCTGTGGATCCGTAGGAAGCGTCTCTGCCTGTACAGTCCAGATCTGTGTGGAAAACACGGACAGAAAGATCCTGCAGGAGGGAAAAACTGTTGCCAGGAAAGGCCGGGCGCTCGGTGGCGTGCAGCCCGCCGCGGGGCCGGTCCGGTCCTCGGCCTGTGCTGTTCGGGGGCGCCCCCCGACACGAGCGCAGAAGCGAAGGCGGTCGGCAGAAGAAAGAGGGAAAAACTGAGCTCAACCTCCAGTGAAAGTGAACGGGAGGGGAAGGAGTGGGAAGGAGGACGGGGCGTGCGCACGAGTGCGAGGAGGTGGGAGGAGAGAGAGAACGAGGCAGGAGGTTAATGGAGAAACATCCAGGAGGGAGGGATCGAGGAGGAGGGAGGGAGGGGGGCTTTTCTTCCTGGGCTCTGGAATCGGAGCGCCGTTCCTCCTGGAGGTCGCCTCCCTCCACACGTGAGGAGCAGCTGGAGGTGTGCAGACGGGGAGCTTTGTCCTCCTCCGGCAGCGTTCCTGCTCCTCCTTCCTGCTCCTCCTTCCTGCTCCTCCTTCCTGCTCCTCCTTTCTGCTCCTTTTCTGCACTTGAACTCTAACACCCCCCCCCCCTCTCTCTCTCTGCGCATCTGTGTGTCTCTGCCTCGCTCGCCCGCCCTCTCTCCTTGGCAGAGGCTTGAAATAGCAGGCGGGGGGGAGGGGTGGAGGGGGGGAGGGGAAGGAGCTCAGACGGGCTGAGAGGACAGAGCTGCTGTGTGTGCACGTGTGCTTCCGTGTAAATGTGCACGCGTGTGCACGTGAGTGTGCACAAACGTGTGCACGTTTGTATGTCAGTGTGCAAATATGTGCACGCACACGAGTATGCGTCTGCATGTTATGTTTATGTGCACATGTGTGCATGTCAGTGTGCATGTGTGTGCACATGTATGCGTGTGTGCATGTTTGTCTGTCTATGTCTGCATGAGTGTGTGCATGTCAGTGTGCATGTGGCTGTTTGTGTGAACACATACGTGCACAGACATGTGTACGTGTCTGTTCCACGTATGTGCATATTTGTGCACGTGTCGTCATGTGTGTTTGTGTGCATGTTCATGAGAAGGTTTTAATTCTGTCGTTGTTCATTTTCAAACTATTTCTGAAAACGTTTGTTTGTGAAGATTTCCCAGCATTCCTTCGACAGCTCACCGAGGCGTTCTCATCATCATGAACTCATCGACCTCCACGTTCATCGATTCTTTATGGTCTGAAGATGCAGATATCTGCAGAAATCCTTCAGGCGGTTCTGATTCTGACCGACCCGACAACAAGGAATCAACTGTTGAAAAATGAGAAAGTCGTTGAATTCCATCTTTAAAGAGTCCATACCAGGAAAACTTCACTTTCAGAGCTTTGAAGAGCTTTAGAGGTCCAGGCGTCTGACTTCTGAATAAGAGCTCATCAAAATAACTCATGTTTCATAAATGCGTTCCTTAGAGTTCCAAAGATAACATGTGATCACATATATGATCTGTGAAAGGATGAAGAACATCATCATGGTATGGGCCGTTTGGAAACCTGAAAGATTTTTTCAGAACTTCCACCATTTTGTTTGTTTTGCTCTCATGATGCAAAAAAAACAAAAAAAAACACAGTTGATGCTTTTAATCAGGTTCTAGAGTTGACATGAAGCGGTCTTGTTGTTTTTTCCCTCCTGGATCATTTTTCAGAATAAATCATGATATGAGTCTGAATCAGAGTCTGAAACCAGTTTGATTAGAGCGTCTGAAAGCAATCGGATGTGGATCATGATCAGGAAAGTTCTGCACAAAGTTCTGAACTTTTTTAAACAATTTAAAGAAGAATCAGAAAAACTGTTGGAGATGCTGGTTCATTTGTGTTTCTATCAGCTGGAAGTGTTTTTCTGAAGTTTATCTACACTCCAACCATAAACAGAAAATGGTTTTTATCTGACACGCTTCACCTCCACAACACTCCTCCTTTAAGATAACTCCTTCTCCAAACCCACAAAACGAGGAGACCCCGGCTTGGACCCCTCGTGGTTTCATTCAGTTCATTTAATGATAATAAACACGTTAAAATAAAGATGACATTAAAACCATACACCAGTGAACCAGAGAAATCAGCAGATCTACATATCAGAATCTAGATCTATCACTGCGCAGGCGCACACGCATCACACCAAAAGGCCAAACTTCCATTGGATCGACTGTCTTGGTGGATGGCGCCCTCTAGTGGTTTTAAATCTGTCCAACATGTTTGTAGAGCTGAAAACCTAGAAGAAAGATTTGATGAACTTTTTCTCTCCTTTCTGTCTCAGTTTAGAAACATTTCGTCTTTCAGTCGGATTCACACGATCAACACCATGTGAACCTGACAGATGGAGGATCCACGTGATCATACGTGTAGAACATCGCTTTGATGTGAATCCATTCTAACGCTCAGCGGGGCGTGTCCATGTCAACCCAATGCTGTAGAAACCTTCAGCGAGCACAACTCTATGGAGCTGAATTACAGCCGACATCATGTCAAACTCCAATGAAACAAAGAATGCAGCTCGACTGAAGTTACCACCCTCATCGATGGGGATTGGTCCTTTGTGTTAGCTCCGCCCCAACGCGCCACAGCAGCCCAAACGTTTTGAAACTGAAGTTTTCAGATTCAAAAACGAAAAAAAAAAGGAATTGAAAGTGAAAAAAAACATTTTTAATTTGAAAATTTGAGTTCTGAAACCTAAAAATCAGAAGATTTGAAGCTGAAAATAATAAAATGTATTTTAGAAAAGTAAAAAGTTTGGGACATTTCCTTTTTTTGATCAAACACCAATTTCTTTTTCAAAATGTTTTATTCAGGTTTTAAATAATATTAGCTCCGTAGAACTCTGTGTTTGTTCTGGAAACCGTCATCAGGACCAGACCCGAGTCCAGCTCCGGTTCTACATCCAGTTTATGAGACATTTTCCAGCCTCACTGGGATTCCTTCCTCTGTGGGTTTTCACGTGACCGGTTGTTACGCAGTAAAGGGAGAATGAAGGACTGGATCCCTGATCCGGGTTTGGGGTCTAACAGGTGGGCCGCTCAGAACACAGGAAGTGTAAAAGAGGAAATGAGGCTTCAGATTTATTCTGTTGCTGAATCGTATTCAACAAAAAGTTTCTCTCATCATAGCATAAAAGGAACAAAGAGACTTCATGTAAATTAAATAAAGTATCAAAACAAGGGAAAGTGACTGAGCGTGTCATCAGGAGCAGAAACTCCTCATAACGTAAAAATATCTGGCCGCTGAAGATGCTAGCTGAGATAGCTGAAGATGCTAAAGCAGATAGCTGAAGATGCTAAAGCAGATAGCTGAAAATGCTGAAGCTATTGGTTAAAAACTCTTAAGCTGACAGTAAGCTGAAAATTTTACCTAATAGCAAAATTAGCCCAAAATGCTGGTAAAATGTCTAATTTAGCAAAAACAGCTAGCATAAGGCTAAAATATTAGCTGAACTCCAAAAATAGCCTAAAAAATAAGAAAAGCATAAATTAGCCAAAACAGATAGCATGCAGCTTAAAAAGATATTTACTAAATTCAAAAATAACCTGAAAAAAAAAAACGACATTAGCCAAAACAGCCAGCTCAAAGCTGAAATATTATCTAAACTTCAAAATAGCCTAAAAAGCTAAAATAACACCGACATAACAACTAAAAGGTAAAAATTGCTCCAAAAACCCAGGAAGTGTAAAAACAACCAGAAGATCTCTGATATTAGCAGCTAAACTTATGGAGGAATCCCAGATTAGTTTAAAATAACCTTAAATGTACATCCCTCAGTGTGTGGACCGCTTCTGTAAGACTAAAGATCTCCATGTTTGTTTACCAGATGGAACGTTCCGGGGTCGTCATGGCAACCAGCACACAGAGGGAGACGCAGGTCTGCGTCCTGCTTTCACATTGAAAATACATGAACAAAAGCTCGTATCTTTAGAACCGTTCTCCTCAGAGTGAAAGTAAAAACACCGTCAGAATCCAGAGGTATCAGACTACATCTACTGCGATTTTCAGGGTTTTGTGTCCAAATATACAGAAGTACTCGCGAGTTAAAAACGAAGCTCCTCAAAAACTCGTCTTCACCAAAAATGCATTGGGCTTAATGGGAGAAATCCTCAGGTTTTGATGATATTTGGGGCCGCTGTAAGAAAACTACACGGCTCAGGATTTTCAAAGTTGTATCGTCTGAAAGCCAGGAAAAATGTCTACGTTTTGATGTCAACACTTTTTCTGGGAGGGTCACAATGGCTGAGTTTGAGCAGGTTGAACACACTCCAAGTGTTTTCTTCCTCCCACTCTAACACAGTCTGCTCCACTCTGCCACTGGTTGCAGTGGGCGGAGCCTTTGTCGCACAGCTGATGATGTCACAGCAGTGGTCACATGACCATGATGACTCACACACCATATTTGGTGACATCAAAGGGACGTCATGTGACATCATCGCCAGAGCCTTTATAAAGCCCCGCCTCACTGAGATTCAGTCAGAAACTTCGGTTTCAGTTGGAGCGAGCACCTCCAAAGACCACAGCAGGATTTTCAACTGCTTTCAGAAACTTCACCCACAAATAAAGACATTTTGACCGTTCTTCGTGTCAAGACCTATTTCAACGATTTCAACTATTTCAACTAAATTCTCTTCAGAAATGGAGAATCTGCTGCATGAGATTCATCTGCACTGTGAGAAGGTTGAGATGGAAAAGAGCCACGACTCCAAACGTCTCCTGAAACGACTGAAACAGACAATGATGGAGCTTTTGGACAAATGTGACGGTCTGATAAACATGGTCATGAAATCAGACCAAGAAGAAAGTCAACAGCAAAGAGCTCAAACAAGCATCTCTGACATAGAAAAGCAACACGAGGAAATCGTCCAGGAACTCCAGAAGATTCACAGCCTTCAGCTGAAGCTCCAACAAGAGGAAGAAGCTCCTCTGCAGACGACACCAGCCGCTTCTCCTCAAGAACTCGTCTCTCCTGAAGAGATCCGAGAGATCCAGTGGGACATCCTTTCCCTCAGACGGGAACAGGAAGTCCTTCTGGAAGAACAAAGGGAGATTGAAAACTCCAAATCCCAAACTCAAGCGCTGCTAACAGAATACCATCAAGAGATTCGAAGAGTGGAGAGTTTGAGGCAGACAAACTACGACCTGAAATGGGAACTCATGGAGCTTCAGGCCAACATCTTTGACCTTCAACAAATACCCATCAAGCTTCAAGCTGCAAGGAAAGAGCGGGAGAAGGAGAGAGGGAAAAGTCGGCTCTGACTCAGGGGGTTGCAGACAGCAGATCCAAGCTCCAACTGGAGTTCTCTCTCCTGATGAAGGCTGTGGGCATTTCTCCAAATGATCTGCAGGGAGATCCCAGAGATCCGATTCAGGCCTTGCAGCAGCAGAATGCAGCTCTCCAGAAAGAACAGGAAGATCTCAAGAACAAACGCCAGGAAAAGAAGACGCAGCCATGCGGATCGATCTGTCCAATCTCCAAGCAGAAAAAGATGACTATGGAGGATCAATGCGAGTCCATCCTGGAGGTCATTCAGATCGATGAAGAACTCAACTATCCTGAACAGATCCAGGAGACGAAAAGTCAAATCCTTTCCCTCAGACAGGAAATGGAAGTCCTTCTGGAGGAACAACAAGAGATGGAAAAGTCCAAATCGGAAACTAAAGCGCTGATGAAAGAATTTATTAAAGTAAAGTCCAACGTTGAGGATTTGAAGAAGGATAATTACCACCTTAAGCAGGAACTCCAGGAGCTTAACGTGAACCTCCTGGAGCAACAAACAATACAAACCAAGCTGGAAGCTGCAAAAACCAAACGGGATTCTTTAAGGAAGGAAAAGTCTGTTCTAACTGAGCAGATTTCCAAATATAGATCCAAGATCCAGCAGACAGTAGCTCTGAACAAGTCTCAGAGTCCTACTGGAAACCGCCGGAGCTTCATACCCCGACCCGTGTCTGGGGAAAAACCAAGACCTACACGGGAGGTTTCCACGAACGCCGCAAAGACCCAACATCGGACAGTTCTTCTGGAGAAGCGCCGGAGTCCACCTGACAACTCCCCGAGTCTGAGACCAATACCAAGTCCTCCAAAGAAAGTTTCAGAGGACATTGGAAGGAGCCAAAAGCCAACAGTTGTTCTGCTCAAGCCTCAGACTCCTCCTCCATTCAAACTCCCACTTCTGTTACCCAAACGTCTGTCACCCAAAGATTTAGGACCAGCGAGACAGACCCCTACCGACAATGGAACGGTCCAGGAGCTGACGAATGACAAGTCTCCGTCTCCTCCATTCAAACTTCCTCCTCTGTCACCCAAGCCTCCGTCAGTGGAAAAAACAAGACCTAAAAGCAGTTTGAGGAGAAGCTTTAGAGCCTCAGCCCCCGAAAGCCGATCTGAGCTGAGGAGCATCTCCAGCAGAACCAGAACCGGACCGTTCTCTGTGTGACTCGACAAGTCTTTATTGGACATCCCAAACTGATTTAGTCTTTCTTTTATCGAAAAGCACTTCAAGCTAAGAAAAGTGTCAGAAGTGCTTTTTGATAAAAAAAAAAAAAGGTTTTACTTTATTTATTCATTTTTTAAAAAAAAAAAAAAAAATTAAACAGATAAAAATAAATAAAAAAAATATATAATAATAATTAAAAAATATAACAAAAAAAAGGTTTTACTTTATTTATTCATTTATTAAAAAAAATAAATTAAAATAAAATTAAACTAATAAAAAAATAATAAATAATAATAATTAAAAAAATAAATAAAACAAAAAAAAAGGTTTTACTTTAGATACAAATGTTTTAATTGAAGCCCTGTCTGTTAACAGAGGCGGGGCTTTATATAAAATCTGTGTTTATTTTTATTGTAAAACACTTCGAGTAGCAAAAACTATGAGATGTGCTTTCTACAAATGAAGTTTGATTTTATTGGCCTTTTTTATTTATTGACATTTTTATTGAACGTTTGTATGTTAACGGGGGCGGGGGAGGGGAGCAGGGATTTTATTTGAATTTTTGTATTTTAGTTTTTAATTGTAAAACACTTTGATTAGAGAAAAGTAGGAAAAGTTCTTTTAATACATAAATGTTTATTTGATTTTGTGTCACTTGATTTTACTTTAACATAAAAAAGTCAGTTCTGCCCAGTCAAAAGACTGGAAATCTGTCAAATCTGTTCATGTGACTCGTCTAAATTATAATCCTAAAATAGGAAAATGTTAATAGATGTAGATGATAAAACACACAACAGTCTGTTTTTAAACATTGTGACTTTGGGTTGTAAAAGCTGTTTAGAAAAGATGAGTTTGGAGTTCAAATCTCTGAACTTCTTGTAGAAAATGGTCTTAAAAAAGGGGCGGCGCTGGTTAGTTGGTTGATGCTTCAGCCTGACTGACCCGTGTCTGCGTGGGTTTCCTCCGAGTGCTTCGGTTCCCCCCACCTGCTAGAACGACCATTCTTTGGTTCCTGATAGTTTAGATGCAGGACAACAACCCAAAAAACAAAATCTCAATTTGGACCCAAATTAATCATTCACAATAATTGATTAGTTCCAAATATAAAGAGGCCGAGCGGCCTTTGGGTTTTCTCCGAGTGCTTCGGTTTTCCCTCCCAACTGGGTAAAAAACCATTTTTCCCCTCCCTGAATTGCCACCTTACCGTGGTGGGGGTTTGAGTGCCTGAATTTACCCCCAGGGGCAATTTAGTCACCATCAGATGAAGGTTGGGACTCCCAGTGGGTCCCAACCTTCATCTGATGGTGCAGCTCCTGGGGGGTCGGGCAGGACTAAGGGCGATTCAAAATAAATAAAAACCTCATGGTTCTAAGACGGTGCTGCCTCTGGTGCTAGCTAGTAGCAGCAACTCCTGTTTAGGCCAAACTTTTCTCCTTTTTAGTGTCTTTGTGCTTTAGTGCATCTACTTTCATTCTTGTTTTGTTTCTAAGCTCTCTTTTTTCAGTTACATTGTTTACAATCGTGATCAGCTGCTGGCTCTAAGACCTCCATCCTTCACGGACGGAGAGAAGCTCCAACTCCCAGAGGAGCTGGGGAGGAGGACGCCAGGCAGGAGTTAAACGGTACATAAGATACAGCTTTTAAACCACGTTTCTCCACGATCATCACAGGGAATGTCAGGCGCCTGGCAAAAAAGGTGGAGGCACCAACACCGACCCAGAGAGAGTACCAGAGGCCAGCATCATGTTTTACCAGAACGTGGCTCCACTAACACATCGCGGACTCAAATGAGACGATTGCCGGTTTCAACACGGTACGTGTCGCAGTCCCGGGTAAGGAATAACAAGACGGAGATTTACAAACAGGTGCAGTATGGAGCTAAATCGCGGCCAATATTATCTGAAACCGAAATAAATATTTTTTGAAAAAAAGATTAATGTTTGGCCAAAAAAATAGGTTTCAAAACTCAAAATTTCAGTTTCAAATCTTTTTTTTTAAGTTTAAAATATTTTTTATTCGTTTTCGAATCTCAAAGTTTCAGTTTCAAAACTTTTGGCCCCATTGTGGCGCGTTGGGGCGGGGCTAACACGAGGACCAATCAAAATCGATGAGGGTGGTAACTTCAGTTCCGATGCCTTCACTGGCTCTGAGAACTGTAATAATTACGATCAGAAAATGGCCGTTCAGTCGTACTCTCATAGTCTGAAGTTGTCCCAAGACGGGTGTAAAGAGCAGAGTTTTATCGGGTATGAACCGCATGACTGAAACACCGTTCTGGCCCGTTCAAAGCGCCATTTTATTGAGTTAAATACAGGCGAAGAAAACATTCTCATTTTATTCCAGCATAAGAACGTTTTTTTCTCCTGTATTTAACTCAATAAAATGGCGCTTTGAACGGACTAGAATATTTTATTTCAGTTTCAAATAATATTGGCCCCGATTTAGCTCCATAGATCAACAATTTACTGAATTGTCTTGTTTCACAGAGACAAAAAGACATCCTCCTTCACCAATAGCTCAGTGAAAACTGTAAATAAACACTAAAATAACATACAATTTAACAAAAATGTGGTTTGAACACTCAAACATACAGGAGTTTGATTTGTCACGTGCATACATGCTCTTTACTGAACAGAATAAGAACTAATTAAATGAAAGTTGAACTTATAAGAAATAATACATTTTTAATGTCCACAGAACACGTCATTAAAGTCACACACCTCACTGCCAGTTATAAATCCATTCTCTCTGCAGAATCTAGGCACAAGCGCCCCCCAGGGGACAACTAATGAAAGAAAGGAGTGGTGTTTGTGAACAACAGGGGGTCTACTCTAAACCGGATCCACATCCAGGACAGCCTGTACAGTCAGACGTAGAGCTTGTTGCTGGTGGACTTTGGTTTCTGTCAGTTATGTTCTGGTTTTGGTCGTGTTCTGTTCAGAACTGTCCCTCAGTCACATCAGGTTCAGGTTCGTCATGACCCACAGCTGCCTTCGTTTCAGTAAATGACCCTCACTCTGTTGGAGCGTCTGCTTTTCAGGTCTTTCCTGTCAGATCAGCTGTTCTGTTATGACATCTTTTCGTCGCTTCTATGGTTTTTGTCACGTTTCAGTTTATTTATTAAATGTTTTACTTTCTACCGTCTTGCCCGGTCTCCTGCGTTTGGGTCCTCCACCACTTCCTGACGACATCATCATCATCATGAACCTTCCAATCAATCACAGAGTACGTTACCACGGGAACCCCCAGATCCAAGCAAAGAGCCAGACCCGGGAGATCCCCCTCCAGCGACCCGTTCACTGATATGGAGGATCCCTCTGAGGAAACTCTGGAGTTCACAATGTTCACAATTTAAAATCAATGAAATCAGATAGAAAAACACAGACAAGTAAATAAACAAACAGACATAAAACATCAATCGAGTCAAAATAAAACAATGAAAATATCAAATAAGTTTCTAAATTGAACTAAAATCCAGATTAAAAGATGAACAGTCTCTGCGGCCCTGAGGCTCTCTGGAGGCTGTTCCAGAGAAGAGCTCCATGGGAACAGAATGAGGTCTTCCTTCTGACTTTTGGAATAACCAAAAGGCCTGTTCCAGAGGACCTCAGGGTCTGTGAGGGCTCATACCTTCAGATCTAAGCAAGTTGTTCAGGAGTTCCTTCACTGCCACATCAAGGATGATGTTGAGCGAGTAGCTTTTGGGTTCAGCAAGCACATCGCTGTGTTTGATCTCACCAGATCTCTCTGATCCTGTGTTCTTCACTCCTTGACTCTGAGAACTAGGATAACGTCGGTGTCCCGTAACTACGGTGTCTAACTACGGTGTAACTATGGTGTCCCGTAACTACGGTGTCCCTTAACTACGGTGTCCCGTAACTATGGTGTCCCTTAACTACGGTGTCCCGTAACTATGGTGTCCCGTAACTACGGTGTCCCGTAACTATGGTGTCCCGTAACTATGGTGTCCCGTAACTACGGTGTCCCGTAACCACGGTGTCCCGTAACCACGGTGTCCCGTAACTACGGTGTCCCGTAACCACGGTGTCCCGTAACTACGGTGTCCCGTAACTACGGTGTCCCGTAACCACGGTGTCCTGTAACGTCGGTGTCCCGTAACTACGGTGTCCCGTAACTACGGTGTCCCGTAACTACGGTGTCCCGTAACCACGGTGTCCTGTAACTATGGTGTCTCGTAACGTCGGTGTCCCGTAACTACGGTGTCCCGTAACTACGGTGTCCCGTAACTACGGTGTCCCGTAACTACGGTGTCCCTGATGGGCGTTTTCTATCGTTTTCTTTTGCTGACTTTTAGCAATAACATTCTTTTGATTGAAGTTCCTTTTTCGTTCTTCTTCTTCTTTGTTTTTACAAGTATGTATTCCATTAATAAACTATTAAAAATATTAAACCAGACTCAGTTCCGGTTTAAAAATTGTGAGAAATCTAGGGATGAACAAATCTCTGGTGATAATCTGAAGTGTAGTCCAGCATCATGTGGGCGGTCGCCCTTGTTCAGCTACAAAAACATCATTCATTTCAGTGTTCATGGGTAACACAGAGGGATTATTGAAACATCTGAATGGTTCACGGCAAAAACACAAAATCTCAACAAGTATTTGTGTTCTAGTTTAAAAAAGCGAACAAACTTAGCAGTAACTTTTCAGTAAAACTTTTTACAAACACTAAATCCTGAATATTTCTTAAAAACATTTTATTTTAAGCTGTTTTAATAACAAAACAAGCTTTCTTTTGCTTTACACAATAATTTTAGGATAAAGTTTACAATGAGAGTTTTTTCCCCAAGAAATAGATTTCCTTGATCTAGAGACTCACAACAAAGATCATTTTAAAGATCAAATATTTTCCAAACCGTACCAGGATTCTCAGCGCCTCACTTATTCTACATTTGACTACGTCACAGCCTCATTTCAAACTGGAGTGAATCCGTTTTTATGTAACCTGAATAATGATCTGTACAGAAGTTTTTACAGCCTTTGCTGTGAAGCTCCAAAGTGAGCGGAGGTTTCTTCTGCTTCTCTGAGATGTTTCAGCTGCTTCATTGAAGCCAACCTGTGGTAAATCCAGTGGATTGGACCTTTGGAGAGGTCTGACCCGGTCTACATGAGGTCCAGGGTTGACAGAGCGTGTCGAAGCACAAACCAAACATGAAAACAGAGCAAGAGTCTGTAGAGCTCAGAGACAGGACCGTCTGGAGGCAGAAGGCTGAGGAAAGATCCAGAAACGTTTCTGCTGCCTCGAACAATGAGCACATTGACCTCCATCATCTGTGAGTGGAAGAACTCCAGAACCACCAGGACTCCTCCGAGATCTGGACGTCCATCTAAGCTGAGAGATCGGGGGAGAAGAGCCCAAAAACCCAACGGTCCCTCTGTCAGAGCTCCAGCGTTCCTCTGTGGAACCAGGAGAACCTTCCAGAAGGAGAAGCATCTCTGCAGCTCTGCACCAACCAGGTCAGATGGAAGGAAGTCCGTCTGTGGTCTGACCAGAACACAATAGAACTTTTGGAGGTGTTGGGCTGGAGAAAACCAGGACAATCCCTACAGTGAAGCATGGTGGAGGCAGCATCATGCTGTGGGGATGGAAGACTGGTCAGGATAGAGGGAAAACTGACGAAGACATCCTGGATGAAAATCTGCTCCAGAATGTTCTTGACCTCAGACTGGGCCGAGGGGCTTCACAACAACGGAAGAGTCCAGACCTGAACCCAACTGAACACCTGTGGAGACATCTGAACAGGATCAACCTGATGGAGCTGGAGCGCTCCTGCAAAGAGGAACGTTCCAAAGTGTCTGAAGAACGGAGAGCTAAGCTGGAGGCTGGAAATGCTGCCGAAGGCTCAGAGACTCAGTCCTGAGCCAAGGCTGGAACACGTCTGGACACATCTTTACAGGTTCTTTATTCTTCATACATCTGCAACCATTTCAAAAGAACTTTTTCTGATTCTCATCATGCTTTTTTAAAGAATTTTTCAGGAAAAAACCAGATTGAATCCATGTTGAAATCCATAATAAAATGTGGAGGAAGTGAGGCGCTGTGAACCCTTTGACTGAAACTTCAGCTTCACTTCAGGAGGAATGAAGCCACAAATGAGGAGAGTTGGGATGTTTCAAATGTATGTTTGGAGGAAACGTGTGGAAATGAACATACTTTAAAGATACTCCTACTTATTTCCAATGATCAGATCCTAATATAAATGCTTAAATCTGATTTCTAGATTTAATTTGGTCCTAAAAGGGAAGAACATCACAATGTATTTAAACAAATCTAACTTACTAAAATTCTACTGGTTCTATTGGCAGATTTGTTTTAACTTATTCAAGAAAAAAAAACTTCTTCTTGAATATTTTTCTAATGAATTTAAGAAAGACATTCCATTCATAAGAAATCATCTGTAATGATCCATAACTCCCATGTTTCTGCAGCACAGAACTGATCAAATACCTGAGAGGTTCAGGGGGGGGGGGGTCTTTAAAGGGGCAGGTGGAGCAGCGGGAGGGGGGGGGTGCTGTGGAATATCAGGAAAACAAACAAACAGATTGAGGTGAAACAGCATGACAAGAACGTCTGCGTTTGATGCTTCTGTCTTCTCCATTCATGATGATTGAGTCCACAGCTCGTGTGTGTGAGATTGTTCCAGCTGCACAGGAAATAAAAACAAACTTTATGAAGGAAGTTTGCAGGTTTAGCTCTTTATTAGTCATTTTCCATGGATGAGTTCTAAAATTGAGCCTTTTCCCTTTTTTTTGACCAAAAAACTCTAGAAAAGTGTCCAATCCTTCCATCTTCAGACCCCGCTGAATCCCCGTCAGGGTCATGGGCTGCTGGAGCCTATCCCAGCTGCTGGGTGAAGGCGGGGTTCACACACGGACCAGGAGAACCGAACCGTTGTTCCTGGATCTGAGGTTGGACTCGGAATCAAACCACCTGATGTCTGTTTGGTCACATGACTTCTCAGGGATTTCCTTCTCGTTTCCAACATTTCAGTGACGTGAATGAATCTTCTCACGTCTCCTCATCCTGCTGGTTCTGACTCCATTCCTGACAGACAGAAGTGGGTCGGGTCGGGCTCACCACAGCGCTGTTGTCATCGGGTTGTAGAGGTCCAGAGGGGCGTATCTGGGCTGCTCTGCTCTATTTATTTAGCTGAGCTGAGCTCATTTTGATTTAAAAAATGTTCCCAGAAGTGTTTTAATTATGATTACAAAGTTTTTAACTAAAATCCCAGAACCTGAACGTCTAAAAAGACATTTTTCATGTTGATCTGAAGCCTCTGTTTCCAAAATCTCCACTGAGGGGGCGTGGCTTCTGGAGCTGAGCTAGCATAAATCTTCACTGCTGCTACATAAAAACATCCATCAATCTGGGTTCTGATCCATCCGTCTGGTTCTGATCCAGCCGTGTGGTTCTGATCCAGCAGTCTGGTTCTGATCCATCCGTATGGTTCTGATCCATCCGTCCGGTTCTGATCCATCCATCTGGTTCTGATCCATCCGTCTGGTTCTGATCCAGCCGTCCGGTTCTGATCCATCCGTCTGGTTCTGATCCATCCGTATGGTTCTGATCCATCCGTCCGGTTCTGATCCATCCGTCTGGTTCTGATCCATCCGTCCGGTTCTGATACATCCGTCCGGTTCTGATCCATCCGTCTGGTTCTGATGCTGCCGTCTGGTTCTAATCCATCCGTCCGGTTCTGATCCATCCGTCCGGTTCTGATCCAGCCGTCTGGTTCTGATCCATCCGTCTGGTTCTGATCCATCCATCTGGTTCTGATCCAGCAGTCTGGTTCTGATCCATCTGTATGGTTCTGATCCATCCGTCCGGTTCTGATCCATCCATCTGGTTCTGATCCATCCGTCCGGTTCTGATCCAGCAGTCTGGTTCTGATCCATCCGTATGGTTCTGATCCATCCGTCCGGTTCTGATCCATCCATCTGGTTCTGATCCATCCGTCTGGTTCTGATCCATCCGTCTGGTTCTGATCCAGCCGTCCGGTTCTGATCCATCCGTCTGGTTCTGATCCATCCGTCCGGTTCTGATCCATCCATCTGGTTCTGATCCATCCGTCTGGTTCTGATCCATCCGTCTGGTTCTGATCCATCCGTCCGGTTCTGATCCATCCGTCCGGTTCTGATCCAGCCGTCTGGTTCTGATCCATCCGTCCGGTTCTGATCCATCCGTCCGGTTCTGATCCATCCATCTGGTTCTGATCCAGCCGTCTGGTTCTGATCCATCTATCTGGTTCTGATCCAGCCGTCTGGTTCTGATCCATCCGTCTGGTTCTGATCCATCCATCCGGTTCTGATCCTGCCGTCTGGTTCTGATCCAGCCGTCTGGTTCTGATCCAGCCGTCTGGTTCTGATCCATCCGTATGGTTCTGATCCATCCGCCCGGTTCTGATCCATCCATCCGGTTCTGATCCAGCAGTCTGGTTCTGATCCATCTGTATGGTTCTGATCCATGTGTCTGGTTCTGATCCAGCAGTCTGGTTCTGATCCATCTGTATGGTTCTGATCCATGTGTCTGGTTCTGATCCATCCATCTGGTTCTGATCCAGCCGTCTGGTTCTGATCCATCCGTATGGTTCTGATCCATCTGCCCGGTTCTGATCCATCCATCCGGTTCTGATCCTGCCGTCTGGTTCTGATCCAGCCGTCTGGTTCTAACCATCCGTCTGGTTCTGATCCATCCGTCTGGTTCTGATCCATCCATCTGGTTCTGATCCAGCCGTGTGGTTCTGATCCAGTCGTCTGGTTCTGATCCAGCCGTCTGGTTCTGATCCATCCGTCTGGTTCTGATCCAGTCGTCTGGTTCTGATCCAGCCGTCTGGTTCTGATCCATCCGTCTGGTTCTGATCCATTCGTCCGGTTCTGATCCAGCCGTCTGGTTCTGATCCATTCGTCCGGTTCTGATCCAGCCGTCTGGTTCTGATCCATCCGTCTGGTTCTGATCCAGCCGTGTGGTTCTGATCCAGTCGTCTGGTTCTGATCCAGCCGTCTGGTTCTGATCCATCCGTCTGGTTCTGATCCATTCGTCCGGTTCTGATCCAGCCGTCTGGTTCTGATCCATCCGTCTGGTTCTGATCCAGCAGTCTGGTTCTGATCCATCCGTCTGGTTCTGATCCAGACGTCTGGTTCTGATCCATCTGTCTGGTTCTGATCCATCCGTCTGGTTCTGATCCATCCGTCTGGTTCTGACCCGGATGTCAGCTCAGATCTTCATGGACAGAACTTCCTCCAGAATCCTGATTCTTTCTCCTTCCAGATCATTCTCCAATGTTTCTTGACGTTGCTGTGATCAATCATTCAATCATTGGTTTCTCAGAGCAGAAAATCATGAAAGCTAACATCCAAATGCTCTTTCATTCATTTACAATTGTGGTCAAATGAGCCGCCGTTCACATTTCCGTGGTCACATCAAGAAGCTCCGTGGAGTCTGCTGGAGATTTTCCAGCATTCTCATTGGATGAAAGTCACAGCAAAAATCCAGTGATGCTGATTGGACCACAGAAATGTGAAGATAGCATCTTCTGTTCTCCAGAACCTGAACTGATGAGGGTTTAGATGATTGATGAAGAACAGAGTCTGTCCAAGACTGTTGGATTGATTTAAAGCAGAAATAAATGATTTCTGATGACATTTGTTCTCTTTCAGGAGATAAATGACTCACAGACATGATAGAAACTCTAAAAACAGGATTTTTATCACAGGAGGATTTTAACAAGTTCATGTCACTGAAAGTCTCCACATATAAATCTATAATAAAAGCAAATGTCTTTCTTCTAACAAAGTCATTCTAATGATGAATCTTAAGATGTTGTTTATTTACCATTTCTCTCCTCTGGATCTGTTTACCGTCTTGAAAACTCCGTTTTCTCGTCGTCTTCCAGAACATTCTTCTTCTTCTTCTTCTTCTCTCTTTCTCTCCATTCCTCCGCTGTGAGGATGGATAGAAGTTAGCATCGCTAGCTAGCGGCTAACGCTTGGAGCGCGCGCTGCTTCAGGGGAAGGATCGGACTGAACCAACTAGAGAGGGGTGTTCCGCATGTGGAGTGGTCCATTCCAGCAGCCCGCAGCGGCCGCACAGTGAAACGCAAACGCATTCCCGCCGTTTGAAAACACGAGAAAATAACGACGTCCGACATTTGAGGTTTAAATGAATTTGTGTCTGTAAAAGTTTTTCTATTTATTATCCAAACAACAACAGAACTTCATCACCTGCTACAGGCAGACAGAAACCAATCTTTTTTCTCTTTCACTGAGCGGCCGCCGGGAAACGTCCCCGAGCTCCCGATTACCCAGCATGCAGTTGGTTTCAGCCCCATGAGACGCTGCTCAGTCACGTGACCATAACGGCAGGTGCTGACGTCACCAGCGTGCTTTTGATGACGTCATATGACGTCACCTCTGAACCTTATAAATACCCTCGTCTCACTGAGAGGTTTCATTTGAAACGTCGTCACGATTAGAGCAAGACCCTCCAGAGATCTCAGGAGTGATCTCCAAACAGACTTTAGCAACAAACAAAGACACTTTGTCAGCAAGTCTTCACATCCAGATCAGAGAATCCACCAAATCTTCATCTCTGCTCCAAACTCAAGCCAACCAAACAACAGTCATGCAGTATCGTAGAGTTATCAGATCCTTGATAGAATTCATCTGTGGGTCGATCAGCATGTCGCTGGTCAGCTCCAAAAGACTGAGAAGATTCACTCGGAATCTATGGAAACTGTTGAAGAAATCGTTCAAACGTGGAAACAGGAACAACGAGGAAACCATCCAGGAAATGGAGAAGCTTCTGGACACGATTGTCTGTTTTTCAGACGACAAACTCACCGACACCTCTGCAGGAGAACACCTCAGAGCTGTCCAGGACCAAAACTCAGTCCTCAAGGAGAAGCTTCTGCAGCTGAAACAAATGATCCAACAAGAGGAAGCTCCTCTGAAGACCACTCTGGACATCTCCACTGATGAATACCACCATCAGATCCAGGCCTTAGAGCAGCAGAAGGAAGCTCTCCAGAAAGAAATGGAAGAGCTCAAGGAGAAACGCAGCCAAGAAGCAGCAAGGAGGATTGAATTGATCAACCTTGATGCACAGAAGTGCAGCTTGGAGGCCCAACGCCAGCACTTTCAGGAGGTCATTCAGATCTACAGTGAGCAGCATGAACTGGTCTATCCTGAAGAGATCCAGGAGATGAAAAGTCTGATCCTTTTCCTCAAAGATGAAGTGGAAATCCTTCAGGAGGAACAAAAGGAGATTGAAAATTCCAAATCAGGAAGTAAAGCTCTGCTCAAAGAATACCACCAACTGATTAAAGATGTGGAGGATTTGAAGAAGAAGAACTACCACCTGAAGAAGGAACTGGTGGAAGTTAACTTGGACCTCTTTGAACGACAACAGATACCGGCCAAGCTTGAAGCTATAAAGAAAGAGCAGGAGTCTTTAAGGAAGGAAAGGTCCGTTCTGACGGAGCAGATTTCAGAATGCAGATCCAAGATCCAGCAGACAACTGTTCTGAACAAGCCTCAGCGTCCCGCCGGAAACCGCCGCAGTTTGATACCCGTGTTAGCCAAAAGATCAGGAGCTACAAAGCAGGTTTCTACAGACGCTGGAGCCACCCAACAACCCAAAGCTGAAGAGATCCAGCCTCAGCGTCCTGCTGGAAACCCCCCAGCTTTGAAACGCAGAGGTCCGATTGTGAAAAAACCAGAACCAATAAAGGTTTCCAAGGAGTCTAGAAAGATCCAAGAGCAGAAGAGACTCCAGGAGCGTGAAAGAGGTTGGAGATAGACGCAGCAGAGACAGAACTTCTCTGGAAGTCTCTATCAGGAGTGAGTGTGCTGGGTTCTGGGATCAGAACCAGCAAACTCTCCTTTGAACTTTTGATTCTGTTTCTGTCTTTGATTGTGAAACACTTCAAGCTGAGAAGAGAAGAGCTTCTTATACATGAAGTTTGATGTGAATTAGTTTTTTTATAAAGTTAGATTTAATTAAGGAGCATTTTATTATTTTTTAAATGTAGTTTTTACCCGATAACATCCAGAGCTACGTCTGTATGTTATCGGGGGTGGGGGTGGGTGGGTTTTTTATTTCAATATATGTGTTTTTGTTATTAAATGTATATGTAAATGTAAAGCACTTTAAGCTGACAAAAATGTGAGAAGAGCTTTTTAGGAATGAAGTTTGATTTGATTTTGTGACACTTAACCGTAAACACAACACTTTACTGTTAATGTTCTAAATTATAATCCTAAAATATGAAAATGTTAATAGATGTAGATGATAAAACACACAACAGTATGTTTTTAAACATTGTGACTTTGGGTTGTAAAAGAAAAATCTTTATTTTTATTGTAAAACACATCGAGTAGCAAAAACTACGAGATGTGCTTTCTACAAATGAAGTTTGATTTTATTGGCCTTTTTTATTTATTGACATTTTTATTGAACGTCTGTATGTTAACGGGGGCGGGGAGGGGAGCAGGGATTTTATTTGAATTTTTGTATTTTAGTTTTTAATTGTAAAACACTTTGATTAGAGAAAAGTAGGAAAAGTTCTTTTTATACATAAATGTTTATTTGATTTTGTGTCACTTGATTTTACTTTAACATAAAAAAGTCAGTTCTGCCCAGTCAAAAGACTGGAAATCTGTCAAATCTGTTCATGTGACTCGTCTAAATTATAATCCTAAAATATGAAAATGTTAATAGATGTAGATGATAAAACACACAGTATGTTTTTAAACATTGTGACTTTGGGTTGTAAAAGCTGTTTAGAAAAGATGAGTTTGGAGTTCAAATCTCTGAACTTCTTGTAGAAAATGGTCTTAAAAAAGGGGCGGCGCTGGTTAGTTGGTTGATGCTTGGGCCTGACTGACCCGTGTCTGCGTGGGTTTCCTCCGAGTGCTTCGGTTCCCCCCACCTGCTAGAATAACCATTCTTTGGTTCCTGATAGTTTAGATGCAGGACAACAACCCAAAAAACAAAATCTCAATTTGGCCCCAAATTAATCATTCACAATAATTGATTAGTTCCAAATATAAAGAGGCCGAGCGGCCTTTGGGTTTTCTCCGAGTGCTTCGGTTTTCCCTCCCAACTGGGTAAAAAACCATTTTTCCCCTCCCTGAATTGCCACCTTACCGTGGTGGGGGGGTTTGAGTGCCTGAATTTACCCCCAGGGGCAATTTAGTCACCATCAGATGAAGGTTGGGACTCCCAGTGGGTCCCAACCTTCATCTGATGGTGCAGCTCCTGGGGGGTCGGGCAGGACTAAGGGCGATTCAAAATAAATAAAAACCTCATGAATACAGAAACAACAAAGATCCAGTTTCTGAATCTGAATCAAAAGTTACAGATGAAATCAAAGTCGTGTTTTGAACCAGGTTTGCTTTGTTTTAACAACAAAGTTCAAATAAAACGACTGAATATTTATTTGAATATGTAAAAGATTAATGGTTCTTCACCAATGAAAGTTGATGATCATCAATCCATCCATCCATTTTCCCTCTCCTGGTCACTTTCTCCCTTTTCACCACAACAGACCGCTGCATTGACTGTATAACGGTGGACGCCGCTCCAGTCCCCCTGTCGATCTCAGGCTCTGAGCTTCCCTCACTTGTGAACGAGACCCCAAGATATTTAAGCTCCTCCCCTTGAGCCAGGAGCACCCCACCCCCCGAGAGAGGACCATGACGTCACCCTCATCCCAGCTGCTTCCCACTCGGCTGTAAACCGCAACATCATCTGCAAAGAGCAGAGAGGAAATCCTGGATGTGGCAGGTGGATGGCCTCTCGGTCAATTGATTCAACTCGTGCAGAGGGGTGATAAAAGCCCTTCCTCTCTGTCAGTGTGAGAACCAGCCTCAAACCCCTGGTTCCAGGTTGGACCGGTTGAGCGCACCCTCAGGCCGCTCAGCGCGGGGACTATCTTTGGGTTGGTTCCAAGCGCTGCTGAGTGCAGTGATTCCCTGGTTGTAGCATCAGACGCTGTTGGGTTGTGTGTTTTGGCTCTAACCGTGACCCGGATCACAGGTCGTACCCCCGCTCCTGCTGGAGCAGGTGTGTTCGTCACTTGTGTTGTGTTTGTGTGTCTTATAACCTTGCGGGGAGACCGGCGGCAGAACGCGGCGATTTCACCACGAGACCCTCTAAACATCCACCGGGCAGAGGGGCTCGATCATCCCGACGGGTCGGGGGGATCAGACCAGAGAAACCCCCCCACCACCCCCGCGTTGGTGAGGAGCGCTTGCAGCTCCAAGCCTCTTTTCTGGAAATAGTCCTATTTTTAAAGGGATAAGTGTTTTAAAAACGCGAATTTAGACTTTTTTATATTAATTATCGGTAATATATTTTTAAGAAAGTGGGAAAATGTCAAGTTTTATCAGATATTATTCACACTCGAAGTTTAAAACGGATAACAAGAGAACTATGGTGAACGAACATTGTGGTAGTACTTGAACGCATCACTCGTGGACGAATTTGTGAGACGTGAAAAGAGTCTCACGGTAGATCCGTGCGTAAATTAGGCTGCATAAGAGGTGATCCGTGCATATTTTTAAAAGATTTAGTTGTGTAATTAATTTCAGGCTGTTGTCATGTTGGCCTGTGTAAATTATATTTTTTACATTTTTGTATTTTTCTTTTTACATTTTTTGCACAAAACGTGTTATATGAGTTACAAATCAAGAATCACGCACAGATCAGAGTGAGTCTATTTTCTCTCCACAGTTTAACCTAAACTTGTTTGCAGGTGCTGCTGTTCAGGTGGTTTAACTCATGGTGTAGCCCAATTGTGGAGTTTTTTTAAGGTTTTTCTGAAGCAGACGGCTTTGACCTTTGACCTTCTCTTTTTCTCTCCTGTCTGTATTGTGCGTCTGTCTCTTGGTGGCTTTTCAGATTGGTGGAGTGAAGAAGTTCGGGCACCTCTGTGGAGGCCAGAAGATCAAGCTTCTGCCTCCATGTCTGGTTTTAACAGTGGACTTTAAAATTGTTTTTCATATCAAAGTTTTGTATACATTTTGTCTTCAAATACTGTTTCCTTCGGTTGTAGTACTCCCCTTTACTAGTAAGGGTTAGCTGAATACACCTGAGCTCGCTAGCATGCTATGTCCACTGGGAGGCTAGCTAGCATCGCAGGCCTGTTTCCTGCAGCTTGAGGGTAAACACAGATGAGGTCCACATCTCTGCCCACTTATGAATAAAGTGGGTTCCACTTGGCCTTACTGCAGGGGTGGGCAAACTACGGCCCGGGGGCCACATGCGGCCCCTTAAGCTACTTAATGTGGCCCTCCAAATTAAAATACATTGAATCAAAAATCCTGATTATTGTTTTATTTTCATTGTATTTCTGGTTTCTTCCCATGAATGGTGTTGTTTCTCTGACGTTCGTTCGTGTTCCTTTCTGAGTCAGATGGTGATCTTTCAGATTATTCCTACACCACATAAATGCAGCATTTCTTTGAGTTCACATTTTCCTCTGAAGAACATCAACCCATTGGATCACCCAAAAGAGAACAAAAATCAAAATTTAGAAATTAAAACTCCCAAATTTTCTGTTTTTAAATGAATGTATGTGAATTTGAATCCAAATTAAAGCATGTTTTTCTCTAAATTCCATATTATTTTTTTAGTTTATGAGGTTGATTACCAAATCTCTCCTTCCATCTGCTCCTTGTCCGGCCCTTATGCCAAATTTTAGAACCTTTTCTGGCCCACAGATCAAAACAATTGCCCACCCCTGCCTTACTGGCGGGGCTCCTCTTCTAGATCTCAGGTATTTACCTGTGTCGTCACACCTGGTTAAATAGGTTACTACAGTCTGAGGAGAATAATTCTACGTTTAATCAGAAACTGGTCAGTTGAAGTAAGAAACGTGTAAACCTAAGAGATGGAGACGAGAAACGAGGTTTCCTGACATGAAAAAGACTTCTAGAAGTTTCCACAGACGTTTTTGCAGACGAACGCCAGATTCTTCTCCTGGATTCACTTTTACACATTTATTTCCAAACAGCACAAAAGTGATGGCGTTTCAGCAAGTGGATCACAACCATGGAGAGAAGATGACGTGAACTATCAGCTATATAAATATGACATAGAAAAGATACAAACAGAAGCAGCGGCGCCCCCATCCTGCAGCCGCCGGAGCTGCAGCACGGAAACGCTGCGACAGGAAGGAAGCGCAGGATGCCCCGCCCCCGCCCCCGCTCTGCTCTGTAATTACATTGAAGCTTATTCGGGGGGGGGGCTGTTTTCTTTTCATTTCAGATTGAGGGGAGAACGATACAAATACTCTACGTATTGACATGATAGCGAGTTACTAAAACGAGAACGCCGCCCCCCCGCGGTGGATTCTGTGTATTTACACGCAAAACACAAACTACTCACAGGACCCCCCCCCCCATCTTTACGATTCACATCACATGATTCTCACAACACGCTACGGACCTCCCGAAACATCGTCCCCTGAAAAGCCTTCGGCGTTTGTTCTGCAGGAATAAATAAGCTAAAGTGGGCGTGGACTCCCGCCGTCAGGGAGGTCTGATGTCACAGAGCGGTGGGCGGAGTCCAGGCAAGCAGCAGCACGACCATGAGAGCATCAGTCCGGTGGGAGGGGCTCGGGAGCAGGCAACAGTCAGTGCGGTGAGGGGGAGGAGTCACAGGATCAAACATGCAGTCTGCACACACAGGTGTGACAGTGGGAGGGGCTAAAATGTTAAAAAACTGCAGCTGCGTTCCCCCCACGTCGCCCCCTCAGGGCTTGTCCGTCTTGTGTGCGGTGAGGAAGGCCATGCCGTGGGTCCTGAAGTGGGTGTTGAGGTCGGACGCCTTGTCGAAGCGCCGGCCGCACACCTTGCAGCCCAGGTTGCCGTCGCCGTCCTCCCCCTCCTGAGGGGAGGCGGCGGGGGAGCCCGGCGGGGAGCCCTGGGGGCCGCCGCGCTCCGCCTCCCCCGGGGCGTCCCTCACCCGGTGGGTGATGAAGCGGTGGCGGCCGAGCGAGCCGGCCGAGGCGAAGCAGACGCCGCACTGCAGGCACTGGAAGGAGGCGGTGTCGCCGCGGTGCTGCGGGATGTGCCGCTGGAACTCCGCCCCGTCCTCCGTGGAGAAACCGCACGGGACGCAGTGGAAGACGCCGTCCTCCTCCTCCAGCTCGCCGGGCGCCGACGGCGCCGAGGCCCGGGTCCTCTTGGCGGGAACGCCCCCTTCTTCCGGGGCGCTTTCTTCCTCCGCCGCGGGGCGGGAAGGGGGCGGGCCGACCTCGCCGTCCTGCTCCGACGAGCTGCCCGGCCCCTCCCCCCCCGTGGCTGCGCGCTTCCTGGTGAGGGGGGGCCCCTGCGGCGGGGAGAGGCGTCGTTAGCGTTGACCGTCGAGTCATAAAACGACCCAAAACCCAAACAGAGAAACGGAGGCGGACTCACGTCTGCGGCTTTGTGGTGAAGGCGGACGTGTTTGTCCAGCAGGAAGCGGCTGCCGAAGGTCCGTTTACCCTCTGTGCAAAACCTGGACCGCAAACAGGACAGCGTTACTGCCCCCGCTGGCCGGAACGTGCAACTGCAACCCGTCTGCAGGGACTTACTGGCAATGGAAGACTCGCTTGTTGCCCTCGTGGATGACGCGCTCGTGGCGCCGCAGGCTGGAAGACGTGCTGAAGGTGCCGCCGCAGATCCGACAGGGGAACTTCAGAGTAAAAGCATGGATTATTCCAGCGTCTGTCCGCGCTCACGGCTCCGCGGCGAGCGCCTCACCTTCCCGTGCTCCATCTTGACGTGACTCAGGTAGTCGTCGTTGTCGGTGAAGGTGCTCTGACACTGAGGACACGTCCACTCCGTCACGGCGCCGGCGTGCCCGCCGTCCCCTCCGGCGGCCGCCGCGGCGTGCCCTCCCGGAGCCTCGTAGTCCTCGTCGTCGTCGTCTTCCTCTTCCTCCTCCTCTTCCTCCTCCTCCTGCTCCCGCCCCCAGTCCTCGCCGTCGGACGTGTCCGGTTTGGTGGGGGGCTTGGCTTTGGGGCCGGAGGGGCCGGACGGGGTGGACGGGGCGGAGACGGGGTTGGAGGCGTCGGGCTGCGGCTCGGCCTTGGCTGAGGGGCCTCTGTGAGCAGACTGGGGGGGCAGGTCAAAGGTCAAAGGCAGGTCAAGCAGCGCTTTTGATGGTTAACGGTTTCTATTCACGCCGCAGGAACCGTCCTTCCTGCAGCGTTGATGCTGATCCTTAAAAACAGATTTTTGAAATTCAGTTTTAATCTGCGCTCGAGCGTTTCCATGGAAACGCTCTGCATCAAACATGACGCTCAGAACCGCGACTGCAGCTTCTCTCTGAACACACGTTAGTGATGAAGTTGTGCTGTTTCTGACCTTCAGGTTATTCATTTGTATCAATAATCATTTCCAGAACGATTCCATTCTGATATTTTTCAGATTCTTTCATCCTCTCAATTCAATTCCATCCATAGTTTACACATTTAGACACATTTCTTTTGATTGATTTGAATATATTTCTATGAATCTGATCCAGATTACAGACTGTAAATGTTTCAGTGAAATACTGAGATTGTTCATATCATCCAGAGTTTCACTAAAATGTTCAGATCATTAACCTGGAGACATTGTTCTGCTTCTCCTGGAGGACGTTTCAGTTTGACCACTAGGTGGCGATCACGCTATAGAAGTAAACTTTATTCCAGAAGAAGAAAGAATGATGAAAAAACTGTTTTAGATCACAAATAGTTACTTTAAAAATGATTGTCTGGATAATTCATGTCTGAGTTTATAAAGATGTTCATTTAGTCGAGCGTTAGCATTAGCCGTCCTATGGGAAACTCCACTATACGTTAGCATCAAGCTAGCAAACTTTACATGCTAAATTGATTTATATTTTCATGAATCAATTATTAATCTGTTAAACTAAAGTTGATTCAGATCAATTTGATCAATCAGCCCTATTTCACATGTGGCGCTACATTTTAGCTGAACATTTTTATCAGATTTCTAAGCCAACATTTAGCGTCTCGATCTTCATCCTCTTCTGATCGATGTCAGAGCGTTCCTGGCGCTCATTAGAAATTCACCTGACTTGTTGACGGGGAGCGACCCCGCCCCCTTTCCCTGTCTTGTTGAGTCTGGAGCTTGTGACCCCGCCCCCGCTACGATTTTTTTCAGACGGCGGTTTTTTTTTGTTTTTCATCACTCAGAAATAGGGCTGCCACGATTAGTCGACTAATCGACTATTAAGATAATCAACAACTAATTTAATAGTCGATTAGTCGTTACTTTATATTGTATGAAGTCAGATTGTAGTAAAGTTGAAAGTTATAATAGCATTCTGCTAGCTTTTTGGAATATTTTGGCATTTATTAAGGTTTTTTAGGCTATTTTGGAGTTTAGCTAATATTTCAGCAGCATGCTAGCTATTTTGGCTAACTTGAGCTTTTTTAAGTTTTTTTAGGCAATTTTTGAGTTTAGCTTATATTTCAGCTATATGCTAGCTGTTTTGGCTAATATAGGATTTTTCCATTTTTTTAAGGCTAATTTGGAGTTTAGCTAATATTTCAGCAGCATGCTAGCTATTTAGGCTAACTCTTTTTATTTTTTGGCTAATTTGGCATTTAACTAATATTTTAGCTGGTTATCAACTTCAGCGTCTTTACATCCACTTTGACCATGAACAGATTAGTCGACTAATCGGAAAAAATAATCGGTGATTAGTCGACTATTAAAATAATCGTTTGTGGCAGCCCTACTCAGAAACGTTCAGATTTAAGCTGCATTTTCTTCATCAGACGATGTTAAAATCCTCATCCTCACCAAACCCTGCCGTCTGTTCTTGGGATGGAACTTATGACCGGGTCACCGGCGGGACCCCGCCAAAGGCCGACCCAAGAGTTGCTGTTTGCCTTTGCTGACGCCACATTCATTGAGGAGAGCAATGAAAGGGCAACACGTAAGGCAGGGGGCGGGGCACACCTGAGCTGACCTCACCTTGATGTGCTCCATCATGGAGCCCTTCTGGGCGTACAGCTTGGTGCAGTCGGGGCACTTGAACACATGCACTTTCTGCTTGGCTAAATGAGTGTCAAAGTGCATGTAGAGCAGGGGCTTCTGGGTAAACACCGTGTCGCACATCACACACTTGTAGATCATCCTGGAAAACGAGGAGAGACGTGGTTACTGTTGGGAGTTCCAGGAGAAGCTGCAGAGGAGGAGGCGGCGGCGGGTACTTGGCCTGTCCGCCGGTCAGCGCCGGGTGCTGGGAGCCGATGTGGCTCTGGGCGCTGGGGGACGACTTGAAGGCCATGGGGCAGCTGGGGCACTTGTGGAAGACCTCGCAGTGTGCTGTCTGGATGTGAGACTTGATGGAGTTCAGACCTCCGAAAACCACCTGGCAGCTGGAACACCTGAGAACACCACGCCACAAGTATGGACTACAAATCCCAGCACACACTTCTGAGTTCTGCAGGAGTTATTCATCCATTGTAGTGAATGTTGATCACTAGAACATTCATCTGCAGAGGAACATCCTCAGATTATTCCTCCAAACTTTAGAGAACTCAGTTTAAGTAGAAAACTACAAATCCCAGCTGCGGCGGGACTTCCTGCAGATCAATCAAACATCAATCCGGCAGGTAAAGTTAACCACCTGTTCGGTGACGGGTTCTTAAATCCAGGCTTCTGATTGGCTGTGGTCTCACCTGTAGCCGATGCGCCGCGCGAAATGCAGACACGCCTCCTCCAGGTGAGTCTGGAAGCTAGCTTGCCGTGCGATCCCGCCACACTCGGGACACACGTGAGGAGCTTTGTGTTTGTGGACCCGCTGGTGGGCGGACACGGCACAGGAGTTGGGGAGCATCATGGGAGGGGAGCACTGCGTGCACGTCTGAGAGGAGAGACGGGGAAACCGTTACCAAGGCAACCGTCAGAGGCAGCGCGGCGGCCCGCCCCGGTCCGGGACTCACCGAGTTCAGCGCTCCTCGGATCTGCTGGAAGTGCGTCACTAGCTCCGCCTTCCCGGAGAACTGCGCCTGACACTCAGGGCATTTGAAGTTGTTGTACTGCAGAGACTCCGCCTTCTTGCAGGGCAGAGGCATGAGCGCCTGCGGGCCGGGGGGGGGCGCGGCGGACCTGCCGCGGAGGAGGGGCCGCCGGGGAGGAGCCGTCCTTCACGGGGCTGGAGGTGGTGGTGGTGGTGGCGCCCCCTGGTGCGACAGAAGGAGAAGAGACTGGAGGAGAAGAGGACAAAGAAGAGAGGAGGAAGAGAGGAGGAAGAGAGGAGGAAGAGAGGAGGAAGAGAGGAGGAAGGAGAGGAGAGGAGGATGAGGAGGGGAGGATGAGGAGAGGAGGAGGAGGAGAGGAGGAAGAGGAGGGGAGGAGGAGGAGGGGATGAAGAAAAAGAGGAGAGGAGGATGAGGAGGGGAGGAAGAGGAGCATGGAGAGGAGGAGGAGGGGAGGAGGAGGAGGATGAAGAGAGGAGGAGGAGGAGGAGAGGAGGACGAAGAAGAGAGGAGGAAGGAGAGGAGAGGAGGAAGAGGAGCATGGAGAGGAGGAGGATGAAGAAGAGAGGAGGAAGGAGAGGAGAGGAGGAAGGAGAGGAGGAAGGAGAGGAGGATGAGGAGGAGGGGAGGATGAGGAGAGGAGGAAGGAGAGGAGGGGGATGAGGAGGAAGGAGAGGAGGAGGATGAGGAGGGGAGGAGGAGGAGGAGAGGACGAAGAAGAGAGGAGGAGGAGAGGAGAGGAGGAAGGAGAGGAGGAAGGAGAGGAGGAGGATGAGGAGGGGAGGAAGAGGAGGGGAGGATGATGAGAGGAGGAAGGAGAGGAGGATGAGGAGGAGAGGAGGATGAGGAGAGGAGGATGAAGAAGAGAGGAGGATGAGGAGGGGAGGATGATGAGAGGAGGAAGGAGAGGAGAGGAGGATGAGGAGGGGAGGAAGAAGGAGAGGAGGATGAGGAGGAGAGGAGGATGAGGAGGGGAGGAGGTGGAAGATGAAGAGGAGAGGAGGAAAAAAGAGGAAAGGAGGACGAGGAGAGGAGGATGAGGAGGATGATGGTGAAGATGAGCCGACACAAAGAAAAACCGTCTCTGGCAACTCAACAAACAAACAAACAAACAAACAAACAAACAAACAAACAAACAGAAACTACCAAACGAGTCGTTTTAAAGACTCGCTCCAATGAAAACTGTGTTTTGAAATATAAAATATGTAGAAAATCAAATGATTGTGAATCAGGAGCAGACTAAAAACTGAAGTCAGAAAGAGCTTGTAAGTCTGACATAGAGAAACTACGGCAAGCCACAAGCCCCATTATGACGCATCCAGAATAGATCCATGAACGTCTTCCTCGTTTAAACTGGAATCTGGATCTAAACTCTACGGCTGCACAGAAACATTACTCACCGTTTCTTTAACATTCAGTTAGGGCTGTAAGCTAGCTGGAGGGAGTGCAAACAGATGCATGATGGGAAAAGAGCGGGCTTGCTCTATGTCTATTCAGAGGTGAATTTCAAATCAACTCCTGCCACTCTGCAGAAACTATGTCCTCAAGAAGACAGGTTTGTCTAAAAACAGCTAAATCAGAATCAAAAAACCACCAGAATATTTCAGAAGATGATCAGATGATCAGAGCAGAACTTTGGGAACTTTCTTTCTTAAATGAACACCAAACTCTAAATCTTTTATGGCTGTTGACTTCTATAAATGCTAAATGTTGTCACATTTTTGATTGATTAAAATAAACGTCTTTAATTCATGAAAACATAGTCTAAAACCGTCTGTGTGCTCCCCCTACAGGTTGAAACGAGGTATTGCAGTTGAATTTTGTGATTGGTCCAACCATTTAAGTCCCACCCACATCATGATCTGCAGCTCCAGTAATAATAACAGTTAGGGATAAGTATCAATAATTATTTCCAGAATCCATTTTCATTTATTTTGATCCTTTTAATTCATTTTTGAGTTTATACATTTGTTTAGAAATATGTTAATAATCTAATATCTCGTTTGAATATTTATACATTAATCTGATCACATAAATGTATCAGTGAAATCCTGAGGTTGTTAATATCATCCAGAGTTTCTCTAAAGCAGAAGTTCTAACAGAAATGTTCAGATCATTATTAGAAACATTGTTCTGCTTCTCCTGGAGGACGTTTCAGTTTGACCACTAGGTGGCGATCACACTGCAGCTTTACACTGTTATTCAAGAGAAAGAAAGAACGTTTTTAAATGAGCAGAAAACAGTTTCAGACACAAAGAGTTACTTTAAAAAATATAGCCTTAAAAGAGTTTAGAAAACTCATGTTTGAGTTTATAAAGATGTTCGAGTGTTAGCATTAGCCATCCTATGGGAAATCCCATTAAACATTAGCATCAAGCTAGCAGACGTTATGTTTTTATAAATCAATTATTATCAGCCCAGCCCTCTCACATTAAAGCTGTGGGCGGAGTCAGCCTCCACCTTTCCTCTCTCTATTTCAGAATAAAACATAAATAAATAATCACGGCGTTCCTCACCAGCGATGGGCGTGATGTCCTGCTGCCCGATCATCTGCTCCACGGTGACGGGCCTCATGACCAGGTGCGAGCACTGCATGACCAGGCCGCGCTCCTTGTGCTCCCTGGCGTGCAGCAGCAGGCTGCACTTGTTGAAGAAGGCCAGCCTCTTGGCGCAGTGGTTGCAGGTCACCTCGATGCGCAGCGAGCGCCGGTCGTAGTGCCGCGCCAGGCTGCGCTCCAGGGCGAAGGAGTCCCCGCACTCCAGGCAGCGGTAGCCGGTGGCGGGCAGCGGCAGCCCCCACTCGGGCGGGGGCGGGGCCGACAGGTCGGGCTTGTAGCTGGGCAGGAGGTTCTTGCTGTTGAGGATCTTGTTGAAGGCCTCCACCAGGCTGGACTGGCTCCGGGAGATGACCGCCCCCGTGCTGTTGACGATGGACGCCGGCTTGTTGGGCTGCAGCGACGCCCCGATGATGGCGCCACTCCCCCCGTTTGCCGTCTTGTTGGCGCCGGTGCGGACGCCGATCCCACCAGCAGCCACCGAGAACTTGGGCGAGGAGGACACGGCGGGCGTGGCGGGCAGAGCGGCGGTCTTGGTGATGCTCACGGCAGTGGGAGAAATCTTGGTCTTTTCGGAAGACGCCATCTTGTTCTGGACCTTGGTGGCGGCGGCCAGCATGACGCTGCTGGCCGCCAGCGTGGAGGCGGGGAGAGCGTTGAGGGCGCTGACCTTCTGGGACGTGGTTGCTTCTGGTTTCTGGTTTCCAAGGAACTTGCGCTCGCCGCCTTGCGCTTTGGCATCCACGCCTTTGCCCTTCGGGGCGACCCTGGTAACCGTTCTGGTGATCCCCCCTGAGGAGGTTTTGATGGTCTTGATCCGGACTTTGAGGGGTCGGGACGGCGCTCCAGGAGGAGCAGGAGCAGCTCCTGCGTCTCCTCCGTCGGCCTTGGTCCTCCCGTCGCTCACCTCCATGACGTCATCGCTCACCTGCTCTCCTTTCGTCTCCTCTCTGAGTCTGTCCGTCCCGTTTCCCACCTCCATCTCCTCCTCCTCCTCTTTGGGCTCCCTCATTTCAGAGGGAGGCGGCGTGGAGGCCACGGCGGGGCTGGAGCAGCGTTTGGAGGGCGGAGCTGCGGCTTTAGGAACCTCCGGTTCAGGACTCTCCGGAGAGTCCCGCTCCTCGATGACGTGCTCCGGATGTCTGTCCTCCACCTGGGAGCTCTCGGTGGAGCCGGACTGGGGGCTGGAGGAGGTCAGGGAGGAGCCGGAGGGAGTGTCTCCGGGTTTGGGCTGGCAGGCGGAGGAGGAGGTGGGCTGAGCGGACACGGAATTGGACTTGAACCGTCTGGTCATCTGCGCGCTGGTCGGAGAGTCCGGATTCTCCTGGATCACCAGCGGACTCCCGAGGTCGGGGTCCGAGTCCTCCTCGTCCCCCTGCTGGAACACGGCGGGGCCTCCCTTCGAGGCGCCGTTGAAGGGCTGGGAGGAGTGCAGCGGGTGTGAGGACGGCACCGACGGCGAGGCCGACAGCAGCGGCTTGGAGGGCGGGAAGAAGGGCGAGGCCGGCCGCACGGGCCCCCCTGCTGCCAGAGGGGCCGCGCCGGCGGGCAGGGAGGAGGAGGAGGAGGGCAGGGAGGCCTTGACCCCGTCTGCCCTCTCCTGCCCCGCGTCCTGCTGCTGCTGGTGCTGCTGCTGCAGCAGCTGCATCTTCCTGGCGCGGCCCACCGGGTCCCCCGAGCCCTGCGCCACCAGCGGCTTCAGTCTGTTGAAGATGTTTCCCCCCTGCTTGCCAGCTTTGGGGGCGCCGCCGCCGCCGTCCGGGGACGCTTTGGGGATGCTGAGCGACCACGGAGCCCCGTTGGACTGGGGGGCTCCAGAAGAGCCAAACCCGTTGTGGTTGACGGACTCGGACTCCGCACACGCCCCCAGTCTGGACCCCACGTCCACGGCCCCCGTGATGACGTCAATGGGGTCCTGCTCTGCATCCCCCCCGCCCCCCTCCACCGCTTCGTGGCGGACTTTGTTCTTCACGATCACACTCACGATGGAGGGGTCCGCCTGGGGGTCGGGGGGGCTGGGGGGTCTCAGGGATGAGCCGACCCCCCCCACGCCGTCAGGCTTCCCCAGGGACGCTCCTCCCGCCACGTGCGGCCCCTCCGCCTCATCCGGGGCGGACTGGATGGCCTCTTTGGCGTCGATGTCCGGGATGTCGAAGGCTGCCAGCAGGTCGTCGAAGTCTGGGGTCTTCATGTCCCCCATAGCGGGCTCCGTCCTGCGGACCGACACACGGGAAGCATCACAGACGGTTCGGCGGCCCTCGGGCGCGTGCGCCCTCCCTCCCTGCCTCCCGCCGAGCACGCGCTCCGCGCGCCCCGCGGTAGCCTCCGCTTAGCCCGTCCGCGCGCTAGCGGCGGCCGCTCCTCCCGGTGCCCGTTACTATGAATGGGGAACGCTCCCCACACGCCCTCCCGGCGCGCGCGGGCAGGTGAACGCCCGCGCGCCTCGACCCCCCCGCGGGGACCGGCCTGCCGTCGGCAGCGGCCGTCCCCGTCAGCGGCGGCGGGCTAGCTGGCCGCCGAGACGGAGGGGTCATTTAAGCTAGCCCGCTAACGCGCCCCGTTCACGCCACGGGAGGGGGGTCCGACCGCCAGCACGAGCCGCTGGCTTCAGGCTCGATGACGTCACAGGGCGGGGGTCGCGGACGCGCAATTTCTCTGAATATTGGGTGGATTTTGGTTGTTTACCTGGATGTGCGATTCCCGACTATCCTAGCTCGCTCTCAGCTGCAGAGGCTTCGCTTCCCATCACGTGACTCCGGGCGTCCTATCAGGCTCCGGCAGCGCTGGGAAAATTCATGGAGGATCCCGCAAACACGCGTGATTCCTCCTGGCAGAAGCGGGTTCGGAACCCGCTCCGGTGGCGGGAGGCTGGCCGTGTTTACCGACACCGGAGAGGCAGAAAGAAGGCGGGCAGCTGGTTGACACACGGCTTTTATTGCAAAAACAAACAGAACAGCGATCTACGGGGATGAGGAGCGCACCTGGACAGGTGCCTCCGAGCCTCTGACGTCATCAGTTCCTGTGGCTCTGACGGCTGCATCAGCGCACCAGCATCCTGAAGGACATTCCTCTGAAATGTTCCTTTCTGGCTCCTCCCATCATTTCTTCTTCTCCTCCTCCTTTTTGTCGTCTGGTTTGTTTCCCGTTTGGGAGGCCAGGGAGCCCATGGCGTTCCGGATGGCCTCGTTGTTTGGATCCACGCCCGGAAGGTTCTCCAGAACGCTCTGGAGGAACTCGGGGTCCTGCATCACGTCGTAGTCGTCCTCCTCCTGTTCACGACAGACACTGATGACACAAACACACCCCACACCGAACATCTCCCCCATGATCCTCTGAGGAACGGCTTTATCCAAACGGGTCAAAGTCACGGCCCGGGGGCCGCATCCGGCCCTCCAGATCCTTTTATTTGATTGTTATCTTGTTCTCATTTCTAACTAGTAAATTTTTGACAAAATCTATTTTTATGGAGAGTAAAATATTTTTTTATTTATTTTTTTTAATTTTATTTTATTTATTTATTTCATTTTCAAAGCACACATAAGGAAAAAAAAAATGAAAATGAAAAGGGACAGAAAGAAGTAAACTTATTAACTCTGCTCCATTTAACCAAGTCAGTAACTAATTTCAGTCAAGAAAAAAAATTACAAAATTATGCAACAGATAAAGCAAGTGGTAATAAAAAAAAAACAAACACCAAAAATAATAGGGAAAAAATGAAGGAGTATTTTCCTTTTTTTTTTCCTTCCCTTATTCTTTTCCCTCTTTTCCTTTCTCTTTTTCCTTCCTTTCCCATTAAGCATTAAGCCTGTTTTTACCGTTTTTAATGACTGTTTGATTCGTATGATGTGAGCATTTGTTTTTTCACAGTTTTTTTAAAAGTAATAATTGAATTAGATTCTTTTATAGATTTTTCTAAGGTATTCCATAATCTAATACCCTGCACTGAGACACTTTTTTCCTTCATTTTGGTTCTAAATTTATTGGTTTTAAAAATTTCATGCCCTTTTAGGTTATAATTGCTCTTTTTTCAAACTTCTTTTGTATGTTACGTGGTAAACTTCTGTGATGTGCTCTGTACATAAGTTTTAATATAGAATGACTTACTAAGTCTTTAAATTTCAGTAGTTTTAGCTTTATAAACAGTAATGATTCTTATTGCTCGTTTTTGTAACACAAATATTGAATTAAATTAAATTAAATATAGAAAGTTATTTAAGATTAATTTATTCTTCGTTTTATTATTCAGAATTATGTTAAAAAGTTACAGTTTCAAAAGTTTTAAGAATTGGCATTCTGCTAGCTTTTTGGCTAATATTTCAGCTACATGCTAACTGTTTTGGCTAACCTGTTTTTGTTTTGTTTTTTAAGCTAATATTTTTCCATTAATATTCAGTGTTTTCAGCGTTCACACCAGCATTCTGTTAATCTAGTTCATAATTATGTTCAAAAGTTAGTTTTAACATTTTAACATGCAGTTTTAGAGTGTTCGGTGAACGTGGATCCTGTTGCACCGGCGCCCTCAGGTGTGTTCTGGCTCCTTGCGTGACTGACTGACACCGCTGCCATAAAGACGTTCCAACGGGACGCCGTCGCTCACCTTTGCCGACTCGGCGGTGTCCATGGGGGCTCCCGCGTCCGTTTCCCCGTACTCTGTTGACATCAACACATTTACTTTTGCAGCAGACGTCCTGCAGACGAGGTCGAAGCGTGGAAGCGCACACCAACCTCCCCCGGCCAGAGACATCTGCATGGCGTAGGCGATCTGCTCCTCCTCCGTCATGCTGCTGAAGTCAGGCAGCGCCGCGGAGCCGCTCTCCGGCTGAGACACGGACATCTTCAGCAGGGCGTCTTCAGACTCTGCGTGATGGAAACACACATGCTTTTCAGAATCCCCTTCAGGGACGCGGTCCGTGACTCTGCCCTCACCGTCTGCGCTGGGCGCCGGCACCCCCGCCTCCGCCGCAGAGGCGGCCGCCGCTCTGCGGGCCTCCTCCTCCTGCCGCTGCCGCTGCTCCTCCATGGAAACACGCAGAGCCTGAAGGGATGAAGGAAGGCCTGACGATGAGTCCGACTCACAGCAGGATCCACATCCTAAAACGGTTCCTCACCAGCGCCAGCTCCGGGTCGGCACTGGGATCCACCCCGAACTCAAAGTCGTTGGCACCGAGTCCCATCATGGACCCCCCCTCTCCCGCCAGAATGGGGGAGGACAGCAGGGCGTCGGCCAGGCTGGGTCCTGGAGGAACCGTGACCAGGTGAGAGCCGCTTCCCTCTTTGCCATTGAGAGTGTTGATGAACGCCGTCAGCTTCTCCGTGTTCACCTCCTGCGGAGCAAACAGGAAGTGAGTCTCATAGAAAACCACACCCCCTCCCTGTGATTGGATCCTCTCATGATCCATACCTCTTCTCCAAAGTTGATGATGTCCACATTCACCTTCTCTTTTTTTAGGCGCTTTGCCATCTTGACAAGCTGGAGGTTAGGAGAGGAACCGGAATAAACGGGAGTTTACCATGGCTCTTCGTCAGGGTCAAAGGTCAAACACGCTGGGAAAAACTTACATCTTTTTCATTATCCTCCACAGGACTCCCAACAAAAGCGATGATCCTCATTTTGTGGTTTTTTCCTTGTCTGTGTTTAAGAGCCAACTGTGAGGAAGAGGAGAAAACAAACCGGATCAAAGGGAAACCAGGAAAAACAAACCGGATCAAAGAGAAACCAAGAAAAACAAACCGGATCAAAGAGAAACCGGATCAAAGAGAAACCAGGAAAAACAAACCGGATCAAAGAGAAACCGGATCAAAGAGAAACCAGGAAAAACAAACCAGATCAAAGGGAAACCAGGAAAAACAAACCGGATCAAAGAGAAACCAGGAAAAACAAACCGGATCAAAGGGAAACCAGGAAAAACAAACCGGATCAAAGAGAAACCAGGAAAAACAAACCGGATCAAAGAGAAACCAGGAAAAAACAAACCGGATCAAAGAGAAACCAGGAAAAACAAACCGGATCAAAGAGAAACCGGATCAAAGGGAAACCAGGAAAAACAAACCGGATCAAAGAGAAACCAGGAAAAACAAACCGGATCAAAGAGAAACCAGGAAAAACAAACCGGATCAAAGAAAAACCAGGAAAAACAAACGGGATCAAAGGGAAACCAGGAAAAACAAACCGGATCAAAGAGAAACCGGATCAAAGGGAAACCAGGAAAAACAAACCGGATCAAAGAGAAACCAGGAAAAACAAACCGGATCAAAGAGAAACCAGGAAAAACAAACCGGATCAAAGAGAAACCGGATCAAAGGAAACCAGGAAAAACAAACCGGATCAAAGGAAACCAGGAAAAACAAACCGGATCAAAGAAAAACCAGGAAAAACAGACCGGATCAAAGAGAAACCAGGAAAAACAAACCGGATCAAAGGGAAATCAGGAAAAACAAACCGGATCAAAGAAAAACCAGGAAAAACAAACCGGATAAAAGAGAAACCAGGAAAAGCAAACCGGATCAAAGGGAAACCAGGAACTGCTTTGAACTTCTCCATCCAACAGAGACAGACATAAATATCTAGACGTGCTAAAAACAACAGCATCCTCGTCATAAAACAGCAGAAGATAATACGCAGCATTTTTCTAAACAGACGCTGTGACCAAAATGAAAATAAATTACAAGAAATCAGCAATTAATATAAAAATAATTGCATAAAATAATTTAAAAGGATAAAAACACATCAGATGAAGTCGTTAAAACGTGCGTACAGCGCTGCCGCCGCCGCCAAAACTTAGATTTTTAGAAAAGGATCAAACTGATCAGACTTTAAATCACATTTGATATAAAATAATATAAAATTAAGTTTAAAGACACTAAAGGTTGATTATTTTTGGGATGACAGTATTTTCTATATTAACCTTTTCACCGTCTGCTCATCCAAACACAAGAATTAAATAAAGAAACGTATTAAAAACATTGTTAGTGTGGATTACTCCCCGAGAGCCAAAACGCAGCAGAACAAAACATTTTACAGGAGTTCATTAACAAAGGAAAAGTTCAGAGTTGTTCTTTATAAAGATATGTTCATGTCTTAACGCTAAAGCGCTAACAGTGGTGGAGTCTTCAAAGACCTCCACCAGGTAAAAACACAACCACCTTAACATCAAACTGGTCCAAATCCAAACATTTCCATCCCGGTTTGCAGGATAAAGACGAGATCTTTAGTCATTCAACTCCTGTCATGTTTAAACCTCCTTCTCTAACAGACTCGGACTCTTCCTCCGGTCGGAACCCACGTGAGCGACCCTGATGCCGGTGCAGAAGCAGATGTTCCCTTTGGGCTGGACGGCGTGCAGTTTGGACAGGATGCGCCCGGTGTCCGGGGTCAGAGTGGTGAGGACCTCACAGTTGCTGCGGCAGGTGAACAGATTCCAGTGAGAACACACCTGGACACCGTCACGTCACGATCGTGTCTGGGACGGAGGAGCTCTTACTTGGCCATGGTGATGAGGCCCACGTTGTTCTCCGGGTTGCTGCGGGTTTTGGAGTGGCAGACGATGTTGACGGCGTCCTGCTGCGCCTGTAGTCTGGTTGGCTGGAAGTCTCCATTCCTCATGTATTCACTGTTGTCCACACTGGCGGGAAAACGGCCGTTAGAGCGCTCTGACACGCGGACATCGCAAAAAAAGATCTGAACATAGTTTAGAATTGTGTTAGCAGATTTATTTTAATAATTTTTCTAGTGAAAAAAAATCCTCATTCATTCATTCATATGATACTTGCTTTATTACTGAGTCTTTGGATGGAAAATAATCTGCACACACACATGTATGTATACATACATATCTGTTGATGTTTGATTTATATTATAGATTTTTTCTAATGAAACATATTCTGCACAATTTCTCTGAATTTCGACACTAGATCCTCATGAAATGACAAAGTGTGAAATAGTGTTATATAGTCTTGGGATTTATTGTTCCTTCAGGATCCTAATAATCTGAGTCTATGTTGGAAAAATATAAATATATCTGGTCTGAAGTTCTGAAATGGTTTGGTGGAGTCGGTGGGATTCTATAAGTTCGCTTCCTCCCTCACAAGTCATCTTTATCCTGTTTTTGACATTTCTTTATGGATGTAAACCTCAGGTGAATGATCGTAATGCACGTGATTTTTTTTGATTGTTTAAAATAAACCATTTCTACTCTACACATGTAAAAGTGTTTTGGTCTTCTTTTCACAACTGGCTGGTAACTAAAAACATCATCATAAACCCTTTACTTTGGAATAATATTAAAATACGATTACAGTTGACTGATACAAATCTGGACTTTCTGATTAACATTTTGATTATTATGGCAAAACAATTTATACATAATTGTAAATTCCTAAAGGTGAAACCTCACATTAATGGATTTGTAAACTGTCTCAAAATCTTTTCCAAGTCATTATATTACATGAAACAAAAAAATGCCCAAAAATTGTCAAATTTATTTGAACTGTTTAAGGTCTTGATATAAACCCCTCTGCTATGTTTTTTTTTTTTTTTTTTTTTTTTTTGTCAGTGTTCACTTGTTTCTGCTTTATGTTTATTTCCTTTGTCTCATCCATACTGATGTCATTGACAATGCCATGATTGTTTGTGAATTATTTGCAATAAAGTTCAAAAAAAAAAAAAAAATTCCACTCTACATCCCGGTTGTGTCGCAAACTGTGAAGCAGAGTTGGAATAAGCTACGAGCACCTTAAGACTGCAGGACCTGTTAGCTACAGTGAGCAAGTGTGGACACAAACCGGACCCGAACCGCGCCTGTGACGTCAGACCCGATTTAAAATCATCAAGATTCTGAACAGAATCCCGCCGGACCGCCGCCGTCCAGCAATAACTCCATGCTAGCCGAGGCTACATGACTCAGCCGGTCGCCTCAGAGCTAGCAGGCTAACGCCAACAGCCGATAATAAGTCCGGAATCTCGATCGTTTCACTCATCATAGTGCTGTGCGGAAGCCACAGTCAGTTATCGATACATATAAATCAATAAAAACACACATTTAATATCTAGCGACTGATTTAAAACGATATTTTAGATTCCTTACCAGACCATCGTACTTTCCAGCACCATTTTGGAAACTTCTTGTCGCTTGCTGACGTAATTTTGAAAGTCGGTATGCTATTGGACGGAGATCCAGCAAGACGAAATTTCATTGGTCAGACTCCAGGGAGTCAGAATTACCCATGAACACCCAAAAAGTGAAACCGAAAAAACGATTTTTATGAAAGTTTCTATTAACGCAGACATTTTATTAAATTAAATTACTAATATTCATTTTTATTTTTACAATCGTATTATTAATTTTTAATAACCTATTTTTTTTAAATAAAGGAACAGCAACAAATTCTAATATAGTATAGTATGACTGTATGAAGGAAAGAAAAAACCTTGTGAAAGAAAAAACTTAAATCCAGTTTAATAAAACAAATCCACACACATTTCTTTATTTTTTTAATAACTTTAGAAACAAGAGTACAAAATAGAACATTGCTATAATGTAGGAGAAAACTTGAAAACGTCCTATTACTCTATTCTGTAGAAAGGCACGACTGTGATTCTTATCCTGATAAATTTCTATGTACATTTGAAGGACAAACACATTCAGAAATATAAAGAATCAGAGCAGATTTTACAGGTGTTAAGATCATCCTGATTTATAAATGAAGAAGAAGGCAAAAACGCTTTCTCCAAAGTTAGTTTCACTACATAAATGAACATTTTTTTAAGCCCTTGGAATGTAAATACCCCAGAAAACAAGACAATAAATATCACAATAAATATGAATACATTCACTTGTTTGGTTCATACTGAGTGGAAATCGTTTCCATACTGTTCACGTACAAATGAAGCATCAAATTGAGGTCTGGAGTTTGTCCGTCACTTTGACATTTTATTCATTTGGTCACAAATGTGTTTTTCTAAGGATTTGGTTGCATAGTTTGTGTGTTTGTAACGTTAAAATGTCTGTAAGATTTAAAATATTCTGATACATGTTTGCAGCTTAATGACAGTCGTCATGATGAAAAGATCAATCTAGTGTGAATGGAACCAGCGGTTTACGCTGAAGCCGTCTCCGTACCACAGACCAGGTCTGTCTCATAAAGGAAGCGGGGAACTTTTCAGTTCAAACGTGAACAGAACTGTTCTGGTTCCGGTTTGATCCGTTCCTCAGGAGACAGACTCGTTATTCTGATCACTAAATCCTAAATCTTTTCCTGCTTAAGAGAGGTAAACAGCATCTTTCAAAACCTTTTAAACGATCATTTGAAGTCTTTCTGCAGATAACGAGACAGTCCGTCTGAAAGGATCTGCCAGATCAAACAGAAAGTTTGAAGGATTCTCCAGTAGAACCTGCAGGAACGTCTGATTCCGACAGCATCACATCGAAGCTTTTCCTGCCGGGTCCGCTCCGGATCAGAATGGAATCCAGGATTTGGGATCCATCCGTTCCAGCGGAAGCAGCAAAACGCCGGCGAGCGCGTTCGAGCCGCGGCGTCCGTTAGTCACGCTCAAACCCCCCGGGACAGTTGGGGGAGGGGCAAAAGAAGGCACACAAACTAAACTGAGTAAAACCATTAAAAACCTGAACCATGAAGAGAATCTGGTGTGATCCATACTAGTGTTAACCACCCACTCTAATCGTTTACGCGGTGAGTTAGTGTAACCCCACAGAGACCAGCTGCACGGTGATCACGGCTGTCATTCACAAAAACAGGAGAAAATCTTTCAAACAGCGGTTGGTCCTCACTCACACTCTAAGACGGGGTTAGTATTTGTTCTGGATGAAGGTTCTGCTGATCCCAGATCTATAGATCCACGCCTGCAAACAACAGAACGGCTGGTGAACATCATCTGAGGAGAATTCCAGGAGCAAAGATGTTCAGAGAGCAACTCACAGAGAGAGCGCCGGCCGGCGTCACTGAGGATCCACGGATCCAGCAGGCCTGGAAACCACAAACAGACGGTTGATTTTCTAACCTTCAGCTTCTGATCGCAGGAAGAAAACCATGACCACGCCCCTTTTTAGGGTCTAGACAGGAGTGTCAAACACAGACCCTCAAGGAGCCAAAACACACCTCAGGATCAATATTTACTGATCACTCAAAATACATTTTTAAAACTTTAAAACTGGAACTTTTGAACATATGAACTACAACATAGAACATTCCCTGTGATAATACTGGAAGCTGAAGATGCTGAAGCTGATAACCAGCTAAAATATGAACTAAACTCTAAATTATCCTAAAGAAATCTTTTTAAATCCCAAAATAGTCCAAAAAGCTGCAGAATGACAATTATTAAAACTTTAAAGCTGGAACTTTTGAACATAATTCTGAATAATAAAAATACAGGAATATTATTCTAGAATAAATCAACTTAAACTTTCAATATTTTACCCTCCATAAAAATAGATTTAGTTAAAATTCTACAAGTTAGAAATGAGAACGAGATCATTAATAACAATCAAATCAAATGATCTGGAGGGCCGGATCCGGCCCCCGGGCCGTGACTCTGACACATGCATAACTTTAATTTACATTATTGCTCTAATTTTGAACTAAAACATCAAAAGAAAGTCTAAAATAAAATAAAAAAGGTTGTATTATTTATATAAGAAAATAAATATGAATAAAAACATGAAACAATTAAAACAGTAAAAGCCTTAAAAGAATAAAGTTATATAAGATTTCCATAAAAACACATTTTATTTACAAGACAATGATAAACAACAAACAACCCCCCCTAAAAGAACTCCTCAGCTGAGCTCTCTGACCTCATGGGGGCGCTGTCCTCCTGATCCTTTGGAGACGCCTCTGCTCCTGGCGAGGCTTTGGGGGCGCTGGCGGCGCCGCTGGGAGCCGGCGTCCTGGGGAGGAGGTCAGGGCGATCCGACTGCATCGCTGGGGGAAGGGGGGGAGAGGCGTCAAGGAAACAGGACGTTTGCAGGGATCAAAGCCGAGCGGCGCTCACCGCTGTCAACCTCGCCGCCCTCCACGCCGTCCCAGCTGGCCTGCGCAGAGAGGGGGGCCCGCTGGCTGACGCTGCTCTGCGTGGACAGAGACGGCCCGAAGCCCGCCGCTTTCTTCCCCGGGCCCACGGCGCGCCGCTTCTTAGACGGGGAGCCCCTCACTGGGTCACAGGCAGAAAAGCGTCACCGTAGCCCGGCGTGACCTGACTCTGACACTGCTGACCGAACGGACACTCACGCGGCATCTTCCTGAAGACGCGGTTGCACATGAACTTCTCGAAGCGCTCGGCGTAGAAGCGCGGCCTGTGGACTGACACGGTGTCCTGGAAACACGCGGCGGCGTGAGAACACGCTCCGTCTGAGAACACGCCACAGATCATCGGCCACTCACCCCGTCGTGCACCAGAGCTTTCCAGGAGTGTTCCAGCTTCTTCACCAGTCTGGAGAACGCAACAGGAACAGTTTCAGGATTTAGGAAGTCCAGTTTGAACAAGATGAAATCTAGTTTTTCATTTCCAGAAATAAAGATGAGATTTAATAAAAATAAAGTTTACAATAAAAGTTCCTTCGTGAGCAGAACATCGTCTGGTTTCTCTGAACTCAGACGTCATGTTTCATTTAGAAGCTGCACTTCAGGCTTTATTTAGAAAGATATGGACTCAATAAAATGACTATTGTAGATTTATTCATGACTTCATTCTTTTATCTATTCATAATTGGGAAACATTTTTCTCTTAAAATGTTGACTTTTTTTCAGTTTTACAACTTTATTCTTGAACATTTCAGTTTTTACTTTTATCATATTTTTACAACTTTAGTTTGATAACATTTTGACTCTTTTTCTCAGTTTTGTAACTTTATTGACTTTATATATTTTGACAATTTTATCTTAGTGAAATTTTGATTGTTTTTTCTTTATAATTCTACAATATTTCTAAAATAAATTTCAATTTTTTTCCTCTTTTTATTCTCTGAACATTTTTGCTTTTTTTCATAGTTTTACATCTTTATTCTTGTAAATATTTTGCCTTATTCTCCTAATTTTGTTTATAGATTTTTAGTCTCATATTTGATGACTTTTTTCATAAAATTTCAACTTAAAACAAATGATGATTTTATTCTTGTAAATGTTTGACTTTATTCTCTTAATTCAATAAATTTAGTTTGTCAAATTTTTTTCTAAGAATTTTATTTTCATTCTTTTTTTTTTCTCATAGTTTTACAACTTTATTTTTGTCACATTTTGACATTTTTCTCATTTCTACAACTTAATTCTTGTACATTTTTTACCAAATTCCTCTAAAATACTGGTAATTTCTTTATTATAATTGTATTTACCTTAAATGTGTCATTATTTTTCTATAACTTTATTCTCATAACATTTTTTGTTTTACGACTTGAATCTTGTAAATATTTGACTTTATTTTCCTTATTTGACGACTTTAATTTACTCACTTTGTATTTTTGTCTTTTATAAGATAAGATAAGATAAAGATACTTTATTGTTACTTTATTGATACTTTATTATATATTTATTGATTATACTTTGATTAACTTTATTCTCGTCACATTTAGAGGTTTTTACTATATTTTAAAGACTGTTGGTGTCAAATGTTGCGACGTGGTTCTGTCTTTGTTCATGGAGGTTGTCGTACCTGATCTACTCGATCTGTACCCAGAAATATCTGATCTATTAGGATCTACGTGGATCTGTTCCATCCTGTCGTCTCGTCAGCTGATCTCTGTTGTCATGTGACCACAGAGAAGCTCCACTGATGTTCAGTCAGCCTGACGTCGTTCTCTGTGTTCCACTCCTTTAACAGACAGGCTGGCTGCGTCTGCGTCTGCGCAGCTGCAGCTGCTGCAGACGGACCGTACCTGTAGGACTGCAGGATGTCGATGACGCCGATGTACACCAGCAGCCGCTCCCCCTTGGCGTTCCGCGCGGGGATGCCGCCCGTCCTGCGCAGACCTCATTGGTTACCACCCGGGCGACCTCCCGGAGCCCCGCCCACGCCGATACTCACTTGTCCTCCGACTCCGTGGAGGCCGTGGCTCCGCCCTCGGCCTGGATGGACTCGATGGCCGTGCTGTACAGAGACTTCTGGCCCTGCGGCCGCCGCTGGTCCGGGGTCCCGGCGACCGCCTCGGCGGCGGCCTGGTCCACGTTGTGGATGGCCAGCAGGAGGCTGTAGTCCATGATCTTGAAGCTCTGCAGGAGCTGCGGCACAGAGGGGTCACGTGACTCAAACAGACGCCGCGGGGTCAGCGTGGGCGGAGCCTCCGGGCCTCACCAGACAGTCCCGGCGGATGGTCTTGCACAGGGCGATGTACTTGTCCCCGTCCAGCAGCAGCCCCTCCTGCATGTCCTGCATGAAGTCCAGGTCCTTGAAGGTGGGGACGGCCTTTTCCCGCTCTTTGGCGGAGGCGCGCCTCTTGTAGGTGGAGCCCTTCAGGTCGTACTTGCTGTGCATGCGGACGGCGCTCGGCAGCAGGTTGTTCATCACCACGATCCGGATGTTTTTGCCTCCGGCCTGGACGCAGTACAGCCCGTAGAACTTTGGGAGTAAGGTCCGGCGGTTCTGGTTGAGGTTCTGAGGAGCAGGAACGTCAGAATGAGAATGTGGCGTCCGCAGAAGGCGCCGGCGGACCGTCTCACCATGAAGTATCCGGGCAGAAGCTTCTGCAGGAACTCCGCCTCTTTGTGCTGCACCGTCTTGATGATGAACTCGTCGTCGCTGGAGACGTAGAACAGCGAGCCGCTGGCGCCCGAGTTCGACAGCTCGATCAGGTCGTCGTTGCACAGGGAGCACTAGAACCGGGCCAGAACCAGAACCCAGAGAGCATCATGACCTGAACACCAGCTTCTCTCAGAGGAAACTCCTAAACCACGAGTCAAAGGCACGGCCCGGGGGCCGGATCCGGCCCTCCGGGTAATGCTATCGGCCCTCCAGATCATTTGATTTTGATGTTATTGATGACCCGATGTTATCTTATTTCTAACCTTTATCATTATGACCAAATCTATTTCTATGGAGAGTAAAATATTAAAAGTTGTTTAATTTATTCTGGAATAATCTTCATGTCTGTTTAGTATTCAGAATTATGTTAAAAATTACAGTTTTAAAAATTGTAATTCTGCAGCTTTATGGACTATTTTGTTATTTACTAAGATTTTTTAGGTTATTTTGGAGTTTAGCTAACATTTGAGCTACATGCTAGCTGTTTTTAGACTAATTCAGCATTTAGCTGATATTTCAGATGTCTATCAGCTTCAGTGTTTCTAACCATCATCTTCAGCCTCTTCATCCCTCAGCGTTCACACTAGAATTATTACATGTAATCTATAGATCTAGTTCATGATATGTTCAAAATGTGGATTTAGTTTGTTCAGTAAAGGTTGATCCTGATTGGCCGGCGTCCTCAGCTGTCTCCACCCCCACCAACAATCAAGGACTGGATCCATTCTGTGCAAGAAATCTACAAAATGGAAAAACTGTCTTTTTCAGTTAAACTGCATATGGATACGTTTTACAGGATCTGGACTAAGTGGACGGAATATGTAAAACATGTTGATGCTTTTGTTTTGTAAAGAAGACTGAAGAAAGAAAGGAAAAAATAAAGAAAAAAGTCCTTATTTCTGCACACTGGAATATAAAAATATGTTAATATATATTTCAGAAACTTGGCTACCCTTCTACGCACACCCAAGTTTTTTTTTTTTTTTGTGTTCTTATTTAAAAGAGAGGGAGAAAAGAAGAAGGAAGGGGGAAAAAAAATGAAGCAAAGCAACAATTTCTGTATCTAAAAGTGTTTGTTGTCAATATGCTTTGTCAATAAAACTTGAATTTGAAAAAAAAAAAAATATTAGTTAAATGCCAAATTAGCCAAAAAATAAAATGAGCCAAAGTTAGCCAAAAATAGCTAGCATGCTGCTGTAATATTAGCTAAACTTAACGGAAAAATCCTAAATTAACCAAAACAACAAGTATATAGCTGAAATATAAGATCAACTCAAAAATTGCTTAAAAAAGCTTAAAAAAAGGCTTAAGTTAGCCAAAACAGCTAGCATGTAGCAAAAACCTTAATAAATGCCAAAATATTCCAAAAAGCTAACAGAATGCTATTATCACTTTCAACTTTACTATCAATCTGACTTCATATATTATAAAGTAACGATTAATCGACTATTAAATTAGTTGTCGACTATTTTAATAGTCGATTAGTCGACTAATCGTGGCAGCCCTAGTACCATGTAGTCGTCGGGCCGGATCCCAAACAGCTCCCGGAAGTAGCGGAAGGCGATGGGGGCGTAGGTTTTGAACTTGAAGTCTCCGTAGTGATGGGCCGGGGTCAGGTTACTGCCCTCGCTGCAGAGAGAGAGAGAGAGCAGAGATCGGTCAGGACGCGGCGGGGCGGGCCCCGAGGCGCCGGCGCGCTGACGGCGCGGCGGGAGGACGGCGCGGCTCTCCACCTGGGGAAGAAGAAGCTCTCCACCACCTCGAAGTCCTGCAGCAGGACGTCCCGCTCCGGCTTCTGCGTCAGGCTGCCCACCGTGTGCGCGATGCCCAGCTGGATGGCGCCCTTCAGCGTGGACGAGGCGGTCTGCAGAGACGAGGAGATTTGATCACATTAAAGAGATAACACGACATTTATAAAAGCGATCTTTTATTTTAATAAAAGAACAAACGTCTGACAGCTGTAATGCAGAGCGTGGGGGGCGGAGCCTAATGGAGCTGTGTGCTATGAGAAATCCAAAGAGGAAACCAACTATTATTTCATTTTGGGATGGAGACCGACATGACTTTTCCATGATAACCATGTGGTCCACACATTGCAGAAACCCTGCAGTTGTATATGAAAGCCCCGCCCACCGACGACGCCCACCTGAGAGGAGATTCCAGTCAAGCTGACCTGGAATCCAGTCGGATCAGAATTCTCCCAAAAATAATTGTTTTATTATTTTTTAGAAAAATAAATAAATAAAATGATAAGAAACAGAGAAATTCTTCCTCTCTTTTTTTTTCTTTGGTGTGACTTTAGACTGGATTATTTTATAATTTCATTCAAAAATATGATAATTAGTTTGTTGATAAATTTTATTCTTATCGTTTTTATAAAATTCCTCCTAAAACTTTCATTCTATGTTGTAAAAACAGTTGATTAAACATTTTTAGAGTTTCCACAGTAAAATGAATCTCATTTTCCAGATGAATTTTCTGTTTTTGTTTGAATATAAGATGTAAAAATGACTAAATAAAAGTAGAGTCACAAAGGAGAGGTTGAGCTGATTAATGAGACCAAATAAGTAAAATTATAATTTAGATCAAAACAGAGTTTTAGATCCTTAAAGAATTAAACGTTCTAAATGTAAAGTTTTATGTGTGATTTTATATCAATTCTGTAACTAATGAAATACTAATAAAAGGAACAGATTGAGGGAGAATTCAAGAGATTTTCCTCTTTTTCCTCCATCTGATCACTTTCTGTGAATAAATGTTTTGTTTGAAAATAAAAAGAAATCAAATCTAAAGGAGGCTGGAGATCATGAACGGAGATTTAAATCAAAGGAAAACTAAATATTTCAGGAATTCCTGTCAGGAGGGCCAGAAGTGGGCGTGGCCTGTCCTCCACAGAGACTCTGTTTCTGCCGGCCGGTACCGGACCAGAACACGACCCGGTTCTGGAAATCACCTTCTTGTAGGTGGTCTCCCCCTTGGGGTCGATTCCTCGATGGCCGATGGTCCCTTGGCGGCCTGGGACGTGCCGGCGCTCGCCCCCCTGGAACGACAAGCGAACTGAAAGGAGCCGCACGGCGCCGGAGGCGACACGGAGCTCTCGGGTTTCAAACAGGAAAGGACCAAGCTGTCAGCATCAAATCATCGCCGAGCGCCTTTCGATCTGACGACAATTCACGCTTCAGACGTCAGGCTCTCGTCAACACGCTTCCTGCCACAAACAGAGACACGCTCCTCTCACCTCCGCCGCCGCCGCCGCATTTCTGGCCGGAGAATCTGGACACAGAGAACACGTGAATGAATGACGGCGATCGCGTCGATCTTCTCGTTTGCCGCTTGCCACATCCCTCCGCAGATGCCACAGATTCCGGACCTGCAGAATGCAGGTCTCGGTTTGTCAGAATGAGGTCAGACCAGAATCCAGAATCTGGAATCCGGAATCTGGATTCCAGCATGAAAACTCTCAAACTCCAGAGTTTCTGATGATTCTACAGAATGATCCATATAGAGTCAAACAAACATTGAAACCAATTTAAAGTTTAAAGAAATGAAAACAGAAAATGAGATAAGAACAGATTAAGGATCTGATCCTTTCAAAATAAAAGTTCTGGAGCCAAAAAACCATGAAGAAAATGTTGAAATTGAAGATTGTTTGAACGTTTGTGATCCATGTGAGCTGAAGATACAGAACAATCCGGAACATTTTATAATAGGATTCTCTAACAAGCTTTATTAATATGTTTATAGATCATTAATAAGACATTTATAAGCACAATAAGGTTTATTAATATACTTATTAAGATTCATTACCATCTAAAGTCAGACTATTATCTAAAACTCCACATTAATAAACTGTTAACAAGCTTAACTAACGGATTAATTCTCTTTAAACTGAAGTTTTTTCATCTAAAGTGTTATTGAATAATCACAGGTTTGATTATCACAGAAGTTCACAGGTAAGCTCTACAGCATAAACGTAGAAGACCGGTAACCGTCCGTCCGAAGCGTCCCGAATCTGTCACGCCGACACGTCACGCCACGAGACCGTCACGACCGACCGACACCGTCGACCGACGCCGATCCATCTGTCACGAGTGTGGAGAGCAGAACATCTGGAGGGAAGTTTGGGTCGTGAATCCTCTGGTTCCTCTCTCAGAGATCAGATTCTGCTGCCGTCGTTTCAGGTCGATCAGGAGAACATTGGAGGTCTGGTTCCGCCGTACCCGTCCAGAACCTGGTCCAGGTGGTTCTGGGTCGGCGCCAGTGTTCAGTAGTGGGGGGTGAGCGTGAAGCGGGTTCACACCGGACGTGGAAGCGGCATGGAACGGAGGCCGATCCGTTTGGCGCCCTGCTTAACCCACGGAGCAGCTCCCCTTCCTGGTCTGAGCTGGACTCTGGATCAGAACCGTACTGGATAGAAACGATGGTTGCTAACGTTAGGGAGGGGGGGGCTGTAAACAGATGGATGATGGGAAATGAGGGCGGGCTTTCACCACACCACATCTCCTGCCGCTCTGCAGGAACTATGTCCCAGAAAACCACGGAGGTCATCATAATCGTGATGAACGGATCAGAAGATCGGATCAGAACTTTCAGACCAGCCGCATGGAGGCTCAGATGTTCAACCGTCCGGAGACTTCTACACGAGTTCAGGGAACGTTTGATAAACCCAGCAGCGACTCTCTGAGAATGTTCTTTGGTTCTTTTGTCCATCACCTGATCCAAACGGTTCTGGAGAACCGCCTCCATAAACACATTCCAGAGAAGGTGGATTTTAGATCTGAAGATCAACAACCAGACAAAACAAACAAACAAACAAAGGTGGGATGATCCAGCACATGTCGGAACCAGAACCAGAACTTACTGTGATCCTGAAGTCCTGGCGGCTCCTCCGCAGCTGTGGCCATTCAGACCAGAAGACTCTGTTCGGTCTGCTCGGACTGACAGGTTCGGGTTCCGACCCGGTCCCGGAGGCTGGATCTGTTCAGAGAGACCAGGAGCGCATCAACAAAAGGCGTCCGCGTGACCCTGATCCCAGCAGCCCGCGCGGCGCCCGCGCGCGCCCGCACGGTCTGCGGTGAACACCGGCGGGAAGGAGCGGGTCGTTCACGGTGTTCAGGAACGTGTCATCACGGTTTCACGGAGAAACTCGTCTGGAGCCGCCACGTTAATTCACGAACCCGAGAAAGTCTCCGGAACCGCGAAAACTACAACCGGAAGTACCGGAAACTAAACAGAAAGTTTAAAAACTCACTTTAAAGTTTATAGAAAGCGTCTGGGAGGTTCTGGGGCAGAACTACAACCGGGTCTGAGGTCCAATGTTTGTCCCAAAACAAACCAACACGGAAGTAATCCGGAAGACTTCATGCTCTGGGTTTTACCCGGAATCAAGCGGCGAAGGCGTGACGACGACTTCCGCCCCGCCTTCACAATAAAAGCCCGCATTCAGAAATGTAACTTTTGTTATTCAATTTTTGTTAAATTCCATATTCACAAATGTAAATGATCAAAATATTATATTATTTTATCTGGATCTTAAATCACAGCTTTTTTTAGTTTACACACACACACATATATAAATGTGTATGTATATATATATATGTATATATATATATTGTGCTGATGTTTTATTTTATGTTAAGATGCTTGTTGCACTGTATTTGGAGTGTTTTCTGTCAATAAATAAATAAAAGCCCTCTGATAACCAATGGAAGAATTTAGGATTGAAACAGCAAAACAAGAATTTCATTAATGCAACTTAAAGCAAAATAATAAAAGATTCAGAAACAACGTATTTAATATGAAAGCTTTTTTTATCAAACACACATTTAGAACACATTATTGTGGATTTCTTTTACACTAATTCTCAGTAAATGAGTGTAAAAACCGGCATCTTTTCCAATGATTTACCACAAAGATGGATTCTAAAAGACTCCACCTACTGTTACTCTAGGAAGAGAATAAAGGACAGATAAAAATCCCTGTTATGCATGTTAGAAATGTAGCTTTTAATTCATTTATTTCTCTATCCTCATTGGAATGTAAAAATAATTGCAGTTAAACTTCTGCTAAAATAATTTCATTAAACACTTGTTGGTGAATTTTGATTTCCTTAAATCAAAAATCCATTTCACGAGAGAAAAACATGAAGACATAATTTTGATATTAATGCCAAAACCGAGTTTTATTTTGAAGATCAAACTTTACAACAGGAAATGTACCTGTAGGACAGGTGAGAATCACCTCCGTGTTTCCACATCAAGACGACTGAAAACAAAAACTCAGTGGAGAATTTGAGTGTTTATTTAAAAGTTTTATTACATTTTAATATTTAAAACATTTGAATAATCATCTTTTGAGTTCATTTCACAACCAAAGTCTCCAAAAAAACAAACTGTTTTCATCTAAATCCACATTTTCTGAAACAAACTGCTTTCTTGGCTCCACTGGATCTGATGTTTACGTCATCAGCTCGTGGTCAGAATCTTTTCCTGATGTTCGATAGAGTGACTGTCCTTCAGTTTTCGACTGTTTCTGTGCAGCTAAAGCGAGATAGGGGTGAAGTGATGATGGGACGCTCGCTGCGGGACGTCCGGCGGCGCCTCTAGCAGACGTTGGGGTCGAAGCTGAACCCGGGCTCCAGCGGCATGGCCGGGGCCGTGTAGCCCGGCTTGGGGCTGTAGTCGGGGTTGGGCAGCTCGCTGTTGAAGCAGATCCAGCGCGCCGGCCCCTTGTCCTCGCAGCACTCGTACACCACCGTCTTGGTGGAGAACTCCTCCACGCAGAACTGGGACAGAGCCTGAGCCCACTGCAGGACGAGAGAGGTCACACACGTTGACCTTTATCTTTCTGTGTTCAAAGATACTCGTTTATTTCTTTATTCTGATAAACTTATCAGTTCTGACACGCTCTAGAAACGAATGACGTCACCACTTTACTTCCATCCATCCTCCACTTCTGCTCAAGCCTTTTCTGGGTTGCTGGAGCCTATCCCAGCAGCAGTTGGGTGGAGGTGGGGTTCGTCGTGGATCATGTCTTCCGTCCATTGCAGGATTAAAATGAACTTTTTAATCCTGAATGTATGAACTGCCCAACTTGGGATGATCAGGAATGATCCCTCTATGCATATTTTTAGTGACTCTTTTGTTTTTGTTTGTTCAAACTAAACTTAAGTGAGATTTCAAAACTCTTTTAGTTGAACTTAGACAAGACCTGGATAGTTTTGGGTCATAAATCGTCCTGGACGTCAGCTCTGCACATGCTCTTATTTTGAAAAGCCCCCGGGACTCACCGCCTGCCGGGCGCAGCAGAGGACCTGGCTGGGCTGCTGCGCCACCAGACCGCTGCAGCACAGCCCGAACCAGGACTCCAGCCGGTTGACGGCCTGCCCGCGGCGCCGGTCGTGGCTGTAACCGGACGGAGGGAAGAAGCTGTCGGGGTACCGGGGCCGGCCGCCGCCGTCCCGGCAGATGGCCGCCAGGTTCTCCGTGATGGGCAGGGCGGGAGGGAAGGGGACGTACAGGAAGGCGGCTCTGGTTTCTATGGAAACAAACGCAGACGGTTAGACTGGAGGTCAGATCAGTTCTGGACGCGACAGAGACGGTTACCTCCCAGCTGAGCTCCGAGACAGGCCAGCAGCGCCGGGATCCAGAGACTGAGAGGTCTGCGGGCCGAGCCATGACGTGGATGCGGTTCCGACTGGACCGGACTGGACTGGAGACGCCTCTCAGAACCGTTTATATTCACCGCGAGGGCGTGGCCAGACCCACAGCTGACAGTGGGAGTGGAGGAATGTTTCAGATATAAAACTAATCTGCCTCCTGTGTTTTGATTTGTTGCTCAACCAACCGGAAGTAGAGAAATCATCAAATCAATGAAAATGATGATTAAGTCAGAAAAACAAACTGGAGTTCATCAAAGTTCAGAAACACAAAAAAAAAAACTGAGATATAAATGTGAATTCAATCAATGAATCACCTGAAGATCTGATTATAACAAACAAACAAACAAACAAACAAACAACGATTCTATTATTTATCAAGTCCATCCATCATCCATCATCCATCCATCATCCATCCATCCATCCATCATCCATCATCCATCATCCATCCATCCATTCATCCATCATCTATCCATTCATCATCCATCATCCATCCATCATCCATCCATCATCCATCCATCATCCATCCATCATCATCCATCCATCCATCCATCATCCATCCATCATCATTATCCATTCATCATCCATCCATCATCCATCCATCCATCTATCCATCCATCATCATCCATCCATCATCCATCCATCCATCCATCCATCCATCCATTCATCATCCATCCATCATCCATCCATCATCCATCCATCCATCCATCCATCATCCATCCATCATCCATCATCCATCCATCATCCATCCATCATCCATTATCCATTCATCATCCATCCATCATCCATCCATCCATCTATCCATCCATCCATCATCCATCCATCATCCATCCATCCATCATCCATCCATTCATCCATCATCTATCCATCCATCCATCCATCATCCATCCATCATCAATCCAACCATCATCCATCCATCCATCCATCCATCCATCATCCATCATCCATCCATCATCCATCCATCCATCATCCATCATCCATCCATCATCCATTCATCCATTCATCCGTCATCCATCATCCATTCATCCATCATCCATCATCTATCCATCCATCATCCATCCTTCATCCATCATCCATCATCCATCCATCCATCATCCATCATCCATCATCCATCCATCCATCATCCATCCATCCATCCATCCATCCATCATCCATCATCCATCCATCCATCATCCATCCATCCTTCCATCAATCATCCATCCATCCATCCATTCATCATCCATCCATCATCCATCCATCCATCTATCCATCCATCCATTATCCATCCATCATCCATCCATCCATTCATCCATCCATCCATCATCCATCCATCATCCATCCATCCATCATCATCCATCCATCATCCATCCATCTATCCATCATCCATCCATCCATCCATCCATCCATCCATCCATCATCCATCCATCATTCATCCCTATCCATCCATCCATCCATCCATCATCCATCCATCATCCATCCGTCCATCCATCCATCATCCATCATCCATCTATCATCCATCCATCCATCATCCATCCATCATCCATCCATCATCCATCCATCCATCATCCATCCATCCATCCATCCATCATCCATCATCCATCCATCCATTCATCCATCATCTATCCATTCATCATCCATCCATCTATCCATCATCCATCCATCATCCATCATCCATTTATCCATCATCCATCATCCATCCATCATCCATCCATCATCCATCCATCATCCATCCATCATCCATCATCCATCCATCATCCATCCATCATCCATTATCCATTCAACATCCATCCATCATCCATCCATCCATCATCCATCCATCCATCCATCATCCATCATCCATCATCCATCATCCATCATCCATCCATCCATCATCCATCCATCCATCCATCATCATCCATCCATCCATTCATCATCCATCCATCATCCATCCATCCATTCATCATCCATCCATCCATCATCTATCCATCATCCATCCATCCATCATCCATCCATCCATCTATCCATCCATCCATCATCATCCATCCATCATCCATCCATCCATTCATCCATCCATCCATCATCCATCCATCATCCATCCATCCATCCATCATCCATCCATCATCCATCCATCCATCCATCCATCATCCATCCATCTATCCATCATCCATCCATCCATCCATCATCCATCCATCCATCATCTATCCATCCATCCATCCATCCATCCATCATCCATCATCCATTCATCATCCATCATCCATCATCCATCCATCCATCCATCCATCCATCCATCCATCCATCCATCCATCCATCCATCATCCATCATCCATCATCCATCATCCATCATCCATCATCCATCCATCCATCATCCATCATCCATCCATCATCCATCCATCCATCATCCATTCATCCATCATCATCCATCCATCCATCATCCATCCATCATCATCCATCATCCATCATCCATCATCCATCCATCCATCATCCATCATCCATCCATCCATCCTTCATCCATCATCCATCCATCCATCCATCATCCATTCATCCATCATCTATCCATCCATCCATCCATCATCCATCCATCATCCATCCAACATCATCCATCCATCATCCATCCATCATCCATCATCCATCCATCATCCATCCATCCATCATCCATCATCCATCCATCATCCATCATCCATTCATCCGTCATCCATCATCCATCATCCATCATCCATCATCTATCCATCCATCATCCATCTTCATCCATCATCCATCCATCCATCCATCCATCCATCATCATCCATCATCCATCCATCCATCCATCCATCCATCATCCATTCATCATCATCCATCATCATCCATCCATCATCCATCCATCCCCATCCTCCATTCATCCATCCATCCATCCATCATCCATCCATCATCCATCATCATCCATCATCCATCCATCCATCCATCATCATCCATCATCCATTCATCATCCATTCATCCATCCATCCATCCATTCATCCATCATCCATCATCCATCATCCATCATCTATCCATCCATCATCCATCCATCCATCCATCATCCATCATCCATCCATCTATCCATCCATCATCCATCCATCCATCCATCATCCATCCATCATCCATCCATCCATCCATCCATCATCATCATCATCCATCATCATCATCTATCCATCCATCATCCATCCATCATCATCCATCCATCATCCATCATCCATCCATCATCCATCCATCCATCATCCATCATCCATCCATCATCCATCCATCATCCATCATCCATTCATCATCCATCCATCATCCATCCATCCATCCATCCATCATCCATCCATCATCTATCCATCCATCATCCGTCATCCATCCATCATCCATCCATCATCCATCCATCATCCATCCATCCATCCATCCATCATCCATCATCCATCCATCATCATCCATCCATCATCCATCCATCATCCATCCATCCATCATCCATCCATCATCCATCCATCCATCATCCATCATCCATCCATCATCCATCCATCATCCATCATCCATTCATCATCCATCCATCATCCATCCATCCATCCATCCATCATCCATCCATCATCTATCCATCCATCATCCGTCATCCATCCATCATCCATCCATCATCCATCCATCATCCATCCATCCATCCATCCATCATCCATCCATCATCTATCCATCCATCATCCATCATCCATCCATCATCCATCATCCATCCATCATCTATCCATCCATCATCCGTCATCCATCCATCATCCATCCATCATCCATCCATCATCCATCCATCCATCCATCATCCATCCATCCATCATCCATCATCCATCCATCATCCATCATCATCCATCCATCATCCATCCATCCATCCATCCATCATCCATCATCCATCCATCCATCATCCATCATCCATCATCCATTATCCATCTATCCATCATCATCCATCATCCATCCATCATCCATCCATCATCCATCCATCCATCCATCCATCATCCATCATCCATCCATCCATCATCCATCCATCATCCATCCATCATCCATCCATCATCCATCCATCATCCATCATCATCCATCCATCATCCATCCATCATCCATCCATCCATCATCCATCATCCAACATCCATTATCCATCTATCCATCATCCATCATCCATCCATCATCCATCCATCCATCATCCATCATCCATCCATCCATCATCCATCATCCATCATCCATCCATCATCTATCCATCCATCATCCATCATCCATCCATCATCCATCCATCATCCATCCATCATCCATCCATCCATCCATCCATCCATCCATCCATCCATCATCCATCCATCATCTATCCATCCATCATCCATCATCCATCCATCATCCATCCATCATCCATCCATCATCCATCCATCATCCATCCATCCATCCATCCATCATCCATCCATCATCCATCATCCATCCATCATCCATCCATCATCCATTATCCATCATCATCCATCCATCATCCATCCATCATCTATCCATCCATCCATCATCCATCCATCATCCATCCATCCATTCATCCATCCATCCATCCATCCATCCTCCATCCATTCATCCATCATCTATCCATCCATCCATCCATCATCCATCCATCATCCATCCAACCATCATCCATCCATCCATCCATCCCCATCATCATCCATCATCCATCCATCATCCATCCATCCATCATCCATCATCCATCCATCATCCATTCATCCGTCATCCATCATCCATCCATCATCCAACCATCATCCATCATCCATCCATCCATCATCCATCATCCATCCATCATCCATCCATCCATCATCCATCATCCATCCATCATCCATCATCCATCATCTATCCATCCATCATCCATCCTTCATCCATCATCCATCATCCATCCATCCATCATCCATCCATCATCCATCATCCATCCCCATCCATCATCCATCATCCATCATCCATCATCCATCCATCCATCAATCATCCATCCATCCATCCATCCATTCATCATCCATCCATCATCCATCCATCCATCTATCCATCCATCATCCATCCATCATCCATCCATCCATCATCCATCCATCCATCATCCATCCATCATCCATCCATCCATCCATCATCCATCCATCATCCATCCATCCATCCATCATCATCCATCATCCATCCATCTATCCATCATCCATCCATCCATCCATCCATCATCCATCCATCCATCATCTATCCATCCATCCATCCATCCATCCATCATCCATCCATCATCCATCCGTCTATCCATCCATCATCCATCATCCATCTATCATCCATCCATCCATCATCCATCCATCATCCATCCATCATCCATCCATCCATCATCCATCCATCCATCATCCATCCATCATCCATCATCCATCCATCCATTCATCCATCATCTATCCATTCATCATCCATCCATCTATCCATCATCCATCCATCATCCATCATCCATTTATCCATCATCCATCATTTCCATCATCCATCCATCATCCATCCATCCATCCATCATCCATCCATCAATCAATTCAATTCAATTTTATTATATAGCCCAATATCACAAATTCAATTTCCTCATTGGGCTTCATGCCTGCATTTTTACAGATGCACAGATGAGCATCATAAAATATGCACAATAGGTAAAAACTAACAGACTATAAAGAATCATCCCTGTCCTAGACCCTCCCTCCATAAGGAAAAACTCCTAAAAAAAAACCTGATCATAAAAAAGAAGAAACCATTGGATTCCCACATGAGGAGAGATCCCATCCCAGGACGGACACGATACCAGAACGGTTAAAAAAATTAGCTGCTAAAACTGCATATATGAGTAGAGTTCCATTCATATAGAGCTGAGTTCATCATATAGAGCTGAGGACAAGTGATGATTAAGTCCATAGTCCAGATGAGGCAGAACTGCAGACCACGACCAGGAGCAGGAGGACAGACAACCCACCAGGAATCCATCATCCATCATCCATCCATCATCCATCCATCATCCATTATCCATTCATCATCCATCCATCATCCATCCATCCATCATCCATCCATCCATCCATCATCCATCATCCATCATCCATCCATCCATCATCCATCCATCCATCCATCAATCATCCATCCATCCACATTCATCATCCATCCATCATCCATCCATCCATCCATTCATCCATCCATCCATCATCTATCCATCATCCATCCATCCATCATCCATCCATCCATCTATCCATCATCCATCCATCATCCATCCATCATCCATCCATCCATTCATCCATCCATCCATCATCCATCCATCATCCATCCATCCATCCATCATCCATCCATCATCCATCCATCCATCCATCCATCATCCATCCAACCATCATCCATCCATCCATCCATCCATCATCCATCATCCATCCATCATCCATCCATCCATCATCCATCATCCATCCATCATCCATCATCCATCATCCGTCATCCATCATCCATTCATCCATCATCCATCATCTATCCATCCATCATCCATCCTTCATCCATCATCCATCCATCCATCCATCCATCCATCATCCATCATCCATCCATCATCCATCCATCCATCCATCCATCCATCATCCATTCATCCATCATCCATCATCTATCCATCCATCATCCATCCATCCATCTATCCATCCATCATCCATCCATCCATCATCATCATCCATCATCCATCCATCCATCCATCCATCATCCATCATCCATCCATCATCCATTCATCCATCCATCCATCATCCATCATCCATTCATCCATCATCCATCATCTATCCATCCATCATCCATCCATCCATCCATCATCCATTCATCCATCATCTATCCATCCATCATCCATCCATCCATCATCCATCCATCCATCCATCCATTCCATCCATCATCCATCATCCATCATCCATCCATCATCTATCCATCCATCCATCATCCATCATCCATCCATCCTCTATCCATCCATCATCCATCCATCATCCATCCATCCATCATCCATCATCCATCATCCATCATCCATCCATCATCCATCCATCCATCATCCATCATCCATCCATCATCCATCCATCATCCATCATCCATCATCATCCATCCATCATCCATCCATCCATCCATCCATCATCCATCCATCATCTATCCATCCATCATCCGTCATCCATCCATCATCCATCCATCATCCATCCATCCATCCATCCATCATCCATCATCCATCCATCATCTATCCATCCATCATCCATCCATCATCCATCCATCCATCATCCATCCATCATCCATCCATCCATCATCCATCCATCATCCATATCCATCATCATCCATCCATCATCCATCCATCCATCCATCCATCATCCATCCATCATCTATCCATCCATCATCCATCATCATCCATCATCCATCATCATCCCATCATCCATCCATCATCCATCCATCCATCATCCATCCATCATCCATCCATCCATCATCCATCATCCATCCATCATCATCCATCCATCATCATCCATCCATCATCCATCATCCATCCATCATCCATCCATCATCCATCCATCATCCATCCATCCATCCATCATCCATCATCCATCCATCATCCATCATCATCCATCCATCATCCATCCATCCATCCATCCATCCATCATCCATCATCCATCCATCCATCATCCATCATCCATCATCCATTATCCATCTATCCATCATCATCCATCATCCATCCATCATCCATCCATCATCCATCCATCCATCCATCCATCCATCATCCATCATCCATCCATCCATCATCCATCCATCATCCATCCATCATCCATCCATCATCCATCATCATCCATTCATCATCCATCCATCATCCATCCATCCATCATCCATCATCCATCATCCATTATCCATCTATCCATCATCCATCATCCATCCATCATCCATCCATCCATCATCCATCATCCATCCATCCATCATCCATCATCCATCATCCATCCATCATCTATCCATCCATTCATCCATCCCATCCATCCATCATCCATCCATCATCCATCCATCCATCCATCCATCCATCCATCCATCCATCCATCATCCATCCATCATCTATCCATCCATCATCCATCATCCATCCATCATCCATCCATCATCCATCCATCATCCATCCATCCATCCATCCATCCATCATCCATCCATCCATCATCCATCCATCATCCATCATCCATCCATCCATCATCCATCCATCCATCATCATCATCCATCATCCATCATCCATCCATCATCCATCATCCATCCATCATCCATCCATCCATCATCCATCATCCATCATCCATCATCCATCATCCATCTATCCATCTTCCATCATCCATCCATAATCCCTCCATCATCCATCCATCATCCATCCATCCATCCATCCATCCATCCATCATCCATCCATCATCCATCCATCATCCATCCATCATCAATCCATCCATCATCCATCCATCCATCCATCATCATCCATCCATCATCCATCCATCCATCCATCATCCATCCATCATCCATAATCCCTCCATCATCCATCCATCATCCATCCATCCATCCATCCATCCATCATCATCCATCCATCCATCATCCATCCATCATCCATCCATCCATCATCCATCCATCATCCATCCATCATCCATCCATCATCCATCCATCCATCATCCATCCATCATCCATCATCATCCATCATCCATCATCCATCCATCATCCATCCATCATCCATCATCCATCCATCCATCATCCATCCATCATCCATCCATCCATCATCCATCCATCATCCATCATCATCCTTCATCCATCCATCATCCATCCATCATCCATCATCCATCATCCATCATCCATCCATCATCCATCCATCATCCATCCATCCATCATCCATCCATCATCCATCCATCATCCATCCATCATCCATCATCCCATCATCCATCATCCATCATCCATCATCCATCCATCATCCATCCATCATCCATCCATCCATCATCCATCCATCATCCATCCATCATCCATCCATCATCCATCCATCATCCATCATCCATCATCCATCATCCATCATCCATCATCCATCATCCATCCATCATCCATCCATCATCCATCTATCTATATATATTTAAAACTGTAAATAAAGAAACCAGATTTCCTTTCATCTTCCGTTAACTCGATGGATACAGAGTCTTGACTTCTGGATGTCATGATGACATCTGCAGAGAAACATTCTGGAGTCATTTCTAAACTTCTGACTCTGCAGAAACTAAAACTGACTTGAGTTTATTTCAGTTCTGTTTGCTTTCTCAGCAGCTGCTCACAGCCTGAAGGTTTTCAACCACAAAACAGAATTCCAACACTTGAAGATGCATGGAGAAAAGGTCATGTCATCGTTTCTGTTCTCATGAGGAGCTGCAGGAGGAGCTGCAGGAGGAGCTGCAAGAGGAGCTGCAAGAGGAGCTGCAGGAGCTGCTGTGTTTGTCCTTGGAGATGTTCCTCAGGATCTGACCTCCGGAGGTTTTTAGGAGTTTGAGTTTCATGTGAGGAATGTTCTCCGTTCATGAAAGAGAAAAACCTCTGAGTTGGTTTTATCTTGCTGACAGAGCAACGTGTGACGCAGGCTGATAGTTTATCGGAAATACTCCCATCTAACTCCCCAAACACGGAGCAGCTGCCCGGATCCTCTGACCCTGACCCTTATCAGAGGAGGTTCGGAGCGGGAACGCCGGACGTGGGATCTGTCCTCCCAAACCAGACTTTCTCTGTTTGCAGATTCATCTGCTGCAGATCAAGGACAGCTCATTCTAACCAAACTCGACTGGCAGGACGCTGTACCACAGCATATTTACAGTCACAACTCCACAAACACACAACAGTCTCATGAGGTCGTGTTTCAGTCACACTGTCAAGCAGAACCCACAGAACCGGAAAGTTCTGGTGGTTTTCTGGAGAATCTAACGTCACAAACAGGAAACAGTCGGGATTTCTACGGCAGAATTCCTGATTCTACCGTCCGGAGCTCCTGCAGGGTTCCCACCGCTCCCGCCAGCTGGAGGGTCATCTGGAGGTCCTCGTGTTTCCGCGGGACCTGCAGGACAGGTGCACAGACGGATCCGTCCTGTGATATTTCAGGTTTTTATCGTCCGTCTGAATCCCTCAGAGAGGACTGGCTTGTTTTCTGACAGAAGCGTTTCTGCCCCACCCCACAGAGGAATGAGTTTTTCTCCTGACTGACAGAACCAGATCTCGACTACAAGCAGCTGAAAGGAGTTTCCTCTGGAGGGAGAAGCTCGTAGAGTAGAGCCACTTCTCCTCCACATCCAGAGGATGAATCCCGGACTCCTCCCAGGAGAGGTGCTCCGGGCTCCGGGCATGTCCCACTGGATGGAGGCTCGGGAACACCTCGAGGTCTCCCCGGAGGAGCTGGAGGAAGAGACCAGGGAGAGGGAAGACAGACGGTCATGTGGTTCATTTGTGAAGCGCTTTTCTACCTCCGTCTGAAGGCTGAAGGCTCCTCTGGAGAACACAGACTCCAACCTTCTCCAGACGCAATGAGGGGTTCAGTGTCCAGCCCAGGAACAGTTCAACACATGGGGAGACAAGGCGGGAATTGAACCTGCAACCTTCCAATCTATGGTTGCTGGTCTGATGATGATGGATATGACGATGGATGATGGATGGATGGATGGATGATGGATGATGATGGATGGATGATGGATGGATGATGGATGATGGATGGATGGATGGGATGATGACGGATGGATATGGATGATGAAGATGGATGATGGATGGATGATGGATGAGATGGATTGATGGATGATGGATGATGGATGGATGGATGGATGGATGGATGGATGGATGGATGATGGATGGATGGATGGATGGATGGATGATGGATGATGGATTGATGATGATGGATGGATGGATGGATGATGATGATGGATGGATGGATGGATGGATGGATGATGGATGGATGGATGGATGGATGATGGATGGATGATGGATGGATGGATGGATGATGGATGGATGGGGATGGATGGATGATGGATGGATGGATGGATGGATGGAGATGATGGATGGATGGATGGATGGATGGATGATGGATGGATGGATGATGGATGGATGGATGATGGATGATGGATGGATGAGGATGGATGGATGGATGATGGATGATGATGGATGGATGGATGGATGATGATGGATGGATGATGATGGATGGATGGATGGATGGATGGATGGATGGATGGATGGATGGATGGATGATGGATGGATGGATGGATGATGGATGGATGGATGGTGATGGATGATGGATGGATGATGGATGATGGATGATGGATGATGGATGATGGATGGATGATGGATGATGGATGATGGATGGATGGAATGATGATGATGGATGATGGATGGATGATGGATGGATGGATGATGGATGGATGGATGGATGAATGATGGATGGATGATGGATGATGGATGGATGATGGATGGATGGATGATGATGATGGATGGATGAATGGATGGATGATGAGATGGATGAATGGATGGATGGATGATGGATGATGATATGGATGGATGGAGATGATGATGGATGATGATGATGGATGATGATGGATGGATGGATGGATGGATGGATGAATGATGGATGGATGGATGGATGATGATGATGGATGGATGGATGGATGATGGGATGGATGGATGGATGGATGATGGATGGATGGATGGATGATGGATGATGAGATGGATGATGGATGGATGGATGGATGGATGATGGATGGATGGATGGATGGATGATGAATGGATGGATGGATGGATGGAATGGATGGATGGATGGATGATGGATGGATGGATGGAGAATGATGAGATGGATGGATGGATGGATGGATGATGATGATGGATGGATGGATGATGATGGAATGGATGATGGATGGATGGATGATGATGGATGGATTGATGATAGATGGATGGATGGATGATGGATGGAGGATGATGGATGATGGATGGATGATGATGGATATGGATGATGGATGATGATGGAGATGATGATGGATGATGATGTGGATGAATGGATGTGATGATGGATATGATGGATGGATGATGATGATGGATGGATGATGAGATGATGGATGAGATGGTAGATGGATGGATGATGATGGATGATGGATGATGATGGAGGATGGATGGATGGATGATGGATGATATGGATGGATGATGATGGATGGATGGATGATGGATGGATGATTGGATGATGATATGGATGGATGGTGATGGAAATGATGATGATGGATGGATGGATGAATGGATGGATGGATGGATGATGGATGGATGGATGATGAGATGGATGATGGATGATGATGGATGGATATGGATGATTGATGATGGATGGATGATGAATGGGATGGAATGATGATGGATGGATGATGGATGATGGAATGATGGATGGATGGATGATGATGATGATGAAGATGGGATGGATGGATGATGGTTGATGGATGGATGGATGATGATGGATTGAATGATGGATGATGGATGATGATGGATGATGATGGATGGAATGGGATGGATGATGGATGGATGATGATGATTGATGATGGATGATGATGATTTGATGATGATGATGATGCATGGATGATGGATGGATGATGGATGGATGATGATGGATGATGGATGGATCTCTTTCTGATGTTTTCTGAACATCTCTATAACAAATCTTCACACAGGATCAGCTTTATCTGATCGTATTAGCTGTTATTTACAGTCGTGGGTCGTTGGTCACCTGAACAAAAGTGGGAGGAGCCTCGGCACTGTTTGTTTCCGGGTGCAGCGTTGAGATAATAAACCGGTTCCACCTGTTCCCGCCACAGGTGTCTCCCGTCATTCAGACATGAGGCTGTACGGGATCCTGCTGCTCTTCTGCCTGCTGGCCTCCCTCGGTCTGCTGACGGTCCTTCTGGGTCAGGCCAGAGAGATGGAGATGATCCGGGAGAAGACCCGCAGCCTGGACGCCATCGCCGTGGACTACCGCCAAACCCTGGAGTACGACAGCGGCTTCCGGCGCTCGCTGGAGGCGCTGGTGGCTCAGGGGGAGGCCACGGCCAGCGGCCTGGAGGAGTCTGTGAGCGGGATGGACGCGGAGCAGAAGAGAGGCGAGACGGACGTCTGCGTGGAGGAAACGGTAAACACGCGCAGCCGCCGCGCGGGCTCCGGCCGCGGGCTCCAGCCGCAGACGGGCTCCAGCTTCATCCAAGAGAAGATCGAGTCATTCCTGCTTTCTATTCTTTATTCTAATCTGGTGAATTGAGGAGAATATCCATCAGTTTCCTGTCAGAATCCTGACTCTCTCTGATTTGATCAAACCGCATAGATCATATAAATGTTTTCACTGAGTCTTCATCTGGTCGTTCGAGGGTCTCGCGGCATAAAAATCCTTTTAAATGATTCAACAAACAAACATACAAAGCAGAACAGAAGAAATGTTCATTTCTGAGCAGAATGGGATGAGTTTCTCCCTGATCAAAGATGAACCTGCAGCTTCTATTAGAGCAGCTCTATGTCTGCTGTTCATCAGATCTGAGGGAGTTTCCTTCATGGGTTCAAAAGCAGCTTGAGATGATAAAACCAGACGCTCAGGTTCAACCAGAACCAGGATTCACATCATGAAGACGTGAGGCGTGACGCCGGCGTTCCTCCACCTTCAACACGTGGACGTGTCTGCTCAAGACGTCAGACTGAAGCGTGTCTCCACGCTCCAACAGTTTCAGCAGAGAGACGTTTGAGCTGAAGCTGTGAAAAGGAATACATGAACTCATTGTGTGTGTGAATGGAGTAACTTTAACTTCCTGTTACAGAAGCTTCTCCTGTTACAGAAGCTTCTCCTGTTACAGAAGCTTTTCCTGTTACAGAAGCTTTTCCTGTGAGAAGATCCGGCCCACATCCACATTGTGACACCGCAGAACCTACAACACCCAAAATGTGTCTCAAGAAAACCGACATGGTTCCTAAAAATGTATTTCTCTGAGGATCTCCTAACGTGCAGATGATTGATCTGTGGAGACATTCATGCTGGGACAGAACATGTGAGCATCAGAAGACACGTTCAAACTCAGAACATCTGAAGGCCGCTCCACCATGAGTCGAGCTATAGCCGGATCTGCTGGAGCTGGGGGGGGGGGGAGCGAGCTGACCCACTGAGTCCCCTGGAGCCCATGGGGTCACCACAGAAACCCTGTGGGCCATCTGGCCTCGCTGGCCTGACGTAGACCATGTTCATGAACAGAATATCTTCAGAGAGAACATTTCAAGTTTCTGTCTCTCTGTTAGTGCAGACTACATACTTGCAGTTCGGTTCAGTAGAAGACTTCTCAGTGAGGCTGCAGGTTCAAATCCACTTCCTCCTTTGAATTATAGAAGTTTAATGATCATCAAATGATGACATTTTTAACATATTTGTCATCTTTTGGATGATTTAAAGATTGTCCTTCAGATCTTTCTCATCTTCATAAAAGTGGATGAAATGAAAACTAAAAGATCTTCTCTTTGATTAATCTCTCTGTTCTGCAGAAAAGAAAACAGGAGGAGCTGGAATCCCTGGAGAAAACTCACCAGCAGACTTTAGGTAGAACACCAAGAGAGCTGTGCTGCCCCCGTGTGGGCGGAGGCGGGAACTGCAGCCACCTGATGTTTTTCTGTCCCTCAGAGAGTCTCAACGCTGAGGTCAACGTCTGGAAGGAGGAAGTGGTCCGAGCTAAAGCCCGTCTGACCGCATACTCGCCCATCTGTGATCACCTGAAGAACGGCACAGAGCCCAGGTGAGCTCACCTGTGCAGCTCACCTGTGCAGCTCGCCCGAGCAGCTCGCCCGAGCAGCTCGCCCGAGCAGCTGGCAGGGGGGTGGGACTAACAGTCACGTGACTTCCAGTTTCAGGAAACTGTGTGGGAACAAATCCAGCTGAGGAGGAGACGGCGAGCTCGGCCCGACGGTGACGCCTCCTTCGCTGAGTCCGGGTTCTGGCTCGGTTCTGCAGACGGTCCGACCGTCGTCAGCTGAAGGAAGTGGAGTGGACACGTCTGCGATCCTGTAATCTGATCTGGATCCTGCGGATGTCAGAAGATCAGGATCTGATCCTAAACTCATCTGCCTGAGATTCACTGAAAACTCTTATTCATAATTGATCTTTAATTGATCCCATAATCAGCGACTCTCATCAGAGCTTCGGTGAATGAAGGGTTAAAGCCATGGAAGTGGGCGGGGCCACGAGTCACATCTGTTCTTCTTAAGGCGACATTAAAGCTGATCCTGGGGGGGGTCTGTCTGTGCACCTGTTCTGACCCCCCAGCAGGTAAACACTGTTCCTCAGGTTTCCTGAAGCGACACGATGACGTCACCTCAGGAGAATCGTTCTTCATGACTTTATAAATAAAGTTTGATTCTCTAAAGGAACCAAACAAACGTTTGATTGCTGAATGACTCCCGGACAGACCCGGCGACCCGGAACCAGAACCAGCAGCAGAAACGGTGACGATTCACTGAAGCAGCAGCTGAACGCCGTCAGAGGAGCCGACAGAGACACAAGTGAAACGTGATCTAATGAGGGCGCCACGGCGAGCAGGAGAGAGGAGGGAGCAGAGCGTCATCTGCACGACCAGAGGCTGCATCCAACCAGCATCCGACCATCTGACCAGCATCCAACCAGCATCCGACCATTTGACCAGCATCCAACCAGCATCCGACCAGCATCCAACCAGCATCTGACCATCAGACCAGCATCCGATCATCCGACCATCCGACCAGCATCCGACCATCCAACCAGCATCCGATCATCCGACCAGCATCCGACCAGCATCCAACCAGCATCCAATCATCAGACCAGCATCCGACCATCCAACCAGCATCTTATCAGCATCCAACCATCCGACCAGCATCCAACCAGCATCAGACCAGCATCCAACCAGCATCCGACCATCAGACCAGCATCCAACCAGCATCCAACCAGCATCCATCATCAGACCAGCATCCGACCATCCAACCAGCATCTTATCAGCATCCAACCATCCGACCAGCATCCAACCAGCATCAGACCAGCATCCAACCAGCATCCGACCATCAGACCAGCATCCAACCAGCATCTGACAATCAGACCAGCATCCGACCATCCGACCAGCATCCGATCATCAGACCAGCATCCAACCATCACACCAGCATCTGACCATCCAACCAGCATCCGACCATCCAACCAGCAATCGACCATCCAACCAGCATCCGACCATCCAACCAGCATCCGACCATCTGACCACCATCCAACCATCCAACCAGCATCCAACCATCAGACCATCATCCAACCAGCATCCGAACAGCATCCAACCATCAGACCAGCATCCGACCATCCAACCAGCATCCAACCATCAGACCAGCATCCGAACAGCATCCAACCATCAGACCAGCATCCGACCAGCAGCAGACCAGCATCCGACCATCCAACCAGCATCCAACCATCAGACCAGCATCCAACCATCAGACCATCATCCAACCAGCAGCAGACCAGCATCCAACCATCAGACCAGCATCCAACCATCAGACCAATTTAAAGACAGTTTTATTTTTTAAATACATTTTCAGGTCAGCAGTAAAAATGAGAATAAATGTTGAATCACTTTAAACACAAAAAACCCAGAAAAAAAAACAAAAAAGGTTTGAAAGACAAACTAAGAAAAATGTGAAAATTGAGATAATTTCCAAATAAAATCTGCATTGATTTGTAATCCTTCAGACATAGTTTGCAGATTTATTTCCTAACATGTCATGTTTTCTTCTTTGGTTGACGTGAAATGAACGTGAAGGAACATTTGTTTCAATGAGAGCAAAAATCACACAAAGACATTTACTGAATTACTCAGTTGTAATGAAAAAATACAAACGTTTGATGTTTTTCTTTCTATGATTATAAATATCACGTTTGCATTCAAAACTTCCATCAGTCGTTAAACACAGATCTGCGCATGCGCGGAGGTTTCTCTGGCGCACCTGCAGGTGTGTACAACAGTCCCGCCCCCTGCAGGACGTCATGGCGTCTGCTCAGACTGACGTTTATGCTCATTTCACCGTCAGGTTTGATGTAACAGATGATTGATCAATTGATCAGGATTGAACTAAATTTAGCAACAAAACTCTCAAATCAGGGATTTAGAGTTCAAAGCTTTTAGATTTCTCAACTTTATACGTTAATAGAGTTTTACTTTCATTTACACCCCACCCCCACCCCCCCCACCCCCCATCTTGACAAATGGTTCCTCAGGGTTTTTGTCCCGGTTCCGGTTCCGGTCCGCACAGCATGAAGCTGCAGCCGCTCCGGGACCGGCACGCCCCGCGAGGGGAGGGGGCTGCACCACGTGGGCGGGGGGGGGGGGGGGGGGGGTAAATGGACGCTCAAGCCGATTATGGAAAAGGCCACCGAGCTCCCGCCGCAATCTGCGCCGCTCCTCACAGCGCGCGGCCACAGCTGCGGAGGATGTCTGCGGCGTCTGCGCAGATCCTGAACTCTGCAGACGCTCTGATGAAGGAAGAAGGACTTGGTACTTTTTGAACATGGAGTTTTGATTCTGGAGAACTTTTTGATCAACTTTGAACTTTTTTTTTAACTTTAAAGATTTTTTTTAATTTCATTTTAAAGTCAAATCTAAAATGTCTTCTGGATCAAACTGTGTCAGAAGCTGATCTTCTGCAGACGGTTCCTGCAGACGGTTCCTGCAGACGGTTCCTGCAGACGGTTCCTGCAGACATCTATCTTCCTGCAGACGGTTCCTGCAGACGGTTCCTGCAGACGTCCCTCGTCCTGCAGACGGTTCCTGCAGACGTCCATCTTCCTGCAGACGTCCATCTTCTCGTTCAGTCCTTCTAACCTCCAGTCATGACCAGCCCAGCCAGGACAGCTGCAGAGGAGCAGAAGGTGGTGGGGGAAAGTCCGTCCCACAAGCCAGAGATCTCCAGGTACCGCAGCTGGAGCAGCCTCCGCTTCTCCAGGTGGAGAAGCGGCTCCCAGAGGACCACCCCCCCAGCCACTCCGTCCCCAAAGACAGAGAAGAGGAGCGACGTGAGCAGGACGCTCTTCTCCTTGGTCAAGACCCACAACGATGACTACACGGCCGACCCCGACGGCCTGCTGGACGTCAACGGCGAGGGCGAAGGCGGCATGGACGAGATCCTCCAGGACCAGTCCACCTACTTCCAGAAGCAGCTGGGCTCCATGCTGCAGCCCGGAGTCAACAAGTTCTCCCTGCGCATGTTTGGCAGCCACAAAGGGGTGGCTGCTGAGCAGGAGAGGGTGAAGAGCTTCGGAGTGTGGATCATCCACCCCTACAGCGACTTCAGGTACTCCACGTCTCTCTGAACTCCATTACGGTTCCTTGAAAGCGTTTAAGCTTCTGGTCTCCAAGCAGGGAGCAGATCCGGGTTTCAAGGACAGAAGCTGATGTCACAGCGGTGATAAGGAGATGAAGGGATTTGAATAACCATGCAGAATGTAGGACATGATCATCCGTGTTACTCATAACACGCCAGCAGAGTCCTCTGCGTGTTCACGAGGAGGAAACGATCCCGTTAGATCCCGCATCAAACCCTGTGTGGTCAGACCGCACTTGGCCGGGATCTGATCCGGTTGGATCAGAAACAGAAACGGGAAGCATATTGCTCTGCAGGAATCAGTTATTCAGAGGAGCTGGTATCATTTGCCCCATCAGGGGGAACAGACAGGAAGGATCAAGCAGAACGTGGGGATTATTGCCCAGAAGAATCCCTATAATTCCCATCTTGTTCTATTATGCAATAATACAGCTGAGGGGGGATTACACGGGACCCGCTCTCCTTAAAGCGGCCCCCCCGGTAAACGGAACCAGAGTTTAATGAGACAGAAACTCTGCACCTTCAGAAGAACGAGATTCTTAGAGATTTTCTTCTTAAAGTCTTAGAACAATCTGTCATTTTTATGAACTTGTTTCTGATTGGCCGTCATCTCAGTAAACAGCAGCTGCACATCCATCCCTCCTGTCACGTGGATGAAGGTCCAGACTTTCAGAAAAGTAACTTTGGATCATCTGTCGTCGTGCATGAGAGCGAAAAGAGAATCCAGAAAGAGAAGATTGAGAGGAACATGAAACGGGATAAGAGGAGGTCACGGAACGTGAGAGAAACTGTCCTGTTTGATCTGAGATCAAAGGAGAGTTCAATCAGCTGATCCGTCTGAATAATGCTGCTGCGACAGATCATGAGGCTGCTGCGACAGATCAATAAACAGCTGCGACAGATCATGATGCTGCTGTGACAGATCATGATGATACTGCGACAGATCATGATGCTGAGACAGATCATGATGCTGCGACAGATCATGATGCTGCTATGACAGATCATGATGCTACTGCGACAGATCATGATGATACTGCGACAGATCATGATGCTGCTGCGACAGATCATGATGATACTGCGACAGATCATGATGCTGCCGCGACAGATCATGAGGCTGCTGCGACAGATCATGATGCTGCTGTGACAGATCATGAGGCTGCTACGACAGATCATGATGCTGCGACAGATCATGATCCTGTGACAGATCATGATGCTGCTGCGACAGATCATGATGCTGCGACAGATCATGATGCTACTGTGACAGATCATGATGCTACTGTGACAGATCATGAAGCTGCTGCGACAGATCATGAAGCTGCTGCGACAGATCATGATGCTGCGACAGATCATGATGCTACTGTGACAGATAATGATGCCACTGTGACAGATCATGATGCTGGTGTGACAGATCATGATGCTGCTGCGACAGATCAATAAACAGCTGTGACAGATCATGATGCTACTGTGACAGATCATGAGGCTGCTATGACAGATCATGAAGCTGCTGCGACAGATCATGATGCTGCTACGACAGATCATAATCCAGTTGGGACAGATCGAATGAATGAAATGTTTTATTTCAAGCAATCAGGTTATAATAAATAAAATATCATCACATAATGAATCACATGTAGATCTCCTGAAAGGAAGTGAACTTATATAATCGAGCATTTTCTCTACATGAATGATCAATATCTGGTTCAGGACTTAATATCAAATATTTCTGCTCTACAATCATATATTCAGGTTATAAAAATGAACCAGAGCGTAAGGTGATCATCTATAATCATCTGAACCGATCAATACAGAAGATGATGATCTCCATACTCCAGATCTCCAGCATCCATCAATGCAGACGACTGATAATCATCATCAGGAAGAAAAATCCTTCAGATTAGTCAAAGCAAAAAAAATCAAAATATTCTCAATTTGTGCAGATCATCAAAGAATGATGACAAGAATACAAACAGTAATACGATGAAAAGAAAAGATCAGGAATCGGAGCCGGATCAGAGCTGCATCCCAGTTTAGGAACAAGTTTAAGGCCTCGGAATCGTTCTCCGTTGTTCTGACAGACTGAAGGTCTCATTTCAGAGAGTTCTGCTGGAGTTCTGCAGTTTCACCTTTGATTGAATCAAAGGTTCAAACGTCCGTGATCCCACAGTTCTCAAAGTCTTTCATGGATCTGATTTCCAGAGGCTTCGTCAGGTCCGGTGATCCCAGAGGTTCAACAAAGATTCTGTGGATCTGTTTCCTCTGTCGTAGGAGCCAGATCAAAAGAGGATCATTTAGATCCTCGGCTGTTCTCTTCAGGTGTTTCATCAGAACTATCTTGTGCTTTCAGTTCACAAACCGGATCAGGATCTGGTTTATCCGTGTTCTTTCTCCGAGGAAGCGGATGACGGACCTCGACAGTATTTAGATCCACAGAAATCCCTTTAGACTCTAGAAATAATCCAATCTGATTCTCCACGGTCGCGTTAGCATCCATGCTAGCGTTGGTAGCACCAGGCAGCGCCCGGGCTTGTAGTTGAAGTCCCGTGAGAATCACATTTTTCATCCGTACTTGTTGATCGTGGTCGTCCATTCTTCTTCCAGGAGATCTTGGAGATTATTTGGTTGTTCCTTATTGGCCTTTTCCTGTCAGAAATCTTCCATGAGTCGTATCAGCGGAGTTAGCTTAGCATCAAGCTCCATCAGAGCTGATAGCTTAGCATCCATGAGCATCAGCGGAGTTAGCTTAGCATCATGCTCCATCAGAGCCGATAGCTTAGCATCCATGAGCATCAGCGGAGTTAGCTTAGCATCATGCTCCATCAGAGCCGATAGCTTAGCATCCATGAGCATCAGCGGAGTTAGCTTAGCATCAAGCTCCATCAGAGCTGATAGCTTAGCATCCATGAGCATCAGTGGAGTTAGCTTAGCATCAAGCTCCATCAGAGCTGATAGCTTAGCATCCATGAGCATCAGTGGAGTTAGCTTAGCATCAAGCTCCATCAGAGCTGATAGCTTAGCATCCATGAGCATCAGTGGAGTTAGCTTAGCTTGGATATCAGTGAGTGTGGTTTTGAACTCCATTCGACTCTCCTGGCTGCAGCAGCTTGGGATTTAAGTCACTTGGGATCAACTTTAAAAGACTTTAAAAGGCAAAGAGATGATGAGAGCTGGAGACCCGCGTCTGCTCGTGACCCAGAACCAGAACCTTTGTTGTGACAGCTCCTAACGCTGCTGTGACAGATTGAGGGAAAGACCCAAATGATTGACGTGTGATGTAAACAATCTGTATGGAAATCCAAACCGCTGCTCTGCAGGACACTGGAGACGGGCGGGAACACGTCTGTACCCACAGACACTGACGAGCGCCGCACTCGGCCCATCCCATGACAGCGCCGTGGTTTGACGCTTCCTTTTGTTCGGAACAGATCCGGACGAGGCCGTCAGCATTCATAGTTAATGTCTTCTTTGAATGAAGATGAAGGAAGAAAGAAAGAAAGAAAGGGGCTCCTGTGCTTGGTGGCCCACTTTCCTCATAATGGATCGACCTCATTTGCTCTGGGTAGATGTTTCACGTCCTGCATCTTTAACATGAGCTGATGAACATGCAGTCTGTAGATGCAGGAGTCTGTTCTGGAGTCTACTCTGGAGTCTACTCTGGTGTCTGCTCTGAAGTCTACTGTGATGTCTGCTCTGAAGTCTGCTCTGGTGTCTACTCTGGAGTCTGCTCTGGAGTCTACTCTGGAGTCTACTCTGGAGTCTGCTCTGGAGTCTACTCTGGAGTCTACTCTGGAGTCTGCTCTGGAGTCTACTCTGGAGTCTACTCTGGAGTCTACTCTGGAGTTTGCTCTGGTGTCTACTCTGGAGTCTACTCTGGAGTCTGCTCTGGAGTCTGCTCTGGAGTCTACTCTGGAGTCTACTCTGGAGTTTGCTCTGGTGTCTACTCTGGAGTCTACTCTGGTGTCTGCTCTGAAGTCTACTGTGATGTCTGCTCTGGAGTCTAGTCTGGTGTCTACTCTGGAGTCTACTCTGGAGTCTACTCTGGAGTTTGCTCTGGTGTCTACTCTGGAGTCTACTCTGGAGTCTGCTCTGGAGTCTACTCTGGAGTCTACTCTGGAGTCTACTCTGGAGTTTGCTCTGGTGTCTACTCTGGAGTCTACTCTGGAGTCTGCTCTGGAGTCTGCTCTGGAGTCTACTCTGGAGTCTACTCTAGAGTCTGCTCTGGAGTCTACTCTGGAGTCTGCTCTGGAGTCTGCTCTGGAGTCTACTGTGAAGTCTGCTCTGGAGTCTACTCTGGAGTCTGCTCTGGAGTCTGCTCTGGAGTCTACTGTGGAGTCTGCTCTGGAGTCTACTGTGAAGTCTGCTCTGGAGTCTACTGTGAAGTCTGCTCTGGAGTCTACTCTGGAGTCTGCTCTGGAGTCTGCTCTGCAGTCTACTGTGAAGTCTGCTCTGGAGTCTACTGTGAAGTCTGCTCTGGAGTCTACTGTGAAGTCTGCTCTGGAGTCTACTGTGAAGTCTGCTCTGCAGTCTACTCTGGAGTCTGCTCTGGAGTCTACTGTGAAGTCTGCTCTGGAGTCTACTGTGAAGTCTGCTCTGCAGTCTACTCTGGAGTCTGCTCTGGAGTCTGCTCTGGAGTCTACTGTGAAGTCTGCTCTGGAGTCTACTCTGGAGTCTGCTCTGGAGTCTGCTCTGGAGTCTGCTCTGGAGTCTACTCTGGAGTCTACTCTGGAGTCTGCTCTGGAGTCTGCTCTGGAGTCTACTCTGGAGTCTACTCTGGAGTCTGCTCTGGAGTCTGCTCTGGAGTCTACTCTGAAGTCTACTCTGGAGTCTGCTCTGGAGTCTGCTCTGGAGTCTACTCTGGAGTCTACTCTGGAGTCTGCTCTGGAGTCTACTGTGAAGTCTGCTCTGGAGTCTACTGTGAAGTCTGCTCTGCAGTCTACTCTGGAGTCTGCTCTGGAGTCTACTGTGAAGTCTGCTCTGGAGTCTACTGTGAAGTCTGCTCTGGAGTCTTCTGTGAAGTCTGCTCTGCAGTCTACTCTGGAGTCTGCTCTGGAGTCTGCTCTGGAGTCTACTCTGGAGTCTACTCTGGAGTCTGCTCTGGAGTCTGCTCTGGAGTCTACTCTGGAGTCTACTCTGGAGTCTGCTCTGGAGTCTGCTCTGGAGACTACTCTGGAGTCTACTCTGGAGTCTGCTCTGGAGTCTACTGTGAAGTCTGCTCTGGAGTCTACTGTGAAGTCTGCTCTGCAGTCTACTCTGGAGTCTGCTCTGCAGTCTGCTCTGGAGTCTGCTCTGGAGTCTACTGTGAAGTCTGCTCTGGAGTCTACTGTGAAGTCTGCTCTGCAGTCTACTCTGGAGTCTGCTCTGGAGTCTGCTCTGGAGTCTACTCTGGAGTCTGTTCTGGAGTCTGCTCTGGAGTCTGCTCTGCAGTCTGCTCTGGAGTCTACTGTGAAGTCTGCTCTAGAGTCTACTCTGGAGTCTGCTCTGGAGTCTGCTCTGGAGTCTACTCTGGAGTCTGCTCTGGAGTCTGCTCTGGAGTCTACTGTGAAGTCTGCTCTGCAGTCTACTCTGGAGTGTGCTCTGGAGTCTGCTCTGGAGTCTACTATGAAATCTGCTCTGGAGTCTACTGTGAAGTCTGCTCTGCAGTCTACTGTGAAGTCTGCTCTGCAGTCTACTCTGGGGTCTACTCTGGAGTCTGCTCTGGAGTCTGCTCTGGAGTCTACTGTGAAGTCTGCTCTGGAGTCTACTGTGAAGTCTGCTCTGGAGTCTACTCTGGAGTCTGCTCTGGAGTCTACTGTGAAGTCTGCTCTGGAGTCTACTGTGAAGTCTGCTCTGGAGTCTACTCTGGAGTCTGCTCTGGAGTCTACTGTGAAGTCTGCTCTGGAGTCTACTGTGAAGTCTGCTCTGGAGTCTACTGTGAAGTCTGCTCTTGAGTCTACTGTGAAGTCTGCTCTGGAGTCTACTGTGAAGTCTGCTCTGCAGTCTACTCTGGAGTCTACTCTGGAGTCTACTATGGAGTCTACTATGGTGTCAGCTTTGGTGTTGATCTGAGCCCACATGATCCGTGATCGGTATCAAACACGGACCAGATCCAACCAGAACGTCACAACTTCACTCTCAAAGTCTTTGACGGTTTCTTCTGCTGTTTGCAGATGTTGATAATGTTTCCCGTCATCAGGTAAACTCTCAGAACCATCAGGCCCAGCTGTTCTTACAGGTGGATACATACCTGTACGGCAGGTGACCTGCTTAAACCTCGAGGTCATAGACAATCAGAGAGTAGTTTGTGTGGACGGCATCTGTGTGGTCAGTACACCTGTACGGCGGCGTCACCTGTGTGGCGTCAGCTGTACAGCAGAAGTGTTGAACTTATCTTTACCAATAATACATTCACCACACCCAACACCAGAATGTTCCATAGAATGAGGTGAGCGTGACCTGTGCTTCTCTGAAGATCCTCCATGGACCGGACCACCCCAAATCCCACAGGACCCGTCTGGATCAACCCCCCCGTGACTGAAGCATCACAGACTCCCTAAAATCTGTGTGTTAAATGTAACAGAGTCGTAACAGAACTGTTGTTCTGGTCCCCAACCTCCGGGCTGCGAACTAGAACCGGTCCAGTTCCATGACACGTAGCGCACCAGAACCCAAACCTGACACCGGACCAGATGTGGTACTGGATCCGAACCATTACCAGATGCTGTACTGGACGGGGTACAGGACACGAACCAAGACCGGGTCAAGGTTAGGGTACCAGTACTGGGTTAGGATCCTGGTACTGGACGCATCCCAAGGATCCGGTTCCACATCCTGAAGGTTGTGGACCCTTGATTTGATGACCTGCCAGCACGTCAAAAAACAACGAGTGAGTCAGAAGGTCCTTGAACCGAACTCGGTCCCTCCGGTTTCAGCTTCCTGCTTTCTGTGCAGATGAATGAAGTTCGGTCCATCAGAACCTGACGGCGGCGCCTCCTTCTCATCTCCAGGTTTTACTGGGACATCGTGATGCTCCTGCTGATGATGAGCAACCTGGTGATTTTGCCCTGGGGCATCACCTTCTTCGAGGACCAGAACACGCTGCCCTGGATCGTCTTCAACGTCCTGTCGGACACGCTCTTCCTCATGGATCTCATCTTCAACTTCCGCACCGGCATCTTGGTGGAGGACAGCCACGTCATCCTGGACCCCAAAGAGATCCGGATGCACTACATCCGGACCTGGTTCCTGGTGGACTTCGTCTCCTCCATCCCGGTCGACTACATCTTTCTGGTCGTCGACCTGGAGGGCCGGCACGAGTCGTCCGACGTGTACCGCACGGCCCGCGCCCTCCGCATCGTCCGCTTCACCAAGATCCTCAGTCTGCTGCGGCTGCTGCGGCTGTCCCGCCTGATCCGATACATCCACCAGTGGGAAGAGGTGCGCAGGAGGACGGCCGCGCTCCGGCGGCAGACGCGCGTCTGACCCGTCTCCTCCGTCCCTCAGATCTTCCACATGACCTACGACCTGGCGAGCGCCGTGGTGCGGATCGTGAACCTGATCGGGATGATGCTGCTGCTGTGCCACTGGGACGGCTGCCTGACCTTCATGGTGCCCATGCTGCAGGACTTCCCTCAGGACTGCTGGGTTTACCGAAACAACATGGTGGTGAGTGGATTTGATGAACATCTGATCATTACAGATGATCTTCACGAGTTTGTCTAAAAATGTTAACAGGAAAGAAGTTCAAAGGTTCAACTTGAGTTCATTCATTTAGACTAGAAGCTGATGAAGCTGGACCAGAATCCTCTGAAGAACATGTTGGTCAAAGCTCAGGAGAGTGTCTCGTCCTCCATCACATCAGTCATGAGGAAGACTGCGGTGATGATGGTCACACCATTCATCAGGGGGAGGAGCCTCTGAAGGTCAGCTCCAGACAGGAACAGGAAACATCAAGAACGTGGGGAACATCTTCAGGACAGGAGGAGGTTTCTGTTTCTGCTCAACCAGAAACATTTAGGAGGAAAGATCTGGACGTTTGTGGTGAAAACGTCTCTTTGAAGATGAAAGTCCTCTAGGTTTACTTTGTAGATGTTTGGAGGAAGAGAGGAGAATCCACACAAGTTCAGGAGGAAGTTCATCCAGTCAGTGATGGTTTCAGCAGCTGCTGGTGTTCAGGTGTCTCCAGGTGTATCCAGGTGTCTTCAGGTTGTTTCAGGTGTATCCAGGTGTATCTAGGTGTATCCAGGTGTATCCAGGTGTCTCTAGGTGTCTCCAGGTGTCTCCAGGTGTCTCCAGGTGTCTCCAGGTGTCTTCAGGTTGTTTCAGGTGTATCCAGGTGTATCCAGGTGTATCCAGGTGTATCCAGGTGTCTCTAGGTGTCTTCAGGTTGTTTCAGGTGTATCCAGGTGTATCTAGGTGTATCCAGGTGTATCCAGGTGTCTCCAGGTGTCTTCAGGTTGTTTCAGGTGTATCCAGGTGTATCCAGGTGTATCCAGGTGTATCCAGGTGTATCCAGGTGTATCCAGGTGTCTCTAGGTGTATCCAGGCATATCCAGGTGTATCCAGGTGGTTTCAGGTGTATTCAGGTGTCTTCAGTAAGTTTTAGGTGTCTCCAGGTGTCTCCAGGTGTATCCAGGTGTCTCCAGGTGTATCCAGGTGTCTCCAGGTGTATCCAGGTGTCTCCAGGTGTCTCCAGGTGTCTTCAGGTGGCTTCAGGTGTCTTCAGGTGGCTTCAGGTGTCTTCAGGTTGTTTCAGGTGTATGCAGGTGTATCCAGGTGTATCCAGGTGTCTCCAGGTGTCTCTGGGTATCTTCAGGTGTCCTCAGATGGTTTCAGGTGGTTTCAGGTTAAGATCCTGGTGCAGTCCACGTTCTGAAACTGGACCGGTACCAGTTTACGGCCCAGTTGTTGGGGAGACTTGATTTAATGGGACCTGCCAGCACGGCAGAAAACGGCGAGTTGGAGACTCCAAAACGTTCATTCTTGACTTGTGATGGAGAACGTGTCGAACCCGACGTCTGATCCTCAAACTTCCTGTTGTCTCGTCTGATGTGATGGAGACTCTGAACGGTTATGATCAGAATGAAGGTTGGAGTGTTTCATTCTGAAGGTTTTTAGATTTTAAAAGTCAAGCTCGTTGACATCATTCAGAACTTCTTTGATCTTCTGTATGTTCTACTTCACTGTTTCTACGTTGTCTTCCCAGAATGCAACCTGGCACATCCAGTACTCCTACGCCCTTTTCATGGCCATGAGCCACATGCTCTGCATCGGGTACGGCGCCAACCCCCCCGAGGGCATGACGGACGTGTGGCTGACCATGATCAGCATGGTCGTGGGCGCTACCTGCTACGCCATGTTCCTGGGCCACGCCACCAACCTGGTCCAGTCTTTGGACGCGTCGCACCGGCAGTACCAGGAGAAGGTAGGGAGGCTGACACGCCATTCCACGTCCTCGTCTCGCTTACTTGTACTTTATTCAGAAGACTGAGCCGAGCAGAGTGTGTACATTATCTAATCTAATGGATTTTTTGGCCTTCCGCTGACCCTTTTCAGGGGATTTTCCCCAGATAAATCTGAACAGATGATGACAAATGGCAGCACCTTTGTTTGGATCTCTGTCTGCTGATGGCCATTGCAAATGAGTTTGTAATCCACTTATAATGAGAGAAAAATAAGCCTGCAGCAGAGCGGCGGGCGCGCGCGCGAGCGTCCGGCAGACACATGCGGGGAAATGTGAGCGTCGGAGGCGTCGGACGAGCCCGCTCCAGGCTGAGTGTTCTGTCAAATGTTGTCAGTATAAGCAGGTGGAGCAGTACATGTCCTTCCACAAGCTGCCGGCCGACGTCAGGCAGAGGATCCACGACTACTACGAGCACCGCTTCCAGGGGAAGATGTTCGACGAGGACAGCATCCTGGGGGAGCTGAGCGACCCCCTGAAGGAGGTGGGACGGCCTCTGCACCCCCACTCCACCAACTGGACTGTACCACCAGCTCTCCATTTAGAGGAGAGAAGAGACAGAAAACTGTAACTAAAGCATATGGAAACATTCTGGAGCAGGAGTTAGACGATTGTTTTCAACTAATAGTTATAAATGAGAAACTTTTTATAGTACACAATATTTTCAAGTTTATTAGTGGAAAACAAATTTTTGCACAAAAATATTGTTAACGATAGTAGAGAAATGGGACAAAGTATGGACATATCGCCCGCACTAATGAAACAATAACATGTCAAAACATAACAGGAAGTCTAGAATCATGAGGACGAATGAGGGGGGGGTTCAACACAGTTTAAAAATATATACATATAAAAAAATATATATTAAAAAAAAAAAAACAATTTTATGACAAAAAAATGTTATTACAAAAAAAAAATATATTTATATATATATATATATATATAAATATTCCAAAAAAATGTTCTTGTTAAATCATCTTTTAAAACAGAGTAGAAAATGGTTCTTAGATTCTCCGGAGGTAGAACTGTTTATTTGTAAAAATATATATATATGAATAATTTAATAAAAGCCTCAGAAGAAGCAGAAAAAGAAAAGAAAAGACCAGAAAAAAAGGTTTATTCACCTGAAAAATACTTGATTGGTTGATGTTGAAACCTTCCAAGAACAAAAAAGTTACATATTTAAGTGAAAAACATCTATATTTATGGGATTTTTATGTATTTTTTTTACCAAAAGTGGGTTGTTTAATATGCGATGCGTTGTCATGGTAACAGTTTCAGCCCGAGGCGCAGAGGAACCACGCTCCGTTCTAGCTCCTGTTTGAGAACAATGATCATCATGAGAAGTTATAAAAAGAATCATCTTATGGGGCAAATTCTCCTTTTAGCTCTTGTTTTTGTCCAGATTATGAAGCTAAATAACCAAAAATAAAGAACAAGCTCCAAAGTCTAAATACTTCGATTCCTCCGCCGTGTTTATTTTCTTCCTTCTTATTTCTTTTCCGCTTTATTCCAGTCTTTAAAATAATCAAATTCACCCAAACATTTTTCTGCTGTTGTGGTAAACAGTGGAATCAGGTTTATCAACATTATAATTATGGTTTTAATAAGAAGTTTGTGTTCAATATTGTTTGGATTTCTCAGAAAAATTAGAGACTCTGGATCTGATGCTTTTTTATATTCTTTAAATGTTTTTATTTGATCAAGATGGGAATAAATGAGCCCTCAGTGGTGTCAAAGTAAAGGATAGAAGGCTTTTATAGTTAAAAAAATGTAATAAATCCACCTTTTAGTTTTATTTGGATCTTATTTGGCGCCACAATGTCACAAATTTAATTAAAATACCTCAAAATGAGGCTTATCACAGCAACTATTGGGCTAAAAAATTGCAATTAAAATCAATTAATTAGATTAATTAACTAAAGCGTCACATGACATCACTATTGTTATCTACAGAGCTGATTATGTATGAAGACGTGAAATAACATAGTTGATTCATGACAGAATTATGATTCTTCCTCTAGATGTAAAACATGTTGCAGATATTTCAATAATTGTTTGAATTCTTACAAGAATTTTTAGATTTCCACGTTTAAACTCAAACGTTTAATTTAATACTCAGAAATCAGGATTTTTACCTTGAAAGATTTCTGTAAATTTCAATAAATGTTTGAATGATTGTTTAGAAATTTTATTTTTTAAGGGTTTTAAAAGAAGACATTTTCAATTATGATTATTTTTTAATCAGAAGTTGTTTTAGATTAAAGACGGTTTCAGATTCTAAAATATTTAAAAATCCTAAAGTTTCTGTTTATTCCACGTTTGTGTTTTTAGAAGAATGTCATGAAGTTTGATAATCCTTCATTTCTGCGTCTGTGTTGTGCGTCCGCAGGAGATCGTCAGCTATAACTGCCGCGGCCTCGTCGCCAACATGCCGCTCTTCGCGAACACTGACCCTCATTTCGTGACGGTAATCCTGACCAAGCTTCGCTTCGAGGTCTTTCAACCCGGAGATTTCATTATACGAGAAGGAACGCTGGGTCGTAAAATGTACTTCATCCAGCACGGCACCGTCACGGTCATCCCACGCGGAAGTAAGGAGATTAGACTCAGCGATGGAGCATATTTCGGGGGTAAATCGTTTGCCGCTGACCTCAACCTTCATTCTGCTCTCTATCAAATTCATAAGAGGCTCTGGGATTCAGTCTCCTCGGCGCTGATTAACCCTCACCAAATCTGCTGCGTTTGCTTCATAAGTGGATCATGGTTGATGCACCGTTTGGGGCTTTGCTCAATGAACGCCACAAACGGATGTTAGAAGACATTTATTTATCATTTTTATGATAACAAAACAGACAGAAGAATCAGAGCCGTGGAGCAGAAACAACAGATTAAATTCACACAAACTCACAAGACTCGGAGTTTGTATTAAAAAGAGCTTAAAAACCTGATTGGAAAAGATTAAGGACCTTCAGAACACGTGGAATACGACAGTTTTAATCTGGGAGCGTTCAGTCGTCCACGGCTCTCCACCAAAGATAATGTCGATGATGTAATCCATCAAAGACAATAACCCTTTTAACTGCTGAAATTAACATGCTGATCTGGCCTAATCTACATTGAGGGATTGCTGAATGGAGCAGGATTAGTTTGTCCTCTGATGGAGATGTGAAACGTCGCAGCAGCTTTGGTGCACAGATACGTGACGAGGATTCTGTCTGTGGTGCTTCCAGAGATCTGCCTGCTGACTCAGGGACGCCGCACGGCCAGCGTGAGGGCGGAGACCTACTGCCGCCTGTACTCGCTGAGCGCAGACGACTTCAACGAGGTCCTGGAGGAGCACCCTCTGATGAGGAGAGCCTTCGAGAGCGTGGCCGTGGACCGCCTGGACAGGGTCTCCCGACGGTCCAGCTATCAGCCCCCGACCGACCCCGAGTGACCTCCGACCCCAACGCCACCTCACAGCTTCCACCACTCAGACAGAAACCCTCAGTTTGTTTCAAACATACTGAAAGGACTTTAGTGCAGACTGAAAGACCAGACAGAATGTTATTAAATATATGCGTTTTATTATTTAAAAGCACAAAATGTTTATTCTATTTACTTGCATGGAGTCAGACTAATAATAAAATATGAGAATAAAGCTATGAAACAGAATAAAATCCTAAATTAACTATTGAAAGAGTCATAATTTTACAAATGTAGTTGTAACTATATGAAGATAACGTTAACACCAAACGGGTGGAGCTGAGTCAGCAGATTGTTGAGCAGCGGGACGTCCGTCCGCTCTCTGAATCTGCTGCTGCATCAGCTGCACGGATCAACTTTGATCGTTTTTGTTCAAACATTTTCAAAACTAAAAGCTACATTTTATTTTGAAAAACTTTTTCCTTGCAAAATGAGAAGCATAATTTTACAACTTTATTCTCAAACTTTATTTCCAACTTTATTTCTCATATATTTGCTTTTTTTCTTCTTGTTGGCCCTAATGCTCCATCGTTCTGTCCTGATGGATGTTTCATTACTCTTTTTGCTTTTCTCCGTCATTCCTGTGCAGTTTACAGTTTTTATCGTCTCTCAAACACATTTGCTTCATTAAAAGTTGTCGTTCTGGAACCTTCACACTCGTCTGCGCAGCCGACCGGCTCCATGACACCAATCTTCATATCGGCTGTTCGGTCCAGTGTGGAGCTTACATCAGAGGAAGAGCCAATGATGGCCGTAAATATAACTTTGTTTATGGACATTGTTGATCTAGTTACATTTACACCATATTGATGTTAAAAAATCATTTGAAAAAAGAACATTTCCTCTCACTCAAAAGTCTGTCAACAACCACCACCATGAAAACATCTCTTATTTATAGAGTATTTTAGAATTGATGCTTTTGATCACAGACGGTTTGACTTTAAACCTGAAAAAACTGCTTAAAATGAGTTCCTGTAATAGCATTTGTCTCTCAATTAGCAGCCAATCACTTCTATTGATTGCTCATATCAGCTGACAGTTGTTTTTCTGTTCACTCTGCGATCATTTTGCATTAGGACTCATTGCGTAATTATGAAAAATGTAATGTAAAACTGTCATCGGATACTTCTAAAATCTGTTTGTTTTTGCATCAGTTCTTCTGAAATCCTCCTGAATGTGTTCAACTGAGAAGAAAACATTTATTTCAACTTCTGAGCTGAAATTCTTTTTATGAATTCATGCACATATAAATATTTTTTCCCAGAAAACATAAATATACATTTATTTTCTCCTATGTTGCTGCGTTTGGAAGTTCTTTGTGTTTGTCTTTCATTCCTGGAATGTTTGCATTAGTGCTAGTTTGACCTTTGACACAAGAAAACAGATGTTACTAAATTTAAATGATGTAAATTTAAATTATTATTGTTCTTTCTTTCTATTATTGTTCTATAATTAGTCTTTCTGAGAAGGTCAGAGGTAATTCAATTCAATTAAATTTTATTTCTATAGCCCAAAATCACAAAGAGAATTTTGTCTCATTGAGCTTCATGCAGGTAATTGTACAGATGCAGAAAATAGTCATGAAACATGAAAAAATATCTAAAGACTAAACCGACTAAATAAACAGGTTATCCTGCTCTTAGACCCTCCCTCTCTGTGAGGAAAAACTCCTAAAAAACCTGAGTCAGAAAAAACGAAGAAACCTTATCTAATCATTTTAAATATTATAGAGAAATATTTGAACAAATTTTACTGTGATTTCAGTAACACATTAATCAGAAAGTCCAGATTTCAATTCAGTTCATTCAATTAACTTTATTTATCCGTTAGGAACTTCATTTGCAGACCAAACATCGCATAAGTACAGGCTCACACATGCAAAAACTTGTTAAAACACATTCATCAGCATGAATACATAAAATAGAAATAAATAAGTCAATCAGTAAAATTAGTAAAAAATAAAATAAAATTAAATTAAAATATACATATATTTTTTTATTTGATCAACTGATTGTTGTTGTATTTTATTATTATTACAATTTAAAGGGTAATTTAAATGAGTTAGTTTTTGTTATCAGACGATTATAAATAAAAAGACCCAGCGAGTGTCTTAAAAGGATTTGTGAAGTAAATATCATTTCATATTTTATCACATTTTTGCTTTTTGAGAGACAAAATATGACAGATAAATCTTTTTTATCCTTTTAGCTTCTGCGGGTCTGTAATTCTGTTAAATATACTAGTACTTCAAAAGTGCAATGGAAGTTTTATAAATCTGTTTTGTAAGAAGAATCGATTCTCTGCAGTGATTGGCTGCACCTCTCTGCTGCTCGTGGGGTGATTGGCTGCTTCACTCCGTGACTGTTTCCGGTCTGAGACCTTCACTTCCGGTGAGTCTGTATTTCATAAACCCGTGAACACAACACAGGGTGAGTTGGGACGGTCATAGTTTGTTTATCAGAGCTTTTATTTGTCTGTTTGCTGTTTGTCTTCGTACTTAATGTCAATAAACAAACTTTAATTCCGCTGTCAGACGGAGGCGGACTCTTAATGCGGCGGATTTGCAGCTTTTTCTGCGACGTTAAAGGTTAAGCTTCGCTAACTTCAGGCTACGAGCCGCTAGCTTGGAGGTCAGTGAGAACTGGAGCCGATACAAGCGGAGGATTTAAACATCATTTACTTTACTACTCTTAGGATAAATATATGTATTTAATGAATTTGTAAAGGCAGAAACGAATAGACTGAAGATGCCTTCACCTTCGTTAGCTAACGCCTGCATGTCTCTGACGTAACAGCTTCACATTAGAAGTATCGTTAAAATTCACAAAAACAGAGCAAACTTAAAACACAGGAATGGTTCAACTGTTGGAGACTGGTGTGTTAAACTCAGTGTTAATATGTGTTTTAACCTAATAACGCAGATCTCTCAGTAGCGGCTGTTTTGCTCTTATTTTGGCATTGAAGTTGGGCTCTTAATTTGAAACTCGCTTCCGGAGGTTTTTTTTTTAATGGGATTCCCATTATAACTATCTAAGTACATTAAAGGTGATTTTTTGGTTATCATTATTTTTATAATTTTCCCTAAATAACCCTAAATCCTGTTTGTTCGTCACGTTTAATGAAAACATGAGAAACATGATAAATCTGAACATAAACGTGGTGTGGTAGAGATGTATTTATCGCAGCAGATGCAGAGAAAATGAATTCTTCAAGTGTTTTTATTCAGTCAAATCCTCCTGTGGTGTAATTCAAATTAAATGTGAATTTTAAACAGATTACAACAAGCTAACGATGAGGTTAACACCAGAGCTTCAGGCTTGATTTTCTGTGATTTACTGTAAGTGTTAACACGATCAATCCGGTAGATAGTGAAAGACAAGCTGCTTTTCTCCATCAGAATCTACTGGATTGATCGTGTTAACGGTTGAAAAATTACATTATGTTTAAGATTTTGTGTTTAAGCATCAAGTGTTAAAGGGTTAAAGATAAAATCAAAATAATAGATCACTGGATGTTTTCAGATCAGCCTTAGAGGAACTTTATCTTAATTAAAGTCACAGATTTTTCTCTATTTCAGATCATCTACCTTTTCTGGAACAGAAGCTGAAAACCGGCTGTCCTACTTCTTCTTTTTATTTATGGATCGTTTCTCATCTAAAGAGCCACTGTTTTGTTATAATGAGAAAATGAAGTTTGTTTTCTCGTTATAACAAGATAATCAAGAACCTCTCATTCCCGCATGAAGACGCTGAGACTTGACATTTAAGTCTCTTTAGTTTGTGGTTAACAACAAAAACAGCAGAAGAAAACACTCCACCAAGGTTGTTGTTAGTCTGTTTTTTATTTATTAGTGGATCTGTGCCGTTTAAAAACCTTCATTTTGTCCCCCTCCCTTTATTTCCTAATCAGGTTGATTGACAGAACCCCTGAGAGCTTCTGCATGGTGCGTTCACTGACCTCCAGACACCAGCAGCAAAACAAAGCCGTTTATCAGAGAAAGAGTTGAACACCCGCACGGATCCATATAAGATTTATTGATTGAATAGTTTTCAATTTTTCTGAAAAACTGCTTTGTTTTGCTTTGGATCGTATAAAAATGACTGAAGCTGTGGCTGTTTGGGTCGGCTAATGTCTGGAGTTCAGTGAACGCATCATGCAGAAACACTCTGCAAACAAACTTATTTGGAGTAGTGCTGCCACAAACGATTATTTTAATAGTCGACTAATCACCGATTATTTTTTCCGATTAGTCGACTAATCGGGTCATGCTCAAACTGGATGTAAAGACGCTGAAGTTGATAACCAGCTAAAATATTAATTAAATGCCAAATTAGCCTAAAAAATTAAAAGAGCCAAAGTTAACCAAAATAGCTAGCATGCTGCTGAAATATTAGCTAAACTCAAAATTAGCCTAAAAAAACCAGAAAAATCCTAAATTAACCAAAATAACTATGTCGCTGAAATATTAGTTAAACTTAAAAATAGCTTAAAAAACTAAAAAAAGAAACCTTAAGTTAGCCAAAACAGCTAGCATGTAGATTAAATATTAGCTAAACTCCATAAAAGGCCAAAGAAACTTATTAAATGCCAAAATAGTCCAAAAAGCTGCAGAATGCTATTATAACTTTCAACTTTACTACACTCTGACTTCATACAAAATAAAGTAACGATTAATCGACTATTAAATTAGTTGTCGATTATTTTAACAGTCGTTTAGTCATTGATTAGTCGACTAATCGTGGCAGCCCTAATTTGGAGGTTTTATGGAGAGGGGGACGCTTCCGTCTTCGTTCTTGATGATCTCATTATAACAGTTAAAAAATCAGGGCGCCCCGTTTTCAGCTCCGCCCCTTTCTGCTGCTGCTTCAGTTCAAACGGGTGTTGTGGTTCTCCTCCTCTCTGCAGGAGTGATGCTGTCCGTGTCCCGGTCAGTGGTCTGTGGGCTGGCTCGTGCCCCCGCTGCTGTCAGCCAGGGGGGGGTCTCTGCCATCACTCGCTTCAACAGCACGGCTCAGGTCTGTCTCCTGTTGGTCCACACGTGAAAACGATCCGTTCTCAACGTTCACTCAAACATCTCCTCCTTCATGACTCAGGCTTCACCTAAGAAGACCAAGTTCGGGCCGCTGGCAGACGAGGACAGGATCTTCACTAACCTGTACGGACGTCATGACTGGAGGTAAAAACCGAGATGTCGGGCAGATAGAAGTGTAGAGGGAGGAGCTTCTTAAAACCTCGGTTCCGTCCAGGCTGAAGGGGGCGCTCAGGCGGGGCGACTGGTACAAAACCAAGGAGATCCTGCTGAAGGGAGTGGACTGGATTCTGAACGAGATCAAAGTGTCCGGGCTGCGGGGCAGGGGTGGAGCGGGCTTCCCCACCGGCATGAAGTGGAGCTTCATGAACAAACCCAGTGACGGCAGGTCAGTCGGGATTCAAACCTTCATCCACACTCCAGTTGTTTGTATTTACCGTCAGAGAATGAGTACAAATATGGATTTCATCTGTAAATGTGACGTGTTATTCATAATCTACAGCATAAAACGTCAAAGATCTAAAATCTTTTTTAAATCAAACTAATAGAATGATCCAGAAACGGTTTGTCCAACGTGACTCGACCGATTTTTAGTCAGTTCTTTCAATGAGAATCTTCTCTTCAAACCAGGAGAGTCGAACTGAATCGTACAAGCAGCCAAAACCAAAACACTCCTGAGGTCACAGAATGAACACTCTAAACTCTATTTAGAAAACTGGAACTTTTTAACATAAACTAGATATATAGCATTAGCTGTGATGATGCTGGAAGCTGAATCTGCTCCTGAAGATGCTGAAATAGATATCTGAATATGTTGAAGCTGATAGCCAGCTAAATTAGTAGCTAGAAGCCAAATTAGCCTAAAAACAAACAAAAAAAAAAACTATGGTTAGCCTAAACGGTTAGCATGCAGCGGAAAAAAATAGTTAAATTTCAAAACCAACTAAAAACCTTTTAAAACGTCTAAATTAGCTTAAACAGCTAGCATGTAGCTGAAATATTTGCTAAACTCCAAAAAATATTAGTAGCTTTCAAAATAGTCAAAAAAACCCAATTTTTTTGACTATTTTTAAACCTTTAAAACTGTAACTTTTTAACATAAATTCTGAATAATAAAAAGTCAGGAATATTATTCCAGAATAAATTAATTTAAACCTTAAATAACTTTTTATATTTTACTCTCCATAAAAATAGATTTTGTCAAAATTATACAAATTAGAAATGAGAACATCGAGTCATTAATAATAATAAAATAAAATGATCTGGAGGGCCGGATAGAATTCCCCGGAGGGCCGGATCCGGCCCCGCCGGGCCGTGACTTTGACACGTGTGCCTCAAACGAGCTGCATCAGAGCCGTGTTGCGATTCCTTTTCAGACCGAAGTATCTGGTGGTGAACGCAGACGAGGGAGAACCGGGAACCTGTAAGGACCGGGAGATCATGAGGAACGACCCGCACAAGCTGGTGGAGGGCTGTCTGATCGCCGGGAGGGCCATGGGGGCGCGGGCCGCCTACATCTACATCCGAGGAGAGTTCTACAACGAGTCGTCCAACCTGCAGGTCAACCACACTCCAGACGGGTTTAAACTCTCACTTTACTCGTTTCATCCCTTTAATCTACCAGAGACACACTCCTCTGTGTGGTTTGATGTTTTTGGACGAGCAGGATTCCTGTTCCGCGGCGTCCCGTCCTCTCCGGTCCTGAGTTTGTGGTTCTGTGGTTTCTCAGGTGGCCATCAACGAGGCGTACGCGGCCGGGCTGATCGGCCACAACGCCTGCGGCTCCGGCTACGACTTCGACGTGTTCGTGATGCGCGGCGCCGGAGCGTACATCTGCGGCGAGGAGACGGCGCTCATCGAGTCTCTGGAGGGGAAGCAGGGGAAGCCGCGCCTCAAGCCCCCCTTCCCCGCCGACGTGGGTGAGTCAAACGAGGAAGAGCTCCTCCGTGGTTCTGAGCCGGTCCTGAATGCTGTTTCCCTCCGGCCCGGAAGGCGTGTTCGGCTGCCCCACGACTGTCGCCAACGTGGAGACCGTGTCCGTGGCGCCCACCATCTGCCGCCGGGGGGGCTCCTGGTTCGTGGGCTTTGGCCGAGAGAGGAACTCTGGCACCAAGCTGTTCAACATATCCGGTCACGTCAACCACCCGTGCACCGTGGAGGAGGAGATGTCCATCCCTCTGAAGGAGCTCATCGAGAGGCACGCAGGTACGGGTCAGAACCGGGAGGTCCAGACTGAAGCTCACCGTCAGGCTCTGTGGTCTGGAAGGGTGACGGATGGGCTTTTCAGAATAAAAGTCACAGAAAATGTATTTCTAACAATCTGAATAACTTGTAATAAGGATTTCTAAGGTCATGTGACCCTGACGGTGGCGTGCAGGTTAAATGTTTCTCCTGATGAACTCCTGCAGCGTTCCCCCTCCACAGATGTCCCGCGGAATTATGGGGGATTACACAAAGTATTCCTCCATGTAATCTGTTACATAAGCAAAAATTCAATTATGCTAATTTTACAAATAATTATCTAATTAAACTCCAGATCTTTAAAGAGTAACACAACAGGACAGGTGGAGGCTGAATACTGGAACGTGAAGGCAGTTTCTGTATACAGTGATATAATATGAGTCTGTGGTTTCACCACAAAACTTTCTGTGGAGGATTTTTCTCTCTATACGTTGTGTTATCAAACTAAACAATGATGCTAGCGACAGAAGACACAGACTCTGGCAGGGATGCATATCTTGATTTAATTAAAAATTATTTAAGGTTTAAGTTGATTTATTCAGGAATAATATTCCTACCTTTTTATTATTCAGAATTATGTTAAAAAGTTACAGTTTTAAAGTTTTATTAATTTGCATTCTGGCATTTTTAGGCTATTTTGGAGATTAGCTAATATTTATTTATATATAATATATATTTGTTTTGGCTTAGTTTGGCTTTTTTCAGCTTCAGTATATTTCAGCATCCTCATCTATCATCACAAACATCTTCAGCGGCCAAATTCAGCTTACAGCATTCATACTAGCATTATCACAGGTAATTGTAGCACTTTGTTGGATTCAAAAAGTAATTGAATGGAGTGAATAAATTTATATTTGAACTAGGTTGACTTGAAGAATAGGTTCGGCTGCTGGAGCTGGTTGTACAGTGAAACACAATGACACCGTGATGATATCAAGCTTTTGTATTTACAAATCAAAAGAAAACAGTGCATAATAATACAATCAATATAAGTTATTTCACTAATCAGTTCGTTTTGTTTAGACACGTTCACTTGCGTGAGATCACAGCGACGTTCCTCGCCAAACAGCGGCAGCGGCAGTGTTCGTCAGAGAGAAAGTTCGTCCCGATGATTTGTTTAATGTTCTCCACTTGAGAAAAGTAGATCCAAGTCTTCGTCCTCCAGGTCTTGTAGCTCGCCAACCGGGATCGCTCCTCTACTCCGCACCTGGCCTGAATTTGGCCAATAACACGTAAACAAAAGAAAAACAAACAGAGCGCTCACACAAACATACACACATACAATGCTAATGCTAACATCGCCTTCACTCACCAGTCCCGAGGTGAAAATGACATAAAGCCGGATTGTCTAAAATGACACTCGATCACCCGGCAGTCACGCACCCGCAGCTGCAGCAGTTTCCCCTGTGTTGCTGACAGGCAGCTGACAGGCTTCTCCAGCCAGACCCGCGTCAGCTGATTTTAAAAGGAATCAGCTGATTGCAGGACCTGACGTGATTGGCTGATCAGCTGACGTGACCAGCTGATGTGCGTTACATAATGCTATATTTGTAGCTCATAATTATGTTATAAAGTTATGGTTTTAATTAGGGCTGCCACAAATGATTATTTTAATAGTCGACTAATCACCGATTATTTTTTCCGATTAGTTGACTAATCGGGTCATGTCCAAACTGGATATAAAGACGCTGAAGTTGATAACCAGCTGAAATATTAGTTAAATGCTGAATTAGCCTAAAAAGTAAAAAGAGCCAAAGTTAACCAAAATAGCTAGCATGCTGCTGAATTATAAGCTAAACTCCTAATTAGCCTATAAAAAAAAAAAATGGAAAAATCTTAAATTAGCCAAAATAGCTAGCGTGTAGCTGAAATATTAGCTAAACTAGAAAAATAGCCTAAAAAACCTTAATAAATGCCAAAAAGCTTGCAAAATACTATTATAACTTTCAACTTTACTACACTCTGATTTCATACAATATAAAGTAACAATTAATCGACTATTAAATTAGTCGTCGATTATTTTAATAGTCGATTAGTCATCGATTAGTCGACTAATCATGGCAGCCCTAGTTTTAATAAACGTTTATCCCGCGACCTCAGGTGTGTTTTGAGTTTGACGCTCCTGTTCTAGACGCTTCAAACCGCTTCAGCTCTATTTGAGTTTCTACTTGGAGCGATTTATTAAAGGAGTTGAATAATGTTGATGCATTCTCTGTGTTTTCCTGTGAGCTGATCACCGTTCTGAATGTGAACGAAAACTGAATTAAAAATCCAAACTAAAAGCCGAGCTGCTTAAACATTTACAGAAACGGATCTGAGGAGGTTTGATGCTGTCAGAACAAACCGGGCCGCTGCAATCTGACACCCAGCAGTTACTCAGTGAACGGACCCACCTCAAGTTACTGTTGTTCTTACAAAAGCTTTAAGCTGCTCTTCAAAGGGTTACCTTTTGTTCAGAAACACCTGACACCTGTCTGCTGGTTCCGGTGACCTCTGCTGACCCCTAGTGGCTCCAGCGTTACACAGTGGATCATTATTGTTTCTTTAAATAGTGTCAGGTACCTCTCTACCTGTTAATATAAAAGGATCACACCTGGGCCTCGAGGCCCGTATCTGACACTCCTGACCTAAATGCAGCAGAGGTCGATGCAGCTTGAAGCCAGCTCTCGTTCTTATGTTCTCCTTTTTTCTTGATTAAAACCTCCATCTGGGCGGCAGGCGGCGTGCGTGGCGGCTGGGATAACCTGCTGGCCGTAATCCCCGGCGGGTCCTCCACTCCCCTCATCCCCAAGAACGTGTGCGAGGAGGTGCTGATGGACTTCGACGGGCTCATCCAGGCTCAGACCGGGCTGGGCACGGCCGCCCTGATCGTCATGGACAAATCCGTGAGTCTCCCCCTCGGCGGCGTTCAGACGTCGTTCACCGTGAGTGACGGCTGTTTTTTCCAGACCGACGTCATCCGAGCGATCGCACGTCTGATCGAATTCTACAAACACGAGAGCTGCGGGCAGTGCACGCCGTGCAGAGAGGGTAAGCGCTGCTCCTCGCCGCGTCCTCTGAGCTCCGTCCTCTCCTGACTGACCTCTCCTCTGCTGTGATGTTCAGGAGTGGACTGGATGAACAAGATGATGTGGCGCTTCGTTCGTGGGGACGCTCGGCCGGCGGAGATCGACATGATCTGGGAGCTCAGCAAGCAGATTGAAGGCCACACCATCTGCGCTCTGGGCGACGGCGCGGCGTGGCCTGTGCAGGTGAGGAGGGGTTTCACTCCAGCATCAAATGACAGCATCTTGGTATGAAGAATGTGAAAAAAATACTTTAATATTTGTATGATGGGATTTTCTTTGAGATGGACTGAAAATCTGCTGCTGGTTCCTTTAAGTTCTTCTTCTCTACATTAAACATTCATTTAAACTCTGCTCCAATAAAACATTTACGCTGAGAGATTGTTTTTGCAGTCCTCAAGAACTGGTTTTGGTGCATTTTGTGCAAGTCTCGCTCTTTAAAAAATGTTTTTTTCTCTATTTAATGAAACTTTTACCAAAGCACCTAAAATATTGACACTTCTGTGAATACATTCTGAGCAAACCGGTTTGTTCCTGATGGATTTCTCTTTCGTTCCCAGGGATTAATCAGACACTTCAGACCTGTGATGGAAAGTCGCATTGCTGAATTCCAGCAGAAGCAGCAGGCCAGAGCCTAAATATCCCCTGCCATCCTTTTCCCCGCCTCCCTGATGCTTGTCTTTCTGAAAATATTTAAGCAATAGATGTTCCATCTGATCCTGTCACATTGGAAACGCTGTGGTGTTCTATTATAATGCCAATAAAGTTATGATCATTTAAGAAAAAAGTGTCAGTCTTTTGCTCTTTTTTTATTTGAAGATTTTGTATTTCATGTTTGCTTGATTATTTTGAAGTTCCTTTTATGCTCATAAATGTAACTAAAGTTGCATATTTAGTTTCTACTATTGCTGTTAACATTATTTAATGTACTTTTGTGAATGATCACACTCATAACATGTAAGATGTTTGGGATAAACCTAATTAAAACAATTTTGATGCATTATATATTTTTAGAAACATGGAAATATTGAGATTTTTTGCATTTCTTTGTTTATAATGTTACTTTATTTTAATCCTAATTAAAACAGTAGTTCTACTAATTTATAATAAATATTCATTTTGAACCAAACACGCCTAAAATGACATGTTATAGCTATTAAAGTTAATGGTTTTGTGAGAGCTACTCAGTGACTCCCTTGAGGAGCTGTAAAGTCTCGCGAGAACATTTTCTAAAGTCACGTGATCTAAGAAAAGAATTCCATGGCGGCTAGCTCTGAAATAGGTAAAAGAACATATTTATCTATTTTTACTAAATAAATTTATCGTTATTGCTCGTAAAACTTTTCTCTAAAGTTCTGATATGTTTAAAAAATTCAGCGAAGGTCTCATTAAATTATTTCTTTACAGAAAAAAACGAGAGTTTGGTCGTTTTCTGTTCCTGTGAACTGGGATAAACTGTTAGCATCACAGTTAGCATCGCAGCATCCAGCCCTGCTAGCATCTCTGCTTTCTTATTGTAATCATTTCAAACCATCAGTATAATTTGTCTGATTGCTGGAAGACCTTTTCTCTCACGATCTAGCCCGTCTAAATCCGTGTTTCGGTCTTAAACTGGCAGTAATTCGTGCCTTCTCGCTCCTGCGTCAGTGTTCTGTTGGAGTCTGTCGCTGCCAGCAGGAGTTTAAACAGCAGCATGGAGAAGATGAAGGTCGTTGCTGGACGTAACAACAGCACATGTGAGCCCCTGCAGACATGCACGTCATCACTGTGTGGTCATAATGATCAGACATGGAAACCATTGTCTCCGTGTGAAGCAGATCAGCCGGAGAGTCTGCAGTGTGTCCAGTGTTTCATTACCTTCCGGGATGCCAAAGCAAAGGAGAGACACACGAGGAAGTATCACGGGGAGCAGTACAAGCAGCATCTGCAGCAGGTCGACAACAGCAGGCTGACACAGCACTGCAACACACGGCAGAAGGGTTTACGTTTCATTTATCTTTTATCAAAGCATTGGGTAGATTTTTACTGTTGTAACTGGAGTCCATAACAACAGTAGCTCGGGTCTCCTGCATGTTACAAGAACCAGTTATAAAAAAGACATAGCCCATCAAACACAACTGGATCTTTTGTTTTGTGTTTAGTTCACATTTGTGGCCAGTGTTTGAATGAACCTTATTATCATAGCACTTTACAACTCCTTTCAGTGTACCAAAGTGCTTCACAATAAAAAAGGAAAAAGTTTTTTTTTTTTAATTGACAAATTAAGAACAAAATTTAAAAAAGAGCAACTATAAACTTTTATATTTGGGCCTATAATATTTTTCCTCCTCTGCTGACTTTAATGCTTTAAAGCACATGTGTCAAAGTCAAGGCCCGGGGGCCAGATCAGGCCCTCCGGGTAATTCTATCCGGCCCTCCAGATCATTTTATTTCATAGTTATTAATGGCCTGATGCCCCACCATCTTGCGCTTATTTTTAACTTGTATAATTTTGACAGAATATATTTTTATGGAGAGTAAAATATTGAAAATTATTTAAGGTTTAAGTTGATTTATTCTGGAATAATATTCCTGTCTTTTTATTATTCAGATTTATGTTAAAAAGTCACAGTTTTAAAGTTTTAAAATATGGCATTTTTGGACTATTTTCTACGATTTTTTTAGGCTATTTTGGAGTTTAGCTAACATTTCAGCTACATGCTAGCTGTTTTGGCTAATTTTGACTTAAAAAAAGAATTTTTTTTAGGCTGTTTAGAGTGAGAATAATATTACATGCACGATATTTTGGCTAATTTAGGCTTTTTTCAGTTTTTTAGGCTATTTTGATGATTAGCTACTTTTTTTCTTTAGTTTTTTTAGTTAATTTGGCATTTAGCTAAAATGTTACCTGGCTATCAAATTCAGTATTTTCAGATATCAATTTCAGCATCTTCAACTTTCAGAACTTAAGGTTTTAAAGTTTTATCCTGTTCGGCCCGCGACTTAAGGCGTGTTTTGGATTTTGGCCCCTTGTGCGATTGAGTTTGACACCCCTGCTTTAAAGGGTAAAGGATTTGGGAATTCTTCTTCACTTTTCTTTGGTTAGTGGAAGTCTTGACCATAGTAATCAGAATGTTCTGATTTTTCCCCTGCAGACCAACACACTCTTCATTTGCTACAAATGCGATAAGGGCTTCGTTCGCCCGGAAGAGCTCAGCCAGCATCAGGGGACTCATGCAGCAGATGAAAAGCCCTTCCTCTGCACTTACTGCCAAAAACCCTTTTCTCTCTTTTCTGAGGTGAGGACACATTCTTCGTTTATGCAAAATGACGTGAGCGTTTGAAGGATAAATATTAATCTGTGAATATTTTACAGTTCAGCAAACACAAACGCTACGAGTGCACACTAAGAGGACGCTTCTGCAGAGACTGTAACACTTTGTTTCCCGGTCCTTCTGCACTTCGCCGTCATCGAAAGGCCATCCACTCGGGTCACCCTGATAAGGCGGACGGCGACACCTTCCAGTGCTCCATGGCTAACCGATGTTTTCCAACAGAGGAGGGGCTCTTACCACAAGAGGAATTTGCTCATTTTCTCAACTGTGATTATTCAGTCAATGACTGTGATGACGACCCGCAAGACAAAAGCCAAAGTTCTGATCTGAAGTCGGGAATAAGTGATGAAGAGTTAAATGATGAGCAGATCCAGCCAAAAGATGAACCAGCAGAATGGGAAATAATCGAGGACTCGGATGGATCCGCATCCGTGGAGCTCAAAATTCCCTGTCCTGCTGCAGATTGTGAATGCACGTTTCCCTCTGTTGAAGCTCTGAGAACGCACAAGAAAGCCAAACACGCCCCCCTCCAGAAAAGTCTCTGCTCTGAATGTCCCAAATGTGGAAAGACTTTTGCCAGACAGAGTTCCCTAAAAACTCATCAGACTTTCCATTGTGGGGTTAAAAAAAGATCAAAGAAAAGATGATGATGATGTTGGAAAGAAAAAGCGTCTGTTTTTATATATAATTCATTCAATATTTGGTTTTGTAGAACACTATTTTCTGTCTAATCAATAAAATGTGTTGCCATATTTATGCTTAAAAAGTCTCTTGATTTTGTGTTCACTGATGAAGTGAATGATGGAACCATTTATTTATCCAACATTTCGATATTTTGATTATGTGTAATCTTTCCTTTCCATGAACATTCTGGGAGCATTTCTTTAATTGAACCCAAGGAGGTTTTGTTTTTCCAAGAAAGTCCACATGTGTAAAGTCTGACATGTATCATGTTGAGGTATTACAGTCTCATTTTCTTAGGTATAAAGAATTTTTACTTTTTAAAAAAAAATGCTTTTAATTTTTTATGAAGAACTGTTTTAAACAAAGAATGTGTTCAGTTTAAACTTAAACATTGCTATTTTGCAAACTTATGTCAGTAAGTGATGTGAAACAGTTGCAAAAAACATTAAAAAAATGTATAAACCATTTATCCTTAATAATTTCTGAAGACTCGGGTGATCATCTCTGCTAATAGTTTCCGTTTTCACAATTTGTTTAAAATCTGCCTTAAAAATTTAAATCAGATTTGAAATGTGCTTTAATGCCAAGAAGAGGGATGTTATGAAACGTAGTTATGTCAGAAATCGTGTTTGTAGTTTTCATAAATTAAAATACAGAGAGCACAACGTCACACATCTTCCAGAATCAAAGGCTGCAAGCAGTGACTGAATCTTTCTGAAATAAAACAGGCGTTGCCGTGCAACTTCTAGACTTGTGCTTTGAAATGAGTAGGTTTGTTACTAGTAAAGGTAAGTAACAAATAAATGAATAATATGGAAATATACAAGTATGATTATGATGGATTTACTGGTCTCTAATGTCATTTTTACCCATTTTATTGATATGAGATTAAAAATTTGGTTTGAAAAAACTCAAAAATGTTTATAAATCCTATAATTTGATTCTAATATTTAATTGATTCTAAATAAACTAAAAATTCAAATTTCGTTTTGCACATAACTAATATACTAAAAATATGACAGATATCCATTTATTGGGACTGTTTTCCAGTAACAGGTTTCTAAGTTTACTCAAGATTTCCGCCATTTTCATGACGTCAGTTTGATTTTATAATATTTGAATAAAATTATTCTATATTAAAGCGTCGCTTTTGTTAAGCGCGAGTCACTAAAATCATAGAAAAGTTCAGACATTTCTGCAGCTTTGTGTGAACAATGAGAGCCTCGGAAGAGAAGTTTGTTTTCCCATGATGCACCTGTGGTTCTCTCTCGCGCCTTTGCCTCGCGGCAGTCCATCTTACCTCGCGCATCGCTGCGGTCTTCTCTGCTAGCGCGCGCCCTCCGTGTTGTTGTCGTGAATAATGGCGGCCTCGGGAGGCGGATTATCATCTTCTTCCAGCGCGGCGGGCTTCGGCACACAAGCTCCGAAAGCCCGTTTTCCGGGCCGGCCGTGCACAAATCGCAGCAAGCTGCGGTCGGAGAAACGGAGCAGGCGCGGAAGATTAGGCTTTGACCACGGCGATGCGGCTGCTGGAGGGCCGAGGCCCGTAAACATCGGCCTCGCGTTAAGCGAGGATCCGTCCCTGCTGCGCTTGCTCGGGGTGGTGGAGAAGCATATGCGGCAGAGAGAGGTGGGCTTCGACTCGAGCAACAGCGAGGAGGTGAGTCATTCAGACGGAGTTCATGGCTGAATAATACATCATACTAACATGACAGATACAAATAATAGGTAAAAAATGATAGTTTAACATCGGTGTGCTAGTTGTACTTTAGCTTAGAGTAGCTAGTTAGCGGCTGCCCTTCTGCAGTCATCAAACACGGTTTGTTAGCTGTTTGCCTGCAGGGTTTGTGTGGGAGCAGACCCGAGGATTTGGTTTTTAGTTTATTAACATTCATATCTGTTAGCCATGCTACATTAGCACAGTCTGGGATGGGGGGTGAATGTAAAAGCTGCACAGAAAGCTCCTGAAGTGGAAAGTTTGGCGCTCCGTTCAAACCCACGGATGAATCCTGCTGGGAAAACAAAAGGATTCTCTCTTTGTTCGTGTTTTGGTGAATTTACCATCCAGCTCCCGGAACCTCTGTCCGCCTATTTGGACCTTCTCCTGAGAGAACCGGGGGATTACACCGGGATGGAGCTGCTGTCAGCTGATTGTGTTTTTGCGTCACCTCTGCACGGGAGGCAAACGTTTACTCTACGTTCAATCAAACTCTGAGTTACTGAACTCCCTGTGACTTTGTGTTTTAAAGTCAAATCTCCATTCTGAGGCTAATATTTAAACAAAGAGCAGAGGGGCATGTTTATGAAACCTTGCATCAGAATCACTACAATGCTCCATTTGCATCGTTTGTCGATGAATTAATGTCATGTTTAGTTCTTCAGGATTAACCATCGCTGGATCTAAAAATGCTTTGGAAGATAAATGAGTTAGTCTGTTATGATTTCTCTGATGTAACCCCGTTACCGCCAAAGCAGCTCAGTCACGTGGTCATTGAAGCTGGATGCAGCTCAGCAGAACATGCAGCGAGTTCTGCAGATTATTTACATCACTTCCACTAGTGACACGTCTGAAGGGTTTTAGCCTCTTCTGCGTTTGCAAGTAATTTAAAGTCATGTTTAATTTGATTTACTTTAAAAATGCAAAGTTTGACTTTAAATTAGTGCTGGGGCGATGTGGAAAAATGTTATAGTAATATATATCATGATATAAAACAAAGTATATTTTCAGTTGTTCTCTGAAAAATGACACGTCTAACATTTCTGACTATTTCAAGTTACAGATAACGGAATAATCCCAGTTGAAAAACAAACTTTTAGTGCAGTAAATAAATCAAATGAGAACAGATGTGGCTGATGTACAGAAGCCTTCACTTTTATTGAAATAATCGGAGGTATTTAAACTGAATTAGCAAAAAAAAACGATACTTTTCATGAAAAACGTTTTTTAAAGTACACAACAGTTTCATGTTTCTGAGCAGAAAAACACATTTCTGCTCAAAAATCCGCTAGAATCCCATAAATTACATCAACTGTTAAAGAGTTACCAAAACAAAATAAATTCTGGAGCTAAAGTTATGATGGTAAAGCTAATTTGTTTTTTCCCCCAGAACTTATGTCGTTAGCAGAACTTAAGTCTATTTTTGAAAGGAAAAAAAAAAGCTCTAGCTAGTTTTACTTTGAAAACAATAAGCATCGCTGACACTTTATTTTGAAGATTTGTTTACTTCCTGTGACAGTAGTGCCGCTCATTCAGCTTTCATTTAGTTAATAAAGTAAAATCCAACATTATTCTACTACATGATAATTTACTACTATATTTATAAAGATCATGAATCAGCGATTTGGACGTCGTCAACATTCATACTCGGATTTTCCGGAGCAGATCGTGAGAATCCGAGTACTCGGATACTTGCTCCAGCTGTTCCACAGCTTGGTTTTTCTCTTATTTGTTGTGATTCTCATATGTTCGACTTTCCTTGAATGATAGCAGGTTTGTTGTGTTAGCATCGGCGCAGGAACAGCAGGAACATAATGTAAATGTTGCTGTCTTCTGCTCATCGTCGGACATCTTGAATCCAAACAGACTACCTCTCTCTAGCTGTAAGTTCTTCTTCTTGGACTGTCTGCATCCGGGTTTCTGTCTGTTTGGACTCTGGGGAAACATCTTCGAGCCGTTCCACATCCATCCTTCACGTTAAATAACGTAAAGCCCGTCGTAGTGCTGGGCGTCAGTTAAAATGTGTAATTAGAGGATTATTTCTTGCTTCTCTGCACGTCATCCTGGAGCCTCTTTTTTCTATTTATGAGGAATAAATGCATTTTATTGCAACTTTTGGTGCAGAAAAAAGTTTATTATATCAATAAACAGAGTTTGAAAAGCAGAATGGTGGTCTAACAGCAGACTATTATTGTAAATGTTTATCATATTTGGTTTGAATATGGATCATTGCTCATTGACTGAGTTAAATAAATAAACCTCACAGATAATCAGATTGAATTGATGGAAGCAAATTTTCTTTCTTTTAAAATTTCTGATCTGTTGATACATTTGAATATGAAAAACTAAATATTCTGTATTCTCAAGCTCCAACCGCCTCATTGGATCCGGTGGTTTTGCCTTTTAGGATTTTTTTTGTTGACTCTAATTTGGTAAAATGAGTAGAAATAACTTTTATTTTTTAAGTAATAATTCCGATCTGCTCGTATTTGATGCTGACTCCAAATGTTTTCTCTGCTGTGAATCAGGAGGAAGACTTCTCTGGATTCGGCGTTACCAGAGTCCATCAGCGGTCCGGCGCCGCCCCTCGGAGAGGTCAAGCCAAACCGCCGCCGGGTCAGAACATTTCCCAGGAGCAAAGACTGGTCTTAGAAAAGTTATTCCAAAACTCCGAAACCCGGACTTATTGGGAAAATAGTACCGAGGCTTCTCAAAGACGGACCGGACGGGAAAGAAGGCCAAGTGAAACAGAGAGAGACGCCAAAGGCTGCTGGTAAAGAGGATGAGGAGCGGAGGCGCTCTCTGACGGAGCTGGACATGGCGGCTCGCAGCCATGCACCACACCTGTGGGCGGGTCGGTGGCACGGCAGAACCGGCCCGTCCAGGGAGCAAGCAGAACCAAAAAGTTAGCATGAAGCTAACAGCATCCGGAAGCACAGAGGAAAGTCTGGGAACAATCCCGGAGGAGAACAAGGAGCCGGACCCGGCGCCACTCTGAAAGCCGTGAAGCGCGCCGGCGCTTTCCGGGCGGGTCACTCCAGCCGCACGTCCCGAGCGGTCGCTCTGTCCTTTACGTCCTTCAGCAAACGGCGAAGGAGGAGGACGGGCAAAGGCATGGGCGCCTCCCCGGAGGCTGGAGCCGAGGCGGGAACGCCGAGAGGAGAAGAAGCCGCCATGCCGCTCGACTCCACCGCCGAGACCGCCGGGAAACGACAGAAGAGAGGCTCTCTGTTCGGATACAGAAAGCCTCCCGTAGAAATGTCCGGACCGGCACAGGTTCACACCAGGCGAGTCTTCTCCGCCCACGTCTCAGAAGCTCCTCCCACATCCCAGCCGGAAGAGAATAAGCTGCAGATCCAGATGAAAAAGTCCCAGGATGATCCAAAGCTGGCGGCGGAGCAGACGCAGCAGAGCTCGAGTTCCTCCACAACCGTAACGTCGGGACGGTCTTCCCGGGTCATTAAAACTCCAAAGAGGTTCCTGAATGAGGAGATGATCCCATTCCCCAAAGGCTCCCTGTCAACATGGCTGAAGAGCCAACAAAGAGACGAGGGAAGACCGTCAGAGGAACGCCACGACAGCAGCGCCTTCCTGGACAGCTCGTCCAGCCTGTCAAAGTCCAGCCACGTGGAGATCTACAAGAACCTGAAGAAACTGACCTTAAAGCTGGCAGAGAAGAAGAGAGGCCAAGCGGACGGTCCGGAGGACTTCCCCGACCACGACGACCACCTCAACTCTCACGTCAGGAAGAAGCAGAGACCCAAGATCACCATGGAGGAACTGGACTCCCCCGGAGTCGTCCGGAAGCTGGCAGTGGTTGTGAACGCTGAAGCCCCCCCACCAGACCCCGCCGAGGGATCCACCAGTAAGACGGCGCTCTTGTCTCCTTCAGCGTTTCTTCATGAACCTTCATGATCTTAAGTTCAGGGCTGCCACGATTGGTCAGTTAGTCCCGACTGTTAAAATAGGTATGATTCTGGTTTCTTGCATCCCAGACTCTCTCGATGGCAGCGTTTCTGACACGTGTCACTTCCGTACCGCTACTCCAGCACCTCCAGCAGGATGTTACAGAATCTAGAAGCATTCTGGTACCAAACAACACAGCAGCTGGGCTCCAGAGCGGGAAACATTAAAAAAAGTCTCTAAAGGAATATCTGGCTACAGTGGGGTTATTTTATTTGTCCAGATTGATCAACTAATCAGAAAAAAATACTCAAGGATTAGTCGATTCTTTAAATAATAGTTTGTAGCAGCCCTGCTTAAAGAAATGATGGCCTGGATGTAAAACTCTGGTTTTCTGTCTGGATCTTGAGAAGCTGCTGAGCTTCAGTTCAGTTTGTTGCAGCAGTTTCAGAAGGTGTTCCATCAATCCTCTTCCCTCATTCACTCCAGTGTTGGCCGCAGCAGTTGGAAGGTTTTTAAGATGATAGAGAAAAATATCTTTACACGTCATTTCTACACACAGCTGGTTTATTTACACCTTATTCTCATACTTAGAACTCATTTTCTACCTATTACTGACCTCAATTTGAATGTGTGAGGAGGACAAACTTATATTGTTTTTTTTTGATCCGTCTCAGTAGAATGATTGAGAGAACACAGTCGGTTCAGTTCTCCTGTAATGTTTTCTGACTGTTCTTAGAGGAGGGCTTAATCGACGACTGATCCACTATTGAAATAGTCAGTGGTGATGTCACAGGAAGTTCTAGAAGGGTTCTGGTACCATTCAGATGACGACCTTGTTTGATTTAATCCTGTTTAAATCATTCATTAAAGTTTAAATAAATATCATTTTTATTCTTATTTGGTTTAAAGCTAATGATGTGTTCTACATCCAGAACGTGCACGACCCGATTCATTGGTGAAAATGACCCGAATATTCGTCTGTTACTGTCCCATCTGGGAGTCTAACGGGTTTTCACTGGAGAACCTCTTCTTGTCCTCTTGAAAAGTTGAAGGAAAGCGTGTGAGCGGGGACAGGGGCGAGGCGGTGGAGGTCAGCGGGCCCAGCTACAGAATCGGACTGAGTGGAGCCAACAGACGGATGCTGCACCTGCTGAAGAAGGCCAAGGTGCAGCTCATCAAGATCGACCAGCAGAAGCAGCTCAAGCTGTCACAGGTGAGGCGTACCTGTGTGAGCAGAACAGGATCACTGACCCGCGGTCATTATGGGTTCTGCTTTCTTACCCCATGATGAACTCTTTGAGGGTTTCTCTCTTATTGTGCTATAATTCATTGATCCAGACGAGCTAGATTTATGTGGACTGTGTTTTTAATTGATCTAAAGGAGTGAACTATCTGAATGTTAATACTAGAAGCATCATTTGATAAACAGTCGTTTTCCTTTAGCTTGTCCTGTCTAACAGCTGAGGACCTCTAGTGGTGAACACATGGAACTGTTTCAGAAGGTTCTGGAGCTTCAGACAGAACAGATGTTTCAGTAGAAGGTTCTGGAGCTTCAGACAGAACAGATGTTTCAGTAGAAGGTTCTGGAGCTTCAGACAGAACAGATGTTTCACACCAAAGTTTCATCATGTCGTGTTAATGACTGAAACTTGATGAAGATTCATTCAGACCTGCGGCTCCAGAGCCACATGTGGCTCTTTTATCTCTCCATAGTGGCTCTCTGGCTGAACAAAAATAAAATAATAATTAAAAAAAGATGGAGATCAACTATTATTTTAGGAACATGCTTTTGACTAATTTAGTTTACTGGAAAATTTGATGCTATTTTGGAGTTTAGCTAATATTTTAGTAAAAGGATGATGTTTTCAGCTAATTTGTCATCTACTGAAATTTTTTGGGGAATAATTTAGAATTTTACCTTCTATTTTAGCAACATGCTAACGTTTTTGGCTAAGTTTTCTGAAAAATGTTATACTAATTTGGAGTTTAGTTAATATTTTTAGTGAAATGCTGATGTTTTCAGCTAATTTTTTTTTGGATAATTTAGAATTTAGCTTCTATTTTAGCAACATGCTAACGTTTTTGACTAAGTTTCCTGAGGAATTTTAGGCTATTTTGGAGTTCAGCTAGTGATTCTGCAACAAGTTAGCTTTTTTTGCCTCTAATTAGTTTTTTATGCTAATTTGGAGTTTAGCTAATATTTTATTAACATGCTCACTTTCAGCTAATTTGTTATCTGCTGGGGATTTTTAGGCTAATATTGAGTTTAGCTTTTATATGGTTTTTGGCTTATTTAATTTAAAGAGAAATGTTATGCTAATTTGAAGTTAAGCTAGTAATTAAGCAACGAGCTAGCTTTTTTGCTAATAAAGTTAAAAACGTACAAAAATCTCTTTTTCAGAGATTTAGTTTCTTTTTATATATATTTCTAGCTTTGGTTCGTACCAAAAATGGACATTATTCATATTTATTAAAAAAGAAACCAAAAAGAAGGTTATGAATGCTAATCCAAATTTCTTAAAGGCTAATGTGAGTCAATGCGGCTCCTTCTAGGTTCTGATCAGTAGAAAACGAGCTCAAATGGCTGTTTTACTGTTAAAGTTTGCCGACTTCTGTTTCAGATTTTCTAATGTAATTTGATTTTAAATGTAATTGAATGTTTTCTCTGTGTGGATCCATAGTTGAGCTCCAGTGAAACCCAAGTTCCAGTGAGTGGGAGGAGGAGGAGGAGGAGGAAGAGGAGAGCTGGAGGAGAAGCTGCTCCACAGGTGGAATTCATGAGGGTTTTTTTTAATCAAACGTTTAGAGTGATGATGGTGCAGAACCCGATGGCTTCAATCCTGGTCTGTTTCTGGTTCACCTCCGTGCGTCTGCAGGAACAGCCGCTCGGCGGTCCCCGGATCAAACACGTGTGTCGAGCCGCGGCGGTGGCGCTGGGGCAGCCTCGCGCCATGGTGCCGGACGACATCCCCCGGCTGAGCGCCCTGCCGCTTCACGAGAGGGAGGGCATCACCTTTTCCCCCGCAACAGAAGGTACGCTCGTCTCGGTTGAAACGCTCCTCAGCTCCTTCAGAATAAAAGCACCCGGCCACCTGGAGGCAGGTGTTGTCGTTCTGTGACGTAGTTCATCCGAGGTGCAGCTGGGGTTCATGTCGGAGAAACGTTCTGCTGATTCTGTTCGTGGTCGTTACAAATGTTCAGAATGTACAGCAAACGGTTAACGGATGAAGCTTGAATGGATCTGATGAGAAGTTCTGATCCGACCCACACGCTGTCCCGGCTGCTTCGCCTCAGCGGTCCAAATGTTACGCCTCATCTGCTAGTTTAATCTTCTTCCTAAAAAGACTCCAGAATCTGTGATGTCTTTAATCTACACCACAGTCTGCAACCTGAAGCTCTTCTCTATCCACTGTGGATCTTTAAATGTAAACAATTTGAATGAATATTGATTGCAGTATTTAACATTTTATATAACATTTTGTTGTTCAACCAAACTGATGGTAAAAGGTTTAAGCAGTTATTATTAGAATGACATCATCTTATTGCATTTAGTTAAACACATATTCTACAGGAAAGTTGTCTTCAGTAGTAAAAGGAGAAATAGAGAAGATGTTTTTGCCTTTTGATTTTAAATGAATCTGCTGCAGCTGCAGGTTCTTATCAAACACAGATGAGTTTTATTTTGAAAGGAGCTGCTTTCAAAAGTAAAAGAAGTTAATTTAATAAAGAAAAACTCAACTGTAGAGATTATTTATAAGCTATATCTGATGAATGAATGGTCACAAAAACAGAAATAAAGTGTAGTTTTCTAACTTTAAGGTGAAACTTTGTGGCTCTGGTTGGATTTGAGTCCATAAGAAACTGGATCTTTGGATCTTTTTGTGTTAAAGGTTGCAGACTGCTGGTCTACACTGATACTTGATGATGTAATCACTCTTACTTATACACCATTCCTGTCTTTGCTTTACAGAAAATAATGAAATCCTTGTAGATTATTTTCCATGTGAGTTTATCTAAATTTCCTGAATACATAAAGATTAAACCAATCTTGATCATTCAATCAGTTGATCTTTATTGGCAGAGGTGCAATGAGATTAAAAATGGTAAAAACTTACTGCTAAAAATACATTAAAGGGCATTATCCAGTAACTAAAATCAGAAAATGAAATCAAACTATTGTTCCGTTAAAGAGCATTTGTCCTTTCAAATAAACTGGGATCCTGATTCCGGTCCGTCTGTGTGATTATAAACTGACATGTGAATGAAAACCGTTTCAGATTGAACTGAAACGTTGGGGTCAGAGCGTGTTTGGTGGGTCAGAGCGGGCTTTATGTCCTCATGAACACACACAGGTTCTGCTTTTTATATGAAGCTGAAGCAGACGCTACAGATCAGAATCTGACTCTTATTTTTACAGCAGAACTAAAATAAAACAGAAACAATGTCAGACAAGAAAAGCTGTATAATGCTGAACGTCTGAAGGGATCAATTCTTAGACATGAAAGATCCTTCATGTGTCTCCAAATGGAGCGCAGCGCTGATGCAGAAGCAACCACCTGAACTGAATGTCCAGACAGGAAGTGGTTCTGACAGAAATGTAGAGGGAGATCAATAAATGTTTGTTTTCTGAAGGATAAGTCACGGTTTACCCAGAGATGCGACTTATTTATGATTTAAAAACAAACCATCAGCAGCTGATGTTCGTCCCCTTCAGAGGTGAAAGAAATGTCGTTCAAAACAAACATGGAGGCCGATCGGATTCTTTTCCTCTTAAACTTTGATATTTTTCTTATTTACATTGAAACATTATCGTATTTATCTTCAGTGCCCTCAGACTAAAGCAGAACAGAGAGTAAACGTCCAGTTCGACTCGCGTCGAGAGAAACGGCGGCCGCGACTCTGATGTGTCAGTAAAGAGGCTGCAGAGCTTAAGTCACGTTCTGAGCAGATTTGTTCTGAAACGTCAGAGTTCTACCAGAAGCTTGTATGGATACAGAATCTGTTTATTGTGCTAGAACAGATCTATCATCCATTTCTACACTTCTGCACCATAAATGAATCAGAATAAATCGATCCAGGTTTTTATTTGATTGATTTTAGCTCCTACATGCAGATTATCCACAGTTTGATATTTTACTTTTAGTTTCAGGCCGACATTTATGCATCATGAATTCATGATAATATTCCGATTTAGAGGATTTGATTCTAACTTTCTTTTTTTTCTTATTTTGATGCTTTTTATTTGTTGTCAAATTTCTTCTTTGTCCTGTTTGGTCATATGTTTGAAAGTTTAATTTTTAAAGAAAAATGAAACATATTTCTGTTTAGAATTTCATTTGATCTGTAAAGTTTTCTCTACAACCAAAGTGTTAATTAGAAAAACACAACTCTCTTGTTGTAATCTGATTTTATTTAGTCTTTTAAACATGTTTGGGAATAAAACGAACCCGTTTGGGTTTGGGAAGTAAAGCTGGTGGCGTGTAGGAACTCCAATCCTCTTCCTGTTGTGTTTTTATGCTTGTTGTGGCTTTAATCATCACAGATTTGGCTCTGGATTAGAAAATGTCTGGATAATCTGAAGCTAAAAGAGAACTTTGCCCCTTCTTGTCAGAGACCGTCCCCTAAAGTTTTTTTAGTTCAATCAACACTAGAGCTGCCACGATTACTCGACGACTAATGCTCTGTTAAAATAGTTGAACACTAATTTAAAAGCTGATTAATCATTACTTTTATGAGTCAGAGTGTAGTAAAGTTAAACACAGTTGTGGACGTTCAGCACAAAAAAATGTACTTTTTTATTATTTGAGTCAGTCAGATCAAAACTTTATCTTTAGTGAAAATAATTCCTTGTTTCCGATGCCGACCCTTTCCATCAAACTCAGTTTGACAGGTGACCTTTGACCCTATAGATCCGTCATATATAAAATTGATATTAAATTGTTCCATCATCTTAAGGGGCGGGGCATCTATCATAATGAAGGACAGAGGCTTCATGATTGGTTAAAAGTTTACTAAACTATCACTTTCATTGTCTTTATTCTTAGTTTACAGCTAATAATGGTTGAGGTGTGTTTTACATCCACTTTGTGCATGTCCTGATCAGTCGATTCATCTGTAAAGACAATCTGTGATTAGTCGACTGATAAAAGAATCATTGTGGCAGCCAGAATCAACACTTTCATTAGCTTTTAGCCAAGTTAACACAATCGGCAAAAAAAAAAACAAAAAAAGTTGTTTTTCATTTTTTAGCTCAATGTAATAAAGTTATTTGCCAGCAAAAATATCTCTTGTCACACACAGATTAGCCATCGCTGTTGGAAAGCTATACCCAACATTGGTCGAATGAGCATCACTCAGTATGAGGTGAGGAAGTGCTGTTTGACAAATAGACTCACTGAACACACCTAGTGCTAAGAGGCGACGCTGATGCTGCAGCTGAACACCATAGCGGTCTCATGTGCTTCTTTACATCACTGTAGAGGAATCTAGCAGACGTGTCTGAGTGTTGGGGAGAGCAGCTTCCACATCTATTAGGTTTGTGAGAGACTTTGTGAGCAGACACGTTTAAGGCCTGCAGGAACCAAGCTTTGATACTGGACAGAGAGGAACATCCTCCCATCACAGCATCAGACTGACGGCTGCGTTCTGACGTCGCCCACACATCAGCTGCACATCACCCCCACGCGGCGGTCCCCGCTCTGGTGCCCAACCTCTGTGTGTCTCGCCTGCAGATGTGGCAGATGATGATGACATCTTTGATCAGAGCAGAGCCCAGTGGGTTGTCTCTCAAGAAAGCATCCAGCGCAAGAGACGGCTGGGCAGGCGCTTCAAGAGGAGGAAGATCCTGAGTCAGTACATACCTGGAGGGATCCGCTCCCGCCGCTGCGGCGTCTGCCAGGGCTGCCAGGTGCTGGAGGACTGCGGGAAGTGCATCAACTGCCTGGACAAGCCCAAGTTTGGAGGCCCCAACACCAAGAGACAATGCTGCATGTAAGTGTGACGCCCACGTCTCCTTTGATGGAAGGCGGTGAGCGCTAGTCCTGTTTTAGAAATGTGAGTGTATCAGTGTGGTGGATAGGGCTGCCACGATTAGTCGACTAATCGATGACTAATCGACTATTAAAATAGTCGACAACTATTTTAATAGTCGATTAATCGTTACTTTATATTGTATGAAGTCAGAGTGTAGTAAAGTTGAAAGTTATAATAGCATTCTGCAGCTTTTTAGACTATTTTGGCATTTAATAAGTTTCTTTGGCCTTTTATGGAGTTTAGCTAATATTTAATCTACATGCTAGCTGTTTTGGCTAACTTAAGGTTTCTTTTTTTAGTTTTTGAAGCTATTTTTAAGTTTAACTAATATTTCAGCAGTATGCTAGCTATTTTGGTTAACTTTGGCTCTTTTTATTTTTTAGGCTAATTTGGCATTTAATTAATATTTCAGCTGGTTATCAACTTCAGCGTCTTTACATCCAGTTTTCGCACGACCCGATTAGTCGACTAATCGGAAAAAATAATCGGTGATTAGTCGACTATTAAAATAATCGTTTGTGGCAGCCCTAGTGGTGGACATCGTCTGAAGGACTTCTGCTTCCTCTGCAGATACAGACGGTGTGATCGGATTGAAAAAGCAAAGCTCCATCGGAACGGGAAATCCCTGAAAGGTGCGGGACGAAATATTAGCTTCTTATTTCATGTGAAACCTTCGTCATCGATCAGTTTAAAGGGTCTTTATATGATCTTAGAAGAATCTCCTGTTCTTTCCAGTCCGGCCGCGGTCTGACTCCTGGTCCGGCTCGCTGAAGAAGCCCTCCACCGGATTGGTGATCAGGAAACCGTCTCTGCGAAAGATCAAGCGGCGCTCCTTCAGCAATCTGCTCAAGTCAGAGTCTGATGAGGAAGAGGAGGAGAAATCCAACGCAGCTGCTTCTTCTAATCAAGGTAACGAACCACAACGAGCTTCTCTGCAGCTCCAAATCCAGTTCAGAACACGGAGACCTGCTCTGTGGGTCTGGAATTCTGGACCACATTTGTTTGAACTTTGGGTTTACACTGCTCCATTTTTGTATAAATTATTGGAGAGAATGATTAAAGCTGTCTTCAGACACTACCCGCCCCCTCCTGATCGCCCCCACACCCTGGGGCAGAAAGAGAGGGGATTTGTGAAACAGTCCGGTCCTTTAAACCTGGACTGATGAAGGACGGAACCGGGATTGTTAAGGGAAAGAATCAGGACTGAACCGGGACTGTAGAGGAACTGAATCTGAATTTTTGAGGGACTGAATCGGGATTGTTGCGGGACTGAATTGGGATTGTTGCGGGACTAAATTGGGATTGTTGCGGGACTGAATTGGGATTGTTGCGGGACTGAATTGGGATTGTTGCGGGACTGAATGGGATTGTTGCGGGACTGAATTGGGATTGTTGCGGGACTGAATTGGGATTGTTGCGGGACTGAATCGGGATTGTTGCGGGACTGAATCAGGACTGAATTGGAATAGTTGAGAGACTGAATCGAGATATTTGAGGGACTGAGTCGGGATTGTTGCGGGACTAAATCGGGACTGAATTGGAATAGTTGAGAGACTGAATCGAGATATTTGAGGGACTGAGTCGGGATTGTTGCGGGACTAAATTGGGATTGTTGCGGGACTGAATCGGGATTGTTGCGGGACTAAATTGGGATTGTTGCAGGACTCAATCGGGATTGTTGCGGACTGAATCAGGACTAAATTGGGATTGTTGCAGGACTCAATCGGGATTGTTGCGGGACTGAATCAGGACTGAATTGGAATAGTTGAGAGACTGAATCAAGATATTTGAGGGACTGAATCGGGACTAAATTGGGATTGTTGCTGGACTAAATCGGGATTGTTGCGGGACTAAATTGGGATTGTTGCAGGACTTAATCGGGATTGTTGCGGGACTGAATTGGGATTGTTGCGAGACTGAATCGGGACTAAATTGATATTGTTGCGGGACTAAATCGGGATTGTTGCGTGACTAAATTGGGATTGTTGCAGGACTGAATTGGGATTGTTGCGGGACTAAATCGGGATTGTTGCGGGACTGAATTGGGATTGTTGCGGGACTGAATCGGGACTAAATTGGGATTGTTGCTGGACTAATCGGGACTAATTGGGATTGTTGCAGGACTCAATCGGGATTATTGCGGGACTAAATCGGGATTGTTGCGGGACTGAATCAGGACTAAATTGGGATTGTTGCGGGACTGAATCGGGATTGTTGAGGGACTGAATCAGGACTGAATTGGAATAGTTGAGAGACTGAATCGAGATATTTGCGGGACTGAGTCGGGACTAAATTGGGATTGTTGCGGGACTGAATTGGAATAGTTGAGGGACTGAATCGAGACTAAATTGGGATTGTTGCAGGACTCAATCGGGATTGTTGCGGGACTGAATCAGGACTAAATTGGGATTGTTGCGGGACTGAATCGGGATTGTTGAGGGACTGAATCAGGACTGAATTGGAATAGTTGAGAGACTGAATCGAGATATTTGCGGGACTGAGTGGGACTAAATTGGGATTGTTGCGGGACTGAATTGGAATAGTTGAGGGACTGAATCGAGACTAAATTGGGATTGTTGCAGGACTCAATCGGGATTGTTGAGGGACTGAATCAGGACTGAATCAGAATAGTTGAAAGACTGAATCGAGATATTTGAGGGACTGAATCTGGACTGTTGAGGACTAAGTCGGAACTGAATGGGGACCGTTTAGAGACAGAATCCTTGTGCATCTGAATTGCGTTTTCAGTTTTCCCATGAAAGAACATCACAGAGACGATTTGCTGACTCTGTTCATATTAATGAACATCTCTGATGTCTTCACAGACGGCTCTCCTCACGGCGGCGTTCCTCTGCTGGACGAGCAGGCGGAGGCGGGAAAACATCGGCGGTTGTGTGGCAGATGGTTCCTGGCAGTACAGAAGCTCAAAGTAACTCCTGCTGCGTCTGATGTCCTTTTTACCTTTTATTCAGCTTCTTATTCAGCCTGGGTAAAGGGTTTTTTTGGATGGTTGTTACTTCTGCTTCATTTCTAAATGATGCTGAACTTTCTATTGTTGGTTATAGTCTTTAAAACATTTAACTTAAGAATATGGATGAATGCTGAAATATTCAGATTGGATGATGGAAACAAACTAGTAAAAACAGGAATCCGTCTAAAGGCTTTGAGGCTCTTTGTTTTTCATCTGCTTAACTTTTGATTTACATCAAATTTATTCCAAAAATACATTGCCCAGGCCTTGAACTCACTCTCCATATTAACACATGTTTAATTTTCCATCTTTCATGTTACTGTAATCTGGATGTTTTGTTCTCTGCATGTTTCTACCTGCTCTAAACCTCTCTGGGCTCTGGTTCATCTGCATGTTTTCATTTAAACCTGCTGTTTCAAGCTCTAAGTTCATTTATTTCTTTTCATTTCATAAAATCATTAGATGACTCTAGATGTCTTTTTAGATCCATTTTCTAAAGCTTCAGTTTCATTGATCACATTCTTCCATTAAAGCAGGGGTCTCAAACTCAATTGAGCCGGGGGCCGCTGGAGGCAGAGTCTGGGTGAGGCCGGGCCGCATCAGGATTTCCACAAGAAAATCGCTGATAAAACATTCCAATGTTCTCAAATATCTTTATTTTTAACACGAAATGATGAATGAATTAAATTAATTAATTTTAAAAAATGAATTAGAAAGTCAATCATTAATAATTAAAATAATAACAATGACCATACAGCAGACACAGACGACTGCAGAAACCACATTTTGACTGAATGACTACACTAGTGTTTCTCAAATGGTGGGGCGCGCCCCCCTGGAGGGAATGCGAATAAAACATGTTTACATTAGTTATGAATATTGTGCATAATCCTACATAGTAGTTGATAATAAATTCAATATAGCAAAATAAACCTAAAACTCAATTTACAATGAACCAATGTAAAAGAACTGAATCTCTGAGAAAAGACAGAATTCCATCACTGCTGTGGAGAGAAACAAGGAAAGATTGTTTTTACTTTGTCTGGAAGTTTTGGAAGTATTCTAAAAAAAAAAGAGAACAATTAATAAAACCGATTATTTAGAAGTTTTTTATTATTATTATAATTCTTTAATGATAATAAAAGTACAATATTTTGAGGAAATATACCTTTAACTTGAGCAAATTAACTGATACTATTGATGTTTTCAGCTGAAGGGGGGGGGGGGGGGTGTCAAAGAGAAAATACCTGACAAACACTAGACAAGAGAAAACTATTTTATTCAGTTTCAAATGTCTGTATTTAACAGAACCTCCTTCATTTCTGAGCTGAGAGCAGCGCTGACTGAAAGCTCAATAAAAACACTGCACACCAGAATTCCTGGCCTCCGCGTCGGGAGCGCGCGTCTGGAGCGCGCGTTGCAACGCAAGTTTTTAAATCTGGTCTCAAGCTCTACACACAAATCGGGCACGCACTGAGCGCAAGCTGAGTCTTCAACCCGGTTCCATATTTCACGCACAGTCGCAGCAGCGCTAATGAACGGTAAAAACACCAGCTACTGCGTGCGTGACCGCGCTGCTCCGGTGATTCTGCTCGCTCGCGGGCATCACTCACGCACGCGGAAGTAGTCAGTCTCTTTCGCAAGGACTTTTTCTTTTCGTGGAGGAGGAAAAAGCGCACGCGAGGGTCTGATTTATGGGGGTTCTGACAATATTTGGAATATTTGATGTGTGCGCGGATTGTTGCGCGGCGTCAGAAACACGCTTTTTGATAAGCGGCAGGCTTTGTGTCACGTGGCGAAAGAGGAGCGGGGCCCGCGAATCCCGTTCAGTGAGAAAGCACTTCCAGCAGCTTCATGGCTCCTCCTCCACCCAGCTGATTGGAGGAATGAATTAAAGAGTGAGGAGGTTCGGACAGCGCGCCGATGTCCCGCCCTCCAGAGCCATATACCTTACCGTGATTGGTTCGTTCAGCTTAGCACACAACAACTGTCATTCATATCAGCCTGGCGGGCCGCACTAACAGTAATCTTTCATATGAAGACGGGGGCCGCAAATTATCATCCTGCGGGCCGCAGATTGCCCGCGGGCCGCGAGTTTGAGACCCCTGCATTAAAGCTAATCATTTAGGAAGTGAAGTAAACTGGTTTTATTTAGTTTGTAATGTGTCATTGATTTAGTCAGATCTGACACATTTAGGAAAAAAAGAACTTTAAAGTCAGTTTGTTGCTGCTTCACTCATTTTACTTTCATTTTTTTCCTGTTTTGACTGATTTCTACAAACTTTTGCTGTTCAGATCTGTAACATTTTAAAGACTCACTCTGATGAAAATGCTGTTTCAAATAATAAGATTAAAATGACATTTCTGAGAATGTCTTTCTTCAAAATGTGAATCAGGAGCAGATGAAAAAGGTCATGTATGTGATGAAGAACATACGTTGTGGGCAGAGCCACGAGGACCAATACTGTTTGGTTGGGGTGTGAGGGCTCCGCCCACAACTCAGACAAATGTCTAATGAACTGCTGCCGCTCTACAGAAACTATGTCCTGGAAAAAAACACCAGTTTGTTAGATGTAGTCTGAAAACAATATAATCATAATTAGAAGATCTCTGAGATGCTTGAGATCAGATGATCAGATAATGACCAGATTATGATCAGATTTAGATCAGATTATGATCAGATTATGATCAGATTATGATCAGATTTAGATCATATGATGATCAGATTTAGATCAGATTATGATCAGATTTAGATCATATGATGATCAGATTTAGATCAGATTATGATCAGATTTAGATCAGATTATGATCAGATTTAGATCAGATTATGATCAGATGACGATCAGATTATGATCAGATTTAGATCAGATTTAGATCAGATTATGATCAGATGATGATCAGATGATGATCAGATTATGATCAGATTATGACCAGATTATGATCAGATTTAGATCAGATTATGATCAGATTTAGATCATATGATGATCAGATTTAGATCATATGATGATCAGATTATGATCAGATGATGATCAGATTTAGATCAGATTATGATCAGATTTAGATCAGATTATGATCAGATTATGATCAGATTTAGATCAGATTTAGATCAGATTATGATCAGATGACGATCAGATTTATATCAGATGACGATCAGATTTAGATCAGATTATTATCAGATGATCATCTGATGATCGGAGTGGGGCTTTAAGAGGTTTTCCAGCTTGTATCTTCTGCCTCCGTCTTCCTCTCACTGATTGATCCTCATGATTGAACTGCTTTGATCCTCCATACAGATGGATGTGTTTGTGTTACAGAGAACCTGGTTGGTTTGTTTCTGTATTTTATTTATGTGTTGTGAGTTTCCCTAAACGCTTAAATACTCAGAGCAGAGAGGTGATGGCAGCGATGGAGTGCAGATCTACCCACCGTGTTTCTATAGGCTTTTATTTTCTTGTATTTCCTGTTTTCCTGCATCAAAACGAAGACGTTGAGTCTCGCATCTGGACTTCAGATCTCGGCTTTAAAATCCATCGAGTGATGAAATGTTTCAGGAGGGAAGCTCTGATATCCAGATTCCACGACTCTGCTCTAGAAAATCATTTATAGAAACTGCATGAGAGGAAACGTCGCATTCTCGTTAAATGGAAGTACGAGTCGATGGTTTTGGCTGCTCGCGGAGGTGACATGAACGCCGGCAGATCCCAGGCTTTTCTCTTTGCGTCTCGCTGCTGAATCCCTCCACTCCTGTTTCCTCCTCCTCCTCCTAACAGACGTCACGCTGCTCCTCCCTCTGCTCTCCTTTGGCTGCCGCCGGCCGTCTCCTCTGCATGCTCTAGTATTAGTGTGACGTTGGCATTCGTCTTGCTGGTTGGCTTAGGCGGTTCCCTCCTCCACAGGCGCAGGACAACACGGAGAAGACGGAGTCCAGACCGAGCCGAAGTCCAACGGCGAAGCTGCAGAAGCAGCTGCGCGTGCGCTTACAGCGCCTGCCCGATCGTGTGCTGCGGGCCGCCGCTCTTTGTTCGCCTCACCAGACGCCTCAGTGTGTGGATCGGTGCATTGCGCCGCCGTTAACTCAGCCTGGCCCCTCGGGGCCGTCCTGTCCCGTAACGATCTCTGCTGCAGAACCGTCCCGGCCTAAAACGCTCTCGGCGGCCCCGCACGAGATCACAGCCAAAAATCTGGTCTTACGCTTGCACCGTCTGCACTTGAGCAAACTTCTGCCCCCAGCAGTAGCTGATCCGTCCGTGCCGCACCCCCCAGAACTCTGGCTTAATGAGACTTTCAAAGCTAACGGCGATAAAACGCCCCCGCAAACCGACGGGCTAGCCTCACAGTCACAAGAGGAGGTGCAAGAAGAGCAGGAGGAGGTGCACTCTGGTGGGACGCAGCATGAAGAGGAAAAGCCAGACTCTTCTGTGGAAGAGACGGTGCTGCAGAGCTGCCAGACATCTGACCCACACTGTGTCCTTCGTTCCCAGACTCCTGCAGAGTGTGCATCCGTGAACACCCTGACGGGGTTAAGTAACGGCTTTAACCAAAAGGGCCTTTTGCACAACAAGCACAAGATCCGAGTCGACTTTAAGGTGAGTCGGACGCTCAGCTCTGTGACGCCTCCATGCTGAGGGCTACAGATCAGGGAGGGCGACCCCAGGCCTCGAGGGCTGCAGGAATGCGGCCCTCGAGGCCTGGAGTCGCCCCTCAGTTCATTATCACCACGTTATGATATGTCATAAACGCTTTCACTCACTTTTTATTCATTATTTATTCTGGGGTTATGAGGTATGAAAGAACTTTATGAACGAAGATTGAGGTGAACACAAAGTAAACCGAGCACCGTGACTGTACAGGAGAACTGGAGTGAGTGTGACGTCATCCACAATGACTGTACATGAGAACTGGAGTGAGTGTGACGTCATCCACAATGACTGTAGATGAGAACTGGAGTGAGTGTGACGTCATCCACAATGACTGTACATGAGAACTGGAGTGAGTGTGACGTCATCCACAATGACTGTAGATGAGAACTGGAGTGAGTGTGACGTCATCCACAATGACTGTACATGAGAACTGGAGTGAGTGTGACGTCATCCACAATGACTGTACATGAGAACTGGAGTGAGTGTGACGTCATCCACAATGACTGTAGATGAGAACTGGAGTGAGTGTGACGTCATCCACAATGACTGTACATGAGAACTGGAGTGAGTGTGACGTCATCCACAATGACTGTAGATGAGAACTGGAGTGAGTGTGACGTCATCCACAATGACTGTACATGAGAACTGGAGTGAGTGTGACGTCATCCACAATGACTGTACATGAGAACTGGAGTGAGTGTGACGTCATCCACAATGACTGTAGAGGAGAACTGGAGTGAGTGTGACGTCATCCACAATGACTGTAGATGAGAACTGGAGTGAGTGTGACGTCATCCACAATGACTGTAGATGAAAACTGGAGTGAGTGTGACGTCATCCACAATGACTGCAGATGAGAACTGGAGTGAGTGTGACGTCATCCACAATGACTGTACATGAGTACTGGAATGAGTGTGACGTCATCCATAATGACTGTACATGAGAACTGGAGTGAGTGTGACGTCATCCATAATGACTGTACATGAGAACTGGAGTGAGCACATAGTTCAGGGAGATGTTTTATTCTTCCGTTCATGTGTGTCTGCTCAGAGTTTTAAATCATTTTTTAGTTGATGAGCAGAGTCCCCCCCCCCCCCCCCTGACTGTCTGGATTCCTGTTGCAGGAGGACTGTGGTGTGCAGAACGTCTGGCTCATGGGGGGTCTGAGCGTTCTGGCCTCCGCCCCCACGACCCCTCAGCCGGTCTGTCTTCTGTGTGCCAGTAAAGGCCGGCATGAGGTTTGGAAGCTCCGCCCCTTGAGGACGCATCCCTCTGGGTTTGATGGCTCCACTGAATCATCTTTCTCTCCTTTCAGATGATTTTCTGCCAGATCTGCTGTGAACCGTTTCACAGTTTCTGCCTCACTCCAGAGGAGTGCCCCCAGGAGGACTCCAAGGAGAACTGGTGTTGTCGGCGCTGCAAATTCTGTCACGTTTGTGGGCGAAGAAGTAAGAGTGCAAAGGTGAGCAGCGGCGTCTTCAGAGACGGAAACCAGGAAGAGGATCGGGTTCTGTCAAAGAGAGACTATTCCAAATATCACATTTTAACTTGTTTATGTTTTTAAAACCACAATTCTATTTATATTTTTAAAATCTAATGAAACAAAATTAAAGGTGGAGCTTGGAACTGAAATGAAGCCATCGACTCCAGAACCTCCCTGATGATTTGGACCTGGGGTGTCCAACTCAATCCATGGGCCGAACAGGATCAACATTTATTTAAAACACGCCAAAACGACATCTTTAAGACTTAAAAAGCATTTAAACATAATAATGAACTAGATATGATAATGTTAGTGTGAATGCTGTGAGCTGAATCTGTCTGCTGAAGATGTTAAAGCTGATAGCTGAAGATTCTGAAATCAATACTTAAAAACACTCAAGCTGATAGCTGAAAACACTGATGATGATGATGATGATGATGATGGCTGTAAAGTTTTTGGTCATCTTAACTATTAGCTAAACTTCAAAATAGCCTAAAAAATCTATCTGGAGGGTTGATGAAATAATTATGAATAATAAAAAAAGCAGGAATATTATTCCAGAATAAACTCTCAATATTTTACTCTCCATAAAAATAGATTTTGTTCAAATTCTACAAGTTAGAAATGAGAACAAGATAACATTGGGTCATTAAAATAAAATAAAATGATCTGGAGGGCCGGATAGTGTTACCTGAGGGCCGGATCCGGCCCCCGAGCCTTGACTTTAACTTTGTCTCCGTGTCTGAACCTTGACCGCTCAGCAGCTGGGATAGGCTCCAGCACCTCTGAACAGGTGTTCATCCTCATGTTTTGGTTTCCGTGTGTCCAGCCGGTGTTGCAGTGCCGCCGGTGTCAGACCTGCTACCACCCTTCCTGCCTGGGACCAACGTACCCCAAACCTGTGAACTGCGACTTGCCCTGGGTGAGAGCTCGGGACTTCTCTGGTTCAGGTTTTGAGTTTCACAGCTTAAAACTTTCTTAAATCTTTTTTGGAGGTTTTAGAGTAAAGAACAGACATCCTGAGACTGCAGTCACATCCATTTGTCCTTTAGTTTACTCTATGTTTAGTTGAAAGAATTGCCCCTCAGGGGTAAATAAAGTTGCTTGAATTCTCTCTTCTTGCACCTTTTGAAGATATTTGTACATTTTAGGTATTAAACTTAGAATATCTTTTGCTGTTGTCAAAAAATATTCTTTCCTGAAGTTGAATCAAAGTTTAAAAACATGTTTTATTTATTATATGCTCAGGTGTGCATGACCTGCATTCGCTGCAAAAGCTGCGGCGTGACTCCAGGAAAGACCTGGGACCTGGCCTGGAACCACGAGGAGGACCTCTGCCCAGAATGCACCGTTCTCAACAAGAAAGGTGAGAGTTCTTTATGTTCAGTCCCAGTCTGATGGAAGAGAGGGTTAATGAGGATGTGGGTTCTGTTTTAGGTCATTTCTGCACCGTCTGTCATAAGTGTTATGAAGACAGCAGCCCGCCGCTGCACATGATCCAGTGTTCTGACTGCAAACACTGGATCCATCCCAAATGTGAAGGACTCTCAGGTACGTTCATCATGAACTCATGAAGGTCATGTAGATCATGTAGAGCAGGAGAGTCAAACTCAATCACACGAAAACCCAAAACACAGGATGAACATTCATGAAACACTCTAGAACTACATTTTAAAACTTTAAAACCGTAACTTTTTAGCATAATTATGAACTAGATATAAAGCATTACCTGTGATGATGCTAGTGTGAATGATGGAAGCTGAATTTGAACGCTGAAGATGCTGAAAATGCTGAAGCTGAAAATGCTGAAGCTGATAGACACTAAAAGATTAGCTAAATACCAAATTAGCTTTGAAAAACCCCCAACAAACTAAGGTTAGCCAAAACAGCTAGCATGTAGCTAACATATTAGGTAAACTCCAAAATAACCTTAAAAATCTTAGTAAATGCCAAAATAATACAAAAATTGTAGCAGAATGGAAATTTATTAAATTGTAAAACTGTAACTTTGTAACATAATTATGAATAATAAAAATGCAAGAATATTATTCCAGAATAAATCGACTTAAACCTTAAATAACTTTCAATATTTTACTCTCCATAAATATATATTTTGTCAAAATGATACAAGTTAGAAATGAGAACAAGATAACATTAATAACAATAAAGTAAACTGATCTGGAGGGCCGGACCCGGCCCCCGGGCCTGGACTTTGGAGTGACTTCTCCTTCCTGCTGCTTGACAGAGGAGCTCTTTGGACTGCTGTCGACTCAGCCGGACTCGCAGTTCACCTGCTCCCCTTGCAGAGGAGCCGAGGACAGCTCCTTGAAGACGAGTCTGCAGGCCAAGCTCCTGGCTGGGCTGGAGGAGGTGCTCACGGACCTCCTCTCCTCCAGCAGCATGCAGCACCTCCTGCTCTGTGAAGCGGTAAGACACTGCAGACGACCACAAGGATGGATCGGATGGTTCCTATCTCAGATCCAAAGTGATGGTTTGTGTTTTCAGTGTGTGGAAGCAGCAGGAGTGGAGAGGGAGCAGCAGTCTGTCTGTGACCTGCAGGCTGTGCAGCACAAGCTCACAGGGCGGGGCTACACTTCCATAGTGAGTTCTCCTCCAGATCCATGACTCCAGTTCACCTGACTGTTTACCTGAGCTGAGAGAATTCTGTTCTCTAACTGAAGTGTGATGTCATCTATGATGACTGTACATGAGAACTGGAGCGAGTGATGTCATCTATGATGACTGTACATGAGAACTGGAGCGAGTGTGATGTCATCTATGATGACTGTACATGAGAACTGGAGCGAGTGTGATGTCATCTATGATGACTGTACATGAGAACTGGAGCGAGTGATGTCATCTATGATGACTGTACATGAGAAACTGAGCGAGCGAGAGTGTGATGTCATCTATGATGACCGTACATGAGAACTGGAGCGAGTGTGATGTCATCTATGATGACTGTACATGAGAACTGGAGCGAGTGTGATGTCATCTATGATGACTGTACATGAGAACTGGAGCGAGTGATGTCATCTATGATGACTGTACATGAGAACTGGAGCGAGTGTGATGTCATCTATGATGACCGTACATGAGAACTGGAGCGAGTGATGTCATCTATGATGACTGTACATGAGAACTGGAGCGAGTGTGATGTCATCTATGATGACTGTACATGAGAACTGGAGCGAGTGTGACGTTAACTATGATGACTGATGACTGTACATGAGAACTGGAGCGAGTGTGATGTCATCAATGATGACTGTACATGAGAACTGGAGCGAGTGATGTCATCTATGATGACTGTACATGAGAACTGGAGCGAGTGTGACGTTAACTATGATGACTGATGACTGTACATGAGAACTGGAGCGAGTGTGATGTCATCTATGATGACTGTACATGAGAACTGGACTGAGTGTGACATCATCCATAATGGCTGCGAGCTAACTGACTGAAGAGCGCCTTCCTTCCTTCCTTCCATCCATCCATCCTTCCATCCATCCTTCCATCCTTCCATCCTTCCATCCATCCATCCTTCCATCCATCCTTCCATCCTTCCATCCTTCCATCCATCCATCCATCCATCCATCCATCCATCCATCCATCCATCCATCCATCCTTCCATCCATCCATCCATCCATCCATCCATCCATCCTTCCATCCTTCCATCCTTCCATCCATCCATCCTTCCATCCATCCTTCCATCCTTCCATCCTTCCATCCATCCATCCTTCCATCCATCCTTCCATCCATCCATCCTTCCATCCATCCATCCATCCATCCTTCCATCCATCCTTCCATCCTTCCATCCTTCCATCCATCCATCCTTCCATCCTTCCATCCATCCTTCCATCCTTCCATCCATCCATCCTTCCATCCTTCCATCCATCCTTCCATCCATCCATCCATCCTTCCATCCTTCCATCCATCCATCCATCCATCCATCCATCCATCCTTCCTTCCTTCCATCCTTCCGTTCTCTTCCAGAAAGCGTTCCACGCTGATGTTGCTGCTGTGATGAGGAGAAGACTGAAGGAGGAAGAACTTCTTCCTGAAGACCAGAAACAAACTCCTCAGGCTCGGGCTCATTACATCCAGGTGAGCATCCTCCCTCCTCCTCCTCTTCCTCCTCCCCCCCCGTTCCACCACCAGAGATCTCTCTGCTGGACCTCACCTCCCGTCTCTAACAGGTGATGAAGAGGGTCTTCAGCTGGTTTCCTGCTTGCTATTTTAAGAAGTGGACTTCCTTCTCTGAAGAATTTCCCAGGTGAGTACAGAAAGGATCCTCCCTTCAGGTACGCGGCCCCTCCGTGTGACGCGCCGGCGTTTCCGTCTCGTTTCAGCGGCATGCTCCCCGACGCCGTCCTGCCGCCGTCTCAGGAGCACAGCTACGCCCAGTGGCTGGAGCGGACGTACCAGGCCAGAGCGCCGCAGGGCGAGGGCGCGGCGCCGGCGGTCAGAGCGTGGCGGCCCGGCTCCCCTCACGTCCTCCCTCTCTACCAGCAAGGTACGTGAACGTTCCGGATTCTCTGCAGCATCTGAGGAAGAATGTGAGGAGGTTCTTCTGTTGATGTTCTCAGACTCCATGAAGACCGGAGACGTGAGGCACTGCGTCCTCTGCCAGCAGTACGGAGACTCTCCCACCAGAGTAAGTCTGCTTGTTTGGAGCTTGATCCATGAGCAGATCTGGACAGATTACTGTAGACCCTCCAGGATGTCACCATGGCAACCATTGCATAGAGATGTGCATCAAATATCAAACGCAGTCAGCGGTCTGTCATGACAGAGTATTAGGGCCGGTTTGAAAATAAAATATTGTTTTTAAATTAAGACTTTCCTCATACATTTAAAAGATTTAAAGTCATAAATTGATCATAAGCAAAAGTCATAATATTGTTGTTTTTGGTGGCCATAGTTCTTAATTAACATAAGCTGTGGTTTTATTCTAAACTGTTTAAATCAATAAACACATATCCAGATCCAGAAGTTGATCTGCGGTTTCTATTTATGATAAATGAAAGAACAACAGCGCTGTACGTGGTTATGGTGAAGTATTTTCCTACACGTCAGGATAACAGCAGATGGAAGATGAGAACGTGACGTTTAGTCAATAATGGGGCAGAAAATCATTTAAAAAATGAAATCACAAATCTAGAAAAAATTAATTTCCTTTTTTTTAGTTACAGTATTTTCAGCTACTTATTATCTGCAAATAATCTTGATATGAAATCACACATAAAATCATAGAATTAACCCTTTAAGGATCTAAAACTCTGTTTTTATCTGTATTTGAATTTTATCTGCAGCTTATTCAGTTCATTTCTCTTGTGATTCTATCTTTATTTAGTCATTTTTACATGTTCTATTCAAACACTGGACGTAATGAAAGTTTAGGTAGAATTTACAATAAAATCAATAAGAATCAAATTTGTCAATTAACTGATCAACATGTTTTTATTTTTTTCTCATACATTTTCTTTATTGTGTTTGGAAAAAATGATCAAACGTTTTTGTTGGAGAGAATTTTGATCCTGCTGGATTTTAGGTTGGCTGATCACAGGTGGGGGCGTGTCCGTCCACTCTGGACCTCCCACGTCGTCGGTGGGCGGGACTTTCACAGAGAACCGGAGAGTTTCTGCAGCTGTTGGACAAAGCTGATGCTTGTTGTTGTGGGAAGTTTATGTCGGTCACCATCTCTGATCAAACAGTAGTTGGTTTTCTCCATTAGGCTCCGCCCCCAGAGCAGATGCACTGCTGCATTATGGGTCAATATCCACAGCCCTGATCAATCTTGAACATTTGATGTTCGTGATGGTCTGTCTGTTTTAATGAGTGACAGTTTGTGTGTATTAGGGCGGAGTTTAGGAAAAATACACACAAGCAACAGCATAGCAGGAGATTCCCTCCGTTTGTGTTAACAAACCTTCAGAAAAGCACGTTGGTTTCTGGTTGATCTGTTCTTGGATTTGGGTAACATCAGGTTACCATAGTAACAGGACGGGCATCAGGATCAGAATGAGAATCCTGTGGTTCTGCTTGCTGGTTCTGTAAGGCCCGTTGGAGCCCGTTCTGCTGATGTTTGGACTCGTTCTGTCATAACGCCGTTTCTCCCGCCGGTTGACGCGTGCGGTGTCTTTGACCCGGACAGGACGCGGGCCGGCTGCTGTACCTGGGTCAGAACGAGTGGGCGCACGTCAACTGCTGCCTGTGGTCTGCAGAGGTCTACGAGCAGAACGGCGCTCTGCTGCAGGTGCACAGTGCGGTCTCCAGGGGGCGCCATCTGGTAAGAACCGCATCGTGACTCCCGGCTCGCAGCTCGACCGCGGTTCTGACCCGACCCGTCTTCTCTCCCAAGCGCTGCGACCGCTGTGGGCAGTCGGGAGCCACGGTGGGCTGCTGCCTCGCCACCTGCCAGAGTAACTTCCACTTCATGTGCGCCCGCGCCGAAAACTGCGTGTTCCAGGAGGACAGGAAGGTGTACTGCTGCATGCACCGGGAGCTGGTCAGCACCAAGGTACCGCAGAACCCAAACCGCAAGGAGCTCCTGGTAGATGCTGGGATGCTAGAACACACTGGTCTGTACATCACCTCCAGGTGGTTCCGGGGGCGGGCTTTGAGGTGCGGCGCCGTGCGTATGTGGACTTTGAGGGGATCAACCTCAGGAGGAAGTTCCTCACGGGCCTGGAGCCAGAAACCATCACCATGACCATCGGTACCGCTCAGCGCTGTCAGATGAAAGTCGTGTTTCTAGCGGTCGACTGACGTCCTCGTCTGTCTTCTCCACGTTTACAGGATCGCTGCAGATTCAGAAACTGGGAGTTCTGTCCGAATTATCCTCCAACGGTCGGATGCTGTATCCTGTGGGGTATCAGTAAGTTCTTCTGTCTCTGCTGCTTCAATCAGGAGGATGAGGACAAACAGAAGGATCCTTCAGTCTTCCTGTTTCTAACTGAAACCTGCTGAGCTCCTCACTGCTCAACGTCATAGAAGATCTGATCACGATCAAACATCTCTGTAGACTGAAGCCCATTCTGTGCAGCAGGTAGGGCTGTGGATCGTTGTTTAGGTGGTGATCCGATACGATTCACGAATCAAGCTCAACGATTCACGAGTTGAACCACGATTCTTACTTTTTAATATAATGTTTATTGCTATGAAAATATTTACTAGATGGAGGAAAATTGAAATTATTTGTATTAAATCACCAACATTTATACATTTATTTAGAACAGTAGATCAGAATCAACAAAATTGATTTTAAAAAACCCCAAAAAGATTCAGATAGAAAGAAATTTTGTCATTTTAAACTTTTTTTTTGTCAGCCTTCTGGTTAAGTTCAGCAGTAACATAAACAACATAAAGAGGATAAAAATACTGCCGTTTTGGATCATTTAAGAACAAAACTTAAAAATGTTTCCCACATTTTTTTTATCTTCAAAGTTCTTCAATATGTTTCGGTGCAAAGCCCGTGTGAAAAAAGTATTTTTTCTGCAGCAGAATCAGCTGATTCACGTTGATTACATCTTCCTTCCAGCAGCGTTTCTTCAGAATAAGATGGAGTTTCGTTAATTGCTTAAACTGTTGAAGAGTTACCATAACCAAAAGAATGTAAACACTGAGATAAAGCTCAGATGTTAAAGCTAATTCATTTTTTCAGAAGTTATGTCAGTGAACAGAACTTCAGTCTCAGTTTTTGAACGGAAAAAATTTTTCGCTAGTTTTACTTTGAAAACCGGAAGTTTCTCCGCAACTAAGATGTGTTTATTTTCGGTTACTACCGCGGCTCTTTCGGCTTTGTTTTAGTTTGTAAACTTAAAATGATACATTAATCTGAAGTCCAGAAGAAAAATACATCGTTACCAGATAATATTCTGATCATATTTTACTACAATTTACTGTATTTATAAAGATCGCAAATCAGCGATCTTGGACGTCGCGAATATTCATACTCAGATTTTCGGGAGCAGATCGCAAATACTCGAGCACCCGGATGCTCGTTACAGCCCTAGCAGCAGGGGTCTCCACAGCTGCTCTGTGAGGGTCTCATCCATGGTTTCATTTCTGATTGGGGGGGTGTAATCTAACAGGAAAAGTGTAACTATCTCAGCCTAAACGTCAACATTTAAGGTTTTACATGACCACATTTTAAATCGTTCTTCTCTGTAATCTTCACAGAAAAACAACACTAAAACATTTTAAAATCTAGATCTGTAGCATTCTATGTAGCTGAAGATGTTTACATTGATGCCTAAAAACACTGAAGCTGAAAACGTTTAAACTGTTTAGTGCCAAAGTACACGAAGACACTTAAAAAATCCTAAATTACAGCTAAAATGTAGCTGAAAAATGTCTAATTTAGGAGGAGGGCCAGAGTTTGGAGATCATCTCCAACCAATCAGGACGCAGAACACCATACAAAAGCATCTAAAGGTCTGTAGTGACAAACCTCGTCCTGGTTTTGTCCTCAGATGTTCCCGGTTGTACTGGAGCACCGTGGATCCCCGGAGACGCTGTAAATACACCTGCAAAGTGACGGAGGTCAGCACGCCACTGCCCGGCGAGGAGCAGGACCCCAGATGGGACAGAGAGCAGAACCACACCATCGTCCACAGTCCCGGTCAGGACTTCACAGGTGATTCCACGTCTGCTGCGCTCGAGACCGCTCCATAGACCGAATTATCCTCGGCACAGAAAAAGGGGCGTGTCTATTGCTATGGATTCTTAAATATGCTAAAAGAATCTGGAAGTATTTAACAAATGAAATCCAGACCTTTAACCAATCGGACCCGTTGGAAGCATTTGTGACTCATATTTCAAAATAAAAGTCAACACTGGAAATGCTTTTCATTTTCAACAATTTATTCAACTTAAATGAAATATAAAATTACATTTGATGTTTCATTTCAGTTATCGTATACATTTGTACCAAAATTCAATTAGAAATATGAATATTGAAATACAGAAAAACAGAAAAGTATTTTCATTTTCACTGTACATCTGCATCAGTTGACTCAAAAATAAAAGGAAACAGCAGTTCAGTTCTCTGAATGTCTGTTTCTTATAAACCTCTCATTCTGTAAGTTCATCAATGATTTTCTGTTCTTAATATAAGTTAACGAGAACAGCATGTCGTATGTGGACAAACCAAAGCAGAAGAAGAGCGAGCACTGACCTCATCGAGGTGCTCAAACGGATTTATGAGACGTGAAAATGAAAAACCTTCATTGGTTTGTTACTTTAATACGTCTCAGAATGAGCATTGATGGAGAAAATGGAAACACAGTTTGGAGGATTGATTTTTCATTTTATTTAAGACACTGAAAATGAAAAAGCATTTCTGTTTATGTATTTTAATTTTCTAATTTGATTTATCTTATTTAATTTTGGTACAAACTTATAAAGAACTTTTTGAAAATGAAACATCAAATGATTTTTTCTTTATCATTTGAGTTATTTATAGAAACTGATGTTTTATTTCATGTAAGAGACGAGTGGTGCAGTGAAACACAAACGCTCCCGTTACCATGGCGACCAGGATCCTTTGGACTCTAATGGAATTCATTTGACCCGTATATAAATAAATGTCTGAATAGTTTCTCTGTTCTGTATCTCGAGTCGTCGTCACTGCAGCGTTGAGCGTTCTCCTGGTCCTGCAGATCTAGTCCTCCTCATTCTATAGATCATCTCTGAACCTTCAGCAGCTCACCTGCAGCTTCACCTTCAGACGATCTTTCTTTCTGCCTCAAATACCAAAACCTGCTTCATTTCCCAGACACGCCGTCTCCAGAGTGTTTAAGCCCCTCCCCCAGCCCGCTGAAGTCCACCACGCCTTCGCCCAACGCCAGAGTCGCCACCACGCCTGGACCCAGAAGTCCCGGTTACTCTCACACCAGGAGGCCTGCCGGCGGCTCGTCCCGCCCCCTCCCGTCTCCAGGTCAGTGGGCGGTCCTCCGGTGTTGCTGCGTGTTTGGAGCCGCTGGCTGACGGCGTTTCCTCTCTGCGCCCGTCAGGGTCGGCGCCCCAGAAGCCCCACCCCATCCTGACGCTCAGAGACCTGGAGGACACCCGCCGCCCCCGCCGGCTCTCCTCACGGAGCCGCTGCAGCTCCTCCCCGACAGAGAGCGACGCCCCCGCCCCCGTGGGCCTCCGCCCCGCCGCCCCCCCCAGGTGCAGCCTGTTCAACTCTCCCCCGAGACTGTCAGCCGTGGGGGCGTCCTCCCCCCCCCTCTCCAGGCAGAACTCCTCATCTCCGGTTTGGAGCTCCCCCCCACGCTCCGGCGCCGGCCTCCCCGCAGCTCTGTCCCCCCAGCAGGGGGCGCTCACGCGCTCCCCCCGAGGACGGCAGAACTTTAAGATCACCACCCCGGTGTCTGCGGAGGTTCCTCAGGACTTCCTGGCCTCGTCGGAGACGGAGGACGCTGCCGTGGCAACGACCAATGGGATCTCTCTGTCCCCCGACAACCTGGAGGAGGAGGTGGCCCAGCTGATGTCCCAGGACCTGCCGTGCACCGTGTTCGACCCCGACACCGAGGTGGCCGTGGCCTCCATGCTGAACGCCAAGCTGGAGTTCGACGACGCCTTCCTGTCCGAGAACGTGGCGCTGAACTGCGGGACAGCCGGCGCCAGAGGAGAGGCGGCGGCGGAAGGTTCTCAGAAAGAGCCGGGGGGCGGCGGCTCGGAGGACGAAGACTCCGGACGCTACCTGAAGTTCTCACGGACCGTGGTGTGCGAGGCCGCCGGTGGCGCCGCTTCTTCCGCTCCGGCGCCGTCCGCTCCGTCCATCTCCCAGCTGGACGGGGCGGACAGCGGGTCGGAGGACGATGACGGCGAGGACGGCGAGGAACAGGACGAAGGCACCTGTCAGAACACGCCCACGAAAAAGCTAACCATCGCCCTGAAGCGGCTGGAGTCCGTCTTTAGCGCGTCGAAGCCGAGCACGGGCCCACAGACGGAGGCGGAGCTTCAGGAAGGCTCCTCCCCTCCTGACCTGCTGGAGTCGGGGTTATCCCACAGCGAGCTGACTCTGCACAGCGAGGAGGTGTCCCAGGACGAGCTGGTTCTGTCCTCAGAGACGGGTCATTTCGTGTCCTCTGAGGAGGTTTCCACGGAGCGGCCGAGCGCCGGCGCCGGCGCCAACCCGGAAAAAGACGACGACAGTTCGTCAGGAGAGTCCGTGGGAGGGTTCCAGGACGACGTCAACGATCCGGATTACTCCCCGGAGCCTCCGACCAAGAAGAGTCCCGTCAAAACCTTCGGCGTGAAGGCCCGCCCCCTGCTGGCGCCCGCCCCCTCCCCCGCGGTGGGGCTGGCGAGGGACTGCTTTAGGCCCAAACTCAGCCTGCCTCTGCCACGCCGACCCGAGCTCGCTCCGGCAAACAGACCCGCCTCTTCTCCCGCCGCGGCGTTCTGTACGGTCCCACGACCCGTCACCTCCCCCATCATCATCAACGGGTTGAATACTTTACCCGTTCAGGCCAAAACCATCGCCGTGCGCCTGGAAAACGCCAAACCTCAAGCTCAGTTCCCACCAAACCCAGCCACCGACCCGGCGGCGCCTCAGGCTCCGGCACGCCAGGTCCTGCTGGTCAACCGCCACGGCCAGATTCTGGTCAAAGACCCGCGCTCCAACACCTTCCAGCAGCTCCCCGCCTCCTCCCCCAGCTACCAACGAATCAGCAGCATCGCCAAGATCCTCCACCGGGACGGCGCCGTGCAGGCGTCCGTCCCCCGGGTCATCCTGAAGACCGGGCCCAGCCAGCCCGCCGTCACCGTGTCGGCGCCGCCCAACCACGGCGCCGCCGAGAAGAAGATCATTTACAGGATGGTTCCGGTCAAGAGCGGCGCCGTCACCACCCCCGCGGTTCCGCTCGCCGTGCAGACGCTCCTCCAGCCGGCGTCCTCCGCTCTGAGAGACGGCGCCGCTCGCATCATAATCAACAGAACCGCGGTCTCTCACGGCGACCCGGCGAGGCCCAAACCCATCATCCTCGGCAGCACGCCGCAGCTCGCCTCCAGACTGCTGGTGTCCCCCCCGACCGCACCTGCAGAGGACTCACCTGAGCCGGGCGGGGACGACGGCGGCCGGCAGCAGGCCCGAGTGAAGCGGGTGTCCTCCATGACGGAGCGGAGCCACAGGAAGAAGGCCCGGATGGACTTCCTGAAGGATCCGGAAGATTCTGAGAACCTCAGGAGAGCAGGTAGGAGGTCTACGGCCCCGGTACCAGTCAGGCGAATGGCACGTCTGACCCAGCTTGGTAGTACCGACGCATGCAACTACCCGGTACCGACCCATATAAAACACCTCCACTCATGCCAGAACTACCGAACTACCGGTACCGACTCATGCAGAACTACCGGTACCGACCCATATAGAACTACCGGTACCGACTCATACAGAACTACCGGTACCGACTCATACAGAACTACCGGTACCGACTCATGCAGAACTACCGGTACCGACCCATATAGAACTACCAGTACCGACCCATATAGAACTACCGGTACCGACTCATGCAGAACTACGGTACCGGACCATATAGAACTACCAGTACGACCCATATAGATACGGGTACCGGTACCGACACATATAGAACTACCGGTACCGACTCATACAGAACTACCAGTACCGACCCATACAGAACTACTGGTACCGACCCACGCTGAACCACCGGTACCGACTCATACAGAACTACCGGTACCGACCCATATAGAACTACCAGTTACCGACCATATAGAACTACGGGTACGACACATATAGAATAACCGGTACCGACTCATACAGAACTACCAGTACCGACCCATACAGAACTACTGGTACCGACCCACGCTGAACCACCGGTACCGACTCATACAGAACTACCGGTACCGACCCATATAGAACTACCAGTACCGACCCATAAGAATACCGGTACGCCCATACAGAACTACCGGTACGCCGGACATGAGAACTACCGGTACGGACTCATACAGAACTACGGTACCCCATGAACAGAACTAACGGTACCGACGGTGCATGAGAACTACCGGTACCGACTCATGCAGAACTACCGGTACCGACCCATATAGAACTACCAGTACCGACCCATATAGAACTACCGGTACCGACTCATGCAGAACTACCGGTACCGACCCATATAGAACTACCAGTACCGACCCATATAGAACTACGGGTACCGACACATATAGAACTACCGGTACCGACTCATACAGAACTACCGGTACCGACTCACGCAGAACTACCAGTACCGACCCATACAGAACTACTGGTACCGACCCACGCTGAACCACCGGTACCGACTCATACAGAACTACCGGTACCGACCCATATAGAACTACCAGTACCGACCCATATAGAACTACGGGTACCGACACATATAGAACTACCGGTACCGACTCATACAGAACTACCGGTACCGACTCACGCAGAACTACCAGTACCGACCCATACAGAACTACTGGTACCGACCCACGCTGAACCACCGGTACCGACTCATACAGAACTACCGGTACCGACACATATAGAACTACCGGTACCGACCCATGCAGAACTATCGGTACCGACTCATGCAGAACTATCGGTACCGACTCATGCAGAACTACCGGTACCGACCCATATAGAACTACCAGTACCGACCCATATAGAACTACCGGTATCGACACATGCCGAACTACCGGTACCGACCCATACAGAACTACCGGTACCGACCCATGCAGAACTATCGGTACCGACTCATACAGAACTACTGATAACAGATTCTAATCCAGCGACCTGATGGATCCATTTTTCCTTGGAGGTCCGCTTTGGTACCGGAACCGTTTTATGGACCGGTTCAATTGTATCATTTGGACTCTGCAAACCCAGAACCAGCAGGTTGTGTCCAGAGTCCAACATGGCGTCTTTATCTCAACAGAACCGGCGGCATCAGGATGAAGGCGCCCACGACTAAAGAGGTTCTGAACCTGGATCAGGAGAAGAGAAGCGGGCCGATGAAGATCCCTGCTCCTCCTGCTCCTCCTTCTCCCTGCAGGTCAGGAGGAGTCTGTCCATGTTGAGGAGGTTCATGCTGCGGAAGTTTTGAAGCTTTTTTATTTGGAGTTTAGCTCAAGTGTTAGCACCATGCTAACACTTGAGCTAATTCAGCAGCTAATGAGCTTTTTTGAGCTAATTCTGAGTTAAGCTAATAGCTTAGCAACGTGTTAGCCTTTTTGGCGTAGACTGAGTTAAGGTAGGACTACATCCATGTGCTAACTGTTCTAACCAATCATGAAGTGTTTGGGATAATCTAGAGTTGAGCTTTTTTTAGGCATTGTTAGCTTTAATGGCTGTTTTACATATATTCTGAGTTAAGTTGTTTTTTAGCAGCAAAGTTTTCCAATTTTTTTATTTAATATTCTGAAGTTTTGAGCTGATTTTAATCTTTTTTAACTGTTTAAGAAGTTCTTTAATTTCTTTTTTCACATTCTGCATTTTTTGCATCTTTAAATCCTTTAGCCACGTTAGCATTATGCTAACATCGTTTTCGGCCGCTCTCTCTGCCTCTTTCCAGCTCGTGTCATGAATGATTGTAGAACTTTTGTCCTCCAGGGTTTCTCGGGTCGACGGTTCTCCTCCCGCCGAACCGAGCGGCGCTCAGCCGCAGGTCAAGACCCACACGTGGATCAGCGCTCGCCACGGAGACCTCTCCGAGTGGGGGCCGTGTACAGGTGGGGCTGGCGGGACGTCCCGCGGCTTCCTGTGTGGGGGCGTGTCTGATGGGGGGGTCTGTCGGGGTGTCCAGGCTTCAGCTCGGAGGAGGACGCTCCGGCGTCCAAACACCGGAAGACGTACCTGAACCAGCCTCACCTGCGCTTCGAGATCACCAGCGAGGACGGCTTCAGCGTGAAGGCCAACAGCATCGAGGGTGAGCGGCGCCGTGAGGCGGCGGCACGAGCTCGCCGTCTGAACGTTCTCGCCCCCCGCTCTTCTGACCGCGGCGCTCTCCTCTGCTCCCCGTCAGTGGCGTGGCGCGCCGTGATCGACGGCGTCTTCGAGGCCCGGGCGGCCTTCCACCTGAAGCAGCTCCCGCTGGGCGTGATGAGCGGGCCGCGCGTGCTGGGCGTGGTCCACGACGCCGTCCTCTTCCTGCTGGAGCAGCTGCAGGGCGCCGCCGACTGCAAACGCCACCGCTTCCGCTTCCACCGCTGCGACGGCGTGGAGGAGGAGCTGCCGCTCAACGCCAGCGGCTGCGCGCGGGCGGAAGTCTACACGCGGTGCCGACGCCTTCTTCACGCCTCAACCCGGTGAGCCCGGCGGCGTGAATCGCTCTGACGCCTCCTCTCCCTCCATCAGGAAAGCCACCTTCGACATGTTCAACTTCCTGGCGTCTCAGCACCGAGAGCTGCCCGACTTCATCGGCCCGTTCGACGAGGACGACGACGAGTTCCCGCTGAAGGCCTCCAGGTCAGTCCGGGTCCGTTCCTCTGTGAGCCGCGGCCCGTGTCGCCGTGGTAACCAGGCCTCTCCCCTCAGACGGGCCACCAGCACCGAGCTGCCCATGGCCATGAGGTTCCGACACCTGGAGAAGACCTCCAAAGAGGCGGTGGGCGTGTACAGGTGCGTGTGCGCGGAGCGGCGGGACGTCCAGGTGAGGCGAGGAGGATGACCTTCTCCTCTCCGGCAGGTCTTCCATCCACGGCCGCGGGCTCTTCTGCAAGAGGAACATCGAGGCTGGAGAGATGGTCATCGAGTACGCCGGCACGGTCATCCGCTCCGTCCTGACCGACAAGAGGGAGAAGTTCTATGACGGCAAGGTGAGTCCTGGCCCCGCCCATCAGGCGTGCGTTCATAGAGACGCGGCGCGTGCGATGCTGAGAGATCATGAGATCATCCAGACCGTCTGAACGAGGGCTGTCAGCGGTACTTCTGTCTCTGATGACGGAGGAGGAAAAGAAAACCTGACAGGAACTTCCTGTCTGTGTTTCCAGAACCATCAGACTGGTTTTGTTCTGGGACGGTCCCGTTACGGTTCTCTCACGTTCTGGTTCCGTGACGTTCTATAGAGCTGCCACAAACGATTCGTGAGTCGATGAATCGGGTCAAACTGGATGGAAAGCAGACGTGTTAGCGATCGTTAGCTTAAATGAGCTAACATCGAGATGTATAGCATAACCTGTGATAATGCTAGCATGAATGCTGTTAGCTGAATTTGATAGCTGAAGTCACTGAAGCTGAAAGCTAGCTAAAATAAAAGTTAAATGCTAAATTAGCTTAAAAAACTGGAAGAGCCTAAATTAGCTGCTGTAGCTAGCGTAGCTAGCATGCTGCTAGCAGAAGAACTTCCAGTTTTACTCCACGACTAATCAACTCTTCAACATTCGATGATTCTCCTGATGGTGGCAGATCTTTCAGTAACATTCCAGTTTCGCCGCGGTCCGTCCCAGGAGCGGTCCGGTCCGGTCCGGTCCGGTCCGGTCTGGGTCTCCAGTGGTTCCGGTTCTGTAACGCTCCTCCTCTCCTCCAGGGCATCGGCTGCTACATGTTCCGCATAGACGACTTTGACGTGGTGGACGCCACCATGCAGGGCAACGCCGCGCGCTTCATCAACCACTCGTGCGAGCCCAACTGCTACTCGCGCGTCATCAACGTGGACGGCCGCAAGCACATCGTCATCTTCGCTCTGAGGAAGATCTACCGGGGGGAGGAGCTAACCTACGACTACAAGTTCCCCATCGAGGACGAAGACAACAAGCTGCACTGCAACTGCGCCACGCGGCGCTGCCGCCGCTTCCTGAACTGAAGCCGCGGCAGAGTGCATTCTGGGAATTCTGGGAGACCAAGAAGGCGTTCTCTTCACTGCTGCAGTGGGACTGCAGCAAATCAGAAGTGAGAGGGGGCGGGGCGTCTGCCGCTCTCGGAGGGGGCGGGGCGTCCTCTTCTCAGAGGGGGCGGGGCGTCCTCTCTCGGAGGGGGCGGGGCAGAGGCCCCGCCCCTTGAGAGAGGCGGCGCGCCCTCCCCTCAGAGGGGCGGACGCCCCGCCCCTCTCCTTTCTGAGGGGCTGCAGTTCCTCTTCAGCAGGGGGCGGGGCGCCTTCTTGGTCTCCCGGGAATTCCCAAATGCACTCTGCCGCGGCTTCAGTTCAGGAAGCGGCGGCAGCGCCGCGTGGCGCAGTTGCAGTGGCAGCTTGTTTTGTCTTCGTCCTCGATGGGGACTTGTAGTTCGTAGTTAGCTCCTCCCCCGGTAGATCTTTCCTCAGAGCGAAGATGACGATGTTGCTTGGCGGCCGTCCACGTTGAGGGAGGCGGGTCCTAACGGCGCCTCCTCCTGAGACGTTCCCGCAGTTCCTGACCTGTAAATAGTTGTACAGACTTTCTAAACCTGTTGGATATTTTTTTTACCGTCACTTTTCTAAATTATGTTCAGTCAGAATTTTGTGCTGCCGGTTTTTTACAGTTCAGATTGTATTTAATAAATGAACTTCAGAACAAACGTCTGATTCTCTTTCATGTTTTACAATTCATTCATAACAAACAATTCTCACATTTTTCTCTGCTTTACAATAAAAAAACACAGAACCCCACCCCCCCCCTTTAATATCCAGGTCTACCAAAGTAAAATATGACATTTGTAAATAGTAAAATGTCCCTGATTTAAAGCAAATTCAAATCAAACTGTGTGTGAAAAGCACTTCTTCGACCCTCTGTCCCCTACCCCATCCCTGGTGGGGGCCCTTGGCCTGGTGGTCTTGTCTCTTGGGGTGCCCGGCGAGCGCCTCACCACACTGTTGGAGGGATCCCAGAGATTTATGATCGAAACAGAGGAAACAGAGGAGTGTGGAGCCGTGGAGTGTCCAGACCTCGCGGTTCTGGTTCTGGTCCTTGCTCTCGAGAACTGGCGGACTGGTTCTCTCCATGGCTCCTGGCGGGTGTTGGGGGGCCCGTGCTGCTGCTGCCGCCCTGGTGGGGGGCCTTGGCGTGGGGGTGGCTGGGCTCTCTCTCCTTCTATACATTCCATCAACATTCACATCAGCAAAACATAAACACTCACCTGAGCACAGGTGTCAGCTCACCTCGCACTAACAGAATGTGGACGTAGATGGACGTAGAAATGATGAACATAGAAAAGATGGAGGTAGAAAAGAACATAGAAATGATGAACGTAGAAAAGATGGACATACAAAAGATGGAAATAGAAATGATGAACATAGAAATGAAGGACATAGAAATGATGGACGTAGAAATGAAGGACGTAGAAAAGATGAACATAGAAATGATGAACATAGAAAAGATGGAGGTAGAAAAGAACATAGAAATGAAGGACATAGAAATGATGGATGTAGAAATGGTGAACGTAGAAAAGATGGAAATAGAAATGATGAACATAGAAATGAAGGACATAGAAATGAAGGACGTAGAAAAGATGAACGTAGAAATGATGGACGTAGAAATGATGGAGGTAGAAAAGAACATAGAAATGATGGACGTAGAAATGATGTAGGTAGAAAAGAACATAGAAATGATGGACGTAGAAATGGTGAACGTAGAAATGATGAACATAGAAATGAAGGACATAGAAATGATGGACGTAGAAAAGAACATAGAAATGATGTGTGTAGACAGGCCCCGCTCACTCCAGATAGCTGTTCAGAACTGGTTGTTTGATGATATTACAACCCTCTGTTATCTGCTCATCTGTTGGACAGGACAATTAAAAAAAAAAAAAAAGCACGTCTCTGCTCAGCTTGAAGAGCTTCACAGAGACAGAAACAAATGACAGTTTGCTGGTTCTAATCCCAGAACCCAGCACACACTGATAGATTCTGGAGTTCTGTTCCTCAGTTGGTCTTCTCTGTCAGAGCTTCACCTCCTGGTCTTTGACAGATGGAAGTCAGTACGTTCTTCCCGTCTTTTCCAGCTTATATTAGATGAGAAAGCAAAAACATTTACAGTCTTCCAGTTTTATTGTGGTTCTAACAGAAAGCTGGCGCCGAGCCATCGGGTCATGGTTCTGCACACCAAACCGTTTAATCAACAACTCAGGAGAAAAGCCAAGTCAGCACATTTATTTGAACACATTCTTTACCCTGAGAACATGAAACCTGATGTTACATGAAATATTTGTTCAAGTATTCAGATGATCTGTGGTTCTCCTGGGTTCTGATTCTATAGAACTTCAGCTGAAATCTCACGACACATTCCAGTCGAGTTTGTAAAACTCTGAATGAAAAAGTGCAATAAAAGCAGAAATCATCGCAGACTCTCTTTCCTATAAACGGTTCTTTATGGTCTCGTAAGTTTTCAATCATCGTTTTCTGTCAGTGAAAGTGACAACATGAGCTTTTATAGAGAGTTCTCCAACCGTCTCATCCTGAAATCTGGATCCTCGTGTTCTGATCCGAACTCAAACTGGATTTAAACTTCCATCTGACCGTTCCCTCAACTCTGGATACAGCTCGGGGGGGGGGGTGTGGAACACCTCGGGGGAGCAGATGAAACGCCTCGGGGGGGGGGGGGGGGGGGGGCATTGAAGGGCCTCGGGGCTCAGCAGCTGAAAATCTGAGGTTTTATTCTAAACTCCTTACGAGTGTAAAGGGTTCATGCTGTAATCTCAGTGAACCCGGACACTGCACCACAGCTCTCGACGGGCTTCTCCGCGGGGTCAGGAGTCAGCTGCTGGTGGCGGCGGCCTCAGCACCGGCTTTTTAGGTACGGCTCCGCCTCCAGCTCCATCTTGGATTCCGAGGCTTCCTCGCAGGACGCCTGGCTCTCTGGGGGGAGGGGAGGGTGGTGGACTTCTACCATCAGCTGGTACACCAGAGTTCCCAGCAGAGCTCCAGCACAAGGTCCTACGATGGGGACCCACCACCAGCCCCCCCCAGCCCTGTGGAAACCAGTAACAGTGAAGCCCTTTCAAAATAAAAGCCTGAACGTGCAGGACATCTGCTGACCTGAAGACGTCCGCCCCCCCACCTGCGATGTACGTGAACAACCGGGGGCCCAGATCCCTGGCCGGGTTCAGAGGGTATCCGCAGTTGGAGCCCATGGAGACGCCGATGACCAGAACCAGCGAGCCCACCAGGACGGGCTGGAGGCCGTCGGGGATGGAGGTGTTCCTCTGGTCCCCCAGAGCCAGGAGGCAGAGCAGCAGGGCGGCGGTGCCGATCACCTGAGAGGAGAGCGTCACCGACGGAACCCGACTGGTTCTGAACCCGACCGGTTCTGAGCGGCCGCAGAGACTCACCTGGTCCACGACCCCCCCCCACAGGCTCAGGTAGTCTGCTGGGTAGGTGGAAAAGATTCCAGCCGTGGCTCTGGGGCCCGTCACGGTCAGCCGGCCCCCCGCGTAGCTCCTGATGGCGTCTGCAAGCATCAGAACCACCAGAGTCCATCACTGCTGGACGGGCAGGACCGGAGGACGACTGGACCCACCGTGGTACTGGAGAGCGACGGTGGCGGCGGCCAGAAACGCTCCCAACAGCTGGAAGACGACGTAGAAGGGCAGCTTCAGCCACGGGTGTCTGCCCAACACGCACAGGCTCAGCGACACCGCAGGGTTGAGATGGGCGCCTTCGGACGAGAGGGTCAGCGTTCTGCATGACTTTCTGTTCCAAACCCCCCGTTTGCATTTCTACGTTCCTCATTTCTACGTTCCTCATTTCTACATCCATCATTTATATGTCCATCATTTCTATGTTCTTTTCTACGTTCATCATTTCTACGTTCATCATTTCTATGTCAATCATTTTATGTTCTTTTCTACCTTCATCTTTTCTATGTTCATCATTTCTACGTCCATCATTTCTACGTTAATCATTTCTACTTCCATCATTTCTATGTCCATCATTTCTATGTTCATTTCTACGTTCATCATTTCTACGTTCATCATTTTATGTTCTTTTCTACCTCCATCATTTCTACGTTCATATTTTCTACGTTTATCTTTTCTATGTCTATCATTTATATGTTGATTTCAACGTCCATCTTTTCTACTTTCATCTTTTCTACGTTCACCTTTTCTACGTTCACCTTTTCTACGTCCACCTTTTCTACGTTCATCATTTCGACGTCCATCATTTCTATGTCCATCATTTCTATGTTCATCATTTCTATGTTCTTTTCTACGTTGATCATTTCTATGTCCATCATTTCTATGTCCTTCATTTCTATGTCCATCTTTTCTATGTCCATCATTTCTATGTTCTTTTCTACCTTCATCTTTTCTATGTTCATCATTTCTACGTCCATCATTTCTACATCCATCATTTCTACGTTAATCATTTCTACGTCCATCATTTCTACGTCCATCATTTCTATGTTCATCTTTTCTATTTCCATCTTTTCTATGTCCACCTTTTCTATGTTCATCATTTCTACGTTCATTTCGACGTCCATCATTTCTACGTTGATCATTTCTATGTCCATCATTTCTATGTCCTTCATTTCTATGTCCATCTTTTCTATGTCCATCATTTCTATGTTCTTTTCTACCTTCATCTTTTCTATGTTCATCATTTCTACGTCCATCATTTCTACATCCATCATTTCTACGTTAATCATTTCTACGTCCATCATTTCTACGTCCATCATTTCTATGTTCATCTTTTCTATTTCCATCTTTTCTATGTCCACCTTTTCTATGTTCATCATTTCTGCGTTCATTTCGACGTCCATCATTTCTACGTCCATCATTTCTACGTCCATCATTTCTATGTTCACCTTTTCTACGTTCAGTAATCCTACGTCAATCATTTCTACGTCCATCATTTCTACGTTAATCATTTCTACGTCCATCATTTCTATGTTCATCTTTTCTATTTCCATCTTTTCTATGTCCACCTTTTCTATGTTCATCATTTCTACGTTCATTTCGACGTCCATCATTTCTACGTCCATCATTTCTACGTCCATCATTTCTATGTTCACCTTTTCTACGTTCACTAATTCTACGTCAATCATTTCTACGTCCATCATTTCTACGTTAATCATTTCTACGTCCATCATTTCTATGTTCATCTTTTCTATTTCCATCTTTTCTATGTCCACCTTTTCTATGTTCATCATTTCTACGTTCATTTCGACGTCCATCATTTCTACGTCCATCATTTCTATGTTCACCTTTTCTACGTTCACTAATTCTACGTCAATCATTTCTATGTCCATCATTTCTATGTTCATCATTTCTATGTTCTTTTCTACGTTGATCATTTCTATGTCCATCATTTCTATGTCCATCATTTCTATGTCCATCATTTCTATGTCCTTCATTTCTATGTCCATCATTTCTATGTTCTTTTCTACCTCCATCTTTTCTATTTTCATCATTTCTACGTCCATCATTTCTATGTTCATCATTTCTACGTCCATCATTACTATGTTCATCTTTTTTATTTCCATCTTTTCTATGTCCATCTTTTCTACGTTCATCATTTCTACGTCCATCATTTCTACGTCCACCATTTCTACGTCCACCATTTCTACGTTCACCATTTCTACGTTCACCATTTCTACGTCCATCATTTCTACGTCCATCATTTCCACGTCCACCTTTTCTACGTTCACCATTTCTACGTCCATCATTTCTACGTCCATCATTTCTACGTCCATCATTTTTACGTCCACCATTTCTACGTCCATCATTTCTATGTCCATCATTTCTACTTTTATTTCGACGTCCATCATTTCTACGTCCATCATTTCTACGTTCATCATTTCTATGTCCACCATTTCTACGTCCACCATTTCTACGTTCACCATTTCTACGTTCACCATTTCTACGTCCATCATTTCTACGTCCATCATTTCTACGTCCATCATTTCTACGTCCATCATTTTTACGTCCACCATTTCTACGTCCATCATTTCTATGTCCATCATTTCTCTGCATGACTTTCTGTTCCAAACCCCCCGTTTGCATTTCTACGTCCATCATTTCTACGTCCATCTTTTCTACGTTCCTCATTTCTACGTTCCTCATTTCTACATCCATCATTTCTATGTCCATCATTTCTATGTTCTTTTCTACGTTCATCTTTTCTACGTTCATCTTTTCTATGTTCATCTTTTCTATGTTCTTTTCTACGTTCATCTTTTCTATGTTCTTTTCTACGTTCATCATTTCTACGTTCATCATTTATATGTCAATCATTTTATGTTCTTTTCTACCTTCATCTTTTCTATGTTCATCATTTCTACGTCCATCATTTCAACATCCATCATTTCTACGTTAATCATTTTTACGTCCATCATTTCTACGTCCATCATTTCTATGTTCATTTTCTACGTTCATCATTTCTACGTTCATCATTTTATGTTCTTTTCTACCTCCATCATTTCTACGTTCATATTTTCTACGTTTATCTTTTCTATGTCTATCATTTATATGTTGATTTCAACGTCCATCTTTTCTACTTTCATCTTTTCTACGTTCACCTTTTCTACGTCCACTTTTTCTACGTTCATCATTTCGACGTCCATCATTTCTACGTTGATCATTTCTATGTCCATCATTTCTATGTTCATCATTTCTATGTTCTTTTCTACGTTGATCATTTCTACGTTGATCATTTCTATGTCCATCTTTTCCATGTCCATCATTTCTATGTTCTTTTCTACCTTCATCTTTTCTATGTTCATCATTTCTACGTCCATCATTTCTACATCCATCATTTCTACGTTAATCATTTCTACGTCCATCATTTCTATGTTCATCTTTTCTATTTCCATCTTTTCTATGTCCACCTTTTCTATGTTCATCATTTCTACGTTCATTTCGACGTCCATCATTTCTACGTCCATCATTTCTACGTCCATCATTTCTACGTCCATCATTTCTATGTTCACCTTTTCTACGTTCACTAATTCTACGTCAATCATTTCTACGTCCATCATTTCTACGTCCATCATTTCTATGTCCATCATTTCTATGTTCTTTTCTACGTCCATCATTTCTATGTCCATCATTTCTATGTCCCTCATTTCTATGTCCATCATTTCTATGTCCTTCATTTCTATGTCCTTCATTTCTATGTCCATCATTTCTATGTTCTTTTCTAACTCCATCTTTTCTATTTTCATCATTTCTACGTCCATCATTTCTATGTTCATCATTTCTACGTCCATCATTTCTACGTCCATCATTTCTATGTTCATCATTTCTACGTCCATCATTTCTACGTCCATCATTACTATGTTCATCTTTTTTATTTCCATCTTTTCTATGTCCATCTTTTCTACGTTCATCATTTCTACGTCCATCATTTCTACGTCCACCATTTCTACGTCCACCATTTCTACGTTCACCATTTCTACGTTCACCATTTCCACGTCCATCATTTCTACGTCCATCATTTCCACGTCCACCTTTTCTACGTTCACCATTTCTACGTCCATCATTTCTACGTCCATCATTTCTACGTCCATCATTTTTACGTCCACCATTTCTACGTCCATCATTTCTACTTTTATTTCTACGTCCATCATTTCTACGTTCACCATTTCTATGTTCACGATTTCTACGTCCATCATTTCTACGTCCATCTTTTCTATGTTCTTTTCTACATCCATCATTTCTACGTCCATCATTTCTACGTTCACCATTTCTACGTTCACCATTTCTACGTCCATCATTTCTAAGTTCTTTTCTACATCCATCTTTTCTACGTTCCTCATTTCTACGTTCCTCATTTCTATATCCATCATTTCTATGTCCATCATTTCTATGTTCTTTTCTACGTTCATCTTTTCTACGTTCATCTTTTCTATGTTCATCTTTTCTATGTTCTTTTCTACGTTCATCTTTTCTATGTTTATCTTTTCTATGTTCTTTTCTACGTTCATCATTTCTACGTTCATCATTTCTATGTCCATCATTTCTATGTTCTTTTCTACGTTCATCTTTTCTACGTTCATCTTTTCTATGTTCATCTTTTCTATGTTCTTTTCTACGTTCATCTTTTCTATGTTTATCTTTTCTATGTTCTTTTCTACGTTCATCATTTCTACGTTCATCATTTCTATGTCAATCATTTTATGTTCTTTTCTACCTCCATCATTTCTACGTTCATATTTTCTACATTTATCTTTTCTATGTCTATCATTTATATGTTGATTTCAACGTCCATCTTTTCTACTTTCATCTTTTCTACGTTCACCTTTTCTACGTCCACCTTTTCTACGTTCATCATTTCGACGTCCATCATTTCGACGTCCATCATTTCTACGTTCACCTTTTCTACGTTCACTAATTCTACGCTCACCATTTCTACGTCCATCATTTCTACGTTGATCATTTCTATGTCCATCATTTCTATGTTCATCATTTCTATGTTCTTTTCTACGTTGATCATTTCTACGTTGATCATTTCTACGTTGATCATTTCTATGTCCATCATTTCTATGTCCTTCATTTCTATGTCCATCTTTTCTATGTCCATCATTTCTATGTTCTTTTCTACTTTCATCTTTTCTATGTTCATCATTTCTACGTCCATCATTTCTACGTCCATCATTTCTACGTCAATCATTTCTACGTTCATCATTTCTATGTTCTTTTCTACGTTGATCATTTCTATGTCCATCATTTCTATGTCCTTCATTTCTATGTCCATCATTTCTATGTTCTTTTCTACCTCCATCTTTTCTACGTCCATCATTTCTACGTCCATCATTTCTACGTTCACCATTTCTACATTCACCATTTCTACATTCACCATTTCTACGTCCATCATTTCTATGTCCATCATTTCTATGTCCATCATTTCTACGTTCACCATTTCTACGTCCATCATTTCTATGTTCTTTTCTACATCCATCATTTCTATGTCCTTCATTTCTATGTCCATCATTTCTACATCCTTCATTTCTATGTCCTTCATTTCTATGTCCATCTTTTCTCCAATAAAACTCTCCTGGTTTTCCTGGTTTTCCTGGTTTCACACGCATGTTTTAGCTTTTTCCGTTATTTTGGAATATCCGGAGGTTTCTCGGACATCTTCTTCCAAGTTAAGCTAATATTTTTAACATGTTTTAGCTGTTTTGGAATCTACAAAAGGTTTTGGACTAATTTAGAGTTAAGCTAGTATTTAAGCAACGTGCTAGCTGTTTTTATGGCTAATTCGGCATCTACTGAGCTAATTCTAAGTTATTATCTTTTATGCATTTATTAATGTTTAGCTTTTTTTTTGTTTTTCATCTTTATTCTGCACATTCTACAATTTCCGCATCTTTAAATCAGTTAGCAGCTTTAGCATTTTCAGAAAATCCCTTCAATAATGACAGAAAATTCTTCTGCATTTTCACCAGAAGTCTCCACACAGGATTACTGCAGGTAATGTAACTTAGTTTAATTTGTAATCCCACTCTTGAAAGGATTTAAGAGAAATAAAGTCTTTTACTCACCTGAGACTCCGCGGGACACGAACACCCCAAACGTGACCCCCAGAGCGAAGCCCAGATTGATGGACAGGTACTGGCCGCTGCGCTCCTCTGACGTGGTCACCTGCGCCGCAGATCCACAGCCGAAGAGCTGCAGAAGAACACACCTGATCCTCACAGATCACAATAATCCTGCAGGTTGGAGACGCACACCTGAGGAGGATCACCTGATCCTCACAGATCACAATAATCCTGCAGGTTGGAGACGCACACCTGAGGAGGATCACCTGATCCTCACAGATCACAATAATCCTGCAGGTTGGAGACGCACACCTGAGGAGGATCACCTGATCCTCACAGATCACAATAATCCTGCAGGATTGAGACGCACACCTGAGGAGGATCACCTGTAAATGTTTGATGAGGCTCATTACAGATAAGGCGGCTGACCCCCCCCCACCACCCCCCACACATCCAGTCCCTCCACGTTAACGGACCGCCGGTTCTGGACGGTTCTGGTCTTTTATCTGATTTGTTCCGGTCCGAGTTTTGAACCAACCACCGGAGCGAGACTTACGATCAGAACGTAGACCCCCAGACTCTCAGCCAGGCACTCCCGGACCAGCTGGTTCTGGATCCGGAACCTCCTCAGGACCCTCTCCATGCCCGAACCTTCCTCGGGTCTCTCTGGACCCGGACTGGTTCTGAGACGAGGCTGGCTCCGAACCTGCAGGTCTGACCCGCTGAGGTCCGCGTGCAGCAGCCCCCCCCCCCCCCCTTTTCATACTATTGCTGACGGGGGGGGCGGGGCCTCAGCCGCCGGGAGGGAGGAGTCACAGACCGGCGCGCTCCTGCAGGAGCAGCTGACGGGTTCTGGGAGGATTTTCAGGTTTTGGATCCAGTTCGTCTCAGGAGAGATAATACTGTATAGTATAATATAGTATACAGTCAGAGAATTTATTTTTATTCCAGTTCAATGTATTTCATTTTAGGATATTTTTGATGACAACTGTAAACTTGAAGTTCTTTTATCTGAAATACAGTAAAAATACTCGAGTATTCATGAGGTGATAGATGAACAGAGATAAACTGTCCTGGAATCATCCAGATTACTTTATTTAACTGTAAGATTGAAAACTTCAGATATTTCTTTATTATGAATTAATATAAATGAATCAGTGATAAATACTACAAATATGCAGTAATAGTATCTGTAGTTTTGTCAGGGATTTTTCTCTTTTCATTTCATTTAGAGCAGATCAGATGATTTAATGTTCCAGCAGAGAAATCCATCAGGCTCTGCCGTAAAGCATGTAATACGAACAGCGGCTCATTTGACAGCAGAGATGAAGAAGAGGATAGAGAGACCATGATGAAGATCTGAGATCTGATGATGGATGTGGAGGACATGAAGAAGATGCAGAGAAGTGACGTCAGAGTTCAGTAAAAGAGACGCTTGGTTTGTTTCAATGCACGTCTCTATCTCACTATTTAAACAACTATAACTTAAATTCACTACATATTTATTTTAAAATTATATTTTTAGTTTATAAACTAAATATTTAGTTTTAACCTGTTTCATGTTCTCTCTCTCTCTCTCTATATATATATATATATGTATATATGTATATTTTTAGGTTTTTTTTTTAATAAAAATTTAATTTAAAAAAACTATATATTTAGACCCATTATTTTATGAACTAAATATTTAGTTTAAAGCTATTTCGTGAAATGTATATATAAAATTTGGTTTACCATATCTTTAGTTTTTAACTAAATATTTAATTTTAAAACTGTATATTTAGATCTATTTTAAATATATAATTAAAACTATAATTAGGTTTAAACTATATTTTTAGTTTTAATTTAATATTTAGTTAGAAATCAAATGTTTAGATCCAAGCTAAATATTTAGTTATTAATTTAAAAAACTACTTAGATTAGATAAAATTATTTAATTTTCAAACTAAACATTTAATGAATATTATCCTGATAATAAGTTAGTAAATGTAAGTTTTATAAATAGAATAATTTAAATGCTGCAAACCTGCATATGAAAGAGGAGGTCTGTTTCTCTCCTGAAACATGCTAAATATCTGAAAACATTGATGTCAACGTTTTACTTATAAATAACATCTCATAGTTTTCTGATTAAAACTCAGTAGTTTTATTTTGAAACTGCTGTGGATTCATTCATGTGATATTTTAATGTCAAATATGAATTATAGTTCTTTTGTGGCATGAATATAAACAGAAATCTCAACAGAAAGCAGCATTTGCTCAACATTTGAAATGAATCTTTTACGTTTGACAGAAGTTAAAGATTTCCTTTCAAAATAAAAGCGCGGATCATCCCAGTGCATCATAAAATAATAACAGATCAGACTTTTAACAAAGTTTTGCTTATTATTTAAAATCTGTGTAGAGCAAACAAAACATCTTTAAGTCAGCGGAGATGTTAGATCTTTATAGAGTTTATCTTTGAATGTAGAAACTTTATTATAAAGAAAAAGAAATCTATTATTTATTTTTCTTTACCAGAGTCAGCAGTTCTCTGGAGCTGCAGGTTACAGAACCTGAGCTGGATGGAGGTGGCGCCCCCTGCAGGCAGCAGGAAGACGACAGAGAGAACGAGATTTAGATCTCATGAAGGTTGAGAAGAACTGTTGATGAGGAGAATTCAAGCATTACATGAAGATAACTGGTATTTGAATTCATGTTTCTCTGTAGCAGCTTCAAGTCTCTAGAAATGAAACTGGAGGAAATGTTTGCCCCAGAACCAGAACCAGAACTCTGGACAGGTTCTGCTGCATTGGAATTCTGAGTTAGGAGAGAAACGCTCAAACAAACGTCTTTAAATAAAAGGTTTTTATTTGTTGGTCTGTTCATCTGCGGCGCAGAAACACCACGGCTCGCCGTCCAGGTGTGAGGGAACGGCGCCGTCCAGGTGTGAGGGAACGGCGCCATCCAGGTGTGAGGGGAACGGCGCCATCCAGGTGTGAGGGAACGGCGCCGTCCAGGTGTGAGGGGAACGGCGCCATCCAGGTGTGAGGGGACGGCACCGTCCAGGTGTGAGGGAACGGCGCCGTCCAGGTGTGAGGGAACGGCGCCGTCCAGGTGTGAGGGGAACGGCGCCGTCCAGGTGTGAGGGGAACGGCGCCGTCCAGGTGTGAGGGAACGGCGCCGTCCAGGTGTGAGGGAAACGGCGCCGTCCAGGTGTGAGGGGAACGGCGCCGTCCAGGTGTGAGGGGAACGGCGCCGTCCAGGTGTGAGGGGAACGGCGCCGTCCAGGTGCGAGGGGAACGGCGCCGTCCAGGTGTGAGGGAACGGCGCCGTCCAGGTGTGAGGGGAACGGCGCCGTCCAGGTGTGAGGGGAACGGCGCCGTCCAGGTGTGAGGGAACGGCGCCGTCCAGGTGTGAGGGAACGGCGCCGTCCAGCTGTGAGGGGAACGGCGCCGTCCAGCGGCTCATTTGAAGCCTCCGAAGAACCTGGAGAACAACGAGTCGTCGTCCCGCAGGTCTGACAGGTGCTGATCTCCACCTGGAGCAGAAACCGCCGTGAGGTTTGGAGCAGCTGCTAAAACTCTGAGGGGGGGGGACTCACCTGGCAGCACAGGTGCGGTCTGCTCGGGTTCCTCCGCCCCCCTCGGACCTCCTGAGCGGGTCACGGTGGTCTCCTCGTGTCCGTGAGCGTCCCGGACGGTCCGCCTCTCCTCTACGGTCTGACATCAAACCATGAGCGATCAGACACGGAAAAACCTGCAGCCGCGGCGCCGGAACACCCACCCCATCGGGCCGCACCACCCGGGACACCGCCACCGACTGGAAGAAGGACCGGGTCCTGGGCTGGGCCGGTTTCTGACTCGGAGGGGGCGCTAAAATCTGATCCAGGCCGCCAGAGGACACGGCCGAGTCCAGATCTGGAGGAGAAAGAGGAGGTAGAGTCCAGGCCCGGGGGCCGCAGCCGGCCCGGGGGCCAGATCCGGCCCTCCGGGAATTCTGTTTTACTGTTATCAATGACCTGATGTTATCTTGTTTTCATTTCTAACATTCTAAAATCTATTTTCATGGAGAGTAAAATATTGAAAGTTATTTAAAGTTTAAGTTGATTTATTCTGGAATAATATTCCTGACTTTTTATTATTATTATTATGTCAAAAAGTTACAGTTTTAAAGTTTTTAAATGTAGTTTTAGAGAATTGAATAAATGTTTCTCCTGGTCGTCCCGTGATCTCGGGTGTGTTTCGGTCCCTTGTGGGATTTAGTTTGACACTCCTGCTGTAGATAAACAGACGGGTCAAAGAACAGAACCCGGTCAAAGAACAGAACCCGGTCAGAGACCAGAACCCGGCCGTCTCTCACCCCGGTCCAGTCGGAGCTCGTCTGCAGGTTCCTGTCCGAACACAGAGGAGGTCATGAAGCGGTTCTGGATGGATCCACTGAAGAAGAAGAAGTCTCTCTTACTTTGGGGATGGGGGGCCAGCCGTGGAAGGGCGCGTGGGGGGCCGGCGGGTCCCGGTCCGGCGGGTCCCGGTCCGGGTGTTTGAGCATGAAGTCCCGCAGAGGATTCCCGCCTTTGTCTGGAGCTGGGGGGGGCGTGATCCTGGGGAGATCTTCAACACAGAACCAGAACCAGAACCAGAACCAGAAGTTCAGACGGTTTTATTTCGTCCTCTTTGTTAATAATCAAGAACAAAAGAAAACCAGACAAATCCAAACAGATGAACGAGAAAGAGAAACGATGTAAACAAAGATCAGCTGCAGATTCTTCTGCTCCATCAGAAACTTTCACAGCAATTTTATAACATCAGATAAAAGTTACAGTTCTCTAAAAATACAACATTTTACTTGAAGATTTAAAAAACATTTTTTATGGATAAAAATGATCAAATATTATTATTGTTATTTGTTGTCATTTATTTTTAATAATCAATCATTACTTTTTCAAGTTCTTTGGTATGAAGGAAACAAATCCTCCAGAACATCGAGGTACAAAAACGTTCAGGTCAAATAACTGAACATTTAACATCTTTATGAGTTTAATCATTTATGAGATGTTCGTCCATGAAGATCTAATAGAGAATGAACGAGTTCGACCGAATCAAATGATTTAAAAACGTGGAGAGGTGAAACCATCGTCCTATAAAGTTCTATTTCATGAGAACTGATCAGTATTGATCCGACTCTCTGGAATCTTCTCATGTTTTCAGTGGAGTTCAGATCTGGAGATGTTCAGAAGGTCGCAGGTCTGCTGACTCCATGTCGCTTATACGTCTATGAACGGTTGAACAAAGGTTTACAGAATCAGAACCTGCAGACTTCTTTCTCCACTTCCTCCGTTTGTCACCAGTTTTCCTAAAACACTCGTCAATCTTCGGAACCAGACCCTAAATCATGAAGTTGGACCCTCACTGACCCGGATGTCCGGACTCCCAGCGACCCATCTGGGAGAAGATCTCCTCCATCTCCCGCAGGATGTGGCCGAATATCGGCGGCTCCTGGACCCTCACCCCGTCCGGACCCAGACTGAAACCGAACCTGAAGGCGCCATCGAAGGGGTCCTGCTGCCCCCCCGCGAAGCCCCCCTGGTGGAGAGCATCTTCATCCTCCTCCTCCTCATCCTCCTCCTCGCGGGTCATGGCGTCAAAGAACGGGTCTCTGAGGAGGAAAAAACCCGTTTGGACCGGTACCGACGGGCTCACGCGCTGCGGGACCCCTGCGGTTCCTAATCCAGACTGTTATCTAACCGCCTCGGCCCCGCAGACTCACCTCCGGCCGTGAAGATGACCTCCGAAGAACCCGCGAAACAGATCAAAGACGCTCATCTACTTCCGGGTTGGGCTGAAAACCGAACCGGGACCGCGGACGAACCTTCAGCAAAAGGAAAACACTGCGTGGAGACTCCGGAGCGAGCGGATGTCAACAGTACCGTAAAGCGTTCGGAACGTCGTAAAGTGTCGCAAAGACGGAGTCGTAATGAAGAACGTGTGACGCAGACGGATCACGTGACCATCTGTGCACAAACCTAACATCCACGAAACTTGATGAACTTTAGTTATTCTGATAAAAACGTTAATTTGGATGAAACGAGTTTAAAAAAAAAAAAAAACTACATGTTAGAGTCAAAAGAAACGAATAAAACTGGAGAAGTTTATGGAAATAAAGATGGGATGAAAACTCGATTTGAATCGATTTAAGTTTAATAGATCAAGAGTCGATTCACAAAAGACATAAATCGATTTAGTACATAAAGCTAAAGTCTGCTAGCCTGAAGCTAACATTTAACAGAATTCCAATAGGACAGCTAATGCTAACACTCGGTCGGCCTAAAAATCAATTAGTGACTAAATGAAGAATCTTTATAAACTCAAAGAGACATTTCCAAACTCTTTTAAGGAAATGTGTATAAAAGAGACAAATTTGTGGTCAAAAACATCGTTTATCCTGATACTGTCATCTTCTTCTGGAATGAGGTTTAATGCTATGTGATCTCCACCTAGTGGTCAAACTGAAACATCCTCCAGGAGAAGCAGAACAATGTTTCTAATGTTAATGATCTGAACATTAGAACTTCTGCTTTAGAGAATCTATGAAACTCTGGATGATATGAACAATCTCAGTATTTCACAGATACATTTACTGTCTGTCAACTGGATCAGATTAATATCAATATATTCAAATCATAAAGTAGATTATTCATCTATTTCTAAACAAATGTGTCTAAACTGAAAAATGAATTGAATGAACCTGAATCGATTCAGGCTCTTGTGTTTCTGGAAATTATAATCGATATCTAGCCTTTATTTATTTCAGATTTGACATGAACACAGTCATGCTATTTTAGAAATGAAATGTTTACATTCAGCTTCAAGTTTCAAAGAGAATAAAAATGATTTTGATCTTTATAGATGAACCAGGACATAAATCTGCTTCACTTCTATGGAAATGTACGTGATTTTCATGAAATTACAACTTTAGTTTGAAAGAATTATTATATTATAATTTTTGATTAAAATTCAGTTTTACTTCATTAAAATGTTTGACTGGTTTTCCTTATAATTTTATGACTTTCTTCTCATATATATAACTTTATACTGATCCTAATAGTATTCATCAACTAATCACTACAACACGTGCTCAAGATTTTATTCATAAATTTCTTAAATTTTTATTTTTTGAATGCATCAAAAATATCAAAATCTTAACATTGAAAAAAGTTCTCAAACTATTCAGAGAAAATGAATAAATTAACTGATTATATATCAAATTATTTATCATTTTCCTGTTTTAACTCATGTTATTTTAAACAAAACATTCAAACTTTATAAGTTGAAAGAGTTTCATGAAACCTTTCCTCCATCAGGTTCTTCCTGCCGGACCCGTCTTCCTTCTGGGATAGACGATCCGAATGGGTCGATAAATGAAGGTTTTTATTTATTCAAGTTATTTTCCTGAACTTGAAGAAAACACAAACGAGGAGGAAATCCATCAGAATTTAGTTACAGCAGCAAATTCAGGAGTTAAAAACATAACTGGAGTTATTTCACTAAGAATGTTTTAACCAGAATTTACTGTTTAAATGGAACTAAAGTTCAATGAGTTTAGGAGAATTAAAGAGAGAAAAACATTCAAAAATGATGAAAACGTCTTTGTTTATTTACTTAATATTTATATATTTTTACAAATTAATAAAAAAAAATATGAAAACAAAGCTAACAAGTCTGCAAGGATTTGAGAAGGAAAGAAAAAGCCATTGACAAACAGGAACTACAGTACTTGTGTTTTCTTATGTACAAGACTATTTTTTTCTCCATTTAAATTGTTTTAAAACGCACAGTACAAAAAAAAAAAAAAGAAAAGAAAATCACTGACGAAAAGAAACAAAACCCAGAGTACAATTCTGTCCATCAGTATTCAACGCTGCAGGATTTCCTTACATCAGAAGAAGACGGGGGGGAGGAGGAGGGGGAGGGGGTGGCGGCTCTGCAGGGGCAGACCGGACCGGTTCCGACCGACCGGATCCGTCCGCCCTCCGGTCCGGATGGGACTAATGCGTTCAGAATTCATGGAACAGTTACTGTACAAACGGATGCTGGACCATCCTGTGCCCACAGGAGAGAACGCCGTCTGTGACCACACCCCCAAACATGCACGGTCACATGACCCGCCGTCCTCACAGCCGTATACGTCTTTATATATAATAGATCTATATTTGGTAAAAAATAAACTTCACAACTCTACCAATTAAGAGAATTGTTTCTTCAAACTTAAAAAGACATAAAAGAAGGAAAGAAAGCATTCAACAGGAAATCATTTTTGGATATACGGGGGGGATGGGGGGTGCACGGGTGGGGGTGGGAGGGTGAAAGCAGCCTGCCCCCCCCACCTTCAGATTGGACTTCATTTCTCCCCTTAAGCCAGAAAACACGGAGATCCAAAGAGACCAGAACCGCTCCAGAAACGTTGGTTCTATTAGAAAACAGTTCTATGTTACAGACGGGGGGCGGGGGGGCGGGGGCGGGGCAACAACTAAACCATTCACCTCCTACTTTCTAAGCCCCCCGTGACAACATGGCAGTCTTCTGGTCCCCCCCCCCCACCACGGCGCCGCTGCAGGGGTCCCGGGAGGGGGCGGTTCTGCAGACAGAGCGGTGAATCCTGCGGTCCGGCCCACCGCGGCGGTGGGAGGCGTCCCGCCCCCGGATGCTAGTTGGCCCCCCAGCTGTAGCTGTTGTACGCGGACTTGTTGATCTGAGACTTCTGCTGGAGGGAGGCGTTCTGGCTGCGCTGGCCGCTGGCGCTCTGCGGGACGACACAGACCCGGGTCAGTCACAGCCCGACCGGGACCGGGACCTGGACCGGACCCGGACCGGTGGAACAGTAGAACCAGAGCAGATTCTGGTGCTTTGCTTTAAACATGTCGGTCACTACTGTTCCTTACAGCTGGACAGTTCTAGCCAATCACTCTACCTCTCTGGTGGTTGTGGGCGGTCCTGATGGACCAGAACCAGGAGAACTTCAACGAGGATTTTCTTTATCCTCATTTAGAAACACACGGATAATCTATATATAAAGTATTAGTGAAATTATGGGAGTTCCAACAGAAGTTCTGCTTCTCCTGGTGGGAGTTTCAGTTCAGCCACTAGGTGGCGATCATCAGAATTACATCTTAATCCAGAAAGAAGAAGAAAAACTGTATTTCAGAAGACAAAGAGTTACATTAATTCATGTCTGAGTTTATAAAAATGTTCATGTAGTCAGAATAGATGTTTAGGTCGACTGAGCGTTAGCATTAGCCGTCCTATGGGACATCCCATTATACGTTAGCATTAAGCTAGGGGACTTAGCTTCCTGCATTAGAACAATCTCTACTTTTGGATCTTGGATCAATTATTGATCTTTTAAGATTAAATTAAGTTCATCATAGAAATAGGTGTGGACATGAGAGTGGGCGGAGCTTAAGTCAAACAGCAGAAGCGAGTGTGTGGATGACATGCATGATGCTCTGGAAAAGGCCGTTGCCATGGCGACGGGCAGCGCTGCAGACGGTCAGGAAGCCCAGAACGGTTTCAGAAGAACCGCTTTGGTACCAACTTCCTGGTTCCTGTCCCGTCAGGGCGGAGCTCCACAGCCCGACCCGGTTCTCCTGCAGAGACATTCCCACCAGCCCGTTTGGAGCGGTTCCGTTACCTGGCCGTCCTGCTGCAGGTGGTGGTGCAGGATCTGGGAGTGGGGCTGTTGGTGGGGGGCCAGGATGTGCATAAAGGGGGCGGGGGCGTAGCCCGCGGCGGCCGGGGGGTTGATGGGCCCCCCGCTCCCCAGGGCCGAGGGCAGGCTGAAGGACGCCGCCGGCGTTCCCGCGTGGAAACCCTGCTTGTCAAACGACTGGAGGACGGACACAGGCAGGACGGGGGGTTACGCTCCAGACGCTCCCATCCGAAACGTCCAGAGGGTCTGAACTCACCTGAGTCTTCGTGTAAACTGATCCTGAAATGTCAGGAACCCCCGTGTTGCTGGACGTCACAGAAACACCTGCAGGACCAGAGGAGAACATCAGACCGAGACGTCGGGGGGTCTCCACGCTTCAGACGTCTGACAGGAACGGAGAAAAGCCCCAACATGTAGCTCCACCCATCTGACTGAGGAGCCGCTCCACAGAACCAGGACTCAACGGTTCTGACCCGTGATGTCAGCAGAAGAGTTTCCCACCCGCTCCAGAGATGAGCAGGTGGGGCTGGATCAGCATATTGACTGTATATGAGAACTGGACAGTGACTCCTCCCCCTTGCATTCCAAACAGGAAGTGACTCAAGAATCCACACGAGCAGCTGTCCTCCTATTGGTCAGAATATCTCCTCCGGCTCTGAAACTTCTCAACATTTTCTTGAAAATCTTTTTTGTTTTTCCAGGATATTTTTCTGTAGTTTCATTTATAAACGGACCAATCAGAAGCCTCAGTGACAGGATGTGGGTTCAGGTCAAAAGTTCAAGGTGTTGGAGAGATTCTCCTGGGCTTGCTTCAGTGGAAGGGGCGTGGCCTGACATGCTCACTAATGACTGGACAGAGTGGTTGCCATGGAGATGTAGACTAAGACCAACAAAGAGTTACTGTGGAAAAATAGAGACTAAATTGAATTCAACTGGTTGGAGCCTGAAGTCTGTCATTCTCTGTGGTGACATCACACTCACTCTGTCCAGTTCTCTGTATACAGTCAATGGATCTGACGGACGGGAGTGTTTGTGATGTCAGCAGCAACCTGTAGCTAATATGAGCCGTCGGCTGTAGCTAGCGCTCCTGAGCCGGGACGCTAGCAGTGTGAGCCGCGGTTAGTTTGACTCGGACTCGTGACCCGAGTGTCTCCAGGCAGACACTCCACCATTAAACCGCTCTCCTGGTCCATATACAAGTTTATAAAAACAAAAAAAGATTTTTTTCCCAAACTCATAAAATTCATCGTTTCGTCAATTGTTATAAATTAAATCACAGATCATTTTATCATTCTAGAGCCTGTTCCTGAGACTGTCCTAGACCCGGCCCTAGACTCCGCTCTAGACTCCGCCCTAGACCCCGCCCTAGACCCCACCCTGGACCCCGCCATGGACCCCGCCCTGGACCCCGCTCTGGACTTCGCCATGGACCCCGCCCTGGACTCCGCTCTAGACTCCGCTCTAGACTCCGCCCTAGATCCCGCCCTGGACCCCGCCCTGGACCCCGCCCTGGACCCGCCCTAGACTCCGCCTAGACCCCGCCCTAGACCCGCCCTGGACCCCGCCCTAGACCCCGCCCTAGACCCCCCTAGCCCCCGCCTTAGACTCCGTCTAGACCCGCCCTAGACTCCGCCCTAGACCCCGCCTCCCCGCCCTGGACTCCGCCTGGACCCCGCCCTAGAACCCGCCCTGACCGCCTGGACCCGCGACCTCCGCCTAGACCCCGCCCTAGACCCCGCCCTAGACCCCGCCTTAGACCCCGCCTTAGACTCCGCTCTAGACCCCGCTAGACTCCCCTAGACTCCGCCCTAGACCCGCTAGACCCCGCCTGACCCCGCCCTGGACTCCGCCCTAGAAACCCGCCCTAGACTCCGCCCTAACCCGCCCTAGACTCGCCCTAGACCCGCCCTAGACTCGCTAGACCCCGCCCTAGACCCCGCCCGACCCCGCCCTAGACCCCGCCCTTGTTCTCCACACAGTGACCGACAGCAGAGGGAGGACAGGAATGAGCAGCAAGCAGCACAGCTGTGAAATGAGAAACTCCTCATCAGCTCCGTCAGGCGGACCCGCTCTAACAAAACTTTATTGACAAACAGAAGCGTTACGCAGCGGTGAAGCCAGACTGAACCGATGACGAGTTCCTCAGGAAGACCGGCTAACAGAGAGAGAGTAAAGAAGAGACGCAGGCTAGCCGTGGCGTTCTACAGGCGTTACCGCGTTCCCTCAGCGTCCCATGAATGAGGACGGTGACACCTGAAGGAAGGCGGGACTACCAGCCCCTTCCCTCTGCTTTACTTCAGCTGGCGGCAGCACTCACCGACTCCGGGCCCGGTGACGGAGCTGGCTGGCTTGTTTTGTGCGGCCGCGGCGGCGGCGGCGGCCACGGCAGAGCCGTATCCGCCCTTACAGAAATCCCCACTCCCTGAAGCCTGGCCCACATCCTCATAGCCTGCAACAGTCAGACACACAGCCGCAGCCCACAGCGTTAGACACACCGGGCACCACAGCATCTGCAAACACCCGGCGGCGTCGACCGAACTCTGGCGGCATCGGACGGGCCGAGTCGAGCGGGGACGCCCCCATCCCGTCGGGAGACGATCCGGCTTTGGTTCCGGATAAATGAACGAATGACCGCACAGCAGCAGTTTAAGAGAAACGTTCAATCAGATCAGCGAGAAACGGGGATTCAGACTTCAGGGAGACGGATCTCTGAAGAAACGCAGAAGATTCTGTTTGTCTTCATGCAAAAGAGAGAAATCCTTTCATGTTTTCAATGAGATTTAAACAGACGGATAAACAGCTGAGCAGGAGCTGAACGCAGCTCTGACTCAAATCTCATGGATCACGACTTGATCCACGAGATTTGGTCGAGGCGAGAGTCGTGTGAGTTCCAGCCTCTGCTGGCTTAAGGGACCGTCTATAAAGAGCAAACTTCAGTCATAAATGATTCCACTGATCATGATTCCAATCATCATATTTATGCTGCAACCAGAATTCTGGATTCAATTATTTATTCTGATTGTTGCTGTAATGTACTAATGAATCCCACCTGACCTATAATGTTCTCCAACCTTCCTCACATTGACTCTCAGCTGTTCTTCAGTTCATACTTTGATCTATTTTCAGGTTCTGCTTTCATGATAGACTTTGGAAACGATCGGTTCCCTGAAAGCGTTTATCTTAATGTGCTGCAGCCGTCTCGGTACCGGCTGGTTCTGAACTCTAACGATCGACCGATCGGAACCGTGGAACCGGATCGGGTCGGTCCTGGTGTGGAGCTGTAAACACCAGGACTTCAACGCTCGCCGCGTTTCTACAGTGAAAACCTGTCGGGCCGCTCCACCAAAGCAAACATTTGCAAATACTTTGATCCACGTCTGTGGGGGAGGGGGTGAGTGGGGGGGGCGGGCAGGCTGTGTGTGCTGGGAGAGAGAGAGAGAGAGAGAGAGAGAGAGAGCGGAAGCAGCAGGTGGTGCAGCTGGACACAAACAGGAATGTTATGGAGGAGAGCGTTACCATGACAACAGAGCACCACAACAACACCGGTGTCCCACCCACATGGAGATGAACGAGCACCCAATCAGAACCGAGACGCTGGCGGTGAACCCAGAGAACCTGACCGGGAGAGCCCGGCGGCAGAACCGGGCCGCTCGGCTCCGGTTCTCTCAGGTCACGCACGGAGACGGACACGGATCAGCACAGAGCGTCACGTGGGCGGGACCCTCACCAGTGCTGTAGCCGTGGGAACCGTAGCCGCTGGCCTGCTGGAAGGGCGTGGCCGAGGCGTTGACGCCGACGTTCACACCGTGCTGCTTCTGCGAGGTAGGAGCCACCTGGACCAACACAGACGGCGCCGAGTCAGACAACATTCACACTCAGCAACAACTGAAACCAAGAGGACTCTGTGGATGTTCGTGTTCCTTCAACCAGAACTTTCTGACCCGGTTAAAGTGGGGTGGTTCCACGGACCGGCCCGTCTGAGGCTGAAGTTGGCGTCTGATTAGTTTTCTTTAAGCTTTGAGGGTAAAGTTCATCGGCTTTGACTTTAACTCCAGTCTCAGCCCAGATTTGAAATATGCCAAAAGGGGGCGGGGCTAGTGGATTCAGACTGTGCGGTGGAGGTGTGGCTTGGATCTATGATTGACAGGTTAGCTTGATGCAGCTGTAACACTAGAAGCTGCAGTTCTTGCACTATTTACAGCTCAGTAAATAATCGGGGCCGTCAGAGCAGCGGGGGGGTGAAAGGCTGTTAGCATCATAGCTAATAAAGGCTAACGTAATCAACCATCCGGAGTGAAATGTTCATTAAATCCATCATCAGGACGGAGTTTGCTGGATGGAACACAGATCCACCTCTGTTCACTAACATCCACTGGAAAGTTGACAGTAGATTGTTGACCATGCTAACGCTAACATGCTAACAGCAGACCGTTACAGAATCAAAGATGGGCGGGGCTTTTATGCTGGAGCTGCAGAGCATGATGACATCACACTTCTGAGACTTACACCAGCTGACCAATCACAAAATTCCACTGTAATAACGCGTCTCAGCCTGTAGGGGGCAGCAGACGCTTTTAGACTATTTAGGAAGTTTACATTCATTTGTCAAAATGTAACTAAATGATTTAATTTAATAAAACAATGACCAAAAGACAGCACTTTTAAAGCCTCATTAACCTTTAAGGTGCAACAACTGAATGAAGAAACGAGGATTCTCTACATATAATCATAATCAGCTGAGGCCTTATAACCTCAGACAGGCCTTTGGTTCAGATCATTTTATTGTTATCTATGTTATCTTGTTCTCATTTCTAACTTGTAGAATTTTGACTAAATCTATTTTTATAGAGAGTAAAATATTGAAAGTTGTTTAAGGTTTAAGTTGATTTATTCTGGAATAATATTCCTGCCTTTTTATTATTCAGAATACGGTTTTAAACTTTTAAATACGTCGTATTCAACTGTTCCATTAATGTTTCTCCTGTTCGGGCCGTGATCCATGCCGTGTTCTAGATTCTGGCTCCTTGTTTGGAGTTTGTTCTCCTGGTTTTTGTCTGTTCAAAGCCGATCTCGTTGATTTTGAAGTGGACGGTTCTTTCTTTGTTTTTCCACCATCTTTGAGGTTTCCGTCTAGCAGCTTTCAGACAGCAGTCAACAGAGTTCAACCACGAGCGCCTGAACGCGTCATGGACGAGCCGGATGTGCTGAATCCAGAATCTGATTCTGAAGGTTGATGTTCTTGTTCATCTCTGCGGCTCGGTACCGGTACTAGGGCTGCCACAAACGATTATTTTAATAGTCGACTAATCACCGATTATTTTTTCCGATTAGTCGACTAATCGGGTCATGCACAAAGTGGATGTAAAACACACATCTTAACCATTATTAGCTTTAAACAAACTAAAAACTAAATATATTCACACAAGCATTATCTGCGAAAATGCTTGTGTGAATGCTGTAAGCTGAATTTTGAAGCTGAAGCGAGTGACGACAGCGAAGATGCTGAAATTGATAGCTAAAAACACTAAAGCTGATAGCCACTAAAATATTAGCTAAATGCCAAATTAGCCTAAAAAATAATTAAAAGCCTCAGCTGGTCAAAACTGCTAGTATGTAGCTGACATGTTAACTTAACTCCAAAATAGCCTTAAAAAACTGATAGAAATCCTAATTTTTTTCCAAAATAGCTAGCATGTAGCTTAAATATTAGCTAAATTCCAAAACACCCTAAAAAACTTTTTTTTTTTAAAGTTTAAGTTAGCCAAAACAGCTAGCATCTAGCTGAAATATTAGCTAAACACCAATTAGCCAATAAAACTGAAAAAAGCTTAAATTAACCAGAATAGCTAGCTTGTAGCTGAAATATTAGCTAAACTCCAAATTAGCCTAAAAAATAATTTAAAAGCCTCAGCTAGCCAAAACTGCTAGCATGTAGCTGACATATGAACTTTACTAAAAACTGAAAAAAAATCCTAAATTTTCCAAAATAGCTAGCATGTAGCTTAAATATTAGCTAATCTCCAAAACACCCTAAAAAAACTTTTTTTTTTTTAAAAAAAAAAGCTTAAGTTAGTCAAAACTGCTAGCATCTAGCTAAAATATTAGCTAAACACCAAGTTAGCCAAAAAAAACAGAAAAAGCCTAAATTAACCAGAATAGCTAGCTTGTAGCTGAAATATTAGCTAAACTCCAAAATAGCTTAAACAAACCTTGATAAATGCCAAAAATGTCTAAAAAGCTAGCATATTTTAATATAACTTTCAACTTTACGACACTCTAATCCATATATTATAAAGTAACGACTAATCGACTATTTTAATAGTCGATTAGTCGACTAATCGTGGCAGCCCTAACCGGTACTGGGGCTTTAGACAGACAGACGGGTAAACGCTGATGCTCACCGGGAACACGGCAGGTCCGTACTGGAAGGTGTTGGGGAGGCCCGGCATGCCGGTGTAGTAGGGCAGGCTGGGGTAGCTGTAGCCGGGGGGCAGTCCCGGGTTGAGGAAGGGCTGCTGGGTGGTGTGGTGCGTCTGGGTTTGGCTCTGCTGCGTCTGGGCCATGGTGGTGGCGGGGGCGGGAGAGGAGGCGTCGCCTCGGCCAAACTTGGCCAGTTCACCTGAAAAGAGGAAGAAAGGTTTGGAAAGTGACCTGCTGGGTCAGAGAAGACGTCCGTCTGCAGCGTGAGTCTCAGAGAAACACGAGGTCGCACAGACCAGAATAATGGTTGCTGGTCAGACTCCCCTCTCTTCCGGTCAACGCGGTGGTGGGGGTCGGGAACGGGATGCTGTAGTAATCCTGCGGGAGGAGACAGGTGAATGAGATCAGGACGAAACCCCCGATGCTTCTCAAACGGCGAGGGACTGACCAGCGGGATTCTGGTCTGCAGCATCTGGAGGTCGTCGTAGCCGTACACCTGAGGCTGCACGTCACATGACAGCAGAGTTAGCGCCGCGCACAGCCCCGCCTTCGAGCAGGCGGACGGACACTTACGGGATAGGCGTGCAGGAGTCCGGGAGCCATGATGTACGGGTTGGGCAGTAGAGGGGGCACCCCCGGCGGCAGGTTGGGAGGGGCTTTCCCTGGATTTGAAAACAGATTTAATCCAGAACGAATCAGGATTTGAGTCACAATCCTCAAACGAATCCGAGCTGGGATTTCACCTTTTGTTTCATTCAAACACATGTCAATAAGTTTTAAAACAGTTTTTAAATGATAACTAAAACTTTCATTGTAAATTGTAAAAATGCAGCAAAGTGCATCACTTTAATGTGTGAATAAACATGAAAAAATGACTTAAATTATGGGAGTTTGGTTGAATAAAATCTCACCAGGTAAACAAACAAACTGTCTTTCCAATAGAAAACACAGATGTAGATATAAAGAAGACTACCGGACTAAGACTAAACGGTGGCGTGTGACGGAGGAACGCCGTCATCGGTTACAGAACCAACACGCCGCCATGACCGTACTGTCTCGTTCTCCTCATTGACCCTCACATTCCCGATTAAGTGAATGACTCACTGTAAACCGCCGGTTCTCAAAGTGCGGCCTGCGGGAAGAGTTTTTGTGGCCCTCAATAAATCGTTACCAGCGCTTGGAAAAACATATTTTTTTGTTTTGGGGTTTCTGGCGACATCTGCTGGAACAAAAAGGTAATTACAGCCAGGTGTCAGTGGTACAGTGAATTAATTTCACCACTAGGGGGCAGACAACACAGCAGAGACACAAGCTTGCTGCTGCTGGGGTTTTGGGAGTGTTGTGTCAAGGTATGTTCCCCCACCAGAATGTGTTTCCCCGCTCTCAGGAATCATCGATTTGTTTTGTAACGCTCATATTTTGTTCTAAACTGCGTTAAAAGGCGGGTTATTAAAATAGACTTTGTTCTGGAGCTTTAGGGAGTTTATCGTCATATTTGAATTTTTTTTTTAGATTAATTTTTATGAATCTCTGTCAGACAGACGGAACCTCCTCATTGGTCCGGACCGGTCCGCCCGTCTCACCTGAGGACGCTGCAGAGCTGCGTGTGGAGGAAGATGTCACTGAAGAAGGAATGCTCGACGACGCCGTAGAAACCAAAACGGAGGCGGGGACCGCCGCCGGGGCGCCCATGAAGGCGGAGCCGAGGCCCATGGCCAAACCGCTGACGGGGCCCAGACCAGAGGGAGCCGAGACTGTGGCGGGGCCCACGGAGGAGCCCTGAGGGACGCCCAGCGACACCTGCGCAGCCGCCGCGAGGAGGAGGAGGAGGAGGAGGAGGGGACCGAGGAAGACGGCACCGCTGACACAGAGGAGGGGAAGGAGGAGTGCAGGTTGGAGTCGGCGTCGGGATGCTGCAGAGACAGAGACGTTCAGGTTCCTCGATCCACGTTCATCCAGAGGAGAGGTGGAACGAAGCTCACCAGGAGGCCGGAGTTGGACGTCCTGCCTGAAGACGAGGGGAGGTTGTTCTGCGGCGCCGGGTGAGAGCTGCGGAGGGAAACCACAGGACGGTTGGAGCTGACGCCTGCGGGACGCCCGGAGACGGCTGCGGGACGCCCGGAGGCGGCTGCGGGACGCCCGGAGGCGGCTGCGGGACGCCCGGAGGCGGCTGCGGGACGCCCGGAGGCGGCTGCGGGACGCCCGGAGGCGGCTGCGTCCCACCTGTTCTGCTGGGAGCCCATGGAGCTCGGCGGCAGGTCTTCGCCGTGGCCCAGAACGCCGAGAGACGCCTGGTTGGACGTGGTCAACAGCGAGGAGGCGGGGCCACCGTCCGCCAGGGAGCCCACGCCGGAGACGCAGGCCTGGGAGACCGGGTCGGAGCTTTTGACTGCAGCTGCAGGGACAAGGACAGACGTTAGCGGATAACGCTCTGCTGACGGGAAGAGCGGGAAGACAGGAAGAGCGGGAAGACAGGAAGAGCGGGAAGAGCAGGAAGAGCGGGACGAGTGGGACGAGTGGGAAGAGCGGGACGACAGGAAGAGCGGGAAGAGCAGGAAGAGCGGGACGACGGGAAGAGCGGGACGACGGGAAGAGCGGGAAGAGCAGGAAGAGCGGGACGAGCGGGAAGAGCGGGAAGAGCAGGAAGAGCGGGACGACAGGAAGAGCGGGACGACCGGGAAGAGCGGGACGACAGGAAGAGCGGGAAGAGCAGGACGACAGGCGAGCCGTACCTTCCACCGACTGAGCCGCCTGCATGGAGCTGAAGCCGTTCTGGAAAACAGGAGCAGAACATCTCAGGATCTTTAACATTCCGTAACCGCTGAGACGATCATTCCAGCCCATCCAGAACGCGGCGTGGGCTCAGGTGGGCGGCGGCCTTACTTTGGGCTGCATGTCCTTCTGGGGGAGGAGGAGACGGAGGGGGGGTACCGGCGTGGTTGAGGAGCTCTCTGGTCGTACATGTCCATCTGGTTGGAGCCGGAGAGGGCGGAGCTCGACTCGCTGCAGACGGAAAACAGGAGCGTGAGAGAATGGAGAGCAGCTGAAAGGAGCGTTATTGATCAGATGTTTTATGGATCAGATGATTATTGATCAGATGATTTACTGATCACATGTTTTATGGATCTCTTCTGATCAGGACGTCAGACTCACAGATTCCTCTGAACGATCAGAAACTGAAGAACTTTTTAATGTTAAACCAGATTCTGTGTTTCTGGTTACGAACATGAAACAGAACCAAGAACACGCCGTGTCTCTGAAACCGCTCCAGTTCTCCAGAACTTCTGCTGCTTTTGGTTCTAGCTCAGCGGTTCTGGTACCGTTTGGATTTCACACCAACATGGAACTTTTGACACAGTTCTGGTTCTTAAAATGTTCCAAACCGGACAAACATTGAAGTTTGACGCGTCACCGGAATGTTCCACCAATCAGAACATCGGACCGATCAGAGTATTGATCAGAACTCACAGATACGTGACTCCTACCAACCTGCTGGGGGCGCTGTAGAGGCTGTTCTGACCCGGGTTACTCGGGGTGGTTGTGGCCGGGCTGGACTCGTATTCCTGTAGAACCGGTTCAGAACCAAACTGCAGAGCTCCAAACTGCAGGTTGAGGCCCGAGATGTCGGCTGACCCAGGCATCTCCACGGCCATGACCGGAATCTGCAACAGGACAGTTCTGATCAGGTTCTGTGGTGACCCGAACCGTGACAGATGTTCAGTAGAGAGGCTCTCTCCTCCAGAACCTGGAGCCTCATCCAGAACCCGGACCTCCCTCCGGAACCCCGACCTCCCTCCGGAACCCCGACCTCCCTCCAGAACCCCGACCTCCCTCCAGAACCCGGACCTCCCTCCAGAACCCGGACCTCCCTCCAGAACCCCGACCTCCCTCCGGAACCCGGAGCCTCATCCAGAACCCCGACCTCCCTCCAGAACCCCTGACCTCCCTCCAGAACCCGGACCTCCCTCCAGAACCCGGACCTCCCTCCAGAACCCCGACCTCCCTCCGGAACCCGGAGCCTCATCCAGAACCCCGACCTCCCTCCAGAACCCCTGACCTCCCTCCAGAACCTGGACCTCCCTCCAGAACCCGGACCTCCCTCCAGAACCCGGACCTCCCTCCAGAACCCGGACCTCCCTCCAGAACCCGGACCTCCCTCCAGAACCCGGACCTCCCTCCTCCTACCTTGCTGGTCAGAGACGTCTTCTTCTTCTGCTGCTTCAGCTTGTGCTGCTGCAGAGGCAGCGGACTCGAACCCTGCGCCTCCGAGGATCCGGGAGACACCTGGTGACCCCCAGACGCCATCGAGCCCATCTTGGAGAGAGCGGGCGACGGCCCGGCGTGGGGCGAGGACGTGGAATGCTGCGGTAGGGAGGGGGACGCCGGCAGCCCTTTGTCCTGCAGGAACACGTCCAACATGGACGAGGTGGACGTGGCGGCCTGGTACGGCTGGCGCTTGGTGAAGGGCGAGTGGATCCCGGACTCGGCTGGAGCTTTCATGTCTGCGGGGGGGAGAAGATCGGAGTCAGAACTGGATCCGTCACCACACAGAGAGCAGAAGGTTCTGATCCGGTTCTACATCAAACAGACTGATTAGTAGAACTCGTTAAAGAACTCCTCTATGACGACAGCAGTACCGAACTGTCCCAGCGGACCGGTTCCGGTATCCCAGGATGACGGCGCCGTGCTGCTCGCCCCGCTCTGGGAGTGCTGAGCGGCCAGCTGGGCCAGCGCCTGGGCCGTTTTGTACTGTTCCAAGAACTGGGAGCCGGTGGTTCCGGTGCTGCCTCCTTTCGGGTCCCCGTCCCCAAAGCCTTTGCTCAGCATGCTGCCCTGGAGCGATGGGAGGAGCCACAGAGTTACAACCGCAGGAGGCGGAGCATCCGCGATAAAACAGCTGTAAAAGTCAGAGCTGCAGGAATGATGGGAAGGCACCCCCCTGTGGACCCCCACCCCCCCATGTGACCCTCACCATGCTGTGCTGGCTGTAGGGGGCGCTGGAGGACGACTGGCTCAGGGGGACGCCCTGCTTGGAGTTGCTGAAAACCAGTGACTGGGACAGGGAGGGGGGCTGGGGGGGCTCCATGGGGGCGTTTTCTGTCTCCGAGGAGGAAGAAGGAGGAGTTTTTCCCAGAAGCACCGCGAGATCGATCCTGCAGGAACAGGAAACATCAACCCAACACTGGAGTTATACAGTCATCCCAGTCCGGCTGAGACGGGACCGTACGGGGTTCCATTTGGGCCAAAAATGTGTGTTTGCATCCACTGTTCAAGTTTATTGAACATTTGTTCATATCTGTTAGCAACATGTTCTGTGAAACGACAGGAGCTAACGCCGCTAGCAACCGTTGCTAAGGACTTTTCTGACGACCAGATCCAACGACAGCAAATCCAAAGTTTTAATCCTAAGCTGAAACATGACAGAGCAAACGCACAGCCGTCATCAGAGAAGCACAGACATGCACAAGACATTAAACTGTCATGTTCTTAAATATCGACTTGAGGGGCCACAAACGGCCCGCGGGCCGCCAGTTTGAGAGCCCTGCTCTACGTCGATCTGAAAATAAATCTTTTACAAGAAACTTCACTTCTTTCAGGGTCTTTTTCTGTTTGACTCTAAAACACAAACATTTACATAAAAACAGACGTTTAGCTTATAACTTTCATGACCTCAGAGGGTTTTTAGAGGTTTTTGTTTTGCGTTCTGCGTCCTGATTGGCTGTCGTCTCCGTGTCGTATCTCCTGTCCAGAATCCATTCAGTTTGTCAAATCTAAAAATCTTCAATCACGATTAAATCTTTGTTTTCCCGCCTTCACGGGTTGTTTTTAGAACTCCAGAAAAGCTTAAATTAAAACTTTTACCATCAAACTAATCTGAATTTCCCACACTGAAACTTATCAAGAGAGGCGGACGGCGCCCACCTCTGTCCTTTGGTGATGGTGACGTTCTCCTGAGGCGGCGGCGGCGGCGCCGACGCCACGCTGGAAGCTGTAAAGATCTTCGTCTCCGACAGCTGCAGACAGAAACTCAGATTACAGACGGCAGCTTCACGTACAGCCCACCCCCCGGATGAGCCTCACGTCTTCATTCCAGTCCTCGGTCCCCCACTCCTCCGTGGCAGAACGCCAGGCACCTGGAACAGCCAGAACCACAGTCGGGTCGGACGCAGAACCGGACAGAACCTGAGGTCAAGAGGGGGCGGAGCTTACCGGGGGCAGAATCAAACTTTGGTGGGTAACTGGTCCCCTCTCCTCCGGGGTACTCCAACCCTGAGAACAAAGATCATCTATTGAAGGATGCAGCGACGTGGGCGGAGCAGAAGATGGGGGCGGGGCTTGTGGGGAGGAGAGTAAAGCACTAACGTGATCCCTCGTCCAGCTCGCCGCTCCCCGTGTTGTTCCAGGTGCTGCCGCCGCCGTAGCCGTCCTCCGTCTGCGCAGGCTCTGCATAGTCTGCAGGGTTGAAGGTTCTGGAGGAGACGGTTCAGAGAAGAGGTAAACTCAACACATTCATACCAGATCAGCTTCATTCCTGATAACTGAGCTAGATTAGAGGAGAGAAGGAACGAGGTCGCCACCGCAGCCGACATAAGCTCCTCCCATCTGAAAACAGACCCTCCACTACATCTGCTTCCTGCTGACCACAGAACGGATCAGAACACGCCTGTGTGGATTCACAGGAGGAGGCTTTGGAACAATTCCAGTTGAACAGATGATTTAAAGACGTAAAGTAAGAAAATCCACCAGTGAGTGAAAAACAGCAGCTTTGGTTGAGAGTCTTCACTGTTCAGGTTTATGATGATGATCAGTTCAATTAGATTTTAGTAAAGAAAGACATTTGACTGATGCAAACAGAGTAAAAACAAGCGGAGAAACTCACCTCTCCTCTCCTGTTCTATCATATCTGGACTCTTTATAAATCTGGCTTTAGGGGAAACATAATTGCAATAATTACAAACCAAAAGAAGATCTTGGAAGCATCAAGCTGTCTGCTCTGAAACATCAATGCAGTTTGACTCACACTGCAGAACAACAAAAGCAAGCCAGTCTGCTGTAAGCCACCGCGTCCCAACGTCTGAACCAGAACCTGACATCAGCTGCATTTATGACAGAGAAGCTGCTCAACCAGCAGAACATCAGAGCGGACAGACAGGAACCACTGAAGACTCTAACCACAGGAACCAGAAACCACAGCAGACGTCTGGAGGAGACATCAGATCCACCTGTACCTTCAGAAGGTTTAGATCACACGTGTCAAAGTCGAGGCCCGGGGGCCGGATCCGGCCCTCCAGGTAATTCTATCCGGCCCTCCAAATCATTTTATTTCATTGTTATTAATTAGAATTATTAAAGCTCGATTCAAATTTGTAGAATTTTGACAAAATATATTTTTATGGGCAATAAAATATTGAAAGTTATTTAAGGTTTAAGTTGATTTATTCTGGATTAATATTCCTACCTTTATTAAATTCATATTTATGTTAAAAAGTTACGATTTGAAAGTTTTAAAAAATGCTATTCTGCTAGCTTTTTGCACTATTTTGGCTTTTAAAAAGATTTTTTAGGCTATTTTGGAGTTTAGTCTATTATTTCAGCTACATGCTAGCTGTTTTAGCTAATTTAAGCTTTTCTTTTTAGGTTTTTCAGCTGTTTTGGAGTTTAGTTGATATTATCATGTCAGCTGTTTGGCTAATTATTTATTTATTGGCTTTTTTGGAGTTAGGCTAATGTTTAAACGCTAGATGTTTTCGCTAATTCAGGATTTTTTCAGTTTTTCAGGCTATTTTGAAGTTTAGCTATTTTTCAGCTACACGCTAGCTGTTTTAGCTAATTTAAGCTTTTCCTTTCAAGGTTTTTAAGCTTTTTTTGGAGTTTAGCTGATTTGGCAATTTTTTTATTGTTTCATATATTTATTGCTTTTTGGAGTTAGCTAATATTTACATGCTAGCTGTTTTGGTTGATTTAGGTTTCTCAGTTTTTTCAGGCTATTTTAAAGTTTAGCCATTTTTCCGCTACATGCTAGCTGTTTTGGCTGAACTTTTTTTTTCCACTTCAGAGCTTTCAGCTATCAATCTTCAGCGGCCAAATTCAGATTTGCAGCATTCACACTAGCATTATCGCAGGTAATGCCATATATCTAGTTCATAATTATGTTAAAAAGTTACGGTTTTGAAGTTTTAAAAACTTATTTTTAGAGTGTTCAATAAATGTTTATCCTGTTCGGCCCGTTACATAAGGTGTGTTTTGGATTTTGGCCCCTAGTGCGATTGAGTTTGACACCTTTGGTTTAGATGCACACTCCTGGTTAGTTAACGACAGCATCAACACTCAAACGTCAGCAAACTTCATGCACGTTGGTTTAGAAAGACGTCAGAAACGCCACATGCACTGAGATGCATCTGCATCGATCCGGAGGAACAACGTTTAGGAGTGATGAAGGACGACGTCAGTCCTGCAGAACCCGTTCACATCAGCCTTTCTGCTGGGAGGGTTCATCTGCTCGAGCAGCAACACGTAGTCTGAGGACCGACGATGTAACGGTTCAAACTCCTCAAAACATCGTTCAGTTTGGTCTGAGTCTACAGACGGATGACATTTCTCCATGCAGCTCCTCTAGATGTAAAAGTTTCACATAAGTCGGTCCCTCCAGGATTTCCTGATGATGCGATCACAACTATTAACCCAAATTCTACCAAAACTCAACATTTGTTGCAACAGTGCAACGTCTTTAGCTCTATGTCTGAGCGAGTGGGCGGGGCTAAGGGGGTGCGGAGCGGTCCATCACACGTGGAGCTCAACATGAATCTTTATGTCAATATTATGAATAGTTTTCTGTTTAATTTAGGGGTAAAACGTACTCGGTCTTTAAATATCTTTGATTCATTGTGTTAAAAAAAGGAAGAAAAATCTCAATCAAAACTGAATGAAAGGCTGATCGTATCTGTGTGAATGCATTGAATGCATTCCCACAATTGTTTTTCACCTATTTACGTTTTTCTTCTGTACGTTTTTTGACACGTAAAAACTCAAACACACTTTATGCAATTTCAGCAATCTTGGTATCAAAACGTTCGGGTCGTTAAGGACATTACTGCTTGTATTTTTGGTTTTCGCAATTTTACGGTTTTTGCGATTTTGCGCAATTTATGCTAATTTTTTAGCCCTATGTTAAGTCAATGGGAAAATTTTTCAAATCGTTATAAAACTTTCTGCACTTATGCTTTTTCGGCTAATTTGGCACCTTTTGAGGTTTTTTGGTGCTAATTCAGGGTTAAGCTAATATATTAGCAACGTGTTAGCTTTTTTGGCTAATTTGGCAACTTTTTAGGTTTTTTTGGGATAATTTGCAGTCAAGCTAACACATTAGCAACGTGTTAGCTTTTTTGGCTAATTTGGCAACTTTTTAGGTTTTTTGTGCTGATTTTAAGCAAAAATCTTCAGCATTTTCACCAATCACATTCCGCAAAATGCATTCACACATGCATTATCGGAGGTAATGCATTTTTCTAGTTAGGAGTTATTATAATGTCAACAAGATCCTGATTGAGTTCCTCTCCTGTGATGTATTGTATGAAAGCACTTCTTAGTTTTTATTGATCATAATAAACCAAACCCCGGCCATGAAGCGACCCGTCAGGTTTCGTTTGGACCTCGTCCCGTTAACAGACGGAGGGAAACATTTCTGTGGTTTCTGGTTGAACTGCAGCTTTCAGTCACATACTGTCGTATCCACGTGAAGCAGCCTCTCACATCCTCAGAGAGCTTCACTGGTCGTTGCCCCTGAATCCCCATGATGACGTTAAGCTAGCCTCGAGTTTCCTCACGTTTTCTTCCTCATAGCTTCAATAACACGAGTGAAAGGAGAAGACGGCCACTAACAAGCCCAAAGCACAGACGGATCCAGAGAGCAGGATCCGTGCTCTGATGTCTTTGTGTGACGGGGTCCTGCTCTCTGGTGACCATGGCAACAGGAGTCAGCAGAACAGAAGCTGGTCTGCGGCGGTGCAGGTTTTCCCTTACCCCATGCCCTGCGCCGAAAAGCGTCCTCCTCGCCGCCCGGCCAGCCCTGAGGGGAGCAGGAGACGTTTGTTAGTCTGGTTCCAGCCTGAACCACGGAGGACATCGTTCAAACCAGTTACCGACTGCTCCTCTTCCTCTGCCCCGCCCCCTCCGGCCTCGCTCCGCCCCTCTGCCGGCGACTGCAGCTTTCCCTCCGTCCAGGCCGTTCTCCTGACTGCGGACTGCGTCAGAGGAAACCGAGCTCAAACCTTCTACAACAGAACTGTGGGGATTCATCTTCTGGTTCCAACATCAGAACCGTTTCATTCACAGAGTCTAGAATCAAAGAAGTCCTTACAGTCCCGCCCTCTGCTGGTTCCACGGCTTTTCCGCGGCGCGCCGCCTCGGCGCCGAGCGGGGTCTTTCTCGGCTCCTTTCTCGCGGTTCTCCTTTCCCTCCTCGCCGGTTTCTGCCTGGCTGATCTCCTTTTGGCCCGACACGCCCTTCTTCTTCCCCACCATCTCCCAGGAGTCCTGAGAAGAGACGAGAGCGTGAGACGGCCGTTCCTCCGACGCTGGAGGATGTTTGAGGAGAACAGCCGGGATTTAGTGTTGGAAAAACAAAACCTCGGGAAACGAGACTAAGCTGGACGCGGTTCCTCTGGACAGAGAACTCTCATCAGTTGGACACACAGAACTAAAGAACCGTGATGACCAAACATCCAGGACGATTCCAGCTTTACCAAAAACCAGCAGCAGACCGGGAGAACGTCGGGAAGTCCTCCGACTGTCGATGGAGGTGATGCGTCCGGCAGCAGCGACGCGTCGGCTCTCGTAGAATGAAAGGAAAGGTCACGTGACCGACGGCCATCGATGTGTTCTTAAGGAAGCAAATCATCCAGCAGCGTTGCCAGATTTGGTTGTTTTCTGTCCAATCTGGGGGTTTTGAATGTGACATTGCAGGTAGGATTTGCGTTTGGTTTCAATCTGGCGAGTTTTAGGTCGTTTTATTAAGAGTCTGAACGATTCTTTTATTTTGAAAGTTGAATGGATCCTCGCTTACATTGATGTCACTCGCGTTCTGAATCTGTCGCGCTCCCGGTTGATGACCGGCTGGCACTCGCTCGACCCCGCACACCTGTGAGTGAGGTTTGATCTTACAGAATTCTCCCTAAAGCTGTTGAATGTGGTGTTTTCAGAAGTTTGTGAGATTATTTCTGAACAGTTGTAATAGTGTTGTAAGCTTTCTGCCCCCCTCCCCCCGACTCTTATTTTAAATTACGAGTATGAAGAAGCCCCAACAACTGTCAAATATTATAGTTTACATGTTGATTAAACCCGTTTATCTGAGGAGTTTCTGTCCAGCAGGAGTCAGGATTGAGTGATCCAGCATCCTGTACCTGAAGCCTCATCTCTCCATCACTAGTCGACGGCTCATAAACACCTGCTGGTCCGTCACACTCAGACGTTTTTTTAACAGTTCTTTACATTATTTATTCCTTATTTTAATGACCTGAAACACAGCAGAAAGCATCAACAAACTGAGACATTAGTTCTGGAGCAGATAGGGGGCGCTATTTTAGCCCAGAGCTGAGCTTTTAGGGCAAACTTTTTGACCTGTGGGCCACAAAAGTTCTAAAATGTGACAGAAGGACCGGACCAGAACCGGACGTGTGGAGTGTTCTGATTATCCACGTCATTGAGATTTTTTTATTTGCACTTATGCAACAGAAATAGAAATACATAAAAAGTTGGAACAGAAAGAGGCAACAAAATAGAATTATACAGTTTTAAACATTCACAAATCTACATTGTACACATCTTAAAAAAACATTTCCAGTGATGATCCAATCATTTAATCCTCAGAGATTTCCTTAAGCCTTTTCTAAAAGAAGTGTCGGATGTGCTGTAGTTCAGAATTCTCATTTTAGTTTCAGCTGCACCAAATGGTTTGATGTTTTTCAGGGAATGCTGCGTTCGTGTGGCGCTGGAATGATGGGAAAAAGGATTCTCCGACTCGGAAAATCCAAACGCCAAAAAAAGTGACAGTTCTTCCAACATCACATGAACGTGGAATAACTTTCTACACTGGAAAAACACAGCAATTAAAGAGAAAACAAAGCAAAAGGATCATCACTTTAATGTATTCCTATTGGGCAGGTCAGATTAAAGGTTTCATGCGCCTCGTGTGTCTGCAGTTTGTCTAACGCTGTTTTAGAGCAAACTATCCAGGAAAACAGAAATGATACAGAACAAACCTGAAATTCAAATCTTTAGTTTGTTTAAATAAGAACAACAATGAGGTCATCTCATTATTGAAGTCAGAAGCAAAGACTAAAGTTAACTAAAAATGTCCAAAAGTTTTGCAGAAAAACCTGAAATCATCCGATTTCCAACTATTGAACTAATAAAAGAGGTGAAAGGTCAATCATCTCAACTGTACGGACCCCGTCCTTGTCATGACAAAGCCGTGGGGGCTGAAGTCACGCAGGACTCACCGTGTCGGGGTTCCCCTCCAGCAGCACGTTGATGGCTCTGTTCAGGTCTCCGTTACAGTCGTGCAGCGCGATCATGGACTCGTCCTGATCCTTCCCTGTGATGTCAACCAGCTGAAAGACGCAGACGGGTCAGGCGCCACGACGCTCTTTAAGGTTGGAGTCACATACTTTTCATTTACCAAAAAATAATCTCAAATCTTCATCTCAATCTTCACTAGTGTTTAGCTATGAGCTCCTTTGAGGATCAGTCTTTGTTTATTTAAAGAACTGGAGCAAACGAGGCTCCGCCCCCTCAGCAGGGACAGGTGAGCGTCTCACCTGTTTGACCTTCTCTTCAAAGTCTGCATCGTTGTGGTCTGAAATCATCTGCGCCAGTCGGATCTGCTCTGCGGTCGCCTGACCCAAGAGAAAGAGTCCAACGTTACCACAGAGAACGACTACAGTCAAACTACAGCATCAGTCAAACTACAGCATCAGTCAAACTACAGCATCAGTTAAACTACAGCATCAGTCAAACTACAGCATCAGTTAGTTAAACTACAGCTCAGTCAGTGAAACTACAGCGTCATAAACTACAGCATCAGTCAAACTACAGCATCAGTCAAACTACAGCATCAGTTAACTACAGCGTCAGTGAAACTACAGCGTCAGTAAAACTACACCAATCAACTAACTACAGCATCAGTCAAACTACAGCATCAGTTAAACTACAGCATCAGTGAAACTACAGCATCATTTAAACTACAGCATCAGTGAAACTACAGCGTCAGTCAAACTACAGCATCAGTCAAACTACAGCGTCAGTTAAACTACAGCGTCAGTTAAACTACAGCGTCAGTTAAACTACAGCGTCAGTCAAACTACAGCATCAGTTAAACTACAGCATCAGTTAAACTACAGCATCAGTTAAACTACAGCATCAGTTAAACTACAGCATCAGTCAAACTACAGCATCAGTGAAACTACAGCATCAGTCAAACTACAGCATCAGTCAAACTACAGCATCAGTCAAACTACAGCATCAGTCAAACTACAGCATCAGTTAAACTACAGCATCAAACTACAGCATCAGTCAAACTACAGCATCAAACTACAGCATCAGTCAAACTACAGCATCAGTCAAACTACAGCATCAGTCAAACTACAGCATCAAACTACAGCATCAGTTAAACTACAGCATCAGTGAAACTACAGCATCAGTTAAACTACAGCGTCAGTTAAACTACAGCGTCAGTTAAACTACAGCGTCAGTCAAACTACAGCATCAGTCAAACTACAGCGTCAGTTAAACTACAGCGTCAGTCAAACTACAGCATCAGTCAAACTACAGCATCAGTCAAACTACAGCATCAGTCAAACTACAGCGTCAGTTAAACTACAGCGTCAGTTAAACTACAGCGTCAGTCAAACTACAGCGTCAGTCAAACTACAGCGTCAGTCAAACTACAGCATCAGTCAAACTACAGCATCAGTTAAACTACAGCATCAGTTAAACTACAGCATCAGTTAAACTACAGCATCAGTCAAACTACAGCATCAGTCAAACTACAGCATCAGTCAAACTACAGCATCAGTCAAACTACAGCATCAGTCAAACTACAGCATCAGTCAAACTACAGCATCAGTCAAACTACAGCATCAGTCAAACTACAGCATCAAACTACAGCATCAAACTACAGCATCAGTCAAACTACAGCATCAAACTACAGCATCAGTCAAACTACAGCATCAGTCAAACTACAGCATCAGTCAAACTACAGCATCAGTCAAACTACAGCATCAAACTACAGCATCAGTTAAACTACAGCATCAGTGAAACTACAGCGTCAGTCAAACTACAGCATCAGTTAAACTACAGCATCAGTCAAACTACAGCATCAGTCAAACTACAGCATCAGTTAAACTACAGCATCAGTTAAACTACAGCGTCAGTCAAACTACAGCGTCAGTCAAACTACAGCATCAGTCAAACTACAGCGTCAGTCAAACTACAGCGTCAGTCAAACTACAGCGTCAGTCAAACTACAGCATCAGTCAAACTACAGCATCAGTTTAAACTACAGCATCAGTCAAACTACAGCATCAGTCAAACTACAGCGTCAGTCAAACTACAGCATCAAACTACAGCATCAGTCAAACTACAGCATCAGTTTAAACTACAGCATCAGTTAAACTACAGCATCAGTTTAAACTACAGCATCAGTTTAAACTACAGCATCAGTTTAAACTACAGCATCAGTTTAAACTACAGCATCAGTCAAACTACAGCATCAGTCAAACTACAGCATCAGTCAAACTACAGCATCAGTCAAACTACAGCATCAGTCAAACTACAGCATCAGTTAAACTACAGCATCAGTTTAAACTACAGCATCAGTTAAACTACAGCATCAGTTAAACTACAGCATCAGTTTAAACTACAGCATCAGTTTAAACTACAGCATCAGTTTAAACTACAGCATCAGTTTAAACTACAGCGTCAGTCAAACTACAGCGTCAGTCAAACTACAGCATCAGTTAAACTACAGCATCAGTTTAAACTACAGCATCAGTTAAACTACAGCATCAGTTAAACTACAGCATCAGTGAAACTACAGCGTCAGTCAAACTACAGCGTCAAACTACAGCATCAGTCAAACTACAGCATCAGTTTAAACTACAGCATCAGTTAAACTACAGCATCAGTTAAACTACAGCATCAGTTTAAACTACAGCATCAGTTTAAACTACAGCATCAGTTTAAACTACAGCATCAGTCAAACTACAGCATCAGTCAAACTACAGCATCAGTTAAACTACAGCATCAGTTAAACTACAGTATCAGTTTAAACTACAGCATCAGTTAAACTACAGCATCAGTTAAACTACAGCATCAGTTTAAACTACAGCATCAGTTTAAACTACAGCATCAGTTTAAACTACAGCATCAGTTTAAACTACAGCGTCAGTCAAACTACAGCGTCAGTCAAACTACAGCATCAGTTAAACTACAGCATCAGTTTAAACTACAGCATCAGTTAAACTACAGCATCAGTTAAACTACAGCATCAGTGAAACTACAGCGTCAGTCAAACTACAGCATCAGTTTAAACATGCAGTCATTCAAATGCTTGAGCAGAGAAATGTTTGTTTATGTTGGATTCTCCTCCTTTAACCAGGATGTATTTGAAATATTGCCAATAAAAATACATATAAAGTTTTTTGTTTTAAATCCCATAAAAATATCTGCATGAAAAGTTTTTTATTCTGAGTTCATTTCTGATTTTTATCAGAATAAATGAAGAACTTTTGCTCAGTGGGGTTTAAAAACGTTTGTATTTATAGTTAACATACGTCTTCAATGAAAATAAAAAAGGTCAAATGAGAAACAATGTAAAAATAATGTTAATATGAGCATGAGCACAAGGCAGAAATGTAAACTAATGGTTAAAGTTCTGGTCATAACTTCGTGTAGAGACGCTGCAGATCCTCTCATCCGACATGATCCTGCTCGGATAAATCTGATCCAAACATTCAAAATGTTTCATATTTATTTATCAGTTCTTTGTCGTGCAGAAAGATTTTATATGATTTTATCCCAGAGCTACTCAAAGCAGGAACCAACATCCACATGAGAAGATAATAAACACTGGAAGAGATTTTAGAAAATGCAAAGGAGAAATCAGGTAGAGCACAGCAGAAAATTGGGTTTTTTCCAGATTTAGAACTAAATTAAAGTTATTAATATAATGAGATAAACCTGAGCAGGAAACGAATTATAAACATTTTTGTCATTAAATTCAGTTTGAAACAAACCTGCAAATATCATTACATCCAGTCTGTATGGAAAACTGTTATTTGTGTCAGACGATGTAAGATATTACTAAAACATACATCGACATTAAGAGCTACTGATGATTATTTAAACAAGAAAAAAAATATCTATTGATTTCAGAATGTTGGAGTTTTGATTGATTTCTTTCTCTGAAAGGTCATAAAATATCCTAAACTGACAACATTTAACATGTTTCTGAAGTTTTAGCCAATATCCTTGAACATTTTAAACATTTAAGGAAAGCTTCTGCAGAAAAACCAGCAGTGTCTGTTTGTGTGGTTCTGTAAAGATGTTAGAGTTCAACTTATGAGCTGGAGAATTACATTCAGGACTTTATTTAATGCTGGATAAAGAAAAACAATAAACTGAATCACACTATTGGACATAAATGAAGTAATCTGAGGATTCATTTGTCTTTAAGAGATTTTTTTCAGGCAAAGATGTTCATCTGACCATTTTAGATGCAGGAATTCAACTTTTTCTTGATGAAGATAATTCAATCTGAAGACTGATATGGAGTTTTAATGAACAAACAAAACTGGTATTACAGACGATTAGAGTAAACTGGAATAACTTTGACTATTTTTTGAAACTTTCATTTCTATTTTTATTCTGTTTTTTGTTGTAATTGATTGTTTGCAGCAGGTCTGTGAGGTCACTGATGTACCGTATGTTTAAATAGATTACACATGACATGTGAAAGTCTTCACATTTAAATAATTAATTTTGAATTCATGAGTCGATTTCATTCAGAAATGTGGAAGTGATGCCCTGTCATAGTTAAGATGTGATATTTGTAATCAAATCTACATTTTCATGATGTGTAAAGGGAGATTTCAGAGGAGACACGGACAAAGAAGAAGAGCAGTTCAGAAAACAGTCAAACACTAATAACTTCTTAAAGACCCACTCCGATGAAATTGGTGTTTTTGTCATTAGTCTGATGATGGAGGACATAAATTAAACAATATATCATTAAAACTGCATTCATAAGAGTTTTTGTTGTGAATCAGGAGCAGACAAAAAACGAAGATGGAAAAAGTTTTAAATGTGACATAGAAGACACTACGGCAAGCCGCAAGGTCCATTCTGACAGATAAATAGATCCATGAACATCTTTGTTTATCTCATCTGAGCTAAAAACTGGATCAGAACTATACACTGGATAAAAATGATGATACTCGCTGATAATATTCACCTTAAGGGTGAATTTCTGCTGAAACTATGTCCAAGAAAACGACAGGATTTTAGATGTTTACGAACCGACCACAGGAAGACAGATCAGGAGATGATCGGGGTGAGTCTTTAAGGAACAGAAATGCCCAGCTTTTGCTTAAATTGTGTTTTATCTTGGAAGCAGACTCCATCCTCGTGTCGGTGCGGTGCATTGTGGGTACCTGGGGCCTCTGCTTGTGCTGTGTCTGGCTCTGTGTTTGCCCCTGTGTCTGCTCCCAGCTGCCCCGGGCCCGGTTTCCGCCCATGGATGTCATCATTTACAGTATATACAAATAACAGTATTTACAAAGAAATAACACCTGAGAAGAGAGGAGGAGAGGCGTGTTACAACCCCACAGGTGAGGTTTACCTGAGATGAGCAGCACTTCCTCATACTGTCCTGCAGAACATGATCAGAGCTCTGACTGAACGGACGATCAAAGCAGATGTTACCCGGGAAACAGATCTTCCAAACACCCTCACAGAACCCAGAAAAGAGAGTTCTGATCTGGACTAATGTGATGATCCGCTCATCAACGCGGACACAATAACACTGTCACGCACTGTGCGCTCGCGAGCCAGCGGCTAGCCCGGAGCCGACGCTTTTATCACGTTACATAAAGAGTTACAGGAGAGTCCACAGACGCCAGCTGGGCCCGGGTTCGTCGAACGAACGTCCCGGGTCACGGACCGGACACATGGCCCGAGCGTCGGCCCTTTCATTCGGGTCTGGTGGGCTTCCTGGTCTTCACCTCATGGCGGGGCTAACGCTCCCAGCCGCTAGCTAAACAGCTAGCTCAGTTCCGTCCGCACGAACCCGCGCGGCTACAGTTAGCCGACTAACCTTAGCCAACAGGTTAATTAGCCCGTCATTATCTAACAGGAGGGAGGTGGGCAACGAGAAAAGCCCCCGACCGCCACGGCGACACAAACACCATGCTAACAGCTTCCATGCTAACGCAGGGATACGGGTTTGGGTCACCGACGGCTAAATTAGCGAGTTCTCCCGGTACCGCTGCGCCATTGCTTTGTAACAGAACGCAGCTCCGGATAATCTGAAGCCCCGGCGCTCCACAGCCAAGCACCGAGGCTACAGGCAGGCCTGCAGGCCGCTAAGATGAACATAAATAACAGGCAGTACTGACCAGAACCCCGGTCCAATCTTACACTTTGATTCTGAAGGGAGACCAATTTAGTTTGGTTGTCGACTCTTCTGTTCGGATTCAGGACCGCCAATAATCCCGGAATTCACATTTCATACATGTAAACTGGACAGAACCCCCCAAAAGAGTCGAGCGGCTCACGCAACCCGCGGCAGAGTGTGAATTTACCTGTTTCTTTTCCACTCTGACACCACGGAGAACTGCGTCACGTGGTTTCCAGAGCGCTTCGAGGAAACCAGACCCACACCACGTGACCGTTCACAAATATACTTCCAGACCTGCAAACCCCGCGGAGAAAAGTCTCCAAGTTGGGAAGTTTTCAGGAGCAGAGAGGTGAATGAAGCAGCAGCGAGGGAAAACGCACGGTTCTGTTCAGTATCGATGGAGATCAGAGCCCTGAAATGACCTCACACGGCCACCGTAACAGGTAGCAACAGAGACCTCCACCAGGAATTAAAGAATCCCATTCACTTTTAAACTGGAGACTATTTTGATCATTTTCTCATTATTATGGTAAAATGTTGCACTCATGCACGTGTGAATATACTGGTAAATATAATGTTTCACGTTTTTCACAAAGAGATGATTAGAAAGTATTGAATCATGCAGGAACAAACAAGTTGTCCAAACAACTAAAACTTGGTCTCATTTGAAACTTTAGAGAATAAATTTTTTTTTAATTTATAATTGTTTTTTAAATTATAATTTCTTCTCCTTCCTGTAAAGTTCAACAATCTATTGCTATCTCACTAAAATGTTCCCAAAGGATGGAGTGAGACAAATGCATTCTATGACTTATGAATTATGTCAATAAAGTTTGTTCGAAACCATCAAATGAATTTGTTTTGAATGTTTATGTTTTGAACAGGGTATTATCCTATAAAGAGGTATGAGTTATTTTAAATTGTTATACTTATTCGTATTTAACACATTGAACATTAATCAAAACATATTTTAGCATATATAGAAATAAAATGCTTGTTATTAAATAGCCAACATAAAATAAAACGTAAAATATAACTCTTAAAGAATGCAAAAACAAACAAAAATCTCTTTTCCTTTTCAAGCAAACCTTTATTTAGATGAAAGTATGACAAAACAAGCAATTCATTGTCACATTAACATCAGCATAATTATAAATAATAAAAAAACTAAACATTTTAATATTTTAATACAAAAGTTTAAATTATAAAAGGGAAACTACCTGTTTATGGACAACTGATACAAAAGAATGGTGCGTTTGCAGACATGCTTTTCATGTTTATGTCTGACAAACAAACAGATAAAATAAAACAAAACATAAATTTATTAAAAATAAAAAATCAAAATATTTATCTCTAATATTTCGAATGCTTGCAAGTTCAAAAGTGTCTCTATTATAACAAAACAAACAGTTTCATTGATAAAACTTTCTTTTTAACCGATACCTCTTTAAGCGCAGCGGCTTTGAACCTTCCGGGTTACCGTAAAGGGAACTTCCGGAAACATCGCCCCCTGCTGGTCAAGAGAAAATCGTTTAATCTGAGCGATGCGTCATTTCATTCATCAGGTAAACAAACATCGATTAGATTTCCTGAATATAAACTAGCTTGATGGTTTTCTGTAGCAAGGACGTTTAAATGATGAAATAATTGTTCGTATTTGTTGACAGAGAGTTAGCAGCCGTGCTAACGGAGGAGAATAACGCGGGTTTGGAGGTGAAACCGAAGGTAAACAAACATGGCGGAGTCGTCGTCGCCTCTGTCGGGCGTGAACGTGGTGCTGGTGATGGCGTACGGGAGTCTGGTGAGTCCTCGCCGCGCGCCTGGCCGCTCGTGGCGAAGGGGACGCTAACTTCCGCCGTCCCCAGGTCTTCGTGCTCCTCTTCATCTTCGTCAAGAGACAAATCATGCGCTTCGCCATGAGGTCCCGCCGCGGGCCGCACGCGCCCATCGGCCACAACGCTCCGAAGGTAGAAGCAGCAGGTGAGCTGGGCGGCGCTCAGGTGTGTCGGCCCGGAATAACCGCGCGGATCTGGGCTCCTTTCAGGGGCTGAAGGAGAAAATCGACTTCAGCCTGTCGAAGGTCCAGGAGATCCGGTTCGAGCCGCGGCTGCTGTCGGCGCCGGATGTCCGGCTGCTGCCCAGATCCCACATCAGTGAGTCTGCAGGACTCTGCGGGTTAACGGGTTCAGATGGAGTCAAAACCCGCTCTTCTGTCTGCTCCACAGGCTGTTATAACTACCTGTTCCGGATGAAGGCTCTGGACGCCATCCGGGACTCTGGTGAGTCCAATGAAGGGATTTGAAATACAAATACAGGCACATAAATGTAAATATAACTGAGGTATCTGAATCCCTGATTAAAATCTTCCTCCATACAGCAGATCAGTCAAAATAGAACTTGATTGATGCGACAATAGTCGCCATGGATAAAAGTACAGGAAATACTATGGAGTCTCGAAAGAGCCAAAATGAAATAAATATATACACCATTAAATAAATAAATGTGGCAATAAATAAATACATGTTGAAATAAATGTGGCATTAAAATATTAAAAGAGCACATTTAAGTATTTCATGACATATTTATTTATTTCATTGTCCCTTGTGGGTCAAAAGAGCCAAATTGAAATAAATATATTTAATATGAAATAAATAAATATGTCATGAAATACTTAAATGTGCTCTTTTAATATTTTAATGCCACATTTATTCCAACATTTATTTATTTATTTAATGGTGTATATATTTATTTCATTTTGGCTCTTTCGAGACTCCATAAAATACAGCAGATAGATGATAAATATCATTAAAATACATGAACTCTGAGGCTCTATAGAGGGGTGTCAAACTCGGGAGGGGGCACAATCCAAAGACTGATGTTATTCCCACGTACTTCTGTACAACCAGCATAGATAATGATAGAAATTCATATTGAACACACATAATCCATGCAGCCAACATCTCATTGCTGCATTGTCTGCATGCATTCTGAGTGTGTCCACGGCTGGATGTTTTTGTTTGCCACACGTATTTAAAATTCAACTTAAAGTTAAATTCCCATTAACTGTCCCGCTCCTAAACGAGTGAATGTGTTCTCCACATTTGACCCCTCCCCTGGTGGAGCCGTGAGCTGCAGAGACAGCCGACCTCAGGAACCGGAACCAGAATCCTAACCTGAACCTCTTTCCTCTGGGTCTGAGCGACTAAGAACAAAGTTTAACTCTGGACGCACGTTTACGTGCAAATACACACTTTCAAATCCAAAACACACCTGAGGTCGCGGGCTGAACTGGAGAAACCTTTATTCAACACTTTAAAACTACATTTTTAAACTTTAAATCCGTCACTTTTGAACACAATAGAGAGTTGAAAACGCTGAAGCTGATAGGCAGCTAAAATATTAGCTAAATGCCAGATTAGCCTAAAAAAACCCCCCAAAAACAAACTTAGGTTAGCCTAAATAACTAGCATGTAGCTGAACAAATAGCTAAACTTTAAAATAGTCCAAAACCCTGAAAAAAAACCCTTAAGTAAAAACAGCTAGCTTGTAAATATTAGCCTAATGCCAAAATAGCCTAAAAACTGTTTATTTCTAACTTTTGACAGCATATATTTTCATGTAGAGTAAAATATTGAAAGTTATTTAAGGTTTAAGTTGATTTATTCTGGAATAATATTCCTGTATTTTTATTATTCATAATCATGTTTAAAATTGTCATTGTTTTAGCTTTTTGGACTATTTTGAATTATTTCAGATGTTTTGACTAATTTAAGCTTTTTTCCATTTTTTAGGCTAAACTAATATTTTAGCGTTCTATCAGCTTCAGCCTTTTTAGCTTTCAGCTTCAGAGATTTCAGCTGTCGTCACTAACATCTTCAGCTTCCAGCATTCATTCACACTAGCGTTATCTCAGGTAAAGCTCTATATCTAGTTTCAGTTTAAAGCTACTGACGTGTGCTTTACATCCAGTTTACACGACCCGATTAGTCGACTATTAAACTGATGGTTTACGGCAGCACCATCCAGATGTGTGGAGTTTAGAATGAGAGAAGAGTTTGATATTTGCACATTTCCGTTTCTCCTGTCTTTGCTCCTCACGGATCTCCAGTCCTAACAGCTGATCCGTAACACGGATCTCTCTTCCTGCGGAGCGACTCAGCAGCTTCCGCTCGGTTTTCTCTCCAGGAATCCCGCTCCAGGACATAAGCCGCACCCCCAGCGGCTTCACCGGCCGTACCTTCAGGAACTGGCTGCTGGAGCTGAGGAACTCCCACTCTCTGATCAAAAGCAGCCGCAGCGCACTCATCGACCGCCTGCTGGAGGGCTACGACGACGCTCGCCACGGAACGGGGGTGGGTAGAGGCGGCGTTTGTGCACCCTGCTGTCCATCCGCCTGGAGTTCACGTCGTTCCTTCTCGCAGGTGTTCGGGGAGGCGGAGTTTCTGGAATATCAGCGGGCTCTGAACGAACTGGCTGAAGTGTAAGTGTTGGGGGGGGGTTCCGGGCTTCAGAAGGAGACCCCTGCTTCATCCTCTCCCCCCACAGGGTGAAGGCCTACTCCAGCAACACCAGCCTGGATCAGTTCCACCAGTCAGCAGCCAAAGACCTGACGGGCTCTCCGGTCCGCGGCGCCCCCTCCACCATCCAGGTGACCTACCTGCCCTCCGCCGGCCAGCGCAGCAAGAGGCCCAAACACTTCCTGGAGCTCAAGAGCTTTAAGGACAACTACAACACCCTGGAGAGCACGCTGTGAAGCATGGACCGACGGTGCGTTCGAGGACGCCCCAGAACCCGTAAAACTGAACTGCCATCATCCGGGAAAACGCTCTGGAAAAAGAGTTTGTTTGGAATTCTTTTATAAATTCCTGTTTACATGTAGACTTTTACTTTGAAAAAAATACGTTCTGATGTTTGTTGGAAGCAGCTTGATATTTATTTTGAATGTTAACTTATTTAATTATTGACTTCTTGTAATTGTATGAAATGTTTTGTTTTTGGAGCATCCTGGGATTGAATGAAAAATAAAATGCATCCTGCAGCCACTAGGTGGCACTGCAGGGGCGCAAAAACACCAAGAACCAACACTTCTATATATTATTGGTTTTAATAGGATTTTGGTCCAAATATATTATAGAATTCTTTCAACAAAGTTCTGATCTAAAAGCTTCACAGTGAAATAAAATATAAACATTTATAATATTTTAACAACAAACAGGAAGAAGAGTCAGAATATGGAAGTTTAGCGAAGAGAATAAAAGTTTTTTCTCTGAGTGGATTTCACAGTAAAAACTGTTTTACTCATTTCTGATGTCGATTATCATCTCCTGGTGTTTGGGAGCAGGAAGCTGAATCCAAACTAATTATTGACGACATTCTACCATTCCAAAGGTTGAAATATATTCAGATTAAAGCAGTTTTTGATAATTGAATGTTAGGACTTTCACTGTGTATAGGTGATTAATCCCTAAAGAGAAGGAGAAAACTGCAGCTGATTAAGACACATAGTTGAACTTTAAGGCTGTCAGACGGAGGAAATGCTTGCAGCCCATCCCTCTGACAGATCATTTCTGAACCTTTTGGGGTCAGTAACTCCACAGCGAGACGGATCCCTGGAGGAAAAATGCTGTCACGAGCAGCTGCCGTCCAACGGTTTCTCATCCTGAAAGATAAAAGCGATCCTGTTCTGCAGAACAGATTTAAATGGAGTCTGAAGGTCTGACACAGCTCAGACGTTTTCCACATCCATCCATCGCCGCTTCCTCTTCCTGCTGCTCTGCTCTTCGTTTCGACTCGTCTTCTTCAAACCTCCAGGTGGATGAATCCATATTTACAGGGTTATTTGTGCCGCGGCGGTCACGGCTGGATCTCGATGACTTTGATGTACGGCAGCGGCTTGCTGCTGGGGGGCGGGGTCAGAGGTTTGCTGCACAGACAGGCGGAGCGTTGAGACGGGAACGATGGGAATCATGTGAACAGGTAAGAGACGGCTCACCTGTAGACCACCTCGGGCTTGCTGTCAGTGGAAGGAGGAGCCTCCTGTCTGTTCTGGAAGAAGTCCATGTGGTCGTGGAGCTCTCGGTTCTGCAGACGGGAACCAGAGAAAAGCTCGAACGGGTCAGAACATTTACCGTTTGATTTCAGGTGAAACACCAGAATCTGTGAGAGTTAACGTATGTTAAGATCATAACTAACACTTTAGTATTAATGAACGACGTCAGGCTTCATGCTGTGAAACTGAGATCAGTAAAATAAAACGGTTTAAATGAATCACACAGGAGGTCAAACACCTGAAAACACCTGAGGTCGCTCGCCTGAACACGCTAAAACTACATGTTTCAAACTTTAAAACCGTCGCTTTTTAACATAAATATGAATATATATATATATATATATATATATATATACCTGTAATGATGTTAGTGTGAATGCTGGAAGCTGAATTTGACCACTGAAGATGTTAGTGCTGAGAGCTGAAAACTCTGAAGCTGAAAACACTGAAGCTGAAAACGCTGAAGCTGAAAACGCTGAAGCTGAAAACGCTGAAAACACTGAAGCTGAAAACGCTGAAGCTGAAAACGCTGAAAACACTGAAGCTGAAAACGCTGATGCTGAAAACGCTGAAGCTGAAAATGCTGAAGCTGAAAATGCTGAAGCTGAAAACGCTGAAGCTGAAAACGCTGAAGCTGAAAACACTGAAGCTGAAAACTCTGAAGCTGAAAACGCTGAAGCTGAAAACGCTGAAGCTGAAAACGCTGACGCTGAAAATGCTGATGCTGAAAACGCTGAAGCTGAAAACACTGAAGCTGAAAACGCTGACGCTGAAAACACTGAGGCTGAAAACACTGAAGCTATAAACACTGACGCTGAAAACACTGACGCTGAAAACACTGAAACTGAAAACACTGAAGCTGAAAACGCTGAAAACACTGACGCTGAAAACACTGAGGCTGAAAACACTGAAGCTGAAAACACTGAAGCTGAAAACGCTGAAGCTGAAAATGCTGATGCTGAAAACACTGAAGCTGAAAACTCTGAAGCTGAAAACATTGAAGCTGAAAATGCTGACGCTGAAAACGCTGAAGCTGAAAACGCTGAAGCTGAAAACGCTGAAGCTGAAAACGCTGAAGCTGAAAACGCTGAAGCTGAAAACGCTGAAGCTGAGGCTGAAAACACTGATGCTGAAAACGCTGAAGCTGAAAACATTGAAGCTGAAAATGCTAAAGCTGATAGCCAGCTGAAGTATTAGCTAAATGACAAATTAGCCCAAACAAAAAAGCCTAAATTAGCCTAAACAGCTAGCATGTGGCTAAAATATTAGCTAATCTTACATAATAGCTTAAAAAATGTTAGTAAACACCTAAATAATTAAAAAAGATGCAGAATTACACTTTTTAAACTTTAAAACTGTAACTTTTTAACATAATTATGAATGATTAGAATTCATAATGCATAATCATAATTATTTTTTCTCATTTTGAGATTCGTTCTTTTTTTAATGGACTCCGAGCTGTAATGATCAGCCGTCATCTAAACGTCCTTCAGAAGAATCCCCGACAGCTGAACAAGCTTCATTATTGAGACCAAAGACGGATTCTGCTGACCTCGGCGTCCAGGAACGCCACCCTCTCCTCCAGATCCCTGATGACCTGATCTCTGTCCTGGAGCAGCATCTTGGAGTTCTGCACCTGGCAGACAGAAACGCAGATTGTTGCTGCCACGTCTGCAGGGAACCTCCTCCAGGTGAGGTCATCTGATGCTGCGGCCGGGCGTGCGTACCTGCTCGATCATGCTGCGGACCTTCCTCTGATGACTCCTCAGCATGTCGTCCAGGTGATGATTCTTCTCCTTCAGGACGGACAGCTCCCTCTCCAGGTGTGCACACCTGCACGACACAGCAGGATCTCTGAAGCGGCGTGGAGCGCGGCTGTACCCTCCAATGTTTGCATCTTCCTCACCTCTGCTCCTCTTCGCTCGTTTTCAGCTTCAGGAGCTCCGCCTCTTTCTCAGCCACCTTGTCTTTCAGGTGGCTGCTCTCCTCCTCCGTGCTGTGCAGCAGCTCTGCAGCTCCTCCACCTGCTGCTGCTTCTCCCTCGATGTCTGCTCGGCTCTCTGCAGACGCTCCGACCGCTCCAACAGGAGGTCACGGAGCTCGCCCGACTCCGCCTGGAGGAGAGAGAGAGCGCAGACCGAGACCTGAGCTGATCTGGAGGATCTGATCTGGAGGATCTGATCTGATCTGGAGGATCTGTAGATCTGATCTGGAGGATCTGATCTGATCTGGAGGATCTGTAGATCTGATCTGGAGGACCTGATCTGATCTGGAGGATCTGTAGATCTGATCTGGAGGATCTGATCTGATCTGGAGGATCTGCAGATCTGATCTGGAGGATCTGATCTGATCTGGAGGATCTGATCTGATCTGGAGGATCTGCAGATCTGATCTGGAGGATCTGCAGATCTGATCTGGAGGATCTGATCTGATCTGGAGGATCTGTGAATCTGATCTGGAGGACCTGATCTGATCTGGAGGATCTGTAGATCTGATCTGGAGGATCTGATCTGATCTGGAGGATCTGCAGATCTGATCTGGAGGATCTGATCTGGAGGATCTGCAGATCTGATCTGGAGGATCTGCGGATCTGATCTGGAGGATCTGATCTGATCCGGAGGATCTGATGATCTGATCTGGAGGATCTGATCTGGAGGATCTGATGATCTGATCTGGAGGATCTGAGGATCAGATCTGGAGGATCTCCAGATCTGATCTGATCTGGAGGATCTGCTGATCTGATCTGATCTGGAGGATCTGCGGATCTGATCTGGAGGATCTGAGGATCTGATCTGGAGGATCTGTGGATCTGATCTGGAGGATCTGCGGATCTGATCCGGAGGATCTGCGGATCTGATCCGGAGGATCTGCGGATCTGATCCGGAGGATATGCAGATCTGATCTGGAGGATCTGATCTGATCAGGAGGATCTGTAGATCTGAACAGTTTAGTTCAGATCAACCTCTGAGTTTTTAGGAACAACCACAGATGTGATCCACATAGATGTGATCCACATAGATGTGATCCACATAGATGTGATCCACATAGATGTGATCCACACAGATGTGATCCACATAGATGTGATCCACAGATGTGATCCACATAGATGTGATCCACACAGATGTGATCCACAGATGTGATCCACATAAATGTAATCCACACATATGTGATCCACATAGATGTGATCCACATAGATGTGATCCACACAGATGTGATCCACAGATGTGATCCACATAAATGTAATCCACACAGATGTGATCCACACAGATGTGATCCACAGATGTGATCCACACAGATGTGATCCACATAAATGTAATCCACACAGATGTGATCCACAGATGTGATCCACATAAATGTAATCCACACAGATGTGATCCACACAGATGTGATCCACAGATGTGATCCACACAGATGTGATCCACATAAATGTAATCCACACAGATGTGATCCACAGATGTGATCCACACAGATGTGATCCACAGATGTGATCCACACAGATGTGATCCACATAGATGTGATCCACAGATGTGATCCACATAGATGTGATCTACATAGATGTGATCCACATAGATGTGATCCACATAAATGTGATCCACAGATGTGATCCACACAGATGTGATCCACAGATGTGATCCACACAGATGTGATCCACATAGATGTGATCCACAGATGTGATCCACACAGATGTGATCCACAGATGTGATCCACACAGATGTGATCCACAGATGTGATCCACACAGATGTGATCCACATAGATGTGATCCACATAGATGTGATCCACATAAATGTGATCCACAGATGTGATCCACACAGATGTGATCCACATAGATGTGATCCACATAGATGTGATCCACATAGATGTGATCCACACAGATGTGATCCACATAGATGTGATCCACAGATGTGATCCACATAGATGTGATCCACACAGATGTGATCCACAGATGTGATCCACATAAATGTGATCCACACAGATGTGATCCACATAGATGTGATCCACATAGATGTGATCCACACAGATGTGATCCACAGATGTGATCCACATAAATGTAATCCACACAGATGTGATCCACACAGATGTGATCCACAGATGTGATCCACACAGATGTGATCCACATAAATGTAATCCACACAGATGTGATCCACAGATGTGATCCACATAAATGTAATCCACACAGATGTGATCCACACAGATGTGATCCACAGATGTGATCCACACAGATGTGATCCACATAAATGTAATCCACACAGATGTGATCCACAGATGTGATCCACATAGATGTGATCCACAGATGTGATCCACATAGATGTGATCTACATAGATGTGATCCACATAGATGTGATCCACATAAATGTGATCCACAGATGTGATCCACACAGATGTGATCCACAGATGTGATCCACACAGATGTGATCCACATAGATGTGATCCACATAGATGTGATCCACAGATGTGATCCACACAGATGTGATCCACAGATGTGATCCACACAGATGTGATCCACAGATGTGATCCACACAGATGTGATCCACATAGATGTGATCCACATAGATGTGATCCACATAGATGTGATCCACATAAATGTGATCCACAGATGTGATCCACACAGATGTGATCCACATAGATGTGATCCACATAGATGTGATCCACATAGATGTGATCCACACAGATGTGATCCACAGATGTGATCCACATAAATGTGATCCAACAGATGTGAAATCACACAGATGGATCCACATAGATGTGATCCACAAAATGTAATCCACACAGAGTGATCCACACAGATGTGATCCACAGATGTGATCCACAGATGTGATCCACATAGATGTGATCCACATAGATGTGATCCACATAGATGTGATCCACACAGATGTGATCCACAGATGTGATCCACACAGATGTGATCCACATAGATGTGATCCACATAAATGTGATCCACAGATGTGATCCACACAGATGTGATCCACACAGATGTGATCCACATAGATGTGATCCACATAGATGTGATCCACAGATGTGATCCACACAGATGTGATCCACAGATGTGATCCACACAGATGTGATCCACAGATGTGATCCACACAGATGTGATCCACATAGATGTGATCCACATAGATGTGATCCACATAGATGTCCACATAAATTGATCCACAATGTGATCCACACAGATGTGATCCACATAGATGTGATCCACATAGATGTGATCCACATAGATGTGATCCACATAAATGTAATCCACACAGATGTGATCCACAGATGTGATCCACATAGATGTGATCCACATAGATGTGATCCACATAGATGTGATCCACATAAATGTGATCCACAGATTGATCCACACAGATGTGATCCACACAGATGTGATCCACACAGATGTGATCCACACAGATGTGACCCACAGATGTGATCCATACAGATGTGACCCACAGATGTGATCCACATAGATGTGATCCACATAGATGTGATCCACATAGATGTGATCCACATAAATGTGATCCACAGATGTGATCCACACAGATGTGATCCACATAGATGTGATCCACATAGATGTGATCCACATAGATGTGATCCACATAGATGTGATCCACAGATGTGCAGCGCCGGCCGGGCCGGGCAGCAGAACCGGATCACAGGGACGCGTCCGGACTTGTTGCAGAAACGGCGTCATGTCAGTCATCGACGGAACCACACCTGCAGGCGGTCCTTCTCCTCCTGATGCCGAGTCTCCGCCTCCTTCAGCCGCGCGTACACCTCCCTCAGCCTCGTGCTCTCCTGCTGGTCGTCCCCGACCTGACAGAGAACGACACGTCCAATCAGGGTCAGCGCCGCCGAGGCCTGAGCAGGGAGGAGGGGCCTAACGGGGGGGGCGGCTCAGCCTGAGGAGGTGCTCAGGAATTCTCCACACAAACACTCTGACACATGTTGCCCCGCCCACCGCCCACGATGCTGACACGGCTGATTGATGCAAAGGAAACGGAATATGAGAGGAGGAGCAGCAGGAGGAAGAGAAGGAGCAGCAGGAGGAGCAGGGGGAGGAGGAGGAGCAGGAGGAAGAGAAGGAGCAGCAGGAGGAGCAGGGGGAGGAGGAGGAGGAGCAGGAGGAGGAAAAGCAGGGGGAGGAGGACGAGCAATAGCAGGAGGAGGAGGAGCAGCAGGAGCAACAGCCAATAGCAGGAGGAGCAGCAGGAGCAACAGCAGGAGGAGGCTTCAGCTCCACCCCTTCCTGTCATGACCACATTTGCAGTTTGAATAAACCCTGAACCTTCAGATGAAGACGAGAGGAACTCCTTACATCCGAGTCCAGACAGTCGGGGGCAGTTGGGGGGTCACTGGGGGTCAGTCTGAGCCCGTTAGCTGGAAACTGGAGAGGAAGACAAACTTCTATAAATGTTTGCTTTCTAGTGACAAACATCAGAAACTAAAAACGTCTACAAGAAAATACAGATCTATAGTTTCTCTGTGAAAGTCACACATGCAGCCACCAGGGGGAGCCATCCAGCACTTCTGTGGCCAAGCTGGGGCTGATGAGCCTGTTGCATTGTGGGTACTTAGGCAGGCCCTTCAAGCTGCTGCCTAAACTATGTAGCCAGAAGATGCCAGCCCTCTCTCCGGATCGGGCTGGACCGACACCGCTGCTGACCCACCTGCGGTCCATTAGCTGTCGCACACCTGGATGGGTTCCAGTTGTTCTCCACATTTGGCCCCTCCCTTGGGGGAGTGGTAAGCTGCAGACACAGCTGCTCGGGAAATATTTGGAGGTTCAACCCCCCAATCCAACCTTCAAACCCTCTCAGGGTGGACGCTCTACCACAGGGCCACTGGGCTGGTGGGAGGAGGAGAGGGAGGAGGAGGGGCGTGTTCACAGGCTGGAGGGTCGGATGATGGACAGGAGTCCATCGATTGGATGACTTTTAAAACTCAGAACAATAAAATCCAAAGCTCCAATCAAAGTGGTGGGGGAGGGGAAATGGGAGGAGTCAACCACAACTGTTTTTAATCCTTTTAATTGTTCCTTTTTTAAACCACTTTTGTGTAATCAAACCTGACAGACTTGTGCCTCTAATGCCCCAGAATGCCCCTCAGAAGCTCCTCCTGCCCCTGCAGCTGTGTTAACCACAGACCCCGCCTACCCCACAGACCCACCTACCCCATAGACCCCGCCTACCCCATAGACCCCGCCTACCCCACAGGGATCAGCGAACACTGCCTTAACTAAAAGCCAGCGCCCCCTACAGGTGATGGGACGGAACTGTTCTGCATACCTGCCCCTTAAAGAAGGCAAAGGGCTGTGCAGCAGCGTCCAGCCTGACCCTCGGAGCTGCTCCCGTCAGAGGATCGTCCTGAACGTACCTTGTTGTTGTTGTTGTTGTTGTTTTGTCTGGCGGCCATCTGCTCCCTCAGAGTCTTCAGACAGTACCGGACCTGCGCACAGACCCAGAGCGTGAAGGTCCGACCGAGTCCGAGTCCAGGTGAGCCGCTGCACCTGCGGCGCACTGACCTCCTGAATCTGCGACACCTCATCGCTCAGCATCCTGACGCTGCCGGGACTCCTGAGTCGGGACTCCAGGTAGACCTTAGAGAGAGCGGCACAGGTGAGCGCGGAGCTCCAACACGCGGCCGGAGGAGCAGGCGGGACGTCCTGTCACCTTAATGACTTCAGTGTTCTGCTCCGCAGGACCGGCGCCGTCGGGCTTGTGGAGCGTCTGAGGGAGGACCACGGCGATGCTGTCTCCCGTTTCTGGTTATGACCAGATAAGGAACTCTGCGCAGCAGAACGGGACCAGACTTCCAGGCTTCTTTGTCGGAGCTGAGGCAAGGATGTTTCTGCAAGAGGGGGGCGGAGCCTGACGGGTCCCTGAGGAGAAAGATGAAACATGCATCCACTTGTCCTGAACCCGAAGGCCCATACCGGCATTATCAGATTTAATTTGATTGTTATTATTTTTTCTACAACTTACAATGATGGAGCTAAAATATTGAAAGTTATCTTAAGGTTTTAAGTGATTTATTCTGGAATAACTTCATGCTCTTTATTATTCATGAATATGTCAAAAGTTCCCTTTTAGTTTTATAAAAGTCATTCTGCAGTTTTTTGGACCCGGAGCCCAGTCTGCAGTTAGCTACAAATCTGTCCGAGGACAACTAGATTTTTTAGGAGAGCAGGTTAATTTGGCGGAGGAACTAATATTTCAGCTTTCAGGCCACACTCATTTACAGGTAAGCCCTTACATAAATAAGCCGTAATTATGAATTTCCAGTTGTTACCACGTAGAGTCTGGAGCTGAATGTGACTGTTAGAGTGATCTTCCTGGAAAGAGGGGCCTGGTCTGTGGTTCCTGGTTTTTGTGCGGTCAGACTTTATGGTTTTTGTGTTCTGGGTTTTCTGTGCAGGCTGTGACTCCGCCCACTCACCTGCGGATGTGTTGAGCTGTCACAGCTGATGAACTACTCTGCGTTTAGAGAACATTCCGTCTCCAGTCTCTTTCTAAATCCTCGGCTCGGTTCTGCTCCGGGTTCAAAGTGTTCAGAAACCCTCACATCGTCCTTCACCTCCAGCTCTCGCCGTCGCCAAGGGAACCGACACGGAGGATTTGGGAATCCTTTGTCCCGTGTTCTCTTAACAAATTCAAGAGAAATGCCAACAGTTTTCCCGTTAATCTACTGTTCTGTCCTCCTGTCTTAGAAATCACAGCTTTAGTTTCTGTAAACTCTTCTTCTAACTCAGTTCTGGATCTTGAGCGTTTCCTTTTCTCTTTGCTTCAGTCACGTTTGTCTCTCCTCAGATCTGCATCCAGTTCAGGTCTGATCATTGTCAGAGCTGAAGAGTTTATCTCTGTTCATTTGGAAGAATCAGTTCAGTTTGACGCTCGTCCTCACATCTACATTCCAGCTTTAAATTCATCTAAAAGCTTTGAGGAGCCTCCAGATCTTCACCTCCTCATGGAGCGCTCCTCTATCTGCTCCTCAACTGATCCGGATCCGGAGCCAGATCCACCTGAGCTGATTCTACCTGAGACTGCTGATGTTTAGAGCACTGTTTTTCAACCAGTGTGCTGTGAGAGATGTTCAGGTGTGCTGTGAAAGATGTTTAGGTGTGCCGTGACAGATTCAGGTGTGCCGAGAGATTCAGGTGTGCTGTGAAGGATTCAGGTGTGCTGTGAAAGATTCAGGTGTGCCGTGAAAGATTCAGGTGTGCTGTGAAGGATTCAGGTGTGCCGTGAGAGATGTTCAGGTGTGCCGTGAGAGATGTTCAGGTGTGCCGTGAAAGATTCAGGTGTGCCGTGACAGATGTTCAGGTGTGCCGTGACAGATGTTCAGGTGTGCCGTGACAGATGTTCAGGTGTGCCGTGACAGATGTTCAGGTGTGCCGTGACAGATTCAGGTGTGTTGTGAGAGATGTTAAGGTGTGCCGTGAGAGATGTTGAGGTGTGCCGTGAGAGATTCAGGTGTGCCGTGACAGATCTTCAGGTGTGACGTGAAAGATTCAGGTGTGCCTTGACAGATGTTCAGGTGTGCCGTGACAGATTCAGGTGTGCCGTGAGAGATGTTCAGGTATGCTGTGAGAGATGTTCAGGTGTGCTGTGAAGATTCAGGTGTGCTGTGAAAGATTCAGGTGTGCCGTGAAAGATTCAGGTGTGCTGTGAAGGATTCAGGTGTGCCGTGAGAGATGTTCAGGTGTGCCGTGAGAGATGTTCAGGTGTGCCGTGAAAGATTCAGGTGTGCCGTGACAGATGTTCAGGTGTGCCGTGACAGATGTTCAGGTGTGCCGTGACAGATGTTCAGGTGTGCCGTGACAGATGTTCAGGTGTGCCGTGACAGATTCAGGTGTGCTGTGAAAGATTCAGGTGTGCCGTGAAAGATTCAGGTGTGCCGTGAGAGATGTTCAGGTGTGCCGTGAGAGATGTTCAGGTGTGCCGTGAGAGATGTTCAGGTGTGCTGTGAGAGATGTTCAGGTGTGCCGTGAAAGATTCAGGTGTGCTGTGAAAGATTCAGGTGTGCCGTGAAAGATTCAGGTGTGCTGTGAAGGATTCAGGTGTGCCGTGAGAGATGTTCAGGTGTGCCGTGAGAGATGTTCAGGTGTGCTGTGAGAGATGTTCAGGTGTGCCGTGAAAGATTCAGGTGTGCTGTGAAAGATTCAGGTTGCCGTGAAAGATTCAGTGTGCTGTGAAGGATTCAGGTGTGCCGTGAGAGATGTTCAGGTGTGCCGTGAGAGATGTTCAGGTGTGCCGTGAAAGATTCAGGTGTGCCGTGACAGATGTTCAGGTGTGCCGTGACAGATGTTCAGGTGTGCCGTGACAGATGTTCAGGTGTGCCGTGACAGATGTTCAGGTGTGCCGTGACAGATTCAGGTGTGTTGTGAGAGATGTTAAGGTGTGCCGTGAGAGATGTTGAGGTGTGCCGTGAGAGATTCAGGTGTGCCGTGACAGATCTTCAGTGTGACGTGAAAGATTTCAGGTGTGCCTTGACAATGTTCAAGGTGTGCCGTGACAGATTCAGGTGTGCCGTGAGAGATGTTCAGGTATGCTGTGAGAGATGTTCAGGTGTGCTGTGAAAGATTCAGGTGTGCCGTGACAGATGTTCAGGTGTGCCGTGACAGATGTTCAGGTGTGCTGTGAAAGATTCAGGTGTGCCGTGAAAGATTCAGGTGTGCCATGAAAGATTCAGGTGTGCCGTGAAGGATTCAGGTGTGCCGTGACAGATGTTCAGGTGTGCTGTGGGAAATGACTCATTTTCACTGATCTAAAACGTTTTCTATCACCAGGAGATCAGCTCTCTTTTCATCCACACAGGCTCTGATAAAAGATTGAACACTTAGGAAAATAAAGACCATAAAATACTTTTTTTGTGTTTATTTGATTCCAATAAAGACTTTTTGATAAGAATGACTTTCCTGCGATTTAGCCGCAGCTAGCTGATTTTTGGAACAGTTCCGCCCCTCCAACCGTCTCCACCAATCATTCTTGAAAGCTTAACCCTGTCATCAGTCTGACCAATCAAAAGTTGTTAACATCTTCCTGTTTTTGGCTCATAAAGTCTCTCAGTTCCAACACAAAGCTTTTGTTTAGCGGTGTCAGAGCGCGGAAAAAGTCAGCAAAATAATGAAGCTCCAAGACGTGAGTTTGTCCAACATCAGCCTCAGGTTCTGCACTACATCTCCCATAATGCATTGGGTTAAAGTGACAGCACTTCTACCTAATACCACAATAAAATGATTTATTCAGCAGAAAAATAAATAAAATCTCTTTTGTTAAAGTTAGATTTTGTATTATAACAACATAATAAAACTTCAAAATTTTCACTATTTTACAATTAAACATAAACATAAATATGAGGATTTTTTGTGTGCAAAATGCAAACATGTTGTAAAAATATATTTGTTCAAAAATGATAGTTTATCAGAAACATTTAAAGAAATATTTTAAAAGATAAACCAATCTTTGGAAATGATATTATTGGGGTTTTTGGAAGGTTGCATAAAATTGAATATTAATAAAGTTATTAATACATTATTGAAGGGGAAAAAAAAACAACTACTTGAGCAAATTTTCAACTAATTTAGTTAAAAATTATTACTAAAAAACTTTCACAACTTTTTTTTTTTACATTTAATTTAAGAAAAACAGCTGAAACTTCCAGTTTTTCTGCCTGAATAATTCCAAAGAATGAAGATTATGGATGAACTGCAGCTCAACACAACAGAGTTTCCCTGTTTCTGTCTGGATGCTGGTGTCCTGCAGAGAAAGTTCACCGAGCCTCTGATGGTCGATGATGTCATCCTACAGAACCCCTGTTTACTCAGAACCACCAGCTCATTAGCGTGTGCTGTTCTGTTGTTGTCTGTACGTGTGTGGTTACAGTGAGTCAGCTGTTCAACCGGTGAGTCCGGATCTGCTTCTCCTCTAAACTGTTATTCTGTAACACGACACATTTCAGAGGAACAAGAAACGGAAGCAAAGAGACAAAAGAACGAGTCTGAAATAATCGGATTTACATGGTCGGTCAGAGAGGTTTCATGACTGCCGTCCTGCAGGCGGGAACATGCGTGTGCGTGAACCGTGCTGCTGCTTCTAGCTTCTTCTTTTCTTCCAGACAGGTATTTTTATTGAGGTGATGACTCCACCATCAACCAGACGTTCCCTCTAACAGGAGAAGACTTCATGTTCTCATCACATGGTTGTTCTCTAACCTTTTTCTACGTCAGCAGCAGATAACTGCAGGATGACCTCCGCCCGCCGCCGGATGGTCGCCCCAGCTTCTCCGTGACCCTGAACGGATCTAGAGGCTATAGATCTATGCTCTTCCAGCAGTAATGCAGGCTAAATGCTTTAGCTTGAACGGCAGGTCTGTGCGACAGCGTCTGCCTCAAACCGCCGTGTCCCGCCGTGGGAGGAGCTTACAGCGCTACAATAACACGATATCCGTCTCGCCATCGCAGCAACACAACAAACTCCGTTACTGTTAGGAACCTCAAAGGTCAAATCTGACGCCGCACAACAACAAGAGTCGGGTTAAACCGGTAAACACGCTGATAACGAAGAGGCAGAAGAAAATGGATCATCGCCATAGCAACCATCGGATGTTCTGGTCGTCTGAAGGACATGAACAGGTCTACGCAATGTTTACCAGAATCCCCAAAAGTACATTTAAGGTTTCCTTGGTAACGAAGGTTTTTGCTAACCACGCCCACATTTCCAGCATGTTCACATCGTATGTTACATTTTTTAGTTCAGCTTCAGCCAACGTTTCCTGTAATATATCTTTACAATATCTTGGTAAATAAAGGAACGCCACCTTTACCAGCTCGCCACACGAACGCCGTTCTAAATCTACAAACTTTCAAACCAAGATTTTCTTCTTGAGAAGCTTCCTGATGATAATTGAAGAGTTAGGAGACGACGGATCGAAATCCCAGGAGGACTGGAACATCTTCAGACGGTACTGAAGGTCTTTTTCTGTTTTATTTCAAGATGGCCGCTTCTCCCCCATGTCAAAGGTCAACAAGACTTCTGTTGTGGTTGGAGACTAGGAAACAAGATGTTTTGATCCTTTTTATTTTTGGATGGTTTCTCCCACTGAGATCTTTTACTGATTTTAACTTTCACCAAGTTCCAGCTGCCGGCGGGTTTTGGTATGTTTTTGAGTTTATGGGGACATTTTCACCCAAAGGCGCCGCAAGAAAGAAGGATTTTGAGAATATTCTGGTCCTTCAGGCCAGGACAGATCCAGGTCAGATCCAGAACAGGATCAGGACAGGATCAGAACAGAATCAGGACAGGATCAGAACAGAATCAGGACAGATCCAGGACAGATCCAGGACAGATCCAGAACAGATCCAGGACAGATCCAGAACAGGATCAGGACAGATCCAGGACAGAACCAGGACAGATCCATGACAGAACCAGGACAGGATCAGGACAGGATCAGAACAGAATCAGAACAGAATCGGGACGGAATCACATATAGAACAAATCGGGACAAAATCGGGACAGAATCGGGACAGAATCGGGACAGAATCGGGACAGAATCGGGACAGAATCGGGACAGAATCAGGACAGAACCAGGACAGGATCAGGACAGGATCAGAACAGAATCAGAACAGAATCGGGACGGAATCAGGACTGAATTGAGACAAAATCAGGACAAAATCGGGACAGAATCAGGGACAGAATCAGGACAGAATCGGGACAGAATCGGGATGAATCAGGACAGAATCGGGACAGAATCAGGACAGAATTGGGATGGAATCCGGACAGAATCCCGACTGTTCAGGGATCCTATTTAGGACATTTGAGGGACGGAGTCCGGACTGATCCATCAAAACTTCAAACCAAACCTGGACCGACCCAGTCGGACCACAGCTGGTCGGTGAACCTCCTGATGAACGGCTGCAGGTTCCGGATCGGCTTCACTCTGAACTTCCATCACTGAGCGTCTCTGGTTCCTGCTTCTCTAGCGGCTCCGAACTCGTTCCCAAAGTGTTTTCAGACGCTCACCAACATCCGGGTTTATGCTGCATGTCGACAGCTCTAATGTGCAGGTTCAGAGCGCGACAGATCAGAGGATGATGCAGCGATAATGACAGCTTCCTGTCTGTTCATGAGAGGACTCTGCAGAGGAACACCACGTGACCCACTCACAAAGGAACACCTGGCTCTGGTATTGACGCTCCGGGTCGGTCCAACCAGCTGCAGAAACGCTTCCCTGCTGGCGCCGCCTGTGACATGACGCCGCACGCTCGCCTTCAAGTCTTTCCAGCGCAGCAGATGAGATCAGCGCCGCCGGCTGAACGCTGCAGAAGTTTGGAGATGATAATCAGCGCTTAATGATTTGAGACGAGTCGGGACAGAACCGCTCCGGATGAAACGACAGACGGATGCTCCAGAGACGCTTCACCAAAACCTCAAATATCTCAAGTTAAAAACACTCTCTCGGTCCAGTGCTCATCTACAGTCAAATAGACAGAATCCCACTGATGTTCTGATGGACCACAGTCCTGTAGAGAGGTTCTGGACTCCCAAACCCGCCTGAAACCCTTCTCCAAAACGCTCTCTTTTCCACGGGACTTCCTTTTCTAATCCATGTTGGGAGCCAGAGCTTCATGCTACCAGCTAGCTGCTGCGCTAGTTCTGGTTCTGATTGGTGGTTCTGGTATCAGGTTCCCTGCTGCATGGAGAAAAGGTCTCCCCGTGTTCCCACAGCGATGGAGATGTTCACGGACGAGTGTGAAAACCATCCGACAGGTTTCTTACCGACGGAAGTTTGAGGGTCGATTTCTGAGCAGATCTGTGTGGAAAACACGGAATGAGACGGGATTCCGATCCACGAGACCCAAGGGCAATCTCCTAATCCGGAATCTTTCTCCAGATGAAACCAGTCAGAACCCAACAGAACCTCAGAACCGTATCTGAGCAGCGAGCGCCGGTGGTCAGCCGCCGGGATCCAGCCGCTCTCTGCGTGACTCAGCACGGGTGAAGGCGTTTGCCTCACGCGGCAGGGCGAGGCCGGCGCCGCCCAGCCCGTCCCGCTCCGGTTACAGAGCCGCGCCGGCCCCGGCGGGCCCGGCCGCTGATGACCTGCTCCCATTCTGAGGCTTCATTATGAACGTGTGACGCCGTCAGAGGCCGTGAAGCGGCGAGGAGGTAGCGGCGGCGTGAGGAATGCGTCCTGCAGTTACATAAGACAGATTGATGAAGACGCTTTACTGCGACAGAGTGAGAGTCCTGGAAGCAAACTCTTCATGTTCCTGCTTGTTCTGCGGGACGAAGACGAGGCGTGTGGAGCTTTGATCTTTCCTGTTTATTTAATCACTCCAGTGTTCATGTGCAGTCGCTGAATGTCAGTGTGTGATTGCTCAGGTAGCATTCACATTAAAGTGATTGTCCTGATCTTCTCATTTGATTATCTCAGCAGGTAAAAACTCAATCACACCTTCAGAGAGTTCAGCTAAGATCTGCTCCACAGGAGATGAAAGAGAAATGAAGAATCTTGACAAAGATCATCAACAAACATTTCAAGATATTCATGGGTTAGCTTCTATGTTAGCAACATGCTAACGTTTTTAGCTAATTTAGTTTACTGAGGAGTTTTAGGCTACTTTAGAGTTTAGCTAGTATTGAGCAACAAGCTAGCTTTTTTTTGTCCAATTTGCCATCTTTGGGCTAATTTGGAGTTTTTACAAGTATTTTAGCAACATGCTAACATTTTTAGCTAATTTGGCATCTACTAAGTTTTTATGCTAATTTGGAGTTCTAGTGTTTGAGCAACAAGCTAACATGTTTGGCTAATTTGTTATCTACTAGGGTTTATCATGCTAATTTAGAGTTTAGCTTCTATTTTAGAAACAAGCTAACATTTTTGACTAATTTAGTTCACAGACGGATTTTAGGCTACTTTAGAGTTTAGCTAGTATTTGAGCAACAAGCTAGTTTTTTTTTCTTTGGCTAATTTGGGATCTACTGAGGTTGTTATGCTAATTTGGAGTTTAGCTAATATTTTAGCAACATGCTAACGTTTTTGACTAATTTAGTTTACTGAGGATTTTTAATTAGTTTTGTTGAGGTTTACATAAGCAACGTGCTAGCTTTTGTCCAATTTGCCATCTACGTTTCTTTGGGATAATTTGGAGTTTTTACAAGTATTTTAGCAACATGCTAACATTTTTAGCTAATTTGGCATTTACTAGTTTTTTATACTAATTTGGAGTTCTAGTGTTTGAGCAACAAGCTAACGTGTTTGGCTAATTTGTTATCTACTAGGGTTTATCATGCTAATTTAGAGTTTAGCTTCTATTTTAGAAACAAGCTAACATTTTTGACTAATTTTTTTCACAGAGGAATTCTAGGCTACTTTAGAGTTTAGCTAGTATTTGAGCAACGAGCTAGTTTTTTTTTCTTTGGCTAGTTTGGCATCTACTGAGGTTGTTATGCTAATTTGGAGTTTAGGTAATATTTTAGCAACATGCTAACGTTTTTGACTAATTTAGTTTACTGAGGATTTTTAATTAGTTTTGTTAAGGTTTAGATAAGCAACGTGCTAGCTTTTTTTGGGATAATTTAGCTACTGTTTAAGCAACAACATAAACATTTTTGCTAAATTAGCATTTATTTGGGATTTTAAAGCAATTATAACACAAATATTTTCAGGAATTTAGGTCAACTTCGCAGCTCTTTCAAAGTTCTTCAACAAAATTTCCAGTCTTTTTTCAAATTTAACATTTTGTAAATATTCATTCATCTTCTTCGCCGCTTTGTCCCTTTCAGCGCCGACGGGGAGGCGGAGCCTAACCCGGCTACCGATGGGTGAAGGGAAGGTTCACCTGGACAGGAATTCAATCTCACACACACATCACACCTTTAGAGTCACCAATGAACCAATGAAAGCATTTTTTTGGACGGTGGGAGGAGCCAGAGTCCCCGGTGAAAACCCACGCGTGCGCGAGGAGAACATGCTAACTCCACACGGAAAGGTCCCTGTTGGTGTTTCTGATCCCTCAGCCGGGATTTGAACCAGGACCTTCTTCCTGTGAGGCCAGAGCACTAACCACTGCACTGTATAACAGCAGATGGACTGGATGGCCTCCAGCTGGTTCCAGTGCTCCTCTGTGTGTCCGTCATGTCTGCATGTCTGTGAATCTCTTCAGGAATGAAAGGAAACTTTCATCATGGAGCATTCACACCAGCATCTTCACAGGTAATGCAGCTCTTCCAGTTGGCTTTATACTGTCAGTCTCATCAGTTTAGGTTGATCACATAGACGGATGTTAATATACAGTCAGTGGTGGATCCTGGGGCTGGTTGGGTTTAATGAACCGGTTCTTCATCATCAGGCCGTCTGCTTTGGGTCTCCTCATTTTCTGTTTTCTACGTTTATGAAAAGGTTCTGACTCTGAGCCCGGTTCCCTTCAGAACCGGTTCCTGACACACTTCAGGGGAGCAGCTTTGATCATTGATGATGATGATGATGATGATGATGTCGTGTTCTCCACCCGTGCAGACATGAAGGTCTGCTCCCTTCAGTCTGCTTGTTGTTGGTTCTAACTCTTCAAGCCTTCAGTCCTGCTTCCGGGTCAGAACCACAGTCAGCTGCTGGTTCCTCAGAAGGGGCGGGTCCGCGCCATGACTGAACGTTCACAAAGAGACCAAAATAACAGGACGGCTTTAGAGGCTTTAGGCGTCTCCGGAGTCAATGACAGAACCCACAACAGAACCTCTCATTACAGCAGAAATGACTGGTTCTACAGCAGCAGCAGAACCTCATCACGTGTTTCCCGCCATGAATAACAACGGATCAGCAGCAGAACATCCAGGATTCCTCACATCTCTGATGGAGCTCGACCAACCGGACCGGTTCCTCCAGTCGCCGCGCCGGATTCCTGCTCCAGAATATGTCGGAACGTGGCCTCCAGTCACAACAGAAGAGAGGTGTCATCTGCGTAGAGGAGGTTCAGGATCCATGCAGCAAGCAGATCCATGAGACGATTCTGAGCTGCTTCACTGGTTCTGATGGGTTCCTGGTTCTGATCTTTAATTTCTTCACAGCTCAAGAGTCCTGTGAATGTGGAAAAACATCAGTTCTGGACCCAAGAGGTCCAGAATCTACAGGTTCTTCTGTGGTTCTCCTACTTTAGAGGATGGAATGAAAGATCAGAACCAGAACCAGGGCAAGACCGCGATAAGACCAGGACCAAGACCAGAACCAGAATTTGAGTGAAGACCAAGGTCATGACCAGAACCAGAACTAGACTTAGACCAGAAGAACCAGGACCAGAACATCTCTCAGATGTACAGCAGGTTTCAGGATTCTTTCAGAAAACATTAAAGTCCAGAACCGAGTTTGGACCTCTCAGTTTGACCTTCGGAACATGAGCGGCTTAAACACACGCTGACATGGAAACGTCACTCACTCCGCCGGACGCAGCCCCGGTTCCGGTCTCGGTTTCGGTTCCGGTTCCGTCCTGGACTCCGCGGTCCGCTGACAGACTCCCGCCGCCGCTCATCTTCTCATCATAAACCGGAACCGACGCGGAGGAGCCGAAGTTCGAGGAGTTCTCCTGAAGTTTGGACAACACGGGGAGGAGGAGGGAGGGGGAGGAGCAAAAGTGGGAGGAGCTTTCTGCGCTGCGTCACTCAGACTGGGCAGGTACGTTTAGATCCAGTTCTGGAGGATTCTACCGTCTGTGTTCTAAATGGACCCGAACAGAAATGTCATTTTCATTAACAAACTTTAAGCCTAAATTTAAATGTTTTGATGCATAAATTAATGATCAGTAACGATCAAATGAACCAAAACAAAAAAGGAAAATTCAGTAAATAGTCTTTAAAAAGTTCATGTTTCAGTAATAAACTCAGTAGTTTCGTGTTTGTAAAGCTGGATGTAAGTCTGGATGTTTGTCCTGTTCTTCTTGGCATTCAAACGTTTGTTACATAAGTTGTTTATTAACAACATTTATTTCAAGAATGAAGAAGGAATCCGTGCAGGTCCACAGACCTCAAACATCCATGACACCTCCTCCTGGCTTCTGAGCAGAACCTCCAGCTGAGGAATGAAGGTTATCAGAGTCTCTCCCCATAAAACAAAGCTTCTCACCTCTCAGAGCTGACCCGGCACTACCAGAACCTTCATGGACCCGTGGAACCGTGAGGAGGATCTGGGTCTGACTTTAGATCCAGTTTCTCACATCAAACGTCCACGTCTCTGCTCAGAAGAATACATGTTTCTAGGTTTATTTGGTGACTCTGTCATGAAATTTAGTTTTTAACGTTTAGTTTTGCAGTGATGAATCGTGTTTTCTCTATTCAAACCTTTTTAAAAAATCCAGTTCTTTTCAAAATAAAAGACATCCTGTGTGTAAAGTAAGAGCCGCATCAGATTTACAGAATGAAAGTCAAACTGAACATTTTCTATGATTACATCATTTTTCTAAGCGTTAGCATCAGCTTATAGACCCCTGAGCTGTGGGGGGGGGGGGGGTGTTGATCTGTTTCAGTAAAATATTTATTCAAGCGCTAGAGTCCAGCTATCATTAAATAAAACACAAACTATAACAGGAAGTCAATTAACTTCAGGAAGTCTTCCTCCAGCCTGACCTGTCTGACCTCTGACGACATGAAGACTCCATTTCCCAGCATTCCCTGAGTGTGACGGTTCCTGAACCTCAACATTCTGTTGATCTTCTTCCACAGAGGAGTCTCCCCTCCATCCGGTCGGTCCATCCTGGATCTTCTCCGGAGCAAAGAGGCTGTGCCGTCGGGAACGCCGTCGGGAACGCCGGCTCCTCTGCCGGGCTTTGTCTGATCTGATTTGGCTTTGGTGCAAACTCTGTGACGCCCGCTCTGACACAGCAGAACAGAGCTGCTCTGAGCATCACAGTCGCCGTGACAACGCCAGAACAGCCCTGAATAATTCATCAGACTGCTCCCAAAAATAAAAGAATAAAGCTTTTGTTCTTGGAAGAATCCCAACTCTGGGAAAACACAAAAGTTTTATTTCAAAAGTCTACTTTAGAATTCTGAGGAGTCAGCAAAAACGAAAGAAGAAAACTTTTACAAACTGGAATCAGAAAGAGCAGAAAATGATTTATTTCATCTCATCTCTTCTCAGTCCAGCAGGTTGTGTCCTCAGACACTTCCTGTTTTCCTCTCAATCACTTCCTGTCTTCCTCTCAATCACTTCCTGTCTTCCTCTCAATCACTTCCTGTTTTCCTCTGACCTCTAATGACACCAATAAAAGCTGCAATCATTTCATAACTTCCCATCATTCACAGATTCTCTTCACTTCTGCTGTAAATAAATCAGAACCAAACAAAGCTGCTTTATGGTTACATCACCTACGTCAGGGGAGGAGGGGGCGTGGCCTCTGGTCAGGACGATGTCCTCTGTAATTACAGTCAACCACCACAGGATTATGGGCGAGCGTGAACTCAGCTGAACTTTGACGTTTAAATGAAAACTAAAAAGGATGTTTTGGTTTAACACGATCGATCTGATCAGAAAATCCCATCAGATCAGCCAAACCTGATCGATAAAGGTTTTTATGCTGCTTAACACTTTCAAAGTAAGATTAATACCAAGTAATCTTAAATGCCTTAAAGAGCTGGTGCAGGAGGTTGACCTCTGACCTCCCACCTGTCAGTCAAAGCAGAGGATCTCCTTTGAGGAGCAGCCCGCTTTGATCTCTCATTCTCTGTGTTCCCGCCGTTTCTGAACTCTCCGCCGCTCGGCTCGACGTCCAACGTGTCGGAGCGGCTGTCGGTCTCCTCCAATGACAGCCTCCGCTAACGTCTGCAGACCAGATGCAGAGCTGCAGCCTAAACCAGTTCAGGATCATCAGGAGAGGGTTAGAAGAGGCTGAATAGATCAGGATCCTAGATATAAACCTGATAGATAGAAGAATACACATTCACAAGAACAAAAGCAGAAAAATAGAAATCGCATTACCTGTGATAATGCTAATGTCAATACTGTAAGATGAATCTGGCAGCTAAAGATAGTAGTGAAGGGAGCTGAAGATGCTGAAATTGATTGTTAAAAACCCTGAAGTTGATAGATGAAAACATTGAAGCTAATGGCTAAAAATGCTGAAGCCAATAGCTGAAATCACTGCGAGCTAAAATATTAGCTCAATAATAAAATAGCCTAAGTTAGCAGAAGCAGCTAGCTTGTACCTGAAAAAATAAGCCACTCAGAGCCGCTTTTCTCCTTCAGAATCTACTGGAATTTTCGTGTTAATTGTTGAAAAGTTACAGTAAATCAAAGAACATCAGAGACAAAAATAAAAACAAATGAAGAATTTTATAAACTGATCCTGAAGCTGCTGACAGAGAAAAGCATCAGACCGCTGAGTTTCCAGTATGACTGTGAGAACATGACGAGGCTTTCTGGAGAAGAAAACTTCTAGAACATTTGGACTTTTAGAATTCCTCACAGCAAACACTCAGAACCACAGAAATGAGACGTCATGAAGTTGAAAGTGTTCTTCCACATTTCCATCAGTCTGTGAAGCTGCAGAGGAAGATCTTCAGGGTTCTTCCTCTGTGATGTCATCAGGGTTCAAACACAGACGTGTTTGATTGGATGAACTTCTGATCTGTTCCAGAGCTCCTCGGTGGTCGTCAGGGAGGAGCTGAATGTGGGCGGGACCATTGACGAGTAGCAGCCCCGCCCCCTTTCCCTTCCCCGTTGCTGAGATCTGTGTATGCATCAGAGGGGCGGAGTCAGGAGCTTGTAGCCCCACCCAGAGTATTTTCTACATTGCAAACACAATCTTTTTTAAATATATTTTATTGTCTTTTTGATTCAGATTTGATGACATAAATCCTGAGAAATTCAGTTTTAATCTTTGATAGATGACAGTTATTTGATTTTGTGTCTTTTATTTTGAAATAAGTAGTTGTAATTTCCTGTTTGTTTGGCTCAGGTGTGATGAGTTTATTGGTGTGTCTCAATAAATACGTCTATAAATGTGATTTATGGAGACCCAAACAAACAGGAAATTACAAGAGTATTTCAAAATAAAAGACCTGCAGAATGAAATATAAAACTTCCTCTTCTTTATGTCCTTCATCATCATCAAACATGTTTAAAACTCCCTTTCATTCGTGACATGAGGGGTTTGTTGCTGCGTTCAGGAGGAGGTGAAGGTGTGCAGCCTCTTCACCTGTGGACAGCTCATCACTGCAGCAGCAGAAATGATCATGACTGTCCCGGAGATGACATCCGATCACGTCTGCAGTTTCCCTGATGGTCATTTGGTGATTTTGAGTCTCGTTTTAAACTCACCTGAAGGTGAATCTTCTGCTTCATGTCTGGATGTTTCCAAACCCGAGAAAGTCTCAGAAAACTTCATGATGTCGAAAGAAAACCAGGAAACTCTTCAGAGGACTTTTTAATCATAACCTAATCTTTCTGAACACGTTCAGCAAACTTTTCCTCCAAACTTCCTCGACAGTCTGATAAACTTAAAGCTAATCGCTCCTTCCTCGCCTCGAGCACACCGGCGGGACAGACGCGAGCGTCCGTTTCCATGACGACGTGCAAACCGCTTCAGAACGCAAAAGAAGGAGTTTCAGGACTTCTCCGTCCTCGTCTGGGATCGTCTTTAAGAACAGAAATCGGCTCAGATTTTGGCCCAAAAGTGAAACATTCCAAAGATTTTAAATAAAAAAGAATTTCTTCCAGGTACAAAAACAGATCTGTGAGGATTCACACATGCAGCTCTCACAGCTCAACGCAAACACAACAGTAAAACAGATCAGGACACCGGGACGGCGGCGCTGCGGCGGCGGCGCGGCGGTCGCCTCCTCTAGCAGCTGCTGGTCTGCAGGTTGCTCTCGCCCAGGATGGAGGAGAGGGAGGAGTCGTAGGGAGCGTCCTCCTCCTCCGAGCTGAAGTGGGAGGTCAGGGCGGGCCGGTACGAGTGCTGCGACTTCCTCCTGCGGGAGCAGAGGAGCGTCCGTTAAACCGAGGCGCGGTCCGAGTCCGGCCGGGTTCTCCTGAGGAGTTACTTCTGCTCGTTCTCCAGCGCCGTGACTTTGGCCTGCAGCGCCTCCTGCAGCTCCTGCTGCTCCTCCAGCTCCCTCAGGATTTTGCGGCGGACTCCCTCCAGGCGCTCCACCTCGCTCTCGCTCTCGTCCACCTGCCGCTTCAGGCTCTTAACACGCAGGGACAGCTGGGGGGGCGGGACAAAGGGGTTAGAGGGCGGGGCTGCTACAGGAGGAGAGGTTTTTAGGAGGGAGGAGTTTACTGGAGGAGCAGATGATGATGCGTTGAGGGTTCAGGGGGAGAAACAGACGATGGAAAGTTAAATACAGGATGGAGAGTTCTGCAGAACCTTCAGCTCCAACTGTCAGAGTCCAACTCTAACCTCTATCTCTGTTTTAGTTGGAATCTGGTTGAACCCGATCTATGCGGCCTGATTCTATATTTGTAACTCATACGATACGTTTTGTATGAACTTAAAAACTACAATCTACACAACAGCTTGACACTGATGCAATGATGCCTTTAAGTGCAGCTAGAATGCTGGGTCATCAGAGTTCTCTGATCAGCCGCGCTTCAACCTGCCAGGTACTGCAGAACAGCATTCTGGGTAGGATTGGAGTAGTGCTGGTTCGTTTTGTTCTCCTCTTCCACTGCTGGGTTTTGTTATTTTACTTTGAGGTTTGGTAGTCTTCGTCTACTGGCTTTGTTTATTTGTTTGGTTCTTAGGAGCTGCTGACTCAGACGGTCGACAGGTCCGAGTCTCCAGGACTTCTTTGATGTTTGGCTGAGGATCCGATCCAAGTTCAGTGCTGATGAGAACGCTCCGATTCCCAGCATTCCAGCAGCATTTAAACGCATCGCTCACGGATGAACCTCCGAGACGTGAGAAGGTTTGTGTGGAACTGAAGTTTTGTGTTACAAGTCATGAGTCAATTGTGTTTTGTTGAAGTTTTAAACTCATGCATGAAATGTACATGAGTTACAAATCAGGCGGAGTTTATTTCTGTCCGGACTAAAGCGTTCAGAGCTTTTCTCTAAATCAACAGACCAGAATCAGGATCAGGAAATAAGGAAAATAGTATGAAAATGAGTCCAAATCAACTCTAGATGATAGAAATGTTGATTTAAGACTAAAAAACTCAAATTTTACTGTAATTTAAGATTTTTTTAGGTTGAATTCATGTTAAAATGTCTGTGAGATCCATGAATGAAACTGTTGTTTCTATTAGTGTTAGGTAATCAGCTGGTGAGTCACATGTTTGTGGGCGGAGACATTTGTTGATTATAACTCACCTGTTGATTTTGCTCCTTTGGGGGGGGGGGTGTTGTTTTCTGTCACTTTTTTGTGCTTTTTTAATTGAACTTACAATAAACCAAAGTCCTCCTGAGGGCATCTAATGACCTTTTTTGTCATTAATAAAAGGTTGAAAGTAAATCAGTCACTAAGTGGGATTTATAGCTGTTATTGTAGAATTTTGTTCCAAGAATAATAGTTTTCTCTGAGAATTGATCAAACTTGTCCTGAGTCGTTTCTATGAGGACCCTCTAATTCAAATGATGTACCATCAGTAAACATGCTCATCAGCAGGCTGTGTAACATTCTATTAGACGTATTTCTATCCTGCAGTGAGCGTTCTCCGGGCTTTTTCTCCTGGGCGTTTCCGTGTTCACCTGATCCCGCTGCTCCGTGTGCTGGCTCCTCTCCTGGTCCAGCGCCGTCGTCACGTCCTTCAGTTTCCTCTCCGTCCGTCTCAGAGACGCCTGGATCGTCGCCTTTTCCCTGGAGCCGCAAAAACACGGAGGGAAAACTTCAGAGCCGACGTTTCTGCAGGAAACATCCGACCGCAGGAGCAGGAAATAAGAAGTTTGAGGTTTGAGCAGAACCAAATCGATAGCAGATCTTTGGAGCTTCGAGGTCAAACGAACGACCAGCGAGAACGGAGGCGGAGCTATCATGGTTTGGTGAAGCCAGCGGCTTCAGGGAGTCAGGAAGAAGAAAGAAAAGAAAAGAAAAGAAAAGGTAAAGTCCAGGAGAAAGAACTTTGAGCTGATTCTGAAATGATAAGAGCAGATCTCACAGATCTCCTGTCGATCATCTACAGAACCAACAGTGTCAGATGTTAATCTGAGTTAAGAATCTAAACCTCCAAACAGGTTTTAGCTGCGTTTGTTCTCTGAATTCAGATCCAAACAGAACCGGACGACGGCGTATCCGAACGCGTTCGTCCTCCTGATCGGAAGAGTTTCCTCGGATTCTCTACGGATGGAAGAGACTGGACCGGACTGGACCGGTTCTGGTTCAGGATGGGCTTCAGATCATCAGTTTTACTGAACTCGTAGCGACTTTATTTGCTGATGCTGTGATGTCATCAGTGAGGCGGGGCTCCAACCTTTCCTCGCTGCGCAGACGGTCCTCCATCTCCTGCAGTTTGGACTCCAGCAGCGAGACTCCGGCCGAGGGGCGTGTCTGCCCCTCCATGTCCGCCACGCGGGACTTCAGCTCCTTCACCTGCAGAGGGAGGAGCAGGTGGAGGCGGCGTCCGCGGCGACCCCGCCCCCACCGGAGGGTCCGGCCTTACCTGGCGCTCCAGGACGCTCTTGTCCATTTCCAGGTCGTGTCTGGCGGATCGCTCCTGCATGAGCTCCGAGCGGAGCTGGTCGACCTGGGCGGGGCGGAGCAGGAAGTGACATCACTGCGGTCAGACGGTCGCACGTGCATCAGGTACCTGCTCTCTGCTGCGGCTGATCCGGTCGTTCAGGAGCTCCACGCTGGTCCTCTCCTCGTCCAGCTCGATCTCCAGGGTTTTGATCTTGTCCTGAAACACAGACACATCGACAGGTCCGGACTCTCGGCAGAGGTCCGACCCGTCTCCGCCTGCAGAACCTCACCTCCAGACCTCGGATCTCCCGGGTTCGGTCGGAGTGGGAGCTCCTCTCGGACTCCAGCTCGCTCTCCAGATGCTTCAGCCGGTTGCTGAGCAGGTCCCTCTCCAGCTGGGCGCCGTCTCTGTCCTCGCTGCAGGTCAGCAGCTCCTTCTTCAGACGGGACACCTGAGGGGCGGAGTCAGAGGGCGGGGTTTGGAGGATCACAAACTGGAAAGGTCCTCTGACATCCAGAGGATCCAATTAGAGGAAATCCTGTAGATGTCAGGGGAGATCCAGAGGATCTAGAGAAGATCCAGATGTTATCTAGAGGATCTAGAGGAGATCCAGAGGATCCAGATGTTATCCAGAGGATCTAGATGTTATCCAGAGGATATCCAAAGGATCTAGAGAAGATACAGAGGATATCCTGAGGATCCAGAGGAGATCCAGAAGATCTAGAGCAGATCCAGAGGATCCAGATGTTATCCAGAGGATCTAGAGGAGATCCAGAGGAGATCCAGAGGATCTACAGGAGATCCAGAGGATCTCCAGAGGATCCAGATGTTATCCAGAGGATCTAGATGTTATCCAGAGGATCCAGAGGAGATCCAGAGGATCTCCAGAGGATCTACTTCAGACGTTTTCCTCTTTGTAACCTGACTCTAACTTACTGATCTGTCTTCAGATTTATTCTGTAGATTTTTCCGTTTTAACATTTTAATGTGAAAATCGATTCACAAACAGGAAGTTCAGGTTTCACAGATTTCCCGCTCTCTCTCATTCTTCTGTTCCTTTTTAGACCAAGAACCGTTTCCAAAGCTCTGACTCCACCTCCTCCTGCTGGCTCTTCAGGCCGGCCTGGACCCTCTGCAGCTCCGCCTGCCGCTCCTTGCCGCTCCGCTGAGCTTCCAGGAGCTCCTTCCTGGAGCGTTCCCGGAAGTCGTCCAGCTGCGTCTGCAGGACGCCGACCGCCTGCCGGGAGTCCGACATCATCGCCTCCATCTGCAGAGGAGACGGCGGGAGGAGGTCACTGCTTCTGGACACCTGGACGCCTCCTGGCCGCTCCTCGCACCTCCTTGGTGATCTTCTCCAGGGCTCGGTCCAGCTGCCTCTTCTGCTCCTCCAGGTCCACCTTGAGGAGGAACCAGACGAGGAGGAACCAGACGAGGAGGAACCAGACGAGGAGGAACCGGACGAGGAGGAACACACGAGGAGGAACCGGACGAGGAGGAACCGACGAGGAGGAACCAGACGAGGAGGAACCAGACGAGGAGAAACCAGACGAGGAGGAACCAGACGAGGAGGAACCAGACGAGGAGGAACCAGAGGAGGAGGAACCACACGAGGAGGAACCAAACGAGGAGGAACCAGACGAGGAGGAACCAGACGAGGAGGAACCAGACGAGGAGGAACCAGACGAGGAGGAACCAGACGAGGAGGAACCAGACCAGGAGGAACACACGAGGAGGAACCGGACGAGGAGGAACCGGACGAGGAGGAACCAGACGAGGAGGAACCAGACGAGGAGAAACAGACGAGGAGGAACCGGACGAGGAGGAACCGGACGAGGAGGAACCGGACGAGGAGGAACCACACGAGGAGGAACCACACGAGGAGGAACCGGACGAGGAGGAACCGGACGAGGAGGAACCGGACGAGGAGGAACCACACGAGGAGGAACCGGACGAGGAGAAACAGACGAGGAGGAACCGGACGAGGAGAACCAGACGAGGAGGAACCAGACGAGGAGGAACCAGACGAGGAGGAACCACACGAGGAGGAACCACACGAGGAGGAACCGGACGAGGAGGAACCGGACGAGGAGGAAACCGGACGAGGAGGAACCAGACGAGGAGGAACCAGACGAGGAGAAACCAGACGAGGAGGAACCAGACGAGGAGGAACCAGACGAGGAGGAACCAGAGGAGGAGGAACCACACGAGGAGGAACCAAACGAGGAGGAACCAGACGAGGAGGAACCAGACGAGGAGGAACCAGACGAGGAGGAACCAGACGAGGAGGAACCAGACGAGGAGAAACCGGACGAGGAGAAACCAGACGAGGAGGAACCCGACGAGGAGGAACACACGAGGAGGAACCAGACGAGGAGGAACCAGACGAGGAGGAACCACACGAGGAGAAACCAGACGAGGAGGAACCGGACGAGGAGGAACCGGACGAGGAGAAACCAGACGAGGAGGAACCAGACGAGGAGGAACCGGACGAGGAGGAACCAGACGAGGAGGAACCAGACGAGGAGGAACCAGAGGAGGAGGAACCACACGAGGAGAAACCAGACGAGGAGGAACCAGACGAGGAGGAACCAGACGAGGAGGAACACACGAGGAGGAACCACACGAGGAGGAACCAGACGAGGAGGAACTAGACGAAGAGGAACCGGACGAGGAGGAACCGGACGAGGAGGAACACACGAGGAGGAACCGGACGAGGAGGAACCAGACGAGGAGGAACCAGACGAGGAGGAACCGGACGAGGAGGAACACACGAGGAGGAACCGGACGAGGAGGAACCGGACGAGGAGGAACCGGACGAGGAGAAACCGGACGAGGAGAAACCACACGAGGAGAAACCACACGAGGAGAAACCAGACGAGGAGGAACCAGACGAGGAGGAACCGGACAGGGAGGAACCGGACGAGGAGGAACCAGACGAGGAGAAACCGGACGAGGAGGAACCAGACGAGGAGAAACCGGACGAGGAGGAACCGGACGAGGAGGAACCGGACGAGGAGGAACCGGACGAGGAGGAACCAGACGAGGAGGAACCACACGAGGAGGAACCGGACGAGGAGGAACCGGACGAGGAGGAACCACACGAGGAGGAACCAGACGAGGAGGAACCAGACGAGGGGGAACCGGACGAGGAGAAACCGGACGAGAAGGAACCAGAGGAGGAGAAACCGGACGAGGAGGAACCAGACGAGGAGGAACCAGAGGAGGAGAAACCAGACGAGGAGGAACCGGACGAGGAGGAACCGGACGAGGAGGAACCAGACGAGGAGGAACCGGACGAGGAGGAACCAGACGAGGAGGAACCAGACGAGGAGGAACCAGACGAGGAGGAACCAGACGAGGAGGAACCAGAGGAGGAGGAACCACACGAGGAGGAACCACACGAGGAGGAACCAGACGAGGAGGAACCAGACGAGGAGGAACCAGACGAGGAGGAACCGGACGAGAAGGAACCAGACGAGGAGGAACCGGACGAGGAGGAACCGGACGAGGAGGAACCGGACGAGGAGGAACCGGACGAGGAGGAACCGGACGAGGAGAAACCGGACGAGGAGAAACCGGACGAGGAGAAACCACACGAGGAGAAACCACACGAGGAGAAACCTCACGAGGAGGAACCGGACGAGGAGGAACCAGACGAGGAGGAACCAGACGAGGAGGAACCAGACGAGGAGGAACCAGACGAGGAGGAACCGGACGAGGAGAACCAGACGAGGAGAACCAGACGAGGAGGAACCAGACGAGGAGGAACCACACGAGGAGGAACCAGACGAGGAGGAACCAGACGAGGAGGAACCAGACGAGGAGAAACCGGACAAGGAGGAACCAGACGAGGAGAAACCGGACAAGGAGGAACCAGACGAGGAGGAACCAGACGAGGAGGAACCAGACGAGGAGGAACCAGACGAGGAGGAACCGGACGAGGAGGAACCAGACGAGGAGGAACCAGACGAGGAGGAACCAGACGAGGAGGAACCGGTCGAGGAGGAACCAGACGAGGAGGAACCAGTCGAGGAGGAACCAGACGAGGAGGAACCGGACGAGGAGGAACCGGACGAGGAGGAACCGGACGATGAGGAACCGGACGAGGAGGAACCAGACGAGGAGGAACCGGACGAGGAGGAACCGACGAGGAGGAACCGGACGAGGAGGAACCGGACGAGGAGGAACCGGACGAGGAGGAACCGGACGAGGAGAAACAGACGAGGAGGAACCACACAAGGAGGAACCAGAGGAGGAACCAGACGAGGAGGAACCGGACAAGGAGAAACAGACGAGGAGGAACCACACAAGGAGGAACCAGAGGAGGAACCAGACGAGGAGGAACCGGACGAGGAGGAACCGGACGAGGAGGAACCGGACGAGGAGGAACCGGACGATGAGGAACCGGACGAGGAGGAACCAGACGAGGAGGAACCAGACGAGGAGGAACCAGACGAGGAGGAACCAGACGAGGAGGAACCACACGAGGAGGAACCAGACGAGGAGGAACCAGACGAGGAGGAACCACACGAGGAGGAACCAGACGAGGAGGAACCACACGAGGAGGAACCGGACGAGGAGGAACCAGACGAGGAGGAACCAGACGAGGAGAAACCACACGAGGAGGAACCAGACGAGGAGGAACCAGACGAGGAGGAACCACACGAGGAGGAACCAGACGAGGAGGAACCAGACGAGGAGGAACCACACGAGGAGGAACCAGACGAGGAGGAACCGGACGAGGAGAAACCACACGAGGAGGAACCAGACGAGAGGACGACGAGGAGGAACCAGACGAGGAGGAACGGACGAGGAGGAACCGGACGAGGAGGAACCGGACGAGGAGGAACCGGACGAGGAGGAACCAGACGAGGAGGAACCAGACGAGGGGAAACAGACGAGGAGAAACAGACGAGGAGGAACAGACGAGGAGGAACCAGACGAGGAGGAACCAGACGAGGAGGAACCAGGACGAGAGGAACGGACGAGAGGAACCGAGGAGGAACCGGACGAGGAGGAACCGGACGAGGAGGAACCGGACGAGGAGGAACCAGACGAGGAGGAACCACACGAGGAGGAACCAGAGGAGGAACCACACGAGGAGGAACCAGACGAGGAGGAACCACACGAGGAGGAACCAGACGAGGAGGAACCAGACGAGGAGAAACCGGCCTTACGTCTTGGATTTCATCTGTTCTGGTTGAAGGCTGAGATCCCTGAAGATCTTTGAGCTCCTCCTCCACTTTTCTCTTCTCCAGATGAGACTTCTCCAGTCTGGAACAGAAAACAGGAGCAGGATTAGATCATTCAGAGCCATAAATCAACTTTCCATACCAAACTTTCTGATACTCGATCTTCAAAAAGAATCTTTTTGAAGATCAAGTATCGAAAAACGTTTGTGAGATTCTGCTGGACAGAATAAATCTGAGGATCTAAACATCGTTATAGTTAGTTCGTCAAACTAAATTCAAATCTTAAAGGATTTTCATGATCAAATGTTCAAAAGCCAGAAATCTGATTTTAGCTGAATTTTTGCTTAATTATAGAAAAAAAAAAGTTGTTAAATTATTGGTAAAAAAGAAAAAAATCATTTAAAGGATTTAGGTTTTACTATAGATTTAAAAAAAAAATCATTTGGATCCAGAGAATCAAGAAGAAAGACAGAAGAGATCCAGTGAACCCAGAGGATTCAAAAGAGATCCTAAAGATCCAAAAGACATCCAAAGGATATCCAGAGGATACCCAAATGATCCTGAGGATCTAGAAGAGTTCCAGAGGATCCAGAATAGATTTAGAGGATCCAGAGGATTCAGAAGACACACAGAAGAAATCCAGTGAATTCAGAGGATCCAGAAAAAAGCGTTAAGTTGATCCAGAATAGATCCAGAGGATCCAGAAAAGATCCAGAGGATCCAGAAAAGATCCAAAACATTAATCAGAGTATATCCAGAGGATCCAGAAGAGATTTAGAGGATTCAAAAGAGATCCAAAGGATAATCAGGAGATATCCAGAGGACCCAGAATAGATCTAGAGGATCCAGAATAGAGCTAGAGGACCCAGAATAGATCTAGAGGATCCAGAATAGATCTAGAGGACCCAGAATAGATCTAGAGGATCCAGAGGATTCAGAAGACACACAGAAGAAATCCAGTGAATTCAGAGGGTCCAGAAAAAAGCATTAAGATGATCCAGAATAGATCCAGAGGATCTATAAGAGATCCAGAGGATTCAAAATAGATCCAAAGGATAATCAGGAGATATCCAGAGGATCCAGAATAGATCTAGAGGATCCAGAATAGATGTAGAGGATCCAGAGGATTCAGAAGACACACAGAAGAGATCCAGTGAATTCAGAGGGCTAAAAAAACATTAAGATGATCCAGAAAAGATTCAGAGGATCCAGAGGATCCCCAAATGATCCAGCGGACCAAGAATAGATCTAGAGGATCCAGAGGATCCCCAAATGAGATGGTTTCACTAAACATCTGAGCATCCATTCATGCGGATAGAAACCAGGAACGGCTTTAACAAGCGTCCGCGACGCTTAAACTCAAAATGTAACTTTTTAACCGACAACATGATAATTTCAGAAGAAGTAAAGATTGTTGTTGAATTCTGGTTATAAAAGAAAAATAAATCATGAAAGAGTTTGTATTTTACTGTTGATTTCTTGTTTGATTCTCATCAGACGTCTGACAGAAAAGGTTAGAAACATTTCAGGAGAATTTACTGATTAAATCTGATTGAAGTGAAATAATCTCAAACAAGCGAGCGTTTTCCTCACGGATGGCGTCTGGGAGGATTCCACTTCCTGCCAAATGAAAACGAGGTTTGGTTCAAATAAAAGTTTGGAGTTTGTGATGCTGAGGGCTGCTGTGCTGCACGGAGGAACGTCTGGAACCTTTCTGCTCCTCCTGGAACTCAAACTCACTCCTCTGTGACGCTCTGCAGCTCCTCGGCGGCCACCTGTAGCTCCGCCCTCCAGCGCTCGCCCTGGTCTTTGCAGCTCTCCAGCTCTTCCTCCAGCATGGACACCGAGGCGTTCACCCTCTCGCGCTCCTCCTCGATCTGCTCCTGGGACTGAAAACACACGAGCGTCTCAGATCCGGAGGAGGAGATTCTCCGACATTTATGGATGAGAGAAACCGGGATGAAAGGAGGATCCAAAGATCAGATTTGATCAGATCCTTCTATTGTTAGAGGAGAAAATCAGATTATAATCAAATCCTTGATCAGGTTCTGATTTATAAACAGCATCAATTCTTCCAGAAGAACAGGAGAGAAACGCATCACACAGCAGCTTCTCTGCTCTGTGATGATATATTCTCTGTAGATGTTCCTCCTCAGCAGCACATCCTGCAGAAACCCAAAAATAGCTTCTGGAAACAGAAACTCCTCAGAAAGTTTCTCTGTGTGATCAGAAATGATGAGATTCTCTCCAGACTCTGCAGACGGAAATCAGAATGACAGGAGGAGATCCAGAAGAGATCCAGAGGATTCACGGGATCCAGAAGAGATCCAGAGGATTCACAGGATCCAGAAAAGATCCAAAAGAGATCCAGAGGATTCACTGGATCCAGAAGAGATCCAGAGGATTCACTGGATCCAGAAGAGATCCAGAGGATTCACTGGATCCAGAGGATTCACAGGATCCAGAAGAGATCCAGAGGATTCACGGGATCCAAAAGAGATCCAGAGGATTCACAGGATCCAGAAGAGATCCAGAGGATTCACAGGATCCAGAAGAGATCCAGAGGATTCACAGGATCCAGAAGAGATCCAGAGGATTCACTGGATCCAGAAGAGATCCAGATGATTCACAGGATCCAGAAGAGATCCAAAAGAGATCCAGAGGATTCACAGGATCCAGAAGAGATCCAGAGGATTCACAGGATCCAGAAGAGATCCAGAGGATTCACTGGATCCAGAAGAGATCCAAAGGATTCACAGGATCCAGAAGAGATCCAGAGGATTCACAGGATCCAGAAGAGATCCAGAGGATTCACTGGATCCAGAAGAGATCCAGAGGATTCACTGGATCCAGAAGAGATCCAGAGGATTCACAGGATCCAGAAGAGATCCAGATGATTCACAGGATCCAGAAGAGATCCAGATGATTCACAGGATCCAGATGATTCACAGGATCCAGAAGAGATCCACAGGATTCACAGGATCCAGAAGAGATCCAAAAGAGATCCAGAGGATTCACAGGATCCAGAAGAGATCCAGAGGATTCACTGGATCCAGAAGAGATCCAGAGGATTCACAGGATCCAGATGATTCACTGGATCCAGAAGAGATCCAGAGGATTCACAGGATCCAGAAGAGATCCAAAAAGAGATCCAGAGGATTCACGGGATCCAGAAGAGATCCAGAGGATTCACTGGATCCAGAAGAGATCCAGAGGATTCACTGGATCCAGAAGAGATCCAGAGGATTCACTGGATCCAGAGGATTCACAGGATCCAGAAAGAGATCCAGAGGATTCACGGGATCCAAAAGAGATCCAGAGGATTCACAGGATCCAGAAGAGATCCAGAGGATTCACAGGATCCAGAAGAGATCCAGAGGATTCACTGGATCCAGAAGAGATCCAGATGATTCACAGGATCCAGAAGAGATCCAAAAGAGATCCAGAGGATTCACAGGATCCAGAAGAGATCCAGAGGATTCACAGGATCCAGAAGAGATCCAGAGGATTCACTGGATCCAGAAGAGATCCAAAGGATTCACAGGATCCAGAAGAGATCCAGAGGATTCACAGGATCCAGAAGAGATCCAGAGGATTCACTGGATCCAGAAGAGATCCAGAGGATTCACTGGATCCAGAAGAGATCCAGAGGATTCACAGGATCCAGAAGAGATCCAGATGATTCACAGGATCCAGAAGAGATCCAGATGATTCACAGGATCCAGATGATTCACTGGATCCAGAAGAGATCCACAGGATTCACAGGATCCAGAAGAGATCCAAAAGAGATCCAGAGGATTCACAGGATCCAGAAGAGATCCAGAGGATTCACTGGATCCAGAAGAGATCCAGAGGATTCACAGGATCCAGATGATTCACTGGATCCAGAAGAGATCCACAGGATTCACAGTATCCAGAAAAGATCCAGAAGAGATCCAGAGGATTCACAGGATCCAGAAGAGATCCAGAGGAGATCCAGAGGATTCACAGGATCCAGAAGAGATCCAGAGGAGATCCAGAGGATTCACAGTCTTCTGCTGGAATGATCCTTTTAATGGTTGAAAAGTGACAGTATGTATCCAGAGGAGATCCAGAGGATTCACAGTCTTCTGCTGGAATGATCCTTTTAATGGTTGAAAAGTGACGGTATGTTAAAGTTTTCAGGCCTCGGGGGTTAAAGGGTTAAACACGACAACAAAAAAAGAGGAGGAACAGGAATCAGAACCGGGTTACGGGCCAGAGCTTCTGTCTGCTGGTGTCAAACTTTAGAAGTTACAGTAGAAAAAGTTCAATCCTGAAGAAAATTCATCTACTGTCTTGATCAACACGTCGTTTACAGAACATCTGAAGAGTAAAAACACAGCAAACAAATCCACGTCTGGAAAGAACTCGTTGACTGTATGTGAGAACTGGACTGAGTGAGTGTGATGTCATACATGGAAAACTGTTTACTTCTGGCTCCAACCAAAGGAAGTCGCCATTTTTTTTACTATACGGATGTTGCCATGTGAGTTGTGATTGGTATGTCAGCAGGCTCCACCCACTCTCATTGAGGCCTCTCATTGGTCAGTTTATAACTTATATATTTTAAACTAAACTATATATTTTAAAAAAGAAGACTTTTTATTTCCCCATTGAAGTTTATGGAATTTTGTTGATACTTCCTGTTTGGAACACCAGGGGGGCGGAGTCACTCACTCCAGTTCTCATGTGCAGTCAAAGGATGGAGAAGTTTAAAGTATTTATGAGATTATCCTCCAAGGACCACAGAACTGACTTCAAACGGACTTCCTCTAAGTTCTGTCATCAGGTTCTGGTTCCGCTCGGTCCGGATGGTTCTGGGTCGTCAGACATTTTATCTTCACTTTCAGAGTCTTTGATCATTTTGAGGTAAAAGAAGTAAAAAGTCAAATCTGCGGCGCCGCGGTGGTTCTGATTCTGCAGAACTAAAGGGTCAAAGTTTGGAATGTGGGTGTCAACCTGCACCTGTGGGGGAGGAGTCACCTGTGAGAACTGCTCCATGGTTCTCCTCAGCGCCTCCATGTCCCGGCTGTACTGCTCCCTCAGACTCTCCATCTCCTTGTCGTGGCACTCCACCTCCTCCTTCAGCGCTCCTTTCAGGGCCGTCAGCTCCCGCTCCCGCTGGCGCAGCACCTCCTCCTGGCGCCGCTGCAGCACGGTGACCTCGGCTAGCTCCGCCTGCAGGGCCGTCACGTCCTGTGGAGGAGCAGAACCCATGAGGAGCGGCGGGGCCGACCGGCGCTCCGGCGGAGGCGTTCGTACCGTCTGAGGGGAGATCTCAGAGACTCTCCTGAGCTCCTCCTGAAGCCGAGCCAGCTGGTCCTCCTGCAGGAGCAGCCGGGACTCGGCCGCCTCTCTGGCCTGCTGCTCTGCAGACAGTCTGCGCAGACACGACATCAATAATGCAGCAGCCGAACAGTGACGGTCAGCCGCAGCGAGGATCCATTCATGAAGCCGGGACGGCTTAAGACCCGAGGCGCCATCGGTGGCGCTCAAACACGTGACCTTTGACCTTTCAGCTGACGGGAGAATCCCAGCAGATTCTGAAGGATGTTAATTATCCTGTTATCTATTCCTAAATGAGAGAAAATCAAAGAACAGAAGAGCTGGAGCTCTGGTGTCAAACGGTTAAACCGGCAAAAACAGAAATATATTTAAACTAAGCTGAACTGTGTCGGAACCAACCGGACCTGCAGATGTCTCAGAACCGGTTCCATAGTTCAGACAGGGATGTTATTTGTGGTTTCTTAGATATTTGTGATTTTCCCAGTAAACATTGGTTGTTGTTTCCTCTAACGACCACTAGAGGGAGCTGCATCTGAGGAGAAGCATTTATTACTGACAGCAGCAGAAGAAATGTCATGAGGAGAATTTGATCGTTTTCCTCTTAAACTTTCATATTTTCTTATACAGATCAAAAGATTCTTTTTTATTGATTGATTGATTGATTGTTTTGTTTATTGATTTGTTTATTGATTTCTGCTACGCTTGACTCGGTGGATTTGTTCTGAAACGTCAGACTTTTCTCTGGAAGATCCGGGATTCCCTTTTATGGAATCTGGATCAGTTTATTGTGGAACCGGTTCTGTTCTGCTGCGGTTCTGTTTGGGTAAAAAGGTTTTTTGAGGTTCTTTGGTGCTGGTTCCGAGCAGACGGGTCGTGGTTGGAACCCTTTGGTGTTTTTGGTTTAAGCTCCAGAAGGTTGAAGAACACAGAACCAGAGCGGTTCCGACCGGTTCTGTGATGAAGCTGACAGACTGAGGCATCATCTCATCCACTCATCATGATACTTCCACCACCAGAACCACGTTAGAGTTCCGGTGGTGGAAGAGTTCTGTGAACTGATGACTAGGGTCCAGTTGGTGGTTCTGGTCGAGAGAGAGGAGGCCGTACTCATTCTGCGTCTCCTGCAGCTCCTCCCTGCAGAGCTTCAGCTGCTCCTCCAGAGGCGGCGCCCGGATGAATCCGTCCGATCCGCTCCTCTGGAAAACACGGATGGAAAGAGGAGATGAGGAACCAAAGCGCTGCTGACAGATGAAAGCAGAGAGGATCTCTCAGCTCCTCCTCGCCCACACGCCGCCGCTGGAAGCCGCGGCGCCCGTGAAATCTCAATTATCCTCCCACGCCGCGCGGCGGAGCGCAGACGCGGTCGGGCGCGCGGACGCTCCCGAAATCTGCTGGGAATCTCAGACGGATTCTGCCTGCAGGACGTTTACACGGATTCTTGCTGAGCAAAGAGATGATTAACAGGACGGAGGCGGAGCCAAACCCAGAGAGACTTCACCTGACCTCTGATGAGGGAGAGATTTAGAAATCATCATTATGATTGGAACGAACTAGAATGTGTTTTTCTGCATGGAGACAAGTTTATTATTTCAAACCCAAATTCAACTAATTGAAAAAAAGGTTTTAGATTTCAAAACTCAACATTTCTATTTCAAATGTTTTCTCACTTTCACTTTTTTTTGGAATCTAAAATTTCCCGTTTCAAAACTTTTGGCCACCGTCGTGGCGCGTTGGGGCGTGGCTAACAAAGGACCAATCAGAAATCGTCTCCTGCGTCTCCCTCCAGTTTGGAACAACAAAAACTAAGATGACGTTGAGTTTTTTCTGCTGACTCCGATTTTTCTTCATGTTGAAACAGAAACTGGAATGTTTTCCTCCCATCATGCACTCTGGGTTTAGCAGAGGAGAACCAGCCGTTCTTATGGTTTTACAGAACCATTCTACAGAACGGTCCGGCTCTGCTGACCCGGTTCTCCATTATTGATGCCCCCCCGACAGCTCTCCTGTGCAGGTGCTCCGTTGCTAAGAGACGGAACGCACAACAACAACAGAGAGAGAGGGAGGAGGAGAACGAGGCCGCTCGCTCCTGCAGAACACCTGTTCTGTAGAACCAGAGAGCATCATGGGAAAGAAGCGCCGCCCGACCGCCGTCTGTCCACGCGGCTGCAGGAAGCAGCAGAGCACGCCACGGACACACGGCGGTATTAATCCAACGCAAAATCTAACAAATGAAGAGAATCTTCTCTGAAATGATTCTTATCAAACGCAGGTTCATCCTCGGATGTTTCTGTGGCTGTAAAATACTTTAATATTATTATGGAAAACGTTCTTATTGTAGGAAGATCTAAAACTGTAGAGAGTCTGAGATGTTTCTGCACTGATGGTCAAATATTGTTTATGATGGATCCATTCTCCCTCCTTTAAACAGAATTATCTCTGATCAGACGGATATTAACAACTCTTCTACATGAGCCTCAGCTGCAGTGCAGACGGCGGCCATGACGGCGGCCATGACGGGTTCTGGATCCTTCACGTGATGGGTCATTGATGCTCCGTCATGAAGGAAAACAAGGAAAAACGGAGAAAATCCCGGAAAGAAAATATTATTTATTTCAACCTGGAGAAGGAAAAGTTTTCAGTCTATTTGATATTTTGTCTGTTTTTCTTTGGTAGCAGAAATAAAATAAGAAACTAAAATAATAAAAAACTAAATGTACAATCAATGTAGAAGCAGAATCCTCTTCAGAACAACACTAACGGCACTGAAACACTTCTCTCTTCCAGTCTGAAGACACATCAATGAATCCGGTTTAAGCTCCAGAACAGTTTCATGAGGAACCAGAGAAGAAAGAGGAGAACCAACCTTCAAACTGTCTGCAGTCTCACTGACGACGTCCACTCTTCTCCTCAAGGAGACATCAACGTCACTGGAGCTGAGGAGGAGCATGAGAGGGAGGAGGAGCATGAGAGGGAGGAGTATGAGAGGGAGGAGCATGAGAGGGAGGAGGAGCATCAGAGGGAGGAGCATCAGAGGGAGGAGGAGGAGCATCAGAGGGAGGAGGATCAGAGGGAGAGGAGCATCAGAGAAGGGAGGAGCATCAGAGGAGGGAGGAGCATCAGAGGGAGTAGGAGGAGCATCAGAGGGAGTAGGAGGAGCATCAGAGGGAGGAGGAGGAGCATCAGAGGGAGGAGGAGGAGCATCAGAGGGAGGAGGAGGAGCATCAGATGGAGGAGGAGGAGCATCAGTGATTTCTCACCCGTCCTTCCGGATGCCGCAGACGGCCCGTTTGAGCGGATCCTCGTCTGCAGCGTCTGCAGCGTCTGCAGCGTCTGCAGCGTCTGCAGCGTCTGCAGCGTCTGCAGCGTCTGCAGCGTCTGCAGCGTCTGCAGCGTCTGCAGCGTCTGCAGCGTCTGCAGCGTCTGCAGCGTCTGCGTTCTGGATGAAACTCTTTGAAGGAATCACCTTCAAGACAAAAACCAAACGTCAGCTGACCCGTTTATCCGGGGAGGTTCTGCTCAGAACCGGCTGCTGGTACCTACAGGTTTTGTGGCAGAAACCGTCTCCTTGACAACGAACTTCTCTGGCGTACTGAGCCCCGCCTTCAGGCCCGCAGGCACCTTAGTCATGGCATCTGGTCCGTTTCCTGAGCTTCCTTTAGCCGGAGCCGATGACCTCAGAGGAGTGGGGGATGGGGGCGGAGCCTCTTCGTCCTGGTCCACAGAGGAAGGAGGAGGCGGCAGAACTTCCGGTTCTGAGTTCTTTCTTGCGTCGAGGCTTCTGGATCGGGTGCGCTGGTCGAAGTCGAGTCTCTGCCGGGCTCCGGGGCGCCCGCGGGTCGGCGCAGCGTCCCCCCCCGGCGTCCCGCTGTTGAACTTGCTGATGAGTTTGTTGATGGGAGCCAAAGAGTTGGTGTCGATGGCGGCGGGTTCTCCAGGAGGTTCTGGGAGGAGCTCTGGGGAGGTGGGAGGCGGCCTTTTGTCCTTGAACCGCCCCAAAGTGCTGGTGAGGCTGGGGGCAGTGGGGGTGAACTTTCTGGGCCCGAGAGTGCTGGAGCGGACCGGTTTCAGTCCCGCTTCGTTATACTCCTCTGGAGCGGTCCGGTCCGGTCTTTGCTCGGTTCTGCTGAACGCCGCTTTGGGGCGTTCCCCGTCTCTGCTCCTCCCACCTCCCCGCTCCTCCTCCCCCTGTGTTCCCGCTTGCCCATCCCCCGGAGGTCGTCTCAGAGGACTCCCGAACATCTCACCGTCTTCCTCCTCGGTGGGCGGAGCCGGGGAGCACGGCGCCTTCTCGGCTAGGCCGTGCCGTTTGGGGGCTTCTGTCGGGTCCTTTCGTTTGGGGAGGGTGTGGTACCCCTCGGGGGTGGGGGTGGTTAGCTGCACTCCATACGAGTCCCCTTTATCTCCATCTTTAAGGACCACGTAGGGCTGACCCGAGATGCCCTGAACCCGCACGGCCACGCCGTACTTGTTGGAGGGCGGGGTCGCACCGACGCCCCCCTTAGCTTTGTCAGGAAAGCCCCCGCCCGTGTCGTGGAGGTCTTTGATGAAGCGGATCTGGACGCCATAGTCCACATGCGGCTTCCTGTCGGGGGACAGCGTGCTCATGGCTCCGCCCGGATTCTCTGGGAAACGACAGAAGAGAAGAACGTGACGCAGAAAACGACTTTCTGAAATGCTTCCGTCCAGAAGCTTCACCAGCTCCCTCAAAGGTGAAGTCCGACCCTCTCATCCTCTCATGGGGCGCCGGAAGGTTCCATCTTGGGCCCGATCCCATTCTGCATAAACAATAATGATGTAGCCAAAGCTATCTTGAATACATCTGTACGCCGATGACAACATCATTTACTCATATGGCCCGTCAGTTCACTCTACTGCATTAGTTTACGGGAGGCGGAGTCTGGCTGAGGCAGGGTCGTACGGGGCGTCCACTATCTATGTTTTTAGTCCATTATCTATGTCTACTGAACACGTTTATTAAACATTTGTTTATGTACTACTAAGTAATATTTTTTGCGTGTCCTGTCAAACGACACGAGCTAACGACGCTAGCAACTGTTGCTAAGGACTTTTCTGACGCCCAGATCCAACGACAACAGAGAATACAAAGTTTTAAGCATAAAGCTGAAACCTCACAAAGCAAACACAAATCTCTCATCAATGAAGCGTGGACATGCTGAACATATTGATTAGTAGACATTGAACCTCAGACCACAAAATATCGACTCAAGAGCCGCAAACGGCCTCCAGTTTCAGATCCCTGACGTCAACGATCAACATTTAGACCAAAGTATATTTGGAAATCATAAATGAATTAATCTAAAGTTAAATAACTAACATAAAACTATCGACTCCTCCGATCAGAATGTTAACGGATGGACGGTCAGACTTTCATTTCTCGTTTCTATAAAGTAAAACGTAAATATTTTCTCTAAATTGGGATTAAATATGAAACCGGATCAATCTCTCGTCTGTATGTGAGGATTCATGGAAACCTCCAAACTGCTGCTCCTTACATACGTGTTATGAAGTTACTCAGAAATAATGAATTAGAGTTAAGTTAAAGCTGTTATTCTTTTATTTTGAAGTCCATGCTGCTTCTCAGGGTTCAAACTCATCAGTGGAAATGTGGACGTCAGGAACGCCGTCTGCAGCAGAGCTGCTGGTAAAGACCAGGATGTTCAGGATCAGCTGGAGGGAACCGCAAACGAAGCGTGAACACTTCCTGCTGGACGGCGTTCTGATAACCACAGAGAAGCGACACGAGCAGCAGAATGACTAGCAGGTTTCTCCTCCCCAGAGCTTTAAACCTTAAATACATTTAAAACTCTGAATACCTGAAGATGATGAAGATGATGAAGGTCATCTCTGCTGTTGGTCCAGAGAAACTGATCCAGAATCCATCTGAAGATCTGTCAGTGTTCTGATGTGAACTCCTATTTTTCTTCTGTTTTGAAAGTTTATTTTGTCATTTTTTATATATTTTAACTTGAATTGTGTTGCCGTGGAAACAGTGAAAGGCTAAAGTGTGATATTGATTTTTATTAGCTTCACTTCATGTTTAAAACATAAAAAGATGCAAACTCTTCTCTGTTATTAACATTAATGTGAATAAATGATTTGTTTGAAAGACAATCGTAATGAGAAAACAACATTATAAAGGATTGATCCTTAAATAAAGAGAGAAACGTCACCAGCGCAGACTCCTTTAATTACTCTAAGCAAAGCATGTCCAGCTAATATGCTCCAGAATGAGAGTCAGAGGGTCAAATAATCCTGTTATTGTCCTGGCTTTGTGGAGCATTAAACACCAGGGGCAGTTAGCAGCGCTCCTGCCCTCTCCTGCTGCCCCTCAGGCAGTCACTGAAGTTCAGAGCTGAAGCAGTCAGGCGCAGTGTTTACTCGGAGCAGACACACCAGTTCAAGCATTCCACAGAGCGCGTGCACACGCCTACGACAGCTCACATGCACACCTACGACAGCTCACATACACACACCTACGACAGCTCACATACACACACCTACGACAGCTCACATACACACCTACGACAGCTCACATGCAAAGACCTACGACAGCTCACATGCAAAAACCTACGACAGATCACATACACATTACTACAACAGATCACATACACACACCAGCGACAGCTCAAATTAACATTACTGATCAAATGAACATTACTATGACAGCTCAAGTGAACACAACTACGACAAATCACATGCAAGTTACTATGACAGATCACATGCAGAGAGTCTGCATATGACTATGGCAGGCTGCGTGCACACACGACAGATTGTGTCCACACAACTCTAGCAGATCACATGTAGAGCACAACAAATGACATGCAGATCACTGCGACAGATCACATGTAGAGCACTACAACAAATGACATGCAGATCACTGCGACAGATCACATGCGCACACCCACAGCAGGCCCGTGCACACACACCTTCCTGGTGCGTCTGCCTGAACCAACAAACATCTAACGCAGCCATCGCAGGAACGTTCTCCAGCGAGCTGTCGAGACGCCGTTCCTCAGCTCTGTCAGGACCGACTCCTGGTTACAGAGTAACAGCACCTGAAGCTGAACCAGCAGCAGATTAGAGGATCAAAGTCAGACTTTGTCTTTTCGGAAACATTCTCAGGATTCCAGACACCCCCCCTGCTCGTGGTTTGAATTTGTAGATCAGAAGCTGAACTCCATCTCATCTGGACGATGTGTTTACTGGTTACAGAGGAGAACGCTGCTGAACTGCTGCTGCTCAGAATGACCTTCTAGTGGATCCGACTGCGGAGAAGCGGATCGGTGAGATTCCTGATCCCAGAAAAACTCCATGATGTAAACATGAGGGCTGTGTCAATAGAAATGGGAACAAAGGATCGGTTGTTGTTCAGATGTGGGCGGAGCTCTCTGGTGACAACAACCTAAGGTTCAAATGGGAGCTTTGAGTCAAGCAGGTGTCCTCCAAAAACCTGACCACCTGTCCCAGAAGGTCAAGAACCGACCCAGAGAACCTCGGAGGAGAGCAGTCTCTCTGCTGCTGTTTGTTGTTTTCAGAACCACCGCAGGTGAGCGGCCGGAACTCACCTGGAGGTTTTGACAGAGGGAGGGGGCACAGCACCTGATCTGACTCCTCACAAGGAAGAGCTTTGTGAAGGGAGCAGGAATGTGGCAGATCCGGCCCGGCAGCGTTCTGCCCGCGTGCCCAACGGCACATCGGCAGCAGGACTCGAGTCGAACGTTACATTCATACATGCGCGAAAACTTTCATCAATTCATTTCAATAACAGCTGATTCATATCAATGAAAAGGCAATTAATTGTATTTTCGGTTGATTTTTAATTAACTTTAATTAATGATTAGAGTCCAGAGAGACTCTAGGACCCAGAAACCTTCACATCAGGATTCTTATAGTAAATTATTCTATTATTGAACAGTTTCTGATCACTGGAGCAGCAAATTCATTGATCAAATCCGGATAAAGACGTTTACCAGAACCTGTTCCGCGGGTCAGACGCTCCTCTCCGTCCTCGGACGCGCAGCGGAACCGACCGGACCGGACCAGCTGGAGTCTCCGGCGGCGGCGGCAGACCCGGAGCACCTGTCTGCTCCCGCTGAATTGCGTCACACCCACCTATCCGGTCAGCCGGTATCGATGCGCGTCGAAACCGCGGCTTGTTTACGCAGCTCGCGCGCGCGCGCGCGCAGCGGCGGCGCACCTGCAGCTCTGATCACCGCGGATCCTCTTTACGCAGCGCTGCTGATCCGATTAGCAAAACGGAGCGCGCGCGCGCGCATGAGAGGCGCGTGGAGACGGGCTCAGAAAGGCGTTTGGGGTACTTTTCCCGGGAAAAAGAAGTTCAGGTGTACCTGTGGAGCCGCCAGCAGGTGACGGTCTGTCCAATCAAACAGGTCGAGCTGCGTCTGTCTCTCTGCTCCCGTTCTCACCACGAAAACACGCAGAAAGCTGCGGAGCTCGCGCTCAGGTAGAGAGCCGCACCTGCAGAGGTGATCCAAGTTCCCGGATGTCCTGGTCGGTCAGGGGTCCGAGCACGCGCTCCGCTCCGAGGGTCCGGCAGACGCGGTTTCTCAGGAAACCAACTAACTAACCGGTCACCAGTGGAACCTGTTGCCAGCAGAACGTCCCTCCTCAGCGGACGTCTGATTGGACAGGCGCTGGACGAGGGGGCGGGGCCTGCTGGGGCTTTTTCATGGCTCCGGGCTGCTGAGCGGCGCGCGCTCCAACCATGTCATCAGAGTTTAGATGTTACCTAGTTAGCTGGAAACTACACGAATAAACAGGAAAAAGGTTTCTCATTTCCGGCAATAAAAGCTCCAAATATAAATGTTTTAAATATTCTCATCTTACAAAAATAAAAGTTCAAAGAGGAAATGAGCCTTTCAGAGAATTCCATACACCATCAAATGAGCATTAATGTGTTTTAAACTAAGAATGAACCTTAAAATAAGTTTGCTGATTTATTTTAAGATCTACTTTCAAAGCTCGTCACACATGAACGCCTGCCGCATCTTCTGCTTTCAGGACTCGTTCTCTGAGCTGATAACCAGCAGAAAGAAACTCCACAACCGCTTTCAAAACCTCATTTAATACAATTTCCAAAAACCAAAAAGAAACAAACACAGAAAACTCTTTTCATCAGAGTTCGGTACCTTTCCTTTGTGGTAACACCCGCCGGTTCCACCAGAGGGCGCCACAGCAAAAGCACAAACACCATCAGTACAAAACAGGGAAAGAAAAAGGCAACTCGGACATTTGATAGAGATTAAAAATGAACAAAAAGGGGAAGAAGAATCATTATGAACACTTTATAAAAGCAGTTTGAATTTTTTTGGTCTACTTTAAAGTCTCCTGCACAACAGAAACCAGAAAATAAACGGATCAGTTACTGCATCTCCTCATGCAAGCTTTCGCTCGGTTTGTTTTTTTTTGTTGAATTTTCAGAGGACTATACACGTCTGATATGACAAGTCACTAGTTGCTATGCCAACACCACCCAAAAGCACAGAGTTCACATTTCATGTGTACTGCAGGTGAAAGGAAAGGAGCCAAATGTACAGAACCAACCCGACGACGGTTCCACTCCTCGCTTTGCTCGCCGTCGACTCGACAGATTTGTTCACAACGGATGGAAGTCCCGGACCGGAGTTCAGTCCGAGTATTTACAAGTTCTTTGAGGACGAGACGCGGGATTCAAACCCTTTGGATTCCTCAGCACTGAAAACAGAGCGCTGTCCGTCAGCCGGTGAAGTGCAATACTCCAGGTGGGCGGAGCTTGTTTGGGGGCAGATGGTCGAGTTGTCTTTGTTTGCCTCATGTAAATTCATTTGTTTGAGTTCTTCTGCGCGTGGCGGCGGCGGCGGTCAGTGCTAGACCCGCCGTGCCGGTCGGATCGGTTGAGGTAGTGCGTTGGTGTCAGTGCCGTGCCGGTTGGACGCGTGGAGGACCGTCTCGGTAACATTCATCATCGTTTGACTCCGGAGGTGTTTGGGCGGGGACTCGCTCGCCAAGAGTCGCTCAAAGTGCTGTCTACGAGCATGAGGGGCGGAGCCAAAGCTGGATAGGTAGCAGACGTGGCACTCGGCGGGGACTCGATCCGGTCCGGAGCGCCTCGCTCTTCTAGCTCTCGTTGGCGGCCACCAGCTGGCCGAGGCCCTGCCGCACAAACACCGCCTGGATGTCCTTGGTCTTGATGCAGTAGTCACACGCCCACACGGCGGCGCTCTCTCGGGTCAGCAGCCCGTACGCCGGTTCGGTCAGACCCGTGCAGTCGCGGTGGAACCACCGCTGGCAGGACGCCTCGCAGAGGATGGCGTCCTGGTCGTCGTGGACTTCTGCCACGCAGTGGCCGCACGGGAACACCATGCCGGGACCGCCCAGCTTCCCGGGGCCGAGGCCGCCGGAGGGGGCGGGGCCTGGGGGCAGGGGGGACTGGGTGTTGGGGGTGGAGGTGGAGTTGGAGGGGGTTGGGGTTGCCCCCCGGAGTGTGGCCCCCGTTGTTGTTGGTCAGGCTGTTCTGTGCCGAGTTGGGGGCGGCGTTGGACAGGGGCCCGCCGGCACCGGCGGTGCTGTTCTGCTGGCTGTAGGACGCCGGGCCCGGCGCCGAGTTGGGCGGAGTGGACTGCTGCGGCTGCTGCTGACTGGAGCTGTTGGAGTTGGGGGTGTTGGCGCTGCTGGGGTGCTGCAGCTGATTGGACTGGGGGTGTTGGGGTTGGCCCGACCCGTTCAGAGGACCGGTTGGCGAGGAGTTGGGGTTGGACTGTGGCGGCGCCGACGTGGGCTGACCCGGGGTGTTGCTGCCGGGCTGCTGCACCTCTGGGTGACCGGGAAAGCCCCCCCCTGCTGCTGCTGGCCGGCGCTCGGAGGACCGGGGATGTTGTTGTTGGAGGGGGCGCCGTTCGGGTTCAGGTTCAGCTGCTGCTGCGGGGACGGACCCGGAGGTCCGGAAAAGTTCTTCCCGTCCTCCCCGACTGGTCCAGGAGGACTGGGACCCGGATAGGGGCCGTCCTGGGAGGGGGGAAACGGTCCCTGGGGAGGCATGCCTGGCATTCCTCCTCCCACCATGCTACCCCCAGGACCGCCCCCCATCCCCCCATCATTCCCATCCCGGGACCCATCCCCCCCCCATCGGAGGCAGAGGGCCCCGAGGTCCCCCTCCGCCGGGTAACGGGGGGCTGTTGAAGGAGTGCCCCCCCTGTCCGTGCTGTTGTTGTGGAGGCATGCCGAACCGAGGGTGGGGCGGCCCCCCACCTCCAGGACCCCCCATAGCGCCGGGGGACAGCATGGGGTTAAATCCTGGGCCGGGGTGCATTGGGGGGCTGAAGTTTGGGGGCATGTTGAACTGAGAGGGTCCACCTGGAGGGAACCCCCCACCCCCCCAGAGCCCCCACCCCCACCCACCGGGAAGCCGGGCATCCGTTCAAAGCCCAGCTGGTGGTGCGGCCCGGCGTTGGACGGGGTCCAAAAGGCAGTCTGCGCCCAGAACCGCTTCCGGGTCCCCCCGGACCCCCCATCAGGGTCATCCCCGTGCCCATCCTGCCCCCGTACATGGGTCCACCGCCGCCGCCGGGACTGGGCAGAAACGGAGCGCCACCGGGCCCAACGGCACCGCTCGGTCTAGACGGGGGTCCGAAGTCATCGTCAAACGGGTTGGAGGCAACCAGGTGGTCGACCATGGGCGTGGGGGGCGGGGCAAACTCTGTCAGGTGGGAGAACCCCGTCGTCTGAGGACAAAAAGTCAGGATTAGCATCGGCGTTCCCTGGAGGAACAAACCCCGGCCCGATCCGAATCCTTCCTCTCTCTCCAAAAGTTTCACTTTTGTTCGATGGGGTCCGCTAGCGTTAGCGCTGAGCTTCCAGCACTCCAATATACACAACAGCTGTTTTATAACTTTAAAAAGGTCATGTTACAACAAACAGTCATTACTGACATTTACCGTATTCTCTGGAGTAGAAGAAGAAAAACATCCATAAGTAACACTAACCTTTAGATCTGTATTGAAAAATATGAAAGTTTAAGAAGACAACAATCAGATTCTCTTCATGTTTGTTTCGGAGGACATTTCTTCTTCTTCTGCTGCTGTCAGTAGCAAATACTTCGATGCAGCGCCCTCTAGTGGTTGGTAGAGGAAACAACTGCTAGAGAACAACCAATGTTTACTGGGAAAATAAACACATGAGCCTATTTATATCTTTAAAAAAACAAAAATAAGTCGTTCCTGTGTATAAGTCGCATCCCTGGCTAAACTACGGTAAAAACTGACTTATACTCTGGAAAATACGGTAAATGTAAACCTGCGGTTCAGAGCGCGACGCCGTTTACCCTCACGACGGAGGACTTTGCCTCCTTCTGCTTGGAGGGTCAGATTTTTAAAAAAATGCATATTTCCGGACACATGTGCCCCCTCAAATGGAGGAGAAGAGAATCGGGATGGGACCGGTGAGAACGACGGCACGCCGTACCTGAGTCGTGGACTTCCTGGCCTTCTTTTTCTCCGGGCTCTTCATCTGTGATGCTGAAACGATAAATCAGAAAAAGGTGGAAACGTAAATGAGGAGAAAGTGGCATCCAAGTCACGGGTCAATCCCTCCGGGCGGCGCCGCAGAACTTTTGGATGGGCCAGTACCCCTTAGTGACAGAGTGGAGCAGCTTTGGACCTTGAGGCTCGTTTGGAGTCCAACAAGTTGAAATGGATTCAATGGTGTGACATAGACTGACTGGCATGAGGACAAAATGCTGAACATCCAGGCGTTCTCATCACCAAGTCATGAAGCCCCGAGCCGCAAATGACCCGCCGGACCCAATGACCCAGGCGAGGGGGGAGGGGCCGCAAACAGAAGAGGTAAGGTCAATGAGGAGAACAGGGAAAGACTGGGACATGAGAACAAGGAAACGGAGCTGAAGATACACTCATAGCAAGATCGATCCACTCGGCGAGGAGCGGCCGCCACCGCGGACACGTGAAGGTTACACATGGGGGGGGCGGAGCTGCTACCAGCACCAGTGCAGCCCATTGCAGCAGCAGCGCAGTAATGGATGATTCCGATCTGTTTGGGAGATGGGTGAAATTGAGGCCTACCTTTTCGTTTTCCTTGTCCCGCCAGTAGTCTCCCCGATTCGGCAGCCATTATCTAATATGGCTGTCGGTGAAGTGGCATATCACCGTTCATATGCAAGGGAAAAAAAAAGTTAAAAATGACGGCGTCTTGAAGGCTACGAGCCAGCTAGCTGGAATCAGCCTTCAGGTCATGTCTACGGTGGCCCTGAGGTGTGAAAAACAACACTGGACACAAAACACAAAAAGAAAACAAATCAAAAGAAGACCCCAAAAGAAAAAGGAATTAAGTAGCTCAGTTACTTGATTTCACCACAACATTTAAACTAAACATCTCTGAAAACTGTACAAAGAAAAATAAGTTGTAGGAATAAGATCCTAAACCAGGAGTCTGCAACCTTTGATCCAAAAAGATCCAAATGATCCAGTTTTTTATGAACTCAAATCCAACCAAACTTTCACCTTAAAGTTAGAAAAATACTATTTATTTCTGGTTTTGTGGCCATTCAGTTATGAAATATAGCTTTAAAATAATCTCTGCAACTGAGTTTTTCTTCATTAAATTCACTTCTTTTACTTTTGAAAGAGGGCCCTTTCAAAATAAAACTCATCCTGCGTTGGATCAGATCCTTCAGCTGCAGATTTACTTCAACTAAAAATGCAAAAACCTCTCTTGTTTCCTCCTTTTTCCTCCTTTTACTATATAAACACAACAACAGAATAAAAAAACTAAATTCAACTAGAAAAGTTACATTACCTGCGATAATGTTAGAGTGAATGCTTTTAGCTGAAAATAGTTGAAGATGTTGAAGCTTTTAGCTGAAAATGATGACCCAGTTTACTTTAATTACTGAAGGGATTTGCTGAAATGCAAAAACTTTTTACAAAATATTAAATTTGCTAAAAGACCGGAAATGTCATTAAAGAACTATGAAAGAGCGCTGAAGTTGACCAGAATTTCTGAAAATAATTGAAGACTTCCTCATTCATTTCCTATGGGGCAGATTTTGTTCAATATTTCAAAAACTATAAAGTTTATAAAAATACAAACAGTAATGTCCTGAAGGAGCTGAATGTTTTCATACTAAGACTGATGAAATCTCTGTGTGACTGAGTTTTTACTAGAGCTGAAACGGATCATGGATAATCCGTACGGATCAGTAGCCACGGTTTGGGACACGCGTGGACAGCGACCAGCAAAAGGGTTCAGGGTAGCGCCTCACCTGGACATGTTCTACGGATCATAATTATTATTATTTTACATATTTAAATGTTCCCACAGTTTAAAAAAATTAGAAAGTGAGTAAATAATTAATAATTCAAATAAGTAATTTACGTTTCATTTTAACAGCTTTGTTTAGTATTTAATTTCAACATGGGGGGGTTACTGCAGATAGATCTGGTCATATTAAAACTATTTTCAAGCATTTCTCTCTCCCAGTTTTTGGTTTGGTCTCAAGACATGAAAATATCATTGGATACGACATGTTTCGGTTTACAGTTCATTTTGCTTTTAATAAATAAGCCTCAAAGAGTAAATGTTTGGATGTAATATGACAGTATATTAATACTTTGCAGTACTGTATCTATGTTTGATAAAATATATGTTTTGAAACTTTTCAAAAGAGTCATTTTAGGCTTTTATCTCATTATTTTTTGCCTGTTGCTTTTTACTGATCCGAAGAGTGAGTTTTGTGATTCGTTGCATGAAAAATGAGCAGGAGAATCACTATAGTGTGAACGCTGACTCAGCACGTCGTCATTCTGATAATAATCTGCTCTAATTAAACATTTTATCATCATTTTACTCCGTTTTGTTAAAAATCTAAGCATAAATAAATAAATGAATTAAAGTAAATGAACAAATACTATTAAAATATATATATATATCATTATTTATTCAAACTGTTTGCATTGTTTTGAGAGTCAGAATGGAGGAGAAAGTGATCCTCAGGTTGCAGACCCCTGTCCTACAGTAAAAACATGTTTATCATCAATCAGATTAAAGCTTTACAGTCATCCATCCAACATTTTCTTTAAAAACAAATGAAAAAAGAACAAAAGCAAACATGGAATCAACAATGTAAAGTAAAAGAAAATGTTTGCGCATGCCCTGCGTCCATGTTTCTGTCGGTGTGCGCGTCCTCGCTGCTGGCTTTTTGTTTTTGTCCAGTGTTGTTGACATCTTAGGGTCACCTTTCGCGCTCATAAACCCCGTTTCCCATCAGCTGGTCATGTCACGCCGGCCCAGGTCTGCACAGATCCTCTCCAGCTGCGTTCCCCCCGCTCTGGTGTCTGTCACACCGGGATATGGTCACCCAATAAACGTCAGGTAAAGCCTGCGGGGCTAACGCCGAGCAGAACCGGGTTCGGTTCTGAGAGAGAAGCCGCTTCCGGTCCGGATGCAGAGGCTACGACGTCCCCGAACTTCTTTTAAGTAATTACTTACAGATGTGTGCTTAAATCACCTAGCTAATCATGCTAGTGCCTGCTTTTACTAGCTAGCCTGCTAGCCACGTTACTCAATGTGGCTAGCTAGCAGCGATGTGATTTTCCCGCCAGTCGCAACCTTAGACATTTGACTGCAGTTTGTGTGGAGCGGCCGAACGTTCACATCCTAACGAAACGTTTCCCGCCACACACGGTGTCTATAAATCGTCTAGGCTCGGGTGTGTGTTTATGCTAATGTTAGCCGAGCAGCTAACGTTAGCTGAAGATGGCTAGCCATCTTGCAGTCTGTCGTGGAGGCAAACTGTACCCTTTCTCCGTCGCTCGCTGCGCTGTCCTGTCCGTTAAACTGACACCTTCCGGTGTGTCATCGCCAGTAAAGCCGTCCTCGCGCGGTGAGAGCCGGATGATCCCCCGCTCGACTATAATTCATTCAAAAACGCAAATTTGGCCATAATTACCATGGCCTGCTGTCGCTACCGGACAAAGAGGGATAAGCAGCGGCAGCGAGCGCCGAGGACGGGTGCATGTCGGGACGGAAACGGGGGGGTTTGTCGGAAACGGGGACTGCATTTCAACCAATAAACAACCATAAACGAACAAAAAACTAAACAACTTCATGAACAAATGTTGAGGAAGTTTATCCAGAGACGATAAAATCTCGTCGGTGTCCGTTAGGTTGATATTTGTGCTGTCGTTGACCGGAACATCCCCCTCGGCTCTGACCGGTGGAGCCGCTCGGGACGGACGGTGGTTCAGGAATTCTCTCTCCAATTAAAAACTATTACAATCATGAAACTTCTGCAGCAACATGAGTGTTTTTATTTATGTTTCATCCAGTTTATGACGATCAAACGACGGTCAGATTATACAACATCTGGAATTCATTTATTTATCAAACAAATTGAAAAGAAGTTACATTCCATTTATTTCACTTTTATTTTAGCAGGTATGGAGCATAAAACTGTTCATAATTCAATAAATAAATATGACCGTACTCAATCAGACAATCAACCAATAAAATATTTAAAATATATTAAAAGATCATGAAATTGTGAAAAACCTGAATACAAATTATAAATTGATTGTTATTATTATATAAATGTCATTTTTGCTTTAAAAACATGTTTATTTTGTTATAACGGCATTGTATAATAATAACTTTTTATTTTATCATGTTGAATAATATTCTAATCATGTTTTTTTTCCCCAGAAACTCTGATTTCAAAATCAATATTTTCCAAAGTAGCTTTTTTTATTTTCAAATGTTGTTTTTCTAAATGACACAGTTAAGAACAAATTCCCTTTTGGAATGATGACTTAATAAAGAAGACTAAAAAAAAATATACATATTTATATATTAGTGCTGGGAATCGATTAAAAAAATGATTTATTTATTTAACCTTTATTTCACCGGGTGGAACGCCCACTGAGATCAGGATGTCTTCTTCAAGGGTGACCTGACCAAGAGGTCAGCAGCACACGTCAATCTGAAAGACTTAACAGTACAAAACTGAGGTACTTACAATGTCTATTGATTTGTTATTTCAGTTTTAAATACTTGGGTAATCTCCTCTGATTTACGTCTATGTGAAAAAATCATCACCTTTGTTTTTCCTGTATTTACAACCATTTTAATGAATTCAGACGAGATTGAACTACGTTAAAAACAGACTGTGAAAAATGAAAAGCTTGAGTTACTGAATGGGAGCAGCAGTAAATGACAGTGTCGTCAGCATAAAGATGGAATGATGTATTTAGTAAGTCTCGACGTTATTTGTTTATGTAAATAAAGAAGAGGATAGGACCTTGTACTGAGCCCTGTGGTACACCTTTCTATGTCACGAGTAAGAGAAGATTTGCCTGATATTTGAACTGATTTAGATCTGTTTGACAGATAGTCGACATGATCGGATATGCCATCGCTGACTCTGATTTCTACCAGGAGAGTGGATCTACGGTGTCGGAGGCTCTTTGAGAGATCGATGAAGAGTTCCACTCAGTAGTTTTGGCCTGAATGACGTCGTCTGAAACTTTTAAAGTTGCCGTAGCAGTGCTGTGCTTTTTCCTGAAAACCAGACGGAAATTCAGAATTAATTAATTGCAAACCTGGGAAAAATTAATTGGGATTGTTATTTTTTATTTACAGTATTTATGGACGACTTATTATCTGCTAATAATCACAAAATGAAATTTACATGACATGAATACATGTCAGATCATGGATCAAACAGTCCACTTTTTGTGGAAAAATGATCCAAACCAAAAAAAATATCGAATTAAAGTACTAAAAACGGATTGAATATTTATTTGAAGTGTTTTAATGGATGCTGTGGATGAAGATGATTAGAGGAAGAACGACTGCTTCATCTGCATGAATCAACATGAACACGTTCATCATCATTTGTTAATCACGTGTGTTAATGTGTCAACGTGCACGGCCCTAATTTATATATTTAGATGTTTCCAACTTTGGAGGATTGGTAAATATTAGAAAACAAAAAGACAAACAGATCCCTCCTCCACAGATCAGCCAAACACTAATGAGGTCATTAGAAATATTCTTCAGTAGAAATGTTTGTACTTTTACATAAAACACATGAAAGTTTGTCAACCTGAGTTTTATTGATCAATGAAGCGGAGGCGAACTTTTAATGTTTTACTTTATTACATAATTAACATTTTCCCAGATGGATTACTTTATAATCATCATCAGAACAGATTATTACAACATATTTATCACAGATATAGGAATACATTGTTTAGTGATTAAGATTACTGAACTTTATTGTATTCATTAACATTAATACTATATTTTTGGGTCAAATTCTGTGTTTTTTGTCACTTTAGTAACAGGTTTGGTTTTGTATGAAGCAAACAGAAGTTACAGATGTTCTAAACTGCAAATGTAAAGTGATTTTACAGTTTTTTAAAGCAAATATTATATATTTTCATTTGAAAATGATGAAATTTTATTCTCAACATTTTACATTTTGTTTGCACTGGAGAACATCTTCTGATCAGATTTAAAGTCATTTTTTTAATGTATTTTAAAAAACCTCAAAGTTCTTCAGGAGTTGATCAAAGTTTTCCTGTTTCAGGATCAATAAATGAGGTTTCTGTTCAGTATGAAGCTCCAGAACTTCTCCTGACCTGCCAGAGCTCTGACGGCGAGGATCCAAGGATCCGCTGGAGGAGGGAAGAGAAGGAGCCCCGCCCCCCTGAGAGGACGGCGCTCTGGAGGCCGGAGCCGGATCCTCTGAGCCGGATCCTCGGAGCCGGATCCCGGTCCTGCTTCGGAGTGGAGGAAGGAGCAGATAGTCGGAACGCTGTGCGGTCCCTTCCTCTCTTGGATTCTGGAAGATGACGGTCTGGCGGCGGGACGTCCTGTTTGCCTCACCTTAGCTCAGATCAGATCAGATCTGAGCTGCACGGATCAATAAGATCCTTCGAGGAGGATCAGAGATCAGCTGTTTTCAGAAACATCTGCTTCTACGCTGAAGATCCGTTTGCTCTCCAGGATCAAACTTTATCTGCAGCAGAATTTAAGAGTTCAACCAAAGAAACGTTTCATTCGGCCTTCAGCAGGGAGTCGGATCAGAACCAGCATCAGAACCAGCATCAAACCAGCAGAACCAGCAGCGTCGCAGGCAGAACAGCTGGACCTCAAAGATGCTCAGATCCTCTCCTCCTCCTCTGGAGAAACAGGTGAGGACACCTGAGGATCATTTCGGGGTGGGACTGAGCTGACCCCCTATCCCCCATCCTCTGTGGTACCACAGTCACGTGACCCGCCAGGAGGCGGAGCTTCAGCTGCAGTCCTGCAGAGAGTTCAGGTTCCAGGTGAGGAAGAGCGAGTCTGCAGCAGCCGGCTCTCCATCGCCCTCATGTGAGCGGGAGCTGAAGTGCAGCTGAAGGAGTTCAGTAGAAAAGCTGCTCAGGATCTGTTTTCTCTCCTGAAACTCGTTTGGCAAACAGTGTCTTTTATTCTGAAAGGAATCTCTGTCAGAAGTCATGAATTATTTCATATGATGAAAAAATGCTTTTGTTCTTCTTATGTTTCTGCTTTATTTATGCCAAAAACAACAGAAATTTATACTTATAAAAGTAATTGTCTAATTTAGATGTGTTTACATTTTTGAGGGGATAATTTTTTACTCGGCTAATATTTATCAAGTTTTCAGCTTTAGCGTTTTTAGCTATCAGCTCTTCAGCAGAACTTTCAGCTTACAGCATTCCTCCTTGTTTTATCACATTTCTAGTTTTCTTTAGTTTTACTTTTTAAAAACGTGTTTTCTGAGTCACCGTGGAGCCGCAGGTTTCAGACCGTTAGATGCACCTTTGTGAAGCTGCAGAGAGTTATTCTGCACTGGAAGAGCTGCTGTTGTTTCTGTCACTTTTCTGATCATCTCTGGACCACATGACAGTCACGGACCTCGACCCTTTGGTGCAGATGTCACTCAAACGAGAACAAAAACTACAGCAAAAACTACAAACTACTACAGTCATCTCCAGCACGTTTTCACCCAGATTCCCTGTTTTTTTTCTTTCTCTAATAGAGCGGACCAGCAGAATTCTCCTGATCCAGTCTGATTGTCAGATTTTAGCACCGTATGTGTCAAAAGTTTGATCCTTTTCAGCTGTTTTTGTAAGTAAACTCTGTGTGGAGCGTGTCAATCTGCTGCTGCTGTCTCAGGATGAGCCTTCACATCATTATGGCAAAAGCGGCTACACGCTGGTCCACAGCACCCCTACCGTTCACCGGGGCGGAGCACACGACGCCGCTGCAGCCGGTCTGCCACTGACAGCGCGTGTGACGTCCACGGATCGCCGCTTTGCATGTTTATCTTTGATGCCAAACGCAGCAGCTGCTGTTTTGCATGTGAACAGAAGCTTTCTTTGTGACCCGAGCGGGGACTCGAACCACCGACGGTCTGTTTGAGTCACCCACGGAATTTGTTAATTTGTATGATGTTCAATAAAGTTCTTAATTTAATGAAAGAGTCATAAACTGTGAGCATTTTCAGGAAGAAAGCAGGAGAAGTGCCGCTCTCTGTCTCCCTCTGGTGGCGCTCTGGTGAACTGCAGCACAGCAGCTTCACAGTGAACACTGAACCCCCCCCCTCTGAGCTGTGAATGGGGGGGATGTTCGAGCAGACGCTGATTCAGCCAAACGGGTCGGATCTGGACTTTGGTTCTGGAGTATCTGTCTGTATGAAACATCAAGTCTTTTTACAACAACAAACACTTTCCTGTTACGATGTCTTTTTTATTTATTTTTTTTAATTGTTTTTATTTCAAACACAAACACAAAATGAAAATAAAATAAGAATTTGAAAATTATAAATATAAGAATTTAAAAGTACAAAAATACTAAATAAACGTAAGAATCTAAAAATACAAATATAAGAAAATTGGAAAAAAAAAATACAAATATACAAGTGAAGCAAACATTGTGCTTGAAACGGAGTGGGTAGAAGAAAATTCTTTTTTGGTCCCACCCCTTTCTACAACATTTTTTTGTTACCTGGTCTATTTACAGTTTTTTTTTTTTTTTCAAAACACTTCAAAATCTCTTTGGTTAAAATGTATGTACAATGATATTTGTACATGTTTGTACTGATCATGTCAATCCTTGTAGAGATTCAGCAGTGACAGCTTGTATGTTTTTTTGAATATACATAAACTTTTGCTTTGTTTTAAACCTTCATTTAACCCATTCCATAAATCCACACCACAAAATGATAGACACATTTTCTTTTTTGTTGTATGAGTACATTGTTTTTTGAAATTCAGCTGTTTTCTTAAGTCATAACCTCCATCTCTGTCCTTGAACATTTTGATCAAATATTTATCATTTATTTGCTTTTCAGAGGATTTTTATTCTAAATTCCTGTCAGGAAACGTTGACCTCCATATTAAAGTGAAAGTCAGCCTCATAATAAGCGACAATCACACGAATAATCTCAGAAGTGAAGCTTCATTTAGATTCAGAGACACATCAGCTGCTTTCATGGAGGATCTGAGGAGAATTTTCATTCTCATAAATTCATAAAATCTGAAGATTTTCTTCAGGATTGTTGGATTAAATCTAAAATAAAGAAACAAAAAGTGTTTTTCACTTTAAAAAGGAGAATCAACAAGTCAAAGGTTGATGTAAACCATGTGTCAAGTCGAGGCCCGGGGGCCGGATCCGGCCCTCCAGATCATGTTAGTTGATTGTTATCAATGACCCGATGTTATCTTGTTCTCATTTATAACTTTTATCATTTTGACCAAATCTATTTTGATGTAGAGTAAAATATTGAAAGTTATTTAAGGTTTAATTTGATTTATTCTGGAATAATATTCCTGCTTTTTTATAATTATGTTAAAAAGTTTCAGTTTTAAAGTTTCATAACTGTAGTTTTCGAGAGTTCCATAGACGTTGATCCTGTTGGACCTTCAGCGTGTTCAGGCTCCTCGTGCGGTGGAGTTTGACCCTCTTGACGTAAAGGATCGAGTTTTCCCTCAGGATCATGTTGAGGACAAACGGCTAACGTATCTGGATCGTGCGGCGCGGCTTCTCCAGCGGCTCCACGAATAGAGTCGTAGTGTTACCGCGGGGATGCTGCAGGTAAAGGAACACCCTCCTTCTCTTCTTCCCTCCTTTTCTTACATATCTCCTTTACCTGATTCACGGCGGTGATGTTATCTGAGGCTGAGAACTGTCTGGCATCTGTTTCTCCTTGACTCTGGGGGAGGACGCCTCCTCCTCCTCCTCCTCCTCCTCCTCCTTCAGCGCCGCCGCTCGCCGCCAACACTTTGTGCTTTTATCAATGAGGTCTGAAGGTTAAAGGTCACTGCTTTAAACCTCAAAGTTTGTTTTCTGTGTAAAAACTGTGAAATGAAGATTTTTTAATGAGAAATGAAACTAAAGAAGATCATTTTTCTGATGATGCTGCCAAAGCTTCAGCTCCGTCCTGATCTGTCGTCTCTAAAACTCAGACTGAATTTATGAAAAAAGTCCAGATTTCATGTCAGCCGATTCTTCTGCTTCAGACGTTCCTCCATCAGTTCCAGAACCGGAGGAGCAGCGTCCCAACGCCACGACTCAGAGGGAATCGAACCTCTACAGGAGCGGCAAGACCAGCAGGTTGAATCCCAGTCCTCCTGATGCCTGATGGGAAATGTCAACGCTCAAGAGAATGAAAAGGAAAACAGCGTGGAAAATAATAAACCAGTTAGAGAGCAGAAACAAACGAATGTTTATTTTCATAGAGAATTCTAAACATCATCCAGAATCTTCTCAGAATAAATATAAAAATGACAAGAACATTTTAAATTGAGTTAATTAAGAACAAAATAAAAAGATTCTATAAAACTACAAAAGTCAACACGACAAACACAAATGTAATAAAACCAGTAAAATCAAAGAAGATGCAGCCAAATCCTGAGGATCACAGGAAGTCTTTGGTTTACATTTAAAGCTGAGATTAAAGCAGGATTATAAACATTATTGTAATTCATATTTATGATCATTTATTCCCTGTTTTGATGAGTGAAACATGAACATCCAGCGTGTTGTTTCTGTTTATGAATCTGGTTCATTAAAACTGAGACATGAAGGTTCAGTTTATTGTTTCATATTATTTTAAACTCGTCTTTTATTATTTATCTGTTATTTAGTTCATTCAGGATTTATTTCTATCATTTAATGTAAAAAAGCAGATTTTGATCCGCAGTGAATCAAGAATAATCCTGGATCTGATTTGGTTTTAGACACAAACATTTCCAGGAGTTTCATTAACAAACTCAAAAACATAAAATAAAAGATTCCTGCATTATTCTCTACAGCTGCTGCAGAGTCTCGAGTCAGACTTGGTCTCGTTTTAAACACGTGTCACTGGAGGAAACTGTAACACAAATCCTTAAAACAAACCTTCATCTTGTTCCTCTGATGTCATCTCTGCTCAGCTTCTTCTTCAAATCATTGACACTGAGGGACCCTGGACTGCCAAACTGTCTCTGGATTCTGGTGGGTTTCCTAGTTCTTCTAGACATGCTGTTGTGGAACCAAAACCCAAAAACCCAGCTGAGACCCAACACAGCTCAAGAACTTCAGACCAGTTCCTACACAGTTGTATCTGAACAGCTCTCATCTTTCCTGGAGAAACATGATATTTTTGACACTTTCCAGTCTTCTACAAACACCGTTCCTCTGAACCAGCACTGCTGAACGTATCTAATGACATCACGATGTTGTTGGTGTTGGCTTAAAATAGTTCTCCTGATATTTGGCTGACAGGAGCTTCAGTGCGTCAGCCAATAACATTACATCTGAGCCTAAAAAGCTGACGTGCGGAGTTCCTCAGGGTTCAGTCATGGAGCCTCTCTTGTTCCTGCTATATGCTCTCTCTAGGAAAGTTTATCCAACAGTTCAGTCTCTTTGCAGATGACATCCCGCTGTACTTTTAAGACCACTGAAACCCACAAACGGAGCTCTTGAATGAACTGCCTCTCCCTTATGAAGCAGTGGGTTAATGACAACTGCCTCCAGCTGAACTCTGGGAAACAGAAACACTGATTATTGCCCCAGACAGTGCCATCACCGCTATCAAGCATCAACTAGGTTCTCTGAGCCAATCAGCTAAACCTCGCCTGAGAAACCAGTTGTGTTTGATGAATCGATGTCTCTTCATCATCATTCTAAACAACAGAAGGAGTTACTTCCATCTGGATCACATCTCTAAGATGAACTCCACGGTCTCTAAACGGGATCTAGAGATGATGATGATCCACACCTTCATTAGACGACTGTAACTGCCTCTTCACTGTCTGAACATGCAGGAACTGGACCGCCTGCAGCTGGTTCAGAACTCTGCGGCCCGGCTCCTGACCCGCATTAAGAAAAGAACCCACATCACCCCATTTTAAAGTCTCTTCACCGACTCCAGGTCCCTTTCAGAATCAATGCCCTTCATGGACGACCCCCTCATACATCTCAGACCTCATCCGTCCATACACCCCTCCCACAGACTGAGATCCTCATACTGACGCCGCCTGGACGTTCTTCTAAAGCAGTGGCTCCTATTGGCTGTGGAACGAACTCCCCCTGGACTCCATTGATGTTTCTAAAACCCAAATCAAAATCCTTTTTTACATTCAAGCCGTCCAGCCGCACTGAGCGGGCCTCTGTCCGGCTAATAAAGCTTTTTAGAATTCTATGTACTGTAAAACGTGCAGTATTTTATCTACTTTATGTATTTTTACTTCTATACTGTAGAGGCTTTTGTGACGGCTGCCTGGGAACATGTATAAATGAACTTTACTAACTTCTGTCAGACTCTCAGGTGTCTGCACTCACCTGCAGACGCCAGGTATCTGGTCAGAACCGGCCCTCCTAGAACCGGGCTCATCTCCTGACCATAAGAACCTGTCGATCCGACCGAGTGGCGTCCCTCGTTCCTCACGTGGACGCCGCTCTCTATCCAGCGTCCGCCTGACATGATGGCTGCGCCGCCCGCTCTGATGGACGCCACAGCTTGACATCTGGGTGTCGTTTGACCTGCGGCGCCGGTAACCCGAGTCGTCCCGCCGTCCTTATCAGATGCCTCAGTCCCGGTGCCAGCGCCTGTCTTGCTCATCTCCTCTCCGTTCAGGCCACGCCTCTCCCGCCGAGGAGCTCACCTGCACAGGTGAGGTCATGGTGGAGGTTCTGTCTGCTGCACTGAGGGTGGACAGGATCAGAACCGGAGAATTTCATCGTATCCAAACCAAGATCAGAATTCAGCCAAACAAGGAAAAGAAAATAAAGAGTTTAATTTCTAAATCATTTCTCGTTGACTTTTCTGCTGAGAGTTTCTGTCATTTCTGCTCCAATAAAACTTCAAACTCCGTCTTTATTGATTTAAAAAACTTTAATTTGGTCTAAACAGATCCAGACTTCATGTCATCCTGAAAAACTTTCAGCTTTTTTCAGTAGGAAACTTCTAATTTTTTCATTTCATTTTCTCTGCGATCTTTAGAATTTTTTTAAGACGATTAAAGCGACTTAAAGGTCCATACCATGACACAGCCACCACCGTGTCTTACCATGGTTGTATAAACCAACAGCATGATCCAAAAAGGGATCCCACAAACACCAGCAGAAACTCAAAAAAACTAGAACAATTCCATTACCGGCAATAATGTGAACGCTTTTACTGAAAGTAGTTGCTGAAGCTGTTCCTGAAAATGATGTTTACTTTCATTGCTGAAGAGATTGACTGAAAATGCAAAAACTGTTTTCAAAATGTTAAATTTGCTAAAAGAATTGATTTTTTTAAACAATAAAAGAGAGATGAAGTTGAATTAAATTTCTGGAAACATTTTTAAATAAAATTGCTTCCAAATCCTGAAAACATGACAACTTGTTAAGACATTTAGTGTGTTGCTTAAACTAAACTCCAAATTATCCAACAACAAGCAAAGCTAGCTTGTTGCTTAAATATTAGCTAAACTCCAACATTTCCTAAAATTCCATAATAAACTAAATGAGCCAAAAACGTTAGCCTGTTGCTAAAATTAAAGCTAAACTATAATTTAGCCTATAAAAACCTCAGTAGAAGCCAAATTAGCAAAAAGAAAAGCTAGCATGTTGCTAACTCACTGGTTAAACTCCAAAACTCCCTAAAAATCCTCAATAAACTAAATTAATAAAAAAAAAATAATATTAGGTAAACTTGAAATGTTTTTTAAATTACTATAAAAGATTAAAAAAAATTTGTATTCATTTGTATGTATATATATATCTTATGAATATATTTAAAGATTAGTTGCTAATCTACTTAAAATGCTGAAAGACTTTTTCATTCATTTCCTATATTTAACTCAATATTTCAAAACTATAAAGTTTATAAATACCAAAAATACGATCAATAATTTCCTGATAGACTTGAACGTTTTGATACCAAAAGGAGCAGGAGAATCACAATGGTGTGAATGCTCATTGAGCAATCACACAATCATCTTTCAGGAGTTTTATTCTTCTCCTCTTTTCTCTGTGAATTGATGTCGTCATCCAAACATTTTCAGTTTCTGATTCTTCGAGCCTTCTGAGAACAATTATTCCGTTTTCTGGAATGTTTTTCCTCATGTTGGGAGTCCGCCACATGGAACTGATTTGCTGCTTTGACACAGTTATGATGCAAACGTTCTGAACCGGATCTCCCCGGGTTTTTGTGTGTTAAATACTTCAAAACCCTGTTGGATCCTTCCAGGGTGATCCGGTCAGGAACCGGGCCTTTCAGGATCCGACTGAGGACTAACACCTGCGGTTTCCCTTCAGGCCACAGCCGGTTAACGGTTCTGTTTGCTGTGTTCAAACAAACCAGCCAACCACCACACAGAGCCGCCCTGCTAAGCCCCTCCCACAGCTGCAGATTCTCCCACCTGTACCAATCAGACGGAGGTTTGGTTCTGTCCTCAGCTCAGCAGGAGGCTGAACCTGCAGTTCAGACTCTGAGAGCGACGAGGAGGAGCAGTGAGGAGGTGCAGCTGTTTTCTGGGAGTGTGGGGGGAGGGGCATGGAGGGGGCGGAGCGTTCCTCTGAGCTGCTGTTTTCCAGCTGAGGAGCTCCGTGATGCAGCTCAGCTGCAGAGCGACTACAAAAGCAAAAAGCACCCCCCCATACCCCCCCCCCCCCCCGCTCCTCTTCCTCTTTTGAAGGACTTTTCTGTTCAGATCCAAACATCAAACATCTGGGTCAGTTTATATCTGGAGGAACAAGAAGAGCCGGATGTGAGAGAGGAGACGTCCGGGAATCCCCAAGACAACACACGCACGTACACACACGCACGTACACACACGCACGTGCACACCCGCACACACACATGCACGCACGCACAGGCAGGTCCCCACCGTGCGACAAGTCCCACGTGTGTGTGTTTAGTCAGGAGGAAGTCCTTACAGAGTGTTGAAAACAAACAAACACACACGCACACATTATCATGATGCTGCAGTGTGTGTTTGTTTGTTTTCAACACTCTGTAAGGACTTCCTCCTGACTAAACACACACAACGTGGGGACTTGTCGCACGGTGGGGACCTGAGTGTGCGTGTGCGTGCGTGCGTGTGTGTGTGCGTGCGTGTGGGGGGGGTGTGTGTGGGGGGGGGGTGTTCATAGGTCTGTGTGTTTGTGTTTGTTTGTTTTCAACACTCTGTAAGGACTTCCTCCTGACTAACACACACGTGGGGACTTGTCGCAGGGTGGAGACCTGAGTGCGTGCGTGCGTGTGTGTACGTGGGTGTGGGGGTGTGCTCGTGCGTGTGTGTGCGTGGACCCTCAGAATTCATGTTAAATATTGTGAACTGTTTATTGTCTGAAGTACCTGCTTGACTGACACAAACATCAGAGATCCTCTGGTGGAGGTCTCCTCCTCGTTTCTGTTCAGCTTCATCATCTGTGACTGTTACTGTTGATGTTTTCTGATCCTCTTCGGATTTCCTGCTGATCAGATCCACAGCTTCGTCTTCCTCTCTTCCTTCATCCTCTCAGGAGAAAGTTTGGGTTTTATCGCCTCAGAACAGAAGTTTTGTCCCACATTTCCTCACTTTTCACCCACATATTTGGGATATTTATTGCATTTTTTGGAACCCAGGTTGCAGTCAGAAGTTTATTTTTATGTTTTTGGGTTCAGTCTGCTCAGATCCAATCAGATGAATTTTTGTGCTGAATCATCAGGAAACTGTTGTTTGTTTGTGACAGCTGCTAATAAAGTTTTTTTGAACAATTCCGTCTCACATGGGAAGCAGTTTTCCCTCAGACGATCATCATGGGCTAGAATGTAAATAACAGGAGTTGTTAGACAGACAGACTGAAGGCAGAGTGGGAGTGAAGGAGGGCGGTCGCCTAGCAACAAAGGGTGTAATTCCAGACATGTTTTTGTGCGGCGGTTGCATGTGAAACCAAGAGACGCCATGTCATTGTTGGTTAGATGCCATGTTTAATATTTTAAAGCAGCGATCCTTTGGGAAAGATTACAAAATAGGTGCAACATCTCCTATTTTTCAATCACTGAACACGTACAGATCATATTAATGTCATACATGATCACGAATCGACAGAACCGCCTCTCCACAGCCTCTCTAAAGCAAACAAACGCTCCGATCTGCAGGATGTGAGATGAAAGATGTGGAAACGTTCCCTGTGGTGTGAGGAGAGTCACGGAGCGGGTTTGGGAAAAGTTCAGCTCGGTCCGGATTAGCTGTGGAATGAAGAGCAGCTGCTGAGGGGAAGCAGTCGCCGGGATTCGGGAGGCCACGTCTTCCCCGCTGCGCGCTCGGAGCGTTTGGATGGGATGAGAAGGCCGTCGGAACCACAGTTCTCCCTCTCCTTCCCGGTTTCCCGCCTCAGTCTGTCTTGGCTGCCGAGTCTTCTTTGGGCTTGTCCAGGAAGAAGTCGTTGCAGGCGACCGTCAGGGCTCCCATCAGGATGATGAACTCGGTGAAGTCCACCTCGCCGTCGTTGTTGGCGTCCAGGTCGTTCATCACCTTCTCCACCGCCTCGTTGTCCTTGGAGTTCTGCGGGGGGGGGGGGGGGGGGACAGGCGGGCTGAGAACGCTGCCGCCGCTCGGGCCTGTCGGGACTCGCGTCTGGCATACCTGCACGCCACGGATTCATGTTTGCATTAGGTTCTAGCGGCGCTTACCCCCAGGTAACTCCCCAGCTCCTCGATCAGCAGCTCCTTCAGCTCCCCGCGGCTCAGCGTGTACTTGTCGCCCTCCTTCCCGGAGTACTTGTGGAAGGTCTTGATGAGCATCTGCATGGCGCTCTCCAGGTTGGAACTGGGCTCCTTGGACATGCTGCGGAGAGGTCAGAGGTCAGAGCCCGGCCCCGCGTGCCCGCTCCAGCCCCAGCGGCATGCGCGGCTGCATGATGGTGTGGGCTGGAGCCGCCTCCAGGAGAGAGAGGACAGGTGGATGAAAGGGCGGAAAGGCCTCGGGGGCGGGGCTTACACACATTGTTTCCGGCATGGCGGAGCGTCTTGATCTGGACTGCTGGAGGGACTGCGCACACACAGACACGGGTTAGTGGAGACAAGCAGAGCGTCACGCGGTCACAGCGGCGGCGGGAAGACACGGCGGCGGGAAGACACGCAGGACTCACGGCAACGCCAGGCGGGAGAGGAGACACCTGACCCGACTTCTACTCACCTCAGGAGCGGCCCTGAAAGGGTCAAACCAGCACACGGGGAAGGGGGGGGGTCTACGGGTCTCACTGAGGGACAAAATCCAACCAGCACCACCACACTGACGGATCACTCAGAAATGCTGGTCGATCCTACGACTCAAACTCCTCCTCGTTAAGCTCGTTAACTCCTGAAGGAGACCTTCGTTGAGGAGGAGGAGGAGGAGAGTCCGGAGAACAGGTGCGCTGCCTCACCTGAGTGCTGGTGGAGGGCTTCCCGAGTCTTCCTGGAGGTGCAGAGGACGGACGGACGGAGTCGGATGAGGAGAGAGTCCGGCGGAGGCTTAAATATCACCTGCTCCCCCCACCCCCCCTCCCCCGCCCCACCTGCTCCCTGCTTGAGTTTCTCCCCCCTCCCTCCCTCCCCTCCTCCTCCTCCTCACATTCAGATTCCCGACAGACTCAGACGGACGCTGAAGCACATTTTCACAGTTTTATTCTGTAATAGGAATAACAGGGATTAACATGGAGACAGCGTTACCATGACAACAGAGTAACTCCGCCTCCAGCTGACGATCAGACAAGCTGGGAATGACTCCAAATGTCACACATTCAGATCCAGAGAGTTTCTAGATCCACTCTGGACCGAATCGTTTTATCGTCATGAAGAAGTCAGTTTGGACATAGATGTACATCTGCTAGATCTGCTGCTACACATTAACAGGCTCAGGTGTCTCAGGTGTTCACAGGAAGTACCAAACATAAAAGTTATCATTTATAAGGATCACAGAGTCAGAGAAGTGTTAGTAAAGCTGCTGCGCGAGCGGAAAAAGCAGAGAGGAGAGTATTTACAGAAAGGTGTGTCACGGGGAAGCAGAGCGGTCACATGACCCGCCTGTTTGTCTTAGCGTTCCAGGTGCTGAGGCGCTGAGCAAGCTGCAACCTCCCTGCTGGGCGGAGATAGATTATATAGAATCAAATGCTGTAGAGAGGTTCTATTATAAACAGATCTATAGTGGTTCCAATATATCAGGTTTAATGCAGACAGGAATCCAACGTTTCTGCAGGATCGCTGTGGCGTCGCTCTTTGTGTGTCTGGGTGTGTTCCTCTGAAAACCCCTAAAGCCCACGGATCCAGTTACAGGTGAGCCTGGGGGAGGGCGTGGCCCCCCAATAAAAGGTGAGGAGGAAACCAGCGAGCAGGAGATTGAAGAGCAGTTTGAGAAAGAAGCAGGTGGAGATCGTCTCGATCGGCTCGGTTCTGCCTCTGAGACGTCTAGATCCATGACTTCTGATAGAATGATAATTAATTATCTATGTCTGTTGATTTGGTACAAACAAGAGCAGAAATATAAAAGGAACATAGCATCTCTCAAAATGGGATTTTTCAAAAAAATCCATAGAAGCTCAAATAACTTTTTTTCAAAATAAAAGCTGCTGTGTAAACAGGATCATCTCAGTGCAGCTCGTATCTAATGTGGTGAGATTGGAACATTCTAATAGATTATCTGAGCTTTTTACCAAAGTTTATCTTTGTATCTAAACTGTTCTTCTGGAGGTAGAGATGATCAAACCAGACGTCTGCAGGTCAACAGGATGGAAAAACCAGCAGAGTTTATCACCTATGATCATCAATTTATAACAGGAATCCTTCTCTCTGGATGTATTTGCTGTTCCTCAGCAGTCTTCCTCTGCTGGGTTTGGTTATTTTAGTTTGGATCTCTTTGTTTGTTTGGGTCAGAGGAGCTGCTGACTCCAGGATCCATCATGGAGAGATTCCATGATGGATCTGGAGCTGCAGGTTACTGACTCCTGATCTGGATCAACACCTGCAGGTTCTGCAGAAACACAGACACGTTTCCACTAGAGTGTGTTTTTGCTCCGCCCTCCCGCCGGCGTGAACCCTCGTCTGTCCTTCAGGACGGAGCGGCTCCGGGGTTTGGGTGTAAATTCCATCCCTGAACCTTCATTATTTAAGCAGAGGTCACAGCCGACCCGACACCAAGAGTGAGGAAGATGATGAGGAAGATGAGAAGAACGCAGAGCTTCAGCAGGAAAACGCCGTTTTATTCTGATGCTTAAAGACGTGAGTCAGGAGATGAAGAGGTGAGAGAGTGATCGGGATGTTTGACATGCGTCGTTCGTCCATTCCTCCCTCTCTGCCCTGCAGAGGACACGGCGGAGGAGGCTTGATGGTGAGGGACTCAGGAAGGGCTGCACGCTGTGGCACAGCCGCATTCCACTGAGGTCAACGGGAATGGAGGGACGCTGTACACAGGGTCCAAACCGGCAGAGTGGAGAACGGGGGTTAAAAATGGCGGCTTGTTTTGGCATCAGTGTCACATGTTTGGTGGTGAGATTTCTGTCCTATGAGGCGGCTCCGTCCGTCTTCTCCCCGCCTTCCTCCGCAGGAGCTGGTTTCTCTGCCGCCGCCGTTGCTTCTGCGTTGTCTGCTTCCTTCTCCTTCCCCTCTGCAGCCGCAGGCGCAGCCGCAGGCGCAGGCGCAGCCGCAGGCGCAGCCGCAGCCGCCTCCACCTTGGCTTCTGGCTTGGCCTCCCCCTCTGCAGTCGCAGCCGCATCCGCAGCCACGGCTGTAGCTGCAGCCACACCTGCAGCCACGTTCTCCTCCGGCTTGGCCTCCATCTTGGCCTCCATCTTGGCCTCCCCCTCTGCCTTCACCTCCACCTTCGGTTCTGCGTTTACCTTCACTCCCGCCGCCGCCGCCTCGGTCTTGACCGCCGCCTCGGTCTTGACCGCCGCCTTGGGCTCGGCGGCGGTCTCCGCCTTCTGCCCGTCGGCGCTCTGCGGCTCTTGCGCGGACGCGGCGTTGTTGGCGGCGCCCTCCTTCTCCAGCACGCGCTGCTCGCTGACGGAGCACGCCAGGTACCCCACCAGCCGCATGTACTCCTCAAAGCCCACTCGGCCGTCCTGGTCCGGGTCCAGACCTTTGCTCATGTTGTCGATGGCATCTTTGTTGTCCGCGCCCTAAACAGAACCGACGGTCAGAGAATCAAAGTCTGGTTTTGGTTGAAGGTGCCAATGATCATAAACTGCAGTGGAGGAGGTCAAAGGTCGCAGCGTGCTGCACTCATGCAATAAAAGGTTGAAGTTTTCCTAACCGTCAGGATGTTGCTGAACTGGGAAGAGACCAGGGACTGGAATTCTTTCCTGTCCAGGAACTCCTTCCCCTTGGTGGACTTCAGGTAGACCTTGACGATGTTCTGCAGTGCCGCCTCCATGAGTCTCTGCAAACATCAGACACACAAACCCGTCAGAGATGTGACACGCTGCAAGAGGAGACCGCGAGGTGACGTGAGACAGGTGAAGAGGGCGCCAGCGGATCCAGCGCGCCACAATGGAAGTTCTGATCTTTGATAGGTCATCTGATCCACTGAAGCGGCAAAGAGGAGCGGCTTGGATTACCTGAGGGACTACCTGCTCTGGTGTGAGCAGACGCTCCTCAGCCTGATGCTCAGATAAACGTCGCTGAGCGTCGAGCAGTAAGTGACACGTTTGCAGGAATTCCATTCATTGCTGTCTGAGCAGATCACTCAGACAGGAATTTACAGGCCGAGCACGTTTGCCCCAGAGCAGAAAGTTCAGGTGACAACCGCAGAAGCGGTAAACAGGTAGAAGAGGGAACGTGCAGGTTTGAAGAAGTCCAGCCGCTTCCAGAGGAAGTCGCTGAAGCATGCGCCTCATTACAGTCCAACTGTCACCTTAATGTGCTCCTCATTAGAGGTCACGCCTATAGAGTGACAGAGGACGCTCGCGCGCACTGACCCGACACCTCATCGGCCGCGCGCTTTCTCTGCTGAAGCTCATTAATTCAGGTTGTGTTGACAAACCAAACGTGGAAGTTTAGGGACTTCTTAATTCCCGCTGCTGACACACCCAAGTCTCAGAGGCCCGGGGGCCAGAAACCCGCTCTCCGCTCCGGCCTGCAGCCGGAGCTCTGATCCGGGACACGTTTGCACCAAAAAAACCCAGCTGCGCAAATAATTAAAGGCACGGGCCCACAACCAACGGTCTCCCGTTTCCGCGGCGGAGCCCGGAGGCGGGTTGCGTTTCCAGGAGGTCCGAATGTGATCCGGTGAGCGCGCTCGGTGATGCCAACACCACGCGGGAGCGCCATGAAATATTCACGGATGAACAAGCCGGATCGTGGCAGATCCGCTTCTCCTGCTGTGCTTGGCAGAGGATCAGATCAGGATCAGATCAGGATCAGGGCTGGCTGTCACCCTCTCTATGAAGGGGCATCAAAGCTGAAGCGGAGTGGAACTCTGCTCCAAAAACAACGCATTTCCTCTCCAAAACGCGCCTTTACGCACAGCTTGGATTCCCCTGGGAGGTGGCGCGCGGAGCTCCCGCGTCACCTGAAGTCACCTTTAGGCTTTGACAGCCTCACCTGCACTCCAGCATGAAGGCTCTGAGAAGCGGGAAGGACTAAAGAACCAAAACCCAGAAGTTAAAACGGGTTTTCCAGAGATCCTAAAGCGGGTCGCCGCTGCGCCCCCAGACCCGCCGCCGCGGCGCTTCATGGGACGGCTCTGTCAAGACTCCCGTAACGTGGCAAAAAGTCTGAGAACTTACCGTTAACTCTGCAGGACAAGACGAGTGGGAGAAAAGCGCGCAAACTCGCCGTCCCGTTCTCTTCTCCGCCTTTTTCTGCGCCGCGCGACGCCCCGCAGAACTCGCCAAACGAGTAGGACCAAAGAATCTCTTCCGTGATTTGGTGTTTTTTTCTCTCTCTCTCTCCCAGTCCTTAAAGTTTCGCCTTTGCGAGTCAAAGGGCGGGTACCTGGAAGAGCGCGAGGGAGAACCGGGAATGCCGAGGCGCGCTGCGCAGAGCGGCGCGGAACGGAACGGCGCGGAACGGGAGGGAAAGTGCGTCAAAACGCGGATTCTTCGCGTTTATTGAAACCTATTTGGCTCGTGTTTCGGTTCGGTCACATCGTGCGGGGATTTGTTGCGTTTTACCGAACCGGAGCGCGCGGGGGTGGGGGGTGGGGGTGTCACTGTGATTGATCACTTTTTAAAGTTTCTCAACTTTATGAAAAGCAGAAAAGAGGAAACTTTATCATCTGTTAACCTGGTTTTAAAGAAAACTCTGTAAATGTTTTAAGTTGTGGAATGAGATTTAAAAACAGAAGATTTATAACTGTAATTATGCTTAAAGGTTGTGATGTAATTATTCTGTTTTAATGTTTCAGGTTTGTTTTGATGTTTATAACACCCCGACTGCCAAAAAAAGAAAATAAAACCAAAAAAATGCTGTAAACTACACTTCCCAGAGTGCACCTCTTCACATTTGGTACCATGGAGAAGGTCATTTAGCAGAGACATTCAGGATCGGGAGAGAACATGTTAATCAAACTGGAAACACAAATAGAGTCAAAAACATTTTTTTAAATTCAGCTAAAATCATCTTCTAAATGAGAAGTTTTTCTTTTCCTCTGTCATAAATGAAGGGGCATTTAGACAGCTGTAAAACCCCGCGGGGGAGGGGGAGGGGCAGATTTTCATCAGAATTTCATGAAGCAAACGTCGTCCGTCCGGATTCTTCTCCTGCAGTAAAACTCCCAGCAGATCGTATCGCTCCTGGTTATCTGCAGACGCTCTGGAGGCCAGGCAGACGGCGTGCAAACCGGCCGTCCTGAACGCCACGCCGCAGTCTGAGTCACCGGCCTCCCACGCCGCCACCTCCGGGCGCAAAGGTCACGTCTGCGCCGCGGTGGAAGGATCTGCACCGCAGGAGTCGGGAGGAGGTTTTCTCTCCTCCAGGATGAAAAACGAATCTGTGGGCCATAAAACATGGGGGTGGGGGGTGTCCGGGGGGGGGGTATACGGTCAAGGTGACCTCAGCAGCAGAGGTCATGAAAAACATCATGGGAGGAATTAGAGGCCTTCTCTGCATACAGTTATCATAAACCTGCAGACACAGCGTCTGCTCTGCAGTCAGTGCATCTGCAGCTGCTGTGTCTGCAGTCGTCTGCAGTCGTCTGCAGTGACACAACCTTCATGAGATCATGTGAGGTGGTGAATGAATGACAGGACGCCGCTGGAGGTTGAAGCTGCAACGCAGTCGAGCCTTTAATTCAGAGTTCCAGACATTCAACAAATGGTTACCGACGGAGTCACACATGCTCCGCCCACGCAGGCGAGATTCAAACGGCGTGAGCTCACGGCTCGACCGGATCCTGCGACTCTACTGGCTGAAGCCGCCCTGTCTGCTCGCCAGTTTACCGATCAGCTGCCAGAACTCGGAGAAGGTCAGCTCGCCGTCGTTGTTCTCGTCTATGGAGCTCATGAGCTGGTCGATCACGCCGGGGTCACTGGCGTTCTGGGGGGTCAGAGAGGGGACAGGTTGGTGAACATCAGTATTCAACACTTAAAAAGTCAAAAGATTTACAGTTTAATTCATGTTCAGGGGAGATTTCTATAAAAGTCTTCTTAAATATTCATGAATGAAACAGAAAATGACTGATTCCTATTCCAGCTGCTGCCTCTAGGGGGCGCCACAGCAAACGACCCTCCTTCTCCTGAATCTCCTCTAGTCTTCCACCCCATTGACTGTATAAGTAGGAACTGGACATAGCAAGCGTTGAGGTCGATAGGTCAGATTCTTCGCCGTCTCTTCCTGGTACGTCTGCCGCCATGTGGCAACCGATCGAGTCGGTCTGAGTCACGATGTTAGAGGAAGTACTGTCAACCAATCAGGAGTGGGCTTGTTGGAAGGCCACACCCCTCCCACTGAGAGCGGCTCGGGGAAAACCTGTCAATCAAATGTTGGAGGCGGTCCATGGAACCGGTGGGTACTTCCTGTTTGAAACACGAGAAGGGAGGGTTGCTCAGTCCAGTTCCTAATTATACAGTCAATGCTCCAACCTTTTTTCCCAACATTATCCCTGCTCCTCCTCTCAAACATCTCCAACTGCGTCCAGATCATCTGATCCTCATTTCTGATCCATCCTGGTATACATCAGTGTCATCTGTAAAGATCCGGATCCACAAACATTCCTGACCTCATCCGTCTATCATCCATCACCTCAGAAACACGGAAGAACTGAAAGCTGAGCCCCGCCTCCACCTGGAACTCCTCCTACTTCCTCCGACATTCTTCTTTGTCGGTCCAGAAGAATCCTCAAAGCAGACGTCTGGTTCTCTCTGTCTGCATGACACCATGCCGATGTTCACATGTGGTGACCTCTGACCTCTTCTCCTCCCTCTCCTGAACTCTTCCAGACCTCCACAGGTAAGCCCCGCCTTTCTACTTCCTGCTCCAGCGTCCTCTCCAGAAACTCTGATCGTACTAAAACTAAAACCAGGAAAATTCACAAGAAGATCAAACATCAAAATGCTGAAAGAAATCTTCACTTTCATTCCGAACTCAAACGTCCCGTTTCTGAATTCCTGTTCCTGAGAGTTCTCTGTGATTGGTTGCTGTCCGGCTCCAGGTTGAAGTGGAGACACCTGGACTCACCTTGACAAAGTTGGGGAGCTGTGCCGCCACCAGCTTCTGGAACTCGTCTTTGCTGAGCGTGCTGGAGCATCCCTCGCTCCCGGCGTACGCCTGGAACTGGCTGACGATGGTGGTGATGGCGGCCTCCATACCTGCGCAGACAGAAAGGTGAAGCGTCCGCCGCGCAGACGGCGCAGACGCCCCGCAGACGGCGCAGACGCCGCTCTCCTACCTGTGCAGAGCGCGCTCCAGCAGGTGTGCGGAGCCGTCCCGGCGCCGCCTCTACATATACGCGCCTCGTCTTCCTCGCAGATGCACACATCAGCGGAAAACCCTGCGCCCCCGCCCCCCGCCCCCATCCGTCATGTTTACATCAGAAAAACTGCTCACGCTCACAAAAGCAGGACGCTGCACGCCGACCCGCAAAGGGCAAACGCGTCCTGATGATGGTCGCACAAAAGCGCCTCAGTGTGTGTGCTGCGGCGATAGCATCAGGCCTGATGGAATCCGGCTCGCCGCAGCAGTAATTGGTTTACAGAAAACATGACTCGAATAACGGCGCCGCACGCGGGCGAGGACACGCCTGCAGCGTCTCCTGCTGAACAGAAGGATGACGGTCGGAGCTCAGCCAGGATCAAAACTGAAGGTGTTCAGACATGAACATCAGCTGACGTTCAACCACTGCTGGACTTTGTGTTGACCCGAGTTCTGCACCGGCATCCGGGTCAGTGTGGAGCTCCGCTTTAAGAGGGTTCTGGAGAAAGGATCGGGTAGAACTCATCCAGTTTGTAACACAAATGTACAGAAAACATGGAGACAAACGTCATGAGGCGTCACATGACCTGCAGATGGTACCTGCCCTCGCCATCCGCCCTCACTGGCTGAGCGTTTATCACAGGCCCCTCCCTTGACCTCTTTACCACGCAGGCTCATCAAGGCCGTGGACCTCGCCTCTGGCTCATTAAGGCTGTGGACCTCGCCTCTGGCTCATTGTGGCCGTGGACCTCGCCTCTGGCTCATTGAGGCTGTGGACCTCGCCTCTGGCTCATTAAGGCTGTGGACCTCGCCTCTGGCTCATTGAGGCCGTAGACCTCGCCTCTGGCTCATTAAGGCTGTGGACCTCGCCTCTGGCTCATTGAGGCCGTGGACCTCGCCTCTGGCTCATTAAGGCCGTGGACCTCGCCTCTGGCTCATTAAGGCTGTGGACCACGCCTCTGGCTCATTGTGGCCGTGGACCTCGCCTCTGGCTCATTAAGGCTGTGGACCACGCCTCTGGCTCATCGTGGCCGTGGACCACGCCTTTGGCTCATTGAGGCCGTGGACCTCGCCTCTGGCTCATTAAGGCCGTGGACCTCGCCTCTGGCTCATTGAGGCCGTGGACCTCGCCTCTGGCTCATTAAGGCTGTGGACCTCGCCTCTGGCTCATTAAGGCCGTGGACCACGCCTTGGCTCATTGAGGCCGTGGACCACGCCTCTGGCTCATTGAGGCCGTGGACCTCGCCTCTGGCTCATTGAGGCCGTGGACCACGCCTCTGGCTCATTGAGGCCGTAGACCACGCCTCTGGCTCATCGTGGCCGTAGACCACGCCTCTGGCCCATTGAGGCCGTGGACCTCGCCTCTGGCTCATCGTGGCCGTAGACCTCGCCTCTGGTTCATTGAGGCCGTGGACCACGCCTCTGGCTGAACTCTAATTATAAACGTAGTTGTATATCTGGATAAGATATCTCTTCTGTAACAGTCCAGGTAAATCTCCTGTCCGTTCTGGACAGGATCTCTCCTACATTTGGGCATCTCTGAGGTGGTTTCTTTTTTCCTGAATCGGGTTTCTCTGATCCAGGTCGGTTCTGATCCGAAGGATAAAAATCAAACACAAAACGACGGACTTGATGGTGAAAAATTTATTGAACATTAATTTCCTAAAAACAGGAGATTCTGGAGAGAAAGAAAACAATTCTTCATAGGATCCCGGTGGTCCGAGCGCTCCTGCCGACACTCCAGATCCAAAAGTTTCCTTCAAGCCTTTGGGGTCAGAAGGTTCTGGAATGACTCTGTCCAGCAGAGAATGGACCGACGCCGTCCCAGAACCTTCTGGTAAACTCTGAAACTTCAGTGAAACTCTGTAAAGCAAAGGAAACCAGACGTGTGTCTTCATCCGCCAGAGTCTTCCTCATGAAGGCACAGATCCAGAATGATTAACATTCGTCCTAAATGACCTCTGGTTCTGGCTGGGGGGGGTGGGGGGGTCCGTTTAGGAGCAGAACGTCTGAAAAACCATTTTCACTTCAAAGGTCAAACTGGATCCACTAAGATCCGGGAAAAACACTGATCGGTAAAGAAATCTACTGGATCCATCTTCAGGAAATCTGATCCTTCCCCTCTAACGTTCTGGAAGAACCGAACCGGGACAAACGGGTTTCTGAAATGCTTCAGCAAAAGTGCTGCAGTGTTGGAGCAGTCATGGAACGCTGCAGCGTCTGCAGAAGGTCCGGCTCTCTGGACCGGTCTTCTGAGCGGAACCGCTGAGGTTCTGCAGCTCCAATCCCTCCAGAACATCCAGGTTTTAACTGCTTTCCTCTGCTGAGCTTGAACGTTTCTCTGAACTCAGGAGAGCGTCACGGACCGGAACATGCAATGAACTACAACACCGCAGGGGGCGTGGCCTGAAAGAGGTGGGGACAACTAAAACGGCAAACATGAGCGTAGAATGAGAGCGTCCTTCCTGTGGGATGAAGGTGGAGAACATTCAGTACCAAAAGCTACCAGAACCCTGAAGAGCAGCAGGGCGGTCCTACAGAACCGCGGCGGCGGCGGCGTCGTCTTCAGGCCGTGGCGGCAAACTTCCACATGGCTTCCCGCTCGAACTCCTCCATCTCCTCCTCCAGGGAGTCGTCGTCCTTCCTGCCGGCCTCGAACAGGTCCACCACGTCCTCCAGGACGTCGGCCACGTCCTCGGCGAAGCTGCCGAAGAGCGCCCGGTCGTGGATGAAGACGCCGTCCTCGAAGAAGTCGGCCGTCAGCCTCCGGACGCCGTTCTTGCTCTCGGCCGAGGACTTCTCCAGCTTGCTCAGGTAGCCCTCCAGCAGCTCCTCGAACTCCGGCAGCTCCACCGGGTACAGCCCCTCCCGCGCGGCGCAGTCCTCCAGCGAGCGGCAGTCCGGCCGCGGGCGGACGCTGCGGCGGAGCTTCAGCTCCTGCTCCTTCCAGAAGTCTCCGTGGTGCTGCTGCCGGGGGGGCTGCTGAGGGTGGTGGGGGCTCTTCTCGGGCCGGCGGTGCCACGGCTTTTCCCGCCTTCGCTCCTCTCGTTCCACGCGGCGGTCGTTCTTCTTCCTCTCCCACTCGTCCTGGTGTTTCCTCCAGGACTCCTTGTGCGAGTTCTCCTTTGGAGGCTTCCGCTCCTCCTTCCGCTCCTCCTTCCTGTCCTCCTTCCGCTCCTCCTTCCGCTCCTCCTTCCGCTCCTCCTTCCGCTCCTCCTTCCGCTCCTCCTTCCATCCTCCCTCTTTGCCGTGCTTCCTCTCCTTCTTGTCGTCTTTCCTGTAGCCGTCAGATCTTCTGCCTTTGTTCCCGCTGCTCTCCTGCGGTTTCTTCTTTCCCAGATTTTCCACGTGCTCCGACAGTTTCCTGCGGATCTCCTCCAGGCCGTCCTGGAGCCGCTTCCCGCCTCCTCCGTCTCTGTTCATCCCCTCCAGCCTCCTCTTGCTCTCCATCAGCAGAACTTTCTGTCGCTTCAGTTCTTCTCTCAGCGTTCCTCCGGCGCCGGCGTCCTGGACGGTCCGCGGCTCTCCACAGCGTCATCGGGCTGAGAGGAGGAAGGAGGTGCAGCAGGAGGTGCAGCGTCTGCTGTGGAGGATCCACAAACATGAAAAAGCTTCAGTAATGAGGTTCAAGTCCAGTAAAAACATTCAGCAACTCGCAGCGACTCGCAGATCAAGAACTGAGTAAACTTCAGTAAAGTTGAGTCCAAATCTGAGGCTGTCAGACATTCAGAGGTGGGACCAAGTCATCGTTTTCCAAGTCTCAAGTCTTGTTCCTCAAGTCAGAGTCAAGTCCTAATTTAAAAACAGTGAACTCCCAAGTTAAGAGCAGTCAAGTCACAAGTCAATAGCAGTCACGTCCCAAGTTCAGTCACAAGTCAAGATCAACAAGTCACAAGTCATTCTCAAGTCTTTGTCCTCAAGTCCAAGTCAAGTCCTAATTTAAAAGCAGTCAACTCCCAAGTTAAGAGCAGTCAAGTCACAAGTCAAAAGCAGTCATGTCCCAAGTCCAGTCGCGAGTCAAGATAAACAAGTCACAAGTCTTCTTAAGTCTTTATACTCAAGTCCAAGTCAAGTCTTAATTTAGAAGGAGTCACCTCCCAAGTTAAAAGCAGTCAAGTCCCAAGTCCAGTCGCGAGTCAAGATAAACAAGTCACAAGTCATTCTTAGGTCTTTGTCCTCAAGTCCAAGTCAAGTCCTAATTTAAAAGCAGTCAACTCCCAAGTTAAGAGCAGTCAAGTCCCAAGTTCAGTCACGAGTCAAGATCAACAAGTCATTCCCAAGACTTTGTCCTCAAGTCCAAGTCAAGTCCTAATTTAAAAGCAGTGAACTCCCAAGTTAAGAGCAGTCAAGTCACAAGTCAATAGCAGTCAAGTCCCAAGTCCAGTCACGAGTCAAGATAAACAAGTCACAAGTCATTCTTAGGTCTTTGTTCTCAAGTCCAATTTAAGTCCCAATTTTAAAAGCAGTCATTCCCAAATCAAAACCAGTCAAGTCCCAAGTCCATTTACAAGTCAAAAGTCAATCTCAAGTCTTACTCCTCAAGTCCAAGTCAAGTCCTAATTTAAAAGCAGTTAACTCCCAAGTTAAGAGCAGTCAAGTCACAAGTCAATAGCAGTCAAGTCTCTAGTCTTTGTCCACAAGTCCAAGTCAAGTCCTAATTTTAAAGCAGTCAACTCCCAAGTTAAGAGCAGTCAAGTCACAAGTCAATAGCAATCAAGTCCCAAGTCCAGTCACGAGTCAAGATCAACAAGTCACAAGTCATTCTCAAGTCTTTGTCCTCAAGTCCAAGTCAAGTCCTAATTTAAAAGCAGTCAACTCCCAAGTTAAGAGCAGTCAAGTCAAAAGCAGTCAAGTCCCAAGTCCAGTCGCGAGTCAAGATAAACAAGTCACAAGTCATTCTTAGGTCTTTGTTCTCAAGTCCAATTTAAGTCCTAATTTTAAAAGCAGTCATTCCCAAATCAAAACCAGTCAAGTCCCAAGCCCAGTCACAGGTTAAGATCAACAAGTCACAAGTCATTCTCAAGTCTTTGTCCTCAAGTCCAAGTCAAGTTTCAATTCAGAGCTTTGAAAGTCCAAGTCGAGTCTAAAGTCATCAAATTCACCCCCCCCCTACCCCGACATCAGAAACCGGATCATCATCCGGATCATCATCCGGATCATCATCTGGATCATCATCCGATTCTCCAGCGGTCCGACATCAAACCGGGCGGCTCCGACGTACCGGACAGCCGGCTGAGCTCCGTCACTCGCGCCCTCAGATGCTCCAGCTCCTTCTTCAGCTCCGGCAGAGACGAAAGCTCCGCCTTCAACTTCACGTTTTCCGCTTCGAGATCCGCCTTCCCTCTCTCGTTCCCGCTCGCCGCCGCCGCTCGCATCTCGGAATCGAGCGCTTCCGTCTTCGACTGGAAAACCAGAGGAGATCTTTAGCCGGCCTTCTCTTCGGGAGGACTGACCCCGACGGGCCTCCGTACTGACCTGCAGCTGATCCTCCAGCTGACGGATTTCCTGGTTTTCCTGCTGCAGTTCCTCCATCAGCGCCTTCATATCCTGAGGATCGGGGCGGATCCAGTCCTGGATTTGAGAGACCACATTCATCAGTTTGACGTTTCCGGGCCGACAGGAGGTTTCATCTTCCGTCAGAGGAACAGACCTGTCCGCGCTCGCCGTCGCTCAGCTCAGAGGCGTCAAAGTCACCTGTCAGAAGAGCAGACCGTGTCACGTGTGACCGAGGTCGCGGGACAACACTCCGAACTAAACAAACATTTGATCGTTTCAATCTTTGTGTTAAAAAATATCTAAGATGTTCATTTCCTGCTCAGAAACCCAGAAGATCCAGTCAAAAGACGTCCTGAATCCTGATGGTGGGCCTGGAACTGCCTCTTCAGCAGCAGCTGTCAGGACGGACGCCACTCGGACGGACAGTTCCAGCCGCCGGCCACAACCCGCCATCGCCGCCGCCGCCGGTTCTGCTCACAGAGGAAACCCGGCGGCGAGCAGCCGAGTCAGCAAACCCCCAACGGTCACATGGAAACTGCTGAGTCATGCTAACGAAGGAGCTGACGCGGGCCGTCACAGGAGGACGGGTGAGGGAGGAGCCTTCAGGCTGAACCTTCAGAGGTTCCACCAGTTTCATCAGATGAACGTTCTCAGCCGAGGCTGAAGTCGGCGTCTGATTCCTTCAGCTCTCAGTTTTTCTTCATCCTCTTTAAACTTCACTCTAGATTTCATGTAAAATGTGATTTAGGGCTCATAACTGTCAAAATGGAAGCAGAAAAACATGAAAAGAAATTCAATCCAGACGCCAACTTCAGCTCCGCCCAGCTTCTCAGGTGTGATCGGATAAAGACGCTCCTTCATAAATACGATCCAGCTTCATCAGCAGCATCCTCATGACTTTAAACAGCCAGCTGCTGAATATTCTACAATATTATTATAATTATTATTATGGTCTGTGGGGAGAAATAAATCCAGACTTGCAGTAAAAACTTTTATTTTGAAGAGAAAGGCTTTTCATCTGTTTCCTGCTAAAGAAACGTTTGCTAGTTTTGGGGCTTTGGTTTAGCGGTCAGCGCAGACGCTTTAACAAAGTAGCAGATGGGTTTTGGTCATGTGACCGAGTGGGATGTGGCTTAGAGAATCCAGCAGCTTTCCAAAATAAAACTTCCTTCAGAGTCGGATTAGGAAAAAAAGGGAATAAAGGTTTTTTTTTTTCTCTGTCCCCCTGAGACCGCTGAGGTTCAAGGATGAACAAAATACCCCCAATATTAAATCTGCCCTGACAGGGGTAATAAATAAAATCCAGATTTGGTCAAGTTTCCCTTTGAATTCTTAATTGATAAGACTGTCTAACTTCCTAAAACAATCCCAAACAAACCAGCTAAACTCGGCTCTGACATCTTTATGATTTTATTCCTTTAATTTTTTAATAATGTGATCTTATTCTAACATCCCATAATCAGTCCAGAGCCCAGATTTAGACCCAGACGTCCTCCCGCTATAAGAAACCACCCCAGAAAACACGATTATGACTCATTTTATATCAAATGTTTTTGTTTAATTTAAGGAATGAAATAATAAAAATGATCAGGATTAGGAGGAAATGAGAACACTTCATAATAAGAGTCCCTTTGTTATTGTTAGCTCATGCGTAATTAAGCTTTAATTAACCAATAAATATTATTAATACCCATTTTTATGCATTATTTTAATTATTGTAACACATTAAGCAAGATAATGGCTAACTAATGAATTAAATGATAAGTAATAGAAGAGTGGATGTGAACACTTCATTAATTAATGCTTAATTGTGCATTAACTAACAATAATAAAGGGACCTCTATTATAAAAGGAAAATGAAATGAAGGAAATTTTGGAGAAAATCTTTGTTTCCAAAGATGCAAATAATAAATAATAGTCTGAATTTAAAGGTAATTGATTAAGAAAGTGGATTTTGATGTTGTTTGATTGGTTTAAATACATAAACAGAACCATCTGATGCATAAAAGTTGCTTTTAAATTCTGTTTGTGGAGCTACAACCATCAGGCCTGCTGTCTGTCAACGACAGTTGGAACAATAAAGTTGTGAGGCCGCATGTGTGGAATGGATGGATTCGTGGTCGTCCCGGTGTGAAGGCAGAAGCAGCTTCTATGTGAGGAGAACTCACCTGAGAGGAAAAGGGAGCCCAGGAAGAGGAGGACCAGAGCTCCCACAATGCACTTGTTCACAGAGAGCCAGGGCTTGTCCTCCTCCCGCCCCGGCAGCTTCAGCTCCACCTCCTCCTCCTCCTCCTCGTCCTCGTCTGAAGTCCGCGGTCGGGCCGCGTCGAAGGAGGCCACGTTCCTCCTCCTCAGCCCGTCGTGGAAGCTGCCGCTCGACTCTGAAGGAAGAAGATGTGGAAACGGCGGGAAGTCACGGCGAGTCTGAAACCACGTTTAGATCACGCTGAGGCAGGAGTGGTAAAAGCAGACACACGGGGGGCCAAGGTCCAAAACACACGTGAGGTCCCAGCAGAGCAGGAGAAACATCTACTGAACAATAAAACTACATTATTAAACTGTAACTGTAACATAATTATGAACTAGATACACAGAAACACCTGCGATAATGCTAATGTGAATGCTGGAAGATGAATTTAGCCGCTGAAGATACTGAAGCTGATAGTCACTGAAATATTAGCTGAATGCCAAATTGACCTTAAAAATTGAAAAATTAAAAAAAAAAAAAAAATAAAAACATAGGTTAGCCAAAACAGCTAGCATGTAGCTGGAATATTAGCTAAACTCTAAAATAACCTAACAAATCTTAAATGCCAAAATAGTCCAAAAAGCTGTCAGAATGACAATTTAAAAAATCTTTTGAACATAATTCTGAATAATAAAATATATTATTCCAGAATAAATCAACTTAAACCTTAAATAACTTTCAATATTTTACCCTCTATAAAAATAGATTTTGTCAAAATGATACAATTTAGAAATGAGAAGATAATAACAATCAAATCAAAGGATCTGGAGGGCCGGATCCGGCCCGCGGGCCGTGACCTTGACACATTTGGGCTGAAGGGAACTCTAATCATCTTCAGAGGTTCAGGAACCGTCCTCTCAAAAACGCGGTTCAGGAGAAGTGCAGAGCCGGCTGCCATCGGGGTTTCCCGGTCCCGTCAGCAGGGAGCGGCCAGCAGCTTACGTGACACAAATGAAAAACACAGCAACGGCTCCAGCCGGATTCCTGCTGGCTGCAAACACTCAGCTCCCCACCCAGAGAGAACGCTCCCGAGATCCGATTAGTGAGCTCGGAATGAAAATCTGAGACTTTGGAGGATCCGGACCAACGACAGAAGCCGGAGCTGACCGAGAAGGAGAACCAGGTTCCCCAGAACCCCTGAAGCCCGTTTGGATTCACACTGGACCAACAGGGAGGGGCTTCTTCTGTTTACTAGAGTGAAATGAGATTATTCTTCTCTGTAAAGTAGGTTTGATTTCTATACGGTTGCCATGGTTACGGTTCGGTGGAGGGATACGTGGATAAAATAAAGAGAAGGAAGTCGTTCGGTTCTGGAGGAGATGGTGAACCGATGAGAAGAACAAACTGCAGCTAACTTCTCCGGTTGACACTCGTATCCGTTAAAAAGGGCGGGATCCTAACCTCAACAAATCGGAGTCCCTGATTGGTCAAATTTGGAGCTGGATAGACTTTCATTGGTCGTCAAAGTGAAGCGACCTTCAGGAAACATGAAGATGGTCGACGCTCAGTCAACCGCAGAGAGGAGGTTCATCTTATCTATGGGCGTGCTGCGGGCGACAGGGCGGAGTGACGTTTCTACAACAGGTAAGTAAGGAGGAAGCAGGTGTGACGCTTTAACTCCGCCCCCAAATCCTGCAGAAGGATACACCTCTGACACACGATAATGGTACGTTCCACTTTCACGGCGTCCCTTACGGCGGAGCCTCAAGAGAACCGCAGACACGCCTGAACCCCCCAACAGATGCAGCCGCTCCTCTATGACCCCCCCCTCAGATCCTACCTGTACGGGTCGACCCCCCCCTACAGGTGTATGAGACCACGACTTAAACGAAGCTCCTCACCTTCATCCTCCTCCTCTTCCTCCTGAGTCAGCGCCTCTTCGGCCTTTAGAGTTTCCTCCTCGTCTGCAGCAGAACCGACGGTTTCTGGTTCCGGACCTCCGTCATCCGACCGTTCCGTCAGCGGGGGTTCTGGGTCGGACCGTGGAGGTTCTGTTGGTTCTGGAGGCTCGCCGCTTCCAGCTTCAACGCAGGGCGGGGAATCCGCGGCTGAGAGAGTCTCTGTGGGCGGGTCGGGCTCGGCTCCCGCCTCACCAGAATCGGCGGGTGTGTCGAGCTCGGGAGGGGCCGGGCCTTCCGCTGTGGGCGGAGTCAGAGACAGCTGCTCGGAGAGGTCGACCTCCGGAACGTCGAGCGGAGCGCTCAAATCAATGTTGGTGACGAAGGACACGCCCCCCAGGTGCTCGTTGTCGCTGGGGGAGGAGGCGACGATGTCGTGAATGACCGGAGGCTGACTCTCCAGGTCCAGGTCAGGGGGGTCCAGGGGGGTGTCGGGGCGGGGGCTCGCCCGGCCGGGGCTGGACGGGACGGGGGGGAGGTCTCCTGACACACCTGGTGGGGGCAGACAGCTCACCTGAGGTCACGTCCCGCCGGTCAGAGCCGGCGTCGGACCGGACCTTCAGGGGTCGCCTACCTGGTGACCTTCTTCAGAAAGCACCGTCTCCACGGAAACGTCGGCCGGCTTGAAGTCGGCAGCAGCTCCTGAGGGAGGACGCGGCTTCAGAGAGAGATCCCGTTTAAGAATCATCAGGTACGTACCTGCCACTTCCTCTGACAGACTGGGGGCGTCGCCCAGGCTCTCCGTGCCGTCGTCCACGGGCCCCACATTCTCGATGGCGGCCTCCTGAGCAGAGACGCCAACAGAAGCCGTTTGGATATGGTGACACGGAGAGGCAGCAGGAACGCCAGTTAACAGAATTTAGGACTTCATTTCAGAGAAAAGTTTCATCTTTTATTTTGAAAAAACAACTTTCATTTCTAAACTAATTTGATTAATTTGATCCTCAAGTTTTTCATTTTTTATTCCCCTCCCCAGAAATGGTTTATTCCGGCTCCAACCAGATGAAGTCAATTCATTTTGTCTCAATATGGACGCCGCCATGTTGGAGCCGGATGTCGATCTGAGTCGTGGGCTGCTGAAGAACTGTATAGCGTCCTGGACTCAGACGCCACGCCCACCACTTTCCCTTCGATGACATCACTGAACGTTTCACCATGTTTGTTCATGACTCCAGCGTGTTCTGAGGGGGAATTACATTTAAACTCATTGTTTTACTGCAATGCATTGTGGTCTATATTTGCTTGCATCGATGCACGCTCGTTTTCCACAGACTTCTGGGAAATTTCCAGTGAACTGGATTTGGAATCAGTAGATTGAGACAGAACTAGATTATATAATGAGAGGGAGGGAATTCAGACACAAACATCGTTTCTATGGTAACCACTCAACCAATCAGGAGGGAGCTTGTTGGAGGGCCACACCCCCCACCACTTTAAAGTGAGATAAACAAAATATTTCAAATGTTTTGAATGGTGGACATGGAGGCCCACAGGCTCCACCCACTTTCATCTGATTAGTTTAAGTTATAAATTGACCAATCATCAAAAAAATGAAGACGACGTTAAAATAAGATATCAGATCCAGAACATTTATTCTGACCAGCTGTTTGTTTCTATAGAGAACTCTATGGGATTTTGGCTTCCTGTTTGGATTGCTGAGGGGCGGGGTCACTCAGTCCGGTTCTCTGCATACAGTCAGTGGTAGTGAAGATGTTTTTCCTTGAAGAGAGAAGACAGACGACCCAAACAACATGACCTCTGTCACCAAACACGTTTCTCTAATTTACAATCTTTTATTTCAGAATCATAAATTTCCTTCAAGTTTACAGATTCTGTTTGAGCTTCAAACTGTTTCCAAATTTCATTTTTTTTTTTGTGGAATTGGGTTTTTCATTCACTTTAAGACAAACCTGATTGGACTACATACACTCAGTTTCATGAAATGAAATAGAAAGTAACAAAGCTCATTTTGTGTATTAAAACTGTTAAACACATTTAGACAGATCCCGACAGCCGACGGTTTTGACCTCAGAAGAATGATTTCATGTTACAGACATCATAATGACGTGACCGCGATCATGGAGCTGAGTTGGCCTGTCCGAAGACGAACCGGAAACCGCGCTCCATCGGCCCAAACCGGCCCGCCAGCAATCCAGAACTACAACCTGGATGAAAACCTGAATGAAACCCAGAGAATGTGGCGGCGGCGGCGCTTGAAGAATTCCCTGAAAAATGTGACCAATGCTGACAGACTGACGTAAACACGCCTCGCTTGTTGTTTCATAGAAGATTCTTCTCAATGACACGTCTGGAGTCAGAATGTCACAAAATGATTCGCCGTTGTTCCATTGACGCCTCGTGTAAAATCTACGGTTCACACGACTGATTACTTATGAATGACTAAAATGATCGTTTTGTTACACAACAAACAAAGAAAATCAGCTTTAAGGTTAAATATTGACATTAAATGAAAATGAATTCACTACTTCTGAATAATCTAGAGGAAAAATGTGGAATTTATTTGTCAACAGTTTGTTCCGTGTACAGTTATGAGTGTGTGAGTGGGCGTGGCATAGCTACGCAGGTGTGCGTGCAGGTATGCAGGTGCACACTTTGTTCCTGCAAGACACCAATTTTGGATTTATTCTTTCAAATGTGGAGAAAATTCCAGATTTATTCCCAGCTGGACAGAATTCGGTTGATAGTTTATTACCTGAAGTGACGTCACCCGGACCCCGCCCACGCTCACCTCAGGAGAGAGGAGGGTCCAGCTGTTGTTGGAGGAGCCGGTGCTGCCGGTGCTGTTGCTGCTGTCCGACATCGCCCCCTGCTGGCCGGGCTGGGTACGGCGGGAGGCTGGGATGCTCTGCGCGTGACGACAGAAGTCTTCAGTCGACATGCAGAGCCGAGGTGTCTGCTGGGACCTCACGGTGAAGCCTCCGGTTTGCCGCCACGGACACGGCGGGAGCGGCAAACAGAAGGCTTTAAGCCGTGACGTCAGCGGCGTTAAGCCGCTCTGCGCACAAAGGCGGATTGTTGATTATTGGAGTTACGCAACCGCGCGGAGCATCACGGTCTGCAGCTGCGCGGGGGGGTGGGGGGGGCAGGAAGCCCGACTTCATCAATAAATCTGATTTTATTGATCATAGTGTCATCTGCATTCATCCAATGAAGCGTCAGAAGGCCCAAAACGAGCGACCGGGAGCGCGCGCAGCCTGCTCCTCACCTGCGCACGGCGGAGCGCGTGTGGAGAGCGCGCGCGGCTCGGAACCTCAGCGGCGGCTTCTGCAGCAGCAACCTGCACTCCTGGACATAAACAAAGGAGGACAATTCCCAATCCCGCACTTCCGTGTTCCCACTCAGCCCCGCGCTGGTTCCCGCTCCTCCGAGCCGCAGCGCGCACGCACGCGCGCGTCTCCCGCCGCGCGGACCCTACCTGCCGCTCCGCAGAACCGTTTCCCGGAGCCTTCGCAGCCAAAACGAGCGGATTTCTCCTCCAGAGAAGTCGAAAACTTTGGGAATTCCAAGCTGCGTCACACCAACCTACGATCCTGTCCTCCAATGGGATTCCAGCAAACTTCCGGGAGCGCCCGCCTCTAAATCACAGCTGGGCCAATCAGAGGGGCGCGTGGTGTCGAGGAGAGCGACGTGCGCTCCTGCTTGATTGACGCATCCAGGTGTCAACGACAGGTGATGGGCGAGCTTCTTCTTCTTCGTGGGTTTGAATGCTCCACGCGGGGCCTCCGCGGTTATATAGAGGCGGGGGGGTGGGGGGCTCCGGGACCAGCCGCGCGCTGACACGTCTGCGCGGCTATATTTGACGGTGGGACTTACCACCGGGAGAACCCCCCAGCTCCGATTTCTCCTCTGCAGACACTTCTTTCATCATCTGCTGGAGCTTTGGGAGCAGGCGGGAGTTTACAGGATCAGATCGGATCAGATCAGATCGGATCAATGGAAAAACATCAACAGGATACAAGAAACACGGAAAAAAGAGTCTGTTTGTCTGGGAGATTGAGCTGTCAAAACTAATATTTAATTGTTTTAAGCCTTTTCGTTTACTGTGATAAAGTTTAAAAACTTTTGAGGGAATGTAAATATAACAAACAGGAGTTTTTGTTTAACTCCAGTGTAAATCTCTTCTCTAAACTTCCTGCGTCTCATGTCACACAAGGAGCCAAAGTCCAGAACACACCTGAGGTCACGGCTGGACAGGAGAAACCTTTAATGAACACAATAAAACTGTAATTTTTTAACATATTATAAACTAGATATGCAGCATAACCTGTGATAATGCTAGTGTGAATGCTGGAAGCTGAAAATGCTGAAGCTGCCAGCTAAAGTATTCGCTAAATGCCAAATTAGCCTAAAAAAAAAAAAGGCTTAGGTTAGCCAAAACAGCTAGCATGTAGCTGACAAAAAGCTACACTTCATAATGTCCTAAAAAAAAACAAATATAAAATAAATAAAAACAATAATTAGCCAAATTGTGCACCAATTAGCCTAGTTCCAAAAAAGATTTTTTTAAAAAGTGTAAATTAGCCAAAATAGCTAGCATGTAGCTGATATTAGCTAAACTTCAAAATAGCCCAAAAATCTTAGTAAATGCCAAAATAGTCCAAAAAGTTAGCAGAATGACAATTTTTAAAACTAACTTTTTAACATAATTATAAATAATAAAAATACAGGAATATTATTCCAGAATAAATCAACTTAAACCTTAAATAACGTTCAGTGTTTTATTCTCCACAAAAATATATTTTGTCAAAATGATACAAGTTAGAAATAAGAACAAGATGATAACAATCAAATAAAATGATCTGGAGGGCCGGATCCGGCCCCCGTGCCTGGACACATGCTCCTCAGGGTCAGTATTTTAGAACAAAACGTGACAACATACATACAAACTCTCTGCTTCTGTAACTGAACACATCCGTCTTTTGTTTGTCTGAGTGGAACTCCTGAGGGAGAATGAAGCCATTTAAACCTGACCGGTCTGTTTACTGGAATCGGGTCTCTGGTTCTGAAAAAAGTAGACCGTCTCATTTCTCCTGTAGACAACTGAAAATTGAACAAAATACGTGTAAAAAAAAAATCAATCCAGTCCTCAGAGTAACAGCAAAATAGTTTAAAACAACAAACACTAACAAGATTGTGTTGGTGCAAAGGTAAAGAATTGATCAGAAAGAGGGTTCAATGATCACTTCCTGTCAGACTTTCTGCGGTTCTCTTGACTGAAAATGAACCACAGTGATGGTGTGTTGTTTTCATAGAACTGTTCCGCCAGCAAGCCCGAGTGGGCCCCTTATGGTTTAAAAGGGGCTAACATGTGGACCCCAAATGGGTTTGTCCACAGTTTCTGTGGTGACCCCACCAGTGCTGAACCACATCGACTTAGGTGGGCACCCGGTGGGTTGGCTTACTACGTTAGCCAGCCACCTGGGGGATGGTGTAGAGTGCTAGCGAGCTCCGTTGTAATGAGCTAGCAAGCTCCGCCATGTCAAGCTAGCAAGCTCTGATGTATTGAGCTAGCTGTATTGTAGCGAGCTCTGTTATACTGAGCTAACGAGCTCCGTTGTAGGAAGCTACCAAGCTCCGCTATATTAAGATAGCAAGCTCTGATGTAGCAAGCTAGCGAGCTCTTCTGTATCAAGCTAGCAAGCTCTGATTCAGCCAGCTAGTGAGCTTTGATGTAGCAGCTAGCAAACTTCGATGTAGCGAGATAGCAAGCTACATTGTAGCAAGCTAGCGAGCTCTGTTGTATTGAGCTAACGAGCTCCACTGTAGCAAGCTCTGTTGTTGCAAGTTAGTGAGCTCCACTGTATTAAGCTAGCAAGCTCTGATGTAGCAAGCTAGCGAGCGCTATTATATTGAGCTAACTGTTATTTTGAACTGTCGAGCTCCGCTGTAGTAAGCTAGAGAGCTCTGCTGTATCAAGTTAGCAAGCTCTAATTTAGCGAGCTGAGCTTCGATGTAGCAAGCTATAAAAATTCAGTGTAGTGAGATAGCAAGCTACATTGTAGCAAACTAGCAAACTTTGTTGTGTTAAACTAGATCGGATGTATTGAGCTAGCGAGCTCCGCTGTATCAAGCTAGCGAGCTTTGTTGTGTTGAGCTAGCTCGGATGTATTGAGCTAGCGAGCTCCACTGTATCAAGCTAGTGAGCTTTGTTGTGTTGAGCTAGAAAGCTCAGATGTAGCGAGCTCCATGTAGTGAGCTAGCGAACTCCAATGTAGCAAGCTAGCTTACTCTGCTGTATGACGCGAGTTAGTTCTGGTGTAGTAAGCTAACGAGCTACACTTTAGCTAGTTTTGTTTTGTTAAGCTAGCAAGTTTTGCTGTATCGTGCTAGCGAGCAACAATTTATCAAGCGAGCAAGCTCTGGTGTAGCAAGCTAGCGAGCTACACTGTAGCGAGCTTTGTTTTATTAAGCTAGGAAGTTTTGCTGTATTAAGCAAGCAAGCTACAATTTATCAAGCTAGCAAGCTCCGATGTAGTGATCTGTGCTCTATCAAATGATTTAAAAAGTCACCTTTAATTATTCATCTCTCTCTCTCTCTCTCTATCTATACAACAATATCAGCAAGAGAAGTCAATATTTATAAGTAAATTATTTATTTATTTTTTCTTTTACTTAGTTTTTCCCTCAAACACAGACCCATTAGGAGGTCGTACATGGTACGTCACATCCGCAAAGTGACGTTACGCCCCTTGGGCAAATGAACGTTTCCGCCGGATTGGCCAATAGGACGAGTCCTGGCCTATTTGAATGATCCGACGGCGGTTCGAGTCGCATTCGAGAGGGAAACAAAGAAAAAGGAAGAAGTTCGCAGTTGTCCGAACTCTGGAGTACATTCCTATGGTCTTAAACCGCTGAACAGACTCCGCTTTAGTAAGGTAAACGAGTGAACCACTTCCGTATCAAACTCACACATTTATTCCAACTTTCCCGGAGGTTTGTCGGCGGCCGCTAGCTTCCTAACTTTAGCAGGCTAACCCCGTTAGCCACATTAGCTGTTTTTATCTCACCCGCTTGACTTTCTCCTTTTTTCCTCCAGTTCTCCTGTTTCTCGGGATTCCACGATGTCTCACAAACAAATCTACTACTCTGATAAATATGACGACGACAAATACGAGTACAGGTAGGGCGGGGGGGTTTGACACTGACAGGTCCAGAAGTGACGGTCAGAACCAGACTGCGGTTCTGCTCTTCTTCTGAACGGGTCTTTATCATAACAGCACACAGGAGGAGGAGTCCGGTCACTATATGAACTTACGTTGAATAATTCTCTCCCAAAGACACGTGATGCTTCCCAAAGAGATCGCAAAGCGGGTTCCTAAAACCCACCTGATGTCAGAGACGGAGTGGAGGAATCTGGGGGTCCAGCAGAGCCAAGGATGGGTGCATTACATGATCCACCAACCAGGTCAGTAGATGACAAGATCATATGTTCTTCTCTCTAAAGACTGCGTGACTTTATCTGTCTGGGATGAAAACAAATGTCCAACAGGGAATTGTGTCTCAAAAGTTTGGATAGTTTTTAAGCTCAGTTATCTTCAGTCTGAGTCCATAGAAATGATCAATAAAAAATAAATAAGAGATTAACCAAACTGTGGAACAGCTGTAACGAGTATCTAGTACTCAGATTCTCACGATCTGCTCCAGAAAATCTGAGTATGAACATTTTTGACGTCATGATCTTTATAAATATGATAAATCATCATGTAGTAAAATATTGATTGCTCTGAAATACAGAATAATGTTGGATTTTACTTTTATAACCTAAAGCGAAGCATAATGAGCAGTGCGACTGTCACAGGAAGTAAACAAATCTTCAAAATAAATGGTCAGTGAAGCTTCCTGTTTTCAAAGTAAAACTAGCCAGGGCTCTTTTTAATAACAGAAATTTTACTTTATTGCTTTTTATTGTGATATATATTGTCAATGTGATATGAAATAATTTAAATTAGGATAAAAAAAATCATATCCCCCAGCACTACTTCAGATTATATTTAGATTGTGGGATTTTTTTTTAACTTCATAATTAAAAAACTACTGGGAAAGTGTTTTCTTTATTTTTTTTCTGAAAAAAAAAACCTGTCATTGAGAGACTTAAATATGTTGAATGTTGTTTATAAAGTTGCAATTATTTATTTCCAAACCTTTGAAAGTGAAGGTTAAAGTTTTTCCTTTGACATAATTAAAAATGTCTTTCGTTTAGTGCTACGGCCCACCTCCACATTTAGCCCCGCCCCCAAACACCTATATATTTTAACTCGATCTGGCTGATCGAGACCCAGATTGAAGCTTGACTCTTTATTCCACCTTCTACAGTCTGAATTGTGACGGGAGGAGATACAATATTTATTGGTTTGATTTTTCTAAATGTTTTAGAGTTTTTTTTTTCTGTGAAGATTATAGAAATGAATCATTTAAAACTTGGATTTCTGGAAAACCATAAATGTTTACTTTTAGGCTGTGATTGTTACACTATTTTCTGTTAGAATACAAGCCGAACCCCGCAGAAAAAAAGTTTTGTGGCTCCACAAGACACCATTTGTGTACCCTGATTCAGTGGACCTGAATAAAGTGAAACCTTTTGTCTTCAGCCGGCTCTCTGCGTTAGCGGTGACCTCCTCTTCCTCTCGCTCTTCTCCTCCAGAGCCGCACATCCTGCTGTTCCGGCGTCCTCTGCCAAACCAAAAATCCTAAAGGATATCTTCTGGGTCCTGCACAGTGAGGTCACCACAGGTCGCCGGGCTGTCGTGGTCAGTAACCGACGAGCTGGACCAGGAGATGAACTTTTGCCTTACGAACAGTGGAAGTGAAACCCGAATCAAGTTGAGAAGAAAAAAAGAAAAGAATCTCTTCTTTAGACGAGACGTTTGCATGTAAACAGCATCAGACGACTGCTTGAAGCTCTCAGTCCTTATTTCTGAGCCGCTGGCTGAACCTGCTGGGGTTTCAGGCGTTTCATCACTCGAGCGAGACTTAGAGTGGATTTCTGTTTGTTTAGGGGCTTCTGTCAGACTTGATCCTACACGTAGTTTTGATTTTGGAAACTTGCGGTTTGAAGCGACATGTTGCTGCTTGATTTATAAAAAAAAAAAAAGAAAGTATATTGTCATGTCCCCCTCAAACATCTGCAACAAGTTCAAAGCTATTTGGATTCCAGGAAAACTTTACTTTCAGCTTCCTGTAATGAATCTCTTCAGTTGCTGACCACCAGCGTGGTATTTATGAAATGTTGCTCTCTCCTTAAATAAATGTAAACTTTTAAATCTGATTTGTTTGGAATCTGGATTTTACATTTCTCAGCCACACCTGTTGGTCGGTTGTCTTTGTGTTGAAGTCGGATTTGACTCCTCCCCCGTGGGAGTGGTGAGCTGCAGACACGGCTGCGCTCAGGAACCGGTTGGTGGGTTAACCCCCCCCCTCTCCAAATCAACCCCTTAATGTCTTTGGAATTGCTCAGCCTGGATTTGAACTCTCTACTTTCCAGGGCGGACACTCTACCACAGGGCCAAACACATCTGCATGTTCAGTGTTTGGTTTCAGCCCCTCCAATTCAAATGAGAAAATTATTGATAAAGATTTTAAAACAGGATTTCTGTTTCATTTTTCAAGCTTAAGTTTTCAGAACTTGAAGTTTTCAGAGATTCTGCTTGGATTTCTGCTTTACATGTGGAAGAAATCAACTCTTATGTTTGTTTTGGTGCAAATAACTTCTTCAATCTGTATGAAAGAACCTGTTCTTGTGTTTTTCTGTTCCAAACCATCTATTTTTGTTGTTTTTTACATTCTATCTCTTCTGTTTTTAAGGCAGTTGGTTTTAGAGGAAATCTCTTTAGATTTTTCTTGACGGATTAAAAACAAAAACCTTTTCTGTTTAAGCAGCTGCTCTTTTTCCTTTAATTAAAAATGTCATTTTCTCATCACGTTTCACAAACTGAAGCTGCTTCTATAGTTTTCATGGGAAACTGATCTAAAACACCACCAGCAAATTTAACTGCAGTTTTACAGCTTTATATGAACACTACATTTAGTAATCAGATTTTAAATGTTTGTTTTACATTCAGCGGTTTAACTGCTGAACTTGAACGCAGAGATTAAAATAAAATGGTGAGGAAAATGGTTTATTTTTAAGTCCCAAACAGTTTTCACAAACTTTTAGTACTTTTTTTTTTTTTTTTAAATTAACAAAATGAATACAGTTTATTTTACCAAAACAACTTACTTCTAAAAGTTGTCATTAAATAATGACAGTGTTCATTCAAGCTTGATGTCTTAAAATAAAGCAAAAAACTGAAGTTTTAATCCATAAAAACTCTTATCATGAATTTGTAGCTTGATGATAAACTTAATCCACATGTGCCTCCACTTGCATCAGTGTATATAAACTGATTTATTGTGTCTAAATGGGACTGGCTCTAATAATACGTCCCAGGTGTGTTTACCTGCCTGTCAGGGTTGTTTCTAGAACATCTTCAGGTTTCCTCCAGATTTTATTTTTACTGATGATCAATAAGTTTTAGGTCTATGAGGTTCAGTCTTTAAGCTGAACCAGGAGGATGGAAGTCTGCGGGTTTGAATAATCGTGTAACTTTACAAAACCTTTCATTAAAAAAAAACAAAAACAAACTAAGAGAAGTTTGGTCTGAATTTTGTGTTTGTGGAATTTATTTTGAATATTTGAGTAAAATGAATGTTGAATCAAATGGAAAAAAGTAGAACAATATCGGAATACTAATCTGTGTCGACTTTACTACAAAAAAATAATTACCCCATTTACCCCTTTAACACTTACTGTAACTTTTCAACCATTCACAGGATACCTCTAGTAGATTCCAGAATCTACTGGAATTATCCTGTGAACGGTTGAAAAGTTAAAGATTTTGTTTAAGAATTAAACATTTTAAACTCATAAGACCAGCAGTTCCTCCTCTCCGGCTGTAGGGGGCAGTGCAGGACTGACAGACTAAAGAGCATTAACCACCTTCAGTCCACATTCTCACTAAGACAGAAAGTATTTCCCTAAAAATGTGCATTTGTGTAAAAATCGATCCTCTCACTCGTAAGTGATATCATCCTCTCTAACACCACTGTTACCATCAGGCAAGAGGTCAAAACGGATTCATTTCAAACATCTGTCATTCAGAACTGACATATGCAAAAGAACAGTAATACAGACCAATCCCTCCACTACATTTTAAAGCTTTGACTGGTGTGTCGAGCTAAAAGAAGTGCAGGATATACCTGTCAAAAACGATGAAGAAAAAGCAGACTCCCCATTGGCTTAACCCAAAACGCTCAAATTATTGAGCTAATATGACTAATTATTGCCAAATTAGCCAAAACAGCTAGCACATTTCTAAAACTACATCTTAACTCACAATGGACCCAGAAAACCTCAGTAGATGCCAAGTTAGCCAGAAAATGCTAAGATGTTGCTAAACTATTAGCTTAACTGAAAATTAGACTAAAATACCTTAGTAGATGCTTGATTAGCCAAACAAGCTAACACGTTGCTAAAATATTAGCATAGCTCAAATTGGCTCCTTAAGCATCAGTAGATGCCAAATTAGCTAAAAAAAAAAGCTAGCATGTTGCTAAAATATTAGCATAGTTCAAATTGGCACCTTAAACATCAGAAGATGTCAAATTAGCTAAAAAAAAGCTAGCATGTTGCTAAAATATTAGCATAGTTCAAATTGGCTCCTTAAACATCTGAAGATGTCAAATTAGCTAAAAAAAAGCTAGCATGTTGCTATAATGCTAGCTTTATTCAGAATTAGCTAAAAAAGAAAAGCTCAATAGATGCCAAATTAGCTAAAAAAAAAGCTAGCATGTTGCTAAAATATTAGCATAGTTCAAATTGGCCCTTTAAACGTCAGCAGATGCCAAATTAGCTAAAAAAAAAAAAACTAGCATGTTGCTAAAATGCTAGCTTAATTCAGAATTGGCTAAAAAAAAAAAAAAAAGCTCGATAGATGCCAAATTAGCTAAAAAGCTAGTATGTTGCTAAAGTATTAGCATAGTTCAAATTGGCTCCTTAAACATCAGAAGACGTCAAATTAGCTAAAAAAAAGCTAGCATGTTGCTATAATGCTAGCTTAATTCAGAATTGGCTAAAAAAGAAAAGCTCAATAGATGCCAAATTAGCTAAAAAGCTAGTATGTTGCTAAAATATTAGCATAGTTCAAATTGGCCCTTTAAACATCAGAAGATGCCAAATTAGATAAAAAAGCTAGCATGTTCCTAAAATGCTATCTTAATTCAGAATTGGCTAAAAAAGCTCAATAGATGCCAAATTAACTAACAAAGCTAGCATGTTGCTAAAATGCTAGCTTAATTCAAACATGTTATCTTTTGCCCGACTGGCCGATCATTTTTACCAGATAGAACAGGCAGAGTCTATTCTAAATGGGGTGGGGGTGGGGTGCTCCAGATGCATGCAGACAGACTCTGGGGGCAACGACAGCCGAGCACCATGGGTAGTAACTGCACTCTGCAAGTCTCAGGCAATTTGGGGTAATAATGATTTGTGAATCACTGGGAGTTTTCTGGCAATTTCTGCCAAATGTTGGCGCGGTAATCACCGGCTGTGATGGTCAGCAATTTCCAGCGGGGAGATGCTGGAGGCAAAGAAAAGCGTCAGGATGAGCAGAAAACTGCCTCCTGTGGGGAATCTGAAGGTGCTTGGGATTCATCAGGCTGATGACCTTTTCCTGAAAGCCTTTTCCAGCAAATCTGGACTGATGTCACTGCAGGTTTTTAAAGACAGAACCTGATTGGTGCGGCGTGTCACATGTAAACCAGATGCTCCAGGAAAATAGAAATGAATCCAATAATGCATGATTATCCTTTGATCTCTCTTCAATTAAAGTAATAATTAGTGCCAACTCGTCAGACTCTTCCTCACATTCATGTTTTGATGCTTTTGTTTTTCAGTTTCACACATTTTTGTTTCTCGCCTCGTTTCATTTTTCGTATGAATATTTTATCAGCGTGGCACATGTGTGGAGTCGCATGTGGAATTCTAATCAGAGTTCTCATGTCATGAGGAGAGGCGGTTTCTGGATCCAGAATAGAGCTGCCACCATTAGTCGACTAATTAAATAATCGATTAGTCGTTACTTGATATTAAATGGAGTCAGAGTTTGCTAAAGCTGAACGTTATAATGGAATTCTGGTAACTTTATGGACTATTTTGGCATTTCTTAAGGTTTTTTTAGGCTATTTTGGAGTTTAGCTAATTTTTCAGCTTGCAATCAGTTTCAGCGTTTTCAGCTGTCAGTTTCAGCGTTTTCAGCCGTCAGTTTCAGCATTTTCAGCCGTCAGTTTCAGCATTTTTAACCGTCAGTTTTTGCATTTTCAGCTGTCAGTTTCAGCGTTTTCAGCTGTCAGTTTCTGCATTTTCAGCTGTCAGTTTCAGCATTTTCAACCGTCAGTTTTTGCATTTTCAGCTGTCAGTTTCAGCATTTTCAGCCGTCAGTTTCAGGATTTTCAGCTGTCAGATTCAGCATTTTCAACCGTCAGTTTTTGCATTTTCAACCGTCAGTTTTAGCGTTTTCAGCTGTCAGTTTTAGCGCTTTCAGCTGTCTGTTTCAGCATTTTCAGCTGTCAGTTTCATCGTTTTCAGCTATCAGTTTGAGCATTTTCAGACGTCAGTTTGAGCATTTTCAGCCGTCAGTTTCAGCGTTTTCAGCCGTCAGTTTCAGCGTTTTCAGCTATCAGTTTGAGCATTTTCAGACGTCAGTTTCAGCGTTTTCAGCAGTCAGTTTTAGCGCTTTCAGACGTCAGTTTGAGCATTTTCAGCTGTCAGTTTCAGCGTTTTCAGCTATCAGTTTGAGCATTTTCAGACGTCAGTTTCAGCGTTTTCAGCAGTCAGTTTTAGCGCTTTCAGACGTCAGTTTGAGCATTTTCAGCTGTCAGTTTCAGCGTTTTCAGCTGTCAGTTTGAGCATTTTCAGCCGTCAGTTTCAGCATTTTCAACCGTAAGTTTTTGCATTTTCAGCTGTCAGTTTCAGCGTTTTCAGCCGTCAGTTTCAGGATTTTCAGCTGTCAGTTTCAGCATTTTCAACCGTCAGTTTTTGCATTTTCAACCGTCAGTTTTAGCGTTTTCAGCTGTCAGTTTTAGCGCTTTCAGCTGTCTGTTTCAGCATTTTCAGCTGTCAGTTTCAGCGTTTTCAGCTATCAGTTTGAGCATTTTCAGACGTCAGTTTGAGCATTTTCAGACGTCAGTTTCAGCGTTTTCAGCAGTCAGTTTCAGCGTTTTCAGCTATCAGTTTCAGCATTTTCAGACGTCAGTTTCAGCGTTTTCAGCTATCAGTTTGAGCATTTTCAGACGTCAGTTTGAGCATTTTCAGACGTCAGTTTCAGCGTTTTCAGCAGTCAGTTTTAGCGCTTTCAGACGTCAGTTTGAGCATTTTCAGCTATCAGTTTCAGCGTTTTCAGACATCAGTTTGAGCATTTTCAGCTGTCAGTTTCAGCGTTTTCAGCTATCAGTTTGAGCATTTTCAGCCGTCAGTTTCAACGTTTTCAGACGTCAGTTTGAGCATTTTCAGCCATCAGTTTCAGCGTTTTCAGATGTCAGTTTGAGCATTTTCAGCCGTCAGTTTCAGCGTTTTCAGACGTCAGTTTGAGCATTTTCAGCTGTCAGTTTCAGTATTTTCAGCTGTCAGTTTCAGCGTTTTCAACCGTCAGTTTCAGCGTTTTCAGCAGTCAGTTTGAGCATTTTCAGCTGTCAGTTTCAGTATTTTCAGCTGTCAGTTTCAGCGTTTTCAGCCGTCAGTTTCAGCATTTTCAGCTGTCAGTTTCAGCGTTTTCAGCCGTCAGTTTCAGCGTTTTCAGCTTTCAGATTTAGCGTTTTCAGCTATCAATTTTATCATTTTCAGCTATCGTCACTAGCATTTTCAGCAGCCAAATTCTTCTTACACCATTCACGTTAGCAATATTGCAGATAATGCTATTGTGAATCTATCTTGTTTTTAGTTAGTTTAAAGCCAATGATGGTTAAGACTTTTACATTCAGTTTGCGCATGACCCGATTGGTCGACTAATCTGAAAAAATAATTGTAGATTAGTCTACTATTAAAATAATCGTTTGTGGCAGCACGTATCTCAGTCCTCCTGATGGACGCCATCACCACGTTCAAGTCCACACTGCTATATGAGGCGTAGAGTAGACCGTAGAACACACATGGTTAGTAGTGGGGTCATCTGGACCCCAGAAGACAGCACTACACAAAGGTCTGATGCTATCCTATAGGATCAGATTAATCTGAACATGAACAATGATGAAACGAGGTGAAATAAAAGTTAAACTTCACGTTTATTTGAGCTTCTGGTTGATCTTCTGTTTTTCATCTAAACATAATGGAGTGAAGGATCACGATGACATCATCCAGAGCTCAGAACCGTGACTGGTTCACACAAAAACCAAACTTCTGAACTCTCGTAAAGACGGCCCGGCCCGTCGTCTACTACAGACCAGCGGCTGAGGAAGTGTGTGTTCGCCTGGAGGCGGAGCTGGCAGTGCACACTTCCTGAAAGGGGCGGTTCTCACTTTGTGACATCACAATGTGAAGACCCGCTTGTTTTCATGGGTATGGTGGGGGGTGGGGGGGTGGGGACTCAGATTACAGGTTATTAGAGGATTACTCAGAAACGAATGAAGATACCGCCTTAAAGGTTCTTTATGGTGAGGAACCAATAGTATAATGTACTTAAAAGATTTGTTTTTTTATGGTATTGGCCCTTTAAGGTCTTTTAGTAAAATATTTACTGCAGTTTGATTAAAACTGTTCTTGATTATTTTAAGGTAACGTCTGTCAATTTTGTTGCATTTTTGCTTAAGAAATAAAACAAACAAAAAAAACTTGTTATTGTTTCTCTTGTTCATGAATAATTTAAGGTGGAATGGGATGTGGAGAGAGGAAAGATGTTCTCGGGGTGGGGGTGGGGGTGGGGGGGGTACAAAAGAGTAAAAATGCTCCCTCAGTTCATCCAGATGATTTCTTATCCTCAAACTGAATTTAACATCAGCATCAATAATTCATTCTCCTAATTTTTCAACAATCGTTAAGATAAATAATTCTTCAGGCTAATTTGCAGCAAAGCAACAAGTTTAATGAATGAATCCTGGAAAGCAGAGACGCTGCTTTAGTGATTCTGATATTCATCAGGGAAATGAAATCATCTCCACAGACGCCTGGAGGTCCAAAATCAGAGCAACAAACACGTGTTTGATCCGTTTATCCAGACAAACAAACGATCAAAAACAAGATTAATGCTCTGATTAAAAAAACAAAAATCTGATTTCTGCATTTAAACTCTGAATAAAGACGAAGAGAAGCAACGTTTGTGGATGAATCTGAAAGAAGATCTCAGGTTTTACCGTTCCTCTGCTCCTTGATCAGTGAAGAGCAGTTAAACACTGACTCAAAACCACAAAGGGGCTTAAATGACCACGAAATGCCCTCAGATCAGAGCATGTTCATATTCAGGACTAGTGTTGGGTCTAAATGAGACAGACGAGATCATTTCAGGACCAAAACCTAAAACTTCTCATAATTAGCTGCATTTTACAGATTATCTTCATTTTACAGATTATCTTCATTTTACAGATTAACTTTATTTTACAGATTAACTTTATTTTACAGATTAACTTTATTTTACAGACTCCAACCATCAAATTAAATGTTTCTTTATTTATGTTGATTTCAAAATTGTTTTAAAACATTTATTGTATTCAGTTCTAAAAAGAGAGAACTTCCTCATGTTTTAGACTTAATCATTTCAGAAATCTTCTGTTGAATCTCATTGGCTGGAGGTTCTGAACAGACTCCGCCTCCTGGTGTGTAATCTGGCATTTCCAGGAGAATATACAGTCGCTCCCGGAGAGCAGCAATATCACAGAAATGTCACCACAACATGCAGGAAACATGCGGTTCTTCTGAGACTGCAGAACCTCCAGCAGAGCTGCAGGTTTCTGTCGATTCTCGGGTCTGCAGAACGTTCTTGGGTCAGAACCGCTGACTGGCTTCTCAGAGAACATGTTGGACTGGTCCGGTTCTGACATGAAAACCTGAAGTCTCTTCCTGCTGCAATATCTCACTTCTTCTCTGTTCTTTGTAGCACATGTTCTTTTTCTGTCCCTTCCTGGTTCTGTCAGACCTCACTCGCTCACAGAGGGTTCTGGTTCTGACTCGGTCTGGTTCTGACTCAGTCTGGTTCTGACTCAGTCTGGTTCTACTGGTTCTTCTTTCTTGCTCAATAACATAAATTATTAACCAACAATGACAATAATCTGGTTTAACTGAAATCATTTGGATTGAAAATGATCTTAACATCAATCAAACTGTTTCTTTACTGGAGCTTTAAAGAGAAACAGAATAAAAAATAATTTATTTGTTGCTGATAAAACTTTTTCTCCGTTTTATTTTCTGAGGAAGAAAAAATAATTTATGCATCACAGAAACTAAAAACATCTCAAAGATCCATCCATCATCCATCCATCCATCTCTCCCTCCCAGTTACAGGGTTGCTGGAGCCTATCCCAGCTGTAGCTCTGTGGAGGCGGGGTTTATCCTGGTCGATGGTTCCTTCTGTCCCAACATTCATTTGTTTTTTCTTCCTTAAGTGCAGCTTAACCTCCAGGAGGTCAAGCTCCGCCCATCACCGAGGTCGTCTAATGGAGTCAGCTGTTCCGGCATCGATCCGGACCTCCGAGCGTCTCCAGCACATCTGAGGCGTGGAGATGTTGGGTTGAGGGAGCAGCTGCTGAAGCTGATCGACCCTCTGTGGCGGCGCCGGCTGGAACAGGCCCCGTTTGAATCGTTAACCACGTCGATGAGAGCAGCGGGTCACACCTCCTGTCCTGATAACGCTCTAACGGAACGCCGCGGCGGTTCCGGGCCGCCCGGTTCTGTTTGAAAGAGAACAAATGAATTCCACCTTAAAGACCCGCATTCATGTAAAGAGAGAGGGTCATAAATCCAGAACCATGTCATCTAGATTTCCACCATGCTGGGTCCTTTATACAGTCGAGAACACACCTTAGGCGACGGCCTGAACAGGTAAATCAATTAGTCAAATCTCTAAAACTACATTTGTAAAACCTGAAAACTGTAACTTTATGACATAATGATGAATAATAAAACAGGAATAAATAACTTAAATAACTTTAATATTTTACTATATAAAATAGATTTTGTTAAAATGATGCAAGTTAGAAATGAGAACAAGATAACGATCACATCAAATGATCTGGAGGGCCGGATCCGGCCCCCGGGCCTGAGACACACCTGAGCGTATCGACCCGGCTGGAGGAGTTCCGCGCGGTTCTGTCCGGACCTGCAGACGGCAGCATTGACCGGCGGCGGGTCAGTAATCAATGGAAACGGTTGAAGAGCTGACGGCTCTGGACCAGCAGATGGATCATGTGGACGACGGGGCAGCGAGTGACTGATGCCCCCCCCGGGGGCTCCTCAGGATAAACATGGTGTCAGACTGGAGCCGGCGGGTTATGGACTGAACCGCGGCGGCACACGGTCTTATTTACTGCTGTTGGGGCTGAAGGACCTTGTTGGATGATGGATGGAGAAGATGCAAGCAGACCTCCATCCTTCACTCTGTTAGAGATGGAAACAGAAACCAATGAGGAGCGGGGGGAGGGGATTATCAGGGGGAGGGGCCACAGGACCCGGCGCTCCTCCTCTAACAGAACGCTGACGGGTTCTGGAGAATCAAACTGATCTCAGCCTTCATCCATGTCCAGACACACCTGGAAGGTGAGGACGGACAGGTGAGGAGGCTCCGCCCACCGCTCAGAGGAGCCGCTCTGCAGAAACTGTGTCCCTGAAGACGACAGATTTTTGGATTTCAGATCCATCGTGTGGTGATGCTCGCATCAGTCAAAACGCTGACATGGCGAGATTGAACTCTTCGTGGCGTCTTACCTTTGTTCTTCACTCTTTTTTCTTCAAATGAAAAACATTTTATTGTGAAACTTAAACAATGTTTCCTTACAAAAGCACTATTTCTGAATCTACCAAAATAAGAGTTTACTCTTTACATGGCGACTCTGAGACGCAGCAGAATCTGTTTCCTGTGAAGGACAGAAGAACGTCCGGTAGAAACGCCACATTCTGCTTGATTAACCAGCGGTTTGGGGGCGGGGCTTTCAGACAGCAGACGAGGAAAACGTCTTAATTGAGAAAATGACAGACGACTCTCCAGAAACACCTGAAACACCTGAAACACCTGCAGGGTTCCAGCGCCGCTGCGTGGAAAGTTGATCACGTGTTTCTGATCAAGCAGCTGATTGGTTCATTGATCCGTCTGTGACCTTGATGTCTCCTGAAGGTCAGCAGCTGTACAGGTGTGATGCTGACACACGGGTCCACAGCCCAACGTTCAGGTGGTTGTGATGACAGCTCAGTGGTCAGGTACCTGCCGTGATGTCACCTGTGTTTGCACTGTGAGAGCTGTCATGACAGTCTCCTGCCCCCCCGCTCCCTGAGGTCACCTGAGAGGTCACAGGTACCGTCCAATCCTCTCTGTTCTGTTCTGGTTCTATTTTGTTTCTGTTATGATTTTGTTCTGGTTCTGTTCTGGTTCTGACTCCCTCTTCTTATCCGAGTCTTATCCGACTGAACGATCTCCACCGTTAGAGATAATTGCTTAATTGGAGTCTTGTGATTGGCTGCCGGCGGCTGAGGCCCCTCCTCCCTGTATCCGAGCTGACAGCTCCACGCTCCTGACATCCGTCTGCATTCGAGCTCGGAGCTGCAAACTCGGCGCTCTCGTGTTCGGGTCAGCACCGAGACGTCCACAGACGACGGGGAAAGCGCGTGTTCGATCCCTCGGCGCCGCCGCGGTCTGAAAGGAGGAGGAAGACGATTCGGCGGGAACGTCGGGCTCTGATGTTTTCAGGAGGAGCAGAACCGACACGGCAGCAGCTGTCACCTCACATTCACTCCGAAAGCTGAGCTGTCGACAGAACCTTTACGATCCGAGGGGAGGAGGAGAGAGGAGGAGGGAGGAGGAGGGAGGAGACGCAGAGAGGAGATTAGTCTTGGTCTGCTAGAGACAGATCATAAAAAAACGATGGGGAGGAAGGGGGGGGGGCTGAAAAGGTGGGGGGGATTAGTGCCACTTCAGGAATGAAGGACCACGGGGGGGGGGGGGGGTGGGGGGATCCTGGGAGTTTAGTTGGGATTAGTTTTGCTCCAGGGATCAGAGATTGAATAAAGGAGGAGCCAGAATCTCCCATCAGCCACTGCGGGACAGAGAGACTCCAGAACGTCCAGCGAGGCTAACGGAGAGAAACCCAACGGGTGAGTCTGGCTTAAGGGGGGCTAGCTCGCTACGCTAGCCAGCCTCAGCGTAGCGAGCTTCGCTGCATCAAGCTAGCGAGCTCTACTGTATCAAGCTAGCGAGCTCCGCTGCATCAAGCTAGCGAGCTCCGCTGCATCAAGCTAGCGAGCTCCGCTGTATCAAGCTAGCGAGCTCTACTGTATCAAGCTAGCGAGCTCCGCTGTATTAAGCTAGCGAGCTCTACTGTATCAAGCTAGCGAGCTCCGCTGTATCAAGCTAGCGAGCTCCGCTGTATCAAGCTAGCGAGCTCCGCTGTATCAAGCTAACGAGCTCTGCTGCATCAAGCTAGCGAGCTCCGCTGCATCAAGCTAGCGAGTTCCGCTGCATCAAGCTAGCGAGCTCCGCTGCATCAAGCTAGCGAGCTCCGCTGTTATCAAGCTAGCGAGCTCTTACTGTATCAGCTAGCGAGCTCCGCTGTATCAAGCTAACGAGCTCCACTGTATTAAGCTAGCGAGCTCCGCTGCATCAAGCTAGCGAGCTCCGCTGCATCAAGCTAGCGAGCTCCGCTGCATCAAGCTAGCGAGCTCCGCTGTATCAAGCTAGCGAGCTCTACTGTATCAAGCTAGCGAGCTCTACTGTATCAAGCTAGCGAGCTCCACTGTATTAAGCTAGCGAGCTCCGCTGTATCAGCTAGCGAGCTCTACTGTATTCAAGCTAGCGAGCTCCGCTGTATCAAGCTAGCGAGCTCCGCTGCATCAAGCTAGCGAGCTCCGCTGTATCAAGCTAGTGAGCTCTACTGTATCAAGCTAGCGAGCTCTACTGTATCAAGCTAGCGAGCTCCGCTGTATCAAGCTAGCGAGCTCTACTGTATCAAGCTAGCGAGCTCCGCTGTATCAAGCTAGCAAGCTCTACTGTATCAAGCTAGCGAGCTCCGCTGCATCAAGCTAGCGAAATCCGCTGTATCAAGCTAGCGAGCTCTACTGTATCAAGCTAGCGAGCTCCGCTGTATCAAGCTAGCGAGCTCCGCTTATTTAGCTAGCGAGCTCTACTGTATCAAGCTAGCGAGCTGCCGCTGTATAAGCTAGCGAGCTCTACTGTATCAAGCTAGCGAGCTCCGCTGTATCAGCTAGCGAGCTCCGCTGTATTCAAGCTAGCGAGCTTCGCTGCATCAAGCTAGCGAGCTCTACTGTATCAAGCTAGCGAGCTCCGCTGTATCAAGCTAGCGAGCTCCGCTGTATCAAGCTAGCGAGCTCCGCTGTATCAAGCTAGCGAGCTCCGCTGTATCAAGCTAGCGAGCTTCGCTGCATCAAGCTAGCGAGCTCTACTGTATCAAGCTAGCGAGCTCCGCTGCATCAAGCTAGCGAGCTCTACTGTATCAAGCTAGCGAGCTCCGCTGTATCAAGCTAGCGAGCTCTACTGTATCAAGCTAGCGAGCTCCGCTGTATCAAGCTAGCGAGCTTCGCTGCATGAAGCTAGCGAGCTCTACTGTATCAAGCTAGCGAGCTCCGCTGCATCAAGCTAGCGAGCTCCGCTGCATCAAGCTAGCGAGCTCCGCTGTATCAAGCTAGCGAGCTCTACTGTATCAAGCTAGCGAGCTCCGCTGTATCAAGCTAGCGAGCTCTACTGTATCAAGCTAGCGAGCTCGCGTGCATCAAGCTAGCGAGCTCCACTGTATCAAGCTAGCGAGCTCTACTGTATCAAGCTAGCGAGCTCCGCTGTATCAAGCTAGCGAGCTCCGCTGTATCAAGCTAGCGAGCTCTACTGTATCAAGCTAGCGAGCTCCGCTGTATCAAGCTAGCGAGCTCCGCTGCATCAAGCTAGCGAGCTCCGCTGTATCAAGCTAGCGAGCTCTACTGTATCAAGCTAGCGAGCTCCGCTGCATCAAGCTAGCGAGCTCCACTGCATCAAGCTAGCGAGCTCCGCTGTATTAAGCTAGCGAGCTCCGCTGCATCAAGCTAGCAAGTTCCACTGCATCAAGCTAATGAGCTCCGCTGCATCAAGCTAGCGAACTCCACTGTATCAAGCTAGCGAGCTCCACTGTATCAAGCTAGCGAGCTCCACCGTATCAAGCTAGCGAGCTCCACTGCATCAAGCTAGCGAGCTCCACTGCATCAAGCTAGCGAGCTCCACTGTATCAAGCTAGCGAGCTCCACTGTATCAAGCTAGCGAGCTCCGCTGCATCAAGCTAGCGAGCTCCACTGTATCAAGCTAGCGAGCTCCGCTGCATCAAGCTAGCGAGCTCCGCTGCATCAAGCTAGCGAGCTCTACTGTATCAAGCTAGCGAGCTCCACTGTATCAAGCTAGCGAGCTCCGCTGCATCAAGCTAGCGAGCTCCGCTGCATCAAGCTAGCGAGTTCCGCTGCATCAAGCTAGCGAGCTCCACTGTATCAAGCTAGCGAGCTCCGCTGTATTAAGCTAACGAGCTCCGCTGCATCAAGCTAGCGAGCTCCGCTGCATCAAGCTAGCGAGTTCCGCTGCATCAAGCTAGCGAGCTCCGCTGCATCATGCTAGCGAGCTCCGCTGTATTAAGCTAGCGAGCTCCGCTGCATCAAGCTAGCGAGCTCCGCTGTATCAAGCTAGTGAGCTCCGCTGCATCAAGCTAGCGAGCTCCACTGCATCAAGCTAGCGAGCTCCGCTGCATCAAGCTAGCGAGCTCCGCTGTATTAAGCTAGCGAGCTCCGCTGCATCAAGCTAGCGAGCTCCGCTGTATTAAGCTAGTGAGCTCTGCTGCATCAAGCTAGCGAGCTCCGCTGTATTAAGCTAGCGAGCTCCGCTGCATCAAGCTAGCGAGCTCCGCTGTATTAAGCTAGTGATCTCCGCTGCATTAAGCTAGCGAGCTCCACTGCATCAAGCTAGCGAGCTCCGCTGCATCAAGCTAGCGAGCTCCGCTGCATCAAGCTAGCGAGCTCCGCTGTATTAAGCTAGCGAGCTCCGCTGCATCAAGCTAGCGAGCTCCACTGCATCAAGCTAGCGAGCTCCGCTGCATCAAGCTAGCGAGCTCCGCTGTATCAAGCTAGCGAGCTCCGCTGCATCAAGCTAGCGAGCTCCGCTGCATCAAGCTAGCGAGCTCCGCTGCATCAAGCTAACAAGTTCTGCTGCATCAAGCTAGCGAGCTCCGCTGCATCAAGCTAGCGAGTTCCGCTGCATCAAGCTAGCGAGCTCCGCTGTATTAAGCTAGCGAGCTCCGCTGCATCAAGCTAGCGAGCTCCGCTGCATTAAGCTAGCGAGCTCCGCTGTATTAAGCTAGCGAGCTCCGCTGCATCAAGCTAGCGAGCTCCGCTGCATCAAGCTAGCGAGCTCCGCTGTATCAAGCTAGCGAGCTCCGCTGTATCAAGCTAGCGAGCTCCGCTGTATTAAGCTAGCGAGCTCCGCTGCATCAAGCTAGCGAGCTCCGCTGCATCAAGCTAGCGAGCTCCGCTGCATCAAGCTAGCGAGCTCCGCTGCATCAAGCTAGCGAGCTCCGCTGCATCAAGCTAGCGAGCTCCGCTGCATCAAGCTAGCGAGCTCCGCTGTATCAAGCCAGCGAGTTCCGCTGCATCAAGCTAGCGAGCTCCGCTGTATCAAGCTAGCGAGCTCCGCTGCATCAAGCTAGCGAGCTCCGCTGTATTAGGCTAGTGAGCTCCGCTGCATCAAGCTAGCGAGCTCCGCTGCATTAAGCTAGCGAGCTCCACTGTATTAAGCTAGCGAGCTCCACTGTATCAAGCTAGCGAGCTCCACTGCATCAAGCTAGCGAGCTCTACTGTATCAAGCTAGCGAGCTCCGCTGTATCAAGCTAGCGAGCTCTACTGTATCAAGCTAGCGAGCTCCGCTGCATCAAGCTAGCGAGCTCCACTGTATCAAGCTAGCGAGCTCTACTGTATCAAGCTAGCGAGCTCCGCTGTATCAAGCTAGCGAGCTCCGCTGTATCAAGCTAGCGAGCTCTACTGTATCAAGCTAGCGAGCTCCGCTGTATCAAGCTAGCGAGCTCGCTGTATAAGCTAGCGAGCTCCGCTGCATCAAGCTAGCGAGCTCCGCTGTATTTAAGCTAGCGAGCTCTGCCTGCATCAAGCTAGCGAGCTCCGCTGTATTAAGCTAGCGAGCTCCGCTGCATCAAGCTAGCGAGCTCCGCTGTATTAAGCTAGTGATCTCCGCTGCATTAAGCTAGCGAGCTCCACTGCATCAAGCTAGCGAGCTCCGCTGCATCAAGCTAGCGAGCTCCACTGCATCAAGCTAGCGAGCTCCGCTGCATCAAGCTAGCGAGCTCCGCTGTATTAAGCTAGCGAGCTCCGCTGCATCAAGCTAGCGAGCTCCACTGCATCAAGCTAGCGAGCTCCGCTGCATCAAGCTAGCGAGCTCCGCTGTATCAAGCTAGCGAGCTCCGCTGCATCAAGCTAGCGAGCTCCGCTGTATTAAGCTAGCGAGCTCCGCTGCATCAAGCTAGCGAGCTCCGCTGCATTAAGCTAGCGAGCTCCTCTGTATTAAGCTAGCGAGCTCCACTGTATCAAGCTAGCGAGCTCCACTGCATCAAGCTAGCGAGCTCCGCTGCATCAAGCTAGCGAGCTCCGCTGCATCAAGCTAGCGAGCTCCGCTGTATCAAGCTAGCGAGCTCCAACTGCATCAAGCTAGCGAGCTCCGCTGCATCAAGCTAGCGAGCTCCACTTATCAAGCTAGCGAGCTCCGCTGCATCAAGCTAGCGAGCTCCGCTGCATCAAAGCTAGCGGCTCCCGCTGCATCAAGCGCTAACGAGTTCTGCTGCATCAAGCTAGCGAGCTCCGCTGCATCAAAAGCTAGCGAGTTCCGCTGCATCAAGCTAGCGAGCTCCGCTGAATATTAAGCTTAAGCGAGCGAGCTCCGCTGCATCAAGCTAGCGAAGCTTAAGCTAGCGAGCTCCGCTGTATTAAGCTAGCGAGCTCCGCTGCATCAAGCTAGCGAGCTCCGCTGCATCAAGCTAGCGAACTCCGCTGCATCAAGCTAGCGAGCTCCGCTGCATCAAGCTAGCGAGCTCCGCTGCATTAAGCTAGCGAGCTCCGCTGTATCAAGCTAGCGAGCTCTGCTGTATCAAGCTAGCGAGCTCCACTGTATCAAGCTAGCGAGCTCCGCTGAATTAAGCTAGCGAGCTCCGCTGCATTAAGCTAGCGAGCTCCGCTGCATCAAGCTAGCGAGCTCCGCTGTATCAAGCTAGCGAGCTCCGCTGCATTAAGCTAGCGAACTCCGGTGCATCAAGCTAGCGAGCTCCGCTGCATCAAGCTAGCGAGCTCCGCTGCATTAAGCTAGCGAGCTCCGCTGTATCAAGCTAGCGAGCTCTGCTGTATCAAGCTAGCGAGCTCCGCTGTATCAAGCTAGCGAGCTCTGCTGTATCAAGCTAGCGAGCTCCGCTGTATCAAGCTAGCGAGCTCCGCTGCATCAAGCTAGCGAGCTCCGCTGTATCAAGCTAGCGAGCTCCGCTGTATCAAGCTAGCGAGCTCTGCTGTATCAAGCTAGCGAGCTCCACTGCATCAAGCTAGCGAGCTCCACTGTATTAAGCTAGCGAGCTCCGCTGCATCAAGCTAGCGAGCTCCGCTGCATCAAGCTAGCGAGCTCCACTGTATTAAGCTAGCGAGCTCCGCTGCATCGAGCTAGCGAGCTCCGCTGCATCAAGCTAGCGAGCTCCGCTGCATCAAGCTAACGAGCTCCGCTGCATCAAGCTAACGAGCTCCGCTGCATCAAGCTAGCGAGCTCCGCTGCATCAAGCTAGCGAGCTCTGCTGTATCAAGCTAGCGAGCTCCGCTGCATCAAGCTAGCGAGCTCCGCTGTATCAAGCTAGCGAGCTCCGCTGTATTAAGCTAGCGAGCTCCGCTGCTTCAAGCTAGCGAGCTCCACTGTATTAAGCTAGTGAGCTCCGCTGTATTAAGCTAGCGAGCTCCGCTGCATCAAGCTAGCGAGCTCCGCTGTATTAAGCTAGCGAGCTCCGCTGCATCAAGCTAGCGAGCTCCGCTGCATTAAGCTAGCGAGCTCCGCTGCATCAAGCTAGCGAACTCCGCTGCATCAAGCTAGCGAGCTCCGCTGCATCAAGCTAGCGAGCTCCGCTGCATTAAGCTAGCGAGCTCCGCTGTATCAAGCTAGCGAGCTCTGCTGTATCAAGCTAGCGAGCTCCACTGTATCAAGCTAGCGAGCTCCACTGCATCAAGCTAGCGAGCTCCACTGTATTAAGCTAGCGAGCTCCGCTGCATCAAGCTAGCGAGCTCCGCTGTATCAAGCTAGCGAGCTCCGCTGTATTAAGCTAGCGAGCTCCGCTGCTTCAAGCTAGCGAGCTCCACTGTATTAAGCTAGTGAGCTCCGCTGTATTAAGCTAGCGAGCTCCGCTGCATCAAGCTAGCGAGCTCCACTGTATCAAGCTAGCGAGCTCCGCTGCATCAAGCTAGCGAGCTCTGCTGTATCAAGCTAGCGAGCTCCGCTGTATCAAGCTAGCGAGCTCCGCTGTATTAAGCTAGCGAGCTCCGCTGCATCAAGCTAGCGAGCTCCACTGTATTAAGCTAGCGAGCTCCGCTGTATCAAGCTAGCGAGCTCCGCTGTATCAAGATAGCGAGCTCCACTGTATCAAGCTAGCGAGCTCCGCTGTATCAAGCTAGCGAGCTCCGCTGCATCAAGCTAGCGAGCTCCGCTGCATCAAGCTAACGATCTCCGCTGCATCAAGCTAACGAGCTCCGCTGCATCAAGCTAGCGAGCTCCGCTGCATCAAGCTAGCGAGCTCTGCTGTATCAAGCTAGCGAGCTCCGCTGCATCAAGCTAGCGAGCTCCGCTGTATCAAGCTAGCGAGCTCCGCTGTATTAAGCTAGCGAGCTCCGCTGCATCAAGCTAGCGAGCTCCACTGTATTAAGCTAGCGAGCTCCGCTGTATCAAGCTAGCGAGCTCCGCTGTATCAAGATAGCGAGCTCCACTGTATCAAGCTAGCGAGCTCCGCTGTATCAAGCTAGCGAGCTCCGCTGCATCAAGCTAGCGAGCTCCGCTGCATCAAGCTAACGATCTCCGCTGCATCAAGCTAACGAGCTCCGCTGCATCAAGCTAGCGAGCTCCGCTGCATCAAGCTAGCGAGCTCTGCTGTATCAAGCTAGCGAGCTCCGCTGCATCAAGCTAGCGAGCTCCGCTGTATCAAGCTAGCGAGCTCCGCTGTATTAAGCTAGCGAGCTCCGCTGCATCAAGCTAGCGAGCTCCACTGTATCAAGCTAGCGAGCTCCGCTGTATCAAGCTAGCGAGCTCCGCTGTATCAAGCTAGCGAGCTCCGCTGCATCAAGCTAGCGAGCTCCGCTGTGTCAAGCTAGCGAGCTCTGCTGTATCAAGCTAGCGAGCTCCGCTGTATCAAGCTAGCGAGCTCCGCTGCATCAAGCTAGCGAGCTCTGCTGTATCAAGATAGCGAGCTCCGCTGTATCAAGCTAGCGAGCTCCGCTGTATCAAGCTAGCGAGCTCCGCTGCATCAAGCTAGCGAGCTCCGCTGTATCAAGCTAGCGAGCTCTGCTGTATCAAGCTAGCGAGCTCCGCTGCATCAAGCTGGCGAGCTCTGCTGTATCAAGATAGCGAGCTCCGCTGTATCAAGCTAGCGAGCTCCGCTGTATCAAGCTAGCGAGCTCTGCTGTATCAAGCTAGCGAGCTCTGCTGTATCAAGCTAGCGAGCTCCGCTGCATCAAGCTAGCGAGCTCCGCTGTATCAAGCTAGCGAGCTCCGCTGTATCAAGCTAGCGAGCTCCGCTGCATCAAGCTAGCGAGCTCCGCTGTATCAAGCTAGCGAGCTCTGCTGTATCAAGCTAGCGAGCTCCGCTGCATCAAGCTGGCGAGCTCTGCTGTATCAAGATAGCGAGCTCCGCTGTATCAAGCTAGCGAGCTCCACTGTATCAAGCTAGCGAGCTCCGCTGTATCAAGCTAGCGAGCTCTGCTGTATCAAGCTAGCGAGCTCCGCTGCATCAAGCTAGCGAGCTCCGCTGTATTAAGCAAGCGAGCTCCGCTGTATCAAGCTAGCGAGCTCCGCTGTATCAAGCTAGCGAGCTCCGCTGCATCAAGCTAGCGAGCTCCGCTGTATCAAGCTAGCGAGCTCTGCTGTATCAAGCTAGCGAGCTCCGCTGCATTAAGCTGGCGAGCTCCGCTGTATCAAGCTAGCGAGCTCCGCTGTATCAAGCTAGCGAGCTCCGCTGTATCAAGCTAGCGAGCTCCGCTGCATCAAGCTAGCGAGCTCCGCTGTATCAAGCTAGCGAGCTCTGCTGTATCAAGCTAGCGAGCTCCACTGCATCAAGCTAGCGAGCTCCGCTGTATCAAGCTAGCGAGCTCCGCTGTATCAAGCTAGCGAGCTCTGCTGTATCAAGCTAGCGAGCTCTGCTGTATCAAGCTAGCGAGCTCCGCTGCATTAAGCTGGCGAGCTCCACTGCATCAAGCTAGCGAGCTCCGCTGTATCAAGCTAGCGAGCTCCGCTGTATCAAGCTAGCGAGCTCCGCTGTATCAAGCTAGCGAGCTCCGCTGCATCAAGCTAGCGAGCTCCGCTGTATTAAGCAAGCGAGCTCCGCTGTATCAAGCTAGCGAGCTCCGCTGTATCAAGCTAGCGAGCTCCGCTGCATTAAGCTAGCGAGCTCCGCTGCATTAAGCTAGCGAGCTCCGCTGCATTAAGCTAGCGAGCTCCGCTGCATCAAGCTAGCGAGCTCCACTGCATCAAGCTAGCGAGCTCCGCTGTATCAAGCTAGCGAGCTCCGCTGCATTAAGCTAGCGAGCTCCGCTGTATTAAGCAAGCGAGCTCCGCTGTATCAAGCTAGCGAGCTCCGCTGTATCAAGCTAGCGAGCTCTGCTGTATCAAGCTAGCGAGCTCCGCTGTATCAAGCTAGCGAGCTCCGCTGTATCAAGCTAGCGAGCTCCGCTGTATCAAGCTAGCGAGCTCCGCTGTATCAAGCTAGCGAGCTCCGCTGTATCAAGCTAGCGAGCTCCGCTGTATCAAGCTAGCGAGCTCCGCTGTATCAAGCTAGCGAGCTCCGCTGCATTAAGCTAGCGAGCTCCGCTGCATTAAGCTAGCGAGCTCCGCTGCATTAAGCTAGCGAGCTCCGCTGCATCAAGCTAGCCAGCTCCGCTGTATCAAGCTAGCGAGCTCCGCTGCATTAAGCTAGCGAGCTCCGCTGCATTAAGCTAGCGAGCTCCGCTGCATTAAGCTAGCGAGCTCCGCTGCATCAAGCTAGCGAGCTCCGCTGTATCAAGCTAGCGAGCTCCGCTGTATCAAGCTAGCGAGCTCCGCTGCATCAAGCTAGCGAGCTCCGCTGCATCAAGCTAGCGAGCTCCGCTGCATCAAGCTAGCGAGCTCCGCTGTATCAAGCTAGCGAGCTCCGCTGTATTAAGCTAGCGAGCTCCGCTGCATCAAGCTAGCGAGCTCCGCTGCATCAAGCTAGCGAGCTCCGCTGCATCAAGCTAGCGAGCTCCGCTGTATCAAGCTAGCGAGCTCCGCTGCATTAAGCTAGCGAGCTCCGCTGTATTAAGCTAGCGAGCTCCGCTGCATCAAAACGTTCATCATTCTGATCTCCGATCATTATGAATCCTCTCATGACTCATTTATCTATTTTGTTCTGGAGAACATGGTCAAAGACGAGCGGCTCCACCGGCGCTGGAGGTTCTGCTCGGCGGTCCGGCGGGTCACAGGGGGCGCCGTTAACACCAGCAGAGCGGCAGAACACGTCTGAGGCTTTGTACAGATGATCCTGAAGAGCGTCCAGATGAGGATGTCAAACCTACGGAGGGAGAGGGCGAGAGAGGGTGAGGGAGGGAGAGAGAGAGAGAGAGAGAGAGAGAGAGAGGGAGAGAGAGAGAGAGAGAGAGAGAGAGAGAGAGGGAGGAGAGAGAGAGAGAGAGAGAGAGGGAGAGAGAGAGAGGACAGTGCAGAAATGAGGATGAGTGGAGTTTAATTATCAGCCCTGGAGAATCTCTGGTGGAGCTCAGACCGAACATGGATGTTCTCTAATTGGCTCTTTGGTGGGAAGAGGAGAGAGGAGGAAACTGGAACAGACAGGAAGAAGAGGAGGAGGAGGAGGAGGAGGAGGAGGAGGAGGAGAGGAGGAGGAGGAGGAGAGGAGGATGTTTAGAAAGAGCAGATTTAAGAGAGACATAATCTCATCCTTCCTCTATCTGTTAAATCCAAACAGTTAAAGTTCTGATGAGTTCTGAATATGAACGGTCCAGGAAAACGAGCTTCACTCCTAAAGCTGCTCTCCTTCACTGAACAGAACAGATTCATAACAAAAACATGGAGATTATTTGAATGAGATTTTTACCAGAATGTGTTTAAAGTGTGACAGAAACTCTTCAAATGAGTTGAAATCCAATAAAACCTGATTCAGATTTTCAATAATCAAACTGAACTTTTATTTCCTGACAGCTTCTGTCTGTGATGACGTCAGTCTGAAGAACCAGCAGAGTTTCTGTTTTAAGTCTCTGAGAAAAACCTGAAGGAGCTTCAGGAAGAAAAGCACCAGAAGATATGAATGTTTGTGAGACTGGATCTAAAAACCAAACATGGAACATTAAACTCAATCCTATAAAACACACCTGACCAGGTAAATGTTTACTCAACTCTCTAAAAATACATTTTAAAACTGTAACTTTTTAACATGATTATGAATAATAAAAATATTATTCCAGAATAATTCAACCTTAAATAACTTTCATCATTTTAATCTCTATAAAAAGTTAAAAATGATCAAGATGACAAATAAACGGATCTGGAGGGCCGGATCCGGCCCCCGGGCCGTGACTCTGATACGACCAGATGATTCTGGTCCACGTCTCACTGACGTGTTCAGGAGGTTTTCCTGCAGAGATGAGGAGGACTCGGTTGCCATGACGCTCCGAGGAGGAGGAGGACAGGAGGGAATGCTAAGAGGACCTAAATAAGGAGCAGGAGAGATGGATGAGGGGAGGGGGGGGGGGGTGACAGAGATGGATGGAGTGAGGAGTCCGGCTGAACGGGAGGGAGACGCCTCACAGAGGAGATCTGAGGAGGAGGAGGAGGAGGGAAAGAGGAGCTCTCTGATTGGACGGCAGATTCAGACTGAACACCCCGAGACCCCCCAGGAGGAGAAACCAGACCAGCTCAGCCCCCCCCTCAAGGATGGTGACATTATTCTCGGCGTCGCTCTGATCAATACCTGTGACGGCGTATTGGTGATCAATCACAGTGACAGCCCAGAATCGATCCACTCATTCAGATGTGACATAAACAAGAACCCGGGATCAATACGCCGGCCCAGAATGCACTGCAACACAAACAGTCTGCGTCTCAATTAACTGCTGCGCCGGCGTGCACGTCCCTGCACGTCCATGCACGTGCACGCGCAGGGACGTGCACGCGCATGGACGTGCACTCCGTAATGATCTTTGGTTGAAGCGGAGCCGCTGGTTTCTGATGACATCATCAACAGGAAGTCAGATCAGAGTCGACGCGGCGTCAAACCAATCAGAGAGTTCCTTCATGAGAGATTAGAGCTAATTATGAACCCTCCGCCGTATGCCGGCTGCAAAACCAGGAGGTCCACAAACGCAGGCGGTCATTTGAGGTCAGAGGTCACATCCTGAAGGTTTGATCCCTGATGGATCTAATCGGATCAGTCGGACGCAGGAACACGGTTACAACCAGACCGCTAACCCGCCGCCGGCGCCTTCGGGAGGACAGAGCAATGAGGGGATCGAGCGGCTTCCCACTCCACCACAGCAAGAAAACAAACTGATCGATGATTTTTCTACTTCCTGTTCCTCTTTCATCATCAATAAAACAAACAAACAAACAAACAAACAAACAACAGAATCTCTTAAACTGCTTCCTTTGTGATTTTTGTTCATTTCTTCCTTTCAGAATAAAATAAAATCATTTTATGGATCAAATAAGAAACTTTTATTGGTTGATTTTTATTGTTTGTATTTATTGATGATTGTGACTTTAGAATTCACGTTAAGGTTGATTGAAGGATGCTGCAGAGCATCAGCCCGCCGCCGCCGTGAGCCGCCCGCCCGTCACGGAGCGAGGGAGGGAAACGGACCGCGAGCGAGCGAGCGAGCGAGCAGGTGTCAGGTGTGAAGACGATGACGTCCGGTTATCCTCCATCACCCCGCCGTGTTCCTCCGTGACCTCCGTGTCGGCGCCGGCGCCCCAGCTCTGCTTCGTCGCTTCACGGCGTCGTGGATCGTGAACGTGAAACGGGATGAGGAACAGGAGAGGGAATGTTTCAACAGTGAAGTATGTCTGTGGATCTGCAGGAATGAAAGGAAACAGAGAGGGGGAGGGGGGGGGGGTAAGTATTCAGTCAGCAAGAAGGAAAAGACGAGACTCATCACCTCAACTATGAGAGACGGAATCCAGAAGATCACATCGTTTGATTTTAATCAAAAATATGATCAAATTATGGTGAAAAAATAAGTATGTGGTCATCATCTGCTCTAGAGGAGATCTGATGGAGGAATGGACCAAACATCTCTGCTCTAGAGGAGATCTGATGGAAGAATGGACCAAAACATCTCTGATCTAGAGGAGATCTGATGGAGGAATGACAAAACATCTCTCTCTAGAGGAGATCTGATGAGGAATGGACCAAACATCTCTGCTCTAGAGGAGATCTGATGGAAGAATGGACCAAAACATCTCTGATCTAGAGGAGATCTGATGAGGAATGGACAAAACATCTCTGCTCTAGAGGAGATCTGATGGAGGAATGGACCAAACATCTCTGCTCTAGAGGAGATCTGATGGAAGAATGGACCAAAACATCTCTGATCTAGAGGAGATCTGATGGAGGAATGGACAAAACATCTCTGCTCTAGAGGAGATCTGATGGAGGAATGGACCAAACATCTCTGCTCTAGAGGAGATCTGATGGAGGAATGGACCAAACATCTCTGCTTTAGAGGAGATCTGATGGAGGAATGGACCAAACATCTCTGCTCTAGAGGAGATCTGATGGAGGAATGGACCAAACATCTCTGCTCTAGAGGAGATCTGATGGAGGATGGACCAAACATCTCTGCTCTAGAGGAGATCTGATGGAGGAATGGACCAAACATCTCTGCTTTAGAGGAGATCTGATGGAGGAATGGACCAAACATCTCTGCTCTAGAGGAGATCTGATGGAGGAATGGACCAAACATCTCTGATCTATGGGAGATCTGATGGAGGAATGGACCAAACATCTCTGATCTAGAGGAGATCTGATGGAGGAATGAACCAAACATCTCTGCTCTAGAGGAGATCTGATGGAGGAATGGACCAAACATCTCTGCTCTAGAGGAGATCTGATGGAGGAATGGACCAAACATCTCTGATCTAGAGGAGATCTGATGGAGGAATGGACCAAACATCTCTGCTCTAGAGGAGATCTGATGGAGGAATGGACCAAACATCTCTGATCTAGAGGAGATCTGATGGAGGAATGGACCAAACATCTCTGATCTATGGGAGATCTGATAGAGGAATGGACCAAACATCTCTGCTGTAGAGGAGATCTGATGGAGGAATGGACCAAACATCTCTGCTGTAGAGGAGATCTGATGGAGGAATGGACCAAACATCTCTGCTCTCGAGGAGATCTGATGGAGGAATGGACCAAACATCTCTGCTCTAGAGGAGATCTGATGGAAGAATGGACCAAACATCTCTGCTCTAGAGGAGATCTGATGGAAGAATGGACCAAACATCTCTGCTGTAGAGGAGATCTGATGGAGGAATGGACCAAACATCTCTGCTGTAGAGGAGATCTGATGGAGGAATGGACCAAACATCTCTGCTGTAGAGGAGATCTGATGGAGGAATGGACCAAACATCTCTGCTCTAGAGGAGATCTGATGGAGGAATGGACCAAACATCTCTGATCTAGAGGAGATCTGATGGAAGAATGGACCAAACATCTCTGCTCTAGAGGAGATCTGATGGAAGAATGGACCAAACATCTCTGCTGTAGAGGAGATCTGATGGAGGAATGGACCAAACATCTCTGCTGTAGAGGAGATCTGATGGAGGAATGGACCAAACATCTCTGCTCTAGAGGAGATCTGATGGAGGAATGGACCAAACATTTCTGCTCTAGAGGAGATCTGATGGAGGAATGGACCAAAACATCTCTGCTCTAGAGGAGATCTGATGGAGGAATGGACCAAACATCTCTGCTTTAGAGGAGATCTGATGGAGGAATGGACCAAACATCTCTGCTCTAGAGGAGATCTGATGGAAGAATGGACCAAACATCTCTGCTCTAGAGGAGATCTGATGGAAGAATGGACCAAACATCTCTGCTCTAGAGGAGATCTGATGGAAGAATGGACCAAACATCTCTGCTCTAGAGGAGATCTGATGGAAGAATGGACCAAACATCTCTGCTGTAGAGGAGATCTGATGGAGGAATGGACCAAACATCTCTGCTGTAGAGGAGATCTGATGGAGGAATGGACCAAACATCTCTGCTGTAGAGGAGATCTGATGGAAGAATGGACCAAACATCTCTGCTCTAGAGGAGATCTGATGGAAGAATGGACCAAACATCTCTGCTGTAGAGGAGATCTGATGGAGGAATGGACCAAACATCTCTGCTCTAGAGGAGATCTGATGGAGGAATGGACCAAACATCTCTGCTCTAGAGGAGATCTGATGGAGGAATGGACCAAACATCTCTGATCTAGAGGAGATCTGATGGAGGAATGGACCAAACATCTCTGCTCTAGAGGAGATCTGATGGAGGAATGGACCAAACATCTCTGCTCTAGAGGAGATCTGATGGAGGAATGGACCAAACATCTCTGCTGTAGAGGAGATCTGATGGAAGAATGGACCAAACATCTCTGCTGTAGAGGAGATCTGATGGAGGAATGGACCAAACATCTCTGCTGTAGAGGAGATCTGATGGAAGAATGGACCAAACATCTCTGCTGTAGAGGAGATCTGATGGAGGAATGGACCAAACATCTCTGCTGTAGAGGAGATCTGATGGAAGAATGGACCAAACATCTCTGCTCTAGAGGAGATCTGATGGAGGAATGGACCAAACATCTCTGCTCTAGAGGAGATCTGATGGAGGAATGGACCAAACATCTCTGATCTAGAGGAGATCTGATGGAGGAATGGACCAAACATCTCTGCTCTAGAGGAGATCTGATGGAGGAATGGACCAAACATCTCTGCTCTAGAGGAGATCTGATGGAGGAATGGACCAAACATCTCTGATCTAGAGGAGATCTGATGGAGGAATGGACCAAACATCTCTGCTCTAGAGGAGATCTGATGGAGGAATGGACCACAACATCTCTGCTCTAGAGGAGATCTGATGGAGGAATGGACCAAACATCTCTGCTCTAGAGGAGATCTGATGGAGGAATGGACCAAACATCTCTGATCTAGAGGAGATCTGATGGAGGAATGGACCAAACATCTCTGCTCTAGAGGAGATCTGATGGAGGAATGGACCAAAACATCTCTGCTCTAGAGGAGATCTGATGGAGGAATGGACCAAACATCTCTGCTCTAGAGGAGATCTGATGGAGGAATGGACCAAACATCTCTGATCTAGAGGAGATCTGATGGAGGAATGGACCAAACATCTCTGCTCTAGAGGAGATCTGATGGAGGAATGGACCAAACATCTCTGCTGTAGAGGAGATCTGATGGAGGAATGGACCAAACATCTCTGCTCTAGAGGAGATCTGATGGAGGAATGGACCAAACATCTCTGATCTAGAGGAGATCTGATGGAGGAATGGACCAAACATCTCTGCTCTAGAGGAGATCTGATGGAGGAATGGACCAAACATCTCTGATCTAGAGGAGATCTGATGGAGGAATGGACCAAACATCTCTGCTCTAGAGGAGATCTGATGGAGGAATGGACCAAACATCTCTGATCTAGAGGAGATCTGATGGAGGAATGGACCAAACATCTCTGCTCTAGAGGAGATCTGATGGAGGAATGGACCACAACATCTCTGCTCTAGAGAGATCTGATGGAGGAATGGACCAAACATCTCTGCTCTAGAGGAGATCTGATGGAGGAATGGACCAAACATCTCTGATCTAGAGGAGATCTGATGGAGGAATGGACCAAACATCTCTGCTCTAGAGGAGATCTGATGGAGGAATGGACCAAACATCTCTGCTCTAGAGGAGATCTGATGGAGGAATGGACCAAACATCTCTGCTCTAGAGGAGATCTGATGGAAGAATGGACCAAACATCTCTGATCTAGAGGAGATCTGATGGAGGAATGGACCAAACATCTCTGCTCTAGAGGAGATCTGATGGAGGAATGGACCAAACATCTCTGCTCTAGAGGAGATCTGATGGAGGAATGGACCAAACATCTCTGCTCTAGAGGAGATCTGATGGAGGAATGGACCAAACATCTCTGCTCTAGAGGAGATCTGATGGAGGAATGGACCAAACATCTCTGCTCTAGAGGAGATCTGATGGAGGAATGGACCAAACATCTCTGCTCTAGAGGAGATCTGATGGAGGAATGGACCAAACATCTCTGCTCTAGAGGAGATCTGATGGAGGAATGGACCAAACATCTCTGCTCTAGAGGAGATCTGATGGAGGAATGGACCAAACATCTCTGCTCTAGAGGAGATCTGATGGAGGAATGGACCAAACGTGTCCGCCTTCATTACCAACAGAGTTTATACCAAAGAATTAAGATGAACTTTAGTTTTTGACCAGATTCTTTTCTCATCATAATTTACTGATAAATTTTTTAAAAATCAGAGTTTTGTGATTTTTTTCTCTCGTATTTGATGATGAACGTTACAGACCTCTCATCTTCTTAATGAGAGAACATACACACTCAGTGAATGACTGAATACTTTCTGTTCCACTCTTTCTGTTGGACCACCTCCTCCCAGAACAGATGAAATGATAGTAATGAACTCTTCCTTCATTTCTGGATCCAATCATCTGCTCTGGATGAAGTTAAACTGACTCGTGTCTCTGGAGATACAACAGAGGATTTTACAAACATTTGTTCATTTGAGAAATATCTTTGATGTTTAAGTTGAAAACGTTCACATTTATTCTGCTGTTCTGATAAATGAATAAACTGATTTCTTGATGTTTTGCTTCAGAAACAGGAAGAAGTTTTTACAGCGTTTCTATCAAACGATTGGTCGACAGTTATGACATCATCATGTTTTGATTCTTTTACTGATAACATTCATGTGGTGAGCATGAGAACACATGACAGATGATGCTCTAGGACACATTCTATAGATCTAGATGATAATGAAGCCTCTCAGATCCTGGAAGGTCAGAATGTGTCTGAACGCCGGATGAAGAGCTCCGCCCCCACCGCGGCTGCAGGGACGATGGAAATGAGGGGATTTGGGGTTGAAAGGTTTCCCTGTCACCGGGTGTGACGGGGTTGAAGCCGTCCCCGAGGCGGCGGCGGCGGCGGCGGTCTGAGTCTGAAGCTGCAGCTTCACTGGAGTCTCTCTCTGCTCTCTTCTTCAGCTCTGCTCAGAAATACTCGGCCTTGTGTCCGGACCCCCAGAGGGCTGCCCCCCCTCCCCCCAGCTCTCTCATACTGTTTATTAAGCAGTTTTACAGTCATTCCCCCCCCCCGTTTCCTGCTGAATCAGTTTTCTAGACTCGCTTTGTGAAAGTTTTTTAAACATTCTGGATCGTCTTCAAGATTAAACTGGAATGAGGGGCGGGGGGGGGGGATGACCCTCATCCTCGGCTGCTGCTATGGTTACATAAAGGGAAGGTAGCCCATAATAATCCCACAAGATAGATGTCCTCATAACCTGCAGAGGGTCATGTGACCACAGAGGATCCATCAGCCGCCATTCTGAAGCTGAAGAGAAGTTGAAGAGAAGCTGAAGAGAAGTTGAAGAGAAGCTGAAGAGAAGCTGGAGAGAAGCTTAAGAGAAGCTGGAGAGAAGCTTAAGAGAAGCTGGAGAGAAGCTGAAGAGAAGCTGAAGAGAAGCTGGAGAGAAGCTTAAGAGAAGCTGGAGAGAAGCTGAAGAGAAGCTGAAGAGAAGCTGAAGAGAAGCTGAAGAGAAGCTGCAGAGAAGCTGAAGAGAAGCTGAAGAGAAGCTGAAGAGAAGCTGAAGAGAAGCTGAAGAGAAGCTGGAGAGAAGCTTAAGAGAAGCTGGAGAGAAGCTTAAGAGAAGCTGGAGAGAAGCTGAAGAGAAGCTGCAGAGAAGCTGAAGAGAAGCTGAAGAGAAGCTGAAGAGAAGCTGAAAAGAAGCTGAAGAGAAGCTGGAGAGAAGCTTAAGAGAAGCTGAGAGAGAAGCTTAAGAGAAGCTGAAAAGAAGCTGAAGAGAAGCTGGAGAGAAGCTGAAGAGAAGCTGAAGAGAAGCTGCAGAGAAGCTGAAGAGAAGCTGAAGAGAAGCTGAAGAGAAGCTGAAAAGAAGCTGAAGAGAAGCTGGAGAGAAGCTTAAGAGAAGCTGCAGAGAAGCTGAAGAGAAGCTGAAGAGAAGCTGAAGAGAAGCTGAAAGAAGCTGAAGAGAAGCTGGAGAGAAGCTTAGAGAAGCTGGAGAGAAGCTTAAGAGAAGCTGAAAAGAAGCTGAAGAGAAGCTGGAGAGAAGCTTAAGAGAAGCTGGAGAGAAGCTGAAGAGAAGCTGCAGAGAAGCTGAAGAGAAGCTGAAGAGAAGCTGAAGAGAAGCTGAAAAGAAGCTGAAGAGAAGCTGGAGAGAAGCTTAAGAGAAGCTGGAGAGAAGCTTAAGAGAAGCTGAAAAGAAGCTGAAGAGAAGCTGGAGAGAAGCTGAAGAGAAGCTGAAGAGAAGCTGAAGAGAAGCTGGAGAGAAGCTGAAGAGAAGCTGGAGAGAAGCTGAAGAGAAGCTGAAGAGAAGCTGGAGAGAAGCTGAAGAGAAGCTGAAGAGAAGCTGAAGAGAAGCTGGAGAGAAGCTGAAGAGAAGCTGAAGAGAAGCTGAAGAGAAGCTGGAGAGAAGCTGAAGAGAAGCTGGAGAGAAGCTGAAGAGAAGCTGAAGAGAAGCTGCAGAGAAGCTGAAGAGAAGCTGAAGAGAAGCTGCAGAGAAGCTGAAGAGAAGCTGCAGAGAAGCTGGAGAGAAGCTGAAGAGAAGCTGGAGAGAAGCTGAAGAGAAGCTGGAGAGAAGCTGAAGAGAAACTGAAGAGAAGCTGGAGAGAAGCTGAAGAGAAGCTGAAGAGAAGCTGCAGAGAAGCTGGAGAGAAGCTGAAGAGAAGCTGGAGAGAAGCTGAAGAGAAGCTGGAGAGAAGCTGAAGAGAAACTGAAGAGAAGCTGGAGAGAAGCTGAAGAGAAGCTGAAGAGAAGCTGAAGAGAAGCTGCAGAGAAGCTGGAGAGAAGCTGAAGAGAAGCTGAAGAGAAGCTGGAGAGAAGCTGCAGAGAAGCTGAAGAGAGCTGAAGAGAAGCTGGAGAGAAGCTGAAGAGAAGCTGAGAGAAGCTGAGAGAAGCTGAAGCTGGAGAAGCTGAAGAGAAACTGAAGAGAAGCTGGAGAGAAGCTGAAGAGAAGCTGAAGAGAAGCTGAAGAGAAGCTGCAGAGAAGCTGGAGAGAAGCTGAAGAGAAGCTGAAGAGAAGCTGCAGAGAAGCTGAAGAGAAGCTGCAGAGAAGCTGGAGAGAAGCTGAAGAGAAGCTGCAGAGAAGCTGAAGAGAAGCTGCAGAGAAGCTGGAGAGAAGCTGAAGAGAAGCTGAAGTGAAGCTGGAGAGAAGCTGAAGAGAAGGTGCAGAGAAGCTGGAGAGAAGCTGAAGTGAAGCTGAAGAGAAGCTGAAGAGAAGCTGAAGAGAAGCTGAAGAGAAGCTGAAGAGAAGCTGAAGAGAAGCTGAAGAGAAGCTGAAGAGAAGCTGCTTCTCTGCTGCTTCTCTGCATTCCTGCTGACATCTTTCCCTGTTCACCTGTGGAGACCCAAAGGGGAGGGGCCTGTTCCAGGAGCGTCTGTGAGTGGACGTAGTGCTCCCTGGACAGAAGGTCACCATCAAACATCCGGCGGCGAGGACGGTCGGAACACGCTAAATCAGCGGCGAGGGGGGCGGGGCTTTAATGTGCTGTTGTCATGTGACAAACAGGATTTCTGGCAGCATGTTGTCTTCTCACGGCTCTCTTCCTGTTAAAGCTGCAGGAATTAAATCAAACTTTATTTATAAAAACCTTCAAACAACAAGAAGACAAAGAGAGTCTCAGACAGAAGCTTCATCCTGATGGAGACTGGTGGATGCAGAAGAAGTTCATCTAACCACAGCTTCACCAGCTCTCTGCGTTGCTATGGTTACCAGCTTTAATGAAGGCATCATTAATTAGCTGAGGAGGAAAACTGCCGCCGTTCCTTTAAGACTGTTTGATGTTTTCTAGTGTGAATCATCAGCGAGCTGCTCGCCGTCTGCAACACGGAGAAGAGGAATCTCCAAAAGAGATGAGGAGATCCTAGAGCAGGAGAACATAGAGCAGGAGATCATAGAGCTGGAGATCCTAGAGCTGGAGAACATAGAGCAGAAGATGCTAGAGCAGAAGATCCTAGAGCAGGAGAACCTAGAGCAGGAGATCCTAGAGCAGGAGATCCTAGAGCAGGAGATCCTAGAGCAGGAGATCCTAGAGCTGGAGATCATAGAGCAGAAGATCATAGAGCAGAAGATCCTAGAGCAGGAGATCCTAGAGCAGAAGATCCTAGAGCAGGAGATCATAGAGCAGGAGAATTGGAATAATTCTGCGTCTGCCGAACACGGAGAGACAATCTTCACGTCTAAACGTCCTGCTGCTCGCCGTGTTTCCTGGGTTTGACCTTTAACCTTTTAGTGACACACAAACATAGCTGAACGCCCCCCTCCCCCTCCCTCACCCCGTTTGAGACCCGGATCACAGAGACGGATGAGTCTGTCGTCTCCTGATCTGCTGCCTTGTTCAGACACCCCCCCCCCTCCTCCTGCTCCTCCTCCTGCTCCTCATGCTGCTCCTCCTGCTGCTCCTCCTGGAGCTCCTCTCCTCCACACAGATGGTTCCAGTGACTCCTCCGAGTCTTAATTATTCCCTCAATTACTGAGGGAACGTCTGCAGTTAAAGCTGCCGGTTCCTCGGCGCCGCGCGGCTCCACGTTCGTTGGCTCCACCTGATCCAGGTGCGCTGGGGTTCACGGTTCTCCGTCCCGTTTCTGTCTCACCTCAAACGCGTCAGAGACGCTCTGGAGGGAATTAACACCATTTATTTCCCAAACCTCACCAGGGATTCCCGATGATGGACGGAGCCTCGCTGTCGGCACAAGCTGGAAAACTCTCTGGAAGTTCAGGAATCTGATCTTCTGATGACGTTCAGTCAAAATCTTCTGGTTATTAAAAGTTAGTTCCACTTTTTCCCACTTCAGACGAGAACATGAGAGATGATCAATCAAACTGATGACCCAGACCTGGTGCTGGTTCTTGGTCACCGCGTCCGGTACCGCGTCCTGGGGGTTGGTCCGGGATTTAACGGGAACAAGTGCAGCGGGGCAGCTGGGATATCTGCCCCCCTGAACAGAGTACACAGGTGCATTCTGGGGCATTAGCCCCCCCACAGACCCCTACCATCATAAATCTATTGTGAAAACTCCATCAACGTTCATCCAGATCAAATCCAGAAGAAAACCAAACTCTCTGGGATTTGATCCGTTTCTGTTCATGTGAAGTTTCAGCTGTTTGAATGAAACACGATGAAACGTTTCTGCTTCTGCTAGAACTTCAGACTCCTCACAGTGATTGACAGGCTGACAGACACGGCGCCGCGTTACTGTGATGTGAAACAATAATGAAGAACACAAAGTGATTCATTCATTAATGGGAGGAGAATTATCAGCTGCATGATGTCATGTTTACCAGCTTTAATGAATTAGGAAAATTAGTGAAGCGGCTGAAACGCCGAGAGAGGAAATCCGATCTGCTGGCTTATCTCTGTCCTGCAGCGCTCAGTCACACAATGCCAGTCAGTCAGTCAGTCAGACTTCAGGACACCCCCCCCCCCCCCTCGAGGGTCTAATCCTCTCAGAGATGCTAAACTGACTTCATGACAAACAAAAATTCATCTTAAAGGTTTGAAGGTTTGAATCAAATGTCGTGATATGAGATTTCCTCCTTTGATCCTGGAGGAGGGCGGAGCTTTCCTGGTCAGAACCCGACATCCAGCCTGCAGAGAGGGACCGGTCGGATGACTGCGACGGTCTGAGATGTGATCAGTGGATTCTGGTACCGTGGTCACAGGCTGCAGGTTCTTGCGTTTGGGCTCAAACAGTCTTTTGGTTCTGTTTGTCACAGATCAGAACCATCAAGACCTGCAAAGTTCTGTCAATCAAAATCTACTTTATTTGTGTTTTTGTGGATGTTAAGACTTTCATTTATTAAAATGTAGATTTTAATCATTTACTAAAGTTGATTTATGAAAGTCTCATTTTTCTGTTTAATTATTTCAAGTTCTGACAGGAAAACAGACAAGTTCCTTTCAAAATAAAACACATCCGTGTTCAAAAAGACCGTCCTGCTGTAGTAGAAATAAGAATACAAGAAAGGCAACATTCCATGATCAAATCAATTCAATTTAAGTAAATTAAAGTCAAATCAAATCCGGTCTGGTCCGGTTCAGTACGGTCCAGTAAGGACTGGTCCAGTCCAGTACGGTCCAGTAAGGAGTGGTCCGGTCCAGTCCAGTACGGTCAGGACTGGTCCGGTCCAGTCGGTACGGTCAGGAGTGGTCCAGCTCAGCACCGCCAGCTGAATGGAGAAATTGTGAGTGAGTTAGCTCGGGCTCAGAACTGGCTGGGCAGACTCTTCCTGAAAGGGGCGGTTCTTACGTTGTGACATCAGCCGGTGAGAACTGGCTTGTCTCCGTGGGTATGGGAGGGGCTGGTGTTGAGAGTGCAGGAATTCTCAGAAATGCTGGAATGAATCTAAACGTTTTTAGTGAAGAATGATCATGAAACCCTCCAAAGCTCAGAACGTCGATCCCGTCTGATCCCGACCCTTCAATGATGGAGAACATTCCGATGGTCAGGTCATACTCCTTTGGTTCAGGTTCCCTCTCCTCGTTCCCGATTCTCCTCAGATGATCCTGAAAGAGAAGAGGAGGAGCTGCTGGCAATCAGAATGAAAACCTCTGGATGTTTGTCCTCATCTCTGCAGATGCATCCCAGACGCTGGTTGATGCTGCTGGCTCCTCCCATCTGCAGCTGGTTACTATGGAGACGTGTTTACAAAAGCTGTTTTCCTGACTGCATTTCCCTCCACGTTCTCCTCTCCTCCTTTCACCTCTACAGTCACGTCTGTGATTGGCTCATGTCTGTCTCTGATCTCACTTCCTGTTTCCGCTCATCAGAGTGAGACGCTTCAAATGTCAGAATCTGAGTAGATTACTTTATCGGTTTAGCTAATATTTTAACGATATGCTAACGTTTTTGGCTAAATTAGTTTACTGAGGAATTCGAAGCTACTTTGGAGTTTAGCTAGTATTTAAGCAATGAGCTAGCTTTTTCGGGGCTAATTTAGAATATACTAGCTTCTTTGTATGCTAATTTGGAGTTTAGCTAATATTGTAACAACAAGCTAAGGTTTTAACTAATTTAATTTACTAGCTAGTATTTAAGCAATGAGCTAGCTTCTTTGTGGCTAATTTGGCATCTACTGAGGTTTTTTCATGTTTGGACTTTAATATTTTAGCAACAGTCTAAAGTTTTTGACTGATTCAGTTTACTGAAGAGTTTGGCTAATTTTTAAACAACATTTTAGCTTTTTTACCTAATTTGGCACAAACTGGGTTTTTAGACTAATTTAGAGATTAGCTTATATTTTAGCAACATGCTAAAGTTTTTGACTAAATTAGTTTACTGAATAATTTTAGGCTATTTTGGAGTTAAGCTAGTATTTAAACGACGTTCTCGCTTTTTTGGGCTAATTCTGAGTTAAGCTCATATTTAAGGAACACACTTAAATCTGTTTTACAAAATTGGCACGTATTAGGGATTTTAAATCGATTTTACTACATTTTGTCCATCTTCAACGCTCTTTCATAGTTATTTCATGAGAATTTGAGTCTTTTAGTAAATGTTACATTTTCCAAACAGCTTCTGCATTTTCAGCAAATCCCTTCAGCAGTTAAAGTCAATCACGTCATCATTTTCAGTAAAAAGTTTTAGCCTCCAGAGCGATTACTTTACTTCACACTAGCATTATTGCAGGTTTTCTAGTTACTTTAGTAACTGCTTTTTGCTCGTTCATTTCTTTACATGAATTCTTTACTTCCAGATGTTGCAGCAGCTGTTTCTGCATCGATTTCTGAGAAAAGTGTTTTTAGTTTTATCTCTGGTTGAACGTTTGTGATTCTGCTTCCTGCCTAGTGTGGAGCTGACTCATGCATGCATCCACCTGAGAAGACACGCACGCATGCAGGCAGCACTCCACCGAAGTGCCGCGGCGGCTCTCCCTCCTACTGGGTTCAGGTATGGAGGGAAGCTAATGCACGGCGTGCAGTTACGTAAGGAGCGCTCTGCCTCCACGCCGGCTGCAGGCCCGACACTTAGCTGCAGTTTGGTTTCTCCACAACTCCTGAGTGCTTGTTTAAAAGCTCTCTCAGGAGAGTGGAATGTTATCATGTGCAGCTATCGCTTCTCTGAAAGACCGAGGATCCAAACCTGCGTGGAGTTCACAAACTCACATTTAAGGTTGAAGTAACTTGATTCTGTCTGTCTAATGAACTGAGGGGAGAACATCTGAGCAATCGTGTATAAATGATTCAATTGATTATTCATATTAATGCAGGTCATTTGTGTCTTCAAGTTACCTTAAAAATGTGTTTTTAGCTGTTCTAAAGAAGTAAATAAAAAGTGGAAATATAAGCAAAAAGCTGAAAGACTTCAGGAACTCGAGTGACACAAAAACCATCAGGAGATGCTGAACAATGATTTCACACAAAACCTTCTTCATTTCTCCAAATCAGAACTTTTTGGAGAGTCTGAACCAGAATTCTGAAACGCTGAATAAATAATGGATTTTTCGTTTCAATTCATTAGTTTTGTCATATTAGACTTTTAACATCAGTGAAACATCAGCCGTTCTGCTGCCGTCTTCTCCTTTAACCTGAAACGAGGAAGACGAGTTCGTGTTGGACTGACGTCCAGAACCGCAGATGCAGGACAGAAACAAGTTCTGTCAGAGATGAATCTCAAGAAGTTCAAGAATCTCATTTCAAGAAAAAAAAATAATGAAGAAAGTTGTTTTTTTTTTAATCAAGAATTCTTAGTAAAGCATTCTCCTGACTTCATTGTCTGATCTTTATTTTCAAATGTAAAGAATTTTTGGCTCCATTTTGAGAAACCTGTTTTATCTGTCCTCGTCTGAAGCTGAAGGAAAAATAAAGTGACTGAAACAGATGCAGAGAAGAAGAGGAAGAGAGCGGTGGATGAAGAGCAGATGACCTCATGATGTCTCCATCGAGGTCGGTAACGATGGAGGGAAACTCTTGCCTGACGGTGATCTCCACGCCGGTCTGGGATCTGAGGATTCTGGGATCTGAGGATTCTGGGATCTGAGGATTCTGGCATCTGAGGATTCTGGGATCTGAGGATTCTGGGATCTGAGGATTCTGGGTAAACACAACAGAACCTGCCACAGACAGAACAGTGATGGGTTCATTTTGCAGTGAAATCCGGTCAAAAATGCAGCTAAAACTTTCAGGATTTCTTGACATGACGACATATAATCTCTGTATCAGAAATCCTCTTTGCTTTCCTGAGGATCCATTTACCGTTTCGGTCAATAAACCAGATTTAAACCAGATCGATCAATTCGTCGTTCCTCCAGGAAATAGTCTGCTCCCTTTCTCGTCCCGCTTCATGTCAGGTTGGGGGTGTGAGGGGCTGTAAGCTAGTGGGAGAGAGGTGTAAACAGATGGAGAAGAAACTATGTTCTAGAAGGTTTTTAATCTAAAATCTGCATCATCATAACTCAAACTTTAGAAACTGATTCTAGAAAAAGTTCATATCATTTTAGAATCCTTCAGGTGGAAATGAACTTCATGAAGAATAAAAAACAAAGTGTGATTGAAGCAGGAAGACACAGATAAACCATCAAAGTTACATTTACATTCCCAGTTTTGGGATCGTTACATTCGGATCTCCATCCTGAACATTTATGATCTTTTTCAGTGACTTAAATCAGGAACATTTTTAATGAAAGAGAACGGAACAGAAATAACAAAGAAAAACCGGAAATATGAATCCAGGACGTAGAAACGTAGATCTGCGAGTAGTAGATCTGCTCCGTCTGAGGGCCGGCGTGTCATTCTAACTGTGGTTAAATAAAACAGAGGAACGTGCTGCCATGACCCCCCCCACCCCCACCCCCCAGCTGTATTTCCTCCCCGTGACAGGATGAGGAGCGGTCACACTCTGTGTAAGAAACGACTCATCTGGTATGATTTGTGCTGCGGCTCATAAAAGCTGGTCGATGGGGGGGTGGGGGGGGTGGGGGGGGGGGCTGCTGCTGCATTGCAGGCGCCATAAACTCGTTCAATCAGAATGAGCGTTTCTACTCAGCTGGAGAGAAATCCTGAACAGAATGTTGATAAAAACTTTGGATTCAGTCGAGCAGATTCGGATCAGCTCCGGATCTGGAGCCGGGAAACCAGCCGATGCTCTGCAGAACCCGGTTCTGTTGAAGTTCTGCTGATCCAGAACCGCTACAGCGGAGGTTCTCGTCCTGCAGAACAACGAGTGTCTGCAGGAGAGCGGCAGGTCCGCTTAAAATGAGATGGAGTTCTGGTGGAGTTCTGGTGGAGTTCTGGTGGAGTTCTGGTGGAGTTCTGGTGGAGTTCTGGTGGAGTTCTGGTGGAGTTCTGGTGGAGACCACCGTCTCATCGAGAGATTCAGTCCATTACCTGTGATGTGAAGGTCTCTGAAGATGCTGAGGATTTTTATAAAATGTGACATTTGCTCAAATGTAAATGTCATTAAAGAACTATGAAGACGCGCTGAAGTTGATCTGAATTTCTGAAAATTTTGTAGTAAAATTCCTTAAAAAATCCCAAATACATGTTAATTAGGCAAAAACATTTATCTTGTTGCTTAAATATGAACTAAACTCCAAAATAACCTGAAACTCCTCAGTGAACTACATTAGCTAAAAATGCTAGCTTGTTGCTAAAATAGAAGCTAAACTCAAAATGAGCTGAAAAACCTCAGAAGAAAACCAAAGATTTCTGTTTGATTCAGAGAACGTTGAAGGTAAAAACCTTCATTAAAAACTGCAACATAAAGACATTCCAGGCGGGAAAACGACCCGGTGACCAAACATCATCTCAGAGATGATTCTCTCCCTGTAGTTGGTCAGTCTCCTCCTGGTTTGGTCACATGACCCGTCTGTGGTTCTGCTGACCGACTTTCTCTCCTTCACCATCAGTGAAATCCTTTCAAAGGTTCAGTTCGTCTTTTGGTTTTGTGGCGCCGAGGTTTTAATTGCGAGTTGAAAGTCTGCGTTCTTCCGTTCTTGAACTCCGTTTCCTCCAAGTCTCTCCTTCTCATTAGCAGTTCTCCTCATTATCCCTCCGCTGTGATTTGGTTTCTTCTCTCATCTTTCTAATTGGCTCTTTGTGCCGCTGATTGCCTCATGTTTCGGCGTGAGGCTCAGCCTCTCGTCCTCTGACGGCGGGAACGCCGGGCCTCCTCCTCGCCGTTAGTGAGGAGCACATCCCGTACGAACCGCTCGTCCTCCGTGCGGCCGGAGGCGGAGCATCTGCAGAGCGAGCAGAATTCCCGTTTGCCTCGTTATCTTCTCCTGTGATTTATTTACCTGCCCGCTCGGCGCTCAGGCGGGAGGATGAGGAGCGTGAAGAAGCAGAGATGAAGGCCCGGCCGACGACGAGGCGCCGCAGTTCAGGCAACGAGAACCTGCTGACGATTAGAGGAGCAGGTGGGACGGCCTGACAGGACCCATGAAGGCCGGCGGCAGGAAACTGGAAGAGACACGGCGGAGAGTCGGTAACCGCGCCGCGCCGCACGCCATCTTTAACTCTAATGAGGAAATGTTATTTGGCTGGAATAAATCCCTGAAGATGTCACTTCCTGTTAGTCTGGACCCCGCTCTGCTCAGGAAGACGTGACAGCTGAGGGACACCAGGTGGTGGCGGGAAAAGTCTGATTCCAGGATAAATTGAGGACGCCGCGTCAACATGTCTGTAATGCAGAATCTGTGGGAACGCCGCCGACGTCACGGCGGGAAAAACGTGGAGGTTCAGGAGTCCAGAAATGAAGAATAATGACATTTAACACCAGTTAGTTATGAGCTCAGACTGCAGGGGTCATGACCTCTGCTCTGTATTTCCTGTTATTGTGAAAGAGGCGGAGCTAACTTCATCTAAAGGAGGTGGAGCCTTAGTGGAGGCGGAACCGGTCTTATGTTCCAAAAGCGCAGCTCGATTTTATGAAGGATGAGGAGCTAAACTCTGTGTGAGAGAGGCGGAGTTAAGTTTCTGAGGAAGGGGCGGGTGAACAGGTGAGGACTGGTAAGGACAGGTGAGAACAGGTGAGAACAGGTGAGAACAGGTGAGAACTGGTGAGGACAGGTGAGAACAGGTGAGAACTGGTGAGGACAGGTGAGAACAGGTGAGAACTGGTGAGGACAGGTAAGGACAGGTGAGAACAGGTGAGGAACTGGTGAGGACAGGTGAGAACTGGTGAGGACAGGTGAGAACAGGTAAGGACAGGTGAGAACAGGTGAGAACAGGTGAGAACAGGTGAGAACTGGTGAGGACAGGTAAGGACAGGTGAGAACAGGTGAGAACAGGTGAGAACTGGTGAGGACAGGTGAGAACAGGTAAGGACAGGTGAGGACAGGTGAGAACAGGTGAGGACAGGTGAGGACAGGTGAGAACTGGTGAGGACAGGTGAGGACAGGTGAGGACAGGTGAGAACAGGTGAGGACAGGTGAGAACAGGTGAGGACAGGTGAGGACAGGTGAGAACTGGTGAGAACAGGTGAGGACAGGTGAGGACAGGTGAGAACTGGTGAGAACAGGTGAGAACTGGTGAGAACAGGTGAGAACTGGTGAGGACAGGTAAGGACAGGTGAGAACTGGTGAGGACAGGTGAGAACAGGTAAGGACAGGTGAGGACAGGTGAGAACTGGTGAGGACAGGTGAGGACAGGTGAGGACAGGTGAGAACAGGTGAGGACAGGTGAGAACTGGTGAGGACAGGTGAGGACAGGTGAGAACTGGTGAGAACAGGTGAGAACTGGTGAGAACAGGTGAGAACTGGTGAGGACAGGTAAGGACAGGTGAGAACTGGTGAGGACAGGTGAGAACAGGTAAGGACAGGTGAGGACAGGTGAGAACAGGTGAGAACAGGTGAGAACAGGTGCACATGAAGAATCTGGAAATCTGCCGGAATCAAATCCTCTTTTAGCTTATTTCATGGATTTCATTTTTCAGACTCCTCCTCCGTCTGTCCTTCATCTAGAGCAGGTGTGGGGGCGTGGCATCTCCCTCTCTGACAGGTGAAGTGCTTTGACCTTTCTTTATCATTCACTAAACGAGCATCATGAGGTTTTGAATTTGAGCTCTTATTTTGAAAGTCTTTAGGTTTGAACCCGGTGGACGCTCTTTTTTTGTTTTTGGACGGTTCAAAAGTTGAATTATAGCTGAATCCATTTGGAGGAAGTTTAATGAAGCTGAAGTTTAATGAAGCTGAAGTTTAGTGAAGCTGAAGTTTAATGAAGCTGAAGTTTAATGAAGCTGAAGTTTAATGAAGCTGAAGTTTAATGAAGCTGAAGTTTAGTGAAGCTGAAGTTTAATGAAGCTGAAGTTTAGTGAAGCTGAAGTTTAATGAAGCTGAAGTTTAGTGAAGCTGAAGTTTAGTGAAGCTGACGTTTAATGAAGCTGAAGTTTAATGAAGCTGAAGTTTAGTGAAGCTGAAGTTTAATGAAGCTGAAGTTTAATGAAGCTGAAGTTTAATGAAGCTGAAGTTTAATGAAGCTGAAGTTTAGTGAAGCTGAAGTTTAATGAAGCTGAAGTTTAGTGAAGCTGAAGTTTAATGAAGCTGAAGTTTAGTGAAGCTGAAGTTTAGTGAAGCTGACGTTTAATGAAGCTGAAGTTTAATGAAGCTGAAGTTTAGTGAAGCTGAAGTTTAATGAAGCTAAAGTTTAGTGAAGCTGAAGTTTAGTGAAGCTGAAGTCAAATGAAGCTTAAGTTTAATGAAGCTGAAGTTTAGTGAAGCTGAAGTTTAGTGAAGCTGAAGTTTAGTGAAGCTTAAGTTTAATGAAGCTGAAGTTTAATGAAGCTTAAGTTTAATGAAGCTGAAGTTTAGTGAAGCTGAAGTTTAATGAAGCTGAAGTCAAATAAAGCTGAAGTTTAGTGAAGCTGAAGTTTAATGAAGCTGAAGTTTAATGAAGCTGAAGTTTAGTGAAGCTGAAGTTTAGTGAAGCTGAAGTTTAATGAAGCTGAAGTTTAATGACCAGCTTCAGATGATGAGTTTCTTTCAGCAGAAACAGGAAATCTGCAAACATTAGAGACCCGATTTACTGATCCTGTCAGACGTTTCACTTCCTGTCAGCTCAAAGTTGTTGGAAATCTTTCTGCTGTCGTGTTTCAGGAAATGATTGGAGCTTTTTTCTTTCTTAATTAGCTCTTAAAATGAGGAGAAAGTTGAAAGAAATCCTCATCAAGCCGAAGCTTTAATAAGCTCATTAAAGTCTGAGAGGTTCTGGAAAGCTTTTAGTTTAAACGGAACCAAACCAGCAGAAACCGGTCCGGACAAGTTCTGCTTTCATTAAAGATGATGTCAAACATTTGTTTCAGCTGGAGGTCAGATTCCTTTATGAATGAATACTTTCATATTTACCAAAAGAACTCTAAGTTGTTCTGATGTTTAAAGGATTTTTACAATTAGATCTAATAATTTATCTTCATAACTGCTTAACTTCCATCTGTTTAGAACAATTCTCATAAAATTACACAATAATTCCACATTAAACCTAAAACTCAAATCATGGTTGAATCTTTAACTTAATGACTCAGAAAAAAAACATTTTAACAGCAAAGAGAAAAACATGAAAACGTATGAATCCAGACTAGAGCAGAACGTCTCCAGAGGATTGTTGTCAACGGATCACGAGTCCTGACTGATGTTTGATTGGTCCATCAGGAGCGGACAACCTACGGCCCGGGGGCCGAATGCGGCCCCTTGAACCGTTTAACCCGGCCCTCCAGATCCTTTCATGTTCTTGTTTATAATGTTTACGGAGAGAAAAATATTGAAAGTTATTTAAGGTTTAAGTTCTGGAATAATATTCTTTTATTATTCATAATTATCTTAAAAGTGAAAGTTTTTAAAATATGTTTTTATTGTGTTCACTAAACGTCAGTAAACGTGATGCATCCATCTGGCGGATTATATTATATTTTGATGATGTTTATTGTCGTTCTGTCAATACGTTAAAAATGTTCATAGAGGATTAATCAGTGATCAATAACAGTTTTAGTGTCTGAAACCGTCCCAGCAGAACTCGAGACCGTCATGTCTGCATGGGGGCGGAGCTACATTTAACCTCTACTGAGGGTTCAAGGATCATTTTTAGTTGAGCTAATATTTAAGCAACAAGCTAACGTTTTAGACTAACTTAGGAACTACTGGGTTTATTTTTTAATGATGCTAATATTTTGGCGGGATGCTAACGTTTTTTTATAATTCAGCAAATACTGAAGTTTTTAGGAGAATGTAGAGTTAAGCTAATAATTTAACAACATGCTAACAATTTTGGCTAATTTAGCATCTACTGGGTTTTCTTTTAGCTAATTTGGAGCTAAGCTAATATTTTAGCTAAATGCTAGCTTTTTTGGCTAATGAGGCAACTACTAAAGTTGTTTGGGCTAACTGTTAGTTAAGCTAGTTTCTTATCAACATGCTAGCTTTTTTTTGGCTATTTAGGCATACAATGAGGTTTTCTGGGGCTAATTTTGAGTTAAGCTAGCATTTTTAGCAATGTGCTATCTTTTTTTTTTTGGCTAATTATGTATGTGCTAAGACATGTTTTAGCTAATTAAGCTAGCATTTTAGCCATGTGCTATCTTTTTGGCTAATTTGGCCTTTCCTGAGGTTTTTTTTTTTTTTTAGCTAATTTGCAATTAGGCTAGTATTTTAGCTATGTTTTTTTTGTGGCTAATTTGGCATCTACTCTGGTTTTTCTTTAGCTAATTCTAAGTTAAGCTAATGTTTTAACAACATCTTTACTTTTTTTCAGCTGTTTTGGTTTATTCTGGGGTTTTAAGCTAATTTGAAGTTTTTTATTTTTGATTGGGGAGAGTGAAAAGACCCCCCCCCCCCTCACGGACCAGATCTTCTTCTCATTTTGTCACTCTTCCAAAGTTCCCCCTCCCGCTACCCTACATCAAATGTTCTAGCTCCGCCCTGTGTTTCCTTGACGACGGGCTGCATTATCTATCAAATAGTTCATCTTTTGTGTAAAAGCAATCTAAGTCTAAAAAAATAATAAGGATAAAATACTAAAAACTGAATGAAAATGTATTTCTTTTGTAGGCGACCATGTTCTGATTGGGATAATGCGAGACGAAGGGAGCGTTATCAGAAATGAATGCATGCTGTGGAGGCGGCTGCTTCATTTAGTGTAATTAATTAGCATTAATTAATATAAACGTTGACGTTTTTAATTATTGCCTACGTTCACGTCGACAGCTCAAGTTTTTAGACAGAATAAAGTTTCCTTTTCGTGCCCCGCCCCCTTCCCCTCCCCAGGGAGCTTGTGGCTCCACCCACAAATAGGATCTTTTTCACTTTTCATCTGCTCCAGATTCACAATTTGAATAAAGAAATCCTCAGAAATGACATTTTAATCTGAATTTTCTCGACATCATCAGAAAAAAGTCACTAAAACGCCTTAAAAACGTCTTTAAGCGGCTTCATTTAATCGTTTGAGCTGAAAAACAGATTTTTTATCTAAAGTGTGACTGTATATGTTTTTCCATCTTGGTTGTCTCGTCTCTCTTTCTGCATCTTCTCAGAGGGAGAACACTCGCTCGGCTCGTCTCTGCAGCTTCTCTCAAACTCATAAAGAGAAACTTAATTATTTGCAATTTTATTCATTGAATGGGACACAGAGGTGTGAGGGAAAAAACGCATAATTATCTTAATGGAAGACTGAGATGCGCGGCCTTTGTAACACAAGCACCTCTTAACAGTCAAATCAATAGCAGAGTGAGGCTGCCCCCCCAGCCCTGGAGTGGACCCCCCCCCCCCAGCATGGAGCGCTGATGATCATAATAAGCTGCTTTGATGCGACTCACATCACCACAAATAATGAGCATCTTCATCCTCCACAGCAGAAGTTCAGCTCTAATGTTGCTTAATAAGCCCCCCCTCCTCCCCCTCCGGGGCTTTAAATTCAGCTCGTTTGCCCCCCTCCCACCCCGTTTCTCTGCTCTTACGGGCTGAGTGGCATTTTTCTGAAGATTAATGAGCAATAATGACTTCATGAGGAACTGCAGCTTGATGGGGAGAGAACCTGAACGTCACGGGGGGGGGGTCGTTGGTCAGTAATGACCGCTTTAGGCCGCTTGGCCTTAAAGGCCTCCTTCCATGTGGGCCGAGCGGGTGGCTGCAGCGGCGCCGCGTCCTGACAGGTTCCCCGGTTGTCCATCGATCCGTCTGCAGGAGTCGTCAAAGGAACAAACGGAGCCTGACCGCCGAACATGACGGCAATCTGCACGCGTGACCGGCTGCGTCTGCGCCGGAGGTGGTCACGGTCCTGCTGGAGAACAGGCTGCAGACAGAGTGCGTGAGAGCGCACGAGCTTTTGTTGTTTTGCTTCTTCAACAAGATTTTTTCTGTTTAACTTCATTGTTTAAATAATTTGACAGTTTTTAGGATTTCATATCATCGATGTGAGTTTTTCACCTCATTGAGAATGCAGAGAACATTTTCTCAAATGTGTTCAGATAAAAACCTTCAAGGATCGTTCCTCTCTTTATTTACACAGTGATTTTTGACATTTTACACAAATGTAGTTTTTTTTCATGTAATTCTTCTTTGTCACTTCTCTGATAATCATGAAGAGAGTGTTGGAACGTTTCATCCCATCTATTCTAGATATATGAGATTCTTAAGGCCAGAATTTGCAGTTTAGCCTCAGTCTATGTTTGTCAGTCAATGGCGCTCTAGCTTTCTTTGTTTTGCCGTTTGCTCTCAGACCCCACTAAATTATTGTGAAACTAAACAAAATGCTCACCTGTTTTTGGTTCATTTGGCATCATTTTTGGTTCTCGGATTAATCTACTATATTTTGTTCTTTTTTCTTGCACTTTTTATTCGCAAATTTCTTTAACTTTGAATTGTTTATCACTTTTAGCATAATGCCAATGACCCTTTCATCACATATTCAAGCGACTCAGTTCATCATAAAGGATTCATTAGCATCATGCAGCTTTAGGTTTTCTCGTCTTTCTTTTTCCCATCCAGACACACATTCAGCTTCTGCAAGAGAAACAAAGACTTTCACAAACATTTCTCTTGTTTTTCTCCTTATTGTAGCTGATCTGTTTTCTGTGGAGCTTTTTCAGCTCAGATGATATTAAAATGAAGCTGAAAACAACAGAAATGGCTTCTGAATCGCTAGTTTTACCTGCAAATCTTTGTTTTTCCACCAAATGACGCCTGTTTTTCACAGATCTGCTGTTTCTCTCACAGACCCGTGACCCCTCCTCCTTTTGTTAGGTTCTGTCCATCTCTAAAGTCTAAACTAACATCTAACGAGGCCGGCGCCGGTTCCGGTTCATCCTCAAACGTCTCAGACAAACATCTAATATTACAGATAGATGACGGTTTTTTTTTCTCTTTTCTTTTCAGCACAAAAGATTTTTTTGCAGGTACTTAGACTTTTAAAGTAGCTTTCAGCTGCTCCATCATCCATGCTCCCGTTGCCATGGTGACGAATCAAAGCCAATCCAGAAACAAACCCTTAAATTACATCCCAGCCACCGAGGAAAATTCCCTCCAATTTTAGACCCCAAATCACAAAAAGATGGAGAATGGCGGCGTGTCGTTACGGAGGCAGGTACAAAGAAAAACAGATTTTTCCCATTTTTATTTAAAAAATGTTCAGTTTTTTATCATAATTTAGGTGTAAAAATGTGAAGTTTTCCACAGTTTGTGTTTCGTTATGGAGGCTAATTTTCTCCCACATTTTTAAGCAGCTTCATGACTGATTCCTTGTGTGAAAAAGAAAACAGATTTTTTGTAGAAATACTCATCCAGAAAGTGAATTTCTGTGTCTTCACCTCCTTATGAATCTCTTTCAGATCTCATCACACTGCTGCTTCATTTCTGGAGATTTACTAATCATGATTCAATAACTTCATTTTTTTTTATTTTTTCTGTTCTTCATCTTAAAGTAGAACTGGACTATAAAAAGTAATTTTAGTTTTTCATTTTAATGCCCTTAATCAGACTGAAATGTTCTTTGATTCCGGTTCAGACCAGAGTCTCTCTGAGTTCTTGGAGTTTCTGGATCCTTCTCTCTCACCTGCATGTCGGGCAGCAGGCGGTCCTTCACGCCGCGCTGCAGGTCAGCCGGCGGTCTGAGCTGGACGGGTGATCGTGACCTCATGACCTCGAGACGGTCAGACCGCCCCTCGCTAGCTGGGGTTGGGACAGAGCCAAGGGCCGACTGACCTGAATCTCTGCTGGTTCTAGACAGAAATCTCTGACCGAATGGAGCCTGAAACGTTCCAGAACGACTCCAACAAGAAACTAGAACAAACTTCAGTCTTTGACTGAAAAAGAGTGATAGGAAGAACAAAAACATGAAGGTCTGGAAAGAAAAGATCTGAAAATGTCTCAAAGTTTGAACCAGCAATCACCTGCTGACTCATCCATGAGAAACACCTTCAACCATCAGTGAGTGGGATAGGCTCCAGCAGCATCATGAATCCAAAAGGGATTAAGATGGATAGATGGATGGATGATGGATGGATGATGGATGGATGATGATGGATGGATGGATGATGGATGATGATGATGATGGATGATGATGGATGGATGATGGATGGATGATGGATGGATGATGGATGATGGATGGATAGATGGATGGATGGATGGATGATGATGGATGGATGATGGATGGATGATGGATGATGATGGATGATGGATGGATGGATGGATGTTGATGGATGGATGATGGATGATGGATGAATGATGGATGGATGATGGATGGATGGATGGATGGATGTTGATGGATGGATGATGGATGGATGATGGATGGATGATGGATGGATGGATGGATGGATGGATGGATGGATGTTGATGGATGGATGATGGATGGATTCTCACTGGTTCCGATCTGTTGAACATGAACAATCTTTTGGAATCTTTGGATAACTGGAGAATCCAAAGAACGGATCTTCTTCCAGAACTGAACCTGGAGTCTCTGTCTCCATCTGAAGGTTGGTCTTTTCTATGGAAACTTTTCTCCAAAGTTCTGATCCGATCTTCAGAACGGTTCTGTTGTCTGGATCTTACATGCTTTCTTCTCTCCTACCGTTCCAGGTTCTGGTTCTTCTTCCTGTTTCGGTCCGGTTCCAGAAGAAGCCCGTCCACATCATTGTCCTCCAAACTCATGAGTCTTTCTTCTCTTTTGTTGTTCTGGACGTTTATTTTGTCTCTTCCTGGTTTTTAAATGTTCAGATGCTGAGAGCTTTCTGCACACCTCCTCCATCTACAGTTGTCCTCTCACTGATCTCCTCCATCTACAGTTGTCCTCTCACTGATCTCCTCCATCTACAGTTGTCCTCTCACTGATCTCCTCCATCTACAGTTGTCCTCTCACTGATCTCCTCCATCTACAGTTGTCCTCTCACTGATCTCCTCCATCTACAGTTGTCCTCTCACTGATCTCCTCCATCTACAGTTGTCCTCTCACTGATCTCCTCCATCTACAGTTGTCCTCTCACTGATCTCCTCCATCTACAGTTGTCCTCTCACTGATCTCCTCCATCTACAGTTGTCCTCTCACTGATCTCCTCCATCTACAGTTGTCCTCTCACTGATCTCCTCCATCTACAGTTGTCCTCTCCCTGATCTCCTCCATGTTAGCACCAGCTTTCCCTCCGCTGCTGCTTGTGACATTTGCCCCCCCCCTCCCCCCCAGCGTTTTTCGGCGTCCCGCCTCCTCTCGCTGCGTCCAAAATGCACCACTTTCTCCGCAGTAATATCTTCTGCTCACACAGACAGAAGGTCAGTGGCTCCATTATTCCAGCGTGAACTTCTGACCCGGTTCCAGCCGGAGGCGGGAAGATGCTGCCTGTTTACTCGCCTCCAGGATGGAGGACGCAGCATTAAGCAACAGCAACGAGCGAGTCCGGGTCCAGCTCCTGGACCAGAACCAGAACTGAAGTCTCTGGTTGTGGGTTTGAGCAGAACTCTGGCTTCTTCTCAGATCTGAGTCAGTCGGACATGAAGTTCAGGTAGAAAAGTTCTGGATCTTTCTGGTGTTTCTAGTCGCTCACCAAACCAGAACTTTGACCTCGTTGATGTTTCTGTTGCGGTTCTGAATGACCCGAGTCGTTTCTGTCTAACCTCTTCACCACCATCACTAATACCAAACCTGGATCAGAACCAATGAGCTTTAACCTTTATCAATGACTATAAATGAGAACTGGACTGAGTGACTCCGCCTCCATAGTGTTCCAAACAGGAAGTAGCCATAGACTTCTGTTCTATTGGTCAGAATAACCATTCTGGTTCTGATACGTTTGAATGATAATTCTCTTTTTAGTTCGAGTTATTCTACTTATAATCTGACCAATCAGAGGCCTCAGTAAAAGTGGGTGGAGCCTGCTGACCCCACCTCCAAAACCTTTGATTGACAGATATCATGTAGCACACTTTCTTCCACCACGCCCACTCTTGATCAGTGAGAGCGACACGGACCAATCAGAACCCAGCCAGGAGGGCCAGAGGGACCCCATGTGGTTTGGAATGTGGGCCCCGATTGGGTTTGTCTGGTGGGAGCTCAGTGAGTTGGTTCGCTATGCTAGCCATTAGCTAGATCATTAGCATGCTACACGTCCACTGGGAGCTGGCTAGCGTAGCGAGTCACTGAGTTCGATCTAAGCTAACATGATCTAAGCTAACATGATCTAAGCTAACATGATCTAAGCTAACATGATCTAAGCTAACATGAGCAAACACAGGTGGTTCCACCATAGACACCGTGGACGAACCCACTGGAGGCCAAGTCTTCTGCCACCTCTAAACCAAATGGGTCCCCTTGGCGTGGCTGGCTGAGCAGTTTCTGTTTATTCTGAAATTCCTCCAATTGGATTTTCAATAATAAAATCTCTTAATTGAAAAATTCACATTCATCCAAAAAGAGTTTCTGCGCTTGGAGGAGAAGGAAATAGACATTTTCCTCAAACCTGGAATGGAAACAGTTTCTGGTAGGAAGTGTCGGTCCAGAGCGCCGCACACGTCACGTCTCTGATCATCATGAGTTCATAGAGCAGAGATCATCAAGCTACATCCTTCATGAGCCGCGCTTTAGCGGCCTGTGTAAGACGCAGACGTCTCCTTTGATAGATCAGGATGAGCGCGAGTGTCGTGACAGAAACTTGAACGGATCTTGTCGTGTTTCACACAGAAAAAAGCTTCAGCTGCGTAGTTAACAGACTCGTCACGTGCACCTGCGACTGTATATAGTCTGGTTGCGCTGCACGCGCACAGCCCGCGCGCAACACTGTGACATCATGCAAATGTTTCTGTTTAGTGAATTCAATTAAAAAAGCCTCGTGGTCTCATCCATCTCCGTCTTTTTAATGACTGATCACATGAGTTGGTTTGAGTCTCTTCACATAATTAGGATTTCACAGAAACCGTCTCGTCGTGAAACTTTGTTTTATCGACATTTCTAAGAATCTAGATAAAGTTCTCTGCGTATGTGTGAGACGGAAACAGAACCTGAGGACGTTTGGTTCCAACATGGCGGCGTCCGTACCCTAAAAACAAAGCTCCACTGAACTGACTTGATTTGTCTGGAGCCACAGTTTTCTGTGGATGATGTCACTCAGTCCAGTTCTCATGTACAGTCGATGTTGTTTTTGAGGAAATCAATATTTGAATCATTCTTGTGTTCTGCTTGTGTCCGGTTCAGTCTAAAAACCTCAGTTCTGTGTTTAAACTCTTCGTTTTATGGTTCAGTTAACTCTAACACCTGAAGCTTAATCACTAAAACATTCTGTAACTTTTCAACCATGAACATGATAATTCCAGCAGATTCTGAAGGCTGGTCCAGAATCAGCTGGAATCATTACAGTAAATGAAAGTACATGAACACTGGAGCTCCAATGTTGAACCAAAGACATTTAAATCTATTTTTACCTCCAAATGTCACTTTCTAACTAAATGTCTGAACCTTTTTCCGCCAGAGATCAGGCAGTTAAACTGTCGGAGGCTGGATGTGACGGCCGGCCTGCAGCAGCTGCTCAGGTGTGTGGATGAAGAGAGGCGGACAGGTGACTGAAGACGAGCGAGTCCTGGAGGAGACTCGCTCGTGTCTCTGAGGGCAGACAGAGTCTAAATTGAAGGAATTACTCTGAGTGAAGCCACTGCTGCGACCACAGATGGTGATGAAATGATCTGGCCAAGTGTGAAAGTGTTCTGCCGGATCTGAGGAAGGTTTCAGACCGGGGGGGGTCAAACTCAACCGCACAGGGGGCCAGAACCAAAACACACCTGAGGCCGAACGGGATAAACATTTATTAACACTCTAAAACTACATTTTTAAAACTTTCAACTGTAATATTCTAACTTAAATACAAACTAGATGTATAGAGTTAGCTGCAATGATGCTAGCGTGAGTTCTGTTAGCTGAATTTAGCTGCTGAAGATGATGAAACTGATAGCCAAAAACGCTGAAAATTAAAACTAAAACAGCTTAGGTTAGCCAAAACAGCTAGCATGTAGCAGAAATGTTAGTTAAACTACAAAATAGCCTTAAAAACTGAAAAAAGCCTAAATTAGCCATAAAAGCTAGCATGACTAGCATAACTATTTCCTTATTTATAAATGTGCGACCAACATTAAACTAGCTACTCGCTAGCATCCGCTTTAGCTCAAACTTCCTGCTTTCCAGCCTGATTTCTCTCTTTTAAAATAACGATCTTTATCCTGGGATGATTCCCGTCGATCGGATCTTCAACGGTTTTGCTCCGCCTCCTCTTTTGGTTCTTTGTGGATTTGTTCGGACCTCCTCGGTTCTTTCCCGGGAAGAATCCGTGTGTTGTTATGGTGGAAGTCTGTCATTTCCCGTGTCACGTGACAGAGGTCTGATGGACCAATCACAGTCTTACACGTCGTCAAGTCGCCCCCCCCCCCAGCCGATCCGGCCCCCGGGCCTTGACGTGACACCTCCTTCATTGAAGGAACACTTTAAACCTTCTCTTCGTCTCTCTGACGGCGTCAGCCACAAACATCCTTCGCGTCTCCTCTTCGTTTGCTCCTCAGACAGATGCTGCTCCTCTCCTCCATATTTCATGCTTCTATTCTCAGCGTTTCTTCTCCACCTCCTGACTGTAAAAATATCAGCTGCTGTCGCTCCTCAACCTGCCATCCAGACGACACATTTCTGCTCTCAAAGCTGAAAGTTGGACCCGTAAACATGATTCTAACATGGGTAAAGTAGACATGTTTACAGTTTTTTTAAGGTTAATTCAGCATTTAGCTAATGTTTTAGCACTGTTTTAAAATATTAGCTAAATTAGACATTTTTAGAAATCTTTTTTAAGGATAATTTGGAGTTTAGCTAATATTTTAGCTTTGTGCTATCTGTTTGGACAAAATTAGACATTCTTTAAGTTTGTAAAGTTAATTTGATATTTAGCTTATATTTCAGCAAGCCTTCAGCTTCAGTGTTTTTAGCTATCCATTTCAGCATCTTCAGCTATCAGCTCTGGCATCTTCGGCGACCAAATTCAGTTCTCAACATTCAATCAAGCGTTATTGCAGGTAATGCTATATATCTAGTTTTATTTCATTTTTCCAATAAAAATAGTTTTCGACTCATAATTGACATCAAATTTGTCCAAAGAGGAATGTTTTAAGGAGGAATGTTTTAAGGCGAGCTTTGAAGGTAGAAACTGTGCTGGATCTCTGACATGAGCTGGAGCTTATTCCAGTAACAAATGCATGGATGAGTTTTTCAGCATCACTTTTAGATAACATATTTCTAATCCGAGATATATTGTGAAGGTGAAAGAATGCAGTTCTACAAGCTTGTGATATGTGAGCCTTAAATGATAAATCCTGGTCGAATAAAACCTCCAAGTTTCTAACTGTAGAATTGGAGGAAATATTTACATCATCCAAGGAGATTATCTGATCCGAGAGATCATCTCTCAGGTGTTTAGGACTCAGGATAATAACCTCAGGAGGTCATTAATCATCATCCAGGACTCAATGTCTCTAATGCAGGAATTCAGTTTCTCTAGGTGGTCATTCTGGTCTGGTTTAATGGGTAAATACAGCTGTGTATCATCTGCATAACAGTGGAAATTAATGCTATGTTTCCTAATTATGTTTCCTAAGGGCAGCATATAAAGCACAAACAGGATGGACCCAAGAATGAAGGTAATAATTCAAGGTTTGGTCAGTATTTTATAGTTTCTCAGGAAAGTATTTCTAGTGTTTCTTTGAGTTGAATTACAGACTCTGGATCAGATGTTTTTATTCTCTTAATTGTTCAAGATTAAAAATAATATCCTTTGGTGATCTAAAAGTAAAAGTTGGAAATCTTCATAAAATCTTTTTTTAAGCTATGTTTAGATTAAATAAATGTGAATGAAAATATCTCAAACTGAGACTCTTCACAGCAATTACTGGGTTCGTTTAGAAATACATGAATGAATCAAATTTAAAACGTGATGACATGATGGTACGAAGAATACATCTAAATGGTTGGATGTTGGAAACCAACCAAAGACCATTTAGGAGCAGTCTGTGGAGGGCCGCTCCACCACAGACAGAAGCGTGAACGTCAGGACAGATTCCATCAAACATGTTTGTGTTTTCTGCAGCAGACGGTTAAAGTCGGCGAGGCGTGAGCGGGCCGCGGTCCGGCGGGGTTAAACGGTGTCCTGCTGGACCGTGCTGCCGCTAATGACCACACGCGGCAGGACGCTGTCGCATGCACACGGGACTCGAACAGCGGCGCCGCTCTGAGGGAATCTGTTGTTTTCTCTGTCCCTTCAAAGCCAATCGGTGTATTGATTTGGAAATCCATGGAGCATCCCGTCACCGTCTCTTCTGATCGTTCTCGCCGCCGCCACAGCCGTCCCAGAAGCCCCCGCTCAGCCGTCCCAGAAGCCCCTCTCAGCCGTCCCAGAAGCCCCAGCTCAGCCGTCCCAGAAGCCCCGGCTCAGCCCTGGTCCGAGCCCCCATTTCCTGCGGCTGCAGAGGACCATGGCGCTGATTGATCCAGGTTTATTTCTTCACAATCATATCCTCCATTTGCAGAGACGCCGCCGGCTGTGACCGTTCCAGCGACGGGAAGATGACCTCACCTTTGACCTTTGGAGGAGCGCTCCTCAGCTGGATGCAGCTCACAACAAAACTCAAAAAATGACCTTTTCCCTTTGTTGTGTGATTGCTTTGAAGCATTCAAACGTCGTTCAGAGTAAAAACTCAATCAGACTTTCAGCCATCTTGGAATCAAAACATTCAGCTCCTTCATCATTGATTGTGTTTTTGGTTTCAGAAACTTTATAGTTTTTAAATATTCTCCATATGAAACGAGTGAGAAAGTCTTCAACATTTTAAGTAGATAAACAAGATTTTAAATACATGAATGAGATACATTTTCATCTTTTAAGTAATCTTCAAAAAACTGGAGTTTAGCTTTTATTTTAGCAACATGCTAACTTTTTTGGCTAATTTAATTACTGAGAAATTTTTGCCTTTTTTGGAGTTTAGCTAGCATTTAAACATCGTGCTAGATTTTTGGTTTTTTTTCACTAATTTGGCATCTACTGAGGTTTTTCAGAATGATTTTGAGTTTAGCTAATATTTAAGCACAATGCTAATATTTTTGACTAGTTTACTGAGGAATCTTCAGGCTAACTTTGAGTTTAGCTTATATGTTAGCAACATGCTTATTTTTTTGGCTAATTTAGCATGTACATATGATTTATGGGGGTATTTTGGAGCTTAGCTAATATTTTATCAACATGCTAGCATTTTTGGCTATTTCAGCATCTACAGATGCTTTTAGGCTATTCTTGAGTTAAGAACTTTTTTGTAACAGCCCCAAATATTTATGCATTTATTTTGATGTTTTTATTTCTATTTAACATGCGCCATCTAGTGGCGAAAGCATGTGGAACAATTTATGCTAAAGGGTTCCGCCCGGACTCATTTTAAGTGCGCACACCACCTGCTAGAGGCGCGCTGCCGCAGACACATAAAGCTCTCGGTAAGATCTGTATAAATCGGATGGAAAATGTAGCAGAATTATCAATGAAAGTATTTGTTTATTATGTCTATTTATTTTGTAAAGGAAGAAAAGAAAGACATTTCAAGCCGAACAGTTATTAGCCCCTCGTGGATGCCAGCCCACGAGGTTTGTGTGCTTTTATTTTGTATTTAATTTACTTTTTTGTATGTTGTAAGCTGAAGAATTGATTTTAATGTCTTTTTTATTGTCTTTCTTTGCTGTCAGTTCTCACGGGTTGTGAAGACCAAATAAACCCTGTATTAAAAATCATCGTGCTCATGCTAGTTCCTCGAGGGTGCTACATTTTTAGCAATGTTGCATTTTTTCATGAAATTTCTTTGTGTCCTTTCTGCAAATTATGCACGTTTGGTTTCAAAATGTTCGACATGTTCATCACTTTATTCACCAGTTAAAATAAAAACCTTCCCATGATGGCAGGTGATGCATCTTCTCTTGTTTTCGTCTTGCTCCATCCTCCATCTCCTCCTTCTACATTTCTAACATGTTGAATCTGCAGCTCTGATCATCTCCTCCATCTGGTCTGAGTTCAGATTATTTATCACTTCACTTGCTTACAGTTCAGTTATAAAGAAGAACTTTTTTGGTCACATTTCAGAGGCTGCACAGCAGGACACACACACACCCCCCCCCCCCCCCCCAGTTCAAAGGCTTCTGCATCTGATAAAGTTTTCTTTATTTTTTTAATCAAACTTAATTGAAATTCAAAGTTTGGCATTTCACCAGATTAACTGATTAATCAAATAAATTACTGTTTACTGACAACAACCTCATTTAAATCCATTAAGGCTCAAACAGATCGGATCAGGATTTTTTTTTTTTGTTTTTTTTTGGGGGGGGGGGGATGGGACGGGGGGGGGAGCGGAGAGCGGAATATTGCTCACAGCAGGAATGAAGTCGTCGAGGAGATCGATACTCTATGAAGGTGTCCATCTGATTGATGATGACAGATGATCGATAATCCCGCGGCTTCATGACGGAATCACGAACCGATTCCCGGACAAGGTAACAAGTCAGGGTTAGTGTTCCTGCAGGAGGCTCCTCCCTTCTGCAGGAGGCTCCTCCCTTCATGAATATGCATCACCCCCCCAGCAGGAGCAGAGAGATGATCCGGTTATGAGGAGGAGCATCAAGAGAGGCGACAAAAGGATGACAAATGTGGCGTGGACGGATCCAGCCGAGCTGCACGGATGGGGGGTGGGGTGGGGGGGCAGAGTTATGGTAGTTGCTCTCTCATGCGGCCCCGGTACTCCTGTCGCCACGGCAACATGCCTGAGGGTCCTCCAGAGAGCATCATCACCGGGAGAAGGGAGGAAGAAGGTGTGAAGTTTGGGAGGGAGGGAGGGAGGGTTCGGGTGGGTCAGGGTCTCAGTCTCACTGGCTGTGGTTCAGCGTCTCACCGACATCCTGACAAACCAGCACGATTCTGAGATCAGCAGAATGAATGGAGGGAAGGGCGGGGCTTCAGATTTGGGATAAAGTGAGTAATTAACGGAGTCTGGCTATAAACCAGTACACCCCCCCCCATGAGGAACAGGTTAATTAAAATCTCCAATTACATATTTTCCAGCAGAGCGGCTTCTTCAAAGACCCACAGAAATAACAATTATTTTCATGAAAGCTTTAAAAAATCTCATGAAGAAAACTCTGGAAGAACGAAGAACGTTTCTGAGAGAAAGATTCCAAACATCAGAAACATTCTGGAGAGTTTAAGACCAAACGAGAACGAAAAATGTTTTTATCTGACAGAAAACTGAGAACAGGAAATGAAGAAGAGTGTTTCCTGTCAAGAAGCTCAGAGCTACTGTGTCCTCCTGCTCCTCTACTCCTCTACTCATCCTGCTCCTCCTGCTCTTCTTCTCCTTCTCCTCCTGCTCCTCTTCTCCTCCTGGAACTCCTGGCTCACGGTGAGAAGATGCTGGTTCAAATCCCAGCTGAGTCTCTTCTCCTCATTCATCTCTTCTCAAACAACCAGATTCAGATTCTTTAGTGACTCAAACTGATCCACAGGTGAGAGGAGAAATCTTGCTACTCTCTACCTGTTCAGGGTCAACTCTACCTTCACCTAACACTAACTGGATAGGCTCCAGCAACCATGGCCCTGAAAGGGATAAGGGTCAAAAGATGGATGGATGATGGATGGATGATGGATGGATGGATGGATGGATGGATGGATGGATGGATGGATGGATGAATGATGAATGGATGGATGGATGGATGGATGATGGATGATGATGGATGGATGATGGATGATGGATGAATGAATGGATGGATGGATGGATGATGGATGATGATGGATGATGAGATGGATGGATGATGGATGGATGGATGGATGGATGGATGATGGATGATGGATGATGGATGGATGATGGATGACGGATGGATGACGGATGGATGATGGATGATGGATGGATGATGGATGGATGATGGATGGATGGATGGATATGGATGGATGATGGATGGATGATGGATGGATGGATGATGGATGATGATGGATGGATAGATGATGGATGGATGATGATGGATGGATGATGGATGAATGATGATGGATGATGATGATGGATGATGATGGATGGATGATGGATGGATGATGGATGAATGATGGATGGATGATGGATGATGATGGATGATGGATGATGATGGATGATGGATGATGGATGATGGATGGATGATGGATGGATGATGGATGATGGATGGATGATGGATGATGATGGATGATGGATGGATGATGGATGATATGATGGATGATGGATGATGGATGGATGATGGATGGATGATGATGGATGATGGATGATGGATGATGATGGATGATGGATGGATAGGATGGATGATGGATGATGGATGGATGATGGATGATGATGGATGATGGATGATGATGGAATGATGAGATGATGATGGGATGATGGGATGAATGGATGATGGAGATGATGATGGATGATGGATGATGGATGATGATGGGATGGATGATGGATGACGGAATGATGATGAATGATGGATGATGGATGGATGATGGATGGATGGATGATGGATGGATGATGGATGATGATGATGGATGATGGATGGATATGGATGATATGGATGAATGATGGATGGATGATGGATGATGATGGATGATGATGGATGGATGATGGATGAATGATGGATGATGATGGATGATGGATGATGATGGATGATGGATGATGATGAGATGATGATGGATGATGGATGGATGATGGATGATGATGGATGATGATGGATGATGGATGGATGATGGAATGATGATGGATGATGGATGGATGATGGATGATGATGATGGATGATGAATGGATGGATGATGATGGATGATGGATGAGATGATGATGGAATGGATGATGGATGGATGAGGATGGATGATGATGATGGTGGATGGATGATGGATGATGATGGATGATGGATGATGAGATGGATGATGATGATGGATGATGGGAATGGATGATGGATGATGGATGGATGAATGGATGGATGATGATGATGGATGATGGATGGATGATGGATGGATGATGGATGACGGATGGATGACGGATGGATGATGGATGATGGATGATGATGATGGATGATGATGGATGGATGATGGATGGATGGATGATGGATGATGGATGATGATGATGATGATGGATGGATGATGATGGATGAGATGATGGATGATGGATGATGATGAATGATGAGATGATGATGGATGATGATGATGATGATGGATGATGGATGGATGGATGGATGGATGATGGGAATGATGATGGATGATGATGGATGATGGATGATGGATGATGGATGATGATGGATGGATGAATGGATGATGGATGATGGATGATGGATGGATGATGGATGATGATGGGATTGGATGATGGATGGATGATGGATGATGGATGGATGATGGATGGATGATGGATGATGGATGATGGGGATGGATGGATGGTGGATGATGGATGATGATGGATGATGGATGATGAGATGATGGATGGATGATGGATGGATGATGGATGATGGATGGATGATGGATGATGGATGATGAATGATGGATGAATGATGGATGATGGATGATGATGGATGGATGATTGATGGATGGATGATGGATGGATGGATTCCTCCTGGATCTTTTGTTGTTGATCCTTCTTCCTCCTGGACCGGATACAGAAAGACGGCGTTTCCGGAGCGGCGTGCGTTCTTCAGAGAAGACAACAGTGGACTTTCTGAAGAACGCAGTGAGAACCTGGTTTGATCCTTCCAGAACCAGAAGATGATCCTGACAGGAAGTCTGAAGAGTCAAACATGTTTCTATGACGTCGTGAGAAGATCAGTCAAACCTCAATGCTTCCTTCACCTGCACTGATGCATCATCATTAGTTTCATCCTGACAGAAGCTGCAGGTTCTCATGAAGAAGCTCCTCATCATTTCATGAGAAGAAACAACCAGAACCTCCGGAGAAACCGTCAGAGTTTAATGTCGAGAGATGGAGATGAGGATCTAATGATTGTGTCTGAAAAATGAGGAACTTCAAAAACTCCAGCAGAGGAGGACGGTCACGTGATCACGTGATCAGATCAGATTTCATCCTGATCATGTTTGAATCACATAATCGATGAAAACAACAGAGAGTTTATTGATTCATATCAATGATCAATAAATGTTTTAAACTGTTTTAGTCTGAAGGATCAACTCGATCCCTCTGCCTGATCTCGAGGATCCTCTCAGCTCAGACTTCACGCAGGATCCGTGCGCGCGTCGGAGGGGCCGGGGCGCCGCGTGCACGCTCCTGACGGGAGGGCGGTCCGTGCGGCTGCAGCTGCAGCGGCGGCGGAGACCCGCGAGGACATGCGGCCGCGCGCGCTGCCGAGTTAGGATGCGCCCGAGCAGCTGTCCTCCTGCGGTCGTCAGGGGTAACGGGGAGGCACGCGGGATGCTGTAGAGGCGCGTGGCGCGCGCGGGACTCCGGACCGGGGCTGGATTATGGCTGTCGCTCTGCTCCTCGGCATCCTGACGCTGGCGCTCTGCAACTTCCCGCTCTGCGCGCCCAGCAGCCGGCATGCGGTGTACTGGAACAGCTCCAACCTGCTGTGAGTAGCCGCGCGCTCACGCGCACCCGCGCGGGGCCGACACGCACGCGGAGACGATCTTTGAAACGATGCGGTCCAACTGAGAGTTCCGTCTGATCCCGGGAAAAGATCAAACTTCCATGTGGATCACCCCCCCCCCCCCCTCTGTCTGTTACCCTGCACCCCCCCCCCCCCCCTTCAGAAGAGATGCTGTGATGAAGTTGAGCTGATGACAGTCTCCTGATGAGAGCGTGCACAGTTACCGTCACGTGCACGCTGCAGAGGGCTGCATGTGGTTCCTGAGGTCCGCTCCTCCTCCTCCTCCTCCGGGGTCTCCGGGACCACCACGCCTTCATTTAGCAGATCTGTCTTCCGGGGAAAACGTGGCGCCAAACCTCTAAAATCCTGCAGAAACTGACCCAGTTTCCAGGTAGAAACCCCGCAGAGACCCCCGGTACCGTCAGGCTGAGCGAGGCCGCGCTCGGAGCCTCCTCTCTGTCCCGGCGACCCCCCCCCCCCCCCACCCACCCCCACCCATCCAGACCCGGTTATGAGCTCAGGGAGCCTCGAGGGCCGGACCCTCATGGAGATGCTGAACCAGAACCACAGAACCAGAGATCCTTCAGTCTACAGGTGCTGAAACGTTTGGTTGAAAATAGTGACGCAATTTATTTTAATTGTTAAAGAGATTTGCTGAAAAGGCAAAAGTTTTTTTATGTCAAATTAGCTAAAGAATAAAAAGTTCATTAAAGAACGATGAAAGAGCCTAAAGTTCATGATTTTTTTCACGTGTCCTTAAATATTGAGCTAAACTCGAAAAATTGCTTAAAATTCTTCAGTAAATGTTAGCATGTTGCTAAAATAGAAGCTACACTGTAATCTTCTGAAAATGACTAAAATATTAAATCATCTCCTGAAGATCTTTAGAGGTTTGATGTTAAGTTAACGTGTTGAAATGTGGAGACTTTCATTTCCTGTCGGTCAGATTTTTCTTTAAAAACCTAAAATCCCAGCAGGATGTCCTGAAGGAGGAGATGAAATCTGAAATGTGATTGAGGTTTTCTCTGGAGCCTCACTGGAGTTTGAATGCTTATTAAGCAATCACACTCAGAGGAAGTTCTGTTCGTGTTCTGGAACCCCTGTGATCGCGCTGCCGCTGCTGCACAGCCCCCATCATGAGTGTTGGTCTCAGCTCGCGCGCTCGGCGCCGCGTGCACGTCCGGCTCGTTACAGATGTCCCGCTAATGGCTGACGGAGGCAGAAAGAACGCGCGGCCATTAAATCATCGGAGCCATCTGCCAATTGGAGGGGGGGGCATCTTAAGAGCTGGGGGGGGGGGGGGGGGGGGGGGGCACTGCGGCAGCCCCGCCGGCTCCTGCTCCTGCTCCTGCCACCATCTGTGTGGCCTCACTGGTTGCACAGGTCACATCTCTGTAAAGGGGGGGGGGACGTCAGAGTAGACAGAGTTCGTGCACGCGCGTGGGCGGGGCGTCAGGATATCTGCCACGCCTCCTTTTTGTTGAATTGCTGTTCTGAATGAAAGAATTCTTCAGTCCGGAACCGAGCCGTGAGCAGAACCCACCAGAACCCGCTCTGGACCGGACAGGGATCAGCTCCTCATTAACCAGAGAGGAGGTCACCAGAGGAGGGTCAGGGGGGAGGGTCCTGAGAGGGAGGAGATCTGAGGAGGAGGAGGAGATCTGAGAGGAGAAGGAGGAGATCTGAGGAGAAGGAGGAGATCTGAGGAGCAGGAGGAGATCAGAGGAGCAGGAGGAGATCTGAGGAGAAGGAGATCTGAGGAGAAGGAGGAGATCTGAGGAGAAGGAGATCTGAGGAGAAGGAGGAGATCGGAGGAGCAGGAGGAGATCTGAGGAGAAGGAGGAGGCTTGACGTCCAGCTGATGTTTAGTCAAAACATTCATCAAAGACAGAAAAGGAGAATTCAGAGAAAACTTGCAGGAATATCAATAAACATCAGAAATATTTCAAATGTTGAATTTAAATATCAGAAAAGAAAACTTGAATGAATGAATCTACAATCATATCATGAAATATTCCAGATAAATTCTACAGATGTTGGTTGTAGAGTTACGTCTGTAACAGATGCATGCTGGGATGTGTCAGTCAAGTGTGTCAGTTCTGCAACTCAGTCAGACAAAAAGAAAATACGTAAATATGTCAATAAGAATTAAACATTAAGAACAAACGCAGACGCTCTTAAACGTATATTTCTAAATCAGTTCTCATATTTGCTGATGACATCACTTCCTCTCAGAGATCCTGGAACACTGAGTAAAATATTGAAACTGATTCAAGTTGATTTATTCTGGAATAATATTCCTTTTATTTCATTTTGAGGTTTTTAGGCTGTTTTAGTTGATTTAGGATTTCTATTATCTTATCTGTCTCTCAGCTTCAGCGTTTCTAACGATCAGTTTCAGCGTCTTCAGCGCCACATTCAGCTCGGCCGTCGCAGCAGATTTCTCTCCTCACAGACTTGGACAGCGTTTCTCTCCATCTGCTCTCCAGCTTCATGGTTGGAGTCTGAAGCTCGTCTGAATCTAATGTAGAAACCTCTTTCTGAGGATTCCTGGCTCCATCTAAGCAGCAGTTTTCCGTGTTTTCCTCCCGGATGAACGTTTGACATCAGATAATTAACTCCACATTCTGTCTGGCTTCATTACAACACATTTGTATCCGTAGTGATTTGAAGTTTATCTGCATGTTAAGTGATTTGTCGGCTGATTTCAGCCTCCGTGAGCGGCTGGATGGACGGAAGAGTCTGAAAGCATGTTTAATGGATTTGATGGAGGTTTGTGGACGGATCGATGCGCTCAGATGGAGAGGGAAGGTGGACGGACAATAACACCGCCCACTTCTTTCTGAGGAATAATCAATCAATTTCCAAATGCATTTTTAATTAGATTCTGCGGTGCCATCAAACCGTCATGAAGCGCTTTAGCTCTGCGTGCTTCACTATTGATCATGACGGACCGGGCCGTCGATGGCTGAAGTGAGTCTCCTCTGAAGGAGGATCTGCAGCTTCAGCGAGGAGAGCTGGCTGGAAAGCGCCGCATTAGCATGAATCTGTCTGTAAATTACAGGACAGACGTGTGTGAAACCTTCAGCAAACAGAGAATCTCCTGAAGCAGGAAGGTTGTTCAGCTGCCTGCAGGAAGGTTGTTCAGCTGCCTGCAGGAAGGTTGTTCAGCTGCCTGCAGGAAGGTTGTTCAGCTGCCTGCAGGAAGGTTGTTCAGCTGCCTGCAGGAAGGTCGTTCAGCTGCCTGCAGGAAGGTTGTTCAGCTGCCTGCAGGAAGGTCGTTCAGCTGCCTGCAGGAAGGTTGTTCAGCTGCCTGCAGGAAGGTTGTTCAGCTGCCTGCAGGAAGGTTGTTCAGCTGCCTGCAGGAAGGTTGTTCAGCTGCCTGCAGGAAGGTTGTTCAGCTGCCTGCAGAGACGGACGTTTCTGGTCTGATTCCATCGGATGCTGAGCTCAGTCAAAATCTGTCAAAGTTTTATCTGGCAGGACGGTTGGACCGAAAAATGGGCGGGAACTCTATGATGGAGGAAGATACGCCAAAAAGCATCAGATGACAGGAAGTGGATCAACTGTTGACTGAAACTCTGAGAAAAGAGCGGCGATGGTGCAGTTCTCACGACGCTCTCTCCATCATTCAGAAAGTCTGAGCGCTCTGCAGGTCAAACGAGTGAACTCGGAAAACAAAGATCATGAGAGAGAAGAGGAGTAGACTTCCCATCAAACTCATTTTGACAGGTAACCTTTGACCCTACAGCAGGGGTGTCAAAGTCAATTCAATTCAATTCAATTTTATTTATATAGCCCAATATCACAAATTCAATTTGCCTCATTGGGCTTCATGCCTGCAGTTTTTACAGATGCACAGATGGAGTCATAAAATATGCACAATAGGTAAAAACTAAACAGACTATAAAGAACAGGTCATCCCTGTCCTTAGACCCTCCCTCGCGAAGGAAAAACTCCTAAAAAAACCTGAGTCAGAGAAAAAAAGAAGAAACCTTAGGGATTCCCACATGAGGGGAGATCCCATCCCAGGACGGACAGGCGATACCAGAACGGTTAAAGAAAAGTTAGCTGCTAAAACTGCATATATGAGTAGAGTTCATTCATATAGAGCTGAGTTCATTCATATAGAGCTGAGGGACAAGTGATGATTAAGTCCATAGTCCAGATGAGGCAGAACTGCAGACCACGACCAGGAGCAGGAGGACAGACGACCCACGACCTCAATCACACAAGGGGCCAAAATCCAAAACAAACCGTAGGTCAAACCGGATGAACATTTATTCAACACTCTAGAACTACATCTATAAGTTAAAAACTGTCTTTTTAACAAAATTATGAACTAGATATAAAGAATTACCTGCAATAATGCTATGTGTGTGAATGCTGGAAGCTGAATTTGGCTGCTAAAGATGCTAGTGCTGATAGCTGAAGATGCTGAAATTGATAGCTGAAAATTTTGAAGCTGATAGCTGAAAACGGAGAAGCTGACGGCTGTATTCACTGAAGCTGATAGCTGAAAATGCTGAAGCTGAAATCACTGAAGCTAAAGCGGAAACCGCTAAAGCTAATAGCTGAAGTTAAGTAAGTTAATAGCTGAAAACATCGAAGCTAATCGCTGAAAACACTGAAGCTGGTAGCCAGCTAACACATTAGGTAAATGCCAAATTAGCCTAAAAAACAACAAAAAAGCCATGCATGTAGCTGAAATATTAACTAAACTTCAAAATAGCTTAAAAAATCTTAGTAAATTCAAAAATACTCTGTAACGCTAACAGAACTTTCACTATTTTGCTCTCTATAAAATATATATTTTGTCAAAATGATACAAGTTAGAAATGAGCGGAAGATAACATTAAAATAAAAAGATATAGAGGGCCGGATCCGGCCCCCGGGCCTTGACTTTGACACGTGTGACACTATCGATCAAACTAATTTGACTTTATGTACATTTTGTACTCATTTTATATATGATGAGTCCATCTACTGTGGAAATGAGTTTTAAAGATGGTGTGGGGTCAAAGGTCACCTGTCAAAATGAGTTTGATGGGAAGTCTATTCCTATTCTCTCTCTCATGATTCACTTCCAGGTCAGTTCAATCTGAATCCATGTGACTGTTTGACCAATGAGGAGCAGAGCTGCAGTTCTGCATCAGGGCATCAATATCAATACATGATATCAGTGATCAATACTGCAATGACGATATGACTTTTGACCACGCAGCAAAACAATTAATACATCGTTTCTATTTCACTGCCTCAGTTTTTTTATTTAATTCAACAGGACTTAAATGATCCTCTAAATGATCCAACAGACGGTGAGTGTCTAAGATGAATCGGACCATCTGATTGGTCAAATATGAGAACGACTCTATTAATGTGTTTAACACGTCAAACTCTCACAAGATTGTTTTTGCATGTTTAAACGTTTAAGCTAACCATTTAATGCAAGTTAAGCCGTCTATTTCCATACATGTATTGCAGAGGCTGATATCACGATAACGATAAAGTCATGATTTATTGTCCAGATCATGTCTGCCATGATCAATAACTTCTGATAACCAAAGATATCGCAGGAAAATCAATTGTCCTACAAAATCCGACAAAGAGCAGAATCTGTGAGGGTCTTCACCAGAACCACCTCAGCGGTCCAGAATGTTCCACGATTACTACTTTGAGATGCTCCGCCTTCTGAAGCTCCGCCTTCTGAAGCTCCGCCTTCCGAAGCTCCGCCTTTTAAAGCTCCATGATTCGATGCTCGATTGTTTGATCACGTAGAATAAATGAGTGTGGAAGTTTCAGGTAAAAAGGAAAACCTTGAACAGATTCACAAAAGTTCAAAGGTCAGATATTTCCCAGAATCCTTCAGGTCCTTCTTCAGAGCAGAACTCAGAGGTGAGTCCACCTCCGTGGTGAATGTGTGTTCATTCATCCCAGATCCGGTCAGGAGTTTCAGTTATTCAAGCTGCGTTCTGGTTCTGCTTTTTATTGTTTTTATCTTCAGAGTTTTCTGGGAAAGATCAGAAATGTATTCTACTTTTTGTTTCTTTGGAGATAAACGTTGAATCCCTTTTTAACAATCATAACATATCTTAGTGTCCTAAAACATGAACTTCTTGAGGTAAAAATTAAACTTCTCTCACTAAATGGTCAGTCTTTAGTTAACATCTGATCCAGCAGAGAAGCTGCAGACTTTATGTAAAGACGTGAATCTAATAGAGTCGCTCTCCAGTCGTCTGTCCTGATCTGACCCAGTCCTGTATGAGTGGGAGGGGTTTATCCGGTCATTATATTGTGGGTGTGTTGTGGACCACGCTGGCGGCGGGGCCATCAGATCCATTAGCGCCCCTGCACCCCGAGGTTTTTAAAAGTTAACCGGCAGAAGGAACCCACCGGAGAACGTCTCCGTCCCGGCCAGTTAGAACCAATTTCAGACTGAATGATTTGAATGCAAATGCTGGGAACAAAGAGGGGCTTCCAGCCGCCGAGCGGGGGCCCCTCGCCGCCGCGCCGCCTTTTACCCACTGGGAAATTACAGCGCTGCTCTGATGAAAACGGGTGGCGAGAGATCAAAGGTGTTGAGGGGAGGGGGCGTTGATTATTTGGGAAATGACTCTTGTTGTGTGGCACGGCCCAGAAACCGGCGCGGCGGCTCCGGCGCGGCGGCTCCGGCCGTCGGTCGCTCTCTGGTTTGTGACGGCAGAGTTATGGTGAAAACAGGCGGGAAACGAGGACGGATCCTGTCGAGGCTTCAGGCGTTGGGCTGATCCTCCTGGGCGCTTAACCACGGCGCCGCGGCGAGATCTGCCTAATGGAACAGGAGACGTTCCCGTCCGGGTTATTTTGGATAAGGGAAGCAGAGAGGAGGAGATATTCTGGTGCGGCTGAGACTCACTGGAGGTGTAATTGTGTGACGGCGGCGCAGCCTGTGGCAGCTGTCGCCCTTGTAATGAGAGTATTTGAAGAAAATTGAAATCTTTTGGAGGGCTCAGCGTACGCGGCGTGACACAGATACAGAAGAGAATTTGAAGCCACATTCAGTGTTTTAAAGACTTCCGTTTGATAATCGATGCTTCTGTAGACGTTAACGTACAGAAGAAGAACCGCTCTGATGAAGAGTTCAGAAAGAATCCTTCAAACACCAAAGCCGTGTCCTTCTACACCATCACACTCCAAACTTTTAGCACACAGTCCCAGATTTGGTGAAAATGTTTGCAGGTCGACGGTTGACCTGGAATTCTTAGAATGATTTTAACAGCGTTGTGTCGTGATGGCAAACTTTTATTTTGTCTCAAGTTCAAGTTCAAGTTTATTGGTTTAGTTCCCATTTGTACAGTCAACACAATATACAATACAAACAGACAACCAATAAAAAAAGGAATAGGCAGAAGCTTTTTAAGCTTATTCAATGCCTTTCCTTGAAGATTGACAATATCTATGCTGATCAACAAAAAATGACACAAAAGAAAATAATTTACAAATAATTCAAATCTTTTACATATGTATATTATAATCGTTCAAACATTTACGTTTTAAACTTTTTTTAAACTGTAAAAGTGAAGAACTTAATTTGAATTCATCATTCAATTGATTCCATAATTTAACACCAAGAACTGAAACACATCTCATCTTTACATTAGTTCGAACTTTAACTTGTTCAAAATAATACAGACCTCTTAAATTATACTGACTAACCCTTAAAGTAAACAGCTTCTGTATATTTTTTGAAACCAAATTATGTTTTACTCTATAGACAATTTCTAATACCTTGACATAAACAATTTCCTTTAATTTTAAACTATTATTCAAACAAAATAACGAATTGGTTGGATCACAATATCCTGCTCTGTTGACTATTCTAATAGCCTTTTTTTGTAGTTTAAATAATGATTCAATAATAGTTTTCCCTGCATTTCCCCAGATCTCTGCACAATATGAAAGATAAGGAATGACTAGTGAACAATAAACTAGAAACAAACTCTTTTTGTTCAGTGAATCACTGATTTTAAACAGAATACCGATGGATCTAGATACTTTACGTTTTATATGATTTATGTGAGATTTCCAAGACAATTTATCATCAATTATTACTCCTAACAATGTTATTTCTTTAACATATTGGATTTCTACACCATTTAAATATAATTTAACTATAATTATCATAAAACAAACACATCTAAATACGTTAATGTTAGCACGTCTAGTCTTGTTGTTCTATCCACATTCTCACCCCTAGCTCCTCATATACGGACGTGGGGTTCGGGCCCCCTCCGCGCCACTTTTTGACGACTTGGTTTACCCAACTCGTCGTTTTTGAGGTTGTTCCCATGAAATCAGGGGTCCCCAACCCTCAGGACTGATCCTCATCTCAAGGGTTGGGACCCCTGATTCATGTCTGTGGCCCTGAACCAAGCAGCCCTCTGACCAGTACCGGTATCAAGCGCCCCTCAGACTGGTACCAGGTTAGGATTAGGGCACCAATACCGAGGGCTGCTTGGTACTGGACCACAGACGCTAATCAGAGGTCCAACCCTCGGGACATAGACCGGTACTGGTACCCTAATCCTAACCCAGTCCCGGTCTGTGGGCTGCTTGAAACCGGGCCACATGTTCTAATCTAGAGTCACCAACTCTCGGGACACGTACCAGACCGGTACTGGTAACATGTGGCCCAACACCAAGCGGCCCTCGGCCTGGTTCTGGTACCGGGCAAGGATTAGGATACTAGTTCTAGTCCGGAGCAAAGGACTAGGAACCTCTGATAAGTGTCTGTGGGCCAGTAGCAAACAGCACTCGGACCGGGTCTGGTTCTGGTCCCGAGGGTTGGGGACGCCGTATCTAACAGGAACAGTTGGAGACGCCCAAATGTCAAAAAGTGACTCGGAGGGACCTGAACCAGTTGCTCGGGTCGGTCCTCATGATTTAGAACTCCTTGACTGATAGTCTTCAGGCATCAAGCAGACACGGTTGTTCTGTTTCTCTGTTTTCAATGTTTACTGAAGACGTTTTAGAAAAAACCCAGAAAGTGTCACAACATCATCGTCACAGGATTACAATAGATTAAAATGTATGTAATCCTGGTTACATTTTAGCATCAACATAAATCTTTTGAAAGAAAGGGTCAAAGTTCATTCATAAGTTTTATATTTTTTGAAAATAATAATATTGTAAAATATGCCATACATGTAATTTATTGTGTTTTTGTTAATTTAAATGTTCTTTGGGTGAAAATGTATTTGTAATATGACAGGATTGTCAGAATGCTTTTGTTACTAGGCAGATTAGAGAGAGGGTTGAATACATTTTTGTTACTCTTAATTTGATTGGATGATGCGGGGAGAAAGAAAAGAGAGAGAGCAGAGAGATGACGTCATGAGGGGGAGACGAGAGACTCGCGGCAGAAAAACGTGGATGAAGGATTAAATAAGCTCTTTAACAAGTTCCAGAAACTGATAAATATGTTGATAACGAACGGAAAGTGAGTTCTGAGTAACATGTTTATGGTTTTATAAGGTTAGATGCAGTTTGTGGGCGTGAGCCTGCTAGTCCGCTCGAGTTAGCTAACGTAGCATTCCCGCATCAGACTGGAGCCGCTAACGGAGCGACTGAAACCCGGGAGTGCGGGAAGAACCGCGGAATCGAGTGAGTGGGACACGTTTAAGGATTCCAGTGTGACTCTGACAGGACCGTCAGAGTTCATCGCCGCGTCTGCGACGGGACCTCTGACCTGCTCTGAGTGAGTCTGACGGGACAAGATGGCGGGACGTCCAATCAAAGAGAACGGGCCTGCAACGAGGGTACGTTTGATTAATGCCGGCTCAGGTATATTTTGGGGCCCATTATTTATTTTTGAGATAAATATTTTAGTTCTGAAACCCGTCTTAAAGGAAATAGAGTTAATGTATAACATGAGCTCAATGAGAATATAAAGAGTTAAATGTGTTTATCTGTGAAAAGCTTTATTTGTCACTTACCCAAATCAGACGGGGAGGAAATATTCATTTCTAATTAAACAAGAGTTTAACACCCGTTAAATTCAGGGATAACACCCCCACTTTTAAAGCTAATATAACCATGGGGGTGTTACACGTAGAAAACCACAACCAAGAAATCTTATGCTGGGAAACACATGGAATAGATTTCCTCATATGGCCCGCGGGCCGGACTTTGGACGTGTTCTTCACGACACCTTAACTGAATCTTGTGCTTCTTTTAGCTGGACTTTTGTCTGTTTTCCTACATGATGTTGTCTTTTTACTCAGAATATCTCAGTACTGATGGTTGAAAACTCTGGATTAGAAAAACTGATTTAAATGAACCCATCATCATTCATTCATTCATTCATTCATTCATTCATTCATTCATTCATTCATTCAATCAGGCTGTAAAATAACAAACATTACAGGAATAATTAAAAGTCATAAACATCTGAATAAATAAACCGTCTCATTATTTTCCAGCATGGATCTAAACCTGTGAATCAATCTTCAGGTTTTTATTTTCTTTTATTCATCAAATCTCTTCAGTTTCCACGTTTGAATCCGTTTCTTTAGATGGATGCAGGAAAATCCGCGTTTCTGTTTTGCCGTGTCACTCTTTCCGTTACATAATCCTATAGGAGTCTTCCTCTCGGTCCAGATCCTCCTCTTCCTCCTCCTTCATCTCTGCAGGAACCGTCTTTGATGTGTAAATGCAGTGATGGTTAATACATGAGATCCTCGTTTGTGGAGGGCGTCTGACTCATGAGGGGATCCTCCGTTTGTGGCGCCGGAGGAGCCCGCCGTTTCTCCTGCATCCGCGGGGATTTAATGGAATCCTCAGCTGATCCGGGACGTCCAGCGGGCCGTGGTGGGACGCGTTCACAGTCCCGCCGGCGTCCAGTCGGGTCTGGAGCGCAGAAAGTGAGGCGAGCCGAGCCGCCGTTTTCCCAGCATGCCGTGTGTGGGTGTGTGGAATATCAATGTCCTGCTGGACGGCGGTCGAGGTGTTTCGTGTCTGATGGTTTCTGGTGGGTTAAAAGAGGGGATCTGCTGCCCCTCCCCCCATCGCCACGCTTGTTTCTGGTTGGCGGCGGCGCCTTCTGCCGTCTGTGTCTGTGCTCTCACCTTGTGTGGAGTCAAAGGGAAGTCCCAGAAGACCCCCCCCCCCACCACCACCGCATTGCTGGCCCCCCCCCCCCCCCCCCAGAATGAACCCCACACTGCAGGATCTGCAGGAACCAATGAGAGGAGGTCAGTGAGACCTTCGTCCAGAAACGTCCACGAGCTCCACGCCGAGCCTTCTACCAACACAGCCCTCCTCTGCAGAGAAACGCCGTGCAAAACCTCAGATAATGATCCAGAGAGTCCAACGCGATGCTGGGGGGGGGGGGCGGGGGGGGGGGGGGACGGGACTTCAACTGCAGGAGAGGACGGCGGTGCACGAGGAATATTAATGTGTCAGCATCTGAGAACACAAACCCGGCTCCAGGTCTTCATGAGAGTTCTCTGACGCGAGGAGGGAATGATGAGGAAGTTCTGTTAAATCTTCTGTCTGACCGCACGGCGGCGGCGGCGCTGACAGGAGGCCCTTCAGGTCCGGGACGACTCCAGGTCGGGATGAGGACGCAGGCGTGTTTGTCACGTGGAGGTCGGAGGAAACTGACTCATTCCCAGCCGTGAACTTCCTCCCGGATCATCGTGTTACAGATGTAGCGTTCTCTGCTGCCGCAGCCATTTAGTTATAAGACATTATTTACCCAGAAGCCTTTGAGAGACAGTTATGTTGATGTCTTACTAATGCTTTCTTTCATCTATATCAGGGGTGGGCAATTGTTTTGACTCGTGGGCCACAAAGGGTTCTAAAATTTGGCATAAAGGCCGGACAAGGAGCAGATGGAAGGAGAGATTTGGTAATCAACCTCATAAACTAAAAAAATAATCTGGAATTTAGAGAAAAACATGCTTTAATTTGGATTCAAATTCACATATATTCATTTAAAACAGAAAATTTGGAGTGGAGTTTTAATTTCTAAATTGATTTTTGTTCTCTTTTGGGTGATCCAATGGGTTGATGTTCTTCAGAGGAAAATGTGAACTCAAAGAAATGCTGCATTTATGTGGTGTAGGAATAATCCGAAAGATCACCATCTGACTCAGAAAGGAACACACACGAACGTCAGAGAAACAACACCATTCATGGGAAGAAACCAGAAATACAATGAAAATAAAACAATAATTAGGATTTTTGATTCAATGTATTTTAATTTGGAGGGCCACATTAAGTAGTTTAAGGGGCCGCATGTGGCCCCTGGGCCGTAGTTTGCCCACCCCTGGTCTAGATGATGCTTATAAAGACATTATGAGCATTTAAAACCTTCATGAAACATTTTCAGACGTCTGTAACTGAGTTTCAGGTCATAGTTTGAGTGTTTCAATCTGAAATACAAATGAAAACAGAATAAAGAATAAAAGTAAAACCAATAAAAACAGCTGAATCTGAATCGCTTCCAAACAGAAAGATATGGAAACAACAGCGTCTTCAATAGTGATGATGTCATCAGTAGTTGCCGGTCATCTACGTTAGTGTCCTGACTCAGAGCTCGTTCTCCCCCTCTGGTCACCGTACTGAACGCACTACATCTCCCAGCAACCCCGGCACACAGCTCCTGGACACCGTTTACCTGACTCATTTTCCAGTCAGCGCGGAGTATTGTTTGTGCCGCTCTGCCTGGATTATCGAGCGTTTCTCTCTGTTTACCTGCCGCCCGTCCAGATCTACACCTGTCCTGGTCCAGCCGGCGTCTGACCTCTGATGACCCCGTGCTTGACCTCTGCCTGACCCTGATTTAGCTTTATGTGTTATCTGAGCTAATAAATGGAACCAGCTGTAAACATAAACATTGATTTAGTTACTTTAAAAAGTCATGTTAGAACAATTACTGACATTTAAATGTAAACTTCTGTTCTTGTGAAGAAATGAGAGCGCTAATGCCCCAAATGCCCTCATGACTGGAGCAGGAGGGTGTAAAGGTGGGGAAGTCTTCTGGATTTACCCTTCAACCGTCCAACACGTTACAGAACTCGTCTTTCTACTCCAGTTTCACGTGTTCATAGAGATTAATCTTCCTTTGGGTCGTTCTGCAGCGTTCATGCGGCGTCCTTCATGATTTCTGTCTGAAACTCATCAATTTCTGGCGTCTCTCATTAACAGCTTTAATTGTCTTAATGGGAATGAGCCAGAGCGTTCCTTCATTTGGATTCTAACCTGCAGCCTCACAATCCATGGAGGGAAATGGGTTCTAAGGAAACAATCTCCAGTTAATGTTCGGCGCCAGGAAGACGGCGGCCATTCTGCAAAGGTCAAGGACATCAACTCTCCGCCGTAGCTCCTCCTACAAGTGGTTTCACTTCTTAAGACGATAAGATTAGCCGCTGTAAGGCAGCAGAGATCCGCCGCCGCCGCCGCCGCCGCTTCATTAGCGATCCGTCCATTATTCATGAACGGTTTGTTTTGAAGGCGCTCCTCAGGTTGTAGTTAACTGCTGTGAGAATCTGAGTCCACATCCAAGAATCGATGTTATGGACAGACCAGACCCCGCCCACCTCCTGAACTGATGGGGGTGGGGGGGCTGCTCTCTGAGGGGTCGCCGCCCAAATCTCCCTTCTTCAATCAACCTTGTGGTTCGTCCGGACGTTCGATACCGGCTCGGCGTTCCTTCAGCGGCTAATTGTCCCTGAATTCCTCTGACCTTTCAGATCTCAGGCAGAAGTGGCGTCTTTAATCACGGCCGTCCGCTCCACGGGGACTCGAACGCAGGAACCCCGCGCCGGCTTTGGTATTAAGATTGATTCAATTAGGAGAGCGGAGAAATGTCACTCCTTTGTCTGGAGGAGATCAAAGAATGAAGAGGAGTCCTACAAGTCCTTACAGGTCGGGGGGGGGGGGGGGGTGTGTGTGTGTGCTCACACCTGTTCGGCAGGTGACCTTCATCAAATATGAAGGTCATAGACCGGGGCGTCCAAATTCCAGTAATCCTGCCTTATCTGCTGCTGATTACCTGATCAGGTGTGTTTAGGAGCTTCCATGGCAGGTAGGCTGGAAGACGCCGGCCCTCGAGGACGCCGGCCCTCGAGGCCTGGATTTGGACGCTCAGTGAACCCTAGAGAGAGAACGTTCCTGTTTATCTACGGGCGTGCTGCGGGTGACAGGTCATGGTGAACACTTCTACGACACGTAAAGGGGTGAAGCTGGTGAGATGGAGGCGTGTCGCACAGATTTTTAAACTCCACCCACAAATCCTGTAGACTGTCCAAAGAGCCAATGAGGAGCCGGTACTCAGACCGTGGACCGTTATCCTTACCAATACTCACGATACCACACACGAGCATCAGTCCGTCCTCCTCTGGGACCAGCAACAGCTTCTCGGTCCTGGACGATCCTTTCTTCCAGATGTGGCTCTGATGTTGGAGCGGCTTCGACTGAAGTGTTATTTACCCACAGAAGGTCGTGGAAATCCTGAATCAGTTTATCAGACATTAAGACGGTCCTGCCGTCAGAACTGTAGCTGTACCGGTTTCTCTGGTTCATCTCGTTTCTTCATTTAGACATAAAAGACATAAACTATCTTCTCTGTTGGTGTTTGTGACTGAAACTGGAGATTCTGTAAACGTCTTGGAGACATTAGAAGCTCAGAGTTCATTTCTACTTCTGTCTACTGAAGGTTCTGATGTTCTGTTGCTATGGTTACCAGCTGATGTTTAGGCCAGAGCAGTAATGTAGGACATCCAGGTTCTGTCACAGAACCTGGTTCATGAACTGTCTGGTATTTGTTAGAAATCCGTTTCTCTGTTCAGTTCTGGTTCTGGTTCTGGTTCTGGTTCTGGTTCTGCGTAGACACTTGCATTGTGTTTCATTGTCATCATAATCTGTAAACTCAGCCGACGTGTTTATGCAGGTTTTGATGGACAATCATTTATTTAGTGAGAGACTGTGTTGATGCAGAAACACGTCTGTAATCATCTGATCCACTTTGATTGGGATCAAGATTTTGATCGCTGTAGATGTTTGGAGAGAACAGCCAATCACTGCGAGTCTCCTTAAATCAATCAGAGGAGGAGGTCTGCACCTGCACACAGAACGGGGCATGTGAGGCGGGTCCCGCTCCGGATGGTCGTTGGTATTCATACCACTGCCCCCCCCCCCCCCCCCACCTGACAGGAGCGCAGGTTAAACGCTGGGGGAGTTCTTCATCACGACCAGATCTGATCCAATTAAATATAGATTTAATCAGCCCTGCGGTCGGCCCGTGAATATTCAATGTGATCCGGTTGATGGCGGCGGGACGGGCGGCGGACCGGAGCAGGGGACCGACCCAGACTGGGAGACACGCCCTGATCTGATCCTTAATCTATGGAAGCGTTGATCAGTCAGAACTGGAAATGCTTTTTCATTATTTGTCTCTTAAATGAAATGAAAAAGGAATTCTCCAATCTATGTTTTCTTTTTCTTCATCATCACAGATCTCTCTATAACTGATATTTGATGTTTCATTTTCAAAAAGTTCTTTAGTAAGTTTGTACCAAAATTAAATAAGATATATTAAATTAGAAAATTAAAATACATAAACAGAAATGCTTTTTCATTTTCAGAGTCTTAAATAAAATGAAAATCAATCCTCCAAACTGCGTTTCCATTTTCTCCATCAATGCTCAATCTGAGACGTATTAAAGTAACAAACCAATGAAGGTTTTTCATTTTCACGTCTCATAAATCCGTCTGAGCACCTCGATGAGGTCAGTGCTCGCTCTTCTTCTGCTTTGGTTTGTCCACATACGACATGCTGTTCTCATTAACTTATATTGAGAAAAGAAAATGAAATTAATTGAAATTTTAAAAAGATAAATCTCATCTTTTTGCTTGTCTTTTACTTCCTTTTTTACATTTTTTCTGTCGTGCATGTCGTTTACCGGTAGCGTGCGCTAACCAACGCAGAAGAAAAACGAGCGATGATGTCATCGTGGTGCGCCGCTTGGAAATGCTGACTTCAACTGATTTATGAGAAAATGAAAAAGCAGTTTTCATTGGTTTGAGTATTATTGATGAAGACAATGGAAACACAGTTTGGAGGATTGACTTTTCATTTAATTTGAGACACAAATGATGCAGTTACATTGTGAAAATGAAAAAGCATTTCCAGAATTGATTTTTATTGTGAATCATGCGACACAAACGCTTCCATAGATCCTGCGCCGCACCCTTCTCTGACGACCTCTTCGTCGGTGAGATTCTGACACCAGCAGATTTCTGCATCTGCTGATGCAAACGCCCAATTATTTGCTGATTTATGAGTAGAATTTATGCTGCTGGTGGGCCGACGTCTCTGTCGGGGGGAGGAGCCTGCAGTCGGAACAGCTGCTGATTGTTAAAGCGAGCGACTCTGCAGAGGAAGCGGTCCTGTAACGTGAGGCAGTGCTCCCCGCCGCCCCATCAAAGTCCGCCTTAACTGCCGTGTCACCTTCAAAGTTCCCGGGAAGACGGCGCATGGGCGACGCCTGCTAATGAGGAGCCGTCCCGAAGGCCGGGGTCATTCCAGTTATGACAGAAGCTTAATTACAGATGGCGGCGCGGGAAAGGCCGCGTGTTTGCACGGCTCCGGCGTGCAGGAATTAAGGCGACAAATCTCCGTCTGGCTGTCGTTCAGAAGCTGTAGCATAAATAAATGATGGCTGCTTCCCACGCACTGCAAACACGGCGCCGCTGATGCCGCTGATGCCTCAACCTCCGCTCCTCCAGAGGGTTCCCATCAGGAGGATCGTTGACATTCCAGGCGTTTTCCAAACTGTAATGAAAATGAGAAGCTATTATCCACGGGATGTTCAGAGATGCTCATCGCTTTCACACGGAAACCTGGAGTTAAATGACTTTCAGATCTCAAAGAGGTTTCTCCTAAAAGGTCCAAGAAGGTGTAATTTGTTAATTGCTTGGTGAAAAATGTCCAATTTGAAGGGAGCGTTCCGAGCCCCCCGGGAGCGCCGGCTCCGGTTCCACCTCGGCTCTTTAATTACCTCCCGTGTTTGGGGAAGACTCCCCTCGCCTGTTATTTCCAGGTGTAAATGAGACCAGGAGGAAAGGTTACCCCGACCCCCCACGGGACCCCTCAGCCCTTCAGGACGGCCCGGCCCGGCCCAGCCGGAGCCCGACGGCCCGGCCGGCGCTCGGTTTACCCCGGCGGCGCCTCGCCACGCCGCTTCCTTTGTGTTTGCTCTCCCAACAAACAGGAAATGGGGTTCATTTGTATGCAAATGTGTTTGTCCCCAAGGCAGGGATTTTGAATTAAAAGTTTTACCATCCCATTAATTCTAAATTACACTCTGAAACTGACATGGGCTGCGCCACTCGGAGCGGCGGCAGGGGGAGGGGTGCTACCTGACTCGCCATCCAAACGCGTCTCCGTCCTCCGAAGCCGGGTCGTTTTCCATCTGCGGGACCGAGTCGGGATCTGGATTGAATCCGGTCCGCTGATTTGCAGATTGATCGCTCGCCGCAATCTCCTCCTAATTATCCCGCCGGAATATGCAGAGATTCAGGCGTGATTGATATTTGGGAGGACTGCCCGGGACAGGAGCGAGCGGCTGACTGACGGGCCGCGAGGAGCGCGGCCGGCGAGAGGGAGGGGCGAAGGCCGTCCGGCGTGCCGATGCCGCACACCTCATCAGCCCCGCTCATTAAAACACATGCAGCTGCTGATGAAAGATGCATGACCCCCACCCCACCCCACCCCCACCCCCCTCGGGGAGGCGGGGCGTGTACGGCCTGATGCTGGCTGTCAGGGTAAAGGGAAGAATTACTCAGATTACTCTGAAGAGACGTCCTTGTTTCTGTCCTGGTAATGAAGAAGATGTCAAGGAGGAGTCAGTTAGTTGGTTAGTCAGTTGGTTGATGAGTCAAGTGGTCAATTAGTCGCTTGGTCGGTAGGGCTGCCACGATTAGTCGACTAATCGACGACTAATCGACTATTAAAATAGTCGACAACTAATTTAATAATCGATTAGTCGTTACTTTATAATATATGGAGTCAGGCTGTAGTGAAGTTGAAAGTTATAATAAAAATATGCTAGCTTTTTAGACTATTTTGACATTTATCAAGGTTTGTTTAAGCTATTTTGGAGATTAGCTAATATTTCAGCTACAAGCTAGCTATTCTGGTTAATTTGGGCTTTTTTCAGTTCTTTTGGCTAACTTGGTGTTTAGCTAATATTTTAGCTAGATGTTAGCAGTTTTGACTAACTTAAGCTTTTTTTTTAAAAAAAAAAAAGTTTTTTAGGGTGTTTTGGAGATTAGCTAATATTTAAGCTACATGCTAGCTATTTTGGAAAATTTAGGATTTTTTTTCAGTTTTTAGTTAAGTTAATATGTCAGCTACATGCTAGCAGTTTTGGCTAGCTGAGGCTTTTAAATTATTTTTTAGGCTATTTTGGAGTTTAGCTAATATTTCAGCTACAAGCTAGCTATTCTGGTTAATTGAAGCTTTTTTCAGTTCTTTTGGCTAACTTGGTGTTTAGCTAATATTTCAGCTAGATGCTAGCTGTTTTGGCTAACTTAAACTTTAAAAAAAAAAAAGTTTTTTAGGGTGTTTTGGAATTTAATTAATATTTCAGCTACATGCTAGGTATTTTGGAAAATTTAGGATTTCTTTCAGTTTTTTAAGGCTAGTTTGGAGTTAAGTTAACATGTCAGCTACATGCTAGCAGTTTTGGCCAGCTGAGGCTTTTACTTATTTTTTAGGCTAATTTGGCATTTAGCTAATATTTTAGTGGCTATCAGCTTTAGTGTTTTTAGCTATCAATTTCAGCATCTTCGCTGTCGTCACTCGCTTCAGCTTCAAAATTCAGCTTACAGCATTCACACAAGCATTTTCACAGATAATGCTTGTGTGAATATATTTAGTTTTTAGTTTGTTTAAAGCTAATAATGATTAAGATGTGTGTTTTACATCCAGTTTGTGCATGACCCGATTAGTCGACTAATCGGAAAAAATAATCGGTGATTAGTCGACTATTAAAATAATTGTTTGTGGCAGCCCTATTGGTCGGTCAATTTGTCAATCTGTTGATTAGTCAATTTGGTTGGTTAGTTGTTTGGTCAATCAGTCGATGGTTTTTGGGAAGTTCTAAAATCCCCATCACAGTTAGCGTCTTCCTGCAGATGCTACAGTTACTCAGTGATGAATCGTTCTGGCTGCTGGTTTACTGGTGAACTATCTTGAAACGGTAAGATTTGTAATAGACCAATCAGAAGAAAGCCAGTGCAGCCCTCTGTCTCCGCCCCTAATTCTTCACTCCTGCGCTGGAAGTTTCTCTGCGAGCTGAACCAGAGTCCGCGCGAGCGAACGTGACCAAAATGTCGCGCGTGCGCGCTAAATGAGCGTCTGCTAGCGTGCGCTCGTCACTCGTGCGCGAGCGAGAGACGCACGTGGAAGTATACAGTCTGTCGCGTGCGAGGACTTTCTGCTCGCTTTAAACTTTAATGGACAAAAGGAAGAAGAGAAACGTTTGTCTGTTCATTTACATACAGTTACTTCAGGCTCCGCCCCTGTATTTTAGCTGAAAAAAAAACTTGTTTGTGGCTGAAAAATTCAAATTTAACCAGCATATATTTCTTTTTCGGTATCTTTTACCCCTCAACACTGGAGACGCCTCTCAGGCTTTAGCATTTACGTGACGCGGTTGTGCAGCGGTTAACAGTCTTCAGTTCAAATCCCGTCTGTCAATGTTTTAAACAATAATTCTAAGCAGTTCTTATTATTCCAGTCAGACAGGTTGTTCTGTCCCGGACGGTAGGGGGGGTGTTGCCCCTGGGGGGGCAGTAGCGGGGCAGATTGCTGAGACAATCTTTCATTTAGTGAAACAAGCTCTGATTTGGCACAGATGAACAACTGAACCGACTTTCTCCAAAAACTGTTAATCCAACTTCAGAAACAAAATGAATATTCAAGATGGCCGCCACTTTCAAACCTATTATGATGCAGTTCTGATGAACTACTTATCAAAACAAATGGTTTGAATGCAGCATTGAAAAATGTTTATAATAAAATGCTATTGGATGAACAAAAAGAAGTTATTGTCATGATGGAGAGTATATCCAGCTTTCTGCTAGCTTCCAGTATTTTCAGCTGCAGAGTTGTTAGCATCTCAAGGTGATGCGGCAGCATTTGATTGGCTCTCAGTAGGTGGGAGGGTTGATCTATTTTACTTTTGAAAACTGGCTGTGCTACACACAAATACTGCTGGAGGGAGGATTTAAGACATTCTGTGGGTTGAAGTTCGACGTCAACAAGAGCATTTAACAGGATTGAAAAGTCGGCCATCTTGGAAAGTGGCAGCCATGTTGGATTTGCAGCTGGATGACGTACTTTTCTTGTATCACCGAGTGAAAGATTCTTATGAAACCTGTGGTTGATCTGCCCCCGATCAGCCCGGGGCCGCGTGGCGCCCCCGACAGACCTCAGAGTTTGGTTTTGATCATTTATCTTTAAATTCTGTTTGGATTTTGCATCCCAGCGTTCTAGAAAATTGCTGAGCGCGGCAGAACGGGACCTTTTGTTTCCCCTCGTCTCCTTCATTTATTTGAACCTCTGGAAAACGATTCAATCATCCTCAGAACCCGCCGCGGCGACATGATGTCTGTGTTTTGGTTCTGGAGCACAAACCGGATTGATGGAGCTCCATTTCTAAGATAAATTTGTCGGCAGTTTTCTTATTGAAGTCAGTAAAGTGAATGAGTGTTGCGGCGGGAGGCCGGACTAATCAATCACCGGCCCCGGCAGGTGACAGCTGATTAATATTTGTCAGAGAGGAAAATAAGTTCCAGAACTCAGCAGAACCGCGATCCTCTGGTAATCAGTGAATCTGTCTGCGGCTCGCCGGTTTATCACCGGCGCCTTTGTTCCGCCTCTGAATGAAGTGTCATTCCGAACAATGCCGCTGATGGGATAACTTTCCTGAGAGGAGCGGCGCTGTCTCCACCTCGACAGAACGCCATCAGAACCGGCGTTCTGTCGCCGCTCTCTTCCACGCCGCAGAATTGGACAAATTGATCTGGACGGACTCGTCTTTCAAGGCTCCTAGAAACTGAGTGCCGCAGCTTTGCTGCTCGATGGCGGCGAGGGTCAGCGGGAGTGCGTGAGCGGGCAGCAACCTGCACTCACAGATGCCCCGAAGGGGGTAGAAGAGCGGGCGGCCGGCGCTTGGCAGCTCCAGTGGAGTCTGATAAGCTGTAATGGCGCCGTCACAATGATGCGCCGCGTGTGAGAGCCGCGCGGGCCGGCCGGCGTGGAAGGAATCATTTCTGGAGCCCGGGTTCATCTGCAGTCGCGGGGCGTCTCTATTTACCAGTAATTGCATTCCTCTGCCCTCGCCCCGCCCCGCCTTCGCACCAGAACACGCTGTCAGCTTCACGCCGCCACGGCTTTCACACGTGAGTGCCACGTGTCAGCCGGGTTTGGAATCTGCATTTGCTCCGAACCGGGCCCGGCGCCGCGTCATCTGGCGTCATAAGGCCCGATTGATCGGCAGGATGTTCAGAAGCTGCTTCAGGACTCCTCACAGCGACTGTTCAGGAGGAGAAACGGGCGGAGCCGGGGGTTCTGGTTCTGGAGGCAGAAACGGGCCGGTTCTCCTGAACGAGAAAGCAGTTTGAATGCGGGAGTGATGGGATGATGAGATGATGAGATGTATCTGAGATTGATGTCTTTATTTCATTCCAGGCTTACAGACAGTTTCATCTATCAAACCCACGAGTCTCTAACACGTCACACATCGTCCTCTATACCGGAACAAAATGACACGCGTGTTGTTAGGAGAATCCTCATGTTACTTTCAATCATTTTTCACTTTAAAACATTACTTAAAACCAAATAAAATGATTTTAAATGCAACTTTGAGAAGCAGCGAAAAACAAAGAGCCTAAAAAAAAGACAGAAAATAGAAAATTAAAATGGTTAAGAATTGTGCTCAGATTTGCCCTGCAGGTTTTGCAGGATTAAAATGAAAATAAATAAATGTGTTTTTTAATAGAAACTGGACCTTCAGCCTGTAAATTGTGTTTAATTAAATGTTGGACAGTGGTGTACGGTGGCCCTGAAGTCCAAATCTCTCAATCCAAGAACATGTTACAGATCAAAATAACAATTTATATCCAATAATAAGAATTTAAAAATACAATTTTAGAAATCAAAGTTAAATTCCAGGAAAAACTGTCATGTTAAAAGAAGGAATAAAAGGAAATATTTCAGGAAACTAAATCAAATGTAAAAAAAAATGATGGAAAATCAATAAACATTGTTGAGTTATTACAGTATTTCACAATATTTAGCAGTATATTACTGTATAATGCCATAGTATTTACAGTATTTTCTAATCATATTTTACAGTATTTTGTGGTATTTTACAATATTTTACAGTAATTGCAACACTTTACATTCTTTTGCAGTATTTTAGTGTATTTCTAAAATATTTTGCAGCATTTTTCAGTAGTATTTTACAGTATTTCATAATATTTTACAGTATTTTTCCGTAGAATTTTGCAGTGTTTTGTTGTTTTGTGACAGTATTTTACAGTAGTATTATACAGTATCTTGCTGTACTATACAGTAGGTTTTATTGTATTTTGCCATTTCTTTACAGCATCTTGCGGTATTTTGCAGTAGTAATATATAGTATTTTACAGTAGTAGGGCTGCCACGATTAGTCGACTAATCGACGACTAATCGACTATTAAAATAGTCGACAACTAATTTAATCGTCGATTAGTCGTTACTTTATAATATATGGAGTCAGAGTGTCGTAAAGTTGAAAGTTCTAATGAAAATATGCTAGCTTTTTAGAATATTTTGGCATTTATCAAGGTTTGTTTAAGCTATTTTGGAGATTAGCTAATATTTCAGCTACAAGCTAGCTATTCTGGTTAATTTAGGCTTTTTCAGTTTTTCAAGATAACTTGTTGTTTAGCTAATATTTCAGCTAGATGCTAGCTGTTTTGGCTAACTTTAGCTTTAAAAAAAAAAAGATTTTTAGGGTGTTTTGGAATTTAGCTCATATTTAAGCTACATGCTAGCTATTTTGGAAAATTTAAGATTTTTTTTCAGTTTTTTTAAGGCTATTTTGGAGTTAAGTTAGCATGTCAGCTACATACTAGCAGTTTTGGCCAGCTGAGGCTTTTAATTATTTTTTAGGCTAATTGGCATTTAGCTAATATTTTAGTGGCTATCAGCTTTAGTGTTTTTAGCTATCAATTTCAGCATCTTCGCTGTCGTCACTCACTTCAGCTTCAAAATTCAGCTTACAGCATTCACACAAGCATTTTCACAGATAATGCTTGTGTGGATATATTTAGTTTTTAGTTTGTTTAAAGCTAATAATGGTTAAGATGTGTGTTTTACATCCAGTTTGTGCATGACCCGATTAGTCGACTAATCGGAAAAAATAATCGGTGATTAGTCGACTATTAAAATAATCGTTTGTGGCAGCCCTAAGTAATATATAGTATTTTACAGAGGCATTGTACAACATTTTCCGGTATTATGCAGTATGTCAGTATTTTTCAGTCTGATTTTTTTAGTATTTTGTTGCAGTATTGTCTAGTATTCTGTTGCAGTACTGTTCAGTATTTTGTTGCAGTATTGTCTAGTATTTTGCAGCAGTTCTGTTCAGTATTTCTGAACCAGATTCTGGTTTTTTTAAATTGTGTTTCTTCAGAACGACTTCCTGTCCATGTAAAGGTTTTTCTTCTGGTTGAAGGTCTTTTTGAACCAACAATGAGAACATTTGTCTGGGGGGGGGGGGGGTAACTGCTGTGCTAGCACGTGGAGCAGATTGCAGTATTCCTCCATCTGCCCCCGTTATGTGCCGGCGTTTTTCTAAGAATTGCTCTCCAATCATCATAGCAGATTTTTACTGAAGCGCTTTTGTGAGGTTCATGTTTTTATGTTGTGGTCTCAGGCAGTGGGAGGGGCTTAAACAAAAGCCTAAGAGCAACATGTCATTATTCCTGCAGAGTGGCGCCGGTGCGTGGGGTGTAAACGCCGCTCCGCGGGACAGAGAGATGTCAATTGAAGAGGCAGCCGTTTTTGGTGCCCCTCCTCCATTGTTGTGTTCGGGGGGGTGTGGCGTGGGGGTGTTTGTTTGCCCTCGGCGCCTGGGAGAACGAGCGCCGGCTGTGCTGGAACTGCCAGTTAATGGGAACACCAATCCTGCAGAATGTTTAATCCCAGGTGAGAGTGACAGAGGTGAGCGGGAAGCTGTCACCACCTGTCACCCCCCCACCCAGCAGGTAGAGCTGAGCCCCCCCCCTCCTTTACAGGATTAGCGGCTTCATTTAGCGCCTGTAATTAGCGCTCATTGTTCCACGTTTTGTTTCTGTTTGTGTGTCTCCACAAACACTCCTTTGTCACGGCCGCCAAGCCGTTTGTGTTCGTGGAGGCGGGATTTAATTAAATTTAAAGGGGAGGGGGGGGGTGAAGCTGCACCTGAAGGCGTAAAAATCAAAACTAAAAGCACACAATTAAAACTCGTTCATGTGCCAGTTTGAGCCTCCATGACTGTTTTAGAATAATGAAAGGAAAAAGAAAAGCTGCTTTTTCATTTGAGACGTTTAAATGAACAATCAGGGATTTTCTTTTGTTCTTTGGAAACAATTTAAAATCGTAGGATTGAATAAAATAAATCTCAGATTTATGAGGAGAAGTCTGGAGGAAATGGCAGCGATCGTGCTGGACGGCGGCTTCATCTCTGTAGAGCCAACATGCTAAGAACACGTAAGCATTTAAACATCACGTATGACTGAAAATGACTCTTAAAAGCTCAGAAACTGGGATTGAGATTGCCCCCAGCGGGGGGAGGTTCAGGTGGTTGTTGATGACAGAAGTTAACTCCAGAAAGCTGTGAAAATTGAAGAAAATAGTTTTCAATCAAAAAAAGCCCCGCCCCTTTATCAAAATGACCAGAAGAATCTGGCCACAGAGAAAAACATGGAGCTGAAAAGGAATCACCAGAAGCTCTGGCGGGGGCAGGGATAGTTTTGATAAAGGGGCGTGGCTTTTTTGATCGACGACTATTTTTCTGCATTTTCCCAACTTTCTGCCCCTCCCCCCGCCGGAGCCAGACATAAAAATAAAAAAAAAAACATAATTTGTGCCAAAAACCTTGAAACCTTCACCTTTTTCCCGCTTCTACTCTCTTTTTTGCAAACAGGTGTAGTTATAGAAATGTGAAGGATTAGAATCTCGTCTTCACACTAAACTGTTGGACAGTTACAGCTAATTCACACTTTAAAGCTTAAAAACTATCAAGGGATTTTGTGCCTCCATGTTGTAAGGACGAGTTACAGTTTTCAGATCAAATTTTTCTAAATAGCAAACAAAATGTGAAGCGGCAAGAATAATCATTTTCTAATAAAAGTATTTTATATTTACTTAAAAAACATTTTTTTCCTTAAAAACAGTTTTCCTATGGCAGCCCTAACGTCTCTGATGTGTATCTCTCTTCTCATTTCACCTCATCTTTGATTTTGCGTTTACACATTTTGTTTGTTCCAGCCTTCTGATTGGTCTGGATTCTATCCAATCAAATCAAACCACTATATTTATCTGACATGTTGTCTGTTACTGAGGCCTAAACATCAAACACGCAATTCTACACGCCATCATTTTAAAAATAATCAATCATTTCTTTCTTAGCATTGATTACATTTGATTTAGTCAAATTTGTGAATTTATGGCTGAAAATCTCCTGAAACCGTAAAATAAACTGGAGAGTTCATAGAACTTAACATTTCTGTGTGATCTATGAATCCTCTGGGGCACATGTGTCAAAGTCAAGGCCCGGGGGCCGGATCCGGCCCTCCGGGAATTCTATCCGGCCCTCCAGATCATTTTATCTTATTGTTATCAATGACCCGATGTCATCTTGTTCTCATTTCTAACTTGTATAATTGTGACAAAATATATTTTTACGGAGAGTAAAATATTTTAAATTATTTAAGGTTTAAGTTGATTTATTCTGGAATAATATTCCTGTCTTTTTATTTTTCAGAATTACGTTAAAAAGTTACAGTTTTAAAGTTTTAATAATTGTCATTCTGCTAGATTATTGGATTATTTATGTATTTACGAAGATTTTTTTGGCTATTTTGGAGTTTAGCTAATATTTCAGCTACATGCTAGCTGTTTTTGCTAACCTTAGTTTTTTTTTGTATAATTTAGCTAATATTTCAGCTGACTATCAGCTGCAGCGTTTTTAGCTATTAATTTCAGCATCTTCATCAGCATCCAGCATTCACACTCGCGTTACTGCAGGTAATGCTAAATATCTACTTCAAAATCATTTTAAAAAGTTCCTGTTTTAAAGTTTGATGTTGTTTTAGAGAGTTTAAATGTTTATCTTGTTTGACCCTCAACCTTAAATGTGTTTTAGATTTTTGCTCCTTGTGTGATTGATTTTGAAACTCCTGACTTCAGACAAAATATTGTTAAAAACTTTAATGTTCGTAAAGATCTGTTTGTTAAAAAATTAACAAATAAATAAAAAAGATTTGAGGTCCATATTCTCTTAAGCTGCTGGCGTGTTTTTGGATCAGCTTCACATCAGCAGTGAGGAAAATAATTCTGATTTACCAAAGTAAACTTAATTTAGAAGAAATGTTTTTAATGTAAAGTTCATTTCACACTGACTTATTTCTAAGAACTCTGGTTTACTTTAGTCCAGAGTAGAAAAATATTCTCTTAATATTTGATGAAAAAACCTGTACATCTTTGACACGCATCATAATGGTAACGCGCGGCGGGACGGAGACGATGCTGAAATCGTTTGCTGGTTCTACACCCCTGAGGGTGGAGGACCTGTCAGCATTTCCTCCAGCAGACGGAGGGAGATCGGCCTGATCAGCTGCTCTCACTCTGGGATGTTTCCTCATCTCCTCACAAATCAATAAAGGCTTTAAACTTCAGCCACCAGGATCAAGCTCGCCGCAGTCTCCCTCCACCTTAAGCCCCGCCCACATTCCTCACCAGTAATGACGGAGCACTTTGACTTGAGCCGAAGGTCCCGGTGGGGCTGCAGAACACTGACTCATGTTGTTCACAGATGCATTAATGATGCATGCTAGCATGTAGCAGGAGATAATGAACTCGAGAGGCTGATGCTGATGCTGATGCTGATGGGGGTGGGGGGGTGTTGCTGATGGGGTGGGGTGGGGTGGGGGGTGATGAGTAAGGCCTCCATCTTTGTGGGGAATCTTCTGCGCTGCACTTTTCTTTTGATTTGCACTTTGTTTCATCAGGATGTCAGCAAGTGGAGCTGATAATGAACAGACTTTCACTGTAAACGTACCGTCAGAGTCGTGTTCAGAAGTACATGTGTGTTATTTACATGTTATTAATGAAGACATTTTTAAGCGGCTCTGGTGTCAGTGAACGTGATTTTCAGGTCTGGTTTTACTCATGACTTGATGGTAAATGTCAGATTGTTTCTGACGCCGTGCATCACCAGATCAAGACTGAAAGCTCAGAGTGTTGGACTGATTTCACTGTTACACACGAGGTTTATTCAGACCAGGGGGGTCGAACTCGAAATCCAGACCACACCTGAGGTCACGGGACGAACAGGAGAAACATTTACTCAACACTCTAGAACTACATTTTTAAACTTTGAGAGAGCTGAAAACGCTGAAGCTGATAGCAGCCAGAAAATGAGCTGAATGCCAAATTAAGCTAAAGAACTAAAAGAAAAAAGAATAGGTTAGACAAAAAAAGCTAGCCTGTAGCTTAAAATTAGCTTATAAAACAAAAAAAAAGCCTAAATTAGTCAAGACAGCTAGCTTGTAAATATTAGTCTAGCCCCAAAACAGCCTAAAAAACTTTTTTAAAAATCCCTAAATTAGCTAAAACTGCTAGCATGTAGCTGAAATATTAGCTAAACTTGAAAATAGTCTAAAAATTATAGTAAATGCCAAAACATTCAAAAAGGCTGCAGAATGACAATTTTTAATCTTTAAAACTGTAACTTTTAACATAATTCTCAATAATAAAATACATGAATATTATTCCAGAATAAATCAACTTAAACCTTAAATAACTTTCAATATTTTACTTTCCATAAAAATATATTTTGTCAAAATTATACAAGTTAGAAATGGGAACAAGATAACATCGAGTCATTAATAACAATGAAATCAAATGATCTGGAGGGCCGGATCCGGCCCCCGGGCCGTTACACTTTGACTTAGATTCCTCCTGTTACAGTATTGAGTCTGTGTTAAACCAAAGAGAGTGAATGCTGTTTTCTGGTCCTGCATGTTAAAACATGGCTCCCTCTCCGCCTGCAGCTCCTAAATTAAAGCCATCCTTGTTAGGTTTGCAGTCGATGACGAATGGACTGACCCCACTTGTGATTTGTATTCTGTCAGCTCTAATCTAACTGCTGCTAAAACCTAATTCATCACTTAAAGGCGAATGGACTTGTTGGAAGCTTTGCGATCCGTGTTGGCCACGCTTGGGTCACTTCAAACTGCTCCGCCTCCCCCCCCCCCCCCCTCCTCCCTCCACATCTCCCTGGTGGTTCCGGTCCGTTGCTCAGCCTCCGGTTCCACACGCCCTTATTGAGTGTTGTGTGAGGCGGCGTTAAAGCGGCGTGGATGTAATAGTCGGCATTAGCCCTTTGAACCGCCGTAATCTGCCTGGAATAAACTCCCATTTGTTTTGCTGACACACAAATAAACATCCAGAGTGGATAGAAACCCTGAGGGGTGCGTGGGGGTGTGGGGGTGTGCATGTGTGTGCATGTGATTGTGTGCATGTGAGTGAGTGCATGTGAGCGTGTTGTCCGTGCAGCAGAGACTCCTGTAATGTTGACCGTACACGTGGTGTAGCGTCTGTCAAAGACTCTGGTGTCCTCCCTTTAATTGGACTGTAATTGGAGGAGCGGCATCGATCCCGCCTCCCACCGGCCTCCTGCTCTCCTCCTGCTCTCCTCCTGCTCTCCTGCTCTCCTCCTGCTCTGCTCCTGCTCTCCTCCTGCTCTCCTGCTCTCCTCCTGCTCTCCTCCTGCTCTCCTCCTGCTCTCCTGCTCTGCTCCTGCTCTCCTCCTGCTCTCCTCCTGCTCTCCTCCTGCTCTCCTCCTGCTCTCCTGCTCTGCTCCTGCTCTCCTCCTGCTCTCCTCCTGCTCTCCTCCTGCTCTCCTCCTGCTCTCCTGCTCTGCTCCTGCTCTCCTCCTGCTCTCCTTCTGCTCTCCTGCTCTCCTCCTGCTCTCCTCCTGCTCTCCTGCTCTCCTCCTGCTCTCCTCCTGCTCTCCTCCTGCTCTCTGCTCTGCTCCTGCTCTCCTCCTGCTCTCCTCCTGCTCTCCTCCTGCTCTCCTCCTGCTCTCCTGCTCTGCTCCTGCTCTCCTCCTGCTCTCCTTCTGCTCTCCTCCTGCTCTCCTCCTGCTCTCCTCCTGCTCTCCTGCTCTCCTCCTGCTCTCCTCCTGCTCTCCTCCTGCTCTCCTGCTCTCCTCCTCCTCTCCTCCTGCTCTCCTCCTGCTCTCCTCCTCCTGCTCTCCTGCTCTCCTCCTGCTCTCCTGCTCTCCTCCTGCTCTCCTCCTGCTCTCCTCCTGCTCTCCTCCTGCTCTCCTCTCCACAGAGGAGGTTCTCCTGGTTCCGACTCCTCTCCTCCCCGCGCTCCGTCCCGCTCCCATAAGGAGACCGTCGGTCATGCACGGTGGAGCGACGCGGAGGAACAAGCCTCCCCGCCGCGCTCGGGCCGGTCGGGGGCCGGAGCCACACGGGGGGCCACAGAGGAAAGAGATTACGCGGCGGGAATCTCTTGTAACAGCCTTCCTGCTCCGTTCCAGCGTTCCATCCAGCATTTACTTAAACAGGATTTGTTTTCCGGCTCTCTGTTGTGTGGAATTCTGGGAGAAGTACATTTGTCGGCTCATTTGTCAAACGCCGGCCTGTGACGGAGTCACGGAGCGGAGCAGAGCTCTCTCCTTCGGCGGACGGGAGGCTGGGGAGATTGGCTTGTACCTCCTTAAATGTGGATTGGAAAACACTGAAACGGGGGCGCCGGCGCCGCGGCGGCAAATTGATTCTTGAGTGGAATTGGGAAGAAGGAGACGGGAGGTGAGAGCGACACGGAAAGGCTGCACGGATGTCGGGAAGCAAAGGTTGAAACCGCGGCTGGAACTTCAGGTTTTTAAAAAACAATAAATAAAGAAAATGGCCTCAAGTTGAAGGAGTTAAACTGACAGAAAATGACAGTTTTAATGCAAACCTACATTATTATATTCAGGTATAAAATTATGGCTGTGAGTTAACTAGATGTTTCAACATTCTATATTTGCAGTAAAAGTTCTACAAAAATATATTTAGTTGCAAACTGATGATTGGACCACAGGTGCTACCCTCCCCCGCCCTCACTGCCCCTCCTCATTGGCTGAGCAGATGCAACACGCCCCTCCCCCATCCTCCAGATCTGCACGTATCGAATTCATGGGGAAAAAAAACACTTTTTTCAACATGGCAGCTGTTCTGTTGCTTTATCTCCATAGCAACCATTTCATCTTTTGGTCTCCTGAGTGTGTCGAACGGTTCCATGTCATCTGTAGAAGAATCGGCTAAAGTAAACGTTTACATTTCCACGGTAACGGAGGATTTCTGTTAACCACGCCCACTTTCCTGATATCTAACCAACATTTCGTAGCTTCCCAAGGAGGTGGGAGGAGTTTAGACTCATAGAAGGTACTAACGGGTTAAGTTTTTCTTCTTTCTGTCCCCTTTTCATTTTTTTTCCTTCATTTTCTATCATGATTGAGTTTATAACTCAAGTTTATATTGTATGCTTTTTAATGAATAAAAATGAAATAAAAAAATAAAATAAAAAAAAAACAGAGATTTTTCTGGAGAATTCAAGATGGCTGCCTTATCCTGAGGTCAAAGGTCAAACCTCAGTTTAAAGCATGTCTGAAACTTTGTGAAGATCATTCCAACAAAAATGTTCTTTTCCCATATTGTGAGAAAATGTGAGAAATCACCAAATGTCCGCCTTTGCCACAGAATGACGGTGAAGCGGTTTTAGGGGCGGAACTCGTCCGGCAGGAGAACGAGGAACGCTGGGAATGTTTCTGGGGTCAGACGTCACAGGAGGGGCAGAGAGGGCAGTTTCTGCTGTTGCTTCCCTCTTATCCTCCAATTAGGTCAGATGAATCAGAAGACATCCAGGAGCAGCAGAGAGAACGTCCTGCAGGTTCGGGTTAACTCTTAGCCGTTATGTTTGATGCACGGCGGCAGCAGCTCATTAGAAATACAGTTCTGTTGCCCGTAGCAACCCCACCTTCTCCCCGTCTCTAAATGCTCTGTTTGTGCATTCACACATGATTTTGGGGGGGAGGGTCTTAAAGGAGCCCCGCGTCTAAAGTAACAAACACCTGTTTGAGCTGGAATGTGTTGAAGACACAACTGGAAGATCTGCGGCATTCTGGATCTAAAATGAAAAGTTTTTACTGATCATCACTGGATAAGGGGAGAAATAAGAGTTAATGTGGGGGCGGAGCTTGTGGCACAGACTTCCTGGAGGGAGCTGTTGGCATCGATCTTACATCAGCATGTTTCCAACCGCTCGTTTTTGTGGGTATGGAAGGGGCTGCTGCAGACAGAGCAAGTTTTTACAGGATTACTCTTAAATGCATGAACAGATCAAAATACCGTTTTGGGTTCTTTATAGAGAGGATTGAACAGTAAAATGTATTTAAAACTTCAAAAACTACAATTTTCATGGTAGGGCCCCTTTAAGAACATGAGCAAAGTGAAGCTTTATTCTCTACAACCCAAATGATGTCAAACTCTTCTAATGATCAGTGTGAAGCAGGGGGGTGGAGGGACGGTGGTCTGGGCCTATAGCGTCTGTGTGAGGCCCAAAGAGAGACAGGGGCAGCTGATGCATCCTGATGCCGCACAGACGGAGAGTTAAGGGAACCAGGAATGTTGGTTTGATCAGTGTTTCTTAACCGTGGGGCCGCGGACCAATCTCGGTCCGCGAGCGCCCTCTAGTGGGCCGCGAAAAAAAATCAGTTCTGAATAGGGCTGCCACAAACGATTATTTTAATAGTCGACTAATCACCGATTATTTCTTCCGATTAGTCGACTAATCGGGTCATGCGCAAACTGGATGTAAAGACGCTGAAGTTGATAACCAGCTGAAATATTAATTAAATGCCAAATTAGCCTAAAAAATAAAAAGAGCCAAAGTTAACCAAAATAGCTAGCATTCTACTGAAATATTAGCTAAACTCAAAATTAGCCTAAAAAACCAGAAAAATCCTAAATTAACCAAAATAGCTATGTCGCTGAAATATTAGTTAAACTTAAAAATAGCTTAAAAAAACTAAAAAAAGAAACCTTAAGTTAGCCAAAACAGCTAGCATGTAGATTAAATATTAGCTAAACTCTATAAAAGGCCAAAGAAACTTATTAAATGCCAAAAAGCTGCAGAATGCTATTATAACTTTTAACTTTACTACAGCCTGACTCCATATATTATAAAGTAACGATTAATCGACTATTAAATTAGTTGTCGACTATTTTAATAGTCGATTAGTCATCGATTAGTCGACTAATCGTGGCAGCCCTAGTTCTGAACCTGAGGGCCGCGAGGGCCGCAGGACCTGAATGCAGCCTCCTACCACTTGGTGGCAGTAAGCGTCACGCCGGGTTCACACTGGACCCAGAAGCACCGCCAAGCCGAGTGCGCGGCTTCCGCTCCGCGGTTACAGAGCAGACGCACATTTTTCCGCGGCGGTCCACAGGAGCTTCAGCGGGAGCTTAGCATGCGTGATAAGTTAATAACCTAAAGATATTACCGCGTGATTCTGCTAAGAAAGCCCCACAGTGGACCCCCCCCCTCCAGGACAGTGATGAATCCCTTAAGGATCCAATTCTCGTTAGGCTGTTTTCTCGGGGGGGGAGGGGGGGGACACAATAACTGTCAGGCTCAGGAACTGAACCCCTGAACAACTCATTAAGAAACAGCTGTTAAAGCACTAACACCCCCCCCCACCCCAGTTTCTCTTCTCTGCCTCCAACATCAGCAACAAACAAACAAACAAACTGCATCCGTCGTGGAGTTATACGAGATGCTCTAATGTTTGAATTCTGATTATATTCAGTTTAGAATCTACAGAAGAATCTTCTGATCTGCAAACAGTCAAATGAGTTGATCTACTTTAAGAAACGAAGAAAAAACTCAAAATACTTAAAAGTATCAAATTTATTTGAGATTTTATTGTATGTTGATGATAAAATGAATCAAATCTGATCTTATCTTCTCGACATTAGAACTGTTCATGTCATAAATAGACGTGGTGGAGATGATGGGGGGGGGGGTGCAGAGAAGCAGGAAGTCACCTGAAAGACAGTAGAGAAGAACTGGAGCGCAACAGAGAGGAGAGGTTGTTGTTTTAAGATCAGCATGGATGAGTGCACCCCCCCTCTGGGGAGGGGGCCCATCGGCTCTCTGTGTCACTCTGCAGCTCACGGCTGCGGGGAGGCGGGGCATCGCTGCTAATCCTCCCATCACATCCTCAATGTTTACATAGAAGTTTGAACTTTTATTTTACTGATTGGTTTAACTTTCTGACAGGAAACAAAAATCCTGTTTCACATTTTCTCCTGAAATCAGAGTCGGATTCATCAGAAGGGACCGACAGATGCTAACGATGCTAACGAGGCTAAAACCACCTCATTTCCTTAACGAGCAAACCAATCAGGCAGGAGGTCCAAACCAGCCTGATGGTAATTAGGAGCTTCATTAAAAAACCGATCCAGGCAGAATCTATTAGAACGAGTTCTACTTTTGTCTCTTTATGTTCACAATCATAAACGTCTCTGATCTCTGGAAACCAGACCGGGATGAGAATCCGGAACCAGCGAGTCAGACGGGTTCATGTCTGTTCCTGTCACAGCGCTCACTTCCTGTCAGAGGTTAAAGTCTTGATTCTCTGCTGGATTTGAGGGAAATCTGAAGCTTTAGCGGCGACGCCTCGGCCTCAAAAGGGTTAAAAACACGTTGAAACGACTCAAACTGGAACGTTTATTTTCTCCATCCAACGTTGGTTCAAACCAGTAACTTATTACTTTAATAATTAATGTCAAATCTTTGCTGATAGAAGAATCAATTTGGTTTGAAGTCAAGAAAAGCAGCTTTTTCCCGTTCATCAGCCGAACAATCAAATCAAATCAAATCAGAGACTAACTACATGACTTGTCAGCATGACTTCAGCGTTTCTGATTTGACTCCATACATTTCATGAAAGTTTCTATTAATTCTGATTAATAAAGCGTTCATTGACATTAAAATGCGCTCCTAGCGACGAGGAGCTGCTGAGATTACGGCGAGCCGAAGGTCACGCCGGTCATGTGACGCTTCCGCCGCAGACAAACTTATCGTTGTTTTTCCAGGAAGGCGGACGCGTCGCCGTGAAGGTTATCAGGCCGCCGCACATCTAGGCTGGAGGTGCACAGGAGGCTCCCCACAGATTAGCAGCATAAGTATGCAGGATGCTTCTTGCGGAGGGTGTGCACGTGAGCGTGCACGTGCGCGCGCACGGAGCCTCCCAGCAGGAGCAGTCAGAGAGCGCTCCTCTAATGTAATCCCGCCGCCTGTCCTGCGGCTGAACGCCGGCGGCTCGCTCTCCTCTCCAAAGTCACCTTTCCTACCTCCACTTTTACCCCTCTACTGCCCCCCCATCCCCACCCCCCCCGTCTGTCATTTTTCATCATCTCTATGTGTTTACTAATCTTCGTCCTTTCTCTGCTTTCCGTCTGGATTCATCATCCTCGCCGGTGCTGAAGGTCACCGAGTGGCGAGGAGGAGATGATCATCCAGACTGACCTTCCTCCGTCCCCCGGCCCCCCGCTGCTCTCAGACTTCACCTCCATCACTTCCTTCTCTTCGTCCAGCTCTCCTGACCTCTGCCCTCCATCAGCTCTTCATCCCTCACAGAAAACCTTTTTCCTCTCATCGTCTTCTCATCTCGTTCTAAAGCGATTGCTTTAGATTCTGATGATGTTTATAGTTAGAATCTAGATCTGTTTCGTCTTCAGGACATTTTCAGTTTCTGCAGAGCGGCAGGATTCACCTCTGAGTTATGTTGGTAGGAAGCAACCCCGCCCCTATTCCTCTCCCACTTGCTTACAGCCCCTCACACCCCCAACCTAACATTACAGAGCAACCAAAACAGCAGCAACGTCGTTTTCAGCCATCAGCTTCAGTGTTTTCAGCCATCAGCTTCAGCATTTTCAACCATCAGCTTCAGCATTTTCAGTCATCAGTTTCAGCATTTTCAGTCATCAGTTTCAGTGTTTTCAGCCATCAGCTTCAGTGTTTTCAGCCATCAGTTTCAGTGTTTTCAGCCATCAGCTTCAGTGTTTTCAGTCATCAGTTTCAGCGTTTTCAGCCATCAGCTTCAGCGTTTTCAGCCATCAGCTTCAGCATTTTCAACCATCAGCTTCAGCATTTTCAGTCATCAGTTTCAGTGTTTTCAGCCATCAGCTTCAGCGTTTTCAGCCATCATTTTCAGCGTTTTCAGCCATCAGCTTCAGCGTTTTCAGCCATCAGCTTCAGCGTTTTCAGCCATCAGCTTCAGTGTTTTCAGCCATCAGCTTCAGCATTTTCAGCCATCAGTTTCAGCATTTTCAGCCATCAGTTTCAGCGTTTTCAGCCATCAGCTTCAGCATTTTTAACCATCAGCATCAGCATTTTCAGTCATCAGTTTCAGTGTTTTCAGTCATCAGTTTCAGCTTTTTTAAGCCATCAGCTTCAGTGTTTTCAGCTATCAGCTTCAGTGTTTTCAGCCATCAGTTTCAGCGTTTTCAGCCATCAGCTTCAGTGTTTTCAGCCATCAGTTTCAGCGTTTTCAGCCATCAGCTTCAGTGTTTTCAGCTATCAGCTTCAGTGTTTTCAGCCATCAGTTTCAGCGTTTTCAGCCATCAGCTTCAGTGTTTTCAGCCATCAGTTTCAGTGTTTTCAGCCATCAGTTTCAGTGTTTTCAGCCATCAGCTTCAGCATTTTCAGCCATCAGTTTCAGCGTTTTCAGCCATCAGCTTCAGCGTTTTCAGTCATCAGTTTCAGCGTTTTCAGTCATCAGTTTCAGTGTTTTCAGCCATCAGCTTCAGCATTTTCAGCCATCAGTTTCAGCGTTTTCAGCCATCAGCTTCAGCATTTTCAACCATCAGCTTCAGCATTTTCAGTCATCAGTTTTAGTGTTTTCAGCCATCAGCTTCAGCGTTTTCAGCCATCAGCTTCAGCATTTTCAGCCATCAGTTTCAGCGTTTTCAGCCATCAGCTTCAGTGTTTTCAGCCATCAGTTTCAGTGTTTTCAGCCATCAGCTTCAGCGTTTTCAGCCATCAGTTTCAGCGTTTTCAGCCATCAGCTTCAGCATTTTCAGCCATCAGCTTCAGCGTTTTCAGCCATCAGCTTCAGCATTTTCAGCCATCAGTTTCAGCGTTTTCAGCCATCAGCTTCAGTGTTTTCAGTCATCAGTTTCAGCGTTTTCAGTCATCAGCTTCAGCATTTTCAACCATCAGCTTCAGCATTTTCAGTCATCAGTTTCAGTGTTTTCAGTCATCAGTTTCAGCGTTTTCAGCCATCAGTTTCAGCTTTTTTAAGCCATCAGCTTCAGTGTTTTCAGCTATCAGCTCAGTGTTTTCAGCTATCAGTTTCAGTGTTTTCAGTCATCAGTTTCAGCGTTTTCAGCCATCAGTTTCAGCGTTTTCAGCCATCAGCTTCAGTGTTTTCAGCCATCAGTTTCAGTGTTTTCAGTCATCAGTTTCAGCTTTTTTAAGCCATCAGCTTCAGTGTTTTCAGCTATCAGTTTCAGTGTTTTCAGCTATCAGTTTCAGTGTTTTCAGTCATCAGTTTCAGCTTTTTTAAGCCATCAGCTTCAGTGTTTTCAGCTATCAGTTTCAGTGTTTTCAGCTATCAGTTTCAGTGTTTTCAGTCATCAGCTTCAGTGTTTTCAGCTATCAGTTTCAGTGTTTTCAGCTATCAGTTTAAGTGTTTTCCGCCATCAGCTTCAGTGTTTTCAGCCATCAGCTTCAGTGTTTTCAGCTATCAGTTTCAGTGTTTTCAGCTATCAGTTTCAGTGTTTTCAGTCATCAGCTTCAGTGTTTTCAGCTATCAGTTTTAGTGTTTTCAGCTATCAGTTTCAGTGTTTTCAGTCATCAGTTTCAGCTTTTTTAAGCCATCAGCTTCAGTGTTTTCAGCCATCAGCTTCAGCATTGTCAGTCATCAGCTTCAGCATTTTCAGTCATCAGTTTCAGCGTTTTCAGCCATCAGTTTCAGTGTTTTCAGTCATCAGTTTCAGTGTTTTCAGCCATCAGCTTCAGCATTTTCAGTCATCAGCTTCAGAATTTTCAGCCATCAGTTTCAGTGTTTTCAGCCATCAGCTTCAGCATTTTCAGCCATCAGCTTCACCATTTTCATATATCAGCTTCAGCGTTTTCAGCCATCAGCTTCAGCATTTTCAGTCATCAGCTTCAGAATTTTCAGCCATCAGTTTCAACATTTTCATATATCAGCTTCAGCGTTTTCAGCCATCAGCTTCAACGTTTTCAGCCATCAGTTTCAGCGTTTTCAGCCATCAGTTTCAACATTTTCATATATCAGCTTCAGCGTTTTCAGCCATCAGCTTCAGCGTTTTCAGCCATCAGTTTCAGCGTTTTCAGCCATCAGTTTCAACATTTTCATATATCAGCTTCAGCGTTTTCAGCCATCAGCTTCAGCGTTTTCAGCCATCAGTTTCAGCGTTTTCAGCCATCAGCTTCAGCGTTTTCAGCCATCAGCTTCAGCTTTTTCAGCTGTCAGCTTCAGTGCTTTCAGCCTGCTTCTGACCCATAATTCGGCGCCGCTGTAATTGAAATTCTAATTGCCATTCACAAACATCCCTCTTCTTCAGTGTCTCAGCTTTGTACCAAAGTTCTGGTTAAGTCCAGAAGTCCATCGCTGGTCGACCAGCAGCCATGCTGCATATAGATAAACACGTTCTGTTTCAGTTTTTGTAGTTTCAATTCAGATCTTTACAGATTTATCATCTTTTAAGCTTTAAAGAACTGAGATGAGGAAAAAGTTCCAACAGGTGGAGGGAAAATATTATTTTCTATGTTTCTGTGTCTTATTGCTTCTTTCATCTCCTCTGTTTTTTGACTTCTTATGTTTTAACTAATTTCGTCTCTTTTGTTCAGCGCCTTGTGTTCAACAGCAAAGATGAAAAGTGCTTCAAATAAAGTGACTGATAAATGTTTAAGTTTTCAATCAGAGGGAAAACTTAAACATTTCGTTCCTTACGTCCGTTTTCCCTAAACTTCTCCTAAATATTCCGTTAACTTCCTGACCATCATCTGTGATCAGAGAAGAAACGTTTTCTTTTCTCCCGGGTTTCCGCTCTCATCCCGGCTGCCGTTGGCGCGTCTTCCCGGCTGTTTGATTGAACCGTAAAAGGATCCCAGATGTGCAGGATGGATCCATTTATCCGATCTGCATCCCAGCCAGAGGGAACGCGTCCAACCGGCAGAAGATGAGGAGCACAAAGGAAACCCTGGACGGTTCTGTTTAGGATTTGAGCCTCATTGTTTCACATCCGTCTGTCAGTCAGAGATTTACTCGTCTATCAAACAGAATCGTAGAAACCAGGAGGATGTCGCTGAAAGAATCGTCACGGCGTCTGGAGACAGGAAGTGAAAATGAAACAAACACTTTTTATCTTTGTTTTCTGTGTTTGTTCTGAGTCAGGTTCCTTTGGGTTCAGTTCTGTTGGAGTTCCTCTGTCAGAATATCAACTTATCAATCATCCACAGATAATCAATCATCACGTTGTGTCCATCAGGTCCTCCTTCTTGGTTCTCTTTTACTTCTCTGGTTTGAATTTCTCAGTTTTGGTTCAGATTTCTGTTTTTCTGTCTGATTTCTTAAAGTTCCTGCGTTTGATCCTCTTTTCCTGATCAGAGAGTAATTCCGCCCGTCATCTGTATAGCAGATATAGCAGGATAACTATGTGCAAAAGTTATAATAAAAAGATGCACATTTACATGCATATGAAGCAGAAAAAGGAGAACACGTTTACCTCAAATCCAACAGAAAATCTGAGAATAATCTGAGGATAATTAAGAATAATTTGAGAATAATCTGAGAACAATTTGATAATAATCTGAGGATAATTAAGAATAATTTGAGAATAATCTGAGGATAATTAAGAATAATTTGAGAATAATTTGCGAACAATTTGATAATAATCTGAGGATAATTAAGAATAATTTGAGAATAATCTGAGGATAATTTAGAATAATTTGAGAATAATTTGAAAACAATATGAGAATAATCTGAGAATAATATGAAGACCATTTGAGAATAATCTGAAAATATTTTGACAAAAATCTGAAAATATGAGACTAATCCGAGAATAATCTGAGAATAACCTGAGAATAATTTGTGAATAGTCTGTGAACAGTCAGAGAAAATACGAGAATATTTTGAGAATAATCCGAAAATAATCTGAGAATGATCCTAGAAAATCTGACAATACTATAGAAAACCACAAAAGTCGCTGCAGATATAGTGGACACGATTCTTTTTTTTTTTTTTTTTTTAACTTGTCCTGTTCAACAGCTGAGCAAGCAGATACGGGCTGAGAGCCTCTTGCGTTGGACAGATTTTATTGTCCCAACAATATACTTAATAAACCCCTGTTGTATTTCATGCTAAACTTTATTTTAATTATGTTGTATCGTTTTCTTTTTTTTCGTTGGACCGGACGGAAACAAAGGGGGGGGGGGGTAAAAGAGTGGGGTTAAGAGAACAAAGAAGGTAACACAGAGTAGTAACATCCTATAACAACCAGGTCTAAATAACAATCTGGAATGGGCGGGGCCTGTCTACACACGTGGACAAGATTCTATCAAATCTCCAGAGGATGATTGTGATGATTTTAAAACGACTAAGAATTCCATCAGATCTTCTAATCTCATTCACATCTCTCTAGATCAGGGCTGCTCATTCCTGGTCCTCGAGATCTACCACCCTGACTATTTTCCAGATCTCCAAGCCCTGCCACCTGCTGATTGGCTCAGTCAGATGTCTCCACAATCTGATTGAAAGGACACACCTGGTCCAGGTAATCAGCAGCAAGCAGTACAGGGAGAGCTGGAAAACAGGCAGGGTGGTAGATCTTGAGGACCAGGAATGAGCAGCCCTGCTTTAGATCCACGTTGAGGCTGCAGACTCGTCATTACCTGAACTTTAACACCTGAGGCGCCGCCGCCGACCTTAAACACTACATCTTTAACGTATTTAACTTTTCAAATGTTAACATGATAATTCCAGCAGATTTCTCCTTTTCTGCTTCACAATCTGCTGGAATTCTGCAGTAAATCAAAGAACGCGAAGACTGGAGTTTGGAAGGTTTTAATGAAGCAAATCTATGTAGAAATGTTAGATTCCAGGATCAATAATAAACATCCGCTTCATTTCTGGCTTTAATGAAAGAGTCTTTATGATATCTGACAGACGCAGCAGCGTGGAGCTCTGGAATCAAACAAATGAATAGAATTCCCTTCAGTGGTTTCAAGTCTTTACTGAACATTCTCTAAGAGGAAACAGAAACGTTTGGGGTTTCCAAAACTTTCTGTTCAACTTTAAAAACTTCTTCAGATAAAAAAACTGCAGATGTTGTTTTTCTTTACCTGCTTTTATTCTGGATGTTTCCTATTTATTCTAAAGGGGATTTGTTTTTTTAAAAAAAGAGACTTTTTAAATATATTTCACATCTTTTTTTACGTATAAAAACAAAAACCTTCTTTATTTGATTAAACTAAAGATCTTAAAGAGTTTCTGTTTGTCAGGATTATTTCACATTTTAATTTGATTCTAAATCTAATCGATTTTAAGTCACAAATGTAAATGAAAAATCTTTTTATCTTTTTTCATCTGTTGTTCAAAATAAACCAGTTAAAGTGGTAAAACTTCTGAGTTTTCTGCTTGAGGTGCAGATTTGACCAAAAGTTTCGATGTATCAAACTCCAAATGTTGATTCTGTTTTAATCCGGTTTAATCCTGGGGAGTTGGTGGACGATCCCTCGCCGCCGTTTCTAAGTTTAACCGTGACGGAAGAGCGAGCTCACATAACGAGAACTCAACACCCTGGTGTCAGCTCAGGAACATGATGATAAATGACAGCGTTACATTATTCGCTGCGTAAAAAGCAAAGTCACTTTCAGAGCCGACGTGCAGGAGGAGAACAGGTGTGGCTGAACCTGAGGACACCTGAGACCAGCAGAGGCGGGCACGGCGTGGAGGCCCGGAACGCTGGAACCACGACCATGAGTTATGAAAGAGAGGGAGAAGATGGAGGGAAGAGATGGAGGGAAGAGATGGAGGAAGAAGATGGAGGGAGGAGATGGAGGGAAGAGATGGAGGAAGAAGATGGAGGGAAGAGATGGAGGAAGAAGATGGAGGGAAGAAGATGGAGGGAAGAGATGGAGGGAAGAGATGGAGGGAGGAGATGGAGGGAAGAGATGGAGGGAGGAGATGGAGGGAAGAGATGGAGGAAGAAGATGGAGGGAAGAGATGGAGGAAGAAGATGGAGGGAAGAGATGGAGGAAGAAGATGGAGTCACAGTCTTCAGCTCCTGTTTGGTCAAAACACATCAGTACTAGAACATCATAAGAGTTTTTGGTTTTACTTCCTGTTTGGTTTCCACGCCTGAAGACTTTTCTTTACTGTCAAATAAGTATTTTGACTCTCTAAATACCCTAAATGTATATTTTTTTGATAGGACTTCACATTTTTCTGAAACAGTGATGGTTTTCCATTTTAGCAGCAGGTAGTTTTGATTGACAGCTGGTAGCTTTGATTGACAGTTGGTAGTTTTGATTGACAGCAGGTAGCTTTGATTGACAGTTGGTAGCTTTGATTGACAGTTGGTAGCTTTGATTGACAGTTGGTAGTTTTGATTGACAGTTGGTAGCTTTGATTGACAGTTGGTAGCTTTGATTGACAGTTGGTAGCTTTGATTGACAGTTGGTAGCTTTGATTGACAGTTGGTAGTTTTGATTGACAGTTGGTAGCTTTGATTGACAGTTGGTAGTTTTGATTGACAGTTGGTAGCTTTGATTGACAGTTGGTAGCTTTGATTGACAGTTGGTAGCTTTGATTGACAGTTGGTAGTTTTGATTGACAGTTGGTAGCTTTGATTGACAGTTGGTAGTTTTGATTGACAGTTGGTAGCTTTGATTGACAGTTGGTAGCTTTGATTGACAGCAGGTAATTTTGATTGACAGCAGGTACTTTTCTTTTTGGGACTGGAGTTGAAATGAGCTTTGATCAAGAAGAAAACCTTTTGTTTCTGAGTCTTGATTCAGTTTGTTTATATAAAGGTTTGCATGATAGGTGATTTCCAGCAGTGCATTCTGGGAGAAAACCCCGAGCTCACTGGTGAACAGAGATTTCTTTAAATTCTTGATGAAATGTTGTGATGAATGATTTGAGCTGAGGAGGATTCTTCTGAACCGGTAGATTCGACTCTTGAGCGTGAACTCACCTGACCGTTCTCCAGGTGACTGATCTACCTGCTGCTGTCTCCAGTCTTTCATTGTTTGTTTTTCCTGCTGATGTGATGCTGAAAAGGTTTTAAGTCTAAGTGAAGACGTGAAGACGCCGCCGTCACGTCTTCACTGCATCCCAACTTCTCTAAGGTGAAATAAAAGCCATTGATTGGAGGATTGTTCAGAGAGAAGCGGCGTGATCATCAAATCATCAAACATTCAGCCATCAACAATCAACTAATCCTCGCTTCTCTTGTTCGGCTACAAATGAGTCATCTCTCCATGCTGTTGGTTTGGCCGGAGTTCCGCTTCCTGTTTCATTTTTCTGCTGCTTTCAGACGCCGGTGGCGGCCACGGCCGGCGCCGCTTTGTTCTGAGGCGTTCTGCAGGTATGTTGGCCTCAGACTCTGAAGCAGATTCCAAATTCTTGATCAGTGAGACGGCAAACACAAACACGATGAAGGAGGCGGAGCTCCTCCTGCAGAAAGACTCATGGGAGAGCGGACGAGGATTAGATCAGGTCGGCGGCGGCGGCGGCGGCTTGTTGCTTCACTTCATCACAGAGAACTCAGCGACACGGATCACTGAGAACGACTGAAGCTTCTGAGGCTTTTCTGTTTGCACTCAAAGATCCGACACCTTCCTCGTTTCTTAACTGATCTGCAGCGGGAAAACTCCTCCAGCTTCAGATCCGGAGTGTCCGACTCAATCCCACCAGGGGTCAAAATCCAAAACACACCTCAGGTCTCAGGCTGAGCAGGAGAAACATTTATCGAACAAACTAAAACTACATTTTTAAAACTGTAACTTTTAAACATATTATGAAGTAGATTAATAGCATTATCAGCTGGTGTGAACACTGGAAGCTGAACGCTGAAGATGCTGATATGGATAGCTTAAAACGCTGACGCGGATAGTCAGCTAAAATATTAGCAGAATGTCAAATTAGCCTAAAAAACAGAAAAAAAGAAACTTGGGTTTGCCGAAACAATTATAGCTGAATTAGTAGCTAAATTTCAAAATATCCTAAAAAACCACAAAAAAGCCTAAATTAGACAAATAGCTAGCATGTAGCATAAATATTAGCTAAACTCTAAAACAGCCTTTTTTTTTTTTTTTTTTTTTTTTTTTTAAAAGCCCAAATTAGCTGAAACAGTTAGCATGTAGCTGAAATTTCAAAACAGCCAAAACAATCTTAGTAAATACCAAAATAATCAAAAAACCTACAAGAATGTCAATTTTTAAAACTGTAATTTTTTAACATAAATATGAATAATAAAAAGCAGGAATATCATTCCAGAATAAATCAACTTAAACCTTAAATAACTTTCAATATTTTACTCTCCATAAAAATATAATTTGTTGAAATTATTCAAGTTAGAAATGAGAACAAGATAACATCGGGTCATTGATATCAATATCAAATAAAACGACCTGGAGGGCCGGATCCGGCCCCCGGGCCTGGACTTTGACAGGTGGTTTATCAAGAAAAAGTTTTTCGTTTTGTTTGTCTTTATTTCTGATCAGTTAAATGTTTCGTTATTTTTTCTGAATTTGCTGCTGAAGTTTGGTAGATTTTTACTGAAATTTACTGTGAGATTTTAACTAAACTTGGATTTTCTGAAGATCACATCCAGATTAGAAGATATTTTCTGTTTGATTGTGTTCATAGAATCTGAAACAGAATTCTTCTAATGACAAATGTTCTCCTTCACATTAAGATGATGATGATGATGATGATGATGAACATGTTTACTGCTCTGCATCTTCTGGTTTTCTTTATGACTTCCACAGAATAAGTTCTTGTTGGTGAAGACATAGAGTGAATAGATTATTATTCCAACACAAACGTCCTTTTATTTCCACATATTAACCACGTGTTGCTGGTGTACAGAGGAAATGTTTCTTCAGATGAACACGCGTGTTCCCAAATGGTTTCAGGAAGATCTTTATTCTGTTCTGTGAGTTTAATCCACAAACGGATCACGCGGCGTGTGAGAGGCCCGACAGACAGATTTATTGTCTAACATGTATTTGTCGTGACTGCCGGCAGCTTTCAGGCTGAGATGAAGTGTGAGCAGAGAACAGGCCTGAAGGTCGCTCCATGATCGGCTCACACTGGATTTGAAGCAACTTTCTCTGAACTCAACAGATTTAAAAGCTCTTTCTGGTCAAAGTCTCTGCGTGACGCAGAATTCTTGAAGAAAGATCTCATGATCGTGTGAAAAAAATGAACATTTTGGAGAAAACAAGTAAACATCGAAAAGAACAAATATTTTAAAGTCAAAACTGAACGAAAAACAAACAAATGTGAAGTTAGCTTCTTGTATTTGTGCTTTACATTTATAAATCAGCATTATCTCATGTCATGTGTGTGTACTGCTTTTATTCATGCATTAGCATTGTTTGTGCATTAGCATTAGCTGTATGTGTTCAAGCATTACCTCGTATTTGTGCGTTAGCATTAGCTCGTATATTTACTTTAGCATTAGCTTGTATTATTTACATTAACGTTTTCTTCTACTTGTGTTTTATTGTCAGCTGGTGTGTTTTCCATTATTGTTAGCTTTTATTTCTAAATTAGCTTTAGCTTGTTTTTTTTTTGTTTTGCATCAACATTTTCACGTATTTAAACAATTGTTTCAGCTTGTATTTATGCGTTAGAGATTAGCTTGTATGTACAGTTTAGCATTAGCTTATCTTTGCACTGTAGCGTTAGCATGTATTTGTGCGGGGTCGGTAACCACGGGCACGCGGAGGGAAATACAGCGGCACGCCGGGTGAGACAACAATCAGCACTTTTGGTGTTAGTTTGTGTTTTTTGGATTTTTACAGAGTGAACATCTGTTCCCACAAGGATCTTTGATCCCCCATGGCGTCACAAAGAAAGGATCCATTGTGACTGTGACCCCGCCCACCCATATAAACACTGCGTTTTTTTTCTTTTAACTTTATAGCTTCACACAACGCACGTTAACGTCCGTGTCGGCCCTCATGACCGGGTGGCGGTTTGAGCGTGTCTGTGGATGAACGTGAGCGCGTGCGTGACAGGAAGAAAAGTTTATGATGAACAGCTGTTTTATGTTTATGTTTTTATCGTCGCTGATATTAATAAAGTTCTGTTTCCTCATGGAGACGCTAGAACAGATTATACTCAGAGTTACTGTCTGTTCTGCTCTGTGTCAATATGAACAAGTATTTAAATGAATATTACAGCTGATCATCACTGAGGGAGAAAATAAAGAATGATTCTGTCCAGTTACAGGAAATATAAATCACTATAAATATCAAAAAGTAAAAACATTTAGTTTTACCTGCAATAAAAACATCTTCACATGAACGAACAAGTTACTCAGGTTCTGTCTCATAATGGAACAAAAAATTAAAAATATTTGAAAAATATTGTGTTCTGAATATTTGTGAAGTTCTTAGAAATATTCTGGATCTTTTGTTCTGATTGATCCAATCATGTTGATGTTGGTATCTCATCACAACAAATGCAGGAAACAACAAACATAGTTTTTTATATTATTTCAACTATTTTTTTGTAGAAATTTTATTATGAAATCAAAATTTTGAGCAGATAAACTATCTGACCTGCTGTTTGTAAATTACATTTTTTTCAGATATATTGAATTTTTTTTGTATTTTTTTTGCATTAAAGTTCACATTACAGTTAGAAATGGTTGAATAGATCAGTCAGCTGGTGTCGGACCACGGTTCAATTCCCAGGACGGGAATCAGCTAAAATCCAGAGAAGATCCTTCATTCTGCATAACTGGATCTCTGTACCTTAAAATCCAGGATTGTATCAGGAAGATCCTCCAGAGTTAAACTCTCTGCACGACCACCTGTGTGAATCAGTGGAAGCTGATTGGCTGACAGGATGAACAGAAAGGTGGACGATTACAGTTGTTGATGGAACAGATGTGAAGGAGAAAACCTTGAATTAACCTCTGATGTAGACCTCTGGGCTATGTTAGCATTAGCATTTAGCTCATATTTGTGTTTCAGTGGAAGTTCATATTTAGGATTAGCGTTAGCTTACACGTGTGCTTTAGCATTAGCTTGTATTTGTGCATATGTATTGATCTAAGTAATAAAATCTGATTAATTGACAAAAAGAAAATAAAAATTCAATTTGACGATTAAGCAGAAATGTTCTGGTTCTGGAAGGAGACCCACAATGCAGCAGAGGAGCTGCATTGTGGTTCTCCTGCTGCTCCTCCTCTCCTCCCTCCTCCTGCTCCTCCTGCTCCTCCTTCTCTTCCTTCTCCTCCTGCTCCTCTTGCTCCTCCTCTCCTCCTCTCCTCTTGCTCCTCCTCTCCTCCTCTCCTTCTGCTCCTCCTGCTCCTCCTCTCCTCTTGCTCCTCCTCTCCTCCTCTCCTCCTGCTCCTCCTCTCCTCCTCTCCTCTTGCTCCTCCTCTCCTCCTCTCCTCCTCTCCTCTTGCTCCTCCTCTCCTCCTCTCCTTCTGCTCCTCCTGCTCCTCCTCTCCTCTTGCTCCTCCTCTCCTCCTCTCCTCCTGCTCCTCCCTCCTCCTCGCTCTTGCTCCTCCTCTCCTCCTCTCCTCCTCTCTTTGCTCCCCTCCTCCTCTCCTTCTGCTCCTCCTGCTCCTCCTCTCTCTCTCTTCCTGCTCCTCCTGCTCCTCCTCTCCTCTTGCTCCTCCTCTCCTCCTCTCCTCTTGCTCTCTCTCCTCCTCTCCTCTTGCTCCTCCTCTCCTCCTCTCCTCTCTCCTCCTCTTGCTCCTCCTCTCCTCCTGCTCCTCCTCTCCTCCTCTCCTCTTGCTCCTCCTCTCCTCCTCTCCTCTTGCTCCTCCTCTCCTCCTCTCCTTCTGCTCCTCCTGCTCCTCCTCTCCTCCTGCTCCTCCTCTCCTCCTCTCCTCTTGCTCCTCCTCTCCTCCTCTCCTCTTGCTCCTCCTCTCCTCCTCTCCTTCTGCTCCTCTTCCCCCTCTCCTCCTCCTCTCCTCCTGCTCCTCCTCTCCTTCTGCTCCCACTGAATCCCCACTGAATACCCACTGAATCCCCTCTGAAGTCATGTGATCAAACACAGGCGGAGCCACAACAGAAACTGTAGACAAACCGGATCTGGACCCACTTAGACCACATGGATCCACTTGGTCTTGCTGGCTGTGAAGATTCTTCCTAGAACTACACGTGTCTGAGAGACACGAACAACCTCTAGGTGGTGCAGAGGTAGAGTGGTCGACCTCTGATAAAGATTACAGGTTCGATTCCCGCTCTGCTCTGCAGAGAATCAAATCAGGATCAAATAAAAGTGAATGAAAAACAGAAAAGAATTGAAAACAGTTTGAAATGTTAAAAAAATTGAATAAAGAACAAATTTTTAATCTGAGGAGATGCTGAAACTCGAATTAAAGAATATAAATTATGAAAATAACAATAATGTCTATTAATAACAGACTGTCTGTTTTGGGAGTTGAGTTTTATCGCACATGGGGGCGGGGCTTAAGTGGCGCCCCCTGTGTCATTACCTCTCTTCTGATGTGGCGTCCAGCAGTGATGATGTTCTGCTGGTTCCTCGCTCTGCAGAGAATCCGGTTCAGGAGGTTTAAAGAGCAGAGACTCTCTGAGGGTCTTTAAACCGACAACAGAAGAAAAAGAAGTTTTGCTTTTTTAAACAGAAGTTTTCATTTGTTTGCTGTTAAAAATGATTAACATGAAAACTCTGTTATGATTCTACAAGAGAACACCTTTAAAACCTTTATTTATTCATTCATTTATGCATTCTTTTGTTAAATTGATTTATTATTTTAATCGTTATTTGTTCATTCATTCCTCTCATTTACCACAAAACAAATATAAGAACCAAACCGTACAACATGCTGAGTTCTGCTCTTTCATTCCACCAATAAATCCATCTGATGGAAAACAAACTAAAAGACAAAAATACAACCGAGTGAAAACCAACAAATATGGATTCTTTAGTGTAACTGTAAAATAAAGACAAAATCATAAACATTTCTTCTTTGTTTTGTGGTTAAAGATCATCTAAACATTTGTCTTTAATCTAAAATGAAGTTTTTTGAAAATAGTTTTTACATTTAAACTATGTTTTCATATTTATGAAGTATATTATAAGGTAAACATTTAAATCAATTATTTTACTAAATCTGTGTATTTTAATTTCTTGAATCCGGCCTTTTTTTTCTTTTGTTCCGTTAAATGAAAATGTCATTTGTTTTGTTTTGTTTGTTTGTTTGTTTGTTTTGTTTCACGGTGAAATCCCTCAAAGATCCTCATCCGTAAAACTGCTGTAGAGAGTCTGTCAGTAAAGGAGGCCGGTCCCGGTCCATCCGTGAGCGGGCCGGTTCCCCTGGCGGGTCCGTGTGCAGCAAATGTTCTGATTCTGTCCGCGCTCCGCTCCGTGGAGTGTCTTCCCGCTCCGGCGCTCCGGTGTTATTTATGACTCCCAGAATCCTCCCAAGACTCTTTTTAGCGCAGATGTGAGAGGTGCAGCGCTGCTATCTTTGTCCCCCACCCCCCACCCCCCCTGCAGCCTTTACTAACTAGCTGCCCCCCCCCACAGGCAGGAAAATGATGATGAGACAGCAGAACTGCGGCAGAGACGCTGCGTGGAGCGGGAAGAGCGGGAAGCGCTGCAGGAAGGAGAGTCTTCGCTCTTTTCCTGCAAACATGCCGGTCCCGCGGGAGAGCCGCCGTCTGGGCCTGCGCCTCCTTCCTCCTTCCCGGGCCGAGCGTTTGGCTGTCATCATCCTTCAGCGCAGCCTTCCTCCTCCTCCTCTTCCTCCTCCTCTGCAACCTTTCTGCCTCTAAATGGACCTCTTATACAACAGCGTACACCTGGAGGGACTCCCTTCTTCCTCCTCCCACGCATCCTCCTCTTCCCGCTCTTTCTATCTTTTCTCCTCCTGATTCTCCTCGTATTTCTGCATTTTACTGAGAGGAAAACGTCTTCATGATCAGATGTTTATGGATATTAGGAGATCGGAAACAGTCGGGATAGAAGAAGCGATACAATACATGGATCACAATACCAATGATATCGCGATACTGCGATAAGTAAAATGCTTTTGCTGAAAATAGTGATGCAATTCACTTTAAGGGATTTGCTGAAAATGCTGAAGCTATTTGTAAAATGTTAAATTTGCTCAACGACGGGAAATGTAATAAAGAACTACGATTTGTTGTAAAATCGCTTAAAAATTCCTAATACATGCCATTTAGTGTGTTGCTGAAATATTAGCTAAACTCCAAATTAGCATAAAAACCTCAGTAGATTCCAAGTTAGCCAGAGAAACTAGCTTGTTGCTTAAATATTAGCTAAACTTCAAAATTGCCTAAAATTCCTCAGTAAGCTAAATTCATCCAAAACGTTAGCCTGTCGCTAAGATAGAAGCTAAACAAATTAGTCAAAAACATTAGCATGCTGCTAAAATATTAGCTAAACTCCGCATATCAGCATAAAGTCAGCATAAAAAACCTCAGTAGATAATGAATTAGCTAAAAACATTAGTATGTATCTTAAAGGAAGCTAAACCCTAAAAAAAAACAGTAGAAAATAAATTAGCCAAAAACGTTAGCAAACTGCTAAAATATGAGCTAAACTCCAAAATATCTTAAATTTCTCAGTACGCTAAATTAGTCAAAAACATTAGCCTGTTGCTAAAACAGAAGCTAAAGTCTACATTAGCTTAAAAAAAACAATAGATAACAAATCTATTTACTATTGAAATCCTTAAATATTATCAAAACTACAATTTAGTTTAAAAAAACTTTTAGTAGATAACAAATTAGCTAAAACGTTAGCATGTAGCTAAATTCTAGCTAAAATCCAAAAAACCCTAAAATTCCTCATTAAACTAAATTAGCTAAAAGTGTTAGCCTGTTGCTAAAATAGAAACTAAATTTAAGGCTCGTTTGGAGTTTAGCTTCTATTTTAGCTAATGTTTTTGGCTAATTGGCGTCTACGGAAGTTTTTTATGCTAATTTGGAGTTTAGCTAATATTTTAGCAACTTGCTAAAGTTTTTGGCTATTTTGTAATTTACTGGGGTTTTTAGGCTAATTTAGAGTTTAGCTTTTATGTTTAGCAACAGGATAAGTCTTTTGAAGTTTAGCTCGTATTTAAACAATGTGCTAGCTTTTTTATTTTTGCTAATTTGGTATCTACTGAGGTTTTATTATGGTAATTTGGAGTTTGGCTAATATTTTAGATCAGATCAGATCAGGTCTTCTCCTTCCACTCATCCTCTGAAATCCCGTCTCTCCCGTCTCCCTCCCGCGTATCCCAGCCTCTCTTTCCTGGTTTCATGCTAGACTTTCCCTCCGTCCTTCACCATCCTCCTCCTCCGCTGCGTGCTCCCCAGCTAAATTTAGCCCGTTTGAAGTATTGTTGCGCCGTCTCTTCCCACAACACTGTAAGACAAAAGTCTGTCATCTCGCATCTGAGCGCTGCAGATGGAAGGCAGATCAGATTGATGGCCCGTGCAGAGCTGCAGTTAAGGGAATTGATATTCATCTTCGTCTTTGTGAGTAACTGGAAGGAGGAGCTGGAGAGGAGGTGAAGGGGGAGCGGATGAGCTGCAGCGGACGCTCCCGCTCCATCAGAAACGTGGATCTGTGTGACAGAAAGTCTATGTGTCGGCCCAAAGTCGGCGCAGATGGGAGCGGGAAAGTGTTAGCTCTTCACTAAGTGGATAACATAACGTGTAGGTGGGAGGAAAACCCGACAGGAAGAAGATGCTTGCAGGAAAGCGCAATGTCTCCACCTACTGGTGCAGACGCGCTACTGCAGGACGTTCCGCTCCACTGCGGCCGAGGACTCCTCCATCTCCTGAGCTGCAGGAGCCTCTGTAATGACTTGTAGTCGGTCTAATTACAGACCCGATTATTTACATAATGGCTATAGTTAGTATTCTAAACTGTGGAGGTGGCAGCGTGACACCTGCACACACCTGTTACAGGACAGCACAGACGGACGCCCCCTCAGGGAGGCTTCATGCATTGGATTGGGGGCCCTGCAGCCGCGGCATACATCGCCGCTGACAGCATCTCCGTCCACCTCGCTGACCTGGCCGGGAGCGAGGCTTCGGGGGGGGACGCGGCGCGGTGGAGACGATCCGTCTCTGCAGCTCGCCGCGAGGCAGACGGGGAGAAAGAGACGTGTGCTTCTGTTAGAGAAGATGGAGGGAAAAGCCTTTGACTTTACTGCAACTACGGACAGTCATGAGGGTCAGATGTAATGTATGTCAGATTCATGCGTGAATCTGAAAAAAAAAAGATGTTTATTAAACTCATTTAGATTTGAAAAAAAAACCTTCAAGATTTTCAGTAAATATTAGGGGTGTGTTTTGGATGAATTTAATTCTACGTTTACATCATGACTTAAGAAAATGAATACATTTTTCCAAAAAGTAAAATATCAAAATAAATGTTGTTTAATGATCAGAACATGAGTGCAGATATATCTCATAAACAAGTTGCTTTTACCCAAAAACATTCAAGTCGCCCTTTAAAAAGAGATCGAATCAATGGAATTTCTGATAAAATAAAAGTTAAATAAAAAAAGCTCATGCAGCTTTTATTTTGGTAAATATTTTACAAGAAAGCAAAAGTTTCATTGTTCATTAAAAATCAACAAGTATCACCAAATAAAGTATCGTGATATTTCTCTGAATCAATATTATCTACATCCCAGGTCAATGTAGCATAAAAAAAACAACTCTCAAGTGTAAATATTTGTTTTGAACTTGTTTTTATAATTGAAATATAGAAATTCTTCCTGAGGAACTTTCTAAAACCAAGAAAACCTGGAGTCTGCACTAAAACACTTCACGCTGTCCTTATGGTTTCATTAAGAGTTAAAGTTGTCATTTTATTCATTTCCATACAATTGTTTTTGCTTTATGATAGCGTTTCCAGCTGGAAGTGGTTGCCATGGTAACTCATTTGTTGATAGATCCGTCAGTTTCCTCATTGCAGTTTGACCTGATTTGTTGTTTTCTTCTATCAAAAATGTGTAAATCTGTCAGAGACCCACGCTGATGAAAATTGAGTTTTTAACATCTTCTTGTAGTGTTTTTCTGATGATGGAGGATGTTTATAAAGAAAATTAAAGCTGCGTTGTAATGCTGCAGTCACTCCCGACCCTCGCCACCCGCCTCTATGCACCATCACAGTATGCCGCCATTTAACAATAAACACCATGTACCAGTTTTGACAAATTGATGGAAACCTAGTTTTTTTCAAAGAAGCAGCTTTTCTGTTGGTTTTATCTCCATAGCAACCATTTTATGTTTTGCTCGCCTGGGGTCACCGAACAGATCGACGTGAGTTTCAGAAGAATCGACAAAAGTAAACTTCTGGATTTCCTTAGCAACGCAGGTTATTGCTAACCACGCCCACATTCCTCATATGTTGACATCCCTCGTTATGTTATTTATTCAGTTCCAGCCTGGGATCAATATTTATACATTTTTCACAATATTACGTTAAAAAAATGTGCGTTTGAAAGGAAACGCAAATTAACTTTTATTAATAACATTGTTTACGCAATTAACAATGACGCCCCAGGAGTTGGGAAATGGTCGGAACAAATTTATTGTGGATGATAGGAAAACTTCTTTGGTGAAAATTCAAGATGGCTTCCTCTTCTCGAGGTCAAAGGTCGACGTGACTCCAGGGGTCGTGGTAGACTTAAGCTGGCGGCGTGTGTCAGTCAACCAAAAAGTTTATTTTACCTTTCATGAAAATTGCCAAACCTCAGAATTTGAACCAAGATGGCCGCCGTAGCCGTAGGTCTGTATTCCTTCCTGTCCGTTTACGCGGTTCCTTCGGTCTCGTTGGCTCCAGGCTCCGGAGGGAGGGCTTCACGGTGCAGGTCAGCGTCAACGACTACCTGGACATCTACTGCCCGCACTACAACAGCAGCCAGCGGGGGAGGCTGGAGCGCGTGGTGGCCGAGCAGTACGTCCTCTACATGGTCAACTACCATGGCTACCGCTCCTGCGATCCCAAGGGGGGGTCTAAACGCTGGGAGTGCAACAAGCCGCACGCCCCCCACGCCCCCATCAAGTTCTCGGAGAAGTTCCAGCGCTACAGCGCCTTCTCTCTGGGCTACGAGTTCAACGTGGGCAAAGAGTACTACTACATCTGTGAGTCCGGGGGGTTCTGGGATCTATAGACGGCGTGTGGGCGGGGCCAATGGAAGACGGGAGTTCAGTTTAGGACACGGAGTTTGACATGCCTGTCCTCTGTTTTAGCCACGCCCACCCACCACCACGGCCACAGCTGCCTGAGACTGAGGGTCTTCGTCTGCTGCTCCACTGGTGAGAACCCCCCCACCACCTCAGCCTCAGCTGTCTGCATGGCCCCACCCCTCCATGCAGTTATTTTTACCCTGCTACCCCCCCACAGCCCCCTGATCACCCCCCCATCTAACCTTGTCAGCACTGATTCATCCCCCGCTCCACCCGTGTTACACATGTTGTCCAAACACATCCTCGCTAACATGCTAACGCTTTGTTGTGTGTTTATTTGTTTATTTATCATGTTTTCTCTCCACGCTTGACAGCATCTGAGCTGGAAACTGCATCCATGCATTCATTCATCCGTGTGGCGGAGGCCTCCCAAAGCGCCGCCGGCTCCTGCTGGCCTCATTTCCTCTCATCCGTGGTGCCTCTTAAAGCTTTCCGTTCCGGTCTGACAGAATCCGAATCCTCCTGATCACGAGAATCTGGGTTGTAGAAACGCGACCTTCAGAGTGATGGTCCACAAACATATCGACAAAAACTCTCAAACACGATCAGAGGACTGGATTACCTCTGCTGTCAGAACCAAAGACGGAAGGTTCTCCTGTCTGTGGCGGGAAGGCAGTAACATAAACGCGGTAACGAGAACGCAGTAACGTGAACGCAGTAACGTGAACGCACAAATGTGAACGCACTAACGTGAACGCATTGGCGTAAACGCACAGACGTGAACGCAGTAACGTGAACGCACAAATGTGAACGCGGTATTGTGAACGCATTAACGTGAACGCACTAACGTGAACGCATTGACATGAACCAACTGACGTGAATGCATTAATGTGATCGCATTAACGTGAACGCGGTATCATGAAAACACAAACGTGAACGTGGTAACGTGAACGCACATTTGTGAATGCACAAATGTGAAAACACAAACTTGAAAACACAGACGTGAATGCACAAACGTGAACGCACAAACGTGAACGCACAAACGTGAACGCACAAATGTGAATGCGGTAACGTGAACGCATTAGCATGAATGAATTAACGTGAATGTAGTAATGTGAACGCATAAACGTGAACGCACAAACGTGAACGCGGTATTGTGAACGCGGTATTGTGAACGCGGTAATGTGAACGCATAAACGTGAACGCACAAATGTGAACGCGGTATTGTGAACGCGGTAATGTGAACGCATTAGCGTGAAAGCACAAATGTGAACGCACAAATGTGAACGCGGTAATGTGAACGCATTAGCGTGAAAGCACAAATGTGAATGCACAAATGTGAACGCACAGCCGTGAACGCATTAACATGAACGCATTAACGTGAACGCGGTAACGTGAACGCATTAAATTAACACATTAACGTGAACCATTAGCGTGAACACGGTAACGTGAGCGCACAAACGTGAACGCATTGACATGAACAAACTGACGTGAATGCATTAATGTGAAAGCATTAACGTGAACGCGGTATTGTGAAAACACAAACGTGAATGCGGTAACGTGAACGCATTAACTTGAACGCACTAACGTGAACGCAGTAACGTGAACGTTACTAATGTGAACGCAGTAACATCAACGCATTAACATCAACGCATTAACATCAACGCATTAACATCAACGCATTAACGTGAACTCAGTAACGGGATGTTTCTCTCTTTTCTCTCTCGTCTGGTTGCATTTTCCTGACGTTTCAGCCTCCCAGGCGGATGACGACTCCAGTCAGACTTCTCCAGACTATACAGTCCGGCCCAACATCAAGATCCAGAACATCGGTGAGTAGCAGGAGTCCAAACTGGAACAACTCGGTAGAGAAACTTTCTGCTGTTTTAAAATGTTCTTTTTTCTCATGATGGTGGACAGAAACGTTTAAGATGAAGAAATGTTTTTTTGATTATTTCTTCATCCAATTTGTGATTGATCAGAAAAAAAACTGTTGAAAATGTTCAAATTTGTGATGTAACAACTGCAAAGGGCGGGGCCAAAGTCTCCATATTCTCCTACAACAGATATGCATTCTCTAAAAGCTTTGATAAACTCATTTCCAAAGAGTCTCCTTGATAAATAAAACATTTTAAAGGTCTGTGTTTTTGTATGTTTCGTTTTTCCCTCGTTGACATTCATCGTGGTTCATCTGGAATGTGTTTGTTGGCGTCGTTCCGATCATTTATGTGGGTCATCAGGACAAATGAACTGTAATTAATGATGCGGGGGTCCTGACTCCGACCTCATTACCGCGCTCGTCTGTTCGAGCTGTTGTTTGATTGTTTAGTTCAGGCGTGATGCTGTAGCGCTGCTGCCGCCGCTGCTGCTGCCGCCGCTGCCGCCGCCTCGTGTTTGTCAGGAAATGATGCCGCTGAGGCGCAGACTGTTGCTGATGAAAATGATGTTTTAACATCTTTTTGAGAGTTTTATAAAGACAATTTGGATTAAAATTGCATTAATATTGTTTTAACGATGAAGAAGATACGCTGGGCGGAGCTCCAAGCTCCATGCTCCGCCCCTTTCTGAAGCATCCACAAATAGATCCATGAACGTCTTTGGTTTCCTCGTGTGAGCTTGAATCTGGATCAGAACAGAACGGCTGGATGGAGTTAGCATTGCTGCAGCGCTAACGTTAGCATGGAGGTGTGAGGGCTGTAAGCTAGAGGAGAACTTGAAGCAGAATAATTCTAGTTAAAAGAGCATTAGAAACAGGTTGAAAAGAGATGGTCGGAGTGAGACTTGAAGCAGCAGAAACACGAGCTCCGGTCGGTTCGTATGTTGGCGTTTACCTGAGCCGTTACGAAAAACCTCAGCTCCTCCCCTCTCTCCATCCCACCTTTAACAAAAGCCTTTCTGCAGGGAGGAGGAGTCAGTGAGTCTGCAGGACTAAGGTACGACCACCTTAAGAGATGTTATGAGAGAGAAATGGCACTCGTCGTTTTTCTACAACGAGTTCCCATGACATCACTGGTCCCAACTCTCAGGACATGGTATTGGACTTGGAACCGGTACCGGTGGGGTCTTGTCTGCCTCTTGAGGGTTTGGGGCCAGTGACTGGATGTTGTCCCGGTCTGTGGCCCGGTACCAAGAGGCCCAGAAGTGTAGAGTGCATGTAGAAGTGTTCACTACCACCTGTCACCTGCAGGTCTGTGACATCATATGTGTCCATATTCACCTGTAAGGACAGGTGAGACGGAGAATGTGTTGGAGCAGAGTCTGCACAATAACCAAATGTCTTTGGACTTTAATCAGACACTGATGGATTCTGAAGAAGCCGGTCTGAGTCTGGACAGAATGAATGGAAGCGTTCATCCTCACAGGAGGCTGGATCGTGGAGCCGCATCAACATTTGTTCCCAGCAGGAGAGCGGCTGTCGTGTTAACCGTCTGTCTGTCTAGAATTGACTTTAGAGCAGAAAACATTTGCAGACTTTAGTAATTCATCACAGAGAATGGAGCTAAAAGAGTTTCTGCAGATTCTGTTTGAATTAAAGATAAATAAACAACAGTTTATTCATCAATCAAATGTTTCCTTTCATAATAAGATTCATCTGATGGATGAACTCAGATCAGTGTGGATTTTACTGAAGCTTCAGGCTCTAAGAAACGGGTCACGGCCCGGGGGCCGGATCCGGCCCTCCAGATCATTTAATAACGTTAATTTCTAACTTGTATCATTTTGACAAAAATCTATTTTTATGGAGAGTAAAATATTGTAAGTTATTTAAGGTTTAAATTGATTTATTCTGGAATAATATTTTCCTGCATTTTTATTATTCTGAATTATGTTAAAAAGTTACAGTTTTAAAGTTTTCAAATTGTCATTCTGCAGCTTTTTGGACTATTTTAATATTTACTAAGATTTTTTAGGCTATTTTGGAGAGTAGCTAATATTTTAGCTACATGGTAGCTCTTTTAGCTAATTTAGACTTTATTACAGAACCAGTGAATCCATAAGCTGAATGTGGGGATATGTAGAGGTCAAAGAATATCCATCACTGATCCCTCAAATACACTTCTTATAAGATTGCAAAAAAATCAAAATAAATAAATTACCCGTCTGGTGTGAACTCGAAGTGAAGCGGATTCTGCTCGTTTTCCACTCTGCTGCGCTTCCGCGCGCCATGTGAACGTGGCGCCATGTGAACACGGCGCCACGTTCAGCTCAGACGTTCTCTTTCTGATGAAAGGATTTGTGATGTCATAAACGATGCTGATGTTGGAGACGTTTGGTGTCGTTTTAGTAAAAAAAAGAGAAAGGAATCAGATTGAAAACTGCACTAGAACCAGGTATCAGTTATATTGTTCTGCTTCTTCTGGAGTTTCAGTTTCTCCACCAGGTGGCAATCTTGTCATAGCAGTACACCTTATTCCAGAAGAAGAAGAAAGTTTGACCCAAAAACTGTTTTAGATCACAAGTGAAAACTTTAAAAAATAATTCCTTAGGAGAATTTAGAAAATTCATATAAAGATGTTCAGGTCGACTGAGCGTTAGCATTAGCATTAGCCGTCCTATAGCATCAAGCTACCAGACTTTAGCTTTATGCGATGAATTGATTTATATATTTATGACAGGATTATTGATCTGTTGAGCTTCAACTGATTAAACTGCAGTCGTCCCAGAAATCCAGTTTAATTTCTAAACTTTAATGTTGTTGTTTTATGTTTTGCTTTTGAAATGGAGGTTATGATCTCTGCATCGTTTGATGTGTTTTGGGCTTCAGGGCCACCGTACCGTTTAGTTTCATAAAATGTTCATTTTCTTGTTTATTGATAACATTCAGTCCTTCGTCCTTTGCTTCCATCCCAGACGGATTCTCGTTCCCGTTCCCTCTCCCGCTCCCTGTCCCGCTCCTGTTCCCGTTCCCGTTCCCGTTCCCCTCCCTCTCCCATCCCCTCTCTCATTCCCATTCCCGCCTCCTGCTGTATTTGCTTTTGCAGTCGTAATGAGGCGTGGCCGAAGGCTCCAGTGACTCCGCCTCTCCTCCGTCTCTCCCCTCCAGCTAATGTTGGGTTGTGTCTAATCAATAAGGCAGCAGTCATTTGGTTTGATTGAAATCCCTCCAGGATAAAAACATCATTAGTGTAAAAAGAGAAAATCTCGGATCAGAACGCCGAATGTTTGGAGTTTTCCCTCCGGAGGATCTGATGATAATTGCTGCTTTGTGGCTAATTGCTTCGTGTTCGCTGAAGCCCCGTTAGCTCGCCCGCCGCCGCCGTCAGAGTGATAAACAATGACTGGATCTCCATTAACGGCCTGTCTGTCTCCTCCCCTCAGACGAGTTTAACCCCGAAGTCCCCAAGCTGGAGAAGAGCGTCAGCGGCAGCAGCCCGTCCCGGGACCGCCTCCTTCTCACCGCGGCCACGCTGCTCGCATCCGGCCTGCTTCTGTCCTAGCGAGCGCCGCGCGGCGCCGACCCGCCGACCCGCCTTCACCCAAGGGCTCAAACACAAACGGAGAAGAGTCGGGCAGAGGAACATCAGAGGGGCGGAGCCAGATCCCAGCGGTGCTGATGTGGGATCCAGGATGTTCCTGCGCCTGCGGGAGCTGGAGAGCAACTCATTTTGTAGCATAGATTGCAAACGGTTGGAATGTGGGCGGAGCTCAGGAGGATGACGGACCCGTTAGGAGCGGGATGGACGGAGGACGCGCCGGCATCACGCGAGGACCGCGGCAGCTGCCGGCGCCGGGAGCTGCAGAGACTCGAGCGGAGCGGCCGCAGCCTTTGAGGGGCGGGAGCGAGCGAGCGAGCGAGCGGGCGGGCGAGCGAGCGGCCTCCTGAAAACAAACCTTTCACTGTCAGACCCCACGCCGCTCATTTGGCGCCTCTTAGAAGCGGTAGTTTTGCACCGACGCCTTCACCCCTGTAATTTCCAAACGTCAAATCAGCAATCAGACTCATTGTTGGCCGTTCTCGGCGGCCGCTCCCGCATCCATCCCACGCGTCCTTTCGGGAGGCCGGCAGCCAATCGGTGGCCGGCGGTCGATGCGGTGGTCCCGGTTACCGTGGAAACCGTCCCCTACAGTCGCCAGAGTGCGGCAGGTGCCTGAGGAGACATTTTTCTTGCTTTGAGTCACAAAGTAACGCTGCCGCCATTTTGCTAAAAACATGAAAACCGAATGAATGTGATTTTCTACTGATCATCTGATCGATACGGCGAGCGCCACGGAGTTCTGTGGAGGATTTAGTTGTTGTTGGATGTGATTGACGGGAAGAGGCGGGGCCTACAGGTGATGTATATCTATGACACGTGGTGGGCGTGTGAGAGCCGGGGGTGGGGTTTGTAGAACGTGTTCGTCTGCGCTTTTCCAGTTCGTGGCGTTTAGAGTTTCCTGCTGATCATTTGTAGAATTTGAATATGCAAACGAGTCTGTAAACTACAGCGGTTCCGGGGGAGGGGGGGGGGGGTGTTAAAGCATTTACTGGAGACGTGACTGTATACGAGAACTGGACTGAGTGACTCCTCCTCCTCCTGGCTCCAAGAAGCCAAAATCCCAGAGAAATCAACAGCTGTGACATAATAAACAAGATGCTTCAGTCAAAGTAGGCGGAGCCTGCTGACCCCCACAGATTTGGGGGTGTGGCCTTCCAACAAACTCACTCCTGCCTGGCCAAAGTGGTTGCCATAGCAACGCTGACTCAGCCTAATGACTTTTGGCTCCAACATGGCGGCAAACCGTTTTCTATGGAGGTCGTCACACTCGCTCGGTCCAGTTCTCATGTACTGTCAACAGAGTTGACCTTGACTGTACATTGAACCAAGATTGATTAAAGAGATGCCGATTAAACTCTGTTTTTCTTTTCCAACTCCTGGTTTTTGGTTTCTTGTTGCGATCACAGATCAGTTCCGTTTCTCGTCTTTCTTTTGTTTTCACTCTTGAAAACTTTATTGTTTCTTTCTGCCGGACAGTCAATCAAGCGATCCTCCTGATGTCTCCGGTAACACCCTCTTCTCTGGTTGGTTACTTTCCTCTATGGTTGATGCTGTCGAGATGTCTCTTTCTGTCACCAACACGAGTCGAGTACATTTAAGATTCTTTTGTTCTCTTAAAAATTAAAACTCCCAGCAAGATCTCCTCCTGATGCTGAAGTTGGTTTTGTTATAAACTGAAATCTGCAGCTACAGGTTCATCATGGCCGCCGAACAGAAACAGGATAGACCTGAAGAAAGGTTCTGGTACTAGTGATGACATCTACCACCATGATATCTACCACCATGACATCTACAATGATGACATAGATCATAGATCTAGACATAGACCTGGTTAAGACTTGCTTATGACCCAGATTTACACCTGGTTTAAACCTGGTTAAAACCCAGATTTACACCCAGAGATAGACCTGGATGAAGACCCAGATTTAGATCTAGTTTAGACCCAGATTTAGATCTAGTTTAGACCCAGATTTACACCTGGTGTTAACCCAGATTTAGACCTGGTTTAGACCCAGATTTAGACCTGGTTTAGACCCAGATTTAGATCTAGTTTAGACCCAGATTCAGACCTGGTTTAGACCCAGATTTCGATCTAGTTTAGACCCAGATTAACATCTGGTGTTAACCCAGATTCAGACCTGGTTTAGACCCAGATTTAGACCTGGTTTAGACCCAGATTTAGACCTGGTTTAGACCCAGATTTAGTCCTGCTCTAGATCCAGATTTAGACCTAGTTTAGACCCAAATTTAGATCTAGTTTAGACCCAGATTTACACCTGGTCTAGATCCAGAATTAGATCTAGTTTAGACCCAGATTCAGACCTGGTTTAGACCCAGATTTAGATCTAGTTTAGACCTAGATTTAGACCTGGTTTAGACCCAGATTTAGATCTAGTTTAGACCCAGATTCAGACCTGGTTTAGACCCAGATTTAGATCTAGTTTAGACCCAGATTTACACCTGGTGTTAACCCAGATTTACACCTGGTTTAGACCCAGATTCAGACCTGGTTTAGACCCAGATTTAGACCTAGTTTAGACCCAGACCTAGACCTAGTTTAGACCCAGATTCAGACCTGGTTTAGACCCAGATTTAGACCTAGTTTAGACCCAGACCTAGACCTAGTTTAGACCCAGATTCAGACCTGGTTTAGACCCAGATTTAGACCTAGTTTAGACCCAGATTCAGACCTGGTTTAGACCCAAATTTAGATCTAGTTTAGACCCAGATTTACACCTGGTGTTAACCCAGATTTAGACCTGGTTTAGACCCAGATTTAGACCTGGTCTAGATCCAGATTTAGATCTAGTTTAGACCCAGATTTAGACCTGGTTTAGACCCAGATTTAGATCTAGTTTAGACCTAGATTTAGACCTGGTTTAGACCCAGATTTAGATCTAGTTTAGACCCAGACCTAGACCTAGTTTAGACCTAGATTCAGACCTGGTTTAGACCCAGATTTAGACCTAGTTTAGACCCAGATTTAGACCTGGTTTAGACCCAGATTTAGATCTGGTTTAGACCCAGATTTAGATCTAGTGTAGACCCAGATTTACACCTGGTTTAGATCCAGATTTAGACCTGGTTTAGACCCAGATTTAGTCCTGCTCTAGATCCAGATTTAGACCTAGTTTAGACCCAGATTTAGACCTGGTTTAGACCCAGATTTAGACCTAGTTTAGATCCAGATTTAGACCTGGTTTAGACCCAGATTTAGTCCTGCTCTAGATCCAGATTTAGACCTAGTTTAGACCCAGACCTAGACCTAGTTTAGACCCAGATTCAGACCTGGTTTAGACCCAGATTTAGACCTAGTTTAGACCCAGATTCAGACCTGGTTTAGACCCAAATTTAGATCTAGTTTAGACCCAGATTTACACCTGGTGTTAACCCAGATTTAGACCTGGTTTAGACCCAGATTTAGACCTGGTCTAGATCCAGATTTAGATCTAGTTTAGACCCAGATTTAGACCTGGTTTAGACCCAGATTTAGATCTAGTTTAGACCTAGATTTAGACCTGGTTTAGACCCAGATTTAGATCTAGTTTAGACCCAGACCTAGACCTAGTTTAGACCTAGATTCAGACCTGGTTTAGACCCAGATTTAGACCTAGTTTAGACCCAGATTTAGACCTGGTTTAGACCCAGATTTAGATCTGGTTTAGACCCAGATTTAGATCTAGTGTAGACCCAGATTTACACCTGGTTTAGATCCAGATTTAGACCTGGTTTAGACCCAGATTTAGTCCTGCTCTAGATCCAGATTTAGACCTAGTTTAGACCCAGATTTAGACCTGGTTTAGACCCAGATTTAGACCTAGTTTAGATCCAGATTTAGACCTGGTTTAGACCCAGATTTAGTCCTGCTCTAGATCCAGATTTAGACCTAGTTTAGACCCAGATTTCGACCTGGTTTAGACCCAGATTTAGACCTGGTTTAGACCCAGATTTAGATCTGGTTTAGACCCAGATTTAGATCTAGTGTAGACCCAGATTTAGACCTAGTTTAGATCCAGATTTAGACCTGGTTTAGACCCAGATTTAGTCCTGCTCTAGATCCAGATTTAGACCTAGTTTAGACCCAGATTTAGACCTGGTTTAGACCCAGATTTAGTCCTGCTCTAGATCCAGATTTAGACCTAGTTTAGACCCAGATTTCGACCTGGTTTAGACCCAGATTTAGACCTGGTTTAGACCCAGATTTAGATCTGGTTTAGACCCAGATTTAGATCTAGTGTAGACCCAGATTTACACCTGGTTTAGATCCAGATTTAGACCTGGTTTAGACCCAGATTTAGATCTAGTTTAGACCTAGATTTAGACCTGGTTTAGACCCAGATTTACACCTGGTGTTAACCCAGACCTAGACCTAGTTTAGACCTAGATTTAGATCTAGTTTAGACCCAGACCTAGACCTAGTTTAGACCCAGATTCAGACCTGGTTTAGACCCAGATTTAGACCTAGTTTAGACCCAGACCTAGACCTAGTTTAGACCCAGATTCAGACCTGGTTTAGACCCAGATTTAGACCTAGTTTAGACCCAGATTTAGACCTGGTTTAGACCCAGATTTAGATCTAGTTTAGACCCAGATTTACACCTGGTGTTAACCCAGATTTAGACCTGGTTTAGACCCAGATTTAGACCTGGTCTAGATCCAGATTTAGATCTAGTTTAGACCCAGATTTAGACCTGGTTTAGACCCAGATTTAGATCTAGTTTAGACCTAGATTTAGACCTGGTTTAGACCCAGATTTAGATCTAGTTTAGACCCAGACCTAGACCTAGTTTAGACCTAGATTCAGACCTGGTTTAGACCCAGATTTAGACCTAGTTTAGACCCAGATTTAGACCTGGTTTAGACCCAGATTTAGATCTGGTTTAGACCCAGATTTAGATCTAGTGTAGACCCAGATTTACACCTGGTTTAGATCCAGATTTAGACCTGGTTTAGACCCAGATTTAGTCCTGCTCTAGACCCAGATTCAGACCTAGTTTAGACCCAGATTTAGACCTAGTTTAGACCCAGACCTAGACCTAGTTTAGACCCAGATTCAGACCTGGTTTAGACCCAGATTTAGACCTAGTTTAGACCCAGACCTAGACCTAGTTTAGACCCTGATTCAGACCTGGTTTAGACCCAGATTTAGACCTAGTTTAGACCCAGATTCAGACCTGGTTTAGACCCAGATTTAGATCTAGTTTAGACCCAGATTTACACCTGGTGTTAACCCAGATTTAGACCTGGTTTAGACCCAGATTTAGATCTAGTTTAGACCCAGATTCAGACCTGGTCTAGATCCAGATTTAGATCTAGTTTAGACCCAGATTTAGACCTGGTTTAGACCCAGATTTAGATCTAGTTTAGACCTAGATTTAGACCTGGTTTAGACCCAGATTTAGATCTAGTTTAGACCCAGACCTAGACCTAGTTTAGACCTAGATTTAGACCTGGTTTAGACCCAGATTTAGATCTAGTTTAGACCCAGACCTAGACCTAGTTTAGACCTAGATTTAGACCTGGTTTAGACCCAGATTCAGACCTGGTTTAGACCCAGATTTAGACCTAGTTTAGACCCAGATGTAGACCTAGTTTAGACCCAGATGTAGACCTGGTTTAGACCCAGATTTAGATCTGGTTTAGACCCAGATTTAGACCCGGTCTAGACCCAGATGTAGACCCCGTTGTTTGACTCTGATCCCTCCTGAAGCTTTTCAGATTTTTTTCTGTTTTCCTGCTTCAGATTTTCCGGTTTCAGACGTGAATCCACGTTTTTCCAGCAGCTCCAGGTTTTCGGTCTCATTCACAGGAAAACGTTCCTTAGCTCCGTGTTTAGACTCCTCCATTTCAGCTGCAGAAACATCTTCACATTTTCCTGAGAGAGGATTAAAGCTGAGATGTTTTCAAGAGTTCAAAGGACGACAGCTCATCGGTCTCACATCACCTGTTTCTGCATCTTTCAATGAACCATCAGAGGAGACGAGTGCTGTTCCTCCTCCTCCTCCTCCTCCTCTTCCTCCTCCTCCTCCTCTCCTCCTCCTCCTCCTCCTCCTCCTCCTCCTCCTCCTCCTCCTCCTCCTCCTCCTGGAGGAGGATTCCTCGTAACTCACTGTGTCGTTGAGACGGTCACCGAGCGTAGATCTGCCAGCGTAGATCTGCCAGCGTAGATTAGAGCTGCTGCACATGCTCCCGCTCATAAAACTGAGTTGTGGCTCATTCAGATTGCATCGAGCAATAAACAGATGTCACTGACAGAATTATGATGCGGCTGCAGACACAAATCTGACTCCTCCCCCTCTGTTACACGCCGGCGTGCTTCTGCCTTCAGGTGGAACCGGCTCCGGTCCAAACAGAAGCTGCTTCTAACACCTGCTGGTCCGGGAACTTCCTGGTCCAGAACCGCTGTTTGAACTTTGACCTTTAGTTTCAGTTCAGGGAAGAATTTGATAATAAAATAAAAGTATCAATGTAGAAACATGTTTAAATGTTAATAAACAATAACGACCTGCTGTGATGTCAGAAAACATTCAGTTTGTGTTTGAGACTCTGACCGTCGATCCACTTAATGCTCCAACATTCTGGTGGAACCGAGCTCTGCCGGGTCTGGGCTGCAGAGAAAGTTCTGATCCAAACAAACGTCAGAATCCTGAGGAGGATCTTCCTCTGGTGACGGCGTCTTCTCGTCTTTTCTCCAACATTTATGTGACGTCACACAGAGATCTCTGCAGAAAACTGCTTTAATGTTCAAATGACTTTATTGTTGATCATGGATGAACATGGATCAACATGGATCAACATACTTCACGTGTGTTTTCATTGTTAATCTGTAAATCTTGTGGTTTCTTTTCTAGTTTTGGTTCATTTGCTGCAGGTTTTGTCTGGAGAGTTTTTCTCTTTTTCTGTTTCCATCATTAGTTTTGATTTCTGAATATTTTATGGATTTATTTTCATTTTAATTATTTTTACTTTTAGTTTTAATTTAAGTAATAGACTTGTATTTTTAAGGTTTTTATACTTTTATTTATTTTTATGTTAGTTTGGTGATTGAAAGCAGCTGTTTGCTCTTATATTTCCCTCAGGATTAAAAAAGCTTCTATTCTTTTTATTCTATTCTATTATTTTTATCATTTCAATTTTTTATTCTTTTTCTTGTATTTTATTAAATTATTTTTCTATTCTTTTATTTTGTTTCATTCTAGTCTTTTTTACTCTATTCTATTCTATTCTAATATTCTATTCGATTCCAGTATTCTATTCTACTCTATTCTATTCTACTCTATTATATTCTACTGTATTCTATTCTATTTTATTCTACTCTACTCTACTCTATACTCTATTCTATTCTATTCTATTTTCTTTTATTCTATTCTAGTACTCTATTCCATTCTATTTTATTAAATTCAATTCTATTCTATTCTAATATTCTATTCTATTCTACTCTATTTTATTCTACTCTACTCTACTCTATACTCTATTCGATTCTATTCTATTTTCTTTTATTCTATTCTGTTTCCTATTCTTTTTATTCTATTCTACTCTACTCTATTCTATTCTATTCTATTCTAATATTCTATTCTATTCTACTCTATTTTATTCTATTCTATTCTATTCTACTCTATTCTCTTCTATCCTATTCTATTCTACTCTATCATATCCTATTCGATTCTCTTCTCTTCTCTTCTATTCTATTCTATTCTATCCTATTCTACTCTACTCTATTCTATTCTATTCTAATATTCTATTCTATTCTATTCTACTCTATTCTCTTCTATCCTATTCTATTCTACTCTATCATATCCTATTCGATTCTCTTCTCTTCTCTTCTCTTCTATTCTATTCTATTCTATCCTATCCTATTCTACTCTACTCTATTCTATTCTATTCTATTCTAATATTCTATTCTATTCTATTCTACTCTATTCTCTTCTGTTCTCTTCTATTCTATTCTCTTCTATTCTATTCTCTTCTATTCTATTCTATTCTATTCTACTCTATTCTATTCTATTCTAATATTCTATTCTATTCTATTCTACTCTATTCTCTTCTATTCTATTCTATTCTATTCTCTTCTCTTCTCTTCTCTTCCATCAGTCGTCCCTGCAGCTGCTGTTCCGTCTCTCCACCTGTAGGTGTCACTACTTCCCTCCTTCCACATTCAGGACGTCCCACAGACAAACATCATCTCTTCTGCTCCACAGAGGTTTTGGGCGTTGGGAACGGCGGTGGCGGTGAGGCGGTTCTTGTGTTGTGTAACGCCTCTAAAACCTTTTCTTTCTCATTTAGGCAGATTTAGAAAAGCTTTTAAAGTCCAGATGGAGAATTGAGTTTCTAAGAGTTCTGATTTGGGTTTGATGCGCCGGCGGGACGTCTGAGTGGCGTTTCCGGGGTGGGGGGGAGGGGAGGGGAGGGGGGGGTCCAAAAGGTCAAAGCGAGGCAGGAAGACGTCAGCGCTTTGAATGTTGAATTATGACATAAACAGAGGATGAGCTTACCCACCGTCATGATTGTTCCAGCCCAGAGGGATTATGGGGCTTTGGCGTGGTCGGGCGCTCGCCTAATGTCAGCCATATTTGATGTACAGTTCATGGAATCCAGGCTATTTCTGTCCTAATCTTTACAGACTTGACTCATGAAAGACTAAATGTTCCTCTCTGATGACACGGAGACGCGAGATTTCCCTGCAGGTCATTTATGCAACAGGAACATGAACGTCACAATCAGATTAAAGGAAACAACGTTTGTCAACATGTGAACAGAGATCTCTCAGAGAAGGTCGGCTGATGCTCGCTCAGCTCATGTTCTTCTTCTTCTGCTCCTGATTCACAACGATTGAACTTTAAATGTCCTCCATCAGCAGAAAAAACCTCCAGAAGATTTTAGAAACACCTTCATCTTCATCATCTTCATCATCTTTCTTCATCTTCATCTTCATCTCATGTCTTCAATAATTCATTTGATGAAACTGAAGCTCCTGCTTCTGGATGAAGCTCAGACTTGTTTGATGGAAGCTGCTCCTCCACTTCAGGTCAGGACGAGTCAACCTGTCAGACAGGTGGAGGCGGAGACAGGCTGGGGGGGAGGGGGGGAGGGTGGGGGTCCTGCAGTGGAAACGCCGTCAGGAGGATGAGGATGAGGATCAGTTTTTGTGTTTTCTGCTCTTCGTCTGCATCAGACGAGGATCTGAACCCTGAGATGATGAAAATGATGATGGGGATGAAGATGAGGATGAAGATGAGGATGAAGATGAGGATGATGAGGTGGATGAAGATGAGGATGAAGATGAGGATAATGAAGAAAATGAAGATGAGGATGGTGATGTGAATAATTATGATGAAGATGATGATAAAGATGATGAAGATGAGGATGATGCTCTTCATCATCCAGAGCAGAACTTGTGGATTCACCTCTTCCTTCCTGCAGGTTTCTGTCTACAGACGTGAAGCTGATCTGGATCAGCTGATCTCTGATCTCTGATCTTCGTTTCGTTTCATTCATTTGGGATTTTCCTGATCCCCTCAGATCCGTCCACTAATGTGTCGACATGCAGAGAATCACACATTTGCTCTCTGCGGCGGCGTGGAGGGAATGAACGTTTCCCGCCGTGAACGTGACGCTGCTGGGCGGAGCCACGGCCGGCGGTTCATGAAGTTCAGATGAATGAAGGTTTGATCCAACAGCTGATCGTACCTCCATCCTCAGATCCAGGACCTTCCTCCTCCTCCTCCTCCTCATCTTCAGATAAATTGCTTTAAATAAATATACTTCAAATGTTTAAAAGTATACTTACGTTTAAAAAAGTAAATACCAAGTATACTTAAGATAATGTACTGGAAGTTTACTAACAAACATACTTCTGGGTACTATATTGGCCCAGTTTTAGTTCATAAAAAGTATTCTTAAAGTAAATGTTCTGGTATTCTACAAGTTTACTTCAAGTTTACTTTAAGTTTATGAAAGTATTCTTAACTTAAAGTAAACTTGAAGTAAACTAGTCGTATACCAGAACGGTTACTTATAATAAACTTAAAGTTTATTTTAAGTAAATTAGTAGAATACCAGAAAGTTTACTTTAAGTATATTTTTATACACTTTGAGGGCTTCAATTCAGTACATAAAAGTATACTTGTTAGTAAACTAGGAATATTATTTTTCAAGTAGATTTACTGTTTTATACTTAAATATACTTTTAAACCTAAACTTGAAGAATATTTATTTTTGGGAAGGATAAATTCATTTAGACTTGTATTATTCTAAGTCTAAACAAAGTCTTAACTTGTAGTTTATCTCTGATAAGTACATAAAAAGTATACTAAAAGTATATTATCTTTAAGTTTAGTTTTAAAAAATGTTTAAAAAAAGATATTGTAACACGGATAAAAAATTATTTTTATCCAAACAACAGAACATTTCTAACCACTTTAATATTTAAATGATTCATTCATTCAAAAAAGTTTTAAAAAATCACATATATTTGATTTAATTTCATTTCATTTGATTTAAGTTCCTTTTGGTTCGTTTCTCTTTTTGTTGTGTTTCTGTTTTCCACAAAACAATCACCTAAACTGAACTGAACAACAAGGAGAACAGAGAGAAAAGTTTATTTCTGTTTTTCCTCAATCAATAAAGTTTTTTTTTGTCTGTTTTCTAACTTTCAAAATAACAAAAAGAAAGAATGAACGGATAATAAACACCAACAAATGTGAGTCTTTAGATTAAATCTATAATATAATTATACATTATAAATTATATTATCATAAAGATTTCAGACACTCTTAAAAATGAAAAGTTGAATTAAAGATTTTTCCATCAACAATAAATGAAGTTAATTATTGAATAAACATTTCATATTCTTCTGTTTTAAACAGATTCTTTCCTCTCAGACTAAAATGATCAAATCAGATTTCATTTCTGTAACCATCATTTTGTCTTGGATGATGACCCGTGTGTGACAGAGAAGGCGGTCAGCCGCCGCCGCCGCCAACACGAACACAAGACGTCCTGAGAAGAGGTTTGCCCCGGAGCGGACGCTGGAGATGTTGGCTCCACCCACAACCTGGCAGCAGGAAGTCGTTCTGATCAAAGACCTTCCACAGGAACCACCTCCACCTGATCAGCTGATCCAGATATGATCCACATCTGATCCACAAGCTGCAGGAGGATTAAACACAACCAGAATCCAGGAGGACATGAGGAGTTCTGAGGAGTTCTGAGTATTTCTGAGTATTTCTGAGTATTTCTGAGTATTTCTGAGTATTTCTGAGTATTCTTTATTCAAATGGTTGTGAAGCAGGAAGAGACAAAAAAGTTTGAAAGAGATTGTGTTTGTGATGTGGGTGGAGCCACAAGCTCCCAGCTCCGCCCCCTTCTGATGCATCCACAAATAGATCCGTGAACGTCTTTGTTTCCTGCTGCTCCTTCAGTGACTTTAACTTTGTTCTTGTTGTATTTATGGATAACTTTGAACGTTTCTGGTTCGTTTCTCTGCTCAGCTTTTATTGTGTGAATCACCAGAAAGTTTAAATAAAAGAAAAACCCGACCTTTATTTTGTAGGACACGGTTCAGGTGAAGGTTCACACCTGTAAATGAAGCAGACGCTCCATAAAAACGTCTCGACTCCTAAAAGACGTTCAGTTGCATCAAAAACGTCTGTTTCCTCATGTTTGATGGTAAAAGTGACTCGTCGTTATGGGGTCAAATCAGGATCAGCTTAAAGTGAACGAAAAAAAACAGATGGAATACTTGAAAAAAAAGATATTGTAACTGAAAAAAATGAACATTTGAAAAAAAAAATGAACATTTGAAATAAAAAACTGAACATTTGAAAAAAAAAAGAACATTTGAAAAAAAAAACCTGAAAATTTGAAAGAAAAATTGAAAACTTGAAATATAATATATATTATATATATATATATATATATATATATATATATATATATATATACACGAATCTTCACTTTCAGCACTTTCAGCCATCTGTTTTCAGTTTCAATTCTGATTTTCGAGTTTTCACTGCCGAGCTGAGCCAAATTTTACACGGGGGCGGGGCTTTTATCCCATTGGCTACCGGGACGAGACTGGAGTCCAGTGACAGAGCTCATGGTGACATCATTTCCGTTCCTTTCCGTGTCAGTTTTGGCGCCGTCTTTGAGTTCCCCCTCCTCTGATGTGGCCGATTAACACGGTTCCGGGCGGGTTCTCCGAACCTTCCCTAACCCTAACGTTGACCCGGCACCGATGCGGGTCGGGTCCCAAATCCTGCTGATCGCCCGGTTCCGTGATTGTTCCGTGCACCCCAGACGTTGCTGTTTTACGATTTTTGAGCCCGAAAAGTCAATCAAAACAGACAAACTACGAACTGTATGTCCAAAATAAATGCATGTCGTGATAGTAACGGGTACATTTCTCGCTAGAAATATTACCAAAATAAAGATTAGTCCACAAAATCTTTTATTCTGAGAGATTTTCCACCAGAAAAAGAGTGGATCTACGGTGCCGGCCAGAAACTCAAAAGTCACGTGATCAGTCACCTGATCTGGAGAAACCTAAACATCCGACCACGTGATCAAAACGAAACCTAAAAGCCGTTCCTGTTGTTTTGAATGGGCTGCAACTGCGTATCATATGCACGCAAAAACCGTGTTTGGCGTATACTATGCACGTTATTCCGAGGGTGCAAAGCCGTGGAATAGATACGCATTTCACTGAGACCGGGTTGCAATGGTTTTGAACTAGCCACATCAGAGGAGGGGGAACTCAAAGACGGCGCCAAAACTGACGCGGAAAGGAACGGAAATGATGTCACCATGAGCTCTGTCACTGGACTCCAGTCTCGTCCGGTAGCCAATGGGATAAAAGCCCCGCCCCCGTGTAAAATTTGGCTCAGCTCGGCAGTGAAAACTCGAAAATCAGAATTGAAACTGAAAACAGATGGCTGAAAGTGCTGAAAGTGAAGATTCGTGTATATATATATATATATATATATATATTGAATATATATATATATATATATATATAATATATATATATATATATATATTCAAGTTTTCAATTTTTCTTTCAAATTTTCAGGTTTTTTTTTTCAAATGTTCTTTTTTTTTTCAAATGTTCAGTTTTTATTTCAAATGTTCATTTTTTTTTTTCAAATGTTCATTTTTTTTTCAGTTACAATATCTTTTTTTCAAGTATTCCATCTGTTTTTTTCGTTCACTTTAAGCTGATCCTGATTTGACCCCATACGTCGTCTTCATTCACGGACCAGAACCATTCAGACTTCTGGACAGAACCCGGACGCTCTTATTCTGAAGGTCCGATGTTTTATTTATGATTCCATTTGTCCTCGTGTCTTACATTCAGAGCTTTGCAGTTCTGACTCCAGGATTGACATATTTAATGATGATGTCATGAAATAATGCTGATCCGAGTGGGCGGAGTCAAACCGGAGCAAACACACGGACGTCTGCGCAGACGCAGGCTGCATGAAAGCAGACGAATCCCGTCAGTCGGGACGAGACGGGAGCCGGGTCTGGACGTTTCTCACCTGATGAGGATTTAGAAAAACTTTTTTAGTTTTTTAACCGTTTTTCAGATCCGAGTGAAAACCAAACAATCCTGCTGACACTAAAAGTATCCATAACACCTGGACAGGTGAACGTAAGCTCCTCCTCCCTCTGCAGGTGTTCTCTTCATCTGCTTCACTTCCTCAGACGACTCGTCTCAGGTCTGATCCCTGAAACGTTTTCAGCTGAAGCTGAGCTACACGCCCCTCTCTCTCTCTCTCTCTCTCCTCAGGCCGGCCGGTCAAACACATTCTTTTTCAATGGCAGCTTTTCTGTTGGTTTAATCTCCATAGCAACCATTAGATGTTCTGATCTGCTGGATCTGACGAACAGATCGATTCTATTTTTAGAAGAATCGGCAAAAGTAAACGTTTGGATTTCCTTAGCAACGGAGGTTTTTCGTTAGCCACGCCCACATTCCTGATATATTCACATCACATGTTATGTCATGCCGTTCAGCTTGTGCCAAAGATTCATGTATTCAACTTTCATAATAAAAAGGTGAAAGTGTACGAGTAGAAAGGGGAACGCCACTTTCTGCTAGCTCGCCACGCTAGCATCGTTAAAGAGTTATGAGGTCATGGAGCCAATCCCCAGGAGGAGTGTGAACTGGTAGAAGGAACTCAAAAGGATTTCTGGGGTCTTTTAGTCCAAAATGGCAGCCTCTTTGAAAGGTCAAAGGTCAAAGATCTTCAGCTGTGTCTGAAATCCTTCCCTACTCACTATACAGTCGATCTAAATCTACAGCTCCAAAATCTCCCAGAAGTCTTTGTGAAAAGCTAGAGCGAGTCGGTGCTCGCTACATCAGTAAATATAGACCACAATGCATTGCAGTTGAACATTTATTGTAAAGAAACATATTTCTATGAAGCACAGAGGATTCGTAGTTAATAATTGTTCTGTTTGTTTTTCTCCTTCAGAACCTTCTGGACTTACAACGAAAAGTTACAAAAACTTCAAGATTTTATGTTTGAGTAAAAAAGTAAAATAAAACCAGAAGGAAGTCAGCGTGCGGTTTGTTGCAGCCTGAACTTTAGAAAATCAAGAGACGGTTTAGACAGAGAAGCTGTAGAACCTGTGGCCATCCCATAATAAGATGACCGTCGCTCGTTCCACCTGTGAGACACAGCTCAGGGTCCAGCATCTCTCTTATGTGTCTGTTGAAACAGCTGTGATGTCATCATTGTTTGGGCGGGTCCTTCACTCTGTCCAGACCTCCTTGTACTGTCGTTCTGGTGAACCGTTCAGCAGGAGGACACAACAGTTTGAACTTTAGGACAGAAGTTTCAGTTTTAATCGATGAGGTTTCCGGTCTGAGCTCTGCTTCCACCACACTCGGCTGCAGAACTCTTATGTAATTATGGAGATTTATTTATTTATCGTGTCTCCATGCGACGGCACCAAACACCAAACACTGGAGAGGAGGAGGAAGGAGGGAAACAGAGCCTCTCGGCCTCCGGGGGGGCTCTGTCCTCTCTGATCTGATCCTGAGGATCAGAATGATCCAGTCTAGTCGGTGTAGACGGGTGGATCCGGTCGCTCTAACAAGTCGTTCTGGAATCTGAAGTTAGAGTCTGGATGTGCTGACGGAGTATTCTGGGATGTGATGCTCTGCAGCAGATGTGGTCGTCATGGTTTCATCTGTGCTGAAGCCATCCACACAGCTCTGTGTCAAAATGCTGCACATCCCATAATGCATCTGGATGATCTGAACAACAGAGAAAACAGAGAGTCTGCAGACCAGACCGAACGCTTAGATGCACCTGTGGATGACAGTCACCGGCCTCCAGGTGTAACTACAGGTGTAAGTTACAGGTGTAACTACAGGTGTAACTGCAGGTGTAATAACAGGTGTAAGTTACAGGTGTAACTGCAGGTGTAACTACAGGTGTAACTACAGGTGTAACTACAGGTGTAACTACAGGTGTAACTACAGGTGTAAGTTACAGGTGTAACTGCAGGTGTAACTACAGGTGTAACTGCAGGTGTAACTACAGGTGTAACTACAGGTGTAACTACAGGTGTAACTACAGGTGTAACTACAGGTGTAACTACAGGTGTAAGTTACAGGTGTAACTGCAGGTGTAACTGCAGGTGTAATAACAGGTGTAAGTTACAGGTGTAACTGCAGGTGTAACTACAGGTGTAACTGCAGGTGTAACTACAGGTGTAACTACAGGTGTAAGTTACAGGTGTAACTACAGGTGTAACTGCAGGTGTAACTACAGGTGTAACTACAGGTGTAACTACAGGTGTAACTGCAGGTGTAACTACAGGTGTAACTACAGGTGTAACTGCAGGTGTAACAACAGGTGTAAGTTACAGGTGTAACTGCAGGTGTAACTACAGGTGTAACTACAGGTGTAAGTTACAGGTGTAACTGCAGGTGTAACTACAGGTGTAACTACAGGTGTAAGTTACAGGTGTAACTACAGGTGTAACTGCAGGTGTAATAACAGGTGTAAGTTACAGGTGTAACTGCAGGTGTAACTACAGGTGTAACTACAGGTGTAACTACAGGTGTAACTACAGGTGTAACTACAGGTGTAACTACAGGTGTAAGTTACAGGTGTAACTGCAGGTGTAACTACAGGTGTAACTACAGGTGTAACTACAGGTGTAACTACAGGTGTAACTACAGGTGTAACTACAGGTGTAAGTTACAGGTGTAACTACAGGTGTAACTACAGGTGTAACTACAGGTGTAACTACAGGTGTAACTACAGGTGTAACTACAGGTGTAAGTTACAGGTGTAACTGCAGGTGTAACTGCAGGTGTAATAACAGGTGTAAGTTACAGGTGTAACTGCAGGTGTAACTACAGGTGTAACTGCAGGTGTAACTACAGGTGTAACTACAGGTGTAAGTTACAGGTGTAACTACAGGTGTAACTGCAGGTGTAACTACAGGTGTAACTACAGGTGTAACTACAGGTGTAACTGCAGGTGTAACTACAGGTGTAACTACAGGTGTAACTGCAGGTGTAACAACAGGTGTAAGTTACAGGTGTAACTGCAGGTGTAACTACAGGTGTAACTACAGGTGTAAGTTACAGGTGTAACTGCAGGTGTAACTGCAGGTGTAACTACAGGTGTAACTACAGGTGTAACTACAGGTGTAAGTTACAGGTGTAACTACAGGTGTAACTGCAGGTGTAACTGCAGGTGTAACTACAGGTGTAACTACAGGTGTAAGTTACAGGTGTAAGTTACAGGTGTAACTACAGGTGTAACTGCAGGTGTAACTACAGGTGTAAGTTACAGGTGTAACTGCAGGTGTAACTGCAGGTGTAACTACAGGTGTAACTACAGGTGTAAGTTACAGGTGTAACTGCAGGTGTAACTACAGGTGTAACTGCAGGTGTAACTACAGGTGTAACTACAGGTGTAAGTTACAGGTGTAACTACAGGTGTAACTGCAGGTGTAACTACAGGTGTAACTACAGGTGTAACTACAGGTGTAACTGCAGGTGTAACTACAGGTGTAACTACAGGTGTAACTGCAGGTGTAACAACAGGTGTAACTACAGGTGTAACTACAGGTGTAACTGCAGGTGTAACTACAGGTGTAACTACAGGTGTAACTGCAGGTGTAACTACAGGTGTAACTACAGGTGTAACTGCAGGTGTAACTACAGGTGTAACTACAGGTGTAACTACAGGTGTAACTGCAGGTGTAACTACAGGTGTAACTACATGTGTAACTGCAGGTGTAACTACAGGTGTAACTACAGGTGTAACTACAGGTGTAAGTTACAGGTGTAACTACAGGTGTAACTACAGGTGTAACTACAGGTGTAAGTTACAGGTGTAAGTTACAGGTGTAACTACAGGTGTAACTGCAGGTGTAACAACAGGTGTAAGTTACAGGTGTAACTGCAGGTGTAACTACAGGTGTAAGTTACAGGCAGAGCCGCAGGTGCAGCAGCTCATTCCACCTGCAGCAGGTGTGGCTGTTTTCAAGAGTTTCACTGTGGAGGTCAGAAAGTTTGTTGTCAAACAGTGAAAGAAACACGTTTTGTGAAAAGAGAACGAGCCGCTCGTCCGTCGGTTACCATGGTAATTACATCTGGGTGGGAGACAGGAAGCTGCTCGCCGGAGCGCCGCCGCAGGGAGACACGGACGTGTTTAGGAATGTCGTCCAGACGACAACAGAAATGAAAACAAGACATGAGAGGATGAGCGAAGAGGAAGAGATCAACCACAGGAAGAGATCAACCACAACAGGAAGAGATCAACAACAGGAAGAGATCAACCGCAACAGGAAGAGATCAACCACAGCAGGAAGAGATCAACCACAACAGGAAGAGATCAACCACAACAGGAAGAGATCAACAGCAGGAAGAGATCAACCACAGGAAGAGATCAACCACAACAGGAAGAGATCAACCGCAACAGGAAGAGATCAACCACAACAGGAAGAGATCAACCGCAACAGGAAGAGATCAACCACAACAGGAAGAGATCAACCGCAACAGGAAGAGATCAACCACAGAAAGAGATCAACCACAGCAGGAAGAGATCAACAACAGGAAGAGATCAACCACAGCAGGAAGAGATCAACAACAGGAAGAGATCAACCACAGGAAGAGATCAACAACAGGAAGAGATCAACAACAGGAAGAGATCAACCACAGGAAGAGATCAACCACAACAGGAAGAGATCAACCACAGCAGGAAGAGATCAACAACAGGAAGAGATCAACCACAGCAGGAAGAGATCAACAACAGGAAGAGATCAACAGCAGGAAGAGATCAACCACAGGAAGAGATCAACCACAACAGGAAGAGATCAACCACAACAGGAAGAGATCAACCACAACAGGAAGAGATCAACCACAACAGGAAGAGATCAACCACAGGAAGAGATCAACCACAGGAAGAGATCAACCACAGGAAGAGATCAACCATAACAGGAGAGATCAACCACAGAAAGAGATCAACCACAGCAGGAAGAGATCAACAGCAGGAAGAGATCAACCACAGGAAGAGATCAACCACAACAGGAAGAGATCAACCACAACAGGAAGAGATCAACCACAACAGGAAGAGATCAACCACAGGAAGAGATCAACCACAGGAAGAGATCAACCACAGGAAGAGATCAACCATAACAGGAGAGATCAACCACAGAAAGAGATCAACCACAGCAGGAAGAGATCAACAGCAGGAAGAGATCAACCACAGGAAGAGATCAACCACAGGAAGAGATCAACCACAACAGGAAGAGATCAACCACAACAGGAAGAGATCAACCACAACAGGAAGAGATCAACCACAGGAAGAGATCAACCACAGGAAGTGATCAACCGCCGGTCGGCAACACAAACAAACTGAAACATGGTCGTTTCTCGAGTGAAGCAGCAGAAATGTGTCGTATTTGTTTAAGGCCGATTTGGAGAGATTTGGGAAACTCAGACGGGGGGAGGGGCGGAGCTGCCCCAGTAGGTAAAGTACAGATTTGGAACCGCAGGAGCCGACCGCACGCTGGAAGGCTGTAATTTGGACTGTCCCAGAATAGCCAGCAAAGGAGGGACAGAAAAACATGGACTCCAGCAGCACGCAACGCTCCGGACAACAACACGTACACAACACGCAGACGTCCCAGCATGCCCTCATGCACGGGGGCGGGCAGAACCCAAAGACAAACACGGCGTGTTCTGGGGGCTCAGAGGGGATCTGGTCTGAGTGGAAATGCTGCGTTAGGAGGTGTTTGTGTGTTCCTGAAGCTTGTTGAGATGTTTCAGCTGCTTCCTGACTCAGACCTGCAGTAAAAACGTTGGAGCTGCAGATTCATCCTGCAGGCGGGTCAGCTGGTTCTGTCCCGTCTGAGCTGCAGATTCATCCTGCAGGCGGGTCAGCTGGTTCTGTCCCGTCTGAGCTGCAGCCTCCGTCGTTCTGCAGCGTCTTCATCCAGCAAAATCCTAAATTCTTTTAAGTAGTAAAAGTGGAGTCGTCAAAACGACGAATAAATCATCGGGCTGTCATGAAGTCATCTGAGCTCTGCTGTGAACGTCAGTTCTGGGCGTCTGCTCTCAGGGGGGCGGAAACCTCGACGCCTCACAACAAAACACCATCAAACCAGTTCTGAGGGAAGAATCTGATGAAAACAACAGATAAAAACAGAGAAGAGAAGATTCAAATGAAGAGAATCTGAGTTCATGCAGCAAATCCAGACTTTGTTTGTTTGTTGGTCCTTTACTTTGAACAACACATAAAAAACAACAAAGGAACCTTTTTATACAAATTATGAATAAAAAAATGAATGTCCTCAATATGGTGTTCAACATGGAGGAAGAAACTGAAACTAGAAACTTAACAACATTTCTTAAGTTTATACAGAAAAATCTCCAGCAGGAGAATCAAAGTCACACGAAGAGCAGATCTAAACCACAGCTGAGGTCAAACAGGAGAAACATTCATGGAACAATCTAGAACTACAGTTTTAAACTTTAAAACCGTAACTTTTTTATATAATTATGAACCAGATATATAGTATTACCTGTGATAATGCTAGTGTGAATGCTGAAGCTGAAGATGCTGGAGCTGAAGATTTTAGCTAAAAACACTGAAATTGATCACCAACTAAAATATTGACTAAATAGCTAAAAAGCTAAATTAATATAAAAAACTAAAACTTAAGTTAGCTAAAACACTTACATAGCTGAAAAAGTTAACTTAAAAAAAAAAACATTAAAAATTAGCCAAAGCAGCTAGGGCATATGTGTCAAAGTCAAGGCCCGGGGCCGGATCCGGCCCTCCGGGAAATTCTATCCGGCCCTCCGGATCATTTTATTTTATTGTTATGAATGACCCGATGTTATCTTTCATTCATTTATGACTTGTATAATTTTGCAAAGTGTATTATTATGGATAGTAAAATATAGAAAGTTATAAGGTTTAAGTTGATTTATCCTGGAATAATATTCCTGACTTTTTATTATCCATAATTATGTTAAGAAATTACAGTTTTAAAAATAGGGATTATACTAGCTTTTTTGGACTGTTTTGGCATTTACTAAGATTTTTTAGGCTATTTTGAAGGTTAGACAATTTTTAGCTATATGCTTAGCTGTTTTGACTAACTTAAGTTTTTTTTTGTTGTTTTAGGCTAATTAGTCAAAGCTGAATCAAAGTTTTTAGGCATTAGCTTATATTCTAGCTGGCTCTCTGCTTCAGCATCTTCAGCAGACAAATTCATCTAACAGCATTCACACTAATATTATCGGAGGTAATGCCTAATATGTAGTTCATAATTATGTAATAAAGTTACAATATTAAAGTTTTAGAAATGTAGTTTTAGAGTTTTGGATAAATGTTTCTCCCGTTCGGCCCGCGGCCTGGCGTGTGTTTTGGATTTTGGCCCCCTGTGTGATGGACTTTGACGCCCCTGAGCTAGCGTGTAAATATTAGCTAAACTTCAAAACAGCCTAAAAAATCTTCGTGATGCCAAAACGATTTCAGGATCTGCGGATCAAGACTGGAACTTCTGAAACTGTCATGGGTTGACCAATCAGAAAATCCAACTGTAATACCAGGATTCAACCTGTAGGCGGCAGCACACTGACGGTTTTTGACCGTATTTCAAAGAATTAAACCGTTTTATTTGAATTTATTTGACCAACAGACAGCACTTTAACCCTCGTGCTCTCTTATAGGGTCCAGATGACCCGATCCTCACATTGAGGCGTTAGCCCTTCCATGACAAAGGTGGACAAGACTTCCCCTCTGTCATTGGACGCCATAAAAAAAAAAAGTACAGCGCATCGTCTTTTACGTAAACAAGCTCAGGAGAGCGGAAGGGTTAAAGCCCCATTTATGGAGGTCAACAGACAAAAAAGTTGATTTGGGGTTTGACCTGATCCGCATCTGGAACCAGTACTGGTCCATGCCCAGAATCAACTGTCCGGTACCAAGTTAAGGGTAGGATACCAGTGCGGTCCACGTCCTGGTACTGGACAGGTACGTATGTGGCGAGTCGGGAACGAGAACGTGCTGCGTTGAATTATGTCGAATGATCTGGAGGGCCGGATCTGGCCCCTGGGCCGTGACTTTGACACATGTGATCTACATCAAACATCAATCATGTTCTACGGTATCCTTGTCCAGTCTGAGGGGGCGGAGTTAAAAACTGAAGAATCTGTAAAACACGCCTGCATCTGCCCCACTTCCCCCTTACTAGTGCAGCACACCCGTAGATAAACAGGAACATTTTCTGGGTCAAGGACCTTGATATTTCCTGAAGCTCACCTGCTGAACAGGTTTGACCATTTCTCACCTGTAAGGACAGAAGACTCTCATCCAGAAGATTATCTTTACTTTAGCTCAGATCTGAAGAAGCTCAGGAGTCCTGATGCCGTTCACTGACCGTTTGGAGAAGTTGTTGTTGTTGTTTTTGGGGGTTCATCTAAGCCAGGGGTCCCCAAACTACGGCCCACGGGCCGGATCTGGCCCTCCTCCACATTTGGTCCGGCCCCTCAAACTGTTTTGGCTAAATTAGAAATTGTTCCTATTTTTTAGGCTAATTTGGCTCTTTGCTAATATTTTAGCTAGCTATTAGCTTCATTGTTTTCAGCTTCAGCAATTTTAGCTATTAATTTAAGAGTCTTCAGCTATGAATCTATTGCAGGTACGGCTATATATCCAGCTAACAAAAATGTTGTATCATTTTTCCTGTGAAGATTTGGCTGAACGAGGCTTTCTGGAAACCGTAAATCTTTACGTTTAGGCTTTTCTGTTAGCCTACAAACCAACTCCGCCCCCATCATATGAAAAACACTTCTGTGGCCCTCACAGGTTTGATCAAACCTTCATCCAATGAACATGAACGGGAAACAGGAAAACCTTTTATTCCTGAATGAGGAGGAATCCTGAGTGAGAGAGACTGAACAAAAAGTGGTTCCTGTCTCACCTGTCTCACATGTCTCACCCGTCTCACCCGTCTCACCCGTCTCACTTGTCTCACCCGTCTCACCCGTCTCACTTGTCTCACCCGTCTCACCCGTCTCACCCGTCTCACCCGTCTCACCCGTCTCACCCGTCTCACCTGTCTCACCCGTCTCACCCGTCTCACCCGTCTCACCCGTCTCACCCGTCTCACCCGTCTCACCTGTCTCACCCGTCTCACCCGTCTCACCCGTCTCACCCGTCTCACCCGTCTCACCCGTCTCACATGTCTCACCCGTCTCACCCGTCTCACCCAATCTCACCCGTCTCACCCGTCTCACCCGTCTCACATGTCTCACCCGTCTCACCCGTCTCAACCTCATCTCACCCGTCTCACCGTCGTACACACGTCCACTCCTTGTCGTCACCCGTCTTCACCCGTCTCACTCGTCCACGCCGTCTCGACCCCGTTCTCAACACCCGTCTCACACTTGTCTCACCCAGTCTCACCCGTCTCACTCATTCTTCCACCGTCTCACCCGTCTCACCCACCGTCTCACTTCCTCACCTTTCCTCCCAGATTCAGTCTCTGTTTTGGTTCGGTCTTGTCACCTTCGGTTACTTTCAGTCGTGTTTTCGTTCCCGTTTCGTCTGGATCTCCTGCTTTGATTTTCTTGCTGGAGTTCAGCTCCACCCTCCCGACCAGCACAGCCGATTCTGATTGGTTGAAGTCTGAGTGTTCCGTTTGGGTTTAGTTTTTGTTTCAGCAGAACGGTGAAACGTTAGTGTCCCACCAGGAATCAGAGACGTTCTTGTTGATTTCAGTCAAAGCTCCTCAGGGAATCAGCTGAGCGACAGCCTCAAGAAGACCTGCAGATGTTTTAGAACACGCTTACATTTCCACTGAACTAAAGTGGAACCAGCTTTATTATTCTTTGATGTCATGATGTGTTTCTCAGCGTTTCCTCGACATGTTTTCAGTCAGACGTCTGACCTTCATTAAGTCTGGTCGTTTCTCTGGAACAGATTGTTTGGAGATTTCTATTCTTCATCTTTGTCTTTAAATCTTAACCAGGATGGACAGAAGGGTTCAGTAGTAAAGAGCTGACGAGACATCATCACATGTTCCTTCATCGTCCTCCTCTTCAGTTCATTTCTTCCTCTATAACTGACATAGAACAGTGAACCATGTTCTCCACAGTAAGAATTACAGGAGACAGAAAATGGATAATGAAGCTGAAAGTCGAACCTGCTGCTTCTGGACAAATTCTCCGAGTCTGACGTGAAGCTGCGTTCACACGATTCACCATCAACCCTCTACAACTCAGATGTGTCAAACTCACATCACAGGAGGACAAAACCCAAAACACACCTGAGGTCACGGACAAGATGAACATTTATTCAACTCTGTAAAACGACATTTTTAAAACTGTAACTTTTAACATAAATATGACCTAGATATACAGCATAACCTGTGATAAAGCTAGTGTGCCGATAGCTGAAGAAGCTAGCGCTGATAGCTGAATATGCTAGCGCCGATAGCTGAAGATGCTAGCGCTGATAGCTGAAGAAGCTAGTGCCGATAGCTGAAGATGCTAGCGCTGATAGCTGAATATGCTAGCGCCGATAGCTGAAGATGCTAGCGCTGATAGCTGAAGATGCTAGTGCCAATAGCTGAAGATGCTAGCGCCGATAGCTGAAGATGCTAGCGCTGATAGCTGAAGATGCTAGCGCTGATAGCTGAAGATGCTAGTGCCGATAGCTGAAGATGCTAGCGCTGATAGCTGAAGATGCTAGCGCTGATAGCTGAAGATGCTACTGCCGATAGCTAAAGATGCTAGCGCTGATAGCTGAAGATGCTAGTGCAGATACCTGAAGATGCTAGCGCTGATAGCTGAAGATGCTAGCGCTGATAGCTAAAGATGCTAGTGCCGATAGCTAAAGATGCTAGCGTTGATAGCTGAAGATGCTAGTGCTGATAGCTGAAGATGCTAGTGCCGATAGCTAAAGATGCTAGTGCCGATAGCTAAAGATGCTAGCGCTGATAGCTGAAGATGCTAGTGCCAATAGCTGAAGATGCTAGCGCTGATAGCTGAAGATGCTAGCGCTGATAGCTGAAGATGCTAATGCCGATAGCTAAAGATGCTAGCGCTGATAGCTGAAGATGCTAGTGCTGATAGCTGAAGATGCTAGTGCTGATAGCTAAAGATGCAAGTGCCGATAGCTAAAGATGCTAGCGCTGATAGCTGAAGATGCTAATGCCGATAGCTAAAGATGCTAGTGCTGATAGCTGAAGATGCTAGCTAAAAACACTGAAGTTGATAGCCACTAAAATATTAGCTAAATGCCAAATTAGCCTAAAAAACTAAAAAACAAAAAAAAACACAAGTTAGCCAAAACAGCTAGCATGTAGCTAAAATATTAGCGTAACTCCAAAATAGCCTATATATGCTAAAATGGTCCAAAAAGCTGCAGAACGACCATTTTTAAAACTGTAACTTTTTACCATAATCCTGAATAATAAAAATACAGGAATATTATTCCAGAATAAATCAATTTAAACCTTAAATGACTTAATAAATAAATAACTTAAAAAACTTTCAATCTTTTACTCTTCATAAAAATATATTTGTCAAAATATGATAAGAAGTTAGAAACGAGTTCAAGATAACATCGGGTCGTTAATAACAATAATGATCTGGAGGGCCGGATAGGATTACTCGGAGGGCCGGATCCGGCCCCGGGCCTTGACTCTGACACACGTGATGTAGAGAAAAGCTTTAGCACATGTTCAAACTGTAACTCTGTTGTGACATTGGGAAAGGTTAAAGGTCAGCTTCTGACTTGTTTCTGTGACCCAGTCGTGCGTTTCCGGAGCGTTCCGCCAATGAAAGGCGTGGCTTCATTAAAACGATCCGGCTGAAGAGAAAACGTCAAAACCCGGGAGTTTAGACGGGCCGAGGTCAACTCTTCTGGGTTTTTCTTTCCTGACTCAAATCCTTCACTGACAGCAGAACTTCTATGAACAAACAACACTCAGACAGCTGGAACCAATCACGTCATCAGGTGTCACAGCTGATTTATGACTGGACGGTTCCTGAGCGCGAGCGCCGCTCGCGGTGAGCAGCAGACATCATCGGGGCGAAGGTACCGTCCTGACGGGGACGCTGCACAGACACGCACGGCTCTGAGCGGCCGTCCGTCAAGACGCGAGTGGAAACAGATGTTGAGCGGCGCGGCGGGATCTGACACGCTGTCCAGAGAACCAATGGGATTGCAGAGAAGAATCAACAACGCGGAAGAGGTTCAACATCAGCTCTGATCTGTCAGGCTTTACATCACTGTTGCTGTGGGGAGATGGAGATGAAAACAATCACATCTAACAGGATCAACAGGTTATGTCATGAAGGGATTTTTAAAAGAGGGAAAAAAGACGACAGTTATTTACTGTTAATCATAAATAGAGGATATAGAACATGAAGCTGGATTACAGAGAACTGAACATGACAAAATAAATCATCCAAAATATTTCCTTCTAATGATCTTAGTGGTCACAAATGAACATTTATTACCATTTTGTGAGCATAAAATGATAATTTGATGGAAAAATTTTATATTTTTTGGATCCAGAGCTTCATACTGAATCCATTAAATATCATGATTGACAGATAGAAATGATTCTTTTCTTGATAAGGAGTGGTAGGAAGTGAACGTAGATAATCTCACCCCTAAAGGGTTTTACTGAACTTTTCTGTTTACATAATAATGTAATCTGATTCTAGGAACTTTTTAGAAAGTTCAGATTATTTAGAAAATGAACAAACTAGAGAGTTGTGAGAGAGATTTAGGTGTGGAGGACATTATACAGTTATTTCTAATTTTATTGTTTGTTTTGAATGATTTGTTTTATTGAGTTATAAAACATTTTGTGTTATGTTTATATGAAAACTGCTCTATAAGTAATGATTACTTTGATTTGATAACTAGGTAACAAGAAAATAAGGGCTTTTGATTTGAAAAAACTATATGATTCATATTTGTAAATATTCGTGTGTGTATATATAAATAAATATATATATATATATTAAGTCTTGTTTTCTCTCACTAATCATTTTAAATAACAACATTGTAACTTTACAGACATTCGTTTTGCAAATTGTAGAAACAAATAAACAAAACTTTATTTAGATCAGATTTAGACTTGATACGTCATAAACAACTGTTCAGCTATTTTAACTTTTTATCTTCTAGAATTTCAAGATGCTCAACAAACTCAAACAAACAAACAACTGATGAACTTTATGTGTCCAAAGTTTCTTCAAGATTTTCAGACTCTGGTTTCATTCATCATATTTGCTGATTAAACATCATAATTTCACCATTTAAATCATCTAATGCAGAAATGATTCTATTATTGAGAAACATGAACATTCATGAACTGCATTTATGAGGAATGCTACATGAAGGATTCGTTCTGCTGTCATTCTTTCAGATGAATCGTGTCTTTGGGTTCATCTCAGTTCAGTTTTCAGTTTTTCAGTTTTTCAGTTTTTCAGTTTTCAGTTTTCAGTTTTTCAGTTTTTCAGTTTTTCAGTCTCAGCAGGTTCAGGTTAGCGATCATCCTCAGCTGTCTCGGTTTCTCTTAATGATCCTCAGAAGGTTTAAATCTCTGCGGTTCTGTTGGATTTCCTCCTGTTGTTTCTGCTTCAGTTCAGATTTTATTCCCCCCGTCATGAAGCTCGCTCTACATTTTAGCTCCTTCACCATTTCCTGACTGTTCTGAAAGATTTTCAGCTTTTCTCTGTTGACCTTTTCATCCTCTAGTCTGAATCAAAGCTGAAAATGTGCAGTAAACGTCTGTAATGAAGCAGCAGACCAGATAATCTGATGCAGCAGGTCAACCAGAACAATCGGGTCAGATATTGATCATGGGGGGGGGTCGTCTGTTAATGTATGTTGTCCTCGTTAACGGGACGGTCTGTTGACCAAAGGAACCCGTGTGTGGTTTGAGTCCCACTCAGAAAAGTGGAAATGATGTCGTTCATCACAGGAGAGTCAGGATTCGTCTTTATGCAGATGATATTCAATTTTACTGTTGGTGTTTACGTTGGTGCCAGCCACCATTTAAACCCCAAGAAGGGCCTTCATTTGGTAAAAAAAATGAAAATTCTAGAATCTCCAAACTGATGTCCATTTTTCCTTTCTTCTAAATCTGACCTCCAGTTGGTCTTAAAGGCTTTTAATCTGATTTAAATTATTTTAAATGATGAACAATGAGTCATTTTTACTGTAATATCCAGACAACCAATGAGATGATTCTGTCACTCAGCTGCAGGAGGTTCTGAGGCGGTTTGGGTCCAAATGTGTTAAAAACAGAACACTAAACGAGTTTCTAAGACCCTCCTAAATGATGAGAACCTTTAATGATTTTGGTTGATCTCAGTTCTTTGATCTACTGGACCGTTTACCTGCACCCCCACTGTAGAGGATCCCCTCACAAGAGGAGATGAGGATTCTGGTTCGGTCCGGTTCAGTGGATCTCTCACGGCTTTGGAGGATCAAACATGTCGGAGGGAAAGCTTCAGGATCTGCAGGAGCAACAGCTTGACTGGATCTACAGATGATGAAAAGCTTCACGTTTGTCTGTGAAGATCTCACAGAGAGGAGCATCAAGCTGAACTTCTGGGTAAAAAAGTGTTCATTTCTGGACAGAAACATCAGGTTTTCTGCCTGAAGTCTGAGGATCCAGAACTGGTTTCAGAACCAACAGACCAGAATCCTGAACAGAACTTTCCTGCAGTCACCAGAAACACGACGAGAACTTCTGATCCGGGACAGAGCGAGCGGTCGGACGGCGCCTCATCGATGACATGAGAGCCGACAGAGGAAATTCTCCGAATGAAAAAAGCTGCGTTTCCGGTTCTTGGAAAATCAATCCGTCATATTTACAGCAGCCGGTCCGGATGCTGTTATGATGTCCGTTACATCATGAGGGAGAATATTTCTGACTCTGAACTTTTCACCGAGGCCGGTTTGACCTCACCGCCACTGAAACTGCTGCTGCCTTTGACTTTTCATTCATCCTCAACGGGTGATTACATCAAGTCACATTCTGGTTTCACTTTAAGTTTTCCTCCTGGAGTTTACAGTTTGTCCCTCAGATGATTCAGTCGCCACAACCGGCGTCATGTTTATTCCTCAGCGCTCTGTGACTGATCTTCATAAAGTTTGAGGAACTCTCCAAACAAACGTCTGACATTTGCTCCATTCCTGAGGCTTTAGTCCAACTGCCCCAGTGGAGGATGATGATGGAGGACATGGATGAAGATAAAAACTGTTTCTAAGCATTTTGGTTTTCAAAACGTGGAGCAGGAATAAATGCTACAGTCGGCCGGTCAAAGCTCCATTCTGATGCCGCTAACAGAAAAGAGTGTAACAATCACGGTCTAAACGTAAAGATTTACAGTTTTCCAGAAAGTCACATTTAAAATAATTAATTTCTGTAATCTTCACAGAAAAAAAAAAACTAAAACATTTTAATAAATAGCATCACCTGCGATAATGTTACAGTGACTGCTGTTAGCTGAGGGCGCTAGTGCTAACAGCAGTGCTAACATGCTGAGATTGATTAATAAAAACGCTGAAGCTAATAGCTGAAAATGCTAGAGCTGATAGCTAGCTAAAATATTAGCGAAATTCAAAATTAGCTTAGAAACTGAAAAAATTCTAAATTGTCCAAAACAGCTAGCATGCAGCTGAAATGTAAGCTTCATGAGGAGTTTTAGGCTATTTTAGCTAGTAAAAACAACAAGCTAGCTTTTTTTGGCTAATTTGTTATATACTGATTTTTTTTAGGCTAATTTAGAGATTAGCTTGTGTTTTAGCTAAAGGCTAACATTTTTGACTAATCTAGTTTACTGAGGAATTTTAGGCTATTTTGAAGTTTAGCTAGTATTTAAGTAACAAGCTAGCTTTTTTGGCTAATTTGGCATCTACTAAGATTTTTTGGTTAAGTTCATATTAAGCAACAGAAATCCTTTTCATGAAATCAGCATTTATTCTGGATTCTGTAATTTTACTACAAATGTTTTGATGAATTTATAACAACTTCAGTTCTTTCATCGTTTTCTTCTTCCAGTCTTTTAGCTAATGTAACATTTTGCTAATAGCTTTTGCATTTTCACCAAATCCTTAAAGCAATTGAAGTAAATTTTGTCTCCATTTTCAGCTAAAAGCTTCAGCATCTTCAACAACTTTCAGCTAAAAGCTTATAGCATCATTGCAGGTAAAGGAACTTTTTAATTCTGTTTTATGTTTTTCAAGTAATTAAAAAAAAAAAGGAAACTTGCACAAAAATAATTGATGTTAATTAAATACAGTTGAGATGTTTAGGTTCATGTCAAATATCTGTATTGGTGTCGATACCAGCGACATTGACGGTACCGGGTCGAGACCCAGAGGCTCGGTACCGTCCAGCACTAACGTGACCTTAAAGCAGGTCTGAACTTCTGTCACCATTTACTGTTTCAGGTCTGGATGTAGCTGTCCAAAGTGTGTCATTAGGGAAAATAAAGACTAGAGTCTGTTTTGAATCAGTTTTTCCATTTTTCCGCATTGATTTTAGTTTTGATTTGATCTCCAGGTTCTGCAGATCCCATCCTGATCCTGAGAGCTTGTCATTATCTGTGTTGAGAGTCCTGATTGGAGGGTTTGGATCCGCCGCTCCTCTCTGTCCTCCGTTGTATTTCCATGCTTTGGGGTTTTCCGTGGCGTGCGTTTGTGTCCGTGGCGGTGTCGTGTGGTCGGCGCTCACACGAGAGCCGTGCTGAAAGGTGGACGTCTGCGAGCGTGTGAACGGTGCCCTCTGCGGGGCGGCCTCTGGACGTGCTGAGGAGCGAGGACGCCGTGACCTCTGACTGACCGCGCTGACACCTGTGGCGGAGCGTCGTGGTCGCGCTCGCTGGCGTTTGTTGATTTCCGTGGATGCAGCCGTCCGTCTTTCTGCCACCTGGGTGTTTGTTGGACCTGCGTGCACGTGTGTGCGTGCACGTGTGTGCGTGCACGTGTGTCCTCATTCCAGCTGTTTTCCAGCATCTGGCCGCGTCCTGGCGCTCCTCCATCACGTCTGTCAACCATTACGAGCGCAAACGCCGTCATTAGACATAAATGTTCAAAGGTGTGACGTTTGGACCCTCAAAAGCCCCAGAGGACCCCCCTTCCCCCCGCCCCCGCTGCCCCTCCCTGCTGCCACTCTCCCCACAATTGAATGTTGACTCTTTACCCGACGTGAACAGAAATAGCCAGCAGGCGATGTGGGCACGCCGTGTTTTCGGAGCCTCGGCGAGCGCCGTCCGTCCCGGAGGAGGTTATTTATACCGGGTGGAGGTTGGGGGGGGGGGGATCTCCCTCCTCAGACGACGTTCCTGTGACAGCTCCGTCTCCCGGGTGTCCGTATGTGAGGAATGCAGAACGTGTGTTTCAGTCTCCAAAAAAACAGCTTTTCCACGGCGAGGCGGGGGAGGGGCCTCTGTCAGCACGCCAAAAGTGGCGCCAGAAGCAGAAATTTCGTGAGCAGGAACTTCCTAAACTTTATCAAACCGTCTGAAAAAAGATGATTTCAGAACAATCAGCTGTTAAATGTGGATCAACTGTAACTGATGGTTCAGAGTGAAGAGCTTCACGTCTTCAACATTAACACGTCTTCACGTTTCTAGAACTTCATCAAAAAGATGATTTTCCTCTGAACCGATGAGGACCACGGATCGTTGTTTGATGATCCACATCCACGTGTTCGTCTTCATACGTGATGTATGAACATGGAAATTATTCCTGTTAAATTTATACCTTTATTTAGAACATGAGATCAGATTTAACAAACTGACAAACATTAATGTAGAGAGAATGCTGTTTGTCATTTTAATCAGGTTTTTTGGGGAAAACTTTATAATAATATTCCTTAAGAAGCTTTATTAACACGTTAACATTATTAATGTGTTCATAAGGTGTTAATATCATGTTTATTAACAGGTGAAGTCCGACCGTCGTATTATTAAACTGCTTTCAAGCTTAAATGAATGAATTATCTTTCTCATCATTATATTGAATGTTTTGCAGAATTTCGTCTTTTTTCTGATCAACTTTCTGGTGTAAAATATACATACAAATAATTGATCATTTAACGACAACATCTGAAATGTTCTCCACAGTTTTCTATCCTCAAAGTTCTTCAACATTTTTCGTTCTAAGCTTCACATTTTGGTGCCGAGTTTGTATGAAGAAAATCGTTTTTTATCAGCTGATTCCATCACATCAGCTGTTTCCATCACATCAGGCGTGAACTCTTCACTCCAGAATCCACCGGAGCTTCACTCCATCAACTGATGTAGTTTTACTTTGAAAAGCAGAATCTGAGGATTTGTTTCCTGCTGGCGACAGTATCGCCACTCTTCCAGTTGAAACCCCCCCCCCCCCCAGGATTATATTTTACTACATTCAGTTTAGAAAGATCATGAAAGAGTGAACTTGGTCGTCCTGAATATTAGCATTGGAATTTCCAGGAGCGATCGTGAGTATCCGAGTACTCGGATACTCGTTACAGCTCCAACCGCGAGACGCTGTTTTTCTCCCCGTAAATCAGCTGATTCGTCACAAAACTGGGTTTTCTTTTTAGTGAAAAAGAGTAAAAAAAAAAAAAAAGAAAGAGACTTCCAGCTGTTTAATTTTTATATTTTCTCTGTAGCCAGAATCTGGGGTGACCTCTGTGACCCCCCCACCACCTCCACCCCCCGGAGAGGAGCCGGGGACTTCCCGCTCCGGCTCTCGACGGCTCTCCAGTGCAAAGTGGCGAGCAGAGGCAGGCGAGCGGGACGGCGGCGGCCCCGGCTGAAGCATGCGCCGCCCTCGCCGTCCTCCCGGCGGCCTCGCACAGACGTGCTTCCACAGGAGTCAAACGGAGGCCGCCACGGACTCATCTGCATACGCTGCCGGCTCGCTGCCGGCGCCGCGCAGAACGGATCCCATGACTGCATCATTAAGATAACGGCGTTTCCATTCGCTCTGATCAGTCACACGTATAAAAACAAATCTTCCGGGGGTGCAGAGATGTGCCCCCCCCCCCCCCCCCCCCAAACACATAAATGACTGCGGTTCCATCTGGGAGCATTAAGAGGCTGTAATGAATGGAGTCCTGCTGCAGCCACAAGTGGAGGGGGGGAGGGGGGTGGCATCTGGGGGGCAGACACGAGTGTGGTCAGAGCTGTGGATGGTCCGGATGAAGCAGAAGGTTTTTGGGATTTCATTTTCCAACAGACCAATAACAAGGAAACAGAAACATCCTGACAACAGAACACAGCAGAAGATGAGAGCATTTCTGATGGAAAACTTTCTACGTCTCCAGAAGGTTTTTAACATGTTCTCATATGTCAGAGGTCGGCAACCTTTAACAGTAAAAGAGCCATTTGGGTTTGTTTACTGATCCAAACATAAGGGAGCCGCTTAGACTCACGTTAGCATTTAAGAAAATTGGATTTGCATTCATAACCTTCTTATATTTTTTCAAAATAATTTTTTCATGAACAAAAGCAAAAAAAATTGTATAAAAAGAAACTGGAATCTCTCAAAAAGAGAATTTTTAAAAAGTTTTTAACTTCAGTAGCAAAAAATGTAGCTGGTTGCTTAATTAGCTGAACTTCAAGTTAGCATAGCATTTCTCTGTAAATTAAATCAGTCAAAAATTTGAGCATGTTGCTGAAATAACAGCTAAACTCAAAATTAACCTAAAAAGACCAGTAGATAACAAATTAGCTGAAAATGCTAGCACATTGCTAAAATATTAGCTAAACTCCAAATTAGCATAAAATTCCTAAGTAAACTAAATAAGTCAAAACGTTAGCATGTCGCTACAACACTAGCTAATCTTCAGCCAGAGAGCCACAGTGGAGGGATAAAAGAGCCACGTGTGGCTCTGGGGCCGCAGGTGGCAGACCTCTGTCATATGTCAACAGATATTATCAAAAAATAAAGATTAATAATGAACCGTTCTTAACATTGTCCTTAAATTTCATTCCTGCTGTACTACGACCAAAACATTTTTTGTAAATTGTTTTAAAGACATGAATGTTTTCACATTATTTATGTGTTTCTGTTCCACTACTGTAAAACATGGGTCTCCAAATTATGGCCCGTGGGCCGGATCTTGCCCTCCTCCAGATTTGGCCCGGCCCCCCAAACTGTTTTGGGTAAATTAGACATTTTTCCATTTTTTAGGCTAATTTTGAGTTTAGCAAATATTTAAGCTAAATGCTAGCTATTTAAGCTAATTTTGATTTTTTTTTTTTTTTTTTTGGCTAGTTTGGAGTTTAGCTAATATTTTAACTTTATGCTAGCTGTTTCAGCAAATTTAGGCTTTTTCCAGTTTTTAAGGCTTATTTAGCTTTTACCTGATATTTCAGCTAAATGCTAACTGATTTGGCTAATTTAGAATTTTTAGGTGTTTGGCACTAATATTTATGCAACCTATCAGCTTCAGCGTTTTCAGATATCAGCTTCAGTGTTTTTAGACCTCGATTTAAGCATCTTCAGTTATTAATCTATTACAAGTAATGCTGTATATCTAGTTCTTAAAATGTTTTAATATTGTTTTAGGTGAAGATTACAGAAATCTTTCTGGAAAGACATAAATCTTTACATATCGGCTGTGATTGTTACACTTCCTGTTAGCGTACAAACCGACCCGGCCCCCCATCAGAGAGGAAAACAGTTCTGTGGCCCTCGCAAGAAAAAGTTCGGGGACCTTTAAAAAGAATTTGTGCTGTTTGGTATTTAATTAAGTCAAGTTGGTTCAGTAGTTTATTTTTATAAAAAAGTTATTTTTTTCTAAAAATCTAGTCTTATTTATTATATGTAATCCTGTTTTTGTCCCATGTAAAGGGGATACGTGGAACACTAATAATTATTGCCCAGAACTTCATCACCATGATGGAGCAGTGTAATATGCAGAATGTATTAAAGTCAAGAAAGGATTAAGATTTCTTTATTATTGAGAGACTTTTTCCATTTGTGTGTCTAATGTGAGGTTTCCATGACAGTTTAATATCTATTATAACTCCAAGAATTTAATTCTTGCACATTATTATTTGTATCCTGTCTATGTTGATTGGCTATTGAGGCTGTTTTATTGACATTTAATGATAATTTGATCAACTTTGGATCATTTTCAACACTGAAAAATATACGTGTATCATCTGCATATAAATCTAGTTTTGTTTAAAGTTGAAGGTGTGTCTTACATGAAGCTCGTACGGTCTTCTCCAGGAACGCCATTAAAATGGAATGTACCATTGCTGTGCGTGAGGTGAAGTATTCGTAAGAATATCAAAAGTTGGACGCACGTGTGACGTAGACATGATGATGTCGTACGCCGTCGTTACGCCACGTTCTGGTCGTTGGTAAAACGTGAGTACTTACGCGCACGTGAGGGGTGTGCACGTGATCGGTAAGACCCCCTAGGACCACCACACTAACGACGCTGTATCTAAAGCCGTCCATCCATCCAGTTTCCCCTCCAGGATCTGGTGTTGCTGGAGCCTATCCCAGCTACTGTCGGGCGGAGGCGGAGTTCACCCCGAACAGGTGGTCAGTCTGTTGTTGGGCCTCATATTTATAATATAATAAATGCCCTGTACACACGGGGCATTTGACACCTGTAGCTCTCTGTCTCCCCCTCTCTAGAGTACTGATGAACTACATCTCCCAGCATCCCCGGCTGCATGACTGAGCGTTTCATTCTGCCCCGACTCTCACCTGGACTCTGACGTCTCTGTGACTGACCTCTGACCCGGCCTGCCTGACTCTGGTTTAGCTTTGTGGACGTTGAGTTCCCGTCTGAAGGATGGACCTGCTGCTGGTGGAGCCAGCATCCATGTTCACGCTGGACGAGGGTTCAGTTCCCGTCAACACTTTAACAGTTGACATTTCTGTGTCATGAGCGGAGGGGCGGGGCAACGTGGCTTACTGCCCGGTTTGGGTGTGGCCAACTTGAATTTGCTCCAGTTTTTGTACGTAAATATCTGCAAATAACATCAAGTTTTTTTTAAAGAACGCCATCGATACATCATGAAATCAGAGTCCCTGATTGGTCAAAGTTCACCTGGTTTAACCTGAACGAGCGTTCGATGCCTCGTCTGTACGGAGCAGCTCCACGGCGACGCATGAGTTCTGCAGGGTTCTTCGGACTGTGGCGGGAAGCTGGAGGAAGCCCCGCCCACCGAGGAGAACATCCTGACTGCATTCAAAAACCTGGACCTCCTCACTGTGACACGAGTGCAGACCGCTCCACCATCAGGCCGCCTCTGGATTAAAGCTGATTTTATTGGATTCTGATCCTGATCGCAGCTGCGGGTCGACCGCGAGCGCCGGCGTTCCTTCAGACATCAGACCCCCCCCCCAGACTAATGGCTGCACCCCGTCAATGCGGGGGGGTGTGAGGGGGTGTGGCAACAGACGGGCGAGTTACCTTAAGTGACCTTTTAATACCCCGGCCCCTCACAAAGCTGAAGTGGACTCTTGGGGGCTCGGCTGTATAGAAGTGTGCCCCCACCTGTATGCTAATGCCTGCAGGGGCCGCCGCCGGCCCCCAGGGCCGTAAAACAGACGGCAAAGATTGATCCTGGACGTTTACTTTCTAAGAAACGGAACGGGGGGGGGGGGGCGCAAGAGCAGTAAAATGCATTTCTAATCTGTTAAGTAATGACGGAGTGAGAATGGAGCGTGCCACTCTGCGGGGGGGGAGGCTGTAAAATGCGTTTGTCTTTGGAGCGCGGCGAGCTCGCCGAGTGAGCGCGGCGTCTATGTCAATAAACAGAAGGAGGTCATAAAAACCCCCCCACACTGGCGGAGTGTGCCGCGACAGAGGGGTCAGAGGTCGTAAAGTCTTTTCTTCAACATCAACGCCTGATGGAAGGCGGCGGTGGGGGCGGAGTCAGCGCTATTAATCAGACTTTAGGGTGTCGTCCTTCAGTGAAGACGGACTTCCCCCTGAGGACCACACGCGTGTTCTCAGCTGCTGGGTCCAGAGTCATCTGTTCACCCCTCCCTCTGGGGTCAGCTCCTTCCCATCATGCATCAGGGCGTGTTATGTAATGCATCTCTCAAAGCGAATCGAGAAAATCAACATTAAAGATGGAAAAGAGCATCGATCGAAGCGTCCGGCCGCAGAGAGAGAAGTGGCGTTCATGGAGATTGCATCATCAGATGATGAAGATGATGAAGATGATGAAGATGATGAACATCTGAAATATTCCTGGAAAAACAGAATCCAGATCAATGAAAAGCAGATGGAATCATATCTGTGGAAAACATCGAGCTGCTGATGGAATCACACGGGGGGGGGAGGGGTCAAGCGTGGACACGGGTGACCCGTACCTTATGAGGGGGGGGGGGGGGGGACACGGGTGACCCGTACCGTCACGTATGTTACAGAAATGATCTAGATAGAACCGAGTTTTCAGGATAATGGACATGATCATGTTTATACGTTTTACTGTAATGCAGGATCATTTATGGTTGAATCTGAAATGGACCGTACCATTATTTTAGGTCATTTTTATGGGGTTAAAGTTGATCTTTGGAGACGTTTTTCTGTTCCATCTTTTGATTTTTCTCTCCAGTCGATTATTGAGAACATCCCAGTCCTCTTATCCAGTCCTCTTATACTGTCACATGGTGCTGCCTCTGTCTGGTTACAGTTTATATAACTAAATAAATAAATATGATTCACTCAACAAAAGCATGTGGAGAATCCTCTGCTGATCGTCTGCCTGAGCTCAGCGCCGCGGCCACATGTGGGAGGAGCTACAAGCTAACGTGTTCAGGAATATTTCTCAACTTTGAATGTATGAAGGATATACAGACATCGGCTGCACGTCTTTAAAACATCTCAAATAAATGTTAAACTATAAACTCAATACTTCAGTGTTTTAATCACAGAAATGACTCGGATCATAACACCCCCCCACCCCCGCTCTCCGTCACATCTTCCACATGCTTTAAATCCAAACAGACTCTTCTACAGACGAAGAGGATCAGCCTCACATCCAGATGTGAAGCTGAATGTAACATCATCTTCATCATCAGCTGATGAGGATGATGAGGATGGCTCTGCTTTTCCCAGAATCCTCTGGGCCTTTCGGCGCTGAGACCTTCTGGACGTTGAAGGAAAGACGCTTTGATGTCAGAGGAGAATGTAGGAAGAAGTGGATTCTGGGAAATACTGCGACAGATCTTCGGTCAGTTCTGGTTCAGATTACAGAAAAATCCAAAAGAATTTGATCAAGTTTAGAATCTTACTGAACAGCTGACAGCACAAAACGACAAGAAGAAACGTCTCCTGATGGATGTATACTCAGGAGTTTGGTAGGTGCTGCTCCATGACTCTTATACAGTTCATGGTTTGTGTGGTTCTTTAATCCAGATTTCATCTGCTGAATTCAGGAAATCATTGAAGTCGTGTTGGAGAAATGTCGATGTTGGATGAAGCTCCTGAAACGTTGAAAACAGTTTTTATTCAGGAAAACAGACAAAGATGAGAGTTGATCAATTATTGATTAAGTAACTAAAATAAAAGAACTCAAACGTGTCTGTGAGAAACGTGATCAATGTTCTGATAATTACATTAAATGTCCATCCATCATCCATCCATCATCCATCATCCATCATCCATCATCATCCATCATCCATCCATCATCCATCCATCATCCATCATCCATCCATCCATCATCCATCATCCATCCATCATCCATCATCCATCCATCCATCATCCATCATCCATCCATCATCCATCATCCATCCATCATCCATCATCCATCCATCCATCCATCATCCATCCATCATCCATCATCCATCCAATCAATCAATCAATCAATTTATTATTTGTAGAGCACTTATAAAAGCAGATGCCACCAAAGTGCTGAACAGAGAAGTAAAATCAATAAACAATAAACAACAACAAAGAAAACAATAAAAGCAATAAGACAGTTAAAACAATGACAAAGTGAGGTACAATAAACTAGCTGAGCCACTACGTCTGCACACTGGAGTTAAAAGCCTGGTTAAAAAGATACGTTTTTAAAAGTGATTTAAAATCACTGACAGAACCGGCCGACCTGACAGAACGGGGGAGCGCATTCCAGAGCTTAGAACCAGCAACTGAAAAAGCTCGGTCTCCCCTGGTCACAAGCCGAGTCCTGGGAACTGTTAACAACATTTGATCCTCAGATCTGAGGACTCGGCAGGGACGGTAAAAATGTAAAAGTTCAGAAAGATACTGAGGGGCCAGATCATGTAGACATTTAAAAACAAAAGTAGAATCTTAAAAACAATCCTAAAAGAAACAGGCAGCCAGTGTAGAGCGTGTAAAATGGAGTGATGTGCTCACACCGTCTAGTCCCCGTTAGTAAGCGGGCAGCTGAATTCTGGACCAGCTGGAGACGGCGGAGCAGAGACTGGTCAATGCCAGTGTACAAGGAGTTGCAGTAGTCCAGTCTGAAAAGATTAATGCATGGATCACTTGTTCAATGCATGAGAGGAAGATAAGGCTTAACTTTACTGATTAGCCTCAAGTGATAAAAGCTGGACTGGACTACTGCACTGACCTGCTTGTCAAATTTAAAATGCCTGTCAAGATTTACCCCAAGATTTCTGATAAAAGGAGCGTCTGAAGGGTTCAGGGGGCCAACAGCACTGCAGAAACCTGTCAGCTGGTCGGTTTTACCAAAGACAAAACCTCTGTCTTATTTTCATTAAGGCAGAGGAAGTTCAGTTCCATCCATGATTTTATGTCTGCTAGGCATCTTTGTAGATTGTCCAGACATCCAGCTCCACCAGATTTTAAGGGAAGATAGATCTGGACGTCATCTGCATCATCCATCCATCATCCATCATCCATCCATCATCTATCATCCATCATCCATCTATCATCATCATCCATCATCCATCATCCATCATCCATCCATCCATCATCCATCATCCATCCATCATCCATCCTTCATCCATCCATCCATCCATCCATCATCCATCCATCCATCATCCATTGCAGCATCGTTCTGATTCCACTTCAGGCTCCGCCTCCACTCCTTCCCACGCTGCACTTGTTGTTTCGGGGTCCGGTGACGGGGCCTCTGGGTGGTCTCTGTCCTCCAACAGAAGGAGAACTCCCTCCTTTCACCCGAGCCTCACTCCCGGCCGGTTTGTAGAGCTGCCCTAAAACAAACTGAAGGTCTTTCTTCTCCTCCTCAACCTCTTTACATGTGAGCGTCGTCTTCTTCTGGCTGCATCTGTCCGTCCTGCAGGACGTTTCTCTCTTTCTGAAGGTTTCCCTCATCTTTCTTCTCCTGCAGTCGTTCTTCCCATCTGGCTCTCCTCTTCATTCCTTCTCCTCCCTGCAGAAGTCACTTATTGATTTTCTTGTGATTTTACAGATGATTTCTCTCCTCGCCTTGTATTTATCATCTCCTCCTTCGCTCCTCGCCGCCTCCCCTCCCCTGCATCTGTATTTCCCTCCTCATCTGAACATCTTATTACATCCTCTCCTCTTTCTATTTGTTTCCTGTCTATTTCTATCCTTCTCCTTCATTTGGCATCCGTCTTCTTTGGTGTTCCTTCAATCCTCCAGCTTCTCTGCTGACCCACAGACATGGACCGATGTTCTGGTGAGTTTCTGCTGCTCCCCCCAGGAGCTCCCGGCTCCACCGTCCCAGCCCCTGCTGCGTCTCAAAAGCCACTTTTTGTGTCCCAGTCTTGTGGAAATGATGTATTGCGCTCTAAAATTTCCATTTCCCCCAGGAGAGGTGCCCGTAATTACAGGTCAGGGAAAGCTGCATGTTGGCTCATTCCTGGTGCAGAGGTCTGCCGGCATCATTCACACAGAAACATGTTCATGTGACGCGCCTCTTTCCCTGAATCCTTTTATTTTGCGTTTAGGAAGTCTCCTTTAAGCTTCTCGCACACCTCCTCACTTTCCTTTCATTCCTCTCTTGTTATCCAACAATGCGTTTGCATTTCCTTCACACTCCTCCTCCTCCTCCTCCTCCGCCCGCTCGCCACGCTGGGATGGCGTTTGCACGAGCGTCTGTTCTCCTTCTGGACTCTTCGATGTTGGGATTGTCAGGATTTCTGTCCGATCATCCCTTTATGCTGCAGGAAAATTCCTGCAAATAAAAAAACTGCAACAACTGGAAACATGTGGGATATTTTCAGCTTCAGATGTTTTTAAAGAACTCGGACTCTTTTTGAGTCTATGAACCTTTGAATTCTGCACCGACGTGTGATCCGGGTCAGACGGCGTGGAAAAATCCTGGTTTGACAGAAGAGTTTTCACAAGAGGCTGTTCTGGAAAACCAAACAAAAAAAAATTATTTATGTTTTTCTGAATGAAAACAATTTGTTAAAATGAGAAGATCTCAATCAAAAAGACTAAACTGACAGAAAATAGTTTTTTTTTAATGAGTTGGTCTAAATTTCTATTCATTTGATACATTTTTGTTCTCAATAATCTGAGTTAAGATGCAAATATTGACATGAGTGAAGAAAAGCTCCTAATTTAACCACCATCTCAAGTTCCATCCACACATTAAACTGTTTTATTAAGAATAATCAACATGTTTTTTACATTTTGTCAATACACAAAGAGAATATATAACAATAAATGAAATGTTCTGACCAAAAATGTAAGAGAATTAGTGAACTCTTCCAGGTAAAAAAGTTTTGGCCATTTTAAAATGAACAGAAAAAGCCATTTTACTGCCCCTAGTGGAAGGAGGATGAACTGCAGCGCAGAAAACAGACCGAGTCCGTCCAACGAGGTTTTCAAGGAACGTTTAGATCAGAAATGGGGGTGAGCAACAAAACTCCATTCTAAAACTTGTCTGGTTCTACCAGAACTGAAAGTAGAAGTTCCCTCTGGTTTCTCATCTTGTTTAGGACATGTCAATCACTTCTACTCTGTTCAGAACTCTGAAGTTCTTCTTTCCTGTGACAGTGGGCGGGCTCATGTAAGTTCTTCCTGTTTCGTAGACTGCCTCATGCTCTGGCACCGTCACCCACGTGGAACAGAAACAGTTTTACTTTGAGGTTTTGGTAAAGAGACTTCAGAAAGGAAAGCTGAAGGAGCTCTGCAGAGTCTGTCCCGGCTCTGCTCTGGCTTACAGAAGACGGAGATGTTATTGTTACAGAACCAGAACAGGAACCGAGTCTCCACTCAGAGACGTGGGCCCAAATGGTTATACGGAGCTAATCTAACATTTTAGCTAACCTGATCCTGGAGGATCAGATGGAGATGTCTGACAGAGAAGTGGATCCTTCATCTCAACGTCACAATAAGACAAAATTTTACAGGTTCATCGTCTGAATCCACTATTGACGTCCCCAGAATCCAAGTCCTGATCCCCCCACCCCCCACCTGCTGACCTGCAGCCTCTCCACTCATTCCAAGTCTTTCTGTTTACCTCTGAAGAACCCGGGCTGCTGCTTCCAGAAGACCTCTGATTCTCTTGACTGTTGTGTGGAGTTCCTCCACCTTCTTGGAGATTTATATGGAAAATCTGGAAACACCAAACTGCACTGATGTTCTGGTTTTTCCCAGAGGAGAAGGTAGAAGCTCTCCAGGCCGAAGGCTGCAGAGAAGGAGCTCTGGTTCAGGAGGAACCATGGAGCAGAAGCACGATTCAAACCAACAGAGAACACGTATGTAAATGCGTGTGTGTTAAACGCAACGACAGTCTGTCATTAAAGCGCTCGTTTGTATTCATGGAAAGAAGACAAACTTTCAGTCTGCAGCGTTCGTCCTGCAGGAGGAAAACGGCGGCAGAATCCACCAGATGACAGTCTGAGTGTGTCTGACGGCGTGCAGATCCGCCGTCCTGCGCCGTCCTGCACGCCGAGGCGCCGTGGAGATGAGAGTTTGATCAGGTCTGGAGGCAGAACTGCTGGAGTTTGGCTTTCAACACTTTTCTGATTTTGTTTAAAGTCTGAAGTGAAAAATGAGTTTCCATGAGTCATCACACCTGTCCGTACAGGTGCACACGGGGAGCAGGTACACCTGGACGACAGGAGCAGGTGACCTTCGTGATGACATCACAGATGCTCAGGGAACCGTAGAGAGAACATGTTCATGTTTATCTATGGGCGTGCTGCGGGCAACAGCTCGTAGTGAACATTTCTACAACATGGAAGGAGGAAGCAGGTGAGATGCAGGTGAGATGCAGGTGAGATGCAGGTGAGATGCAGGTGAGAAGCAGGTGAGATGCAGGTGAGATGCAGGTGAGAAGCAGGTGAGATGCAGGTGAGATGCAGGTGAGAAGCAGGTGAGATGCAGGTGAGATGCAGGTGAGAAGCAGGAGAGATGCAGGTGGATGCAGGTGAGATGCAGGTGAGATGCAGGTGAGAAGCAGGAGAGATGCAGGTGAGATGCAGGTGAGATGCAGGTGAGAAGCAGGAGAGATGCAGGTGAGATGCAGGTGAGATGCAGGTGAGATGCAGGTGAGATGCAGGTGAGATGCAGGTGAGATGCAGGTGAGATGCAGGTGAGATCCAGGTGAGATGCAGGTGAGATGCAGGTGAGATGCAGGTGAGATGCAGGTGAGATGCAGGTGAGATGCAGGTGAGATGCTGGTGAGATGCAGGTGAGATGCAGGTGAGAAGCAGGTGAGATGCAGGTGAGATGCAGGTGAGATGCAGGTGAGATGCAGGTGAGATGCAGGTGAGATGCAGGTGAGATGCAGGTGAGAAGCAGGTGAGATGCAGGTGAGATGCAGGTGAGATGCAGGTGAGATGCAGGTGAGATGCAGGTGAGATGCAGGTGAGATCCAGGTGAGAAGCAGGAGAGATGCAGGTGAGATGCAGGTGAGATGCAGGTGAGATGCAGGTGGATGCAGGTGAGATGCAGGTGAGATGCAGGTGAGAAGCAGGTGAGATGCAGGTGAGATGCAGGTGAGAAGCAGGTGAGATGCAGGTGAGATGCAGGTGAGATGCAGGTGAGATGCAGGTGAGAAGCAGGTGAGATGCAGGTGAGATGCAGGAGAGATGCAGGTGAGATGCAGGTGAGATGCAGGTGAGAAGCAGGTGAGATGCAGGTGAGATGCAGGTGAGAAGCAGGTGAGATGCAGGTGAGATGCAGGTGAGAAGCAGGTGAGATGCAGGTGAGATGCAGGTGAGAAGCAGGTGAGATGCAGGTGAGATGAGGTGAGATGCAGGTGAGATGCAGGTGGATGCAGGTGGAGATGCAGGTGAGATCAGGTGAGAAGAGGAGAGATGCAGGTGAGATGCAGTGTGAGATGCAGGTGAGATGCAGGTGAGAAGCAGGAGAAGATGCAGGTGAGATGCAGGTGAGAAGCAGGTGAGATGCAGGTGAGATGCAGGTGAGAGCAGGTGAGGATGCAGGAGATGCAGGTGAGATGCAGGTGAATGCAGGTGAGAAGCAGGTGAGATGCAGGTGAGATGCAGGAGAGATGCAGGTGAGATGCAGGTGAGATGCAGGTGAGAAGCAGGTGAGATGCAGGTGAGATGCAGGTGAGAAGCAGGTGAGATGCAGGTGAGATGCAGGTGAGATGCAGGTGAGATGCAGGTGAGAAGCAGGTGAGATGCAGGTGAGATGCAGGTGAGATGCAGGTGAGATGCAGGTGAGAAGCAGGTGAGATGCAGGTGAGATGCAGGTGAGAAGCAGGTGAGATGCAGGTGAGAAGCAGGTGAGATGCAGGTGTGTCATACAGGTTTTTCATGTTTACACTCCGCCCAAAATCCTGCAGATTGAACAAGGATCACACTGCAACTCGTGTCCCGCTACGACATGTATCGGTACAACACGTCTCTTTAGGACACTTACCCTGATACAACATTTTCCTCAAAATGACTCATGTATCGACACGGTCTCGATATGACTTGTGTCTCAACATGAAGCGTGTCTCAATATGACACGTGTCCTGAAACGACATGTATCAGTACGACACGTGTCTCATAGGACACTTATCCTGATACAACACTTTTCTCGATACAACACGTGTCTCGATATGACACGTGTCTCGATACGAAGCGTGTCTCGATATGACACGTGTCCTGAAACGACGCGTGACTCAAAGCTTCTCAAAGAGACTCAGTTTGGTGCCCACTAGTGGTCGGGGGTGTTGGTGGGAAACAATCCAAAGATTGACGCTCTTGAGTTAACTAAATATTGTCTCGTCAACATTTAAATCGATAAAAGGATCAACAAGAGAAAGATCGTGATTTATTGCAGAATCGATTTTTCCCAACGACCCTAGAGTGTAGCTTTAGTGGATAGTTAGCATGCTAGCAGCTCAGCTGTAGCAAGTTAGCGATTTCTGCTGTAGTGACGTCCACCGGGCGGTTGCCTAGCGTAGCGAGACATCCCAAAAAGTGCCTACTTAAGCCAACGTGGGCGGACACAGGTGGGGTCACCATGGAAACTGCAGACACGCCCATTTGGGGCCACACTTTCCTCCCACATTGAAACCATTTGGGGATCACTTAGCCTTGTTAGCGGGAATGTTAAATATTTTAAGTAAAACATTTACACAAAGGGTTCATTAAGAAGGACGCCATCCATACGTCAAATCTGAGTCCCGGATCAAAGTTCAACTTTTATATTACTCGTGTTTTTGTAGAAAGCGTTCCTAAAACCTGAAGCCCATATTTATGCACATTTACACAGATTTGAACTGAAGTGGAGGCTTGAACGTCCGTTCTTCTCGAGTAAATCCAGTCGTCAGTGAAGGATCCTCCGTGTGGATGCGTGGGCATGCTGACCCTCAGAATCTGACGGAGAATCCTGCTTCTGTTCTGTTTGTTTCTGGTTCTGTTCCTGACGGTGAATCTGAATGTGTTAGCCTTCATCCTCCTCCTCCTCCTCCTCTCAGCCACAGGAAACAATTGTGTTCAGACAAAAAGGATCAGCTCTTTCCATGAATACAAAACACATTCTTCTCAGCGACCTGCCTGACACGGAGTGGCGGACAATTACGGCGTTCTGGATTTGCAGCGTTCCATCAGAAATGGGCCGCCGGCTCGGACGGAGTTTAAAAAATGCAGATTGCTTTTGGTCCGACCCCCCCACAAGTGGCTGGCTTTTCGGATGAAAAGCGAACGGCGGACAGAGTTTGTGTAGGTGGGCGTCTTCCAGATGGAGAGCTTGAACGTGTGTGGGAGTTTATGCAAGCAGAAGGTTAACCAGAGATGGAGTTTAGCTCCTCCTCTCTGAGGAGTGGGACGTCCATGAGAGCTGAATCAAACTAATTCATGGTTTCATGATCTTTGCAGTCTGACGAGGTCGTCTCCATTCATGTTAACCCAGATCAAACCTGAAGCTCCATGTTTGCGTTACAGCAGATCTCCTTCACGTCTTCTCTTCTCTATAGAAACTGTAATTGTGTGAATCCTTTAGAGCCGCTCTCCATATGTCTTCCAGAACTCTTCAACCTTTCATCCTCAGATCTCATTCAGGTCTGATCGCTCCTCAAAAGATTCAACTTTCTAACTTATCCTAATCAGAAACAGATTTTTTAACCCAATTTTCAATCTACGGAAGCCCAAAGCAGCCTCATCATCGCAGAAAACGTTTGTTTCTTATCATTTCTGCTATCGTATTGTTTTGCAGTGGATTAGAGAAAAATGAAAGAAAAAAAAAAGTTCTGTAATGAATTAAGTTCAGGGCCGACCCAGGGAATAGTCTAGGCGGTCGCCTAGGTGCCATCTGGTGGAGGGGCACCATATTTAAAATAATTTCTTTTAACAGTTTAATACAGCACTCATTTTGTGTGAAATGTTTAAAAAAGGTTGGGGGGGGGTTTGGTTCGCTTAGGGGGCCATGCAGCCCGGGCCCGGCCCGGATTGAGTTTAAGTTTTATTAATTTATATGGGGCCTCAAAATAACTCCAGTCAAAAAGCTCAAAGAACAAATGTTAAAATGAAGATTAAAAGTATAATTAAGTGACATAAAAAAGTTTAGATAAAAGCAAAACTGTTACAGTAAAACACACAGTGGGGTGGAGTCTCATGACGATGATGATAAAAACTGGTTTGAAGCAGTTTTTTTAAAAACATCATCGCTGTAGATGACGGTCGATGATGTCATTTCAGCGCACAAACTGAAAACGCTCAAATGTAAAACTCACAGGAAGTCAGTGAAGGGAACATGTTGGAGAGTTACAGTAATCCAGATGGGATGTAATGAAAGTATGGATTCCCGTCTCTAAATGAGGTTTGGGTCAAAACGGTTTCACCGTCACCAGCTGCCTCGGATGAAAGAAGTCAAGTCTGAATCTGTTTCAAAGTGAATTCAGAAACAGACTGTTTGAGGTTTGGAGCCACTGGGGGCGGGAACTCCAAACTCCAGCATTTCTGGCTCTTGTCATTGAAACTTGAAAGGCTTCAGGACGTCCCGTCTCTGGGTCGGGGTGTCCGTTCTGGTTCCACTGATGTCCAGAGGTCAGTGAACGCACCACGCAGAGACGTCCTTCAACCTGCTGGGAGGGGTCGGACTTCTGGGATTCACTTATTGGCTGAAGAAGGTGAACAACTGGAGGGGAACAGGAAGTAGAATTAAAGAATAAAAGCACGTTTTGGTGAGCGTTTGTTTTGCTGGTGTCGGTGTAAGATGGACGCCGTTTGTGAGACTGCAGTGTCTTTGTTATCACAGCAGAACTAAATTTGATTTCTCCTGATAATGAGACGGAAGATCTCATTATCACAGGAAACAGGGGGGGATGTTTTCAGCTAAACATTTGTAAGAAGTTTAGAAAAACAAACATCTGCAAACATTGAGTTTTTCTTATTTTACACTTCTTTAGGTTTTTTATACATTTGCTGTTTAAATTTGATTAAAGTTTCACATCATTTCTGGGATTTAGTGGAGCGACATGTTCAGGGGCTGGAGGGATGAAAATAAAAAATATGTATTTTATTACATTTAAAAGTATTCGTTTACATCAAATAAAGGTTTTAGGTTAAGATAATAACATTAAATCATTATATAATGATAATAAAATAATCATTTTAAATATAATAAATTACAGAACTTTAATTGATCCAAGACTTGATTTCTTTTATCATTCAGATTTTCTCTTTGTAAATAAGAATCTGCTTAAATTTAGACGAGAAACATAAAAATAAAACTGAAATATTTTGGTTACAGATTTATCACATTTTCAATATAATCGTTTAGACTTCAGGACTTTTAAACCAGAAGAAAATCTTTAAATAAATTGTTTAAACGACTATAATTAAAGTCACTTTGTCCTTTGATGTTAACTGAATTTATTAACATAAAACTTTATTAGTAATTAAAATTATCATACAAAACAAAATAGTTAAACAGGGAAAATGAAATGTTTAGTGAAGTTTTGACGGAATGAAAAAGAGAATTTGTTTTAACTAGAAATGAAGAGGAGAAAATGTTTTTTTCTTTTATTTGTTTTTTATTAAACATCATATTTTTTTTTTAAAAAGAGTAAAAACACTTTGTGTTTGTTTCTGATGTTTATTCTGTTTAAACATCAAACATTCCTCCACAGAATCATAAGAATTTTATTTTTTTATTTTGTTTAATCTCTTTATTGGTTTTATGATGAACTCCGCAGGACTTCTTTTATTTATATATTTATTTTTCCTTCCTGTTACGTCACAGGTTTCCGTCCTGTGACCCCTCCTCCGGGTCAGAGCTGGTTCGGGACATCAGTCCGTCCGGTTCGGTCCATTCTCCAAACGCTCCTCACACGGACAGAGCGCGTTTATCGGACGGCCCTCTGATTGGCCGCGCGGCCCGCTGTCCCGGAGGGGGCGTGGCCCCGCGCTCCACACATAAGCGGCGTCCGCGCACCGCGCCGCTCATTCGGACCGGATCCGCGCGCGCGCCGCTGCGTCTCTGCACCGTCTCTGTCTCGTTCTCGCTCTTTAAATCCTCCGTGGGAGCGCGCGCCCTGCACGCGCACGTGCATGGGCTTGTCCGTTCCGACCGCGTCGCCGTGAGTGTTGACGGTCGTTGCGCTCCGGTTCCTCCCGCACGCACGCCTCCGCTCGTCTCCAGCATGGATTTGGCGTGGATTGCGGGCTTGCTGGCGTGCGCATGCGCGAGGCTGGCTTCAGCGGAGCGGCACAGCGTCTACTGGAACAGCACCAACTCCAAGTAAGAGTGTGTGTGCGTGTGTGTGTGTGAAAGTGAAGGTTTGAAACGTTTTTCATTGTTCTTGAATCCCGCACATTCATGCGGGGCTCCCCTCTCGCTCCATGAATGACTGTGTGGACACTCTGACAGCTGGAACCAGCAGCTCTTATTTTGAAAGTCCTGCATGCAGATGATGAAGTTGTCGGTGGTTCGCAGCAGCTCGTCATTCCTGACCTGACATCCTGCCGTTCAGGGAAAACCTTTTTCCCGGGAAAAGCTGAAGGCGTGGACAGATCTGTCGCAGCATCCTGCTGCTCTGACAGATCAAACCTGCTGCTGCGGCGGCGGGAACATCTGACCACAGAAGGTGCTGGGAGGAGGAAACCTGAAGCCGGCCCGCCGGGTCAGGCCGCCCGGGACTGGGACGGGTCGCTCCGGGAGGAGAAACCAGAGCTGGGATTGTTGGGGCTGGGGGCCATTCGGCATAAGTGGGGGGTCAATTAAAATGATGGTTGATGATGGTTGGGGTGAAGCGGGTCAGGGTACGAGGGGGGTCACGTCTGCACACGCAGACGGTCTTCTGGCAGACGAGAACAAACTGAAAATAACAGACATGAAGTGAACAGGATTTTAAACTTCCAGGACCGTTGTTCATTGGAGGCCAGGTCAGGGTTCTGGTCTGCTCCCCGTCCCGCTGGCAGACCCGAGGTTTGGGAGCTTTCATATTTTTGGATCAGCCAGCACCTGAATAATTTGATGTTCTGTAAACCCAGAACTTAAGTTTTCTGAAGACTCTCCTGTAAGCAGACGTCCGTCTGTGACGGTCGAGTATGAACATGTTTGTACACAAACGTTCAACGTTTATGAAGAAATCTGAGATTAAAATCAGATTTCTGAATATTTCTCATTCATATTTTTGTGATTCAGGATCAGACGAGAAAATGTTAAAAAAGATTGTAGTTGTGATGTAGAAGAAACGAGGGGCGGGGCCATGAGCTCCCTGCTCCGCCCCTTTCTGATGTCTTTGTCCTCTCCTGAGTTGTTCGTCTGGATAGCAGCGATCTCCGTGTTGTTGCAGCATTTATGCTGCGGTTCGACCGCGGCTCTGCGATGGGGGCGGCGGTGGAGTCTTTTTACCCCCACCTCGTTTTGGTTTATGAAAATCGACGTCAGGGTTACCGAGCAACCAGCAGTTGGTATGATCCAGAGAAATCTACACATCGTCCAATCAGAGCTGCAGATTAGAACCGCCACAAACGATTATTTTAATAGTCGACTAATCGAGTCATGTGAAGTGGAAGTAAAGACGCTGACGTTGCAAACCAGCTAAAATATTAAATTAAAAATTTGCCGGAAAAATAAAAAGTTAGCCAAAACAGCTAACGTGTAGCTGAAATATTTGCTAAACTCCAAATTAGCCTAAAAAAATATTAGTGTTTACAAAATAGTCCATAAAACTAGCATAATGCTATTATAACTTTCAACTTGACTAAACTCTGACTTCATACGATATAAAGTCACGATTAATCGACTATTAAATTAGTCGCCGACTATTTTAATAGTTGATTAATCATCGATTAATCGACTAATCGTGGCAGTCCTCCCCACATGTTTCCTGATGTCATAATAGCGTCATCCTTGTTGCTTAGCAACCCAGAAATGTGCCCGGGCGGCCAATTACTGATGTCACCTTTTAGAGACGGATCATCCGGTCGCCGGAAAGTTCTAACTTTCTTTAAAAGCTGCTTGGCGAGTAAAAACGCGACCGCCACCTCCCGACATTCAAATGCCTCCGCGTTGCCACCTGCTGGATTTTCAAAAGAGACGTTCGTTGATATCACCGCGCTTTGGTATTTAGGGATCTGTGAGGAGCTGTAAGCTAGCACTGTCAGCTAGCAGGAGAGTGTAAACAGATGCATGATGGGAAATGAGGGAAGGCTTTGCCTGGTTCACAGCGCTGACGTCGTGCAGCGGATCGTTTTGACGATTTGATTTATGGTCGAGCGATCCCGTCAATCCTGGCAGGAAGTTACATCCAGATCCATGAGAGAATCCGGTCTATTTTCAAAATAAAACCAGTTTTTTCACAATAAAACACAGCGATTGATAAATGCGATCATGTTTTTGTATCTAAACAGACTGAAGACGTGGAAATAGTGAGACAATCACAGAGTACTAACTTACAACTTATTTACCCATCATGACAAAAACCCAAAACTCTGTCGGAATAATGTGTGTCTGGTGTGAACAGCAGGAGAGAGCGGATCATCTGCGCTCTCCTCCGTGTCCGGTGTGATCCAGGCTTTACGTTTGAATGAGCTCCAGCCGCTCTGCAGAGACTAAGTCCTCGTGAACGGCAGGTTTTAGATTCAGGCTCATCATAGACGACTGGGAACGCTTTAGATCCCAGATGGGATTCTGAACGTATTCCGTTTTCCCAGATGGAGTCGGTTGTGTTCGTACTCGTGCGTGAACGGATAATCCCTCCCTCACTTCCTGTTTGATTCCAGATGACGGCTCAATCTCTCGTCTTAATCCCGTCTCTGCAGACGATCAGACTTCAGGACGTCTTCCTCCTCGTCCCCTTTGACCTCTGTCCGTGGGCGTCCATCTTTTCCCAGGCGGCGTGCGCTGTTGCTGGCCGGATCAATTCGATCCCGGGTTGATGGCTCCGCTCCGCGTGGCCGTGCTGGCGGAGGCGTGCGCGGCGGTGCGAGCGCGCCCCGGGGCCCCCGGCTGCTGCAGCTCCTTGTTTTTTCAGCGGCGGTGAAATCTGTTTCAGATTGCGTTTGGCGCGTTGGGATGTTTCGCCACTTCTCAGCTTTTGTTTCTGATTAGCAGCAGTTTAATCATCAGGAGAAGCGGCGGTTCCCAGAAAGGGGCGCAGCAGCGCCCCGATCGGCTCGCCTGGGCCCGGGCGCCCGGGCTGGATTTTTGGTAAAGGGAGTGTCAGTGGATTACTCACACACTGACTCACATGCTGGCGCACACATGAACCACACAAACACACATACTTGCCACATGGTTGTGACTGCTCGCATCATCCCGGAGCCCCCCTGGCGCCCCCCCGGACCCTCTCTGAGCCAATAACATTCACTGTTTTTTCTTGAGTAGACCTTCACCTCCTCCCTTTCTGCTTTGTACCTGTCTCCCCCACTCTCCGCCCCCTCCTCTGGGTTTGGCCAGGTGCCCTCTCCAGCTCCACGGTTAACTATTTCCTGCCTCACTTTTCTCTCAGGCTCGTCTGTCCTTTATAGCAGTTTATTGAATAGAGCTGCCACTAACGATTATTTTAATACTCGACCAATCACTGATGACTTTTTCCGATTTGTTGACTTACAGGATTTAAAGCACACATCTTAACCATAATTTTCCCTAAACTGACTAAAAATTACACATATAGCATCACCTGTGATAATGCTAGTGTGAATGCTGTTAGCTGTATGTGGCTACTGAAGTTGCTAAAGCTGATATCTGAAAATGCTGAAGCAGAAAGCTCGCTAAAAGATTAGCTAAATGCCAAACTACTCCAAAAATCTGGAGAGATGTCTAAATCAGCCACAAAGCTAGCACAATGCTAAAAGCTGAACTCAAATTTATTCTAAAAAAATGGAAAAATGTCTAATTTTACTGAAAATAAGTAGTTTAACAAAAAAATATTAGCTAAACTCCAAATCAGCCTAAAAACAAAAATTAATTCTAATTTAACAAACATTTTAGCATATTACTTAAATATTAGCTAAATTCCAAATCGGCCTAAAAAATAGAAAAATGTCTAAATTAGCCGAACAGCTAGCACAATGCTAAAAGTTAATCTCCAAATTATCCTTAAAAAAAAACTAAAAAGTGTCTTAATTTGCCAAAACACCTAGCATAATGCTAACATATTTGCTAAACTCCAAATTAGCCTGAAAACGGTCAAACGTCTAATTTAGCTAACAGTTAGCAATATGCTAAACTCCAAATCTTTGACCCTGAAAAGGTGGAATTTGTGGAATTCCCCCCACATGAAGGACTTTTCTCGGTCAATCTGGGGGTTTGTGAGGTGTCCTATACAAATTGGGGGAGCGGTCCCCCCCGTGGGCGACAGAAAGGGGGCAGTAAGCGGCGTGACGGATGGGGGGGGGTCAGAGTTCTGTGTGTGATGAAGTGGCACAGCCTCTATCAGTCTGTCAGTCATTCTGTCTCCGCGGTGGTCCCTGAATGCCTCCTGCCACTCAGGCCCGCCCCCCCTTCCCACCGCCGCCGCGGCTCGGCCTCTGGGAAACTCTGCCCCCCCCCTCCGTCCTTCACTGGCTTTTATCTCAACTTTACAAGCTGTCCCTTTTCAGTCTATTATTTCCTCACCTCCAGCTCGGAGAGCGGGATGGGGGGGGGGGGGGGCATGCTAAGAGGTGTGGAATTTTTTTATCGTTCTTGGCACCCGTGGCGATCCGTCACAAGGCACTTTGCCCTTTCCGCCAGCCTTTTTTTCCCCTTCTCCTGCCTTGTTATGGAAAGCTCCTCCAGGCTTTACACTGCTCCACTTTCTCCTTTCTCTTGTCTAACTGGTCTTTCTGCTCCCCCATCAACTCCTGCTGGGGGCCCCCCTTCAGCTGCAGAGCCAATCCCAGGGATTAACGGGGGGGGGGGGAGAACAAACTCGGAGCATCAGTCAGTTTTCTGCTCGATCAGATCCGTGGAAAAGTGTTGAAAAAAAAAATCCCACTTCCTTTAATCTGGTTTGAGTTTTTCATTTGAGATTCTTAAGACTCTCAATCTGTCTGGAATTGCCCCCCCCCCCCCTTTAATCTGTTTTTGTAATCCTGCATGGACTCAATCTGGGGAAAATCCTCAGTTTGTCCACCGTAATCTCTCGGGCTTGATAGAGTCTGGCGATATGATACGTATCGCGATACACGTATCACGATAAATCACAATGAGGGATCAGAGACGATGTTTATTTATTCTAAATAAAGTATTTATTACTGCTTCCACAAACTACATAATTGACTAGATTAATAGTGGATATAAAGCTCACAACTTAACTATTTTTAGCTTTAAACGAACTACAAGTAAAGACGATGAAGATGAGTTTATTAAACTGTAAATAAATAACCCAGCCTCTGTCCTTCATTAGTTTCTGGGATTAAAACGAGATGAAACTAGAAAAGTTCTATTAGTTGTGATAATGTTGGTTAGAGCTGCCACAAACGATTATTTTAAATCGTCGATTATTTTTTCCGATTAGTCGACTAATCAGTTCATGTGCAAATTGAATGTAAAACACACATCTTAACCATCATTAGCTTTAAGCTAACTAAAAACTAGATATAAACAACTACCTGCGATAATGGTATTGTGAATGTTGTAGACTGAAATTAATAGTTGAAGATGCTGAAATTGAAAACTAAAATTCCTGAAGCTGAAAGCCAGCTGAAACATTACCTAAACTTAAAGTAAAAATAGCTAGCATGCAGCTGAAATATGAGCTGAACTTCAAATTAGCCTAAAAAACAGAAAAAAAAATCCAAAATCAGCCAAAATAGTTAATATTTCAGCTGCATGCTAGCTAAACACCAAAACAGTCTAAAAAAACAAAAAAAAGCCCAAATTAGCCAAAATAACTTGCATGTAGCAGAAGTATTAGCTAAACTTCAAATTAGCCTAAAAAACGGAAAAATCCGAAATTAGCCAAAACAGCTATCATGTACCTGAAATATTAGCTAAACTACCAAATAGCCTAAAAAACAAAAGCAGTCTTAAATTAGTCAAAATAGCTAGCATGTAGCGTAAATATTAGCTAAACTCCAAATTAGCCTAAAAAAACCTTAAAAAATGCCAAAATAATCCAAAAAGCTAGCATAATGCCATTATAACTTTCAACTTTACGACACTCTAACTCCATATAATATAAAGTAACGACTAATCGACTATTAAATTAGTCGTCGACTATTTTAATAGTCGATTAATCATCGATTAGCCGACTAATCGTGGCAGCACTAATCTTCATTAGTTTCTCGGATTAAAACGAGATGAAACTAGAAAAGTTCTGTTAGTTGTGATAATGTTGGTGTAAATGTTTTGTGCTGAAAATGATGATGTCATTTACTTTAAGGTCTGAAGGGATTTACTGAAAACAGATTGGAAGTTTCATCAAAGAACAATTAAAGAGTGCAGAAGTTGACCTAATTTCTTACATTTTTGTAAGAAAATTCCTTAAAAATCCCTAATGCATAATAATTTTGCTAAAATATTTAGTGTGTTGCTTAGAAACGAGTTTAACTGAGAGTTGACCCCAAAAACCTCAGTAGATGTCAAGTTAGCCAAAGAAGCTAGCTTGTAGCTTAAATAAAAGTAAGCTAAATTAACCAAAAACGTTAGCATGATGCTAAAATATTAGCTAAAAAAAAGAAAAAACAAACTCCAACAAATACGATGTAAGATTCATGTGGTTGAGAACAATGCTGCTCGAACATAATTAAAAATCATCTTGGAAATATCGCGATATTTCACTGAATCGATGTTTTCGTGCACTTCTAATAACCTCCTCTCATTGGCTGCTCTGCATCAGCTTTCCTCATCAGATTAGACGGCGTTTGTCGTCCCGCCGCCTCAGCGGACGACCGCTTTATTGACTGAGAAGGAAAGTGAACGGGGCCAAAGGTTTGAGCTCCCCGCAGGTGTTGCTGGCGGCGTTCCCGGCGTCTACTCGCAGAGCGCCGCACTTCCTGCCGGCGTCTTTTCCCGGGAAAACGGCGCTTCCTGTCCGCACAATAAACAATACGATTCTCACACAGCGACACGCAACCGTCTGGACTCGAACCCAACACGCTTCCTACGCGTCCATGAGAACCCGTCAGCGGTGTGAAGTGGGCGGATCGGCCGCTCTGGACGGTTCTGCGAGGCGCTCTGAGGTTCTGGTTCCGGTGCTGACAGACGGACGTCTTCCCCTGGATTCATCCGGGATTCCCAGCCTGTCCGGGTGTCTCTTCCTTATCGGAGCTGCAGATTTCCAGGCTGCTTCCTGCTCTGTGCCCACACGGCTCTGTTGTGACGTGTGGAGCGGGCCGGAGGCTCCTCAGGTGTTTGTCCAGACCCGATGAGAAGAAAGAGGTCTTTGCTGCGTTTGTTGGTCTGGATTTGTTCCTCTGGAGGCGAGGCGTGTTTACGTTCCTAAAAACAGCTTCTATATAAAAAAGTGGAGGAGAACTCCAGTGGGATCCATGATCCGAGCCGGGAGAGGAGCAGGAAGGAAGCTGTGTTTGGTGCACATCAATCCTGGAGATTCCTGCCCCCCCCCCCAACCTGAGAAATGTCCTGTCAGCAGTAACCTTTCTGCTGTGCCCCCCATGAGGGATGAATGCTCCTGGGGACAGTCGGAAAGAGCATCCGTGTTTATCCCTGCTCATCCGAGGAGAATCAGCCACTTATCTTTCCCTGCTGGGAGGCAGATGAACTAGAACCGATCCGACGGGAACGGCGGCGGAGCGACCGGAGAAGCATGAACGGTGGAAAATAGGGGCGGGTCCATAAAATAGATTTGATTTAAGCTCAATAGATCAATAATCGATTCCTAAAAATATAGTTCTATATGATGCATAATGCTAAAGTCCGCTAGCTTGATGCTAACTTAAAATGGGATTTCCCAGAGGATGGCTAACGCTAACGCTCGGTCGACCTAAGGTCACAGTACTCAAACCCGCTAGCTTAATGCAAACATTTAATGGGATTTACAATAGGACGGCTAATGCTAACACTTGGTCGACCTAAACACACATTGCGAAAGCCCGCTAGCTTGATGCTAACGCTTAGTAATTTCCCATAGAACGGCTAATGCTAACGCTCGGTCGACCTAAACACACATTGCTAAAGCCCGCTAGCTTGATGCTAACGCTTAGTAATTTCCCATAGAACGGCTAATGCTAACGCTCGGTCGACCTAAACGTACATTGCTAAAGCCCGCTAGCTTGATGCTAACGCTTAGTAATTTCCCATAGAACGGCTAATGCTAACGCTCGGTCGACCTAAACGTACATTACTAAAGTCCGCTAGCTTGATGCTAACGCTTAGTAATTTCCCATAGAACGGCTAATGCTAACACTCGGCCGACCTAAACGTACATTACTAAAGTCCGCTAGCTTGATGCTAACGCTTAGTAATTTCCCATAGAAAACGGCTAATGCTAACGCTCGGTCGACCTAAACGTACATTACTAAAGTCCGCTAGCTTGATGCTAACTTAAAATGGGATTTCCCAGAGGATGGCTAACGCTAACGCTCGGTCGACCTAAGCTCGCAGTACTCAAGCCCGCTAGCTTAATGCAAATGTTTAATGGGATTTCCCATTGGACAGCTAATGCTAACACTTGGCCGACCTAAACACGCATTCTGACTAAATGAACATCTTTATATGAATTTTCCAAACTTTTTTAAAAAGTAATCATTTGTGTTCTAAAACAGTTTTTTGTTCATTCTTTCTTCTTCTTCTGGGATAAGGTTTAATGCTATAGCTGATCGCCACCTAGTGGCTAAACTGAAACCCTCTCCTGGAGAAGCAGAACAATGTTAATGATCTGAACATTTCTTTTTGGATCTTCTCTGTTTGAGAATCCATGAAACTCTGGATGAAATTAACAATCTTGAATGGAATTGATAAAGATCTGATCTAATTGATTCTGGATATGATCATCAATACTTACTGACAGACTGATGGATGGGATCCTGTGTTCTGTGGAGCAGAGGGTCTCGGCGGTGACGCCCCCCCGACATCCCCGCATCCCAGCGAGCCGACTCCACAAACACGGGTCAGAAAGCCGCATTTTTGGAATGCCACGGGGGGGACGCGCTGCGATTGGTTCAGGGACCCGGGTGGGGGCAGGGACGCGGTTGACATGAGGATCTGGTTTTGCTTATTGAGTGATGAAAGACGGACAGGGGGTGGGAGGGGGCGGCCGACGGTGATGGACGAGTTTCAAAATAAGAGCTCAGATTTTCTTTATTTTTAGACGCTATCGTCTGAAAAGTTCGAGTCCCCTCCAAACGGTCTCTGGCGCTCTGGGCCTCGCCGTCCGCTCTAAGCCCCCGCATTAGGCAGGGTTTGATCCTGCTGAATGGACCCCCCCCTCGAGGGTCCCCCGCATTCCGGTTTACTCATCCGTGATGTGTCGACTGTGTGTTTACGCTGCTACTGTTCCTGCAGACGGGAGGGGCGTGGATTTGAAGCTCCGCCCTCTTATTTCTTAATGGGGGGGTTGAACCTCTTTCCATTGATTATTTTTATAAGTCTTCCATGTGAAAACTCTCCGATGCTGACTCGGCAAACCTGCGACCTTTGATCCCGTCCGGCCTCAGAGGTCCGGCGTTCCACGGAGCTCAGAGATGAGAGGGTGATGGACGGTTGAGAGAACAGAGAGCAGACCCTCTGCTCCCCAAACGCTTCCAGTAAACCAGGAGGAGGAGGAAGAGGAGGAGGAGGAGGAAGAGGAGGCGTCACGCTTTCCCATCACACTTCCGTATTTATTGTTTTTCATCTTCCAGGTTATCGCGACTGAAACGAACTCCCAAATTCCTGAAGACTCCTCAGACATAAACATCAGGCTCAGACGGACGCATGCCAGCCGTCCCAGAGGTTTCCATGGCAACCACAACTGAAACTTTCTAGAGGACTGTTCTCCGTCCAGCAGAACGATCCACTTCTGTAGTTTTATCACTTATCGTGTGATTGCTTAATAAGCATTCAAACTTCATTCAAACACATAAAAACTCAAATCTTGGTATCTAAACGTTCGGCTCGTTCAGGACATTCCTGCTTTTATTTTTGGTATTTATAAACTTTATAGTTTTTTAAATATTGAGCAAAATATGTTTAATAGGAAATGAATGAGAGATTCTTAAACTTTTTAGTAGATAAACTAAAAACCTTTAAATATATTCGTGGGATGTTTTCATCTTTATAGTAATGTTTTTATTTGAGTTTAGCTCATATTTTAGCGACATGCTAATGTTTTTGATTAATTCAGTTTACAGAGGAATTTTAGGAGTTTAGCTAGTATTTAAGCAACGTGCTAGTTTATGTGGCTAATTTGGAATCTACTGAAGTTTTTATGCTAACTTGGAGTTTAGCTAATATTTTAGCGACATGCTACCTTTTTTTGGCTAATTTGCTATTAACTGGAGTCTTTTGGGCTAATTTAGCATTTAGCTTCTATTTTAGCAACAGGCTAACGTATTTGATTAATTTAGTTTACTGAGGAATTTTGGGCAAATTCTGAGTTTAACTAGTATTTAAGCAATGTGTTAGCTTTTTTTGCTAATTTGCCATCTGAGGTTTTTTAGACTAACTTGGAGTTTAGCTCATATTTAAGCAACATACTAAATATTTGTCCATAATTGGCATGTATTTGTGATTTTTAGGCAGTTTTACTTCAAAATGTTCAGAAATTTAGGTCAACTTCAGCGTTCTTTTATAGTTTTTAAACAAAATTTTCAGTCTTTTAGCGATTTTAACATTTTGCATTGCAGGAAATCTCTTCAGCGATTAAAGTCAACTGCATTTTTATTTCTGCACATTTTGATTTATAGATATAAACATACAGGACGGTCAGGGGAGTTTCACTCCACATTACGATTCTTTTAACAAACAAACGCCACGCCCACCGTCTATTGAGTCGATCAGTGAACAAAAGTAATCATTAATCCACCAAAGTTTAAAGTCGATCAATAAATGTTTGCAAGACTTTAAGATAAATTCAAAGTTGATTCAAACTCGAACAAGAACATCAACAGGAGACGTTTGGCGTGAGCTCGTTCACGTGCACGCCATCCATCCCATCATTATCTGATTTGTTTGTTATCGGATTCTTCCAGTGACATGTAGACAGGATAATCCAGGATCCTTGATCCGATAACCAGAGATCAGATTACCACGTCGGTTTCTCCAGAAAAGCCAATGCTTCCTGCCGTGTTTCCTCCTTTATCCAATAAATGAGCACGTGTTGACCAGTGACTGTATATGAGAACTGGACGGAGTGACACCCCCCCCCCCCCCCCCCCCCAGTGTTCCAAACAGGAAGTTGTTCCCAGAAGCCAAAATCCCATAGACTTCTATAGAGAACTAACCAGCAGTTTCTCAGTCCTGTTGGTCAGAAGAAACATTCCGGATCTTTGTTTGACAAATTTTGTGTAGCCCACTATCAAGTGGAACAAGCTCACTCCTGATTGGTCCGAGTGGTTGCCATAGAAACTCAGATCGACTCGGACCAATCACAGCTCATTGACGTCTGGCTCCAACATGGCCGTGAGACTACATTTGGTTTCATTTGGTTGGAACTGGAAGTGAACTGTTTTCTATGGATGACATCACAGTGGCTCGGTCCAGTTCTTTGATACAGTCAGTGGTGCTAACGCAGGGCTGCTCATTCCAGGTCCTCAAGATCTACCAACCTGCCTGTTTTCCAGCTCTCCATGTACTGCTTGCTGCTGATTACCTGGACCAAGTGTGTTCTTTCAATCAGATTGTGGAGACATCTGACTGAGCCAATCAACAGCTGGCAGGGCTTGGAGATCTGGAAAACAGTCAGGGTGGTAGATCTCGAGGACCAGGAATGAGCAGCCCTGTGCTAACGTAACGCAGGAGGCGGAGTTTAGGTGAGATTTTGAGTATCTAGCTGCCATGTTTCTCCACAGATGAAGAAAAGTAACGAGGAGACGTTTGTTTTACAGACAAATGGATTCAAGGCTGTCAGAGCTGTTGACTCCGCCCCTCCATGAGAACAGAGTGACATCATCACTGTAGCGGCTTTACCCAAATCAATCAGATGTTCAGATATGACACGTTCCTGGTGTCTGCAAGACCCAGATCAGAAACCAGAACCTGATCAGATCAGATCAGATCAGATCAGATCAGACGATCTGATCAGATCAGATCAGATCAGAATCCCGACGTCGTCGTCTGGTTGGAGTCCGGCGCTCTGTCAAATCCATGAAGACGCTGCCGCCGTGGAACGTCTCAATGCTGAGGCGCTGCAGGGGAACAAAACATTTTCCATCAATGAAGGGCGTTGTCCCGCCCTCCCTGGGGGGCGTGGCCCCGCCCCGCAGGCGCTTTGAATGCAGACTCTATGAAGCGGCGACTGTAGCGCTCACACAGAGAAACTTCAAAAACTCAGGCCTTTGACCCCCCCGCCCACGGCTATTCAGGCCCCCGTCTCCCCCGCTGAGCCCTAAAGGCCTAAGAAGAGGCGGGGGCAGGGGCATAATTACCCCCCTCAGGGCAACTTTAATACCCCTTTTTGTGTTCTAATTGCACCCCCCTCCGACCGTCTTTTGATGAACTCTCAGGGACCGTATCACGAGCAGGTTGTAATCGGGGGTAGAGGACGGCGGGGGGGGGGGGGGGGGGGGGGGTCCAGTCGTTACGGGAGGGGGGGCTCGTATGGATTCAGCTGGAATTAAAACGGGACGCAGATATCTGGAAACGTGCCGACAGTCGTCGATGGGGAGATGATTTCTGATAAATCTGGTGGTAAGAAAAGATCAGGTGGAGAGGAGGGCCCCCTTACCCGGGGGGGGGGTCAGAGTTTGGAGCCACGGCGTCTGTCCTCACCAAAGGGGGGGTATTAAGGCGTCCCGTGGCTGACTAACGATGGGCTGGTGGATCTTTAGTCACACATGTGGACCCCCCCGCCCCCCCCGGTACCACTTGTTAGATTTAAGGGGGTCTTCTGAGAAATTCCCAGATAACTGGACCTCTGCGCCGCTCTGACGGCTTTCCAGAACTCCAGATTTACGGGTCCGAGCCTATCCCGGATATTTCTGTTCCTCCTCTGAGGAGCACATAGACCCTTCCAAAAACTACAAACCCGCTCTGGAGACGCGCCGGGGGCTGTTGGAGTACCACGCCTGGCTCTCCGGAGTCGTGGGGGTCGGTCAACCGATTGCTGCAGGAGGACCGGGTGTTGTGCGTCTGACCGTCAGCTGATGGACGGCTTCAGGGGGAGGGCAGAGTGTGGAGGAAGTGGAGTTAGAGTCCCTACATCAGGTTTTTAGGACTGAAGTTTTTAACAAAAATTCCACATCCTCTTTTCTCCCGGTTGATCCATAGACTGTAAAAACACTGGACAAAACAAGCAATGAGGTCTCCCATTGGAAATGCATTACCTCCTCTCCTCTGAAAGTAGGCCGCCGCTTTCACCGTCACTTCCTGAAATGGCTATCGCCATTTTGCAAACCATCATCAGCGATTGGTCCGAGTCTCTGTGAGTCATGGAAGTACCTTCCACCAATCTGAAGAGAGTTTATTGTGAGTCTCCGCCTCTTTCCACGCCTCTACCACGAGACATTGGAGTGTAAACAGCTTCCACTTTAATAACGGCGACTCGAGAGAATCGTACAAGTCATTGTTCAAGTCTTTGAGGGAGAACCATTCCAACATTTGATTCTGCTGTTAACCTTTCCTGCTTCCTCGTCCTGACCGTGGTCGGGGGGAACAGGAGAGCTGCTGCAGCTCCTCTGATGAACGTCCTCGTGGTTAAACCCGCGGGTGTTTGGTTCTACAGGCAGATACTCTCACTGTCTGGTTGGAGGCTGGAATCCACCATTTATTTTCACTTTTGTTTTACAGCACATTGCTTTACTGGAACTTTCCCCGAACGCCCGCTCCTTTTCTTTCATCTCTCATCCTCTCTCTCCCGCACACATGCGCGCGTGCACGTACAATCACACTCGCGCCGCCCCGTCCCTTTCTCTCTCCGTAGCTTTCCCGCAACACTGCAAATGTTGTATTTACTGACATATTTCCTTTTTTGTCGAGCTAAATAATGTGTCGCAACATATATTCCGGAAACATAAACATTCTCGGTTATAATCATATATTTCGATATTGAAACCAGTGACTGTATACGCTGGCCTTCATGAACGCACGTCCACGTTAACTTTCAACTTCTTCTGTTTGCAAAGCGAGCGTGTTTTTTCCACCCGGTTTAACCGCGTTGAGCCTCTAAATCTATTTCTACAGAGTAAAAGATGGAGACAGCATGTCCTCTTGTTTTAATCTGCTGCATTCCATTGAGGAAAACAATAGAAGGACAATGATTGGAACATTGTTGAATTGTAAAGTAGGTGTTAAAAGGTCTTCACGGACCGCATTGATGAAGTCTGCTCCCATTGGCTACCCGTCATCTGTCACTCAAACCCCCCAGACGTTCGACGTCAGACCCACAAACGCTTATTGAGTCATCTGATTGGTCAATTTATAACTCAAATAACTTGTGATAATGGAAAAAAATCTTTAAAAAAAAATTAGGATTAGAAAAAAGAAGTTAAGCAGAAAGCACCAGAGGAAGAATGATTATTCTGACATTTAAAATGACTGAGAAATAACTGTCTGTTTCTCAATGGAAGTCAATGGGACTTTGGCCTTTTTGCAACCCAGTGGTACTTCCTATATGGAACACGGAAGTAGGGGGGCATGCTCAGTCCAGTTCTCCTATATACAGTCAATGGGTTGATCTGAAGCCTTCGTTTCCAAAAAACCCTCTGTGTGGGCGTGGCTTATGGTGCTGAGCTGTGTAACCCCGCCCCTTATAGCCCCAGATATGCAACTTGGATGCAATTAAAATACGAGCGGGTAATGTGATCACCTGCAGATCCGTCCCATTGAAAAATGTCTCTTTTTCCGTTAATGATTGAATAATTATTGATGTTTCTGTGACTTTTTTCTTCAGATTTCTTGGTAAAATAATGAAAGCTAACATCAGAATGTCCTTTCACTGAATTACAATCCTTTACGGCACAGAAGTGGGACGTTAGCTTCTCTTCTCCGGCCTCTACAGCTGCATCCGGGTTAGCTAGCGGCTGTTTCAGGAATTTTCTGGAACGCTTTGATTGACAGTTACTTAAAAGGAGAAAAAATGCAAACATGAAATGATTTGTTGTTTTATTTTTTTCTCTTTCAGAAGAAAAATGCCAGACATGTTAAAAACTCAAAAACATGGTTTTCATTGGAGGGGAGTGGTAAAAAGGGAGGTGGAGGTGTGGCTAAAATGAGCGGGAACGTGACGCCGGACAAACGTCAGGAATGAAACTAAGATCTGGATTATAAAATCAATGAATCAATTTGAAATTGATTTAATCTTAACAGATCAATCATCAATTCATACAAATATAGATCGATTTAGCTCACAAAGCTAAAGTCCGCTAGCTTAATGGAAAATAGGACGGCTAATGCTAACGCTAACGCTCCGTCGACCAAAACAAACATTCTTGGTCTTTATATGAATTTTCCAAACTCTTTAACCATTTATGGTCTAAAACAGTTTTTCTGCTCAAACTTTCTTCTTCTGGATAAAGATGTAAAACTCTAGCGCCACCGCCACCTAGTGGTCAAACTGAAACTCCCTCCAGGAGAAGCAGAACAATGTTTACAGAGTTGATCTGAACATTTTAGTGTTTCATACATTTTACAGTCTGTGAACTGCATCAGATTAATATAAAGATATTTAGAACATGTAGTAGATTATTATGTGTAAACTCAAAACTGAATTGAAGAATTGAAAGAATTGATTAAAGATCATTATTGACTGGATGCAGGTTTCAGCTCCACTCGCTCCCCTCAGGTGTGTTTCCGTCCGGCTGCAGGTGTGCAGACGTTGATGCTCCTCTGCTGTTCCTCTGGAGCAGGGCTGCTCATTCCTGGTCCTCGAGATCTACCACCCTGACTGTTTTCCAGATCTCCAAGCCCTGCCAGCTGTTGATTGGCTCAGTCAGATGTCTCCACAATCTGATTGAAAGAACACACCTGGTCCAGGTAATCAGCAGCAAACAGTACAGGGAGAGCTGGAAAACTGGCAGGTTAGTAGATCTTGAGGACCAGGAATGAGCAGCCCTGCTCTGGAGGTTCAATGCTAAAGCTAACTCTAAACGCAGGTCATGTGCTCGTCGTCCCGTCACGTTTCTCATCCAGACGTCCTCTGATTTCCCTGAACGCCGGCGTGCAGCAGATCAATACATAATCAGACGCTCTGAGGTTTCTATTCATCACAGCGCCGTCATCCGTCTCCCTCCGTAACCGCCCCGCGTCTCTCCTCAGGTTCCGTCTGGACGACTACGCCGTGGAGGTGAAGCTCAACGACTACCTGGACATCGTCTGCCCCCACTACCCCCAGGGCGAGGTGCCCCTGCTGGACGCCGAGCGCTACGTCCTCTACATGGTGGAGCGCCAGGACTACCAGACCTGCAAGCCGCAGTCGTACGACCAGATGCGCTGGGAGTGCAGCCACCCGTTCTCCCCCCACGCTCCGGAGAAGTTCTCCGAGAAGTTCCAGCGGTTCACTCCGTTCACGCTGGGAAAAGAGTTCCGGCAGGGAGAGAGCTACTACTACATCTGTGAGTGTCACGAGAACGGCGAGGCCGTGAAACCACAGCAGAAACACTTTCATGATAGAGACATGAGTCTGTCACGATAGGCTTTTATTTTGAAATGAGTCTGTCAAGTAGGGCTGCCACGATTAGTCGACTAATCGACTATTAAAATAGTCGACAACTATTTTAATAGTCGATTAGTCGTTACTTTATAATATATGGAGTCGGAGTGTAGTAAAGTTTAAAGTTAAAATGGCATTCTGCTAGCTTTTTGGAGAATTATGGGATTTATTAAGGTTTTTTAGGCTATTTTAGAGCGCAGCTAATATTTCAGCTACATGCTAGATATTTTGGCTAATTTTGGCTTTTTTTAAGGATATTTTGGAGTTTAGCTAATATTTCAGCTGGATGCTAGCCATTTTTGCTGACTTAAGCTTTTTTAGGCTAATTGGGTATTTAATTAACATTTTATCTGGCTATCAGCTTCAGCGTTTTCATCAACTTCAGCATTTTCCGCTATCAAATTCACGGTTTTCAGTTGTCAGCTTTAGGTTTTCCAGCTATCAGTTTCAGCATCTTCAGCTGTCATCACCAACATCATTAGCAGCCAAATTCAGCTTACAGCAACTACTAGCATTATCATTTATGTTTTTTATCTAGTTTTTAAGTTAGTTTAAAGCTGATGATGGTTAAGATCTGTGCTTTACATCTAGTTTGTGCGTGACCCGATTATTCGACGAATCGGAAAAAATAATCGGTGATTAATCAACTATTAAAATAATCGTTTGTGGCAGTACTACTGTCAAGATAGGCTTTTATTCTGAAGGGGCAAAAATTGAGACTCACCATTTATGAGCATTTCTTCCTCCTCAGTGAGTGAAAGTTAGAAAGTCATAAACAACCTGCTGATCATATTTGGTTTTTTGTTCAAATGTAGGTTTTTGGTTTGTGATTCTATTTATTGTTCTCCACATCGTCCAGCTCCGCTCGAGTCATTTAAAAGTTTCTCCAAACCTTCAGTCTTTATCTGGGATGAGATGGGAATTCTAGGAATGATGAACATGCAGCCGCTTGGATGATAAAACCGAGTTTGATCCGTTCAAAGGGGAGTGGGAGAGAAAACTCCTTCATTTGATCCTAAGGTCAAATACGGAAATCCCATCCCGCCCTGATGATGGGATTCGGTTGGGAACGTCAAAGAGAAGTTTGTGGAATTTAGAGAAAAAATGTCCAAGTTTGAAAATGATCTGAATGTTCTGGAAACAAAAGAAAAACTGCCACAAACGATTATTTTAATAGTCGACTAATCACCGATTATTTTTTCCGATTAGTCGACTAATCGGGTCATGCACAAACAGGATGTAAAACACACATCTTAACCATTATTAGCTTTAAACAAACTAAAAACTAAATATATTCACACAAGCATTATCTGTGAAAATGCTTGTGTGAATGCTGTAAGCTGAATTTTGAAGCTGAAGCGAGTGACGACAGCGAAGATGCTGAAATTGATAGCTAAAAACACTAAAGCTGATAGCCACTAAAATATTAGCTAAATGCCAAATTAGCCTAAAAAATAATTAAAAGCCTCAGCTAGCCAAAACTGCTAGCATGTAGCTGACATGTTAACTTAACTCCAAAATAGCCTTAAAAAAACTGATAGAAATCCTAAATTTTTCCAAAATAGCTAGCATGTAGCTTAAATATTAGCTAAATTCCAAAACACCCTAACAAACGTTTTTTAAAAAAAAGCTTAAGTTAGCCAAAACAGCTAGCATCTAGCTGAAATATTAGCTAAACAACAAGTTAGCCTAAAAACTGAAAAAAGCTTAAATTAACCAGAATAGCTAGCTTGTCGCTGCAATATTAGCTAAACTCCAAATTAGCCTAAAAAATAATTTAAAAACCTCAACTAGCCAAAACTGCTAGCATGTAGCTGACATATGAACTTAACTAAAAACAGAAAAAAGTCCTAAATTTTCCAAAATAACTAGCATGTAGCTTAAATATTAGCTAATCTCCAAAAAACCCTAAAAAACTTTTTTAAAAAAAGCTTAACTCAGCCAAAACAGCTAGCATCTAGCTGAAATATTAGCTAAACACCAAGTTAGCCAAAAAAACAAAAAAAAGCCTAAATTAACCAGAATAGCTAGCTTGTAGCTTAAATATTAGCTAAAATCCAAAATAGCTTAAACAAACCTTGATAAATGCCAAAATAGTCTAAAAAGCTAGCATATTTTTATTATAACTTTCAACTTTACGACACTCTAACTCCATATATTATAAAGTAACGACTAATCGACTATTAAATTAGTTGTCGACTATTTTAATAGTCGATTAGTCGACTAATCGTGGCAGTCCTAGTCAGAATGAAAGAAGAGAGGAAAGTTACTTGAATAGAAGTCTCTTCCTGATCTTCTTTTCCAAGTCGTTCCACACGTCTTTTAATCACGAGTCGTTTTCTGGGACATAGTGTCTGCAGAGCGGCAGGAGGAGGGCTGTTGTCATGGATTGTTCCCGCCCTCTCCCATCATCCATCTGTCTTCTTACAGCCCCTCACTGGGGCTTTAACCAGTATCCAAGTACTCGGATACTCCCAAAACTTCTGATTATTCGCGACGTCCGAGATTTGTGGAGTGCAGTGAATATAATTCAGAAACAATGTCGTTATCACAGAATAATGCTGGATTTTATCATTAATGAATGATGTCACAGGAAGTAAACGAATCTTCAGAATAAAATCTCAGGGCAGTATTTTTATTTCTACTTTATAAATACAATCGCAACAATTTGAATAAAGAAAACGACGTTTGAATCTGAGTTTTTGCTCATATTCATCAGAAATGGTCCCAAGTGTGTTCTGGAGTTGATGTTTATCCTCAAATAAAAGCTTTAAGATTCATGAAACTCTCCTTCATGAAGAAGCTGAAGCGTGACCCGGGTGGCGTGTAATCATAGCGTGTGTGGTGGTGGGGGGGGTCACGGTGTGGGCTCGGTTTGGAACGCCGCGCTGTAATTGGATCAGCGGTTTGGACGGTCACAGATGGTTACCTGAGGCTTTGTCCCGGCGTTTGTGCGCTCGTCCGCGGGGACGCGGATTAACTCTTCGCCGCCGCGGCGCCGCCGTTCTCGTTCTGGGGTTTACGCTCGTTTTAGGATGTTAAAGATTTCATGTTCAGGGGTTCATGTCTGTGCTGCTGTCCCCCCCCCCCTGCAGCCAAGCCCCTCCACCACCACGGCCAGGAGTGTCTCCGCCTCAGAGTGGACGTCGTAGCAGCTGATGGTGAGGCTCCTCCCCCTTTTTGGGCTGAAACCTTCATCTTTTACGGCATAGAGGGATCAGATGTTGGTGAATTCTCCTCTTCAGGCTCTCAGGAGGCCCGAGTCTCCAAAGGAGGCGTGGCCGGAGCAGGAGGCGGAGTCCACAACCCCTCCAACAGACTGCCTGCAGGTACGAGTCGTCGCCCGGCGCGGTCGGTGGCGTGCGCGGCTGTAAGCTAACGTGCCGCTGTGTTTTCAGCAGACGACCCGGTGGTGGTTCTGCCAGACGTTCAGAAGAGCGTACGGACCAACGCCGCCGGCGCCGCCGCGGCGCTGTCGACGCTCTCGGCGCTGCTTCCCGTCTCTGTGCTGCTTCTGCTGCACTGACGGGGTTCTGTATTTTTGTGAAGCACTACGATGAAGAACGGCCGTGGGTTTGGAGACCAGCGGCGTGCCCGGTGCTGGCCACGGGACGCCCTCCGTCACAAAGAGACCAGGAACCTCAAAGTTTGCTCCACTTTTTCATCAAAGCTTTTCTTCTTCTGTGAAAGACAAAACTCACTTTGAGTTTATTTTTATGGAGGTCGCTCTAAAAAAAACCCGGAAAAACCCCTTCATAAACTTTAAAAAAGATTTGAAGCAGAACAAACCTCAGACTCGACCAACGATGAAATCCGGGAGATCCATCAGTCAAAGAACCAAAGACCCGCCCTCACGTCCCGTCCTGCTGTGGGGGGGTGCTCTCCTCGTTTTTGGACTTTTCTACATGTAGCATTTACAACACGGGAGCTCCTCTGTTCAGTAAACTCCGCAAAAACGTTCAACCCGCCCAAGAAAGGCTGTATATTCCTCCAAGATAATCATTAGATTTTTATCACTTACAAAATCAAAAGATTAAACATTTTAAGATTCATTTGGTAAAATAATTTCCTATTTTAAAGGGGCGTACCATTATTTTCTTAACATTTCAGAGTAAAAACTGCAGACATTCTTTTTTACTGAAACTAAAAACAAATTATTTAAAACTGTTTTCATACCTGGAAGTAAAACGACTCGTCCATGAGGCTCCGCCTTTCGCTCCTTGTGGGTGTCGCCCTTTTCATGATGTCAACCTGGAGCCGCACAAAAAAACATCCATCCATACAGAGCAGCCCGGGACATTTATCCCCAAAATTTGGAAACAAAGTTGATGCCTAATAGGTTCATCATGAGGGGAAATTTGATCAGAAAATCATTTTCGCTCAAAATGATATTTTTGCTCAATAAACCCCCAGGAAATAGTCAGCAGAACTTCCTGGAGTGGGCGGTTCTCACCTGGTGACATCATCACGTGAGGACTCGCTCGTATTTGTGGGATGAAAATATCATTTTTGGGTTATTTAAAGTGAGGAATGAACATTTTTATACACTTTTAGTTTTTCATGGTATGGCCCCTTTAATTTTTTTTTTTGTTTTTTTTCTGAAATGTTTCCAAACTTGTTAGAAACGGATCAAACTGTTTCTGCGGTGAACAGAGGGAAGCGCTGGCCTGTCCTCGCATCATCCCGTGTACATTCTGTGAAGATAATTTATGACATGTTTGATCGTACAAACCATCCTCTCCCAAATGAAATGTTTACTGGTGGCGGCGGTGTGGGCGGAGCATGCGTGAATGTGATTACAGGGAGCTGGTTGAAACACTGGGACGTGAGTGAAAACACTGAGACGAGCCGGCAGCAGCTGATGGAAAAGTCTTCAGTCAGACGCCGTTCGTGACCGTCTGACGCTCGCCGCTTTACGGCGCAGACGCGGCGGCGTCAGACGAGGGACAGCCGTGTTCGACGAGGCTTTTTACCCTTTTTTTGTCTTTTTTACCTGAACTCTCGTTGCCTGATTTTGTACATAATGTAATTAGGAGAAATGTATATTATCTGTAAATGTGTACATAAAATATATATATTCTATAAAAACCAGTTTGATAAATGTGAACATTTTTCATGTGAAATAAAAGAAAATATTTTTGGAAAACCAGTAAAAATGTGTTTGAGTTGATGTGGGGTTGTCACGGCAACGGGGACTCTGACAGGACCGCATCCTTTTGGAGGTTGCGACAAGTTTTTTTTTTAATTTCAGTCTGAAGAAGTGAGAACGATCCGGTTGGGAACGTCGTTGGAACGTGGCGCTCGTTCGGGTTCAGCTGAACGTTTGACGCTTTCACATTTCACCTCATCAAGCCCGGCGCCGTTCGCTCAGAGTTTGGACACCGGCGGTTTCAACAGCTCATTTCCCGTCCACAAACGGGACAAACGCGGACTTGTTTACCGGATGACTCAGAGATAAGAAGCGCCGGCGGTGATGCTTCATATGTGGTCGCTGGAGCACGCCGTCTCATGTGGAACGCCACGTTTGAAAAAAGTCAGATGGAAGCAGACGAATTAGAAACGAGGAAATGGATGAGGTGGGTGGAGCTTCAGCGATGGATAGATGACGTTACACAGATTTGACAAAGTTGTGACGAAAAGAGCATCTTAATGAGTTTAGAATTTGACAGTTTATTTTAGTGGATTGTTGTTGAATCTGTCTTATTATTATTCATTTTTATTCTCTCTGAATATATTTCTATAAGATTGAACTTTTATTCCTGCAGAAACTGAAAGTAAAATATAATAATGTGAGATTCAAACATTTTATGAAGTTGTTCTCAGAAGAAAAACATCCAGACTTTGATGAAGTCAACTGGATTCCTGCATTTGAGCCGACTAAAGATTTGACCAACATCTGGAAAAAATGTGCAAAAAAATCTGTTTATTGCAGAGAAACAATTAGGAAAACTTTCTGTGGTTGTTTCTCTGTGAACGGACACATTTACAAACAGTCAGGCGGTGACGGATGACGGCCGTGTTTCTGTAACCATTTACAGATCTGTAGAAACAAAAAAGAACGTTTAGAAAAAATGTTTTTTTCTCAGCAACAAATGATCCGTCAGACGGACATCTGTGTGGAAATGGAAGAAGTCACGGCCCGGGGGCCGGATCCGGCCCTCCGGGTAATTCTATCCGGCCCTCCAGATCATTTTATTTTATTGTTATTAATGACCCGATGTTATCGAAGAGTCTCTTCACTCCTGTGCAGAACCGGGACATTTATTTAGGCAGGTCAACATTCCAGCACACGCTCCTCGGATCACGGAGATCGCTACATCAACATCATAGAATGACCTGCACATGCGCAGCTCAGCTGCAGAACCTCAGAGACGCTGTTTCATTACTGTAAAGTATGTAATACGGACACATCCTGAAAACACATTCATAAAACATTGAGTAAGGGAGCACTTCAATCTTTACATTTAACAATTTTTAACTTGTAGAATTTTTAAAAAATTTGTTTTTATGGAGAGTAAAATATTGAAAGTTACTTAAGGTTTAAATTGATTTATTCTAGAAAAATATTCCTGAATTTTTATTATTCATAATTATGTTAAAAAGTTAAAGTTCTGAAGTTTTAAAAATTGGTAATCTGCTAGATTTTTGGAGTATTTTGGCATTTACTAAGATTTTCTAAGATGTTTTGAGGTTTAGCTAACATTTCATTTACATGCTAGCTGTTTTGAGTAATTTGGGCTTTTTTTTATTTTTAGACTATTTTGAAGTTTAGCTAATATTCCAACTACACGCTTGCTCTTTTTGCTAATTTAAGCCTTTTTTTTCTTCTTTTCTTTTTTTTAGGCTATTTTGAAATTTAGCTAATAATTCAGCTACATGGTATATGCTAGCTGTTCCGGCTGATTTAGGTTGTTTTTCGTTTTTTTGGCTATTTTGAGGTTTTACTAACATTTCAGCTACATGCTAGCTGTATGGCTAATTTAGGCTTTTTTTTTTTTTTTTTTTGGATATTTTAAAGTTTAGCTAATATTTTAACTACTAATTTAGCAAATAATTCAGCTACATGCTAGCTGTTCTGACTAATTTAATTTGTCTCATTTTTTAGGCTTTTTTTAAGTTTAGCTATTTTCCAGCTGTTTTAGCTAACCAAAATTTGTGTTTTTTTAGGCTAATTTTGTATGTAGCTAATATTTTCAGCTGGCTATCAGCTTCAGCGTTTTTAGCTATCAATTTCAGCTTCACAAATTCAGCTTCCAGCATTCACACTAGCATCATCACAGGTAATAGTGTACATCTAGTTCATAAATATGTTGAAAAGTTACACTTTTAAAGTTTTAAAAGTGTTGTTTTAGTGTTCTATAAATGTTGATCCTGTTGGATCTAATAAGGTTTTGGATTTTTGTGCGGTTGAGTTTGACACTCCCCTGATGATCCATTCAGGTAAATCACAGATTTTCACATCTTTTGATTTATTTTTCCGGTATATTCTTCCCATAAGAAGCCTTTGTTGGGATGTTTTAGATCAGATAAATGTTTTCAGATTTCCTTAAGCGTTTTCTCTTCACACAAACGTCTCCGCAGATCCCAGAAATCCGCGGCGACACTCGGCTTTCTCCTTGACTGAGCCGCTCCGGTCAAAGAGACGCTCTTGACCTTTTCCCGATAACTTCCCAGGAGCGCAGCAGCAAAGGGATTATCACGCTCCCATTGAATGTGTGCAGGATCCCTGCACCGTGAAGAGGAGCGACTTATCAGCATCCAGCAACAGCGCCTCGCCCTTGGTGAGACTTTGAACGGATTATGGGGTTAAAGGGGTAAACATTCATGACAAAGAGGCAGGAGGAAGGAATAAATCTGGTTTCCTTTCAGAAGACTTTTAGGAAACCAAACTTCATGGTTGGAGACGAGAGCTCGCTACAGCAGGAGGAGGGATTCTGGTTCCACACACCTTCATGAGCCCCCCACCCCCCAGAGGAGCCGCTGCTGCACAGCTCCACCAGCTTCCCTCATAAATCCGAGCTGTCCTCAGAAGGGAGGGATCCTCTTCATTCAGCAGAAGTGAACGTGGAGGGAAAGCGTGAACCCTCAACGCTGCAGTTAAACTTACGAGCTGTGAGGAGATAAATGTGGCGAGCAGACGGAGGAGCAACACCCCCGAGGTTCAGGAGGACGCAAGTCGCCACGTTTCAGAGGAATTATTAACCAGAGCAGGAACAGGTCTCTCCTGTTATCCAGAAATCTCTTTAAATGTCTTCAACATGAACTTTTGACATTTTCTGGGTTCTTTTATTCAACACTGTAAAAACAGGCCCAAAAGAAATAAGCAAATAAAATAAAACCGATCAAAAGAACCGAGACGAGCTGAGATGTTTCTCAAACTACAAGTTGAAAAATGTAAGATTTTTTATTGCAAGAAAGAAAATAAGACGTTTTTAGCCAACATTAAAACTAATAGTAGAAAACTGCAGCTAATGAATTCATAGATGTTGATTCCCAGTTTTAAAGACTCATTCTGATTCAAATTGTTGTTTTTTTGGTGATTTTAATCAATCAAAAAACGCGTTTTGAAAAAGATTGTATTTGTGACATAGAAAATACAGTGGGCGGGGCCACAAACGCCAAGCTCCGCCCCATTCTGATGCAGACAAATAGATCCATGAACGTCTTTGTTTTCCTCGTCTGAGCTCCAGAAACGATGTTGCTGCCATTTTTGTTGCACCGCAAATGTTAGCTTGTGAGGGGCTGTAAGCTAGTGGGAGAGTGTAAACAGATCAGCACATGGTTAGCGCGTGCCAACGGACCGTCAACAACTCAGAGGTGACTTTCTCAGGCCGCTCTGCACAAACTTTATCCTAGAAAACGACCAGTTTTTCTAGATTTTGGCTAAAAACGTCTTAATCATGAAAAGTTTTCTGGGAATGATTTAAAAACAGATCGTTAAATGACTTTCATCCGGTTTCTGTTTCTGTTTTTAACGTTTCAGAGCCGACGCCTTCACGTCCACCAAATATCAGTTTATGCTGATGATACGCTTCTTTACAGTTTACCTTTATAATTGTTCCTAATATGTTTTACCGCCCGACAGTCGACAGGAATCACTTTGATGGACTGTACCAAGTGATCATCCAGAGGCAGGAAATGTGGCGTTTCTGTACAAACGTTTATAAAAGGTCTGGAAATCCAAAAGTTTAAAGGTTTGGAAATGGGATCGCTAACATGGAAATGTTGGAAATCTTTTGTTTAAATGTTGTTGTTGTGTTTTTAATGGTTCGTTCTGATCCTGTCTGGGCGGGACTCCCTTCATGTCAACATTTCCTGGTTAAATAAAGTTTAGAAACATGCAGGTTTGTTGTTAGCTGCTGAGAAACGGGTCGCTGCTCTGAGAACTTTTGGACCTCCTCGAACCATCGGCTTCAGAAGACGTGACTTCATAGAACATTTTATGATCGTTAGCGTTAGCAAACCAAAAGGTAAAGACAAAAACTGTCCAGAATACAAAGACTGAACAGCTCATAAACGTGATTATTACCTGATGAAGGATGTCTGAAGCTGCGGTTCTGTTTGAGCCCGGTCCACTCTCCCACCAGCCCGTCCCCGTCCGCCCGCTAACAGACGTTCCCGCTCTTCAGAGCCGGGCCCGTCGGCCTCTCCGGACCTCCGGGAGGTTAACTCTCGGAGCGTTTAGAATCTGGACAGTATCAAAGCAGCGGAACCGCGGGCCGACCCGGGACCGACTCTACCCATCACTCTACGCAGGAATATTGCAGGTCAGAGGTGGGACCAAGTCACTGTTTTCCAAGTCACAAGTAAGTCTCAAGTCTTTGTCCTCAAGTCTGAGTCAAGGTCCCTATCAAAAGAAGTCCCAAGTCAAGTCACAAGACCAACAAGTCACAAAGAAGTCAAGTCTGAGTCAAGTCATGAGTTATGGGTATTAAAGTTTTTGTCGAGTCACGAGTTATCGATATTAAAGTCTGAGTCAAGTCACAAATTATGGATGTTGAAGTCTGAGTCAAGTCTCCTGTTAAAAGAAGTTAAGTCACAAGTCGAGTCACAAGACCAACAAGTCACTAGTCGAGTCAAGTCTTAGTCAAGTCACGTATTATGGATATTAAAGTTTTAGTCAAGTTATGAGTTATGGATGTTCAAGTCTGAGTCAAGTCAAGAGAAGTCAAGTCACAAGTAGAGTCACAAGACCAACAAGTCACTAGTCGAGTCAAGTCACGTGTTATGGATATTAAAGTCTCGGCCAAGTTACAAGTTATGGATGTTAAAGTCCGAGTTGAGTCACGAATTTTGGACATTAAAGTCTCAGTCAAGTCACAAGTTATGGATATTAAAGTCTGAGTCAAGTCCCCTGTCAAGTCACAAGTTAAGTCTCAAGTTATGTGCATTAAAGTCCGAGTCGAGTCGCGAGTTATAAATATTAAAGTATGAATCAAGTCACAAGTCAGAGCTTTGAACGTCCAAGTCGAGTCTGAAGTTGTCAAATTCAAGTCACGTGACTCGGGTCCCCACCTCTGGGTCGTGTGAACTGAGTTGGAACCATCAGGAACCATCAGGGCCCGGTCAGCTCTGCTGGTTGGGTGTGGTCCACCGCGAGTCCTCTGGTTTCCTGTTTCTCACCCCTGAAGCTTCAGCTCATCTCACGTCTCGCCGTTTCACTCGTTTTCAAGTCACTTTTCTGTCAGAAACGTTCAGCTTCCTTCCGCCTCTTTCAGCCCTGATGACCGGCTCTGCTCTCTGTTCATTTTGGTTTGAGGTTTTGCTGTGAATCATGTGGGAGGAGAGCAGAACAACCGAACCCGGCATTTTTCAGCCTGTGGAGATGGACCAGATCCCTGCAGCATCAGCGAATCTTTCAGGAGGTTTTCTAAAAAAAAATAAAAAAATAAAAAAGGCTTCAGGGTCTCAATGAGGACAAACTGGAAATAAAGATGATGATTCAAACAGCACGTTTTGTGTCTGACTCCTTTAGTTGGGTTTGATGACAGAAGAGAAAAGAACAATCTTAAAATCAGATTTTAACACATTTTAAAACTGATTTGACGACATTTTAAACCTGATTCAAACACATTTTAAATCTTTTTTTAAAGACATTTTAAGTGAATTTTAACATTTTTTTAAATCAATTTTAAATATTTAAAAAAAAATCACTTTTTAAAGTTGATTTAAATATTTTTACACTTAAACACAATACAAAATTGATTTCAACACTTTAAAGCAGATTTAAATACATTATTTAGTAGATTTAAACACATTTTAAAGTAGACTTCAACATTTTTAAGCCAACTGAAAAACATTTTAAAGAAGATGCTGCTGCCGCCCCGGTGGGGGGCTGGGCGTGGGGATGGCCGGGTTCTCTCTCCTTCTATACATTCCATCAACATTCACATAGCAAAACATAAACACTCACCTGAGCACAGGTGTCAGCTCACCTCGCACTAACAGAATGTGTGATGGAATGAAAGGCTTTATTTGTGTAGCTCTATGATTGTGTGTGAGCTGTAGTGGTATTGTGTTCATTTTTGACAATTTAAAGGTAAAGATTATTTTGCCAAAAGGTTGTGTTGGTAATGTGTGTGTAGACAGGCCGCCCATTCCAGATTGTTATTTAGACCTGGTTGTTATAGGATGTACTACTCTGTGTTACTTTTTGTTTCTTAACCCACTCTTTTATCTCCCCCTCCCCCCCCCCCCTTTGTTTCCGTCCGGTCCAACAAAAAAAAAAAAGAATGATAAACATAATTAAAATAAGTTTAGCATGAAATACAACAGGGGTTTATTAAGTATAAACCCTGTTGGGACAATAAATTGTTCCAACGCAAGAGGCTCTCAGCCCGTATCTGCTTGCTCTGTTGGACAGGACAGTTAAAAAAAAAAGGAAAAAATAAAATAAATTTAAAAAAAAATAAGAAGATTTAAACATTTTTAAGGCAGATTTAAACACAATATAAAATTGATTTTAAATTTTAAAGCAATTTAAACACATTTTAACGTTTATTTTAACATTTTTAAAGCATGTTTAAACTTTTAAAGTTGATTTGAACATTTTTAAGCTGATTGAAAACATTTAAAACCGTTTAAACATATATTAAAGCAGATTGAAACATACATAATATTGATTTTAATTTTAAAGTTTATTTTAAAATTTCAAGCAGATTGAAACACATTTCAGAGTTTATTTTAATATATTTAAAGCATATTTAAATAGATTTTAAGTAGATTTAAACACATTTTTAAGTAGCTTTAAACACATTTTAATGATGATTTTAACATTTTAAGCCGATTGAAAAACATTTAAAGTAGATTTAAAAATTTTTAAAACAGATTTAAACACAAAATAAAATTGATTTTAACATTTAAAGCAGATTTAAACACATTTTAGAGTTTATTTTAACATTTTTAAAGCATAATTAAACACATTTTAATGATGATTTAAACATGTTTAAGCCAATTGAAAGACATTTAAAGCAGATTTAAACACATTTTAAAGTTTATTTAAACATTTTTAATGCATATTTTAACACATTTTAAAGCAGATTTAAACACATTTTAAAGTTGATTTTAACATTTTTAAGCTGATTGAAAAACATTTTAAAGCAGATTTAAACATATTTTAAATCAGATATAAATATAAACACATTTGAAAGATTTTAACACATTTTAAATCAGATTTTGTTTTGTAAATGTTAGAAAAAATGACAAACTGGTTTTGCATTAAACTTTTTGTCACAAAAAATTCCCTAAAGCTCTAGAATACCTGAGATTTCCATGTATATGTGATATTATGGGATGAAATGAATGAATGAATGAATGAATGAATGGATGGGATGCTTTTAAGCAACTCAAACAAGTGAAGATCCTCTTTTTTAGATAACTGATCTATTATCTGTCAATTTTAGTCTCAAAATGTGTTTTTTTTTCAGCTTTAAGGATTTTTTTAAATCTCTGTTTTCAATAAACAGAAATATTTCTCAAATAATTCAATTGGATGTGTTGCCCTTGTCCTGCTTTACTGATGTTTTTAATGAATTTTAACAAAGCAAACAGCTTTTATCTTTGCAGGAAATGTTGCATTAAAATGAATATTAGACGTTTATTTACATCTTCTTTTATTTACATCGTGTTTAGCTGCTGTTTCTGTCCGTGTTGTTAGAAAGTTTAAAAAACTTCCAATCTGCTCATCTTCAACCACCATCTAGAATCTGCAGAAATATAAAGTTTTTCTTCTTTTTGAATTGATGCCGTCAACATTTTGACTGATTCTTTATTTTTTGTGCTGTAAGAACATGAAGGAACACGAGTCAAACACAAACTAATCATCTCCTGATGCAAAGATCTTCTCTGCTGTAATCCAGGTGGAGAAGAAGGAAGAATTCAAGTGTTTTGATGCTGAAGTGGAGCTGAATGGAGTAGGATCTTCACGGAGGTGACCAGAGGAAACAACCCCACCAGAATATGAGGTCATTCCAGTTCATCCTGTTCTTATCAGGTTTATTATCTGTAAACTTCCACAGAAATGAGGCGAACTTTGAGACACTTTGCTTGGGTTATCAGACTTCAACTTGTTCAAACTGAGATGAGATAAGAAATGATGATTCTCATGCTTAGAATACGAGCATGTGATGAGCGTATTGAGAAGAAGAACCGACACGGTCCTCTCTGCCAGATTTGCTTTCGTAACCAGTAACCGATTGTCCGTTCTGTGCTTGCAGCAGCTTGCTAGATTTATGTGGGTGATACTGCAAGGCATGCTGGGGCTGAAGCCAAGCAGCACAAAAGGCACGGAGAGCTGCCAGCTCGTCTGCATTTGTTCAGGAGTTCTGAGCGTTTGAAGTTCTGTAATGAAGCCTTTGGGCCGGCCGGGATCCGCTTCGACACAGCGGGTTACCGTTGGAGCCAGAACGCTCTCCAAACCGCTGCCGAGGATTCAGCTTCCTGGTTTTGATTTGGGGGTTTGTTCCTGTTGAGGAGAAAACAGGAGTTTGTTTGTGTTGTACCCAGAATCCTTCCAGATAGAATCACCAAGAGATTCAGATAAACTGTAAATCACATGATCATCCGCATAGAAATGATTCTCCGTCTGTTAGATAGTTCTAATGAGTGGATACGGACATCTGCAGGTGAAAACAGAGGGTGGGACACACAGGTAACCTGCAGGGAATATCAACCCGAAAGACAGAATGTTTATAGACATTTTTATCTATGGGCGTGCTGCGGGTGACAGGTCTACATACGCAGGCGTGTCGTACAGATTTTTTTGGACTCACCTCAAATCCTACAGACTGCACAGTTAGTGCTGTTCAGGTGATACGTGCACGCTCCTGACGTGCACTCTGACTGCTCTGTTCACACCAGGATCAGAAACGCATTTAAATGCATTTCAGTCTTTGGTCTCTAAAACGAGCGTCCATTGAGTTCAAGGTTAAACCAGTTGACCAATCAGGGACTCGGATCGGGTAGAGACGTATGGAGGCAAAAACTGAAACTGATGATCGGAGTTTGTGTCCGGCAGGAATTCACAGATCAGAATAGAGCTGTGAAGGATGAAACCCGGAGCAGGAGAGAGAGAGAGAGAGAGAGAGAGAGAGAGAGAGAGAGAGAGAGGAGAGAGGGGCGAGGGAGAGAGAGAGAGAGAGGAACCCTGGTGGCAGACAAGATGGCAGCTGAAAATCGTTCACTGGAAGTTTTATTGTACCTTATTACTTTAACTGTTTTGCTTATTTTGTTGTTTATTGATTTGATTTATACGTTCAGAACTTTGGTTGCTTCTGCTTTCATACGTGCTCTGCACATAATAAATTGATTGATTGAAAACCTGCAACGCTCTCTGACATACCGGAACACGTACCAACGTGAATCAGCTGATCTGCAGAGAAAAGCGGTTTTACGTCGGTAAGCAACATTTTAAAGCAGCTTTTCATTCATCTTGGACACATTACTGATATAAAGTGTTATGGATCTGCAGAAAGCTGCTTGTGACTGTAACAGAAGCAGCTGATCGATGCTGATCGCGTCAAACACTTGTGTCAGAGTCAAGTCTGTGGGTAAATATATATAGCCTTATTCATATTTCTATAATTTTGACAGAGAGTATTTTATGGAAAGCAAAATCTTTTGGGATTTTTTTTAAATATAAATTACATTCAAGTTAAGAAATTGTGTTTTTTTTACACTTAATTTATTTCTTGTATACTTTGACAGAATATGTACTTAAGGAGAGTACAAAACTTTAAATTATTTAGGATTTAAGTTGATTTATTTATTCTGGAATAATCATCCTGTCTGTTTTACTCATGGGGGGCCACTAATAACAATAAAATCAAAGGATCTGGGGGGCCGGATCCGGCCCGGGCCTTGAATTTGACACATGTGGTCTAAACAGTTTTACAGATCTGTTAAAATCTTTTAAAAATTAAAGAATGTTCCCTCTTTTGACCCATTTTAAACTCATCCTGAACACCAAACCATTAATTCACATTAAAAAGTTCAATAAAAGTTGCTACAACTCTGAAATGTTGTGGAGTTTCCACTTCCAGCTGTGGATCTTCCAGCTGCCATCTTGTCTGCCAGCAGCTCCTCTCTGGAGAATCTCCACATTTGCACCAAATCTCTTCTAACTGTCTGTATGTGCATCAGTCTGACGCAGCAGCAGCTCAGCGTCAACACTGTTTGGTAAAAACACATTTAAGCATCAGAGCGGCTGACAGACAACAGGTTACATTTACAAAATAAAGTCTCCTTTAATTAATGTCTGTACTGAGACATACGATCTATGAATACAGGAAGTGATGGAGAAGATGAGGTTCCACAGCGTGACCTTTGGTGACCTTTCTGTGAGGATTAGAGATCAACAAAAACTAAAAAAAGAACCAAACAAAACAGAGAAGAATCACAGTTTGGATTTTGCTGATTTATGATGGGCTACAAAATAAGAAAAGAACTCAAATCTAGAAAAACCAAACACTTCCTGTTTACATCACGTGACTAGAGAGTCTTAACGAGGTCAGAAACGTCCAGATCCTCCATCAGGATCCCCGCAGTCTCTCCTCAGGTTCAAATGTTCTACATCTTCAGACCTCTCCTCCTCAGGTCCTCCTTCGCCTCCCGGATCTGCTCCTGCAGCTCCTTCGCTGCCGCCTCGCAGTCGTTGAAGGTGGCGACCCGGTAACCCACCGCGGCCAGAGAGAAGCAGCCGAACGACACCAGCAGGTAGAGCGGCATGGGCCAGGCCACCTCCCGGTACGCGCGCGGGAGCTTCCAGTCCAGCAGGTCGAAGCTGACCAGAGCCCACAGGGTTCCGAGCAGCGCCGCCCCGAACAGCCACTGCATCAGTTTGGTCATGGTGATGAAGAAGTCCCGCCGCGGCGCTTACCGACCACCTGCGGGGGAAAGCGCGTCGTTATCGGACCGATAAACCGCCGAACGTCAGTGAAACCACGAAAACAACACGACAAGAATGATAAAAGTTGACATAAAGCGTCAAAATAATGTTTTAAACCGAGAAAACCGCGTGTTTACCTCCGGTAACGACACCTCAGCTCTGCGCGGAATAATGACGTAAACCCTGAAGCATGATGGGAAACGGAGTCAGAATTGTTTCTTTTCAATCTCCGCGCAGACTCGGTATTGAAAGGGGAAAAAACACATACATTTACTTTTTATACAGAAAAACTTTGTTAATACTGAAAGTATCGCATAAAAATTAGTTATATTTCATTGTATTTATTTATTTAAAAAAAATCTAACCAATAAATTGTTGCTTAAGTAATAAGTTTTATTTTTAAAGAGTTTGCCAAATGTTGCTGTATGATAAAATGTCTCACCATTTCTTCTTTTAAATTTTGAATTCTCAGTTCTTTTATTGAACACTTAAAATTTAAAAAAAGTTTTTATTCTTTTCTTTTGGCTGCTAACATTAATATCCTTTATTTATCTATCTTTGTGTACAAAATAACAGGTCAAATGTAATCATCCTGACATACATTAATACAATCCTGATTCAGGTTTTTTAGGAGTTTTTCCTTACAGAGAGGGAGAGTCTAAGGACAGGATATCCAGTTTATTTAGTTTGTTTTGTCTTTAACTGTTTGTCATGTTTCATGACTATTTTCTGCATCTGTAAAATTACCTGCATGAAGCCCAATGAGGCAAATTCTCTTTGTGATTTTGGGCTATAGAAATAAAATTGAATTGAATCACAGTATATACTATAACTGTTTTTGTTATGTAATGCTGTATTTTTGTGTATTCAGCACTTTTGTCCTCTGTTCTTCTTTTATTTAATTGTCTTATTTAACATTATTTTTACATAAGCTATTTTCATTTTGTTTTTATTTTATTTGTTTTGTTTATAATTTTTTGACCAATGTTCTTTTTTTATATCATTTTAAACTTCACATCAGTTGTTCTCCTTCTTTTTTTTTATTGCTCATCAGTTAACTTTAGCTGGTAAGATGAACAAACATAAAAATGTTCAAATTACCTCTTAAAGTGTTTTTTCTTCTCCAGGATTAAAGCTTAGACTCATTAAATGAATAAAATCTGTTTTTCCTCCACGGTTTGTCTGATGATTCTCAGCAGCAGTTCTCTCTCATCATTTGTTCTTTAATGAAGCTTCAGCCACACATTCGTCCTGAACTCTCGTTCAATCTCATCTGCCTAAATCAGCAAAGCCATTTGGAAAATTACACCTCATTAGCAGCGCTAAAAGCCATCATGAATGCTAATGTTGTTCTTTCCTAAGCAAAGAATGCAAAAGCCGTTTAAGCGGGGGCCACGCCGGGGTCATGGGGGGGGGTGCCCGGTGCCGGTGCTGCTGTACGGAGCAGGTGCAGAAGAACGGCGTCTGAACGGACATGAGAAGGATGGAAACTTCATGAAGCTGCAGAAGCACATCAACACAAAGGAGAAGTAAACATGGTTCTTCTGGGACGAATTTGGGTTATTTTTAGGACGGGGGGGGGGGGGGGTGTTGGTGCTGAGACTGTGGACTCTGATGGAGCCTGTAGCTGCCGTCACAGGAGGGGGCTAACACACAATACAATCCTCAGGATGGATGTTTGCTCTGGTTGATATTCAGAATGAAATCTTTAAAAAATCTGCCCAAACTATCAAAACTATCATGAATTTACAGTTTTTACATTTTTAGATTTGTGTTTTTTGTACTAATTTGCTTCTTCTTCTGCATTTTTTTGCGGCTCCAACCAAATGAAGTCAATTCGGGCGCCATGTTTTGACTTCACGGAGGCCGCCATGTTGGAGCCAGACGTCGTGGGTTCTCATTAGGCTTCATCCTTCACTCGTTTTCATCAACAATAAACACAAAACCAGAAACTGAAATTTTTAAACGGATGGACGAAACTCGTTCCTCCATTCAAATCCAATCCAACTTTATTTACAACACACTTTTCTTACAATAGGAACATTTTTAAATGTGAAAAAGCTAAAGCTAATAATAATAATAAAGTAACACTTTAGATGAGGTTCTGCAAAATACTCAATATAATGTTTACAAAGATAATTATTACATTTGTTAAGTTTGTCAGCACTTCATTAATATAGTTTTTGTAGACTCACTTAAGCTGTTAATGAATTCTTATTAAGTATGTTATGAAACCTTGTTAAGCTTCTCGTGCTTATAAATGTCTTAGTAACGCTCTAGTAACACATTAATAATGTTTATTAATGTGTTGGAATTTAATCATAAAGTGTTATGAATAAACAGTAAAACCCATGTGAGAATACCTTCAGCTCCAACATAATGAAGTCAATTCAGCGGCCATTTTCTGTGAGACACGGAGGCCGCCATGTTGGAGCCGTAAGCAGTTGTTTCTATGGCAACCACTCAGGGGTGAACCCGTTAGAAGGCCACGCCCCTGTCACTTCAACATAAAATCTGTCCAAAGTTTTGAAGGTTGGGACCAGCAGGCTCCGCCCACTTTTATTGAGTCATCTGATTGGTCAGTTTATGATTTGAATAACAATGCAGATGCAGCCAATGGGATTCTGGAGTTCCAAACAGGAAGTTGGGAACAGGCAGGAGGGGCCAGTCAGTCCAGCTCTCATATACAGTCAATGGAGACACCCCCACCCCCCCCCATCCCCACGCAAAACATAACAAACAAAACATGAATTTGATGTAAATTTAAATTTGATTTGGGAACCTGTCCACACCGGGCGGCTGTGGGGCAGCAGAACGGCGGTCGACCCCTGATGATGAGAGGGTTCAAATCCCGCCCATGTGTTGAAGTGTCCTTGGGCAAGACACTATTGCTGCAGACGCAGCAGCCTGAGAGCTGCAGGCTGGAGGAGAATGAGAGTCAGAAAAGAAGAAAAACGCTTTGAGACTCAAACAAACAGACGGAGAGGAGGAACACGAGGAAATAAAGGAACCGGGAGATGGGGGGCAGTTATTTATGATTAAAAAACTCAATGCCGAGAGCTGGATGTGTTTGTGTGTCCACTCCGGTTCTGGTTGACAAGACGAAACTGCACAGGAATGACGGCGGGCAGACCGGAACCACCGAGCTCAGTGGTCCAACGTGTCGGATCCAGACGTCCTCCACGTGCACAGCGGCCGACAAGCGCCACCGCGGTTCCTGCAACCCAAGAGACAAACTGGATCCACGTAAACACCGTCCTCGAGGAGTCGTGGAGAAACGATAAGAGGAAACGCCTTGAAGGCGGCGTGATGGCCTTCTCCGGCTCAGTTTGTCAACATCAGAGAGGTGAAAGGTCGCGATAAGAACCCGGGCCGCTTCAGACACAAACAGTCTGAGATTCACGTAAATAAAACGTTCAGCAACATCTCGTGTTGATGCTCAAAGAAAAAGAGAGAAAGTGTGGGAGAACAATGGAGCTCCAAAACAGGAAGTCTGAGTTTCCGGAGCTGCTGGGGTTCATGAGATGATCCGAGAACCAGAGAGAGAAGAGGAAAGTTTGAGTGTGTGGAAATGAGTTCATGTCTGGAAGGTTTAATGCTTTTAACCTTTAGAAGAAAGCTGCTGAGTTTTCTCAGCTTTAATCAGCAGCCAGCCTGAAAACAAACGGAAGCAATTTGTGGAATAAATGAATAATTCTTTCATTATAAAGAATAAAGAATTAAAGAATTAAAGTCTCACTGATCATGTTCTGATCTGTTATCAAAGTGTTCTGACTTTTCTTTACATTTATGATGTTTTACACCAAATTTAAAGGGAGCAACCCCACCCCCACTCCCCCTCTCTGTTGCTGAGAGCTCTCTGTTTACACGCTCTCCCACTAGCTTACAGCCCATCACACTCTCAATCTAACATTAGCCACGAAACAAAGAGGGAAAACGTTCATGGATCTACGTAGTCATCAGAAGGGGGCGGAGCAGGGAGCCGATGGTGGCTCCGCCCACCATATTTTCTACATCACAAATACAAGATTGATTATTGAAATGGTTCAATAAAAGATGTCCACAGAGGAACGTGTGACATCATTGTGTTCAGCATTTAGAAAAAAAAAAAAGTAATGAACATGAGGTTGAAATGGTTTTAGAGTCTGGGACATGGCGAAAGTCACTTTATTACAACTCAACTTTAAATTTGTTTTGTAAATTCTAAACTTTATTTCTTTTGCTGCAACTTTTGAGACCCGGTGGTTCACCTGCTGAAAGAAAAGTTCAAGAAATAATCAAAGATTAAAGATTGTTGGATAAAACCAAAATAAAATGATTTTTCAGTCGCAGGAAAACGATTAATTTTAACAATAAACTGAAGGAAAAACAGCAGAAATGCTTTAATAAGTTTAATGAACTGAGTTCTGATGCCGTTATTAGCAGCAAACACATTAAACTGAGTCCAAAAGATCCAATTATGTGAGAAAAGTTCCTTTAAAAGTTTATTTGTTCGTGTTTTTCACAGATGCAGATTTTTTTAATTGAATTTCTCTGATAACAAAACAGTAAATCTGTTCCGCTTTAGCTGGAATCCTCCTGGGATCTGTACATCCAGAAGTAGAAAGATGAAATCTGTGGATCTAATCGTTGACCCCCCCCACCCCCCACCCCACCCCCCCGACACAAACACAGCATTGAAGCTCTGCAGGATTCAGGAGGGTACACGTTCGCCTCTGTCCTCTCGGGGACGCGGTGAAATGGAAAAACGCATTCATCTTCTATTTGACCTCTATCCTGTTCAGGGTCGTGGGGGGCCGGAGCTTATCCCAGCTGCTGGGGGAGCAAAAGTTGGATATATCCCGGACCGGCCCCCGATAAATCTGAGGACCACACAGAGAGACAAATGTGGCTCCACAAATTCCCCAGAAGAAGGTGGAAGCTCCTCGCGGCGTGACCTCGAGTCCGGAGTCACGGCGGGAACGCTGGAGACCGCGGGAGGAATGCACAGATGCTGGGGGGGGGTGAACCCCGAGCGCTGACCCCCGCCTGCAGACCGGAGGGAGAAACACCTGAACCTTCACGGTTCTACTGGATGAGGTCAAACGTCCAGGCCCGGGGGCCGGATCTGGCCCTCCGGGGAATTCTATCCGGCCCTCCAGATCATTTGATTTTATTGTCATCAATGACCCGATGGTATCTTGTACTCATTTCTAACTCGTATAATTTTGAGAAAATATAAATTAATGGAGAATAAAATATGAAACGTCATTTAAAATTTAAGTTTATTCATATTTATGTTAAAAAGTTACAGTTTTTAAGTTGTAAAAATGGTCATTCTGCTATCTTTGTGGACTTTTTTGACATTTACTAAGATCTTTTAGGCTAATATTTTAGCTCCATGCTAGCAGTTTTGGCAAACCCAAGTTTTTTGTTTTGAGTCTTTTAGGCTAATTTAGCATTAAGCTAATATTTTAGCTTATATAAGCTAATATTTTAGCTTTCTATCAGCTTCAGTGATTTTAGTTATTAATTTCAGCAGCTTCCAGTATTCACACTAGCATGATCATAGGTAATGTTATTTATCTAGTTCATTATTATTTTAAAAAGTTACAGTTTTTAAGTTGTAAAAATTGTCATTCTGCTATGTTTGTGGACTATTTTGACATTTACTGAGATCTTTTAGGCTAATTTGGAGTTTAGCTAATATTTTAGCTCCATGCTAGCTGTTTTGGCTAACCCAAGTTTTTTGGTTTTGAGGTCTTTTAGGCTAATTTAGCATTAAGCTAATATTTTAGCTTTCTATCAGCTTCAGTGATTTTAGTTAACTTCAGCAGCTTCCAGCATTCACACTAGCATGATCTCAGGTAATGTTATTTATCTAGTTCATTATTATTTTAAAAAGTGACCGTTTTAAAGCTTTAATAATGAGAGTGTAACACGTGTTTATCCTGTCCGATCTCAGGTGTGTTTTGGATTTCGGCCTCCTGTGTGATGGAGTTTGACGCTCCTGCTGTAAGCTGAGTAAAAGGAGAACCCGGCGAGGCTCTTTGGCGCCCCGATCACAGACGGAGGACCGCCGCGCTCCGTGTTCATCAGCTGCGTAATCGCTGTGGGACACGAGTGCAGCTCAGGATCCACTTAACCCAGTCTCAGGCTGGAGCGGGTCAGAGCGAGGTCAAGTGTGACATCCACGGCCAGATGAGAGCGAGGCGCTCCCGAATAAGGAGACGCACCTGTTTCAGACCCCTCCCCCCTCCCCCCACAGATCACAGGAACTGTTTGTTCCAGCGACGCCTTGTTTTCTGTTTTCTGACCTTCACACGGCGTCGTTACTTATTATAATCACGGTTTATTCGACCCCCCCCCAAACCCAAACAAGCCTCTTGTCAGCGCAGAAAACCATTAGCAGCCCGTCGTCTGCTTCACGACCCCCCCCCCCCCCCCCCCCCCCCCCGACAGACGGCGTCCTCCAGCGTTACCGTTACTGTCAGCCGCTCTGATTGGCCCACGCCGGTGGAAGTCCCCTGCAGCGACGTCTGAGTCTGCAGAGATATTGATTGTAAATGTATTAATGTGGGTCAGCGCAGCTCTCACAGCAGGGGGCGGGGCTAAACGTCTAGACTACGACCACAAATTGATCAAAACTGGATGTAAACGAGGAGAAAGGCTGTCAGGAAGAACAGAGTCACGGAGACGGGGATGAAAGCGAGGAAACGGAGGAGAAACGGCGTCTGCTGATCAGGAACATGACCTTTGACCCCACGCTGGAGCATCATGGTGCTCAGACAGATCCATGTCCTCATTTGTTCATTTAATTTTTCTTTTCTTCTTATTTGCTCTTCTCTAGGCTGGCTGTGACTCCGCCCACTCAGAGACATATTTGGCGTTTTGGCTCCGGGCCGATGACGGGATGAACTCAGACCGTATATGACTGTATATATGTATGGTGGTTGGAGGTCAGACCATAGACGTATATATATGAACTGGACAAATGCATGACCTCCAGCCGGAGCCTTCGCCGTCACTTCCTGAAACGTTTACCGCCATTTTGCACCCCGTCCACAGAGATTAGACAGAGGAACTGCTGTCACCGATCTGATTGGTCCGTTTATAACCTGAATACCTGCTGATAAAGAAAAGATGTCTTTAAACGTGTTAAGAAGAAAACATCAGAGCAAGAATGGAGATTCTGATAAATAAAATGATGGAGAAATAACTCTCTCTCTCTCTCTCAATGTGAGTCTGCAGGACTTTGGTCTTCCTGGAACCAGAGGGTGGAGTGGTCCATCTTTATACAGTCTATGGGCCAGACCATCCAAACAGCATCAGGATGGAGGAGGGCTGACAAAGCTTCTAGAAAGCTGAGAACGTTTATGGTCGGTAGACTTATGAGCTGTTGGTTCAAATATTGATAAATGTTAGATTTACTATCATCATTATCTACATCAGCTCCGGGGTTCTGCTCTCTAATCTCATTTACTTCACATCTCCTCTTTCTGTGTTTCTGTTTGGTGCAGTGTGATTCAGGTGTTGTTCCTTTTTTTCACCCCCCTCTGGGGGAGCGGGAGGGAATTCAGGTTCCAGGTGGATCATCTGCGCTCCTGTTCTTGGCCGTGGACCACGCCTCTGGCTCGTATTGCTCACTGACCACGCCCCCACCTGTCCACCAGTCCTTTTCAAATACGTAGTTTTAAAGTTAGATACGATCTTTAACCCTAGAACACTTTCGCTTTAAAAAGCTACATCATCACTTTTGGCTGGTAATTTTTATATAAAATACCCAATCAAAAGTATTTCTAATAGAAAGATCAATATGTGACGATACATGATACATTAAAGTAGTTTTCTTTTATTTCAAACTGTTCTTTATTCAACAAGGTGGGGAAAAAAACATAGGAAGATTGAAAATGACTGAAAATTTAGAATTTGAGAAGAAAACATTTCTAAAAAAATAAATAATGATACTGAACACTTTCCTGGGACATGTGAGACTTTACCCAAGGACCCATGACACTAAGAAAATGCAACATTTAAAATAATGTAAATACTTTTGTCCGGGTGAAAATGACCCGGCGAGGGTTACCAGCTCTTTAAAACCCCTTCTTTAAGACAGGAGAAACGCTTTTCTTCATCCGGCTCTGAAGTTTATACCTAAAAGTAAATAAATTTTTGTTTCGGCCCGACATTTTGGAAGTTATAAAACCATCTTGTTATATGTTTTCTGAGTTCTGGCAGCTACGTGCTAACATAGCCAACCGGCGACTATTGATGACATCATCAAATGGGACTGATGTTTACATTTAAAGACACTATTTATTGATATTTGGATGGTTAAATGTAGAGGTGGTGAGAAACCAGAGAGGAAGAATTCAGCCTCTGTTTCTGTAAATGATGTTTTGTTAATAAAGTTTTGGGACTTTCTCTTGTCTTTGGGGTTTTCTCTCTGAATCTGGGTTCTGGTTCTGACCTGCTGACCGGAGATTTAACTCGATGCTGCAGCTGAATCCTGTCCGGTTCTGTGATGCAATTGGACCTCAGTTTTACACATTTTCCTTCCGTGGCTTCAGTTTGTTGAAGTTGGTTTACAGATCCGGTTCGGAGCAGAAGTCTAAAGCAGATCAGAACCAGAACCACACAGTCTCGGTAGAGTCAGTCAAACATCTGGAGTCCTGCGTCCACACGGATGCTCCCCAACCGTTTCTGCAGGCTGGTCACATGACCCCACACATGGAACCAGAACCCCCCCCCTTCACTCTGAAACCACGTCGGGGGTCCAACCCCCTCACAGACCCCCCCCTGTTCCGTGTCCTGACATGAACCGTGGGGGGGCTCTCCCGCCTAAAGCCTGGGCTGATCTGCTCTGCATGATGGACGTTTTATAAATGACATCTCTGTTTTGGAACCAAGAAGCCATTCTCTGACTGGCAGCGCATTTATGTTGATGCTTAAAGTCACGGATTGGAGGATTATGGATTTTGGGATGGGTGGTGGGTAATGCCGTGAAAGCTGATTGTGGGAGCCTGCAGCAGCCGCGGCTGTCTGTCTGTCAGGCCTCATAAATAATGCTGGTTAGGTCAGATTCACCGTCTCTGCTGCTGCCGCTCTGTTTGGACGGCTTGACCTCACGGAAACATGACCGCCGGGCCGGGGCGGGCCCCCTCGGCTGCCCTTTGGGCACCTGCTCACCTTTCACCCCTCGCTGGGGAGCATCTGGACGGTGAAGACAGATGGAGGCGGCCCGGGTGGGCGAGTGGGTCTGAACTGACCCGAGTTCTGTCAAAGACCTGTTGTGCAGATCGAAAGTTCTCAAATCTTCTGTCCAGGACACGCCGGTGGGACGCGTGCACGCCGGCGGGACGCGTGCACAGCTGGTCTTGTCAGACCTGTGTGGTTTACAGATCCCTCGCCGACTCGCCTTTCGCTTCTCAGAGACGAGGAATTTCACCTCTATGAGGAACTCGGAGGTCCGACTCGGCGCCGACGACCCGCTGACTCCTCACCCTGAGTGGACGTGGCACCCCGCGCATGAGTCCCGGCAGTCGTGCACCGCCTCACACCTGCATCTCATAACATTCCGACGCTCAGTTTGGTGACTCTCAAGCATCAGTCAGACCGGACGGGTCGACCTGGACAGGTTTTGGGTTGTTCCGGCCCGTGGAGGGTCGTAGAGGAGCGCAGGTGTTCTCTGAAGGCCCCGTACGACCACCTTAAGGGAGGTCATGAAAATGGAACGTACCATTATGGTGTGTTCGTCAGCGTATGGTGAAGTGTTCATAAGGATGGTGGAAGGTAGACACTTTTGTGCAGGTGATGATGTCATACGGCGTCCTAATGCCACTCTCATCCACTGTGTGACGAGGAAAAGCTCAGTTTGATCATCCATGTTCCAAATTCTCATGTTCATGTGTTGCTGTACAAGAAAAATCAAAAAATCAGTTGAACTTTGACCAATCAGAGACTTCGAATAGTTCGTGTTGTATGGACATGAAATACATGATGTCATTTAAGTTATGATCGATCAGAAAGTCAGGATTGACATTAAATGTAAACATATGTGTTTAAAAACACACGAGAAGAAAAGCGTTCCTCCTCTACAGCACAGAGGGACACGGAACCCACACGCCACATCTGTCAAAGTCACGGCCCGGGGGCCGGATCCGGCCCCCAGATAACTCTATTAGGCCCTCCAGATCATTTTGTTTTAATGTTATTAATGACAAATTTTGACAAAATATATTTTTATGGAGAGTAAAATATTGAAAGTTATTTAAGTTTTAAGTTGATTTATTCTGGAATAATATTCCTGCATTTTTATTATTCATAATTATGTTAAAAAATTACAGTTTTAAAGCTTTAAAAATTAGCATTCTGCTAGTTTTTAGGACTATTTGGTATTTACTAAGATTTTTTTAGGCTATCTTGGAGTTTAGCTAATATTTCAACTACATGCTAGCTGTTTTTGCTAACCTAAGTTCTTTGTTTTTAGATTTTTAGACTATTTTGGCATTTAGCTAATATTTGTGCTGAGTATCAACTATAGCATTGTTAGCTATCAGCTTTAGCGGTTTCCGCTATTAGCTTCAGCATTTTTTGCTATTAGCTTCAATGTTTTTAGCTATTAGCTTCAGCGTTTTTAGCTAATAGCTTCAGTGTTTTTAGCTAATAGCTTCAGCGTTTTTACCTATCAGCTTTAGTATTTTCAGCTATCGTCACTAGCATCTTCAGTGGTCTAATTCAGTTTACAGCATTCACACTAGCATAATCACAGGTAATGCTATATATCTAGTCCATAATTGTGTTAAAAAGTTATGGTTTTAAAGTTTTAAAATGTATTTTTAGAGTGTTCTACAAATATTTAATCTGTTTGCCCCGCCTCCTGAGGTGTGTTTTGGATTTTGGCCCCTTGTGAGATTGAGTCTGACACTCGCTTCTTTGGACACTCCCATCACTTCAAATGCCTCAACGATTGGAGGGTTAAGGAACGATTTTGGATTCTGCTCAAGTCTTTCATACATCATAATAAAACTGTGATGGAAAACGTCTGGAGGGAGATTCAACAGATCTGCTTCTTCAAACCTTCACACCTTCTAACCGTAGGTACAGGTGATGGTATCGGGTGACAACAGTCAAAGTAAGAACGGCGACACATACCTGCTGTGAACGTTGGAAGCTCTACTGAATGAGAGAGCTGTGATCTAATCTGAATGAAGAAACTATAACGTTCAGTTTGTCAGCTCCAGTCTGAAAACCTGAAAACATAACTCAGAGTTGTGTGATGGCTTTGCTGAAATATCATTATAGACAGGAAAGCAGCTGCTCACCAGGAAAGTATTAATGGCTGCAGCTGTAAATCACCTCAGAACCACCATGACCCGAACAGAACGCCGTCACCATAAATATCCTGCAGTCAGCGGTTCTGTCGGGCCTCTGGGACCACATAAAAGGTTCTGCTTGAATGTGTGCAGGTGGATTCAGGGACGACAGAACCAGAACCAAAGTGGATCAGACTGGAACAGCTTCAAACGGCGAGGACGGACGTTTGAGAACGCCACGGTGACTCTGATGAGTCCCGGTCTTCACTCTCAGACAGACGTCTGTCGGACACGCCGGGCTCGGAGGCGGTCTCTGCTCTGATTGGACGAACCGTCCTTTCAAACCCATTCAGCGGTTTGACCTCTTTCAGTTTAAAGACTCTGATTGGGAACATCCAGCCCTAAATCTGATGGACACCTTCAACACGGACATTCACAGAAATCTGAGAGGAGCACGATATGACGGGGAGGCGGGGCCTGACAGGGTGAAGGAGGGCGTGGCAGCCGTCAACTCATCTGCTGTGTCAGCGGTTTATTAATGTCATATCTAAAACAAGAAAAAAGAAGAGGAAGAACAAATAAGAAACATTAAGTACAATCAAAATAATACGTTAACACAACAGGACGGCGTTTTGTAGGAGATAAAGACAACTCCAGACTATGATAGTTCAGACTAAACAGCCATTTCCTGACCATCATTATCACAGTTCTCTGAGTCAGTGAATGCACCAGGACTGATTTTGATTGGTCCTTCATGTTAGCCCCGCCCCCACACGCCACAGCCGGCCAAAAGTTTTGAAACTGAAATTTTCCGATTCAAAAAGAAACAAAATGATCAGAATACACAGTCTGTGAGTCTGTTTGGTTCTTTTCTTCATTCTTGTGTTTTTCCTGTCCAGGTTGGCTGTGGCTTCTCCTGGTAGGCTCCGCCCCCTCCCTGTTGGCTCTCCATGGATTGGCCACAGCTGCCTGCACTTTAGTATTGAAGTGGTTTTCAGTGTCGCCGTGTAGCTTTGGTTCTCTGCACTGTTCTGTTGTTTTTGGGGATTCTTGTTCCTTCACTCTGACGTTTTATCTCGTCCTGCATCGGGTCATCCTGACACCCCCACGAGGAAAGTTAGGAAATGGAAATTTTGAGTTTAAACCTAAAAACATTTGAAGCAGAAAACAATTAAGTTTATTTTAGAACAGAAAAAGTTTTGGAAATGTTACTTTTTTTGCCAAACATTGAGATTTTGTTTTATTTGGGTTTCAAATATTGGCGCCAATTTAGCTCCATAAAGTCAGAAGTGATGCCGGATCAGACGGGTTCTGTGTCAGCTGACACGGAGGACGTCAGAACCGGCTTAAGAAAAAGAAAAATTTGTAAAGAAAAATGATGGAAAATCAAAATCAAACTTTATTCATAAAACACTTTTCATACAACAGTTACACAACACTGCTTCACGCCCCTCCCCCACACAAGCATGCGAAAAAAACGCTTTTTTTCAAAATGGCTGCTTTTCTTTTGGTTTATCTCCATAGCAACCATGTAATGTTTTGGTCGCCTGAGTGTGCCGAACAGATCGACGTCATTTTTAGAAGAATCTGCAAAAGTACGTTTCTGGATTTCCTTAGCAACAGAAGTTTTTTCAGAGCCACGCCCATCCTCCTCGTGTATTCATAATGAATGTTATATTTTTTTGTTCCGCAGGAGCCAAAAACTCATGCATTAAGTAAAAAACACGAGAACGCCACTTTAGAGAGCTCGCCACGCTAACGCCGTTTAGAATCACTTGGACTGACATGTTTTAGCTTCCCAATGATGCTGGAGGAGTTAAGAGCCGATGAGCATTTGTGAAGATCACTTGAACAAACATTCTTTTATTTATATATTGTGCAAAAATGTGAAAATAAAGAAATTTCCCAATTTGACAGAAAATGACCCTAAAGCTGCAGATCCTGCAGACGCCTCACAGAATCGGGTTTGAGGCGGGGTCAAAGCGTTGCCCCATAAAGCTGGTCCTGTGGTACGGGCCCTGGATGTCGAGGATGAGATCTTCTGTGTTTCTATTTCTGTCGACTGGATGGAAACATTAAACAGAAGATCTCCTGTCGATGTCATGAAACGACAGAAGAAGAAAAACATCTGAACAACAACCGTCTTTAGTTGGTTTTGTTGATACAATTCTGCACTTTTTCAGCTCCCATCACTGAACTGCAGGATAGTTTCAGTCTCTCTGTCAGTTTAATCCTATAGATCAGAGCTTCCTTCATTTGATCCAAACGCTGCATAAACAGATAGAAGATTCGGAGGATTGGAGTTGAATGATGTGGCGGCGCCGGCTCAGGGTTCCAGGCTGGGGCCATCTGGGCCGCGCAGCATTACTGTCACCCCTCATTTATTCTAGCCGGGAGGACGGCCCCACTGAGCCCCACAAATCCTCTTATCCAACATTTAGCTGATTGATTTTTTCCATTTCCACCTGCATTCAGACCATCAATGCAGGAAGATGTCTGTTATTAATGGCCTCCAGCTTCTGGACGGAGCGTGAATGTTTCAGGAACATGATTGGATTTGGAGCCGGAGCGAACGCCGGATGGACTGAAGGATGTGGCGGCGACTCCGTGTTGTCAGCAGACGGAGCGCCTCACCTGGAGACGTCTTCTGTTGGTCATCACCTGAAGGGAAGATTTATCCTCCTGAAAGTTTCATTTGAGGCTGTGAAGGGTCAGACCGCCATACGCCGCCGTCCGCCGCCATCCGGTCCACGATGGAGCGCAGAAGCTGCTCTCTGAACATGTGGTTTGTGTTTCTGAAGACAGTCGGGTTAGCAGATTCCAGCAGCTGGCGTTCAGACCCCCCCCCCTTCGTTTGGGATGAAATAAATGATGGCGGCGGTGATTACACGTGGGTAATTCCTGCGAGGTCTTTATAAGAACGCCACGCTGTGAGCCTAATGCTCCAGAGGGATTACGGGGACCAGTGCATGTGGTGTTGTGGCTGCATACCTCCAGTCAGACTAAACCCAATCTGTTACAGATTTGGGTTAAAGAAAAAGAGGTGCAGCGAGCGGGGGAGGGGGGCAGCGGCGCCGTTTTCATGCTTGACAGTGCATTCTAATGCGAGTGTCAAAGTGGATCCTGCAGGAGCAAAACAGAAGGAACATTTATTAAACTCTGCATTTTTAAAACTGTAAGTTTTTAGCATAATTATGATCTAGATATAAAGCATAATGCTGGTGTGAATGCTGGAAGCTGAACTTGACCTGAAATGATAGTTAAAAACGCTGAAGCTGAAAGTGATAACCAGCAAAAATATTCGCTGAAAGGCAAATTATCCTAAAAAACAAAAAAATAAACAAAACGTAGGTTAGTCTAAACAGCTAGAATATGGGGTGCCGTAAATCTAAATATATAAATCTTAACTATATATTTAATTTAAATCTAAATATTTAAATCCTAACTATATATTTAGCTGCAACACTCATATATTTAGTTTGAAAAAATAAATATTTAGGTTAGATTTAAATATTTAATGAGCAAACTAAATATTTAATTGCAAAACTTAAATATTTAGTTTGTAGGCTAAATATTTAGCTTAAAATTAAATATTTAGTTTGTTAACTAAATATTTAGTTATTAAATGTAACATTTATAAATATATTAATTTAAATGGTGAGAATATGCATTTGAAAAACAAAACCTGTTTTTTTTCTCCTAAAACACGCTAAATATCTGAAAACATTGATGTATAAATTTAACATCTCTGATTGACAAACGGCACCCCATACTAGCATGTTGCTGAAAATAGCTAAACTTCGAAACGTCCTAAAAAACTGAAAGAAAGCCTAAACTGGCCAAAACTGCTAGCATGTAGCTAAAATATTAGCTAAATTCTCAAATAGCCTAAAAAAAACGTAGTAAATGCCAAATTAGTCCAAAATTTAGCAGAATGAAAACTGCAAAACTGTAATTTTTTAACATAATTCTCAATATAAAATACAAGAATATTATTCCAGAATAAATCAACTTAAACCTTAAATAACTTTTAATATTTTACTCTCTATAAAAACTTATCTCGTCAAAATTATACAAGTTAGAAAAAAACACAAGATAACATCGGGTCATTAATGACAATAAAATCAAATGATCTGGAGGGCCGGATCCGGCCCCCGGGCCTGGACGTTGACAGTATATCATGGGGGATCAGCGCTCCTGTTGGAGGCAGTATTTTCATCTGTATGCAGCGAACCCAAATCCCAACGCCGTCTCCTCTCCAATGTGGACCCAGTCAGTCTCACGTGTGGATCTGCAGATGAGGCTGTTGAAGGTAAAATGATTTACATGAGGAACTCCAACCGCCGTCACACGGGAGCGGCGTGCATCAGAAGCAGATGGTCGTCTGACTCCGTCTCACACTGGAGGAGTTTAGACCATCTTCTTGATAATCCTCTCAATAGGGGCGTGGCCGTTCCAACAAGCTCACCCCTGATTGGTAAGAGTGGTTCCCATAGAAACAATGAGTCCACCTGACTTGGACCAATCACAGCTTACTGACAACATCTGGCTCCAACATGGCGGCGTCTGAATCCTAAATAACAGTAACTATATTTTTATTTAATGAAAAGCGACTGAATGGACCTTATCTTGTTGGAGGTAAATCATTTCTATGGATGATGTCAGACTCAGTCGGTGTAAAATCAAGAGTTCAAACTGATTCTGAAGAGAAAATCTGGAGAAAGAACCACAGAAATCAACAAGTTCAAATCTATTTTACTATGAAACGACTCAAACAGACCAGACGATGAAAATGAGGTCAGATGATATTCAGAGTTGAATCGGAGCCTCGTTCTGCCAGAACCATCCTCTACATCCACCTCTGGGATTCGATCCGGCGCTCCGAATCCTCTCCACCTTCCTGTCTGGGACGGTCCCGCTCTCACCGGTCACCGGCGTTCCCATCAGGACCGGGTTTCCTCAGAAACGACCCCTCACCCGGACCATCAGCTGCACCACGTCCAGCAGTTGGTCTGATTCCAGGTGTCGGCGGGTCAGGTGTTCAACCAGCAGAAGGGGAAGGATGGGGGCTCATCAGACGCCTTTTGAGGGTTTACTTTTTAAATGAAAGACTAGATAGACCAGATAAAGCTAAGAGGACCATATGGAGTAAAAGTGACACAAAATGTGGAACCAGGTCCCTGTGGTCACCCATGTTTGCCCTCATTGGCTAAAATGGGGATTCAGTGGGAGGGCTCTAAGCTAGCCAGCCTCCTGGCTGAAAGTGTATCAAGCTAGCGTATGAGCTAGCGAACTCTGTTGCATTGAGCTAGCAAACCCCTCTGTGTTAAGCTAGTGAGACGCATCGTATCAAGCTAGCTGCGTCGGTGTCCCAAACTAGCTAACTCTGCTGTATCAAGCTAGCTAACTCTGCTGTCCACCAGGCGGCTGGTCACCATGGCGAGCCAACCCACCGAGTATCAACTTAAGCCGATGAGGGCAAACATAACCATTTATTTTATTGATTAAATCTTTGATAATTTCACAATAAACAGTCATTCCTGCTCTGCAGCTGATCTACAGCATAGAAACATCTGAAATGTACCAGATATAGAGTCATTGTTCTTCCTGCTGAGCTGAAACAGATTCCTTCATACAAATGAAAACAGGAACATAAAGAACAAACCATCTGTATCAGTTTCTCCTTTTCCTCTGCGTTCGTTCATTTCTTATGTAATTCTCAGAGGAACAAAGAGGATTCAGTAAAACGTTTGTTGAGGGTGTGAATTTAAATAAATACTGAATTTACTAAAGTTTCTTAATGAATCCAAACATCCTTCTGCTGAAACAGTGAAGAAGACAGAAATCCTTTGTCTTGTCCTCTGCTGCCCCCTGGTGGTGACAAACCGCAGGAGCAACAGAACAGACCAGAAGCTCCAGCTGCTTTCAGTTAGAATTTATTCCGTTTCTTTTCATTTATTTCACTTCTGCAAACATGGTGTCACCAGGTGAGTTTACCTGCTACTTTCTAAGAACGGCGCGTTAACTTACAGTTCAGCAAAGCTCGTAAAGGAAAAAATCAAACGTTTCTCTGTCGGCGCTCACTCTGGGAATGAAACACAAACATCAGACTCTTGTATTAAACAGCAAACAGGACAGTGGAAACTATCATCGAGGTGTCATTAATGCTCGCCGTGCCTCATCTCCACATTTAACACTTGGACGTCCCAAAAACGACAGTTTTAGATCAATAACTTCAGATGAAATCATGATGTCTGTATATGCGGTCAGATCAGGATCAGTTTAAAGTGAACCAGAAAACACATGGAAAACTAAACTAAACATTGTAACGGAAAAAATACACATTTGAAAACAAGACGCAGCTTAAAAAAATGAGAATATAAAAAATGTTTAAAAGATTTGAGAAAAAAACTGAAAACTTCAAGTAAATATTGAAAATTTAAAGAAAAAAATGAAAAAAACTTGAAAAAAACCTAAAAACTTTAAATCTTGAAAATGTAAAGAAAAAGTGAAAAATCTTAAAAAAACTAAAAACTTTAAATAAATCTTGAAAATTTAAAGAAAAAACTTGAAAAAAAACCTAAAAATTTTAAATAAATCTTGAAAATGTTAAGAAAAAATGAAAAAAACTTGAAAAAAACCCCAAAAAATTTTAAATAAATCTTGAAAATTTAAAGAAAAAATGAAAAAACTTGAAAAAACCTAAAAACTTTAAATAAATCTTGAAAATTTAAAGAAAAAAATGAAAAAACTTGAAAAAAAACCTAAAAACTTTAAATAAATCTTGAAAATTTAAAGAAAAAATGAAAAAACTTGAAAAAAAAACCCCAAAAAACTTGAAATAAATCTTGAAAATTAAAAAAAAAAATTTAAAACATGAATATAATAACTAAACATAAAATTGACCAATTAAAGAACAATGTATCCATTAATACCAGCTCCTGTTTTGAATTTTCAACATTTTTTTTTGCTAACTTTCACTGTCAGTCCTCAGTTTACAGTTTCTGTTCTGATTTTTGAGTTCTTGCTGATCCTTATTTTCATGGGGGCGTGGCTTTGAGCTCATTGGCCACTGGGATCTGGACAGCAGCGAAAACTCGAAAATCAGAATTGAACCTGTAAAGTGAGGACAGACAGTGAAGATTCAGAAAAAAAGTTGAAAACAGCAGCTGTTATTAATGCATAAATTAATTTTCTATCGGTTATTTTTACCTTTTATGTTTTTTATTTTATTCACATTTATTTTTCTAGATCTATTTCACGTCAAATGTTCACATTTTTTCAGTTACAATGTCTGTTTTCCATCAGTTTTTTCGTTCACCTGATTTTCTGAATGTCAAACATGAGGAACAGGAAGTGGGCGGAGCCTACGTACATCAGCTTTATAAATCTATGCAGCATTAGGCCGACTAACGGTGCAAGCGTAAAGATAAACGGAGCTGGACTCCCCAGACTCTCTAAGCAATAGATCTGCGTGTAACAAAAAGTAAGAAACATAATTACATTGCATATTTGTTGCTATAGAAACGTCTTATCCATGAAAATCAATTAGAAAATGAAATCCTTCTGCAGCTCGCCGCCTCAGTTGCTGTGGTTGGACGCGCGGGGCTGGATGGTCACCCGTCTGACCGGAGTCTGGTCCGCGTTCCGGTTGGCCACCAGCTCCTGCAGCTGCAGAGCGCCGCCGCCGATGAAGCAGAACGCCGGGCAGACGGGGCCGGAGCAGTCCACGTGCCCCTCCCACAGCGGCCGCAGCGAGTGGGCGTCGTGGAAGGTCACGCGCCCCTTCTCGAAGTCCAGGCACACGCCGAGCCGCGGCGGCAGGGGGTACGTCACGCCTTTGGGCGGGGAGGGGCCGTTGCCCGTGGGGTCCCGGGGGCCGTTGCCGTGGTTACCGTGGGGGTGGTAGCTGTGCTGAGGCAGGTAGATTTTGCCCATCCCCATCGTGAGGAAGCAGAACGGCGGCGCCGAGTCCAACGCGTCCTCCGCGCCGCTGTCGTGGCCGCTGTCTGGGTCGTAGCTGAGGCCGAAAACATGTTCCAGGTCAAAGGTCAACAGGCGTCAACACCAAAAGAGACACACGGGTCGAGTTCTCACCAACAACAACCGTAGTGTTGTTATTAGGAGGAATTCTTATAAACTGTGTATTAAAATGACAAAAATGTTTAAAAAAATGTTCCTTTCAAAATAAAAGTCACCTTAATAATATTAGACATTCCACCTTATAATCTGCTGAACTTTAAGTTGTGATCACAGATCTATTCTGATTATCTGTGGATCAAAAATCTGTTTAAAAATGTTTGACTTTGTTAACAACAAAAAACGCCCCGTTTGATGGACTCCCAAAGCATTATGGGTACTGTAGTCATGAGCCTGGTGGATTGATATTCCTGTAGGCTTCAAGTTGTTCATGGATGAGTTGAATTAAGTTCGACTTATTGAACTGTTTGTTTAAAGTGTAGTTAGTCCAAAATCTAAATTACTTTTTAAAATTAAAACATTTTATTTTTCTTCAGCCAGAGAGTCACAGAGGCGGGGTCAAAGAGCCATAGAGGCGGAGTCAAAGAGTGAGTCGTAAAGACTGTGTCTTTATGAAGCTTTCAGCTTCTTTATAAATAAAAAAAGAGTAAAATTTAATGTATTTGTGATTTTAAATGTATGAAATATTCATTTAGATTCTTGTATAGATCTACTATAGTAACAAATCCATAGATTAAAGACATTTTTAATATAAATATCTTTATTTTCCTTGTTTTCTAGGATCTGAACTCACCGTGGACTCGCCATGTCCTGTGGAAGGTGAAACCATTCCTGCAGTTTGGACTCCAGACCAACTCCCACCTGATCCAGAAAACACATCAAAGTTTCAGGTTGATCTTCAGATCACATTCTAAAAATAAACTCTCTCTTAAAGTTATAAGTAAGGTTATTTTAGCTCTAGAAGAGTCATGTTTGCATTTGATTCTTTCCAGCGTTTTCAGGATTCATCTATGAACAGCAAAATAACACAAATGAAGGATTAAAATGAGATTTTATTCTAGATTTATCAATAAATCTGAAGAAAGACAAACATTTATTGTATGTCTAACAAAAAAAACATCATCTGGGGGCGGAGCCTGAGGCAGAAACATGCACTTCATGTGCTTTAGTTAGAATACTATCTCCATTATTGATTAAAAAAAAAGAAAAGTAACTTTTGATATTAAACTGAATTGATTGTGCAAGTTTAAGAAAGGAAAACAAGTTTTAGCGACTGGAAATGTTCCAGGAATCTTAAAAAGAAAATGAACAACAAAAGGTCATTATTCATGTTGAGATTTAAAAGCAGTTTAAGAGCTTTTAAAGTTTACAGTACCGTTTCTTTTTTTTAATCAAATCTCATCAAATCAAAGTAGATCACAGATTTTGACTTAAACAAAGAAAAAAAATTGGCTGTTTTAGCATCCATGTAATTACTGTCTTTGCCACTAGAGGGCGACAAACGTTTCCACTGCAGCACGTGTCAAAGTCAAGGCCTGACATAAAATATATTTTTATGGAGAGTAAAATATGAAAGTTATTTAAGGTTTAAGTTGATTTATTCTGGAATAATATTCCTGCATTTTTATTATTCATGTTTATGTTAAACAGTTATGGTTTCTGTTAGTTTTTTGGACTATTTTGGTATTTACTAAGATTTTTTAGGCTATTTTGGAGTTTGGTAAATATGTCAGCTCAGGGGAGACAGAATATATATAGAATATATGTATATATGTAGCTATAAAATGCATAAATTAAATGAGATGAATAAACTTTTTAAAATAAAAATCAATTGTTACTTTTTTAGACGTTTTTTCTATGATTACCTTTTTTGAGAAGGCTTACAGCATTCATTGGTAAAAAAGCAGCAAATGCACAAGTTTCCTGTTCAAATTCTCCAGACAGTGCTCGGTGACGCAGCTGTAGCTCCGCCTCCACGGCGCCGCACACTGACGTATGCCTGTATTGTTTCGGGTTTTCCATCATCTTAAAACAAGTTTCATTTTAAAATAACCTGATTTACTAATCTCTTGTCATCTGTCGGATTACATTAGGTCCAGTTTGTGATTCATTTAGTCTTTTTATCGGCTAAAATGCTCTTTAAAAACACAGTAGCTGCAGCAGTTCAGATGCCACAAGACAGAGGGCGCCGCTGAGCCCAGAGAACGTATGTGACGCGCTAAAGAATGAAGAGCAGCCGTCCAGTTACTCTTTAATGTTGTTTAGCATCAGTTTCCAAATGGAGGATTTGGATTTTCAACCCCTAAAGTGAAGAATGAGTTTAGACTCGACAGTCTCTGGATCTCTATTGAGACGGAGAGACTTTCAACTCTGAAGAAAGAAAAGGAAGACTTCTACAAACAGAACATTCAGCTGTTTCACTCACTTCATTCAGAAGGAAAAGTAAGTCAATAACAACAATTTTGGGGATTTTTCTTAATGCTACGGTTTGTAAACAGAAGAAAAATGTTACTTTAACTGTTGTCAGTCAAATGTTGAATAAGCTGCTATAGCAGGGGTGGGCAAATGTTTTGACTCGTGGGCCACATAGGGTTCTAAAATTTGGCATAAGGGCCGGACAAGGAGCAGATGGAAGGAGAGATTGGGTAATCAACCTCATAAACTAAAAAGATAATATGGAATTTAGAGAAAAACATGCTTTAATTTGGATTCAAATTCACATATATTCATTTAAAAACAGAAAATTTGGGAGTTTTAATTTCTAAATTTTGATTTTTGTTCTCTTTTTGGTGATCCAATGGGTTGATGTTCTTCAGAGGAAAATGAAATGCTGCATTTATGTGGTGTAGGAATAATCCGAAAGATCACCATCTGACTCAGAAAGGAACACACACGAACGTCAGAGAAACAACACCATTCATGGGAAGAAACCAGAAATACAATGAAAATAAGACAATAATTAGGATTTTTGATTCAATGTATTTTAATTTGGAGGGCCACATTAAGTAGCTTAAGGGGCCGCATTTGGCCCCCGGGCCGTAGTTTGCCCACCCCTGTGCAATAGTAAAGTATAACTCTGCTCGTGTCAGAGCTGTTCAGCCTTTTGTAAAGTTTGTAAATCTGACTGATGACGTCGGAGCCTCACCAGAACCTCATCGGACGTCACTGTTTCAGCTATATGCTAGCTGTTTTGGCTAATTTAGGCTTTTTGCAGGTTTTTCAGGCTATTTTGGAGTTTAGCTAATATTTAAGCTACATGCTTGTTATTTTGGCTAACCTTTTCAGTTTTTTGGGCTAATTTTGCATTTTGCTAATATTTCAGTCAGCCTCAGCATTTTCATTGTGCCTCCTTGTGCGATTCAGTTTGACACTCCTATACTGCAGGTTTTTGCTGTTTCTTTGACATGAGAAATTCTGCAAACGTCACTTCAGATTTAAATAAAGTTTAGCTAAACTTCCTGTGATTTTTGGTGTAGAAAGACTCGCCTTCACCAGGTAAGATCCGGGCTCGACTGAGCATGCCCAGTAGTGCCTTCCTTGGTAATGGCCACATCTCCCACCAGGAGGTCGGAGGTCAGGTGGCAGGAGGTGAGGGCGTGGTCGGCGGCCTGCAGCAGGGAGAGGCCGGGCACGCTGCGGGCGCCGCGCTGCTCCTTGCTGACCACCAGCCGGTCGGCGTGGAGACCCCAGCGAGAGTCCAAGTAAAAGTTCAGGACTTGGAGGAGACAGAAAAGGTGGAAAAGGAGAGAAGAAGGAAGTCACAGGAGGGAAAAGACACTCGGAGGGGCAGGAAGGGCGGGGGGTTCGGGGGCAACAGAAGGAAAGTTTACAGATTCAGAGTCAGAAGAAGCAAAAGAGGAGAGAAGGCGGAGCCGGCATGCACCTCCTCCCAGCACTGGAAGAGAAACTGACATATTGATCCGCACATTGATGACTCGGGGAATTAAATACTGCAGGTGTTGCAACAAAGCTGCACGGGAATGTGGGGTTTCTTTTCTTTTCTTTTCTTTGCGGGCAGAGAGCAGGAAGGTCAAACGGTCGGCGGGGCACGAAGGAACTCACCCACCACGCAAACCAACGGATCAAAGCGGAATCTGATCCATGCCGCCGCGGTTTTCCCAAACCTGAGCGGTCATGGACAGATGGCTGCACGGGGGGGGTCGTGAGGATGTGGCGCTTCTTACGTTCTGTGGGAGGCATGTAGGTTGGCAGCGTGGAGGTAGCAGAGTTGAAGATGACAAGAACAAAGCTGTGAAACGGAAATAAAACGTGAGATAAAGACGAGGAAATAAAAGCTGGAGGGGGGGGGGGGTGAAGAGGAGGAGCAGAAATAACTGGAATCGAGATGAGGATGAAGAAAGAATGATCGTTACGGTCGACATCTCAGAGCTGCAGGTTCAGTGAGAGTTTATCCTCAGCAATTAAAATTTCACCACAAAGAAACCTCAAATAAAGCCACTCTGATCAAAATGGTGTTTTAACGTGTTCTTGTGCCATAAAACAACCTGAACCTGAACAACAAGGCTTAAGAAAACCCCTTTAAGCTCCTCCCCCTAAAGGAAAACTCCACCCACCCAGAGAGGACAAACTCCGACCCAGAACCGTGACCTCAGACTTAGCGGTGCTGACCCTCATCCAATGACCCGCCCCAATGCATGCTGGAGCAAAGCGTTCTCCCTCCCAACTCGCCGTTTGGTTGAAGGACCCCTCCACGTCCCTTTTTGGCGTTTTGGGATTCCCCAACTCAATATTTTTTTTAAGTTCTGGCTCTACCCATTAAATCCTATTAGCCTACGGGCTGCAAGCCAGAACAAGTCCAGTACCATGATGCATAGCACAGCGGTACCCTAACCCGGCACAGGACCAGATGCGGTACTGGACTCAAACTGGTACCAGATGCAAACAGGAAGTGGTACCGGATATGAACCAGTACTGGGTTAAGGTTGGGGTACCGATACTAGGTTGGAGTGCGTATTCGGTTCTGCGTCTCCAGGGGTTGCCAGACCCTAAATTTTTATGAACGGCCAGCGCCGCAAAAGACGATGAGTTGGGGACACTCAAAGCTTCAAAAAGGGACGTGGAAGGCGCCTTAACCAAACCTATGTGAATACTTGGGGATGAGAATGTGTTGGCTGGAGGTCCTGATTGCATGAAGTCAACAGAACAGCATCATCTGCAAAGAGGAAATCCTATGGTCTCAAAACCAGATCCCTTCCTGGCCTCGACTGGACCTAGACAAGGAACAGAGCTGGTGATAAAGTGCATCCCTGCCAGAGTCCAACATGAACCGGGAACAGGTCTGACTCTGTGCAGAAATCGGACAGCCTCAGTAAGGCTCCCCCGGACTACCAGAGCGCCCTCCACAGAACTCCACGGGGAACGCGGTCAAACGCCTTCTCCAGATCCTCAGAACATGTATGGACTGGATGAGCAAACTCCCACAAACCCTCCGACACTCTGAAGAGGGTGTAGAGGTGGTCCACCGCTCCACCACCAGGACGACAACCACACTGTTGTTCCTGCCTCAGACAAACTCTCCTCCTGTACTCTGGCATAGACCTTACCAGGTGCTGGGGAGTATGATTCTCTGGTAGTTGGAACATTCCTTCTGGTACCCTTCTTGAAAAGGGAAACATATTGTGTGTGGAAGGTGAGCCCAACCTCCCGTAGAAGCTCAGGCTCCTTCCCTCCCAGAGAAGTAAAGTTTCATGTCCCAGTGGTTTGAGCCACTGAGACATCCTCTTTGAAAGCTACCCAAACCCCTTGAGCTCTCCTAGAGGAGGTGATCCCACGTTGTTCCTTCAGGCTGGACCTAAACTGGACCTGTAGGAGATACCCTGGCCATCGGGCGCTCGCCTGCAAGCCCCAACCAAAGGGGTGGGTCCAGGATGGGCTCGGTTCCGCCAAGTCGAGCAACATAGTGGAATCTTGGTTTATACTTCTCATTAAGGGGAATTCTGTTCCTCCACATTGCGAGGAGCCAATTGAGGTGTCTCAGGCATCTGGTCTGGATGCTTCCTGGACAAATCCAGACCCAGGACACACTGGAGAGAGTACGTAACTCGGCTTGCCTGGCAGAGGAGCTGGAGGAAGTGACCGGGAGAGAGAAGTCTGGGCAACTTTGCTCAGACTTGCTGCCCCCACGACCCGGTCTAGATGAGCGAAAGAAGATGAATGGATGGAAAGATGGATTAAAGTCCAGATGTCCTCAAGACAACTCCACAGATGAACGACGTGTTCCATTCCTCGTGTTCATGAGTGTCTAGAGCAGGGGTGTCCAAAGTCAGGCCTCGAGGACCGATGTCCTACATGTTTCCAACCATCCTGACATTGAAGCTCCTTATTGGCCAAACACACCTGATCCAGGTAATCAGCAGCAGATAAGGCAGGATTTCTGGAGAGCCAGCAGGAGGCCGGCCCTTGAGGACACTCCTGATCTAGAGTCCTTACGGTATTTGATCTGGGTATCGTACCAACTTCTTTCTGTTGAGTTTTTCCCTGTTTGAACGTGCCGTGCTCTCCTTAGCGCAGCTACGTTCACACCGAGCTCAGAAATGCAGGTTCAAGGACCACTTTAAGTCTAAATACATGTATATTTGCAAAACTCATGTCGCTTTGCAAGTTTTAAAATCAGTTTTTGGCTCTAAACGTACGGCAATTAAACACAAGTTGAAAACTGAACCAGCTGACCAATCAGGGACTCAGATTTGGTAATGTTCTTTTTAAACCATTAATGAAAATTGATCATAAAGGAGAAATTAATGATTTGGTTTGTGTTTGACTAAAACTATGACAGTCTTTCATTTATTGGAATAGAGCTGGAAATGAAAAAGTCTTCACTAGATTTGTACCGAGTCTCTTCCACCTGTGAGTCCAGGTACCAGAGTCCGGTCACAACAGTCCAGTGTGAACGCTAAAAGCACGCCTGAGAATGCACATCAGTTGCCGGATTGCATGATTTTGTTTTTGTGAAGTTGCCACTTCTATCCACAATGCAACATGTCAAAAACAGTCAGTCAAAGTCTATTGATTTCATTTTTCATTTTTCCTTCTCCGCCCCAAATCTGAGTCTCTGGACTGCAGTAGAAACTTGATTTAATAAGTAAAAAAGTAGAACAGAGAAATCCAAAAGTTCTATTGTTACTCCTTAGACGACCACAGATGTTGTTTCTAAAGGTGTTCAGCTAAATCAAACCAAAGTGCCGTCAGCTCACCTGGAGCAGGAGGTGTGTGTAAGTACACCTCCTCGCTGTACTCTCCGTATCCCGCCTTGTTGCAGCCTCTCACCCTCAGGACGTACACGCTGTCCATCTCCAGCCTGTCGATCACGGCGCTCGTCCCGTTCACTTCATCCAAGCGCTGCCAGCCCCAGCGGGCGGCCGCCAGTCCTCCCCGGAAGCCCCCTCTGGACGCTCCCCCCGGCACGACGCCGCGGCGCCGGTACTCCACCGAGTAATGCCAGGCAGGGGCGGACTCTGGAGGGAGCCGCCAGCATAAGAAGAGCTGGTCGTACGCCAACGTACGCTGGGTATCGATCACCGGCGCCAGAGGAGCTGCAGCCACGACAAAAAGGGCTTTCAGTGTTTGAATGACTCTAAACAACATGAAGAATGTCGTTTTCTCACTGACATTTGCTCCAGTCTGTCGGACTCACCCTGAATGAAGTTCAGCTCTGTGAGGAACTTCAGCTCTTTGGAAACGTCCAGCTGGAAGTGTCTGAAGGACGGATCAGCGGCCAGACTGAAATGTTGGAGATTCTCGATGGCTTTGCTCAGTCTGATGCAGAAGAACAGAAAACGCAACGTTGTCATGACGACGAGGACGCGAGGAAGAAAACAGAACGTTGTCATGACGACGAGGACGTGAGGAAGAAAACAGAACGTTGTCATGACGACGAGGACCGAGGAAGAAAACAGAACGTTGTCATGACGACGAGGACGTGAGGACGAAAACAGAACGTTGTCATGACGACGAGGACGCGAGGAAGAAAACAGAACGTTGTCATGACGACGAGGACGCGAGGAAGAAAACAGAACGCTGTCATGACGACGAGAACGCGAGGAACAAAACAGAACGCTGTCATGACGACGAGGACGCGAGGAACAAAACAGAACGTTGTCATGACGACGAGGACGCGAGGAACAAAACAGAACGTTGTCATGACGACGAGGACGCGAGGAAGAAAACAGAACGTTGTCATGACGACGAGGACGTGAGGAACAAAACAGAACGCTGTCATGACGACGAGAACGTGAGGAACAAAACAGAACGTTGTCATGACGACGAGAACGCAAGGAAGAAAACAGAACGTTGTCATGACGACGAGGACGCGAGGAAGAAAACAGAACGCTGTCATGACGACGAGAACGCAAGGAAGAAAACAGAACGTTGTCATGACGACGAGAACGCAAGGAAGAAAACAGAACGTTGTCATGACGAACGGGAGGACGCGAGGAAATAAAAACAACAACGCTGTCATTTGACGGACTGGAGGAATACGCAGAGAAGGAAAAAACAGAACGTTGTCATGACGACGAGGACGCGAGGAAGAAAACAGAACGTTGTCATGACGACGAGGAAAGAGGACAAACCAAACGTGTCAGAACGAAAAAAAACAAGGAACGTTTGTTTCATGACGACGAGGACGCGAGGAACAAAACAGAAGCGTTGTCATGACGACGAGGACGCGAGGAAGAAAACAGAACGTTGTCATGACGACGAGGACGCGAGGAAGAAAACAGAACGTTGTCATGACGACGAGAACGTGAGGAACAAAACAGAACGTTGTCATGACGACGAGGACGCGAGGAAGAAAAACAAACGTGTCATGACGACGAGAACGCGAGGAAGAAAAAAAGAACGTATGTTCATGGACGACGAGGACGCGAGCCGAAAGAAAACAGAACGCTTGTCATGACGACGAGGACGCGAAGGAAGAAAAACAGAACGTTGTCATGACGACGAAAGGATTGCGCAGGAACAAAACAGAAACGCTGTCATGACGACGAGAACGCGAGGAAGAAAACAGAACGCTGTCATGACGACTGAGAAGTGAGGCGAAACAAAAACAGAACGCTGTTCATTGACGGACGAGAGGACGCGAAGGAAAGAAAACACAACGTTGTCATGACGACGAGGACGCGAGGAAGAAAACACAACGCTTGTCATGACGACGAGGACGCGAGGAAGAAAACAGAACGTTGTCATGACGACGAGAACGCGAGGAAGAAAACAGAACGTTGTCATGACGACGAGGACGCGAGGAAGAAAACACAACGTTGTCATGACGACGAGAACGCAAGGAAGAAAACAGAACGTTGTCATGACGACGAAGATGTGAGGAAGAAAACAGAACGTTGTCATGACGACGAGGACAGTGAGGAGACAAAACAGAACGCTGTCATGACGACGAGGACGCTGAGGAAGAAAACAGAACGTTGTCATGACGACGAGGACGCGAGGAAGAAAACAGAACGTTGTCATGACGACGAGGACGCGAGGAAGAAAACAGAACGTTGTCATGACGACGAGAACGCGAGGAAGAAAACAGAACGTTGTCATGACGACGAGGACGCGAGGAAGAAAACAGAACGTTGTCATGACGACGAGGACGCGAGGACGAAAAACAGAACGGCTGTCATGACGCTCAGAGACGCGCAGGAAAAGAAAACAGGAACGTTGTTTTCATGACGACGAGGACGCGAGGAAGAAAACAGAACGTTGTCATGCACGGAAGAGGCAACGCAGAGGAACAAAACCAGAAACGTTGTCAATGACGAACGAGAACGCAAAGGTGAAGAAAACAAAACGCTGTCAGACGACAATTAGAGATACGTGAGGAACAGAAAAACAGAACGTTGTCATGACGCTCATCGAGACGTTGGAGGAACAAACAAAACAGAACGTTGTCATGACGACGAGGACGGTGAGGCAACAAAACAGCAGATGAATTTAATGAGATTTCCATGTTTGTTTGTTTTTTCTGCTGGATATTCCAGGAAACAGACATAAACTGAAAAGCTAAAACGTTTCAGTTTCCTGGATGCAGACGGTGAAGAAACATTTTCTTAGTGATGATTCAAATAAAGGATTTGTGTTTCTTAGAGAAATAAAATGTTTATGGGATGCTGGTTGTAAATCTGGAAAGTGAAACTTTTACGTCAACATTTATGATTATTTAGGCTGTTTCAAAAGAAAAAAACAGATCTCATTATCCAAGAACATCTTTTTACCTTTTAAATGAATGTATTCATAAATCGTACACTTACTAACTAAATGCCAAATATTTAGTTAAGATATTACATTTTTTTTCTTAATAACTAAACATTTAGCTTCAAATTAAGTATCTAGTTATAAACTAAATACTAATAAAACATCAACTAAATACATTCTCTGTTTACTTAATCTCTGAATATTTAAGTCAATACTAAAGATTTAGTTACAAAACCTAAACATTCAGTTTGTATTTACTTTGTAACTAAATATTTAGTTACAAACTAAATATTTAGTTACAAACTAAATATTTAGTTACAAACTAAATATTTAATAAGAACATTAAATATTTAGCTCTAAACTAAATATTTAAGTTACAAACCAAATATTTAGTTACAAAACCTTCACATTTTGTTTGTAAAATAAATTTAGTTCAGATCTAAATATTTAACCTGCAAACTAAATATTTAATTTAATAAAATCAAAGGCTTACTTAGCTTGTAAGCTAAATCTATACTTTTTAAAGTAAATATTTAACTTAGAAATAAATATTTAGCTTACTAACTAAACATTTAGTTGGTATATGTAACATTTAGAAATAAATTATATCAAAAAACCAGACCTGATTTTATACATGGCGCCTCATAAATGTCCTGTTTGTTAACTGGACTGTTATCATGTCTTCAAATAAGATGCTGCGTTTTTGCAAAAGGTAAAAATTTACAGGAAATCCGTCCAACAGAAAGACGAATGACTTCATGAACATTTTACAGAAGCAACAATGAACAAACTGTTACTATTTTTATTTAAAAGCGACGCGTGGACGTCAGCACCATTTATCATTGAGGTAAAAAAAAGTCTGAACTGTGAAAAAGAACTAAAAATATATAAAAAAAAGAGAAAACAATTTAAAATGAGAAGGAAAGAGTTTTAAAAGTCTAAAATTGCATTCTTCAAACAATGAAAATGTTTGTTTCAATAATAAATGGCTTTCTTCACGTTTAGCAGCAGCTTGTATTTAAATCCATTTCTTTTTTTAGAGAATTTCAAACTTTTCCATTTTTTCATGAACAGATTTTTTTCTGTTTTCACACCAAATTTGTTCCCATAAATTATAAATTTAGCTAAATAAACGCAAAGCGATAAAAACAAAGTGTTATTTTGATCAAATTACCTTCAAATTAAAAATATGAATGAAAATGTTCATATTTATTTTTTCTCCTGCATGTTTTAGTTTACTTCAACTTTAACACTTTAAACAGAAATATGTTAGGAGTTTCTGTGAGACATTTCTGAAGAATGCGTTCAACCTGTTGTGGGTTTGGCGAGCGGCCTGCACGAAGCATGGCTGGTCCGTTTCCTTCAGCAGCTCCTGAGTGAACGCCATCAGCCCCGCGTGTTCCATCAGGCTCCGCCTCTCCGCCACCTGAGCGGACAAGGCCTCGCCCCGTTTCTGCCGCGCGGCCTCCAGAGCCTGCGTGAGGGAGGCGTGGCGCTCGGCCAGAGCCGCCGTCAGATCCCGGATGCTCTGAGCCAGCTGCTCTCTGGCGGACACGCTGTTGACCTGGTCGAAAGGGGAGGAGTCAAGCGTTTGGTTGAAGGTTTCCTGACTGAAATCAGCTTCTTCATGGACAAACGACAGCAGGGATCAGAGGATTTTCAGCAGAGTGACGGTAATACCAGGATAACAACATGTTTGCAGTCAAAAGTCCTAATCACCTCCGTCTGCGTGATGCCGCTCTCCAGCTGGGTGATCTGCCCCAGAACCGTGTCCTGATTGGACAGAATGTAGTTCATCTCCTTGGTCATTTTCTCCTGTTGGAACAACAGCAAAAGCGTCACGGATGAACCGTGCACGGCTAACGTAAGCCGTGCACGAGGCCTCGGATTTCATTTCATCATCAGTTCCAGAAGGATCCACAAAGTCACACAAAAGATCTTTTTATGGATTATTACTCCAGAGTTAAAAGTATTTCAGAATAAAACTCTTATTTTGAATGTTTTATTTACTGGATGTTTTTTCTCTGGATGTATTTTATTTCCTCTGTGGTCGCACAGGATGAACATTTTTTAAACACTAAAACTACATTTGAAACTATAAAACTATAACTTTTAACGTAATTATGAATAATAAAAGAAAATTATTCCAGAATAAATCAACTTAAACCTTAAATAACTGTCAATATTTTATTCTCCATAAAAATAGATTTTGTAAAAATTATACAAGTTAGAAATGAGAACAAGATAACATCGATAACAACAAAATAAAATGATCTGGAGGGCCGGTTCCGGCCCCCGGGCCTTGACATACGTGATCTATGCATTTTGTTTTCTCTGCATATTTTCTTTACTGTATACAGTTTATTTTGCTGCACGTTGGCGGCTTTTCGTGTTTCACCTTGATTGATTTGTTGATCAGCCACACCTGGGAGAAGGTTAGATCTTCACCTGCTCACCTGAAGTCTGGAGGAGGGTTTGGACCAGTCGTTTCTGTCGAACGCTTTGTTTTATTGAAGTTAAGCCGCCGCTTTACACAAACTGAACCCATCAGCTGCACATGTTTTATTTTTATACATTTGTTTTATTTGCTGCACATATTTAATCCCTTAATGTTGTTGCAAATATGCCAAAAATCACTTTGTCTCCAAAATGATCTAAAGTAGCATCTAGTTAAAGCAATAACTTGTTTTTTTTTTACTCTCATAGCTGGAGAAAAAGATCTGACCTTAAGGGTTCTTTTGCTGCATGTTTTTTATTTACTGCATGTTTTATGTTTCATGCATTTGATTTGCTGCAGTTTATTTTAGCCGCATGTCGGTTATTTATTGGTCTTTGATTAATAAATGTTAAGTTATTTTGAAGGAAATTTTATTTCAAAATACCAGAAGAAGGAAACTAAAACTAACTTTCTTCTTAGCATGCAGCCAACGATGTGGCGGCCTCTTTGTTTGTTTGTTTGTTTCCACTTTCCCTCTTTCTACTGTTTGTGTGTTCAGTTTTCTCTGTGGATCTCTGCAAACCCGTTCGGGATCACGAGGAGAACCGGTTGTACCCTCAGGGCTTGGTAGGCCTGCGCCACCGGGAGGATTTTGTGTCCGGAGTGGATCCGGCGCAGCTTGCAGAGCGAGCAGAGCAGCCGCTGGCAGGACCGGCAGTAGAACTGCATCTTCTCCTGGTCGTGTTCTGGACAGGTCAGGACCTGAAGAGAGAGACTTGGTGATGTTGTCTTCATCCATCCCAGAAGTCAGCAGAACAGGATGGTGGTGCGGGACGGAGGTGAAGGCCTCACCTTGGGTCTGAAGTTGAGCGTGGGCGGGATGTGCTCGTGCTGAGCCCGCGGCGTCCCCCACGGGTGGTACAGCTTGAAGCACTCGTTGCAGAAGTTGGCCCTGCAGTCGGCGCAGCCCTTCGTGGCCTCGAGGGCCTGGGGGGGTTTGCAGAACTGGCACATGACGGCGACGCTGCCCAGACTCACCGTGTGTCTGTACCTGGAAAAAAGGCCGAAGACACGGTCAAGAACCGGCTAAAAACCGGGTTAAAACCTGTTTTCTGTAAACCCGGTTTGGTTCTGCTGCTTTTCAAGCTGGAACCAGGAGAGAAGAGAAACGAGGAGAAGGTGGAGAAGTGATCAGGAAGCTGTTAGCCGGCGGACGCAGTCATCCAGAGCCGCTACAGCGAGCGTGTTAGTGCACCGTGGGCAGGAATTCACAGTCTGCTGACTCGTTAAGAGTCAAATCGAGACATGTAGCCCCGCCTCCTCTTCAAGCTGACAGTCAGTCAGCAGCTCTGACCTCTGAGTGGAACCAGAGCAAAGCTGAACCAGAACCAGAACCAGAGCAGCAGCTGGAGGCGGTCGCACGGGCCTTACCTCTCCACTATGCGCTCCAGGGTGAGGTTTCGGAGACAGTCGGTGAGGCCTTTCTCTCCCAGCTCCACCTCACGGCCGCAGGGGACGCAGGGGAACATCATCACCAGGGGCGGGGCTTCCTTACGCCGTCGCCCCGGATACGCCCCCGGAGAGCGAGGCATGGAGGGCGAGGGGGGGTGGGGACCTGAAGGCGGAGACTGGGTCAGGACGAGGTGGAGGACCGTCCTGAGAGGCGTCGTCCGGCTGTCCGTACCTGATCGCAGCACACGGTCGATGGGGCGCTGCTCCGCTTTGGGAGCGGGTCGGCGCACCTGGCGGGGAGAGCGCATGTTGGGGGTGGAGGCCGGGGAGTGGGGCTCCGGGGGCAGCTCCGGGGGCGGGTACCCATTCGCCACCAGGACCTCGGAGGCGCAGAGGAGGCAGATGCTGTGCTGGCAGGGCAGGACCACCGGCTGCTTGACGATGTCCTTACAGACCGGACAGTGCAGCTCCTGCTCCAGACTCTTCATGTTGGACTGTTGGAGCAGAGGAACACGGAGAGAGAGGTTCAGATCCTTGATGTCAAAAATGAAACAAACTCAGTCAGGGACCAAAATCCAGAAGACACCTGAGGCCGAACAGGAGAAACATCTATGAAACACTCCAAAATACATTTTAAAACTGTAACTTTTTAACATAAATATGAACTAGATACACAGCATTACCTGTAATAATGCTCGTGTGATGCTGGAAGCTGAATTTGACTGAAGATGCTAGTGCTGACAGCTGAAAACGTTGAACATAGCCAGCGAAAATGTTAGCTGAAGGCCAAATTAGCAAAAAAAGAAACTTACGTTAGCCAAAACAGCTAGTATGTAGCTGTTCAAAATACTCTAAAAGCTTCAAAATAGAATAAAAAATATCAAAAAGCCTAAATAAAAAAAATAAAAATAAGTAAACATTAGCCCAGGGGTGGGCAATTGTTTTGACTCGTGGGCCACATAGGGTTCTAAAATTTGGCATAAGGGCCGGACAAGGAGCAGATGGAAGGAGAGATTGGGTAATCAACCTCATTAAACTAAAAATAATATGGAATTTAGAGAAAAACATGCTTTAATTTGGATTCAAATTCACATATATTCATTTAAAAACAGAAAATTTGGGAGTTTTAATTTCTAAATTTTGATTTTTGTTCTCTTTTGGGTGATCCAATGGGTTGATGTTCTTCAGAGGAAAATGAGAACTCAAAGAAATGCTGCATTTATGTGGTGTAGGAATAATCTGAAAGATCACCATCTGACTCAGAAAGGAACACACACGAACGTCAGAGAAACAACACCATTCATGGGAAGAAACCAGAAATACAATGAAAATAAAACAATAATTAGGATTTTTGATTCAATGGATTTTAATTTGGAGGGCCACATTAAGTAGCTTAAGGGGCCGCATGTGGCCCCCGGGCCGTAGTTTGCCCACCCCTGCATTAGCCTGATGCCAAAATAACCTAAAAAAAACTTTTAAATTAGCTTCAATTAACCAAAACAGCTGAAAATTAGCTAGAAAACAAGAGGCATCCAACTGCAGGCAAACATGGCGGCTGTCATGGGAGATTGATGGAAGGCGTCCCGTCATGGCCGACGGACATCAACCTGAACGCTCTTTTAAAGCAATAACAGTCCACCGCTTTCTATTTAATGTTAAGATGAAGATGGAGCCGGCTCAGTGAATTAATATGTAGTTTGAAAGTTTTTGTGACTACAAATATTTTAAAAAGTACATAGATTAGATCCAGTGTAAGCACAGCTACCAAATGTATTACTATAGTATAGAGCCCCCCCCCCATCTTCCTTTAATGTACTGGTAAAATACAACTAAGTTAAAAATAACATAAAAAACAAAAATAAAATTCAACTTTCAAACATTTTCGTTTTTGTTTGTAGACTTCTGGTTGGTCGTCCATCGGCCATGTTACGTCTGTCCGCCATGACAGTCCGCCATGACACCTGCAGCTGGGTACTCTTGCACAAATCTGAAAAAGCTAAAAATATTATTAGCCAAACTTCAAAATAGTCTCAAAAGCTAGCAAAATACTAATTTTTAGAACTTTAAAACTGTAACTTTTTAACATAATTACCTTAAATAACTTTCAATATTTTACCCTCCATTAAAATACAAGTTAGAAATGAGTTCAAGCTAACATCGGGTCATTAAGAACAATCAAATAAAAGGATCTGGAGGGCCGGATCCGGCCCCCGGGCCGTGACTTTGACACATAGTGGAAGGAGGTTTGGCCAGAGCTGCTCAGACGGGGAGGTGACACCCGACTGGTTAATTATGGATCAAAACATTAATTATTCAAGCGCTGCAGCAGGCGTGTGGACATGAACTCCATGAGTTCATCCGGCTGGAGCTTCATCTCCGTCCTGCAGCTCAGCCGTGATTTTACCCCTGAAATGTGCCTCTCTGGGGCAGTTAGTGTCTCTGCCCCCTCAAGGACACGGATCTGGCTGTTGCAGAAGCTGAGACTTCACGCCCCAACACCTTCATGGTCCTCTGACCAGATGGAGCATCATCAGAATGTCCTGGATTCCGTCTGCATCCAGAACTGCTGCAGCCGCCATGAATCAACCTCAAAAGCAGGACAAAGGACTGACTGGATGCAGCGTGGACATCCTCCTGATGAGATGTGATGCAGCAGCAGCAGCAGCAGCAGCAGCAGCAGCAGCAGCAGGACAGCTCGGATCGACGCCATCAGAGCTCCTCTGCAGGAAATGCTTTCAATAAAAAAGCGTCACCACGACGATAACCTACTTTTCTCCTGAATCCGTCCCTCTGGGTCATTCTCCAATGTCAACTCCGGCCTGTCCTGCAGCCGGACGCAGTCCCGCGGGCCTCCGGAGCGGAGCTCAGCGGCCCTCTGCGGCCAGCTCAGTGCGCACTGCCGCTGCTGCTGCGCTGCCGCGGCGTGGAGAGCGCGCGGGAGGCGTGCGCAGCCGTACCTTCACCTGGAGTCTGGGCGCCATGACAGAAGACTACCTACGTGCATCCCGCGATGCCTCCGAGGAGGAAGGGAGGGGCTTAAGGAGCGTAAAACGACACGTTTGGATCAAAGCTTCTAACGGAGTCTGCCGCCATCAGCATCCGGCCCTGCATCCCGTCTCCATGGAAACAACCATCCATTAAAGGCTAAATAACCTCTGCCTACAGCCTCAGCGCGTCGAACGAACCGGGACGAGGCTCCTCCATCACTGAGGGCCGTTTTATCCCGGACCTACACCTCCGTGTGGCCCCGTTTCCGTCCCGCAGCGCGGCGGGAATCATACTCACGCCGATGCGCACCAGCGCCTCCATCGCCGCCGAGCTCGCTTTCAGATCCATCCCCGCGTGCCCAAAACAGCTGTCTCTGGTTTTCATCATCTCCGGAGCTTCAGACGCACGCGGAGGAAGAAGATCCCGGGATCTCTGTGCAGGGAAGCATCTCGATGACGGATCCAGAAAACATCACAAGCCTGGATGTGATGCTGAGATCAACACATCCACGCGGAGGAGGAGAAGCCTGTGGCTGCAGGCGCTCTTTACGCAGACGTCCGGCCGCCACCACCCCACCTCCACCGCCACCCGTCAGCGCTGAAGCCGTGAAGCTCGGAGCTGCAGGCGTTCATCAGGCAGAAAAGTCGATTCAAACGTTGATGGGAGGAAAAAATCAACAGATTTAAGTGAAAAAAAGAGGGAAACATCAAAGGGAAATACTGTTTGGAAATGAATACGAAAAAATAAAAAAATTCAAAGTCAAGGCCCGGGGGCCGGATCCGGCCCTCTGCGTAATTCTATCAGCCCTCCAGAGTGATATCTTGCTCTCATTTCTAACTTATATAATATTGACAAAATATATTTTTATAGAGAGTAAAATATTGAAAGTTATTTAAGTTTTAAGTTGATTTATTCTGGAATAATATTCCTGCTTATTATTCATAATGATGTTAAAACATTACTGTAGCAGCCATGAATCAACCTTTTGTTTGTGTAAAAAATGAATGAATATTATTTTGATTTATTATAGTTTTGTTTGTCGCCATATTGAGCAGGTATCACCTGGTGCATCACATGGTTGTGGGCGGAGACATTTTTTGTTGTTATAGCTCACCTGTTTATTTCACACCTGTAAGGTAGAAGGGAGAGGGTGATGGTGAGGGTGAGCTGGGTTGCCACATTAACGCCTTTATGTTGCATTTTTTGCTCATTTTGAGCATTTTATTTAGCTCACAATAAGCCAGCCATTCCAAGCTGTTTCAATTATTTTTTGTCATAAAAAAATTCCCAATTTAAGTCAATTTTTTGTTAAGCGCGTCACACACTAACCGGACCCAGCGTCAGTCTCTCAGTGACTTTGGATTTTTGTTTTGGCTACATTTACAGTCTGAAAGTTTTAAAAATGGCCGTCCTGCAGCTCTTTGGACTGTTTTGGCGCTTTCGCCACATACTTCTGTTCCGCGACCCGGCGGCGTGAGGTTCGTCTCGACTCCAGAGAGCGGCAGAGTCGATCAGCCCGACATCCCGCTCCACTCTCCGCACCCAGAGAGTGGAGCGGGACGGGAAGCTGATCAACTCTCTGCACTCTCAGGTGTGAGGAGGACCTCATGCCGCGTTCCCCATGGTGTCCTGTGGAGGGCGCTCTGGGAGTACAGGGTACTGAGGGCTGTCCGGTCTCTGAATGACTGGAGCAGGAGCTCGGTTCTCATAGCTAGCAGTAAGTCAGACCTGTACCCGGTGCATGTTGGACTCCGGTGGAGCTGTCAGCGGTTCTGTTCATAGTAGAATTTCTAGGTCCTGCCGGGAGCCGGAGGGGATCTGGTTTAGGACCACAGGATTTCCTCTTTACAGACGATGTTGTCCTATTGCAGGGGTCGGCAACCTTTAACAATAAAAGAGACATTTTGCTTGTTTTCTAGAGCTGCCGAGTCCTTTAAGTTTTGGATTTGCATTCATGACCTTTTTTCAAATAATAGGAATTATGTCTATTTTTTGGCACAGACAAAAGCAAAAATATAAATAGACCCTAACATCTCTCAAAATGTGATTTCTTTATTTTTTTTACTTTTGATAAAATCTATTTTCAATATAAAAGATGATCTGTACAAACAGGATCATCTCAGCACAGCTCTGAACAGCTAGTAACCAATGTTGTGCAAAACAAGATAATATGTGCTTTAAATTTATAAAAGATCAAACTTTTTACTAAAGTTTAGCTTTTCATGTAAAATCTGTTCATTCTGGAGGATGGAGGTCTTAGAGCCAGCAGCTGATCACGATTGTAAACAATGCAGGGAGTCATCTGGGCATGGCTGCAGGGGGTCACGAGGAGCCCCAGCTCAGCAAACAGGATCCAGATATCTGAATCATGTTGGTTGAATACTTAGCTAACTGAACAAAGAGTGCTTAGAAACAAAACAAGAATGAAAGTAGATGCACTAAAGCACAAAGACACTAAAAAGGAGAAAAGTTTGGCCTAAACAGGAGTTGCTGCTACTAGCTAGCACCAGAGGCAGCACCGTCTTAGAACCATGAGGTTTTTATTTATTTTGAATCGCCCTTAGTCCTGCCCGACCCCCCAGGAGCTGCACCATCAGATGAAGGTTGGGACCCACTGGGAGTTCCAACCTTCATCTGATGGTGACTAAATTGCCCCTGGGGGTAAATTCAGGCACTCAAACCCCTCCACCACGGTAAGGTGGCAATTCAGGGAGGGGAAAAATGGTTTTTTACCCAGTTGGGAGGGAAACCGAAAGAACTCGGAGAAACCCAAAGGCCGCGGCTCTTCATATTTGGAACTAATCAATTATTGTGAATGATTAATTTGGGGCCAAATTTGAGATTTTGTTTTTTGGGTTGTTGTCCTGCATCTAAACTATCAGGAACCAAAGAATGGTTATTCTAGCAGGTGGGGGGAACCGAAAGCACTCGGAGGAACCCACGCAGACACGGGTCAGTCAGGCCCAAGCATCAACCAACTAACCGCGCCGCCCTTTTTTAAGACCATTTTCTACAAGAAGTTCAGAGATTTGAACTCAAAACTCATCTTTTCTAAACAGCTTTTACAACAAAGTCACAATGTTTAAAAACATACTGTTGTGTGTTTTATCATCTACATCTATTAACATTTTCATATTTTAGGATTAGAATTTAGACGAGTCACATGAACAGATTTGACAGATTTCCAGTCTTTTGACTGGGCAGAACTGACTTTTTTATGTTAAAGTAAAATCAAGTGACACAAAATAAATAAACATTTATGTATAAAAAGAACTTTTCCTACTTTCATCTAATCAAAGTGTTTTACAATAAAAACTAAAATACAAAAATTCAAATAAAATCCCTGCTCCCTCCCGCCCCCGTTAACATACAGACGTTCAATAAAAATGTCAATAAATAAAAAAGGCCAATAAATAAAACTTCATTTGTAGAAAGCACATCTCTAATTTTTTGCTACTCGAAGTGTTTTACAGTAAAAATAAAGATTTTTCTTTTACAACCCAAAGTCACAATGTTTAAAAACATACTGTTGTGTGTTTTATCATCTACATCTATTAACATTTTCATATTTTAGGATTATAATTTAGAACATTAACAGTAAAGTGTTGTGTTTACGGTTAAGTGTCAACAATCAAAAACTTCATTCCTAAAAGCTCTTCTCACATTTTTGTCAGCTTAAAGTGCTTTACATTTACATATACTGTACATTTAATAAAAAACACATACATTGAAATAAAAAACCCCCCAACCCCACCCCCGATAACATACAGACGTAGCTCTGGATGTTATCGGGTAAAAACTACATTTAAAAAATAATAAAATGCCTTATTTAATCTAACTTTATAAAAAAACTAATTCACATCAAAACTTCATGTATAAGAAGCTCTTCTCTCTCAGCTTGAAGTGTTTCACAGTCAAAGACAGAAACAGAATCAAAAGTTCAAAGGAGGAGTTTTTCTGGTTCTGATCCAGAACCAGCACACTCACTCCTGATAGAGACTTCCAGAGAAGTTCTGTCTCTGCTGCGTCTATCTCCAACCTCTTTCACGCTCCTTGAGTCTCTTCTGCTCTTGATCTTTCTAGACTCCTTGGAAACTTTATTGTTCTGGTTTTTTCACAATCGGACCTCTGCGTTTCAAAGCTGGGGGGTTTCCAGCAGGACGCTGAGGCTGGATCTCTTCAGCTTTGGGTTGTTGGGTGGCTCCAGCGTCTGTAGAAACCTGCTTTGTAGCTCCTGATCTTTTGCTAAACGGGTATCAAACTGCGGCGGTTTCCGGCGGGACGCTGAGGCTTGTTCAGAACAGTTGTCTGCTGGATCTTGGATCTGCATTCTGAAATCTGCTCCGTCAGAACGGACCTTTCCTTCCTTAAAGACTCCTGCTCTTTCTTTATAGCTTCAAGCTTGGCCGGTATCTGTTGTCGTTCAAAGAGGTCCAAGTTAACTTCCACCAGTTCCTTCTTCAGGTCGTAGTTCTTCTTCTTCAAATCCTCCACATCTTTAATCAGTTGGTGGTATTCTTTGAGCAGAGCTTTACTTCCTGATTTGGAATTTTCAATCTCCTTTTGTTCCTCCTGAAGGATTTCCACTTCATCTTTGAGGAAAAGGATCAGACTTTTCATCTCCTGGATCTCTTCAGGATAGACCAGTTCATGCTGCTCGCTGTAGATCTGAATGACCTCCTGAAAGTGCTGGCGTTGGGCCTCCAAGCTGCACTTCTGTGCATCAAGGTTGATCAATTCAATCCTCCTTGCTGCTTCTTGGCTGCGTTTCTCCTTGAGCTCTTCCATTTCTTTCTGGAGAGCTTCCTTCTGCTGCTCTAAGGCCTGGATCTGATGGTGGTATTCATCAGTGGAGATGCCCAGAGTGGTCTTCAGAGGAGCTTCCTCTTGTTGGATCATTTGTTTCAGCTGCAGAAGCTTCTCCTTGAGGACTGAGTTTTGGTCCTGGACAGCTCTGAGGTGTTCTCCTGCAGAGGTGTCGGTGAGTTTGTCGTCTGAAAAACAGACAATCGTGTCCAGAAGCTTCTTCATTTCCTGGACGGTTTCCTCGTTGTTCCTGTTTCCACGTTTGAACGATTTCTTCAACAGTTTCCATAGATTCCGAGTGAATCTTCTCAGTCTTTTGGAGCTGACCAGCGACATGCTGATCGACCCACAGATGAATTCTATCAAGGATCTGATAACTCTACGATACTGCATGACTGTTGTTTGGTTGGCTTGAGTTTGGAGCAGAGATGAAGATTTGGTGGATTCTCTGATCTGGATGTGAAGACTTGCTGACAAAGTGTCTTTGTTTGTTGCTAAAGTCTGTTTGGAGATCACTCCTGAGATCTCTGGAGGGTCTTGCTCTAATCGTGACGACGTTTCAAATGAAACCTCTCAGTGAGACGAGGGTATTTATAAGGTTCAGAGATGACGTCATATGACGTCATCAAAGGCACGCTGGTGACGTCAGCACCTGCCGTTATGGTCACGTGACTGAGCAGCGTCTCATGGGGCTGAAACCAACTGCATGCTGGGTAATCGGGAGCTCGGGGACGTTTCCCGCGGCCGCTCAGTGAAAGAGAAAAAAGATTGGTTTCTGTCTGCCTGTAGCAGGTGATGAAGTTCTGTTGTTGTTTGGATAATAAATAGAAAAACTTTTACAGACACAAATTCATTTAAACCTCAAATGTCGGACGTCGTTATTTTCTCGTGTTTTCAAACGGCGGGAATGCGTTTGCGTTTCACTGTGCGGCCGCTGCGGGCTGCTGGAATGGACCACTCCACATGCGGAACACCCCTCCCTAGTTGGTTCAGTCCGATCCTTCCCCTGAAGCAGCGCGCGCTCCAAGCGTTAGCCGCAAGCTAGCGATGCTAACTTCTATCCATCCTCACAGCGGAGGAATGGAGAGAAAGAGAGAAGAAGAAGAAGAAGAAGAATGTTCTGGAAGACGACGAGAAAACGGAGTTTTCAAGACGGTAAACAGATCCAGAGGAGAGAAATGGTAAATAAACAACATCTTAAGAATTCATCATTAGAATGACTTTGTTAGAAGAAAGACATTTGCTTTTATTATAGATTTATATGTGGAGACTTTCAGTGACATGAACTTGTTAAAATCCTCCTGTGATAAAAATCCTGTTTTTAGAGTTTCTATCATGTCTGTGTGTCATTTATCTCCTGAAAGAGAACAAATGTCATCAGAAATCATTTATTTCTGCTTTAAATCAATCCAACAGTCTTGGACAGACTCTGTTCTTCATCAATCATCTAAACCCTCATCAGTTCAGGTTCTGGAGAAGAGAAGATGCTATCTTCACATTTCTGTGGTCCAATCAGCATCACTGGATTTTTGCTGTGACTTTCATCCAATGAGAACGCTGGAAAATCTCCAGCAGACTCCACGGAGCTTCTTGATGTGACCACAGAAATGTGAACGGCGGCTCATTTGACCGAAAGGATTGTAGATGAATGAAAGAGCATTTGGATGTTAGCTTTCATGATTTTCTGCTCTGAGAAACCAATGATTGAATGATTGATCACAGCAACGTCAAGAAACATTGGAGAATGATCTGGAAGGAGAAAGAATCAGGATTCTGGAGGAAGTTCTGTCATGAAGATCTGAGCTGACATCCGGATCAGAACCGGACGGATGGATCAGAACCGGACGGATGGATCAGAACCAGACGGCTGGATCAGAACCAGACGGATGGATCAGAACCAGACGGATGGATCAGAACCAGACGGATGGATCAGAACCGGACGGCTGGATCAGAACCGGACGGATGGATCAGAACCAGACGGATGGATCAGAACCATACGGATGGATCAGAACCAGACGGATGGATCAGAACCAGACGGATGGATCAGAACCAGACGGATGGATCAGAACCAGACGGCTGGATCAGAACCGGACGGATGGATCAGAACCAGACGGATGGATCAGAACCGGACGGATGGATCAGAACCAGACGGATGGATCAGAACCAGACGGCTGGATCAGAACCAGACGGCTGGATCAGAACCAGACGGATGGATCAGAACCAGACGGATGGATCAGAACCGGACGGCTGGATCAGAACCGGACGGATGGATCAGAACCAGATGGATGGATCAGAACCAGACGGATGGATCAGAACCGGACAGATGGTTAGAACCAGACGGATGGATCAGAACCAGACAGATGGATCAGAACCAGACGGATGGATCAGAACCAGACGGATGGATCAGAACCATACGGATGGATCAGAACCAGACGGCTGGATCAGAACCAGACGGATGGATCAGAACCGGACGGATGGATCAGAACCAGATGGATGGATCAGAACCAGACGGATGGATCAGAACCGGACGGATGGTTAGAACCGGACGGATGGATCAGAACCAGACGGCTGGATCAGAACCGGACGGCTGGATCAGAACCGGACGGATGGATCAGAACCAGACGGATGGATCAGAACCGGACGGCTGGATCAGAACCAGACGGATGGATCAGAACCAGACGGATGGATCAGAACCATACGGATGGATCAGAACCATACGGATGGATCAGCACCAGACGGATGGATCAGAACCGGACAGATGGATCAGAACCAGACGGATGGATCAGAACCGGACGGATGGATCAGAACCAGATGGATGGATCAGAACCAGACGGATGGATCAGAACCAGACGGATGGATCAGAACCGGACGGATGGATCAGAACCAGACGGATGGATCAGAACCGGACGGCTGGATCAGAACCGGACGGATGGATCAGAACCAGACGGATGGATCAGAACCATACAGATGGATCAGCACCAGACGGATGGATCAGAACCGGACGGATGGATCAGAACCAGACGGATGGATCAGAACCGGACGGATGGATCAGAACCAGACGGATGGATCAGAACCAGACGGATGGATCAGAACCGGACAGATGGATTAGAACCAGACGGATGGATCAGAACCAGACAGATGGATCAGAACCAGATGGATGGATCAGAACCAGACGGATGGATCAGAACCATACGGATGGATCAGAACCAGACGGCTGGATCAGAACCGGACGGATGGATCAGAACCGGACGGATGGATCAGAACCAGACGGATGGATCAGAACCAGACGGATGGATCAGAACCGGACGGATGGTCAGAACCGGACGGATGGATCAGAACCAGACGGATGGATCAGAACCATACGGATGGATCAGAACCGGACGGATGGATCAGAACCAGACGGATGGATCAGAACCAGACTGATGGATCAGAACCAGACGGATGGATCAGAACCATACGGATGGATCAGAACCAGACGGATGGATCAGAACCACACGGATGGATCAGAACCAGACGGCTGGATCAGAACCCAGATTGATGGATGTTTTTATGTAGCAGCAGTGAAGATTTATGCTAGCTCAGCTACAGAAGCCACGCCCCCTCAGTGGAGATTTTGGAAACAGAGGCTTCAGATCAACATGAAAAATGTCTTTTTAGACGTTCAGGTTCTGGGATTTTAGTTAAAAACTTTGTAATCATAATTAAAACACTGCTGGGAACATTTTTTAAATCAAAATGAGCTCAGCTCAGCTAAATAAATAGAGCAGAGCAGCCCAGATACGCCCCTCTGGACCTCTACAACCCGATGACAACAGCGCTGTGGTGAGCCCGACCCGACCCACTTCTGTCTGTCAGGAATGGAGTCAGAACCAGCAGGATGAGGAGACGTGAGAAGATTCATTCACGTCACTGAAATGTTGGAAACGAGAAGGAAATCCCTGAGAAGTCATGTGACCAAACAGACATCAGGTGGTTTGATTCCGAGTCCAACCTCAGATCCAGGAACAACGGTTCGGTTCTCCTGGTCCGTGTGTGAACCCCGCCTTCACCCAGCAGCTGGGATAGGCTCCAGCAGCCCATGACCCTGACGGGGATTCAGCGGGGTCTGAAGATGGAAGGATTGGACACTTTTCTAGAGTTTTTTGGTCAAAAAAAGGGAAAAGGCTCAAATTTAGAACTCATCCATGGAAAATGACTAATAAAGAGCTAAACCTGCAAACTTCCTTCATAAAGTTTGTTTTTATTTCCTGTGCAGCTGGAACAATCTCACACACACGAGCTGTGGACTCAATCATCATCATGAATGGAGAAGACAGAAGCATCAAACGCAGACGTTCTTGTCATGCTGTTTCACCTCAATCTGTTTGTTTGTTTTCCTGATATTCCAGAGCACCCCCCCCCCCTCCCGCTGCTCCACCTGCCCTTTAAAACCCCCCCCCACCCTGAACCTCTCAGGTATTTGATCAGTTCTGTGCTGCAGAAACATGGGAGTTATGGATCATTACAGATGATTTCTTATGAATGGAATGTCTTTCTTAAATAATTAGAAAAATATTCAAGAAGAAGTTTTTTTTTCTTGAATAAGTTAAAACAAATCTGCCAATAGAACCAGTAGAATTTTAGTAAGTTAGATTTGTTTAAATACATTGTGATGTTCTTCCCTTTTAGGACCAAATTAAATCTAGAAATCAGCTTTAAGCATTTATATTAGGATCTGATCATTGGAAATAAGTAGGAGTATCTTTAAAGTATGTTCATTTCCACACGTTTCCTCCAAACATACATTTGAAACATCTCAACTCTCCTCATTTCTGGCTTCATTCCTCCTGAAGTGAAGCTGAAGTTTCAGTCAAAGGGTTCACAGCGCCTCACTTCCTCCACATTTTATTATGGATTTCAACATGGATTCAATCTGGTTTTTTCCTGAAAAATTCTTTAAAAAAGCATGATGAGAATCTGGAAAAGTTCTTTTGAAATGGTTGCAGATGTATGAAGAATAAAGAAGCTGTAAAGATGTGTCCAGACGTGTTCCAGCCTTCGCTCAGGACTGAGTCTCTGAGCCTTCGGCAGCATCTCCAGCCTCCAGCTTAGCTCTCCATTCTTCAGACACTTTGGAACGTTCCTCTTTGCAGGAGCGCTCCAGCTCCATCAGGTTGATCCTGTTCAGATGTCTCCACAGGTGTTCAGTTGGGTTCAGGTCTGGACTCTTCAGTTGTTGTGAAGCCCCTCGGCCCAGTCTGAGGTCAAGAACATTCTGGAGCAGATTTTCATCCAGGATGTCTTCGTCAGTTTTCCCTCTATCCTGACCAGTCTTCCATCCCCACAGCATGATGCTGCCTCCACCATGCTTCACTGTAGGGATTGTCCTGGTTTTCTCCAGCCCAACACCTCCAAAAGTTCTATTGTGTTCTGGTCAGACCACAGACGGACTTCCTTCCATCTGACCTGGTTGGTGCAGAGCTGCAGAGATGCTTCTCCTTCTGGAAGGTTCTCCTGGTTCCACAGAGGAACGCTGGAGCTCTGACAGAGGGACCGTTGGGTTTTTGGGCCCTTCTCCCCCGATCTCTCAGCTGACTCAGATGGACGTCCAGATCTAGGAGGAGTCCTGGTGGTTCTGGAGTTCTTCCACTCACAGATGATGGAGGTCACTGTGCTCATTGGAACCTTCGAGGCAGCAGAAACGTTTCTGGATCTTTCCTCAGCCTTCTGCCTCCAGACGGTCCTGTCTCTGAGCTCTACAGACTATTGCTCTGTTTTCATGCTTGGTTTGTGCTTCGACACGCTCTGTCAACCCTGGACCTCATGTAGACCGGGTCAGACCTCTCCAAAGGTCCAATCCACTGGATTTACCACAGGTTGGCTTCAGTGAAGCAGCTGAAACATCTCAGAGAAGCAGAAGAAACAAACCTCCGCTCACTTTGGAGCTTCACAGCAAAGGCTGTAAAAACTTCTGTACAGATCATTATTCAGGTTACATAAAAACGGATTCACTCCAGTTTGAAATGAGGCTGTGACGTAGTCAAATGTAGAATAAGTGAGGCGCTGAGAATCCTGGTACGGTTTGGAAAATATTTGATCTTTAAAATGATCTTTGTTGTGAGTCTCTAAATCAAGGAAATCTATTTCTTGGGGAAAAAAACTCTCATTGTAAACTTTAGCCTAAAATTATTGTGTAAAGTAAAAGAAAGCTTGTTTTTTTTATTAAAATAGCTTAAAATAAAATGTTTTTAAGAAATATTCAGGATTTAGTGTTTGTAAAAAGTTTTAATGAAAAGTTACTGCTAAGTTTGTTCGCTTTTTTAAACTAGAACACAAATACTTGTTGAGATTTTGTGTTTTTGCCGTGAACCATTCAGATGTTTCAATAATCCCTCTGTGTTACCCATGAAAACTGAAATGAATGATGTTTTTGTAGCTGAACAAGGGCGACCGCCCACATGATGCTGGACGGACACTTCGGATTATCACCAGAGATTTGTTCATCCCTAGATTTCTCACAATTTTTAAACCGGAACTGAATCTGGTTTAATATTTTTAATAGTTTATTAATGGAATACATACTTGTAAAAACAAAGAAGAAGAAGAACGAAAAAGGAACTTCAATCAAAAGAATGTTATTGCTAAAAGTCAGCAAAAGAAAACGATAGAAAACGCCCGTCAGGGACACCGTAGTTACGGGACACCGTAGTTACGGGACACCGTAGTTACGGGACACCGTAGTTACGGGACACCGTAGTTACGGGACACCGTAGTTACGGGACACCGTAGTTACGGGACACCGTAGTTACGGGACACCGTAGTTACGGGACACCGACGTTACGGGACACCGTAGTTACGGGACACCGTAGTTACGGGACACCGTAGTTACGGGACACCGTAGTTACGGGACACCGACGTTACGGGACACCGTAGTTACGGGACACCGTAGTTACGGGACACCGTAGTTACGGGACACCGTAGTTACGGGACACCGACGTTACGGGACACCGTAGTTACGGGACACCGTAGTTACGGGACACCGTAGTTACGGGACACCGTAGTTACGGGACACCGTAGTTACGGGACACCGTAGTTACGGGACACCGACAGTTACGGGACACCATTACGGACACCGTTACGGGACACCGTAGTTACGGGACACCGTAGTTACGGGTTACCACCAGAGTTACGGGACACCGTAGTTAACGCGGACACCGTAGTTACGACACCGTGTTACGGGACACCGTAGTTACGGGACACCGTAGTTACGGGACACCGTAGTTACGGGACACCGTAGTTACGGGACACCGTAGTTACGGGACACCGATGTTACGGGACACCGTAGTTACGGGACACCGTAGTTATCCAAGTTCTCAGAGTCGAGGAGTGAAGAACACAGGATCAGAGAGATCTGGTGAGATCAAACACAGAGATGTGCTTGCTGAACCCAAAAGCTACTCGCTCAACATCATCCTTGATGTGGCAGTGAAGGAACTCCTGAAGAACTTGCTTAGATCTGAAGGTATGAGCCCTCACAGACCCTGAGGTCCTCTGGAACAGGCCTTTTGGTTATTCCAAAAGTCAGAAGGAAGACGTCATTCTGTTCCCATGGAGCTCTTCTCTGGAACAGCCTCCAGAGAGCCTCAGGGCCGCAGAGACTCTTCATCTTTTAATCTGGATTTTAGTTCAATTTAGAAACTTATTTGATATTTTAATTGTTTTATTTTGACTCGATTGATATTTTATGTCTGTTTGTTTATTTACTTGTCTGTGTTTTTCTATCTGATTTTATTGATTTTAAATTGTGAACATTGGGAACTCCAGAGTTTCCTCAGAGGGATCCTCCATATCAGTGAACGGGTCGCTGGAGGGGGATCTCCCGGGTCTGGCTCTGCGCTTGGATCTGGGGGTTCCCGTGGTAACGTACTCTGTGATTGATTGGAAGGTTGATGGTGATGATGTCGTCAGGAAGTGGTGGAGGACCCAAACGCAGGAGACCGGGCAAGACGGTAGAAAGTAAAACATTTAATAAATAAACTGAAACGTGACAAAAACCATAGAAGCAACGAAAAGATGTCATAACAGAACAGCTGATCTGACAGGAAAGACCTGAAAAGCAGACGCTCCAACAGAGTGAGGGTCATTTACTGAAACGAAGGCAGCTGTGGATCATGACGAACCTGAACCTGATGAGACTGAGGGACAGTTCTGAACAGAACACGACCAAAACCAGAACATAACTGACAGAAACCAAAGTCCACCAGCAACAAGCTCTACGTCTGACTGTACAGGCTGTCCTGGATGTGGATCCGGTTTAGAGTAGACCCCCTGTTGTTCACAAACACCACTCCTTTCTTTCATTAGTTGTCCCCTGGGGGGCGCTTGTGCCTAGATTCTGCAGAGAGAATGGATTTATAACTGGCAGTGAGGTGTGTGACTTTAATGACGTGTTCTGTGGACATTAAAAATGTATTATTTCTTATAAGTTCAACTTTCATTTAATTAGTTCTTATTCTGTTCAGTAAAGAGCATGTATGCACGAGACAAATCAAACTCCTGTATGTTTGAGTGCTCAAACCAAATTTTTGTTAAATTGTGTTATTTTAGTGTTTATTTACAGTTTTCACTGAGCTATTGGTGAAGGAGGATGTCTTTTTGTCTCTGTGAAACAAGACAATCAACATCAGTAAATTGTTGATCTATGAAGCTAAATCGGGGCCAATATTATCTGAAACTGAAATAACATATTTAAAAAAAAAATTTCTCTTAGGCCGAAAAAATAGGTTTCAAAACTCAAAATTTCAACTTCAAAACTTTATTTTCAGTTTCAAATCTTTTTTTTTTTTTAAGTTTCAAATCTTTTTTTAGTTCTAGTCCGTTCAAAGCGTCATTTTATGGAGTTAAATACAGGCGAAAAACGTTCTTACGCTGGAATAAAATGAGAACGTTTTCTTCGCCTGTATTTAACTCAATAAAATGACGCTTTGAACGGGCCAGAACGGTGTTTTAGTCATGCGGTTCATACCGATAAAACTCTGCTCTTTACACCCGTCTTGGGACTACATCAGACTATGAGAGTACGACTGAACGGCCATTTTCTGATCGTAATTATTACAGTTCTCAGAGCCAGTGAAGGCATCGGAACTGAAGTTACCACCCTCATCGATTTTGATTGGTCCTCGTGTTAGCCCGGCCCCAACGCGCCATCATGGGGCCAAAAGTTTTGAAACTGAAAAAAAAAGATTTGAAACTGAAATTTTGAGTTTTGAAACCTTTTTTTTGGCCAAACATTAATCTTTTTTAAAATATTTTATTTCGGTTTCAGATATATTGGCCGCGATTTAGCTCCATACTGCACCTGTTTGTAAATCTTGTTAGTCCTTACCTGGGACTGCGACACGTACCGTGTTGAAACCGGCAATCGTCTCATTTGAGTCAGCGATGTGTTAGTGGAGCCACGTTCTGGTAAAACATGATGCTGGCCTCTGGTACTCTCTCTGGGTCGGTGTTGGTGCCTCCACCTTTTTTGCCAGGCGCCTGACATTCCCTGTGATGATCGTGGAGAAACGTGGTTTAAAAGGTGTATCTTATGTACCGTTTAACTTCTGCCTGGCGTCCTCCTCCCCAGCTCCTCTGGGAGTTGGGGCTTCTCTCTGTCCGTGAAGGATGGAGGTCTTAGAGCCAGCAGCTGATCACGATTGTAAACAATGTAACTGAACATAGAGAGCTTAGAAACAAAACAAGAATGAAAGTAGATGCACTAAAGCACAAAGACACTAAAAAGGAGAAAAGTTTAGGAGTTGCTGCTACTAGCTAGCACCAGAGGCAGCACCGTCTTAGAACCATGAGGTTTTTATTTATTTTGAATCGCCCTTAGTCCTGCCCGACCCCCCAGGAGCTGCACCATCAGATGAAGGTTGGGACCCACTGGGAGTCCCAACCTTCATCTGATGGTGACTAAATTGCCCCTGGGGGTAAATTCAGGCACTCAAACCCCCCCACCACGGTAAGGTGGCAATTCAGGGAGGGGAAAAATGGTTTTTTACCCAGTTGGGAGGGAAAACCGAAGCACTCGGAGAAAACCCAAAGGCCGCTCGGCCTCTTTATATTTGGAACTAATCAATTATTGTGAATGATTAATTTGGGGCCAAATTGAGATTTTGTTTTTTGGGTTGTTGTCCTGCATCTAAACTATCAGGAACCAAAGAATGGTTATTCTAGCAGGTGGGGGGAACCGAAGCACTCGGAGGAAACCCACGCAGACACGGGTCAGTCAGGCTGAAGCATCAACCAACTAACCAGCGCCGCCCCTTTTTTAAGACCATTTTCTACAAGAAGTTCAGAGATTTGAACTCCAAACTCATCTTTTCTAAACAGCTTTTACAACCAAAGTCACAATGTTTAAAAACATACTGTTGTGTGTTTTATCATCTACATCTATTAACATTTTCCTATTTTAGGATTATAATTTAGACGAGTCACATGAACAGATTTGACAGATTTCCAGTCTTTTGACTGGGCAGAACTGACTTTTTTATGTTAAAGTAAAATCAAGTGACACAAAATCAAATAAACATTTATGTATAAAAAGAACTTTTCCTACTTTTCTCTAATCAAAGTGTTTTACAATTAAAAACTAAAATACAAAAATTCAAATAAAATCCCTGCTCCCCTCCCCCGCCCCCGTTAACATACAAACGTTCAATAAAAATGTCAATAAATAAAAAAGGCCAATAAAATAAAACTTCATTTGCAGAAAGCACATCTCATAGTTTTTGCTACTCGAAGTGTTTTACAGTAAAAATAAACACAGATTTTATATAAAGCCCCGCCTCTGTTAACAGACAGGGCTTCAATTAAAACATTTGTATCTAAAGTAAAACCTTTTTTTTTTTTTTTTTTATTATTTTTTTTAAATTTATTTTTTTTATTTCATTTTTTTTATTTAAAAATAAATAAATAAAGTTAAACCATTTTTTTTTTTTTTTTACATTTAAAATAAATAAATAAATAAAGTAAAACCTTTTTTAACAAAAAGCACTTCTGACACTTTTCTTAGCTTGAAGTGCTTTTAGCTAAAAGAAAGACTAAATCAGTTTGGGATGTCCAATAAAGACTTGTCGAGTCACACAGAGAACGGTCCGGTTCTGGTTCTGCTGGAGATGCTCCTCAGCTCTGATCGGCTTTCGGGGGCTGAGGCTCTAAAGCTTCTCCTCAAACCTGCTTTTAGGTTTGTTTTTCACTGACGGGAGGCTTGGTGACAGAGGAGGAAGTTTGGATGGAGGAGACGGAGACTTGTCATTCGTCAGCTCCTGGACCGTTCCATTGTCGGTAGGGGTCTGTCTAGTTGGTCCTAATGAACGTTTGGGTGACAGAGGAGGAAGTTTGGATGGAGGAGACGGAGACTTGTCATTCGTCAGCTCCTGGACCGTTCCATTGTTGGTAGGGGTCTTTCTAGTTGGTCCTAAATCTTTGGGTGACAGACGTGGAAGTTTGGATGATGGAGGACGAGACTTCATTCGTCAGCTCCTGGACCGTTCCATTGATCTGAGGCTTGAGCAGAACAACTGTTGGCTTTTGGCTCCTTCCAATGTCCTCTGAAACTTTCTTTGGAGGACTTGGTATTGGTCTCAGACTCGGGGAGTTGTCAGGTGGACTCCGGCGCTTCTCCAGAAGAACTGTCCGATGTTGGGTCTTTGTGGCGTCCGTGGAAACCTCCCGTGTAGGTCTTGGTTTTTCCCCAGACACGGGTCGGGGTATGAAGCTCCGGCGGTCTCCAGTAGGACTCTGAGACTTGTTCAGAGCTACTGTCTGCTGGATCTTGGATCTATATTTGGAAATCTGCTCAGTTAGAACAGACTTTTCCTTCCTTAAAGAATCCCGTTTGGTTTTTGCAGCTTCCAGCTTGGTTTGTATTGTTTGTTGCTCCAGGAGGTTCACGTTAAGCTCCTGGAGTTCCTGTTTAAGGTGGTAATTATCCTTCTTCAAATCCTCAACGTTGGACTTTACTTTAATGAATTCTTTCATCAGCGCTTTAGTTTCCGATTTGGACTTTTCCATCTCTTGTTGTTCCTCCAGAAGGACTTCCATTTCCTGTCTGAGGGAAAGGATTTGACTTTTCGTCTCCTGGATCTGTTCAGGATAGTTGAGTTCTTCATCGATCTGAATGACCTCCAGGATGGACTCGCGTTGATCCTCCAAGTCTCTTTTTTCTGCTTGGAGATTGGACAGATCGATCCTCATGGCTGCGTCTTCTTCCTGGCGTTTGTTCTTGAGATCTTCCTGTTCTTTCTTGAGAGCTGCATTCTGCTGCTGCAAGGCCTGAATCGGATCTCTGGGATCTCCCTGCAGATCATTTGGAGAAATGCCCACAGCCTTCATCAGGAGAGAGAACTCCAGTTGGAGCTTGGATCTGCTGTCTGCAACCCCCTGAGTCAGAGCCGACTTTTCCCTCCTCTCCTTCTCCCGCTCTTTCCTTGCAGCTTGAAGCTTGATGGGTATTTGTTGAAGGTCAAAGATGTTGGCCTGAAGCTCCATGAGTTCCCATTTCAGGTCGTAGTTTGTCTGCCTCAAACTCTCCACTCTTCGAATCTCTTGATGGTATTCTGTTAGCAGCGCTTGAGTTTGGGATTTGGAGTTTTCAATCTCCCTTTGTTCTTCCAGAAGGACTTCCTGTTCCCGTCTGAGGGAAAGGATGTCCCACTGGATCTCTCGGATCTCTTCAGGAGAGACGAGTTCTTGAGGAGAAGCGGCTGGTGTCGTCTGCAGAGGAGCTTCTTCCTCTTGTTGGAGCTTCAGCTGAAGGCTGTGAATCTTCTGGAGTTCCTGGACGATTTCCTCGTGTTGCTTTTCTATGTCAGAGATGCTTGTTTGAGCTCTTTGCTGTTGACTTTCTTCTTGGTCTGATTTCATGACCATGTTTATCAGACCGTCACATTTGTCCAAAAGCTCCATCATTGTCTGTTTCAGTCGTTTGAGGAGACGTTTGGAGTCGTGGCTCTTTTCCATCTCAACCTTCTCACAGTGCAGATGAATCTCATGCAGCAGATTCTCCATTTCTGAAGAGAATTTAGTTGAAATCTTTGAAATCGTTGAAATAGGTCTTGACACGAAGAACGGTCAAAATGTCTTTATTTGTGGGTGAAGTTTCTGAAAGCAGTTGAAAATCCTGCTGTGGTCTTTGGAGGTGCTCGCTCCAACTGAAACCGAAGTTTCTGACTGAATCTCAGTGAGGCGGGGCTTTATAAAGGCTCTGGCGATGATGTCACATGACGTCCCTTTGATGTCACCAAATATGGTGTGTGAGTCATCGTGGTCATGTGACCACTGCTGTGACATCATCAGCTGTGCGACAAAGGCTCCGCCCACTGCAACCAGTGGCAGAGTGGAGCAGACTGTGTTAGAGTGGGAGGAAGAAAACACTTGGAGTGTGTTCAACCTGCTCAAACTCAGCCATTGTGACCCTCCCAGAAAAAGTGTTGACATCAAAACGTAGACATTTTTCCTGGCTTTCAGACGATACAACTTTGAAAATCCTGAGCCGTGTAGTTTTCTTACAGCGGCCCCAAATATCAGCAAAACCTGAGGATTTCTCCCATTAAGCCCAATGCGTTTTTGGTGAAGACGAGTTTTTGAGGAGCTTCGTTTTTAACTCGCGAGTACTTCTGCATATTTGTGCACAAAACCCTGAAAATCGCAGTAGATGTAGTCTGATACCTCTGGATTCTGACGGTGTTTTTACTTTCACTCTGAGGAGAACGGTTCTAAAGATATGAGCTTTTGTTCACGTATTTTCAATGTGAAAGCAGGACGCAGACCTGCGTCTCCCTCTGTGTGCTGGTTGCCATGACGACCCCGGAACGTTCCATCTGGTAAACAAACATGGAGATCTTTAGTCTTACAGAAGCAGTCCACACACTGAGGGATGTACATTTAAGGTTATTTTAAACTAATCTGGGATTCCTCCATAAGTTTAGCTGCTAATATCAGAGATCTTCTGGTTGTTTTTACACTTCCTGGGTTTTTGGAGCAATTTTTACCTTTTAGTTGTTATGTTGGCGTTATTTTAGCTTTTTAGGCTATTTTGAAGTTTAGATAATATTTCAGCTACATGCTAGCAGTTTAAGGTCATTTTGACTCTTTTTTTCCTTTGTTTGGGGTATTTTGAAGTTTAGCCAATATTCTTGTTTTGAGCTGGCTGTTTTGGCTAATGTTGTTTTTTTTTTTTTCATGCTATTTTTTTTAATTTAGTAAAAAAAATTTAAGCTGCATGGTATCTGTTTTGGCTAATTTATGCTTTTCTTATTTTTTAGGCTATTTTTGGAGTTCAGCTAATATTTTAGCCTTATGCTAGCTGTTTTTGCTAAATTAGACATTTTACCAGCATTTTGGGCTAATTTTGCTACTAGATAAAATTTATTACCTTACTGTCAGCTTAAGAGTTTTTAACTAATAGCTTTAGCAATTTCAGCTATCTGCTTTAGCATCCTCAGCTATCTCAGCTAGCATCTTCAGCGGCCAGATATTTTTACGTTATGAGGAGTTTCTGCTCCTGATGACACGCTCAGTCACTTTTCCTTGTTTTGATACTTTATTTAATTTACATGAAGTCACTTTCTTCCTTTTATGCTATGATGAGAGAAACTTTTTGTTGAATACGATTCAGCAACAGAATAAATCTGAAGCCTCATTTCCTGTGTTCTGAGCGGCCCACCTGTTAGACCCCAAACCCGGATCAGTGATCCAGTCCTTCATTCTCCCTTTACTGCGTAACAACCGGTCATGTGAAAACCCACCGAGGAAGGAATCCCGGTGAGGCTGGAAAATGTCTCATAAACTGGATGTAGAACCGGAGCTGGACTCGGGTCTGGTCCTGATGACGGTTTCCAGAACAAACACAGAGTTCTACGGAGCTATTTTGGGGCCAATATTATTTAAAACCTGAATAAAACATTTTGAAAGAAAAATTGGTGTTTGTCCAAAAAAAGGTAAATGTCCCAAACTTTTTACTATTTTAAAATACATTTTATTATTTTCAGCTTCAAATCTTCTGAGTTTTAGGTTTCAAAACTCAAATTTTCAATTTCAAAATGTTTTTTTCACTTTCAATTCTTTTTTTTTCGTTTTTGAATCTGAAAACTTCAGTTTCAAAACGTTTGGGCTGCTGTGGCGCGTTGGGGCGGAGCTAACACAAAGGACCAATCGATGAGGGTGGTAACTTCAGTCGAGCTGCATTCTTTGTTTCATTGGAGTTTGACATGATGTCGGCTCTAATTCAGCTCCATAGAGTTGTGCTCGCTGAAGGTTTCTACAGCATTGGGTTGACATGGACACGCCCCGCTGAACGTTAGATGGATTCACATCAAACGGATGTTTCTACACGTATGATCACGTGGATCCTCCATCTGTCAGGTTCTCTGGTTTGATCTGTGAATCCGACTGAAAGACGAAATGTTTCTAAACTGAGACAGAAAGGAGAGAAAAAGTTCATCAAATCTACTTCTAGGTTTTCAGCTCTACAAACATGTTGGACAGATTTAAAACCACTAGAGGGCGCCATCCACCAAGACAGTTGATTCAATGGAAGTTTGGCCTTTTGGGTGGATGCGTGCGCGCCTGCGCAGTTAGACTGCGCAGTGATAGATCTAGATTCTGATATGATGTAGATCTGCTGATGGTTTTAATGTCATCATTATTTTAACGTGTTTATTATCATTAAATGAACTTCCAGTTGAAGTTACATTACTCCTAAAATCTGTTAAAACTGCAGTTTTTACTGTCAAAAGTTGAAATCCATGCTTCCTGATCCTCCATGGAATCAGACTGGATAAATATTGTAAATGAGTTGATCATATTAAGCCTTTAAGGCCGGACTTTGTTGAAATAAGTTAAAATTCATTTGTTAACTTTTCTTTTACTGGTGATAACAGCGGTTCTTCTTTAATGTGCACTGGGTAAACCCTCTTTTCTTTTCATTTTTTCATTCTTTCTCGTTATCTTTACTCTCCCTCCCTTGTTAATGTTCCATGTGTTTACCTCCCACAGTAAATAAAAAAAAAAATGAAGGAGTGGATTATGTGTGTAATTTGTTCTAAGAATGTAACTCTTACCTTCATGCCTCTTTCTGAAAATAAAGAATTATAAAAAAAAGTAGAACTCCATGTTCTGCTTTTATTTTGAAGGCTGTGGGACTTGTGTTAGCTCAGCGGCTTTCCTCCGACCCCGTGGAGTGAGTCACGGCTGCAGCGGTCAGGGCGGCGCCTCCCTATAAAGCTCCTGCTGCTCCTGCTGCTCCTCCACTCCTCCGTTAACTCCTGCTCCCCGTCTGCCGGACTCGTCTGTCTCTGCGAGGTGAGATCTAACGGAACCGCTTCCTCTGGATCCGACAGAAAAGTTCCAGAACAAACTTGGTTTCTGTCCCTCTGTTGGTCTTCAGGGATCATCTGGATCCGTGGTTTGATTTTCTCCTGAACTTTCCTCTTTTCAGCTGAAAGTTCAGCTTCTGCCTCAGCATTTCTGAGACATCTTTGTGGTTCTGGTGCCCGAGTGTGAGGACGGGTGTGGTTGCTTTGTGGGCATGTTCTCACATGTGTGGGGCTTTTCCTCGGCCCCCCTCTCATCTGATGTCCTGAATCCCTCAGACGTTCCTCCAAACAGAAGCAGAATTTTCCTGTAGTTCAGTCATCAAACAGCTGGAAGATTCCAGGGATTAACTCTCCTCTGTTTCCAGAAGTTTTTTAGGCTTTGGTTCAGCAAGTTAAGACGACTTTCTGCTGCTCTGTCCAGAACCTTCCAGCATCATGCCTTCAGAACTGGAGAACGCCATGGAGTCCCTCATCAAGGTGTTCCACCGCTACGCCAAGGACAGCCGGCTCAGCAGGCGGGAGCTCCGGGAGCTGATGGAGAACGAGCTCTCCAACTTCCTGAAGGTGCAGGAACCAGCATCCGTCGTCCACGGTTCTGCCGGAGCGAGCTCTAACCCGAATGTCCCGGAACCTTTTGCAGGCTCAGAAGGACCCCGCCGCCGTAGACAAGATCATGAAGGACCTGGACGCCAACGGGGACGGCCAGGTGGACTTTGAGGAGTTTGTTTCTCTGGTGGTGGGACTGTCGGTGGCCTGTGAGCAGTGTTACCAGATGCAGATGAAGAAGGCCGGCAAGAAGTGAAAGAGAAGCCAGAGCGCATTTCCAGTTGTTGTAAAGATTGTTTGATGCATTAAATAGAGTGAAAAAGCGTCTGTGTCTGTGATTGGAGGTCCTCCTCCCAGGTAAACCTTGCCCCCTCCCTTCCATAAAGCTCTGTTTATCATTTCCCTGAAGAATCTGCTGATGTTGAAACTCTCAGCCTCGCGTGGCGTTCAGGAACGCTGGGATTGAGCAACGCCGCGCTTCCCTCTCCCACTGCAAGAATGTGAGTCACATGGAGATCAGCAGAAAGACGCCGCTCTGCTCCCTCCATGACACTCCCCCCGCCATGCCGACCCTTTTCCTGCTTTTATTCTGAAAGGGGAAGTCAGGGGTTAACGTCGGCGCGCTCCCTGAGCTCCGCGTACACATTCGTGGGCGGGGCCAGGCCTCGTTGATCATTGTTCATGGTTACAGGGCAAACACTGCGGTTGCTAGGTTACGGGGTTCTGACTGTGTGCGGTCACACCCATGTCACACACAGCCCACTTCTGTTTTCCAGCTTTCCTGCTGTTTTTTCAGGGTGGGGCACGAGTGGACGAGCAAACAAACTCCCAAAGATGCATCATCAGACCGATGATGTCAGAGCTGCACAGCTCAACACTGCAGAGCTTTGATTGGATGCTCAGATTCTGATCCTTCAGTGCAGGGGGGTCCAACTCAACCACACAGGGGGGCAAAATCCAAAACACACCTTAGATCAAACAGGATCAACATTTATCAAACACTAAAACTACATGTTTATTACTTTAAAACTGCAACATAACATAATTATGAACTCGATGTATATCATTACCTGTGATAATGTTAGTGTGAATGATGGAAGCTGAATTTAGCCGCTGAAGATGCTAGTGCTAATAGCCAGCTAAAATATTTGCTAAATGCAAAATTAGCCAAGAAAACAAACAAAAAAAATTGCCAAAACAGCTAGCTTGTAGCCTAAATATTAGCTAAACTCCACAAAAACCTAAAAAAAAAAACATTTTTAAAAGCCTACATAAACTAAAACAGCTAGCGTGTAAATATTAGCTTAACTCCAAAATAGTCAAAAAAATTCACAGCCTAAATTGTCAGCAAACAGCTAGCATGTAGCTGAAATATGAGCTGAATTCTAAAATAGGCATAAAAACGTCTTTACGCCTAAATTAGCCAAAACAGCTAGCATGTAGCCTAAATATTAGCTAAACTCCACAAAAACCTAAAAAAAAAACATTTTTAAAAGCCTACATAAACTAAAACAGCTGGCGTGTAAATATTAGCTTAACTCCAAAATAGCCAAAAAAATTCACAGCCTAAATTGTCAGCAGACAGCTAGCATGTAGCTAAAATATGAGCTGAATTCTAAAATAGGCATAAAAACGTCTTTATGCCTAAATTAGCCAAAACAGCTAGCATGTAGCCTAAATATTAACTAAACTCCAAAAAAACCTAAAAAAAAAAAATTTTTAAAAGCCTACATTAGCCAAAACAGCTAGCATGTAAATATTAGCCTAACTCCAAAATAGTCAAAAAAAAATTAACAGCCTAAATTGTCAGCAAACAGCTAGCATGTAGCTGAAAATATGAGCTGAATTCTAAAATAGGCATAAAAACGTCTTTACGCCTAAATTAGCCAAAACAGCTAGCATGTAGCCTAAATATTAGCTAAACTCCACAAAAACCTAAAAAAAAAAAACATTTTTAAAAGCCTACATTAGCCAAAACAGCTAGCATGTAAATATTAGCCTAACTCCAAAATAGTAAAAAAAATTCACAGCCTAAATTGTCAGCAAACAGCTAGCATGTAGCTGAAATATGAGCTGAATTCTAAAATGGGCATAAAAACGTCTTTACGCCTAAATTAGCCAAAACAGCTAGCATGTAGCCTAAATATTAGCTAAACTCCACAAAAACCTAAAAAAAAAAACATTTTTAAAAGCCTACATTAAACTAAAACAGCTAGCGTGTAAATATTAGCTTAACTCCAAAATAGCCAAAAAATTCACAGCCTAAATTGTCAGCAGACAGCTAGCATGTAGCTAAAATATGAGCTGAATTCTAAAATAGGCATAAAAACGTCTTTATGCCTAAATTAGCCAAAACAGCTAGCATGTAGCCCAAATATTAACTAAACTCCAAAAAAACCTAAAAAAAAAAAACATTTTTAAAAGCCTACATTAGCCAAAACAGCTAGCATGTAAATATTAGCCTAACTCCAAAATAGTCAAAAAAATTACAGCCTAAATTGTCAGCAAACAGCTAGCATGTAGCTGAAATATGAGCTGAATTCTAAAATAGGCATAAAAAACGTCTTTACGCCTAAATTAGCCAAAACAGCTAGCATGTAGCCTAAATATTAGCTAAACTCCACAAAAACCTAAAAAAAAAAACATTTTTAAAAGCCTATATTAGCCAAAACAGCTAGCATGTAAATATTAGCTTAACTCCAAAATAGCCAAAAAAATTAACAGCCTAAATTGTCAGCAAACAGCTAGCATGTAGCTGAAATATGAGCTGAATTCTAAAATAGGCATAAAAACGTCTTTATGCCTACATTAGCCAAAACAGCTAGCATGTAGCCTAAATATTAGCTAAACTCCACAAAAACCTAAAAAAAAAAAAACATTTTTAAAAGCTTACATTAGCCAAAACAGCTAGCGTGTAAATATTAGCTTAACTCCAAAATAGCCAAAAAAATTCACAGCCTAAATTGTCAGCAAACAGCTAGCATGTAGCTGAAATATGAGCTGAATTCTAAAATAGGCATAAAAACGTCTTTACGCCTAAATTAGCCAAAACAGCTAGCATGTAGCTGAAATATGAGCTGAATTCTAAAATGGCATAAAAAACGTCTTTACGCCTAAATTAGCCAAAACAGCTAGCATGTAGCCTAAATATTAGCTAAACTCCACAAAAACCTAAAAAAAAAACATTTTAAAAAGCCTACATAACTAAAACAGCTAGCGTGTAAATATTAGCCTAACTCCAAAATAGCCAAAAAAATTCACAGCCTAAATTGTCAGCAACAGCTAGCATGTAGCTGAAATATGAGCTGAATTCTAAAATAGGCATAAAAACGTCTTTACGCCTAAATTAGCCAAAACAGCTAGCATGTAGCTGAAATATGAGCTGAATTCTAAAATAGGCATAAAAACGTCTTTACGCCTAAATTAGCCAAAACAGCTAGCATGTAGCCTAAATATTAGCTAAACTCCACAAAAACCTAAAAAAAAAAAATTTTTAAAAGCCTACATAAACTAAAACAGCTAGCGTGTAAATATTAGCTTAACTCCAAAATAGCCAAAAAAATTAACAGCCTAAATTGTCAGCAAACAGCTAGCATGTAGCCTAAATATTAGCTAAACTCCACAAAAACCTAAAAAAAAAAAAACATTTTTAAAAGCCTACATAAACTAAAACAGCTAGCGTGTAAATATTAGCTTAACTCCAAAATAGCCAAAAAAATTCACAGCCTAAATTGTCCGCAAACAGCTAGCATGTAGCTGAAATATGAGCTGAATTCTAAAATAGGCATAAAAACGTCTTTACGCCTAAATTAGCCAAAACAGCTAGCATGTAGCTGAAATGTTAGCTAAACTCCAACCTAGCCTAAAGAATCTCAGTGAATGCCAAAATATTCCAAAAAGCTGCAGAATTACACTTTTTAAAACTGTAACTTTTTAACATAATTATGAATAATAAAATATTATTCCAGAATAAATCAACTTAAGCCTTCAATAAATTTCAATATTTTACTCTCTAAAATATATTTTGTCAAAATGATTCAAGTTAGAAATGAGAGGAAGATAACATCGGGTCATGAATAACAATAAAATCTGGAGGGCCGATAGGATTACCTGGAGTTTCACCATATATTTGGCTCGTATGCTTGACAGATGAACTCTAAATATTCCCCAGGTGTGAATATGTGATTGTGGCGGTGCAATAGACTGGTGACCCCTCTGGGGCGTACCCTGTTGGGATAGGCTCGGACACCCGGAGAAAGCGGGTTTGGAAAACAGTTTTTTGTTACGTTAGCGGTGTTTGCCCCTCCTCCATTTCCCTCACCTGGTCACCTCAGCTGTATCACGTTTGTCATTAGTACTTCAGGTATTTAAGTTTTGGTCTTTCAGTGTCGCCGAGTCTCGTTTTCCCGCCTACATTTTGCATTTCTCTGGAGTTATTTTGGTCATTAAAGCACGTTCCTCTTCTACCTTCTGGATCTGAGCTCCTCCTGGGTTCTCTTTTTGCCTGACAAAAACAATAAATCTTTTTACATTTTGACTCTTGAAGTGAAACATAGATTTATAGATGTGTTGTAAAAAGATAAACCATCACTGTGAGGATGATGAACTTTGACTCGGTTTTAGTCAGCTGTTCTGGCTGCAGGTCATCGTCTCTCAGTTACAGTTAGTTTCTGTTACCAGATTCATTTTATTTTATTTTATTTATAAAGCCTTATATTAGGCTTCATAAAAATCACTCCTAAAATATAAACAGTAGCTGATAGATAAATAGACTAAACTAAACTGGTTATCCTTTTCTTTCTTTGTAAGGAAAAACTCGTGGAAAAAAAACAGGTTCCAGGGAAAAAAGAAGAAAACCTCAGGGATGTCCATTGATGGAGGGATCTTCTCCCTGGAGTGGTAAAGAGGGACAACACATGAGTCACACTGCACCAAACAGGTATGGAGAACTAAATGACTATTGGTAATGAGGATGAGAGGAGAAGTAGATAGAAATAGAGGACAGAACCTACCAGAACTTTTCCTAACTTCTAACATCTACAGCCTGCTAGTGACTTGTTGGTTTTGTCATACGTCTGGTCTCCTGCATTTTGGGTCCTACACCCCCACTCCCTGACAGAATCAGTCATGTGGGTTTTCCTGCAGCCGCGTTCAAGTCATGTGACGCTACATCCACCCCATCGTTCCAGAGGGGGATTGCCGGGCCCTTCCTTCAAGCTTCCTGTTCCTGTGGAGGGTCACCTGGACCACACTTCATGTTCCTGGTTCCTGAGGATGGTTGCCGCTCGACCCCCTTCTGTTCTCCAGAGGGGCGTCGTCGGGACCCTTCCCCTTCATTCCTGTTCCTGAGGAGGGGGTCTGAGACCCCTCACCTCAGTCTGGCTGCAGGAAGCCTCAATGTTCCTTCATGTCCTTCATGCCAGGTGTTTGGTTGGGTTTGGGCATCTGGGATCTGCCCTTTTGGGGAGGGGTACTGTGAAGAATGTGAACTTTGGTTGTGTTTAGTCATGTTCTGTCCCGCAGGTTTCAGATGTCTTCATCTCAGTTAATTACTCATATTCAAGTGTCTGTTCTCCGGTTCTTCCTGGAAACATGAGCTCATCCGGTCCGGTCCGGTCCGGTCCGGTCCACCTCTGTTTCTTTGTTTTACTTTATTAAATGTTTTTATTTTCTGTCACCAAACCTCGTCCCCCGCTTCTGAGTTCTTCACCACCAGCCTGACAATCATGAACACAAATAAATAGAGGCAATAAAATAATTCTGAGCTCCAACTTTAATCTTTTATAAGAAACTTTCAGCAATTTTTAAATATGATTTAAATGAAAGATTCATCCCAAACAAACTAGAGTGATAATAAATTTAGAATTTAATGAACTTTTAAAACATTCTTTCTCAATTATTATTTCTCATCTTAAGCTTTAATTTGCCATGAAATAAACCTCAAATATTCCTGTTGAAGCTTCTCTGTAAAACACTGTTCTACCACCAGATGGCACAAGCGAGCAGCAGTGAGCAGAAGAATGTGACGTCACAGCTATTCTTTAACCCAGCAGCAGCTGCAGGAGACTGAGGTTTGCTCAGACTTCAGTCAGTGTTTTATGCTTCATCAAACGAAACTCATCAAGTTTTGATTTTGACAGAGACTAAAGAGAAGATTTAGAAAAGGAAACGGAGAATTACCACAGAGATGAGGTTTGTTTTTTCCTGTTCAGCTTTTGGGTCATGACTGAGTCACAGCTTTGCAACCAAATTGCGAGGAAAAGAGGAACCATTGGAAACCTTCAGTCTCTGAACAACATTTACTTAAAAAAAATCCACAGAACTGTGATATTTCACAACCAAACCTGCTCAGTATGTCTGTCTTTTTCTTTATTTGGGACTTTAATTTAAGTTTTTTGTAGATAAATCTGTCCTGGAGCAACAGATTCTGTTAGTGTGCAGGTGAACAAAAAAAAAAAAAAATTAGCTCAGTGTCTTTACAAACAGAGATTCATTTCACATTTGTCATTTTCATGTAGCATAAAAAGTAGATTCCTAAAAAGAAAGATGCTCCTTCAAAATAAGACGTTATCTGAAACAGACTAGACTTAACGCGATAATTCCAGTAGATTTTGAAGGAGAAAAGTGACTCTTGCTGCTTTTTTTCCTTCAAATCTACTGGAATTATCATGTTAACAATTGAAAAATGTACCACAAGCTGATGAGACAAAAACAAAGCAGGGATTGGTTGGAGGTGAGAGGGAGGGATGCAGGGAGTGGTGATGTATAAAGCATCCTGCACCTCCAGCTCTCCATCACTTCAGATCTTCTTCTTCTTCTTCTTCTTCAGCATCGGTGAGTACAAACCCAATCAATGTGCATTTCAATTTCTACGTTTAGCATGAAGCTTTCATTCCGCTAATTATCATATTCAATAGTTAATAGAACTTTTAATTAAAAAAAATTAGTCTTATAGGAAATTACCTGATAACTATTTTTAAAATAAATAATGAGTTTGAACATCAGTTTTAGAAAACTTGAATTTCATTTCACTGTTTTCTGATCTGATGTTGATCAACGCGTAAACAGGAACCCTGAGGTTTTAGCGTCGTCTTCTCGCTCGCTGGAGTTCAGTCTGTTTACAGCTCAGTGATGCCAAAGTTTCCGCTGCTAACCATCCTCCAGGGAGGGAACCACATCATCCCGGTCACAGCCCTCTCTGCTGCATCACAGGGAGTCTGTGGGGGCAAAAAAACAAACAAACCACCACTTAGCAACAACTCCCAGAGTGAACCGGCACCCTTCACCTTTTTGACCTTCAGATTTGATCAGATCTCTAATGTTTTTCAGCAGAGAGGCTGTGTTAGAAACGGCCAAAGACCCAGGTGGAAATCCAGGAGTTATTTATCCAGGTCCATGGAAAACTGGGAGAAAAAAGGTCAAAGACACGGGAACCAGAGGAGTAATTATAGTGTGAATGCTCTTTACTGAACGTGCTGAAGGCATTTTCATATGCTTGATTAAGTCATAAACGTGTCGAACGCTTTGATACAAAACTTGCATCATTTTCAGAAAACACAAAGAGTTTGAAAGAGTTCTTGAAAAAAATCCCAACATTCCTAAAATGTTAGCTTAACTCAGAATTAGCTCAAAAAACTTCAGCGGATGTCAAATTACCAAAAAAAAAAAAAAAAATTAGGACGTTGCTAAAATACTAGCCTAACTCAAGAATAGACCCAAAAAACCTCCTAAGATGCTAAACTAGCATGTTGCTAAAATGTTAGCATGTTGTTAAAAATATCAGCTAAACTCAAATTTAGCCTTGAAAACCTCAGTTGCATTAATTTCCTTAACATGCTGAATGGTTTGATACCTAACTTGAATAATTTGCAGAAAGTGCACAAATATTTGAAGAAATACGTGAAAAATAAAAATCGCAAAATTTGCGTAAAGTTTTAATAATTGAGAAAAATGTGAATAATTGTGTAAAATTTAAAAAATCATGAAAATAAAAGTAAAAGCATGAATGTCCTGAACAAGCTGAATGTTTTTAATTGCATAAATAAATAAAAAATCCTGTTCATTTTTAATGAGGCTGAAAAATAGTATAAATGTCTTAAAATACTAAAAACCGTAACATGTATGAATACAAAATGTACAAGCAGGAATGTCCTTAATGAGCTGCTGAAAGCTGAAATGAGTTTTTACTTATCAAAAAACATATAGAAGAATAAATAAGGAATAAAAATAACTAGAGAAATTGCATTACTTAAAGTAACGTTAGTGTGAATGTTTTTACTGAAAATGTACTTTAATTCCAGAAGGGATTTGCTGAAAATGCAAAAGCTATCTGCAAAATGTTAAATTTACCAACATACTGGAAATGTTGTTAAAGAACTATAAAAGAGCGCTGAAGTTGACTGAAATATCTGAAAACTTTCTAGTAAAATCGTTTAATATTCTCGAACGCATCCATAATATTTAGTGTGTTGCTTAAATATTATCTAAACTCCAAAGTAGCCCTAAATTGGTCAAAAATGTTTACCTGTTGCTAAAAAAGAAGCTAAACTTTAAATTAGCCTAAAAAACCCAGTAGATGACGTATTAGCCAAAAACGTTAGCATGTTGCTAATATATTAGCTAAACTCCAAAATAGCCCTAAATTGGTCAAAAATGTTTACCTGTTTCTAAAAAAGAAGTTAAACTCTAAATTAGCCTAAGAATCCCAGTTATTAGCCAAAAACGTTAGCATGTTGCTAAAATATTAGCTGAACTCCAAATTTTTTGAAAATACTATAAAAAATGAAAACATAACCTAGTAAAATATTGAAAGACTTGTTGATAATCTACTGGAAATTTTAAAGTTTGAAGACGTTCTCATTCATTTCCTATGGGGCATATTTTGCTCAATATTTCAAAAACTATAAATTTATACCCAAAAATCCAATCAGAAACGTCCTAACGAGCTTTTCATACCAAGATTAGTGAAATCACTTGATTGAATTTTTGTGTTGTACAGAAAGGAGCAGGAGAATCACTACAGTGTGAATGCTTATTAAGCAATCACACAATCCTTCTGGTTAACCCTCTTAATCTGATCGTGTTATTCAGGAATTAAAAAACATCAACGACATGCCGTGACAACCATTTTTTTCTCTAAATTATAGGAATAGATTAAAGATGTCCGCCCCACCTGACTCACCTGCAGATCCAGCCTTTACCTGGGGTCAGGAAACAGATCATTTCTTCCATGATGGCGGGACGTTGTCCTCATCTGTTTGTGTTTTTAGGTTTGTCCAGCACCATGTCCGACATCCAGAAGGCCATGGCTCTCCTCATCACCTCCTTCTCCAAATACGCCGGCAGGGAGGGAGACAAGAACACCCTGAACAAGGAGGAGCTGAAGGAGCTCCTGCAGAATGAATTTGGAGAGATGGTTTGTGTGAGTGACCTCCGCTCAGTTTAGCCCCTCCCACCCAAGAATCCACGAAACCAGACGGGTTCTTGAGCTTTTCCCCCCTCGTCTGCAGAAATCCAACGACAAAGAAGCCATCGACCGCATCTTCCAAGACCTGGACACCAACCGGAGCAACAGCGTGGATTTCAGCGAGTTCGTCAAGCTGGTGTGCTGTCTCACCCAGATGTGCCATGAGTACTTCACCTGCAAGAAGTGAGAGCGCCACCAGCAGGCCGGCCGCGGCAGCTGCCGTTCTGCTGAGGGAAAACCGCCTTATACATGAAAACTAAATAAAAGTTTGCTTGACTCTGTTGTCATGGCAACAACATCTGTTTCCCCATCAGACTCGTATCCCAGCAGGCTTTGCCTTCACCTGCACCAAAAATAAAAGGATATTAAATAAAGGATAATAAAAGAATAGCAAACAGTCACTTTACTGAGTCACATTGAGATCTTAAATTGTTTTGTTATTACAAAAAATAATAAATGCAAACATAAAGAAAAGGTGAGTCCTTCACACACGAAAATACAAGAATATTTTCCTTTAGATTCCTCAGGACTACATTTAAATAATATTTCTGCTTTTCTTATTTTTATGCAAACAATAGAAGCGTTTATTCATGGGAAAAATCCTAAAATAAGGATCAATATGAGGTTAAAAACTGAAACCTGAGAGTTGCAGCCAAACTCTTTTTTTTCTTTATCAAAGTGAAGCGTAAAGCTTTGAAATGTTTAGGTGCACACACAGAAAAATGTGGGTTTTTTGGGTGATAAAAAGAATTCGTTTCAGGAAAATGTGAATTAATTTAATTTATTTTATTGTATTTATTAAGTTGCATCATGCCGTCTCACATATACGATAAGGGACGGGACACAAAAAGGCAAAAGTTTTTTGTTCAAAGAAGTTAAAACAACAACAAACAAGTAAATCCATCATCACAAGAACAAAATGTAAAGTCTTCGTGAAGGAAGGTTTTTTTTTCCACTTTATTGACTGATTCATTTAGGCTGAATTGAGTGGATCCTTCTGTCATGTGACCCATCGCAGATTAAATCAATTTGATTAAGTCATAAATGCAGAAACACTGCAGTCATTCTTTTGTTTGCAAAAATCTGTTCACTTCCACTTTGGTGAAAAAGGTTTTTTTTTTTATATTTGAATTATTCCAAAACGTGTATTTATTATGATAATTCAGGCTATATATGGTGGTTAAACATCAGGATTGCATCTGATCCCAGCCAGCAAGACCAGGTGGGGCTCATTTGGTTTAAAAGTGGGCAGAAAACATTGGCCCCGCCTACGTTTGCCAGGTTTGCCCACAGTGGCTTAAGCGGGCTCTCAGTGGGTTGGTTTGCTACGCTAGCTAGTCGCCCAGTGGACGACAGAGCTCGCTAAATCGCTAAAGCGGAGCTCACTAGCTCAATACATCAGAGCTCGCTGGGTCGCTACAGTGGAGCTCGCAACGCGGGGCTTGCTAGCTAGCTACAACGGAGCTTGTTAGCTCAATAAAGTGAAGCTCGCTAGCTTGAAACAACAGAGCTTGCTAAACCTGAGCTCACTAGCTCAATACACCGGAGCACGCTGGCTTGCTACAAATGGGGGCTTAATAGCTAGCTACAACATACCTTGCTAGCTCAATACAGCAGAGATTGCTAGCTCGATACATCTGAGCTTGCTACAATGGAGCTCGCTAGCTTGGAGCAGTGAAGCTCGATAGCTTGATACACCGGAGCTCACTTGCTTGTTACAGTGGAGCTTCCTACACCAGAGCTCGCTAGCTTCGTACAGTGAAGCTCGCCACCTCGATACACCAGAGCTCACTGGGTTGCAACAGTGGAGCTTGTTGATGCGTGACTTGCTAGCTAGCTGAAACAGAGCTTGCAAGCTCAATACAGCGGAGCTCGCTTACTTGCTACAGCGGACTTTGCTAGCTTGATACAACATAGTTCGCTACAGCAGAGCTCGCTAGCTCCATACAGCGGAGCTCACTACAACGGGCCTTGCTAGAATTCTATAACAGACTTTGCTAGCTCACTAGAATGGAGTTCGCTACAGAAGACCTCACTCGCTCCGTATAGTGAAGCTCGGGACCACGAAGCTTGCTTTCTTGCTACAGGGGAGCTTGCTAATGCGGGGCCTGTTTAGCTTGTTACAATGTAACTTGCTAGCTTGATACAGTGGAGTTAGCTAAAACTGAGCTTGCTAGCTTGCTACACTGGACTTTGCTACCTAGGTACGACAGAGTTATCTACACCAGAGCTTGTTAGCTCGATACAGCGGAGCTTGCTAGTATTCTACATCCATCCACCAGGAGGCTTGCTAGCGTAGCGAGCCAACCCACTGAGTTCCCGCCTAAGCTAATGTAGGCCAACATAGGTAGGGCCACCACAGAAACTGCAGACAAACTAAATTAGGGACCACAGTTTTTACCCCCTTAAAACAATATGGAGCCTACTTGGCCCTGCTGTTAGAGATTTAGAGTGAACATAACAATCCATCAGTCAGTTTAAATAAGAAAAATACAGCATGAATGAACTTCATAAATATAAATAATTATTTATTAAAATAAATAAACTAAAATTCAATTTTATTTGTCATTATTTAAGCACATTTAGAATAGCTTATTGTCACATTTTAGTGTCTCTCTTTATTTTAGGAAAAAAATATAAGGAGGTAAATGTCATTTAGTTACTAATTGTTTGGTTTATTTCAAGCATGAATTGTTGACAAAACAAGAAAAATAAATAACCCAGATGTGAAAAAACATTGATATAAACAAACAAACACACATTTGACTCATTAAACATAGTGATTATTAACTAAAGTCAAGTAGATGTTTAACGTTAAAGCAGCAGGACATTTTAATATTTTTTCAAATGAAGAAAAAAAACCGAATATAATCTTTTTTTGTTGTTTTTACACTGAATTTAAATAATAAATGAAGCTTTTTTATGTTAATTTAAAAATATAAACAGTAGTCATCCCTGCTTTGTTATGTAGTTTTATTGATAATATAGATATTTGTAATGTTGACAAAAATGGCCACGTATTTACAAACATTTTCATTTAATTATTTGTCTTTTATCAAAAAGAATCCCTTATCTTCCCGCGTGTATTTTTAGTTCTCATCATAGTTGATAAGGAGAGCGCGTGAGCGGAAGAGAAAGTAGACTTTCGGTGACGCCCCCCTGGTGGGTCACGTTGCGCGGCCGTGTCCTGTGACGTCACGAGGGGCGGGTCTTCACCCACGGAGTCGGAGGGGACAGACCCGCAGCGTTGTTTTGAATTCGCTCGAAAACACCGACGGGAGGACAGGGGCTCGCGCGCCTGCTGAGAAGATGGCGGATGTCGGAGGCGAAGAGACTCGGTCGGCTTTCCTGAAGCCGTCCCGCAACGGTCCGGCCGGCGGCTCGACGGCGCGCGCCGCGGGCCACATCGCCGCCACGGTAACGTCGGGTCCGCGGATAGTCAGGATTGTGAAGTCGGAGTCCGGCTACGGCTTCAACGTCCGCGGGCAAGTCAGCGAAGGGGGGCAGCTGCGGAGCATCAACGGGGAGCTGTACGCGCCCCTCCAGCATGTCAGCGCGGTGCTACCGGGAGGAGCGGCGGACCGAGCCGGGATTGTGAAGGGCGACCGGATCCTGGAAGTGTAAGACCGCGGGTTTTTCTCTCGACGGAGGGTTAGCCGTTTAAGCTAGCAAGCTAGCTCCTCAGTTTTTTCGCCTCCGCTGTCAGCCTGAACGCGAGCTTCGTCCGCCGCTACAAACATGTCGGTTCACCGCAAATTAAAAAAAAAAAAAAAAAAAAAAAAATTTCCTCCGTTCATTCGCGGAGTTTTAGTCACGGCTGACGCGGAGGAAGGAAATTGAACGCTAACCAGCTTACATAAGCTGCACAACAGCCTCTGCATGTTGATTAGCTCCAGCTAGCTAGCTAGCTAGCTGCTCAGGTTGTTTCTGTCTGGCAGGTAAAGCAGAGACTGCTTAAAAATACATGAACTGAGCGGCTCAGGTGACCCGACGGAGGTCTGACCCTCTGAGGGCTCTCAGGGGGCGTTTCTCCTCCTCTGTCTGATGAGGGGGTCCGCAGGAGTCGAGGAGGGTCTGGGTTCTGCTGTGGTTCTGGATCCAAACGCTGGGGTCAAAGAACAGTCACGGGGCTGTTGATCCTAAAGGAAAACTGACATGATTATAGAAATAAATCATATTTTCATTCAGGTTCGTGACCCTTATGATTAAAATAATAATAATATGTTCTCAATTAATAAACAAAAAAAATGTAAACATTTGATGGAGTGTTAAAAACAGTTGTTGAACATCTTTTTTGTCATTTTGACAGCTCAAGTATCACTGATTTGAATATTTCTCATTATAGTACGAAACATAAGCACAGAGAAATGCTCATATACGAACAAGATCTTTATCTAAATGGGATTAGGAAGAAGAAATCTGCTGTGCCTCCACTTGCTGAGGCATCAGAAGATCCTCGGTCATGTGACACGATCATGTGATTTATTAACTCGTTGGGCTGTTTTTCTCAAATGTCATCGGAATCAGCAGGTTGAGCTTGAATAATGTCAGCATTTTATCTCTGCCGGTTCAGAAAAGATAAAGCTTCAGTTTCATCCAACAGGTTCTTCCTCTCGTTTCCAGGAAACGCGGAAGCAAAGAAAATTAGTGAGATATTTAATCTGGAATGATCATGAAAAGTCGCTCTTCAACACGTTTTATGATGCTTTTACTTTTTTAAACGTACTTTGTACTTTCAGGAAGAATTGGTGTAAACAAATCATTAAAATGCTGAGACTTCTGTGAACTTAGAATTGCTCATTTAAACAGTTTATTTTTCCATTTTATCACTTGTGCTTGAACGCAGCGGGTCGTTGAGGTAACTGCTGAACTTCAGGCCGCGCACGCCACGTTGAGCCATGGTTTACATGCAACAGCGAACGTCCTACAGAGCGCTGCTGTTGTCTGTGAGCCTCTAATGAGCCGTACTCCGTTCTGGTTCTGGAGGTCACTCTGCGCTCGCTGGCGTTTTAAGACGAGCGTTTTCTATGGAAGTTTTTTTATGTCATAATTCAAAGTATTATGCATTATTCAATTGACAATTCAGTTTGCAAATTCATCATGCAATTTGAAAATGCATTTTTCAATTTTGCAATTCATTATTAATTTCAGGCTTGCAAAATGACAATTCATTTTGCAATTTACAATTCAATATTAAAATTTACAATTCAATATCACAATTTTTTAAAACAAAATATTGAATAAAAACGAAATCAATTGCATTGCATATTGCCATGGGTTTTTGATGTCATAATTCAAATGACAATGCATTTTGAAATTTACAATTCAATATGCAGTTTGACCTTTTATTTTGAAATGCATTTTACAATTGACAATTCAATATTCAAATTAGGCTTTCAATATGAAAATACATTTTGCAATTTACAATTCAATATTAGAGTTTTAAAAAACAAAATATTGAATAAAAACTAAATCAATTGCATTGCATATTGCCATGGGTTTTTGATGTCATAATTCAAATGACAATGCATTAAATTCAGCTTGAAATTTAATTGAAAATTGAAAAATGCATTTTCAAATTGCATGATGAATTTGCAAACTGAATTCTCAATTGAATAATGCATAATACTTTGAATTTTGACATAAAAAAACTTCCATAGTTTTCCCTCCACAGCTGGAGGTTTGTGGGGTTTTTACTCCCACAGCAGCTTATGGCAGGAGTGTCAAACTCAATCACACAAAATACAAAAACCCCTCAGATCTCAGGCCGAACAGGAGAAACATTTACTGAACACTCTAAAACTGCATTATTTAAAACTTTAAAACCATAACTTTTTAACGTAGTTATAAAATAGATATACAGCATTACGTGTAATAATGCCAGTGTGAATGCTGGAAGCTGAATTTGGCTGCAGAGGATGCTGAAGTTGATAGCCAGTTAAAATATTAGCTAAATGCCAAACAGTCAAAAAACTTAAAAAAAAAAAAGCCTAAATTAGCAGAAACAGCGAGTATGTTCCTGAAATATTAGTCATACTCCAAAAATTGCCTAAAAATCTCAGTAAATACCAAAATAGTCCAAAAAGTTAGCAGAATGACTATTTTAAAACTGTAACTTTTTAACAGTTATCTATAATAAAAATGCAGGAATATTATTGCAGAATAAATCAATTTAAACCTTAAAAACTTTCAATAGTTTACTCTCCATAAAAATATATTTTATCAAAATTATATAATTTAGAAATAAGCGCAAGATAACATCAGGTCATTAATAACAATCAAATAAAATGATCTTTAGGGTCGGATGGAATTACCCAGAGGGCCGGATCCGGCCACTTTGGCCCACGTGACTTATTGTGTTAAGGCTCTATAAGATTCACACTGTAGTGATTCTGTTTCTCTTTCTTATCTTTTATTTTTCTTAGACTTTTTGCCTTTAAAACGTTCATTGTGTTAAAGACATTAATGCTACTGAGGTTTTTATGCTAATTTTGAGTTTAGCTAATATTTTAGCAACATGCTAGCTTTTTTGGCACCTATTAAGAATCTCTGGACTCTTTTTTTTTTTTTTTTTTTTTTGGTAAGCTAACATTTGAGCAACATTCTCACTTTTTTTTGCCCAACTTGGCATCTACTGAGGTTTTGGGTTAATTCTTTTAGGTATTTTTAAATTTTACAGATTTTTTTTCAAGAAAGTTTTCAAATTAATTTTCCACTTTATGCAGTATCTGGAACTTTAAATACTTTTTACAATACAATTTTAGCAGAAAGCGAATAGATTTTAGCATTAACTCTCGGATTATCGCAGGTAATGCAACTTTTCTAGTCTTAAAGTGTATTTGTACCACTCTTTTCTCCTCCATTTTTAGGTTTTTACTCTTGCTGAACTCTTTGTTTTCTAGCACATTGTTAGCATTTGCTGTATCTGTCCCCCCCGGTTCTCATGGGGGATTATCAGAGACACCTGATGCTGCAACCATCTGGTCTCATCAAAGCCCAGGTGGGAGGTGGCGTCCAGGTCCACCTGTTTATTCACAGCCGTGTTTCTATGAAGGATTGTCCACGTCACACAGGAAACCTGCATGTGATGCACAGACAGACGCATAGATGATTATCTGCATCATTACGTCTGTTTTCATCAATTATCCTGGAGCTGCTGGATCTTCTGTAAATACGAAACGGAACCACGTTTATGTCGAGCTGCGTACGTTAAAGCGTCTTTTCCCTGTTTGTGTTCAGTAATGGGGTCAGCGTGGAAGGTGCCACCCACAAACAGGTGGTGGACCTGATCCGGGCCGGAGAGAAGGAGCTGGTTCTGGCCGTGCTGTCCGTCCCGCCTCAGGAAGCCGACGGCCTCGAAGGCGGCGAGGACGTCCAGCCCAACTACGACTACAGCGACAAGCAGGCCGTGCCCATCTCCATCCCCACGTACAAGCACGTGGAGCAGCACTCGGAGAGGTTTGTGGTGAGTGTCCCCGCCCGCACCCGCCCGCCCCTCGCGATCCTCGGCGTGGAAACGTGACCTCCTCTGCGCCCGCAGGTGTACAACGTGTACATGTCCGGCAGACAGCTGTGCTCCAAGCGCTACCGGGAGTTTGCCATCCTGCACCAGAACCTGAAGAGGGAATTCTCCAACTTCAACTTCCCCAAGTTTCCCGGTAAATGGCCGTTCACCCTCTCCGAGCAGCAGCTGGACGCTCGCCGTCGAGGCCTGGAGGAATACCTGGAGCGAGGTACGCCGGCGAGGAAGAGTCCTGCTTCATTAGTTTGACTGAATCTAACCGTGGATTCCTCAGATGTTAAAATCAGATGTTCAGTTCTCTAGCGTGGTTTCACTGATGGACTCGTTTCCTCGTCTTCAGTCTGTTCTGTTCGGATCATCGGTGAGAGTGACGTCATGCAGGAGTTTCTCTCTGAATCAGACGAGGTACGCTGGCATTTCACTCTCCACCTTTTATTTTTACTCTTACTTTCCTCTACAAAACTCGTCTTTAAAATAAGGTAGCTTTATTTTGTTAACTGCCAGCTCCTTCCTGCTGTTTTATTTGCTCTAGTGAATTTAATTTCTAAAAATTAAAATTTTATTTCCCTAAAAACGATGATGGTGTTACGATTGTTGCTTCTTCAAAATTTAAGTCGAATATTTTTTAGGAAAACTTCTCTAAATTCTCTTTCTATTCATGTTTAAGGCTGAGAGTCGTTTAAGATTTTCTTATTAACTTTTTGACATTAAAGGTCAGTTTCTGTTTCACATTTAAGAGTAGAAACTAAATTGCTTAAAAAATCATATTGGGAATTATAAAATAATTAAATTATGGAAGCTGAAAACGGCCAGCACTACTTATTTTTCTCGTTATAACGAGATAATCCAGAACGAAGAATGAAGCGTGAAGAGACACGGAGACCTCACCTGTTTGAAAACACTCCACAAAAGTTGTTTTTAGTCTTTTATTTTCCTTCTTCGTTATTGATTATGTCGTTATCACGAGAAAACGATCCCAAAATAAACTAGGACAGGCCGCTTTCGGTTTCCATACTAAATATTGCAACACAAACTATTTTTCAGCGATAGAAGGGGAACAAAAGGAGGAAAACATATTTTTGTTCCACTTTACTCAAAACAATAAATAAAAAAACATTCCTCAGTTAAACAAATAAACTATAAAATGTTGAAAAAACAACCAACATTTTTTACAGTCCCTATTTCTAAAATGATTTTTTGACAATTGTTTTTAAATATATTTAATGATTTAGTGTTCATAATAATAACTTTTCTCTTTCCATCACCGGAGTGATTTTACAGCTTTTTCTACAGAATCTGCGTTTAATTTATGCTCCGCTGTGACGCCAGACAGCAGTAATACTTGGAAAGACGCCTCATAAATACAACCGCTGTCATTGTGCTCGGCGTCTGTGCGCAGAATTACAACGGCGTGACGGACGTGGAGCTGCGGATCCTGCTGCCCGACAAAACCACCATTTCTGTCCGAGTCCGGAAGAACAGCACCACCGACCAGGTGTACCAGGTGAGACCGTAGAGGAACTTTTATTTCAAGTCTGAGGGTACAAACCAAACCTAGAAACCATTAACAGACAGGGCGGTATCACATAAACAAACATTGTAAAATGTTGACTCCATCTCATGTGAAAAACATCCTGAAATCCTCTGTTTATGTTTTCATTCTTTTATTGCTGGTGATTTGATATGTACGGTGGACCTGGAGGGACATTCAAGGAAAAAAAAAATACTAAAAATCAAAGTAAAACTTTTTTTTCTCCATTAAAAACTGAAGTTAAAAAAATTCTTAAAATTGGAAAAAAATTTCTGGTTACTATATGGTATAGTATATAAGATAATAACAAAAAAATGTCTCAGAGTTGAAGTTAAAAACAAGTTTTTTCTGGTTGCTATCTGGTGTGAACCAGATGGTAACTGAAAAAAAAAGTCCAGAAATTGAAGTAATAAAAAGAATAAAAAAAAATTCTAATTACTATCTGGTGTGCATCATATAGTAACTGAAAAAAATTGAAGAAAGTGTTTTTTTTTCTGGTTAATCATTGCTGCATGCTAGATGTTGATTGGTGCACACTGGTAGTTATCTGGTGTGCACCACATATTAAATGGGAAAAAAAATTCTAAAAAATTGAAGTAAAATATTTTTTATAAAAATTGAAGTAAAATAAAAGAAAAATGCTGGTTGCTATCTGGGGCGCACCAGAACGTAACTGGAAAAAAAAAAATCTAAAATTGAAATAAAAATGTTTTTTCCTCGGTTGCTAACTGGTGCACACCAGATAGTATCTGGTGTGCACCAGTTGGTAACCAGAATTTTTATTTTTTTTTACTTCAGTGTCCCTTTAGACCAGGGGTGGGCAATTGTTTTGACTCGAGGGCCACAAAGGGTTCTAAAATTTGGCATAAGGGCCGGACAAGGAGCAGATGGAAGGAGAGATTGGGTAATCAACCTCATAAACTAAAAAGATAATATGGAATTTAGAGAAAAACATGATTTAATTTGGATTCAAATTCACATATATTCATTTAAAAACAGAAAATTTGGGAGTTTTAATTTCTAAATTTTGATTTTTGTTCTCTTTTGGGTGATCCAATGGGTTGATGTTCTTCAGAGGAAAATGTGAACTCAAAGAAATGCTGCATTTATGTGGTGTAGGAATAATCCGAAAGATCACCATCTGACTCAGAAAGGAACACAAACGAACGTCAGAGAAACACAGAAATACAATGAAAATAAAACAATAATTAGGATTTTTGATTCAATGTATTTTCATTTGGAGGGCCACATTAAGTAGCTTAAGGGGCCGCATGTGGCCCCCGGCCGTAGTTTGCCCACCCCTGCTTTAGATGCTCCATAGAAATGTTTCTGATCTATTGTAACATTTTCTGTACAGTTATCAATAGTATATAAAGTCTTTTTTCCTTTTGAAAACATCATTACGTCACTGAGCAGAAATACGTTTATTTGAAGGATTTCCTATTTCGTTTGTTTTGTGGTTTCTTCTTTCGTCCGATTATCTTTCATGATCAGACTGTTTCTCCAGCGATAATAACTGGATTCAGAATCGATTCTCTCCAGAAAACCTTTTGACATTATCTGTGGTCGTTTATTTTCTCCAAGACAAAAGGATTATCCGATTACAACAGTCCAGAGGAGATAAGCACACGGCGTCACTGTTCACTGAAGAAACATAAATCTAATTTCTAGACTAATGTGTGGAAGAAACAAGAACAACTTCTTCATTATTACACAAAGTTTACTAATGAGATCAAATGTGGAAGAATCAGTTTGTTTTGATGAATCTGAAGAGCTGCAGGAACAAGCCACCTTTGTGTTATTGTGTGTGTTTGTGTTATTGTGTGTGTTTGTGTGTGTGTTGGTGTAAGGATCCAGGACAAAGCTGCTTCTTGGCAGCCGTCTAAAGTGTTCATTGTTCTGACTTGAAGTCGACTCTCTAAAGACTTTTTCCTTTTTAGAGTTGATTTCATTTAATGTAAAGCTTGTGGTCAGAGTTTGGATCGGCGCCGGTCAGATCGTCTCTGGAAGTGACCGACTCTGTTGTGTTTCCGCAGGCGTTAACTCTGAAGGTTGGGATGGACAGCGTCATGGCGAGCTACTTCGCCCTTTTTGAAGTCATCAATCATTCCTTCGGTAGGAAGCTTTCTTTTTTTTCCTCTATGTTCAGTGGAAGGGGACTTTCCCTCCCCATGTGACGCTCCCTCACATCTGCACCACAGTACCCCGTGAGGTCGGCTCGTCACATGACTGTCGGTTTCTAAAAGGAACCGCGTCCTCCACCGACGAGCCGCTCTTCATACGGAGACGCTTTGAGTTTCCTCTGCGACTCTTTCTGGATCCAAACGCTTCAAAACAAACCCCAGATCCTTCAGTAGAACTCACAGCTGTGAGTTTGTAAAAGTCAGAAAAAACTTCACTGTTGATCATTTGAATGTGCAGTTAGGGCTGGGCGATATGGGATTTTTTATATCACGATATAGCTTTTTACATATTGCGCGATAACGATATTGATCACGATATAAACCAAATGACTATATTTGAACACTTTGTGGCTCAAAAATGAAATGTAAACTCATCAGCAGGTTGTTTAAATTTAAATATTTATGTCCTATCACACTAAGCATAACAGATCCAATGGAAATTATGCAACTAGTTTTTTAATAACCAAGAATATAAATATATATAAATGAACTAAGCTGAAAATTAAAGTAAAAGCTTTCAAGTTTCAAAAGTTTATGAAATAGATACTAAACTGTTTCTTCAGTTCCAGTAAAAAACAAAGCATTAAGTCTACAAATAAATTCTAATGTTTTCAGGGTTCACATAACAAAAATGTATTCACAACAAATTATTTTTGTTGTATTTAGTAGAGGTGTAACAGATCACAAAACACACGGCTCAGATCGTGTCACGGCTTTAAGGTCACAGTTTTAGATCATTTTTCAGATCAGTAACAAGTAAAAAAAACAACAAGAAAAAAGAAGATAAAAGCCTAAAATTACTTTTTTAAAAAGTTAAAAATATATGTTTAAAAAAGAAAGTACTTAAAAGCATTAACTCACACATTTTGAACTTTGAACATAAACAAAACATGTATTTTCTGATTACATGTACATGTCTGGAGAGATAAAGGAATGCTTGATATGCTATCCCACCAAATTAAACTGCAATTTTGAAATTAAACTTTCATTATTTTTGGTATTAATTGTTGTATTGAAACTAACTGTGGCCACATTTAAATATGTCAAATAAGTATTATTAACCATAGCACATGTCCAGGTGACGTACTGCCATACCCGCGTTTTTTCTGGTTAATTTTGACCCTAACGGCTTGCCATAGCTTTCCCTGTCGGCTCTTGCCAGCCGGGTGCAGGAGTGCGACAGCAGCCGCTCCTCACTGGAAGGTCTCCTGAACTCCGACACGGAGATGTGTACAGATGTTTTTATTCAGCTCTTCAAAATAAATCTCTCTCTCGGTATCCGCGTTCTTCACGAAGAGTTCCAGAAAAGTTTTGACGGCAGCTTCTTCCACACTCAGCGGTGCTTCAGAGCAACAGACTCTCTGATGACTGACAAGCATCAAATCTGATGCTTGCTAAAACTAATACAATGTACAGTAAATTAATTTGACGCCAGACAGACAATTGATTGTAATAAAGCGCGCGGGGGTTGCTGGTAGAAGTCGGCTCGTGCGCGTTTGTTTACCTTTCATGCAGACGAAGGACGCGGAGTGGAGTCCAAAAAATGACCCAAATGAGAGCTGATAAACACAATAATTAGATACAAACACTTACTCGCCCTGTGGAGACTAACTCTCTAACTTTTACTCGTCAAATAGGAGAAACTGTTCGCTAGCAAGTGTTATTTGCGGACCCTTCAAAATAAAAGTCTATCGCGATAGACTCATTCTTCTATTGAAAAAATGTTCTATCGCGATATCAATAATTATCGTTTTATCGCCCAGCCCTATGTGCAGTGAAACAAAATGTAAAATTTGATCTCCAGCTGTGGGCTTAAAGGAAGGAAATCAGGCTTGAATAGAAGAAAGAGCCAATCTAAAAACATGTTAAAACATCCTTCATCTTCTGGTTTCTCTGGTCAGAAAGTGAAACTTTAATTTACTTCATTTTTCTTAAAACCCAACGTTCCTCTTGCGTTTTCTCGGCTGCAGTGAGGAAGCTGGCGCCCAACGAGTTCCCTCACAAACTTTACGTCCAGAACTACACGTCGGCGGTTCCGGGAACCTGCTTAGCGCTCCGGAAATGGTTATTCAGCGTCCAGGAGGAGGAGTTTCTGCGAGATAATCCACTGGCGCTTCACTACTGTTTCCATCAGGTAAATACAAACATTTAATATTCGTCTGAAAATGTTTTATGGTTCTTAACAAAGAAATCTATGCAACACTTTAAAAAACAACTGATTTTTGAAATATTTACATTTAAACAGACGAGTATTTTTTAATTTATATTTTAAATTTCATCAAGCAAAATTAGTGAATTAAATAACAACTTTTTATTTATTTTGTAGTTAAATATTACTGTAATAACTTGAATATTTTATTTAAAATGAGTTTTTGTTTTTTATCTCATCAGCTTTCTTCTCGTTTTCTATCAATAAGATAAACTGGACAATATTTTAGACTTTTTTAAAGACTAAAAAAGAAAAATTCACTTTTTTTTTTCTCTTGTGTGATTTTTATCGTTTATTTAAATAAAGAATCTGAACAGAAAGTCACCTTTAAGTCTTTCTGACCGGACTACAAGAACCTTCTGCTGAAAGCTTCCAGGTTTATGATATTAGGGGCACAAAGGAAACAAAGTCTGATTAAATTCACTAACATTAGAGTTAGCATTAGCCTCCGGGCTGTTTAGCGGCCCGTGAAGGTGAATTTCAGCTCAAGAGCTTCAGCAGCAAAACAAACCGTCAAACATCAGAATTCATATGATTCCTCAGTATTATTCATGTCTTTGGTATCAAATAGAAAACAGTTCATATTTTAGATCTTTGCTGGTCTAAAATTTCCATCAAATTGTAATTTTTTGGTTATGGATTAAAACTTTATTGATCAAACAGAGAAACTCGACTGTCCAGCAGCTTAAAACAATACAAGCAAATATAGATGTTAGTTTATATGATTATTTCTCAATATAATTCATACATTTGGGTGTATTTTTATCAAATGTATTTGAAGCGATTGTCCTATAATTGTATTTTTATTATATGTTCTTTTTATTAATATTGACATTTTGAACTTTGTTTTCATTCATTGTTTGTAACTTTTTTGGTCGACAATTTTAGCATCTAAAATACCTGCTGGTCTCATTCTAGCTCATTGCATGCTATACTTTTGATGTGCACTGTCTAAAATAAAATAAAATAAAATAAAATAAAAATATATAAATAAAATAAAATACAAAAATATATAAATAAAATATAAATAAAAATAAAATTAAATATAAATAATAATAAAAATATAAATAAAAATAAAATTAAATATAAATAAAAATATAAATAAAAATAAATAAAATTAAATATAAATATAAATAAAAATAAATAAAAATAAAAATATAAATATAAGCAAAATTAAAATAAAATAAAAACAAAATGCAATAAAAGACTATACAATAAAATACAAAAAAATAAATTAAAATTAAATTTAAGTAATAAAATATAAATTAAATTAAATATAAATAAAAACATGATTATTAATTAAATTAAAAATAAATAAAATAAAATAAAATATAATACCAATACAATACAATACAAATACAAATAAAATTTAAGTAGGAATAAAATTAAATATAAATTAAATTAAAAAAAAAAAAATAGAAATTGACATTACCTGATAACATTTCATGTTTGGAGAATTTTTGGCCCAAAATATCAGATGTAATAAAACTTTATTGATCAGAGAAACTCGACCGTCCAGACGTGAAAACAGTCGATCAAATTCAAAGACGGATAAATGTTAAGAGGTAAAATATCTGTGAAGGGATGAATTGGGTTCTGAGGGTTCAGCCTTTAAATGTTGTGTCTTTTTATGCCAACCACCCCCTCCCCTCCCCCCCCCCCCCTCCCCGCTCTGTGTGTCCAGGCGCTGGATGATGTGAAGAAGGGATTCATAAAGACGGAGGACAAATCCTACCAGCTGCAGAAGCTGGCAGAGCAGCACAAGATGGCCACGGTCGGTACCACAGACCCGCCTCTGTTCACAGGATCCCAGCAGACGCTCGGAGGAGCTGCTCTGCATCTGAATTGAATGTTTTACGGCGTCCGCTCTGAAGGGTTGTGTGTGTGGAAGCTGCCTTTGGTCCACGCCGCTTTACTGCCCCGTATTCTCTCGTCTGAATCTCACATTCCCGTGGCTTTAATGGCCTCAGGTGTTTAAAACGACGCACCTGGCCGTCCGCGCTGCTGCTGTAAACTGTGAGAGGACGCCACCTGTCCACGCCGTGGACGTCCACCGTCAGCAGGACGGAAACCAGCGAGAGTGGCATCAACCGCAGCACGAAGACGCTTTCTGAAACAAGTTTATTTTCATTTGTCAAAAAAATGGCAACAGACAGCAGTTTAAATCCAAATATTTAGAGGTCAACAGAGAAGAAAAGCTGATCGAGGGTTTGGTTATCCTTAAAGTAATCCAGAGTTTTATAATCCGGATCACATTTTCAGTCTGAATAAACTCCAGTGGAGTCGCTCTCAGATCCATGTGTCCTGGTGGTCTCGGTTCATTTCAGATCAGACGGAGCTCCGGTTCCTTCTGAGATTTCTCAGCCTGAATAGACTCCATGCTCGGAGTGGAACAATTGGACCACCGTAGCCGGTGGTCATGTGATGCAAACCGAGTAGTAATAATGCAATAGTTGAGTTGCAATCAAAAATAAAATCGTTTATTGTTTTCATCAGAACAAAAACTGGTCCAACTGTTCTTCAGAACATTGAGTTAAACTCAGCTGGAAACGCTTCATTCTGACCTTTCTGTCTCTCGTTTTGCGCCCGGCGCTGCTGTGATGTCATCCTAAAATCTATCTTGTACTTCCTTAAAGTTCTCTTTAAAACAATAAGAGGAAGTGCGATTAATTAATCGCAACAATTAATTAATCTAATTTAATCACTTTTTTCTTTACCTGATAATTAAAAGGCCCATTTTGAGGTGATATTGTGGTATATTAAAAGATCAAAATAAAACTATTATTAAGTCTTTTTATATTATAAAAGACTGCCGACCTTAACGTCGACCCCACCGAGGGACAAACCATCGGGTCCAGAGCTCTAATTTATCACATCAAAACACAGTAGGAAGATTTTCTCAAGCAAGACAAAAATATTGAACATGAACTTCTTATTAATGCCATCATTTAAATGTTAATATATCTTATTACCACAAAGTAGAAAAGACGAGATTCATTTTATAATTTCCTTTAATCTGTTTGGCTGAATTTGTTCAGTTTAAAGAGAAGAAGAAAAAAGAGAACCTAAGAAAGAAGAAATGAAACACAGAAAAGGGATTCAACTATTTAGACTTTGGACTGAGATGAACTTTCCCTCTAAAATGATGCTTTTTTAAACTTCTCATTACATCACCTTTCTCTCTCTCTTTTTTTTCCTTGTCCTGTCCAACATCAGAGCAAACAAACACAGGCTGAGAGCCTTTAGTGTTGGACAGATTTTACTGTCACAACAGGAGTTTATTGAGTATTGTATTTCATGCTAAACTTTATTTATATTGTTTATGTTTGTATCTTTCTTTTTTTTTATTGGAGCAGACGGAAAAGAAGAAGAGGGAGAATGGGGGGGGGTGAAAGAGGGGTTTAGAGAATAAAAGAGGACAATAACAGAGGGAAACATCATAAAACATGAAACCTTTCTACACTCTGTAGTTACACACATACCTGTCGGCCAAAAGAGTCTTTACATTTAAACTAGTCAAAATGTTCAAAAGGAGCTTCAGCAGAGAGCTGTTACCATGACAACGCAACACACCACTTTGGTGAAAAAAAACAATTTAACCTTAAAAATGAAACCGGATTAAACTGAAGTTCTAATCATTTGTTTAACATTTATATTTATCTTAAATATGAGCAGAATAAAATGCTCCTCTGGTGTGGAGAACACGGAAGTACACGGAACACGGAAGTAACCATCCGATGCAGAAATTAGATCAACAAAAAAAAGAAAAAAAAAAAAGCTAAAATGTTTAATAAATTACAATCAATGCGGTCATTTGTCATCCTCAAACATGACCCAGCAGTTCACTGAAATCTGTATGCATGAACGCAGGATCATTAAACTACCTTTAACTCCACATTCACCAGTCAGCAGCTAGGATAGGCTCCAGCAACCCTATGATGCTGAAAGGGATTGGATGGATTAATGCGGTAAAGTTTATAGTATTCATAATTAATTTGATTATTTTGTCATCAGAGATCATTTAAATCATACCTGACATGTCGTTCCGTCTCCGTCAAAACAAGTCAGGAATCATTTTGTTATGGATGTGATTTTTGTTCCTGTGTTGCTCAAGACGATCACAGGTTTTGACCTACATTTCAATGTCTCTCTCTCTCTCCTCCTCAGTACCTCAGCCTGTTGCGGACGTGCGAGGGCTACAACGAGGTGGTCTTTCCTCACTGCGCCTGCGACTCCCGGAGGAAGGGCCACGTCATCACAGCCATCAGCATCCATCACTTCAAGCTGCACGCGTGTGCGGAGGACGGCGCTCTGGAGGTGAGCTGGAAGACGCCGATGCGGCAGTTTTATCCCCGCAGTAATCCTCTGGATCACGGCGGCGTGTCGCTCCGCCTCCCTTCAGTTCAATAAATACGTCGTCATGGGGCCGAAACAGACGTAAATAAAGATGAATCAAAGTGAGACATCCAGATCGAAGAGGATCTTTGAGCTCTCAGTTTGGTGCTTTTAGAATAAAAATGTGACAAACGAATCGATATTTAACTGATGGGGTTAAAAATTAAACTTCTGACTAGATAAATAGCATTACCTGCAATAATGCTGGTGTGAATGTTGTAAGCTGAAATTGACCTTTGAAGATGCTAGTGCTGATAGCTGAAGATGCTGAAATTGATAGTTAAAACAGCTGAAGCTGATAGCATGTAGCTAATATTAGCGTAATAAACTAGTAAAATGTATAATGTAGCCAAAAAAGCTAACATGTAGCTGAAATATTAGCGTAATAAAGTAGTAAAATGTATAATGTAGTAGCCAAAAAAGCTAACATGTAGCTGAAAAATATTAGCGTAATAAACTAGTAAAATGTATAATGTAGCCAAAAAAGCTAACATGTAGCTGAAATTATTAGCGTAATAAACTAGTAAAATGTATAATGTAGCCAAAAAAGCTAACATGTAGCTGAAATATTAGCGTAATAAACTAGTAAAATGTATAATGTAGCCAAAAAAGCTAACATGTAGCTGAAATATTAGCGTAATAAACTAGTAAAATGTATAATGTAGCCAAAAAAGCTAACATGTAGCTGAAATATTAGCGTAATAAACTAGTAAAATGTATAATGTAGCCAAAAAAGCTAACATGTAGCTGAAATATTAGCGTAATAAACTAGTAAAATGTATAATGTAGCCAAAAAAGCTAACATGTAGCTGAAATATTAGCGTAATAAACTAGTAAAATGTATAATGTAGCCAAAAAAGCTAACATGTAGCTGAAATATTAGCGTAATAAACTAGTAAAATGTATAATATAGCCAAAAAAGCTAACATGTAGCTGAAATATTAGCGTAATAAACTAGTAAAATGTATAATGTAGCCAAAAAAGCTAACATGTAGCTGAAATATTAGCGTAATAAACTAGTAAAATGTATAATGTAGCCAAAAAAAAGCTAACATGTAGCTGAAAATAGCGTAATAAAGTAGTAAAATGTATAATGTAGCCAAAAAAGCTAACATGTAGCTGAAATATTAGCGTAATAAACTAGTAAAATGTATAATGTAGCCAAAAAAAGCTAACATGATATAGCTGAAATAATTAGCGAATAAAACTTGTAAAAAATGTATATATGTAGCCAAAAAAGCTAACATGTAGCTGAAATATTAGCGTAATAAACTAGTAAAATGTATAATGTAGCCAAAAAAGCTAACATGTAGCTGAAATATTAGCGTAATAAAAACTAGTAAAATGTATAATGTAGCCAAAAAAGCTAACATGTAGCTGAAATATTAGCGTAATAAACTAGTAAAATGTATAATGTAGCCAAAAAAGCTAACATGTAGCTGAAATATTAGCTAAACTCCAAAATAGCCTAAAAGACTGGGTAAAATGTTTCATTTATCAATATTTTTAAAACCATAAGAAACTTTCAAAATAGAAAAATGTTCAAGATCCCAAATTCTGCTGAATATTTTAAAAGTTTAAATGTTTCTGTAGCTGAAAGTCGACTTGACTTCTATTGTTTTTTCAGCTGAAAAAGAACTTTTGAAGAGTCCTTAAGACATTTTCAGTGGAGTTAAAAAAAACCCTGTAGTTGGTTGAGTACTTTAAAAAGTTAAAGAGTTATGAAGTTCAAACTTAGAAGCTGAACATTTTTATAGCTGAACAGGTGAAGGACAAAAACACCCGGAGCAGAAACGGATCAGTGTGAGCGCTCTGCAGCATTCACACTATCAGAAGTTTGATCCCTTCAGTTGTTTTAAAGAACTGTTTCATTTCTGCTAAGAACATGAAGTTCTTCAGTCTTTTGAACGCCGGCTCACAGAGGAAACACCTGTCTGCTCCAGAACCAGGTGATTGCCTTCGAGTGGGCGGAGATGCAGCGCTGGGACACGGACGAGGAGGGCATGGCCTTCTGCTTCGAGTACGCCCGAGGAGAGAAGAAAGCTCGCTGGGTGAAGATCTTCACGCCATACGTGAGTTTTCTGCCTCCACAGAATGAAGGAACGGTTTCCTGCAGCAACAAAAGGCTGAAGCCTGAATGTTTTTCCCTCCAGTTCAACTACATGCACGAGTGCTTCGAGCGCGTCTTCTGTGAGCTGAAATGGAGGAAGCAGGTAAGGACCGCACCTTTTCCTCCTTTACAACAGCCCTGCGTCTCCATGGAAAGCTAAACTTAGCTCGCTCTGACCCTCTTCCTCTCTGATACCGGAGACCTTCTGCTGTTCATGACATCATGTTCCATCATTTATGCTTTTGTCTGAATCAGCAGAAGATGACAAATAGAAACACAAAGTCATCATTTTGTCAACTTCCTGGTTAACTTCCTGGTTAACAAAACCTAAGATCCCTGCTGGGTTATTTCAACACCTCAATAGAAACGGAACAACTAGAAAACTCTGTTTCTTCATCTAAACTGGATTTGCAGTAACACATTTATCTAATAGAAAAATTAAGATTTAAAAAAACTAAATGCAAAAACATTTTTGAATGAAATGAGTAGCGCTGAGCGATATATCCATATAATTGATTAATTCAAATTTTGTGTCTTAGACTATTTATTTTTTTGAAAATTGAGATTTATTTTTCCTGCACTCTGTCCTCTTGGGCTTCCATAGTCCGGAGTAAAGTCAGCTGGTGTAAAGCGCAGACAGATAGCAGAAGAGATTCTTCAGTGATGCAGAGAGAGAGGAAAAGAAACTTGTTCCCAAAAAAAAAAAAAAAACGCCCGTGCCACAAGAACCCCCGACTCCACCCACCTCTCCTCTCTGCCAATCATCTGTTTGTGTAGCGGTTAGCTTTAGCTGATGCAGGACATGCAGCTATTTTCAACCAGATCCAGACAGATCTGGAGGATAAATCTGCTGCTTTACAGCAGAACCTTTAATAAAAGTGTTGATTTGAAGACAGAGCTGCTGTTAGACACTGATGCATGCTACCATACTAGCCGCTAATGCTAACGAGCTGTTCCCGTGTGTCGTCTATAAATCTAAACAGATCAGTTCGGATAAATACAACAACATGAATTCATAGAACATTTATAGAAGTAATTCAACTCAGCTTTATTTCTAAAGCACTTTCAAAGAGCAGAATGCTAAAACAAAGTGCTGAACACTAAAAACACAAGATAAATAGATGCATAAAAGACAATAAAATAATAATTAAAAACAAAAAGCAGTAAAATAACAGTAAAAAGAGCAGGAGTCTCATGATGCGTTAAAATCCAGAGCATAAAAATGTGTCTTTAGACGGGTTTAAAAACGGGCAGGGACGGTGCTTCTCTGATAGCCAAAGGTAAAGAGTTCCAGAGCCTGGGGCCAGCAACCACACAGGCCCCGCCCCCTCTGAGCTTTCACCTGGACCTCGGGGTCTCCAGAAGGAGCTGATCAGCTGATCTGAGGCACCGGGCCGGCGAATAAGGAGAAAGCAGCTCAGAGAGGTATAATGGGGAGAGACCGTGTAAAGACTTAAAAATGAATAAAAGAATCTTCAAATGAATCCTAAAATGTTCAGGCAGCCAGTGGAGAGATGCTAAAAGAATAACAAGTAATAACAATAAATCCATTTAAATCGAAAATCAAATTTGGAATAAAAAAAATCTAGATTTTATGTTTTGTCAAATCTCCCAGCTCTGGAAAAGAGTCACATGACCAGCAGCGACTGGTCCGCTCCCGCTCATGCCGAATTCCTCAAATGTCACTATTTCCCAGAATCCTTCACCACGTTGCTCGCCGCTCCACGGCCTGAATGCGACGCCGACGTCTCCTTTGATAGACGATGGTGAGCGCTAGTGCTGTAAATCAAACTCCACATCCGTCTTTGTTCTCATCATTACGATCGAATGAAAGAGTTTCATAAGAAATGATGTTTTTCTGACGTGATGGAAACGCAGCGACTGATTCCAGGTTTAACAAACGGATGAGATTCATCTTTAGAGGAGAAACTTCAGATGAACGTTTGACAGACGCATGACGGTCACATGACTTTATGTTTCTGAATTACTTTCATTTCAGCTTAAACCTCCTTAAAGTTGGAGGGTGAGAACCTTCACTTTACTTTGAAGGTTTATTTACTTCTGGTGACGGTAACGGATTTAATTTAGTTAACATATTTAAATCCAGCAGTGTTCTGCTTTCTAGAGAAGATAACTTTACCTGAATCTATTTTTATGAGGGATGGTGAGATTCTTGATTTGAAAACTGCAGAGGAGGGAAACTGAGTCGACTAATAGAAACACATCGAGCTAGCAGACGTTAGCTTATGTGTTTGATCGATCGCTACTTTTATGGATCAATTATTGATCTGTTATTGATTCAGATCTATGAATCGACCCGGATCTAGTCGTGTCTTTGATCTTTGTTTTCATTCTATAGAACTGGAGAAACATTTTCTCTAAATGTTTGAACATTGAGTGAAAAATGTGAAAATGTCTGAGAAAGAGAAACATCTGGAAAATATAATGTAATTGATTAAAAAGATTGATTCAGACCTCTCAAACGTCCAAACGTGAGTTTCAGAAACGAGTTTGGAGAATCTTTCGTTTTCTTTGCTACTTTTTGATGGATCGTGTTCTTATTCCTTCAGGTTGAAGACGAAGCTTCTGACAAAGACAACAAGAACTGCAGCAACACTGGTGAGTCAGGATGGGATTATAGAATCAGATCTAATAGAAATGCAGACAGAGCAGAGCAGCTCCTCCTCATGTATGAACAGCAGAAATCAGGAAGGAGCGTTAGAAAGTCCTGGAGCGTTAATGTTCCTCCGGTTTGTTTAACTCAAACCTGGGAATATTTGGGAGTTTGTCCCGGATGAGCCTGGAGGGTCTGAGCGTCAGAGAGAGATAAATGAAGCGGAGACGGATCCGTCTGCAGAGCTGTAGCTTCATCGAGAGCAGAACTCGGCGCCGCTCCGGAGCCGGAGACGCTCCAACAGGGATGTGGGAGGAGCAGCAGGCGGAGCTTCAGGACAGTTTGACATCCAGAGAGGCAGCAAAGGCATCAGCTGATGCAGCGGCGAGATAACGCAGTAATGAACGTCCTCGGGACGCAGCAGGATGATCACCTCTGTCCCCCCACCCCCCACCGCCCCCACCCCGCCCCGCCCCTCTGTTTCAGAATATCTGCCTCCTCTGGAGACGCAGCAGAAAGGATGGCGCCACCTCGGGGGGGAGATCGCCACGTCCTAATGCCGCCCGCCGTCACATGAACTAGAACTGGTCCACTCGCATCATCACAGCCACCCCAGAGAGCGCCCATCAGGAAGGAGAGGCCCGGCGGCGGCGCCGCAGAACCAGAGCGGGGCGGAGCCAGCATCCATTCAGTATTCTTCCACTCACCTTCTCCTTCCCGCATCCGTCCTGTGATTGGCTGAACTCGGGATAAGAGGGAGCCGTCTTCCCGTCACGAAGCGTCCCGGTGGAGCTCACGGCGAGGACAAAGCGCGGCGCCGACCGAGCTGAGGGGAGGAGCTTCACAGAATTCCTTCTGGAAGCAGAAAACGCGTCTGTGTCTGTGGACGAATTCCTGATCATTTGTGTGTTTAACCATCTGCAAAGATATGGATTAATATAAGAGCAAACACTACATGGATGCTTTGAAACTAATCCTGATTGGTCACCGGCTTCCAGAGCGACGTCTGTTGGCGGTCTGCCACCGATCTGAGCGCCGGGATATTTACATCCACTGCAAATGTTTTATGGCAGCAGTTTGGGAGTCCCGCTGCCGCAGAATAACCCCCCCGACAAAAGGTTAACGAGACGGAGCGTTAATATTAAACCTTTTACACGGAGAGCGCCGCGCTCGCCCGTGAATCACGGCGGCCGCAGTTCCCCCAGCGGACAGCAGGGGGCAGCAGAGGCCGGGCTGAGGAGCGCAGCTCCCCTCCGGGGCTGTAACTCACCCAGAAGTATCGCCCCCCCACCCACCATGCCGTGGGGGGAGGGGGGCTGTCTGCTGCATGCGACTGCAGCTGCGCAGGCTCCGATCGCACATGGAGACAGTGTTATTCTGAGACGGCGTGTCTCTGCTCTCTAACGGGTCCTCATCCTCACGGATGGAGCTGCTGCTCTTCACCGGAGAGGGGGGGGGGGGGGGGTCCACAAAGGGCTGGTTGATCTTTTTTTTTATCATTTTGACTAAATCATTTCTGAATCCCAGTGTTTTCCGTGGAGTTCAGGCGCCGTTCCGCTCGTTTGGAGCTGCAGGTTGTTCTGCTGGCGGTGGGCGGGGCTACCTCTGAGCAGGTGTGGTGCTGATGATGAGTCACCGTGGGCTGCCCGACCTTCATCAGGTTTTCCCTCCTCAGTGATTGAGAGGCGGCGGTGTGAGCGCGCGTTCTCCTCGCCCGTTCTCCTCGGCGCTCTCCCGTCATGACGGGGGTGCGGTTGCCGTGGCAGCGCCACGTTGGCTCAGAGCAGCCGGTTTCTCTTCTCCTCGCCAGCCCCCGCCCCACTCCCCGACGCCTGTGCCGGAGGTCGTGTTCCTCGCCGTTCGTTCTCGTGCTGCTGTGAATAAGCTGCTTTCTGTACGTTTCTCTCGTGGTCCGTCCCGTCTGCGCCGGGCGCCATCTGACGCTCGCCGACGGCCGTGTCAGTTGTCCCTTTTGTTTTGTTTTGTATGAACTCGCCGTGGACCGACCCGGCGGTTCTGATCCGACAGAATCCTCTCCTGAACTGTAACGCGGGTCCTGAAACCAGGAGGTTCTCCGTTGGTGGATTCACGCCCTAAAGGTTGCTGTTGCTATGGCGACAAAAGCTTGGTGTCAGAAAGGAAGTGGCTGAGTGTGTCCTCAGGAGGTTCTGAAGCTCTCAACAGAACCGACGGTTCTGAGAAGCTTCCATGCGATTCTCTGCTTTGAAGAAGGTCTCCAGGTGGGCGGGCGCTCCGAACGCTCCGCCTCCTCTGTCCCAGTAATGGAAACGCACTCCTCTATTTTCTCCAGATCATAACTTTTATCGATTTAGAAATTCTGACGATTTGGGGGAAATTATTGTAAACCGCCGGAACGCAGAAGGAGGTCCGGAGGACGGGACGGAGCGGAGAGGAGCGGCGGAGATTTTCTAAGATCATCCTTTAAGGTTTACTAACCTCATGTAAAATGAAAAAAACAGAAAAACTTTTCAAGATGTTGTGTAGAGTAAAAAAATGTAACAATATTTTAAATAAAGTTATATATTGGGAAGAAAATCTGAAGTTCTGCTTTTTCTCTAAACTGTTTTCCCAAGGAACTCCATGTAATCCGTGTCAGATTAGACTGGATCACAACCACAGCAGATTAAACCATCCGTGTTTGGTTCTCCTTCAAAGGAAACCTCCTCCTGCAGAGGAGAAGGAGGAGGAGGAGGAGGAGGAGGAGGAGGAGTCCCCCCGATTCCTTCAGCTCAGATTTTTCTGCAATAATAATTCCGTTTGCAGAAACTTTTAAACAGTTTTTGAATTGGACTCAAACTTGAACTAATGTGAATCTTTCAGTTTATTTAACCAAATGAGAAAATAAGTTTGTAAAAATGAAACAGATCACAGTGACATGAAGGTTCGGAGCGATCGGATCAGGACTTGATTTAAAGGGTAACCAAATGGCTGTTGACGTCTATAAATGGGGCTTTAGAGGTGCTGTCTGTTGATCAGAAACTGATTCAAATCCGTCTGTGTGCTGCCCCCTACAGGTTGAAATGAGTTTCAGAAGTCTGCAGCTGCAGTAATGATAACAGTCCCGCCCCCCAGCCCCACCCCCTCTGACTGGATTTTCACATTTCAGCTGTGGGCGGAGTCAGCCTCCAACTTCCTGGTTTGGTTACCCTTTAAAGACTTAGTAGGTCAAGAAAAAAGAAACTCCTCAGTGAGGACGTTTATAATAAACTGATCTGAAGGACTGAGCCACGCCTCCTCCACCGTCATGTCTCACTTCCTCTCTCAGGAAATCAGTTCTATTTTTCTTTTTAAACAAAAAGCATTTATTGTGTTCTCCTAAATGTCTTAAACTCCATTTTCCAGTGAAGATTTGATGTTAAATCTGTGCATGAGTCATGAGGAAAGCAGGCTTTCAGAGTTTCTGCCTCAGGATGAAGACACAAACAACAGCAGGGTGGGTTCAGCAGCTCTTCTCTCTATTTTTGCCTCACTGTTCAGCTCCTTAAAGGCAGAATTCCCATTTCTCCTCCTGAAAGCGCAGCATCCCGTCAGCCGGCTGCGTTTCCGGAGCGGGGATGACGGCTCCCGGCAGACGGGCCTCCGGATGGATCAGAACGCTCAGCGGGAGCCGCGGCTCGTGACGGAGGCCGAGGTGAGGCGGGGTTCAGCGAGAAGCTCTTAATGCCCCCGTGGAAGACGATGAGCTGCTCGCCGGCGCTCCGGCTTCACTACCTGTTCTCCAGCCGCTTCTTTAGAACCCGCTTCTGCTCTAGAATCACTTGACGTTCATTTAAAAGCAGCTTTAACGCACATTTGCATTCAGTTCCATTTCTCAAAGTGAGTTTAAGATGTTTTCTCCGTGTTACAATAAAACACAAATGTGAGGATATAAATAGAATCTGTTTGAGTAAAATGTCTTCAAATAGGTTGTTATGTTTTGCTCTTTTATGTCTAAGTTTAATCTTAAAATGATCCTCCTAAATCCTGGAACGGATTGTTTTTAACCGGAGATATGAAGGCCTTCATGCAGGCGCCACCTGTCTCTTGTATGTGAAGAATTATGGGATGGAAAATATTCATTTATGCAGTTATTGATGAAAAAAGCTGAAAATTTACAAAATATCAAAGAATTTCAATATTTTAGCAGAAAATCCTGAAATCTAAACACAAAACAGACTTGCACAAATCCTTGAACATCTGAAAGGATCAAATGTTGCCTCCATAAGTCAGAGTTCTGGAAACAACAAATCGGTTCAAACGTTTCAGCTTCTCAACTAAAGTTTTCCTGAAGCTCTGAGGTGTTCTGGCTCCGCCTCCACCAGTGTGAGTCTGAGATCAGCCAATCAGGAGGAGGTTTCAGAGAATGTGGAACTGTCAGAACTCCTGTTTGTTTTTAACACCGCTGGAGTTCGCTAGCACGATAAAATGCTAACCTGTAAAACGGAGCTCGATATCATGTTACATTGGATCTAACTAGCTTGACACAGCGTAGCTCGCTATCTCGACGCAGCGTAGCTCGCTATCTCGACGCAGCGTAGCTCGCTAGCTCGACGCAGCGTAGCTCGCTAGCTCGACGCAGAGCGCTAGCGCTCGCTAATCTCGACACAGCGGCGCCCGCTAGCAGTAGCTCGCTAGCTCGACGCAGCGTAGCTCGCTAGCTCGACGCAGCGTAGCTCGCTAGCTCGACGCAGCGTAGCTCGCTAGCTCGACGCAGCGTAGCTCGCTAGCTCGACGCAGCGTAGCTCGCTAGCTCGACACAGCGGAGCTCGCTATCTCGACGCAGCGGAGCTCGCTATCTCGACGCAGCGGAGCTCGCTAGCTTGACACAGCGGCGCTCGCTAGCTCGACACAGCGTAGCTCGCTAGCTCGACGCAGAGGAGCTCGCTAGCTTTGTAAAAAGGAACTCACTACAGAAGAGTGTGCCATAATGCTACAGTGGCTCTTGCTAGCATGCTACGCTGTCCACCGTGCGGCTGTCTAGCGTCCAGCTAACCCACTGAGCGTTCACTGAAGCCGTGTGGGCAAACACAGGTGGAACCACCACCGAAACGAAAGACAAACCCAGTCAGGACCCTCTTTTCCTGCCTCTTCTAAACCACTTGTTCTTGCTGGCTGGGGAGTGACGGGGAACATGGGGGGCAGAGGACGACCCTCTTGTCTCACAACAAGAACACTTTGCTGAGAGCAGCTCTCCAATTGAACCTGTCAGCTTAGAATATAGCTCGGAGCGCGCTGGAGCGTCGCATGCCTCCGTCACCTGAGGAGAAACCTGTTCGGTCCACTTAGCGTCGGCGCTGAAGCTTCAGCAGAAGCTCTCCGAGCTGCCACTCATCTGTGCCGTGTTAGTGCAGATGAATTCCTTCCTGTGTCACTGAACTGAGAGTTCTGCTCACAAACAGCAGAAATGAGGGATTCAAACCGGCAGCTCCTCCTGCAGGAGCGAGCCTCCGTCATGCGGAGCCTCCCCAGAGAGGAGCAGCTAACGCGGTTAGCGAGGAACGCCCCCATAAAGCGCCGTCACGTCACCTTCTCAGATTTAAACATCGTTTCATGCGTGTTAGTCAAAGGAGATTTCCGGAGCGACAACAAATAACACGGAGCCGGCGGCACGCGGCAACGCATTTTGATAAACGGCGAGCTGCGTGATAAAGCGTTTTAAACGGCATCACATGACATTAAGGCCCGTAACAGCAGTTTATGGCACTCAGTCGGGTTTTACTGAGGTGCATTAGGCGGAGTGGAAGGCATAAAGCAGCAGGTCTGGGAACACGGAACATACATGTCAGACGGGGAGCCGCTCTGGACGAGCCATCGTTTCAGAAAACGCTTTTATTACAAAAAAAAACAAGTTTACGGTTAAAGTTTAGATTTGAGGCCAAAGAGGATAAATGTTTGCTCTAAAAACATCAACTTCTACCGGTCTTCTCTTTTCAAATGACTTTAGTATGAGGTTAAACATCAGGAGGCCTCTTCCTCCTTCTTTAATAATGGTGGATGACATTTACAACAGAATTGAGGTTAAAACTGAATTCTGCTTTAAAGATTGCATGTGTGATGTAGAAATACGCTGGGCGGGGCCACCAGCTCCACGCCGACTAGATCAACGAACGTCTTCGTTTTCCTCGTCTGAGCCGCGTCTGTCTGTACGGCCGGAAAGCTCGGATATACCTCACCGCTAATGTTAGCGCCGCAAATGTTAACTTGCGGGTGTGAGGGGCTGTAAGCTAGCCGGCGAGAGTGTAAACAAAGGGATGATGGGAAATGAGGGCAGGCTTACATTTATGAGGTGAATTACTAATAAAAAAAACTGTTTCCTTTTTTCATTTTGGCTAAAGAATCGCAACACGTTATTCCAGAAGAAAAAGAAAGAATGAGCGAAAAACTGTTTTAGAACACAAACGGGTGCTTAAAAAAATATATTATCCTTTAGAGAGTTTAGAAAATTCAAAATGTTAATTTATCAGAATTTATGTTTAGTATTAGGCGTCCTGTGGGAAATCTCATTATACGTTAACATCGAGCTAACGGACTTAAGCAATATATGTTTAGGTCGACTGAGCGTTAGCATTAGCCATTCTATGGTAAATCCTATTACACGTTAGCATCAAGCTAACTGACTATAGCAATATGTGGTTAGGTTGACTGAGCGTTAGCATTAGCCGTCCTATGGAAAATCTCATTATACATTAGCATCAAACTAACGGACTTAAGCAATATATGTTCAGATCGACTGAGCGTTAGCATTAGCCATCCTATGGAAAATCCTATTACACGTTAGCATCAAGCTAACTGACTTTAGCAATATGTGGTTAGGTTGACTGAGCGTTAGCATTAGCCGTCCTATGGAAAATCCTATTACACGTTAGCATCAAGCTAACGGACTTAAGCAATATATGTTTAGTTCGACCGAGCGTTAGCATTAGCCGTCCTATGGAAAATCCTATTACACGTTAGCATCAAGCTAACTGACTATAGCGATATGTGGTTAGGTTGACCGAGCATTAGCATTAGCCGTCCTATGGAAAATCTCATTATACGGTAGCATCAAGCTAACAAACTTTTAGCAAGCTATGTTTGGGCCGACCGAGCGTTAGCATTTGTCGTCCTAAGGGAAATCCCATTACACATTAGCATCGAGCTAACTGACTTTAGCGATATATGTTTAGGTCGACCGAGCATTAGCATTAGCATTCCTATGGGAAACATTATTATATGTTAGCATTAAGCTAGTGGACTTTAGCTGTATGCATTAGATCAATCTCTACTTTTATGGATCTATTGTTGATCTATTAATCTTAGATTAATTCAGATGGATTGATTAGTTTGATCAACCCAGTTCTAATCTTCATAATGAAAATTCCTCTGGAAACGGATCAGATAATGATCAAAGTGAGACTCTCAGATACAAATCATCTTCATTAAAGATATTTTATTGAATAAATAGATTTATTTGAACTGAATTCCCATGATGCTCCATTTTCATAGATCCGTGGCGTTTCTTGGGTTTTAAACCTCAGACGTTCAGACGCGAGCGAACACGTTTCAGGTGTTTCAGGGAAACCTTCTCAAGTATCTCCCTGCAGTCGATGAACGCCGCCGCGCTCTGACCGCCTCCGTCCCACTTAACCCGGTGACGGCGGCGGTCTTTAAAGTGAGTGTCCTGGCAGGAGCGATGAAGCCGGAGGGCCGTCTGTGGGCGGGCTTTCGGGGAGGAGCGAGCATCCATCAACGTCTGGAGGATCTCCATCTCCGCGCTTCTCGTCAGCGCTATCGACCGCCGCTCCGGGCCTCTGGTAATTAAAAGGCATTGATCGGCCTCGGCTGCACGCCGCCGGAATGCGAGCATGCAGCAGCACGCCGTCTTACAGGGAACAGGTGTGCGTGGGGGGGGGTCTCACGTGCGCGTTTTTGAAACGTCTTTTCCTCCGATGTGAGCGGCCACAGCTTTTCTAGGGCCGTCTGCGCCGGCGACGCGTCCCGCCGCCGTCCGAGGCCGCACGCGCTGCCAGAGAGGTTAACCCATTTGCTAAAATCTGACACCTAAGCGGGGGCTTCACGTCGGCTCCTCTGATTAAATGAGGCTCAGACGTGGCAGAGGGAGAGGAGCTGCGCTCATATTCCCCGTGGACACGGCGCCCGCTGGCTCGCCGGCTTTTATTCCATCTGAGTGAACACAGTAAATCTAAGTGCTGCCAGATCGCTGGCGCTGCACATTTTCCCTCTGTCGAGTTAGCTCATCAGCAGGGCGGCCCGGCCGTGCCGGAGCGGACCGTCTCCCCGCCGGAGCTCCTCTCGGCCCACGCCACGCCCTCACGCCGCCCCGAAAACCCCTCTTTCTGCCGCATACTCGCTGTGAATCAGCGCCGTGACCTTTCGCTTGATGCTCGCCGCTGAGTTATACCCGTCGGCGGGCCCATCTCCTCGCCGCTGCTCCTCGTAAATTCAGAGAATGACCACGAATGCCACTCTTTCCTCCATTAACCTTACACCCCCCCATCCCCCCACTCTCACCCTCTTCTTGAACAAGTCATCCATTAACCCCCCCCCACCCCCCGCGTCAGCAGTTTGGCTTCTGTCATTTTTCTCCAGAAGAAGCAGAGGAGAGATGGTAGAAAAAAAAGAGTCCTTTATTTTGGGGGAGGGGTCTGTACAGGCATGGGGGGCTGCCATGTGCTCAGAGAACAACAACCGTCTGCTCAGAACCTGCTTTAGAGTGGAAGGAAACGGCGTCCGTCAGGATAAAGGAGGCGGAGCTTTGGGGAAAACAAATTCTCTTCTGGAATAATGTCAAAAAATCCCATCAACAAAACCGGTTTCTTTAGTTTGTGATGCGGTTCTGGTCTCAGATTCTCCGTCAGTTTGACGGTTTTACATCAAAACATCAAATCTGAACTTTAAAGGAGGTTTGGGTCCAAAAGCTTCTGTGGTTTTAGCTCACAGTTTAGACCGGAAATGTAAAAACTCGACACGTTTACGTCAGAAAAGCAAAAGAAAAAACAGTTTTCACCAGAACTTCTGTGGTTTTAGCTCACAGTTTGGATCAAAAACTGATGCAGTAGAGCCCGGATCAGAACATCTGCTCGGATAAAGTCCAAACGGAGTCAAATCTGCGCTTCATGAAACATCGACGACTCTCACTTCAAACAATAAATACACGTAAAAACTCGACAGGTTTACGTCAGAAAAGCTAAACCACAGAGGAATCGTGACATCCACCGTTCATGACTGACGAAGGGCTACAGAAAGACTCTAAAGCACGGAGGTGGGAGTACAGTGGTACGGGGACGTCCATGAGATACTCAAAGAAATGTTTCGATGATTCTTCCAGAACTTTGTGCAACACTGGTTTTCCTTCTGCAATTTAGAAATATTTGATCAAATGTTCAAAGAAATCCAAACGCTGGTGACCTCCGCCCCGTGAGGTCACGCCATCCTCGTCCCGAACAGAGGAAGGACTCGTCGTGGTCGCTCAAACGGATCCGATGCAGGAGGGAGTTCAGGAGCGGCTTGTGTCCGGTCACCTGGATCGGCGCCTCCTCACGTCCTCTGCTGCTTATTGGCTTCATCTCTGCTGCGTCCGACCTCCCGCCTGAGTGATTAAACCTCTAATGTGAAATCCAGAGAGTGTCCTCGGTCACTTACCACCTGCCAGCTGCAGTTAAGCTCCGGCTCGTCTCCGACGTGACTCCGGATCGTTCGGTTTCCGCTCAGGACGGCGGAGGAGCTTTGATCTCCTCACAGAGATACGGTGTTCAGAGTTCATCCTTTAAAAGCTTGTTAGCATCAGAGATAATCCGAGGTCCGTGGATGAACCGGAGGCTCTCCCGCTCCGAGGTTCTCGGCCGCTTCTCCTCGCATCCCGTTAATGATGTAGTGGGAGGCGGCCTCGCAGACACGCCTCCTTCATCTGTCGATCCGCCGCTCTCCGGATGGAGCGCCGTGTAATCCCAGGTCACGCCGGGAGGACGGTCCGGGACTCGCCTCTCCTGTAATTTTGGAGGGAAGTCTTTGAAATAGCCGCATAGAAACCAATTGCCCCACAAGCACCCTGTTTGCCCCGATGTCCTCCGGCCTCGTCCCCTTTATCTCAGTGACGAACAGGATGGGTTGTGAAGGAAACCGTGTTTTTCTCTCTGGACGACCAGCTCCCCGGCTCCGTCACGCCGCGCCCCTCTGTGCTTTCAGACGAAGTCTTTGGAGACCGCCTCCACGAAGTTGGGCGCCGACATGAGGATGGAGATGGTGCAGATGATGTTGAAGACGCTGAACGCCACCAGGCACAGCCGGTCGATCACGGCGCCCGCGAACTTCCACTGGTTGGCCACGTTCTCCGCCTCGTCCTGCTCCCGGAAGCGGTCGGCCATGTACCGGACCTCCTCCAGGATGGCCTGCAGCTGGGGGTCCCCGATGCCGGCCGTGGAGCAGCCCCCCGCGCCGCCCCCGAACCCGCCGCCGCTGGACACGGTGCTGGGACAGCCCACGGTGTCCACGGGAGGCGGCGGGGAGCTGCAGAACTGCGACGGCAGGTGCGGAGGGGGGCTCCCCGCCACGCGGGGGGGCCCCGCCGACATGTTCCTCGGGACCGGCTCCGACAGCACCGACGAGTCCTCGATGCTCTGGAAGCCCATGTACAGCAGGTTCCCGTTGTTGTTGGTGGTGGACTGGGTGTGCAGGTGGGGGTGCCCCACGTGGAGGGGCCCCGTCTGGAGGGGGGCCAGGCTCTGCGGGTGCAGCGGGTGGAGGGTGTTGTGGTCCGGGGGGTTGGGGATGCTCCCGCTCTGAGAGCCCGAAGAGCAGCGCCGCAGGTGAGGGGCGCAGGGCGGCCGCTCGGGGTCGTCGCTCTCGCCAGGCCGCTTCATCCGCAGGAACCACGCCACCCACTGGAGCAAGACCAGCTGCACCTGGGGAGGGGGGACACAGACGCTGAAGGATGCCGTGTAGACCAGGGAGGGGCAACTCCAGCCCTACTCCTGAATGAGCACCTGGTTCAGGTGTGTCCAGCCAATCAGAACAGGTGGAACACATGCAGGAGGGCGGGCCTCGAGGCCTGCAGCCCATCCCTGATCTAGATATCAGCTTCTTTGATTCTCCACAGATGGACGTCAGAATAAAGAAACTGGAAGGTAAATTCTGACCATCAGAGGCAGAAGTTTCGAGTGAACAACAGAAAACGTGTTTTTAATTATAATGAGGCGACACAGACGACCCACATTAACGAGAAGCAAAGGCTGCTGGGACGAAAACGGTTAAAAACGCCTGAACAAAAACCCAGAAAATCCCATCAGCCTCTGTGTCCTAAAGTGAGAGCACGGTGGAGGTCTTGTGGTGATGTGGGTCATTCACTGCTGAAAACAGCCCATAAAAGATTTAAATTACAGACGAGAATCAATTAAGAAATTAACAAATTAATTGCAAATCTGGAAAGAAATGATCGAGATCATTTTTTTTTTTAGTTACTGTATTTTCCAAGAACTTATTATTTATAAATAATCCTGACATGAAATCATACATAAAACTCTACATTTTGAACGTTTATTTCTTTAAGGATCTAAAACTCTGTTTTGATCTAAATTAGAATTTTACCTGCTTTTTATTTGGTCTCATTTTAATCAGCTCAACCTCTCCTTTGTGACTCTATCTTTATTTAGTCATTTTTACATCTTATATTCAAACACTGGACAGAAAATCAAACAAAAACTGAAAATTTAATCTGAAAAATGAGATTCATTTTACTGTGGAAACTAAAAATATTTAATTAATTAATTAATTTTATAAAAACAATAAAAATAAAATTTGTTGAGAAATTAATCAACATACTTTTGAATGAAAATACAAAATAATCCAGGCTAAAGTCACACCACAGAACACAAAGAAGAAGAATTTCTGGGAATTCTGGGTTTGTTTGTTTTTTCAGTTTTTTTAAATTTTCTTTATTCTGTTTGTGAAAAATAATAAAACTATTATTTTTGGGAGAATTTTAATCCAGCTGGATTTCATGTCAGCTCGACTGGAATCTACACAGGTGGGGGCGTGTCTGTCCGTTCTAAACTGCTCACCTTCCGGTGGGCGGGGCTTTTGCAGTGAACTGCAGAGATTCCATATATCTTCAGACAACGTTGGTGCTCGTTAATGTCTAAAATTCATGTCGATCTCCATCTTGGACCGGCTTATTTATTCAAATAAAAGATCACTTTGGTCCAAAACTACAAATAAATTCCATATTATCTCTTTCATTTAATAAAATCTCGATCACAGAATGTAAAAACAGTTTATTTGAGAGTTTATTCCGCTGCACAGCAGGATTCCTGAGGACGTTAATATATATTCTGTTCTATTAACCGCTCGCGTTAACTTAATTTAAACCACTGACTGTATCAGAGAACTGGACAAAGAGATCCAGCAACAGTGTGAATGAGGATGGAGACGTGAGGTCTGGAAGCCGCTGCTTCAGTTCTCCTGCTTTAATATTAACATCACGATCAGATCAGCTGTCAGAGGAGGGAAACGCCATGAAACCGCCGTCACGCTGACCATGACTCCGCCTCCTTCCTCAGACCGCCTCACACTGAACCAGATGAACTGTTGATGGAGATGTAATGAGCTTCTCATCGTGTAAATTACTGCAGAGATTAGATTCTGTGTGATAACGATCCTCCTGACTTCCTGTCCTCGTCCTCCTTCCTCAATATGATCACCCCCCCCCACCCCGCCCCCTGAGCAGCTAAATGACCCCACTCTGTCCCGGTGGTGCCTGGTCTCTAATGACTGCCCATGTTTAAACGACGTCTCAATTAGTCTCTGCAGAGTCAGTTTACGAGCCGATCCGCCGCCGCTGCTGCTGCTGCTGCTGCTGCTGCTGCTGCTGCTGCTGCTGCTGCTGTGGCGGTTGTTTTCGTTCAGGTTGTAATTATGAACGGTGCCGGTTCAACGCCCTCATCTGAACCCCATCAATTAGCTCAGTAATTGGCCATCAGACGTCCAGAACAGGCTGACGGAGCGTGCTCACAGGAGGTCAGCACGCTTACAGCTCAACCTCTGCGTGGTCACTCGGAAAACAGGAGAATGTTCGGCATCCGCGGAGCTTCGGAGGAGCCGGAATGTTCTTATCCACAAACAAAAGGAAAGAAAAACACGGAGACCCACGCAACCTGAGCTTTGAAACACACTCGGGAAGAAGTCTGAGGAACACGCTGAGCAGAGGAGCACCAGAGGATCACCAGAGGATCCAGAGGATCACCAGAGGATCCAGAGGATCCAGAGGATGAGTCACAGCCCGGAAAACCAAAGAATCAAGAGAGAAAAACTAACAAACGGAGGAGGATGCTGGTACTGGTACTGGTACTGGTACTGGTACTGGTACTGGTACTAGGAATAGTACTGGCACTAGGGATGGGACTGGTTCAGATACTGATGTTGGTATTAGTACTAGTGTTGTTACCGGTACTGGTACTGATCCTGGTACTGACACGGTTACTTTTACTGGTTCTAGTACTAATGCTATCGCTGATAATGGTATTAATGCAGACGGTGATGCTGATATCAGTGCAGATGCTGATGTTGGTACTGTTATTAGTACTGATCCTGGTACTAGTACAGACTGATGGTAAAGCTGATGCTGGTATTGATCCAGATGCATATGGTGATCCTGATACTGGTACTGTTACTGGTACTAGTACAGGCACTGGTACTGATTCTGATGTTGGTACTGATGTTAAAGGCGTGACGTTTTTGAACATCAGCCGAGGAGTTCTGCAAGGCTCGATTTTGGCTCCTGTGTTTTCACTATTTCTATAAACCAGTTCCATCTATTTGCAGACGATACTGTCTTCTGCACAACTGTCTCTTCCATTCGTCATGCCGTGAATGAGCTCCAGAGTGATTTCCAGCTGTTTCTGTTTCAGCCATTAGCTGAAGCTGATTCTTCATGCCAAACAGACCAAAGTCATGATGTTCTCAGAGCTCGTTCATACGTTACAGGCTGGTGTTCAATCTCTGGAAGGAGGGTCTCTTCTCATAAATATCAACTGTCCTTTTCACCTCACACTGATCGTCTGCTGAAAACCTTTATACAGAAACAAACATCTGAACTTCAGACCTCCTTCCTCCCCGTTCTGGATTATACATCATTGTTCTGCCTCTTCAGTCCTCCACCGCCTGGACTCTGTTTATCACAGTTCCCTCCACTTCATCAGCGATTCTTTCTGTAGGAGCCGTCTCTGTGAGCTGTTCTCTCTGCTTTCACGGCCTTCACTCAACCTCAGACAAAGACACTGGCTGTGTTTCATCTGCAAGGCCGTTCTGGGACAGCTGCCCTCAGACTCGTGCCGTCTCCTGATTATAGTGGATGCAGCTCCTGCTCCTCTCACCGAATGTCCCTCTTTGTTCTCTGGATCTACAGCCTCTGTATGGGAATAGCGCTCAGAACTCTGCTTTAAAACAAGAGTTCTGAGTCTGACCAAAGAGAAGACGTGTTGTTCTTGAGATGAATTCAAATCTGTTTTCATTTTCATGTTTTATGGTTTTTTGTCTCGTGAAAGATATTTGATCAATTTATAAAAATAAATATGTAAAATGTGGATGCTAATGCTGATACTGATGCTAATGCTAATATTGATACTGATGCTAATGCTGATTCTTATACTGATACTGATGCTAATGCTAATATTGATACTGATGCTAATGCTAATATTGATACTGATGCTAATGCTGATACTGATGCTACCGCTAATATTGATACTGATGCTAATGCTAATATTGATACTGATACTAATGCTGATACTGATGCTACTGCTAATATTGATACTGATGCTAATGCTAATATTGATACTGATGCTAATGCTAATACTGATACTGATGCTAATGCTGATACTGATGCTACCGCTAATATTGATACTGATGCTAATGCCAATATTGATACTGATGCTAATGCTAATATTGATACTGATGCTAATGCTAATATTGATACTGATATTGATTCTTATACTAATGCTAATGCTAATACTGATACTGATGCTAATATTGATACTGATGGTCATGCTAATATTGACACTGATGCTAATGTTAATATTGATACTGATGTTGATTCTTATACTGATGCTAATGCTAATACTGATGCTAATGCTAATATTGATACTGATGTTAATGCTGATACTGATGCTAATATTGACACTGATGCTAATGTTAATATTGATACTGATGTTGATTCTTATACTGATGCTAATGCTAATACTGATGCTAATGCTAATATTGATACTGATGTTAATGCTAATGCTGATGTTAATGCTAATATTGATACTGATGCTAATACTGATGTTAATGCTAATACTGATGCTAATGCTAATACTGATACTGATGCTGATGCGTATACTAATGTGGATTTAGCATATCAAAGCCTGCTCATCATGACAGAATCAGGAAGGCGGGGCTCTGCTGAGACAAGCGGCGGCGTGTTCTGTGGTCAGGAGGAAGCGGCGGCGCAGCCTCACCCATTTGGGCATGTTTCCTCCGTTTGGGTCGTGGTGATGATACTGCAGAACCACGGTGGTGGCGATGACCGACATGCCCACGATGATCATGATGCTGGCGAAGTACTGACCTTTGGAGGAGGTCAGAACAGAGATGAATCAGATCTTCTGTTTGTTTAGGCTGAGCATATTTCTCATGACAAACTGCAAACAGTTCATTCTGCTGTGAAATATTGGCAGCATCATCAAACAGATTAAGATGAGGGTAGTTGGACTTAAAAACCTGCTGAAAGCAGCACTCTAATAAATACAAATCCTCAGAATCCAGCTTTTTAATCATCAGCGTTTGTGTTTCATGCTAAAATATCTGTCTTTGCATCTGCTTCTGGCTGAGCTCTTCGCTCTCTAAAAATACTTTCCAAGCTTTTCTTGTCATAAATTGAGCCTATTACATTTTTACGGCTCTGCGGCTTTATTGTATGTTGGGATTTTGATGTGAGAAGGTTCAGATTAGTCAAGCTTCAGGAGATCTTCCTGATAAATACTTTCTACATTTTCATTCAGAACAATCAACGGACCAGAACTATTCTGGGCTTTTTTTTTTCTCTGTAAGAGAAAAATTGTGCAGCTGTGAAGGAAATTCAACATCCTGTAAATCCTTTAAAGCCTGTTTCCAATTAGAATAATGAGAAAGCAGCAAATTAAACGTCCCAAGTGTTGTAATTGTGACAAATGTCTCCGTTTGACTTCAGTGGCTCGGATCGTCTCCGTTGGTTCTGATGGTTCTGATGGGAGCCCAGCAGCTTCCTCTGCTGCAGACTCAGAGGTGAGGATTTACTTTTCTTAAAACTACACTCTTTAAGTACTTTTACTGCACTCTACTTTCACCTCAGATGCTAAAATAGGTTGAATTATTTTAGTTTTTTCCTTCTTTTGTTAAAGCCGCAGAGATTTAAAACTTAAAAAATATCACAGAGAAAAGATTATATTTTTCAAACCCTTTAATTAAATTTAAAAAATATATTTTTTATGAGATTATGAATTGTTGGGTGATTTTTAGGAGGTTTTTACTCAGAATAATGTTCGTTTAAAATGTAAAAATATTAACACAAGTGTTCAGGGGAGAAAACACCTTATTTCCTCACATGTTTTACTGTTTTATACAGAATTAATTACAACATATTTAACATGAAAAATGAGCAACAATTGACCCGATTCAGTCATGGGACGTCAGACAAAATGTGAAAAGTGACTTCCAGTTTACAAGTTTAGAACAGCAGAGCTGACAGCTGTTTAACACAATTTTACATAAATAATAAAAGGTAATCTTAACAATTTCAACATAAAATGTAAAATATTTGTTTGATGAATGTCCTGCTGAACTGTTTTCTCATTTCCTCTTTTAGATCGTTCACAAATCTAAATACAAACGTGAATAATCGTCCAATATTCAAGGTTTATTGTGTGAATACATTGAATACATTCACACAATTGTTTTTCACCTATTTACGTTTTCTTCCGTACGTTTTTTGACACGTAAAAACTCAAGCACACTTCATGCAATTTATGCAATCTTGGTATCAAAATGTTTGTCTCATTATGGACATTACTGCTTGTATTTTTGGTTTTCGCAAATTTTACAGTTTTCGTGATTTCGCGCAATTTTTAGCCCATGTTAAGTCAATGGGGAAATTTTTCCAATCGTTATAAAACTTTGTGCACTTATGCAACTTATGCAATATTGGTGTCAAAACGTTCCGCAAATTTAGTACATTCATGCCTGTATTTTTGGTATTCTCAAAAATTACGTTTTTTACGCAAATTAAGCTAATTACTAGCCTCACTGGAAATGAATGGGAATTTTTCAAATCCTTTAGAAACTTTTACAACTTATGCAACAGAGGTATCAAAACATTCAGCTTGTTCAGGACATTCGTGCTTGTACTTTTGAAATTCGTACACTTAATGATTTTAACGCAATCTATGCTAGTTTACTAGCCTCATTGACAATTAATGGACATATTTAAAATTGTTATAAAACTTTGTGCACTTTTTACACCTGTGCAATCTTGGTATCAAAACGTTCGGGTCGTTAAGGACATCACTGCTTGTATTTTTGGTTTGCGCAAATTTTACGGTTTTTGCGATTTTGCACAATTTATGCTAATTTTTAGCCCTATGTTAAGTCAATGGGAACATTTTTCAAATCGTTATAAAACTTTCTGCACTTATGCTTTTTCGGCTAATTTGGCAACTTTTGAGGTTTTTTGGGCTAATTTGGAGGTAAGCTAACATATTAGCAACGTGTTAGCTTTTTTGGCTAATTTGGCAATTTTTTAAGTTTTTTGTGCTGATTTTAAGCAAAAATCTTCAGCATTTTCTGCAATCACATTCCGCAAAATGCATTCACACATGCATTATCGGAGGTAATGCACTTTTCTAGTTGAAATTCTTTTCCTTTCATTTGAGCAGATATTATCATGGATGATGTTATCCACACGTGTTTTTAAGCTGAACCCTAGGATGAATGTAGTTGTTGTTATAACAGGTATTATTACAGATTTTCACAATTGATTGACACGACTGTCTGACTTTATCTCTGCTGCAAACACAGAACTGTGAGAAACTTCAACTGGACAGAAAAGATCCTCTGCATTCAGATCCGTGGAGAGCTAGCGTTAGCATTAGCATCAATTAGAAGAAGGAAGTCTGAATGACCTTCATAATCAAACAAGCGACGTTCGTTTAACTATGACCATTTAGAAATGTACGTTACAATTGGTGAGGTCATCTTGACATAGAATTGCTTGACGCAGCGTTCAGGACTTGGCTTTAAACCGTCGACATGACATCTGACTGGAAGAACACTCGCGGGCTCTGTGACTTCACGTCTATAGATCAGTGTTTCTATAGATCAGTTATTCTCACCATAAAGTTTAGAAAATGACTAAAACTTTTCCTGTTTTTGAGATTTTACGGAATTTCGAAATGAGCAGCAAACGCCGCTCTACTGCCCCCAGTGGAAGGACGGGGGGTTGCAGTTAAAGGATGATGGAAATGAGACAGAAATGAGGATCAAATGTAATACTAATGCTGCTAAAGGGTTCATGGAAGAAATCAAAACTTAATTATTGATCTTTTTATCAGAAATGTTGTTTTCTAGAATAATTTATTTAACAAATATAATTTTATGAGCTGAAAATGACACAATGTCTTAAATGAAAAAGTAATTGTAGTTTCATTAAAAACTTTACTTTTAGAGACTTTTACACTTTTATATGATTTTTTTTTTTTTTAGGAGGACCTCCTGGATGTGAGTCTGACATACCTATGAGGGGGACGGAGTCCTGACGTGGCGGGCATGATCTCAGCGACCAGCAGCATGAAGACGGTGAGCGACAGCAGCACAGTGATGCCTGCGGGGGGGGGACACACACACACAGCTGTAAATGCTTCGTTTGCTGGAGCGATCGATACAGCAGATGAGTCTGCAGCCCCTCCCCTCCCCTCCCTCCCCTCGCCGCCGCCGTGTTTGTTTTCCTGATAAACGCTCATCCGCTTCGATTTATGCAAACGAGGAGCCGGACGCTCCGCACCTGCGCCGCCGGGGCACCCCCTCGCCGCCTCCGTTCCTCCTGTCAGACACGTCCGGCTGGCAGAACGCTCGCCGTTCGGATCGTCCAATCAAACCGAGAGCTGAGAAATAAAACCTGAACCGCCGAGGATCTCAGATGAATTAAAACAGCTGCTCTGACCTGAAGGCCGCCGCCGCCTTCGTCCCCGCCTGCACTCCATCAAGTAAAGTATTAGAGGAACACCCCCACACACCTTTAAACAAGTCAATAACCTTAATTACATCAATGCTTTAATTGGTGGAAGTCCTGGCATGTTTTGTTTTTCATCTTTAGAAAAATGCTGCTAAAGCGTCCGGTATTGAACAGGAGGCGGAGCCTCGATAATGCTGTGAGGGCGGAACCTGGCAGAACCCCAAACCAACCAATCAAAGACACTTTCATATGAACTCAACATTTTAGTTTCTTAATTTCTGAATTCATTTAACATGAAGTCACAGATAAACTGATGCCGTTTGACCCCCATCATCCTCTGACTCCTCCCCCCAAACATCACCCTCACCTGTCAGTTTCATCCCCCCCCTCTCTGTTTTCCGGTTTCCTCGTTTTAAATCCAGAACTCCGTTTTACAGAACAGATGGAAGCTTCATTCAGATGGAAAGTTTGTCCGTTTTAGATGAAGTTGTTGATATTTTCTGTGGTCGTTTCCCTCCGGTCGCATGTTTTCTGCTTCCCTCTCTCGTCAGCTGCTTGTGGTTTTTTTGGGGGCGGTGATTGAAAGCGAGACGTGCATAAATATTTCAACATGGACTGAAGTCAGCAGATCTGATTCCATCCGCTGTTGTCTAAACTGGTCTGATCTGGATTTCTCCGTCTTCACTGAAGCCATGTTTCCATAGCAACGGCTCTCATCCAGAGGAAGCTCTGAAGTTTTTAAATCACTTCCCTCATTATCAGGAGCACATCTCTAACAATGTCAACATTTGTGCCCAAAGCACGGAGGTGAGAGTGTAGTGATGGGGAGCAGCTATAGTCTCTACACTGTTTAAGCTGAAGTTCTTGGCTTTGACTGACATAGACACGGAGAAACTAGAGCTGTTAACATGCGCGATTAATCAAGAAAATGAACGCTTTAATATTTATAAATGCTAATTAATTACATTTAACAAATGACCGCCGGTTCAGGCTTCTACGGCGTGCGTTAATCTCTGATAATGCACTCGCCGTCGCGCATTATCCCAGTAATAAGTGGTCACTGACTAAATGAAAAAAGATTTAATCCATTTTAGTGCTTTATTCTTGTTATTTTTTTAGGTTAACATAATTTTTCACCAAAGATGGACTATTTAATAGGAAGTGCATCCCCTTATTGACACGACAACACATCGCTGAGCTCGATAAACAACAAACAAAAACAAAATAAATGCTGACAGGTTAAATAAAGCTTCAGGTCAGAGAGAAAGTTCAGCTTCTACCGCTTGTTTCAGTTCAAACGATGAAGAAACTGTTTTTTGCACATATAGAACATTGTGACCGGAACCCAGCAGCCAATCAGAATCAAGTATTCACCCGCACCATTTCAATGTTTGTTTCTTCTGACTGTATCTTTGTTTTTCTGGAGTAATACTACAGACACAAACGTCTTTACAGTTCAATGCCAGTGAGGCCATTCATTGTTGTGATATTGAGCTTTATCAATAAAAAGTTCTGATGATTTTAGTGTTGATGTGTTTTAAACACAATTTATGCTTCTGGGTTAACATTTCATAAACTGATTATTTCAGACGATAAAAATGTAGGAAACAGTTTTTGTTCAAAAGCTTCATATTGTCGTATAAAATTTACCTGGTGAAAGTATTGCGATTAATCGCGATTGGTTGTGATTAATCGCAGCAAAATGTGATTAATCGTGATCAACTGTGATTAATTGGGAATAATTGTCCTCAATTGCAAATATTTGGTACCAACTGTGAACAATTGTGATTAATCGTGATCAATTGCAATTGAACATGACCAATTGTAATTAATTGTGACTGCTGCGATTAATCGCGATCATTGCGATTAAACATGAGTAATTGTAAATAATCTCAATAAATTGTGAACAATTATGATTAATTGCAACCTGTAGTGATTATTCATGGTTAGCTTTGAACAGTTATGATTAATCATGACTGTGCGATTAATTGTGATCATTGCGTTTAATTGTGTAGTGCGATTAAATGTGACAATTGTGATTAATCGTGACGTTGCGATTTATCATGATCATTGCGATTATTCGCGACCTGTGGTGATTAATCACGATTAGCTGTGGCCGATTGCGATTAATCGCGATCTTTTTGATTAATCAGGAGTTGTGATTAACCGCGATCGATTGTGAATGATTGTGTTTAATTGTGATCAGTTGTGAAAAATGTTGATTATTCTGGATTAGTCACGACCCAAAACTGTGATTAATCTGATTAATTATTCTAATTGATTGGCAGCAATAGGAAAATTTAAATTTGAGCCTGGAAATGAAGAATCTTGATGCTTTACACTGGAAACAGTTTGTGGAAAAATTTCATTTTTTAAAGAAGTAATCCTATAGAAAAGGGGTGCGCACACTTTTTGATTTGTGGGCCAGAAAGGGTTTTAAAATTTGTCATAAGGAGCAGATAGAAGGAGTGATTTGGTAATCAACCTCATAAACTAAAAAAATAATATGGAATTTAGAGAAAAACATGCTTTAATTTGGATTAAAATTCACATATATTCATTTAAAAACAGAAAATTTGGGAATTTTAATTTCTAAATTTTGATTTTTGTTCTCTTTTTGGTGATCCAATGGGTTGATGTTCTTCAGAGGAAAATGTGAACTCAAAGAAACCCGAAAAATCACCTTCTGACTCAGAAAGGAACACACACGAACGTCAGAGAAACAAAACCATTCATGAGAAGAAACCAGAAATACAATGAAAATAAAACAATAATTAGGATTTTTGATTCAACGTATTTTAATTTGGAGGGCCAGATTAAGTAGCTTAAGGGGCCGCATGCGGCCCCCGGGCCGTAGTTTGCCCACCCCTGCTCTAGATCCTTAAAGATCCACTCGGATCATCTCCTGATCTGTTTTTTAATATTGATGATGATGTTTTTAGACCAAATCGTTTTCTAGGACAGAGTGCAGCAGGAGTTTTCCAGAGCTCCGCCTCTAATTTGTAGGTGGAGGTTTTTGTGTGGAGCAACCCCACCCCCACTTCCCATCGCCCATCTGTTTCCATGCTACCTCATGATTCACAACATTATGCATAAAGAAATACTCAGAAATGACATTTTCCTCTGACCTCCACCACCACAGGAACACGTTTCAGTTTCTTCTGATGAAGCAGTTTTCAGACCGCACACGGATCTTCTCACCCAGCGAGATCTTCTCTCCGGAGTCGGCCGGCAGCACGAAGACCAGCAGCGTCATGGAGGACAGCAGCACGCACGGGATCAGGAGGTTCAGCGCGTAGTACAGCGTCCGCCTGCGGATGGTGATGACGAAGGTCACGTCCGTGTACGGCTCCTTACAGCAGTCGTAGAAGATTTCATTCCTGGAGCCGGGAACTCCTGCGAGGAAAACAGGCGGGAAAGTGATTCCCCCGCCGCACCAGAGAGCGGGAAGGGGCGGCGGCGTCGGCGGCGCACCGATCAGATCCCACTCCCCGTTGGGCATGTAGGACGAGATGTCGGCTCGATCATCTGGAGGTCCAGCAGCCAGCCGTCGTACGTCCAGGAGCCGAACTTCAGGTTGCACTTCTGGATGTCGAAAGGAAACCAGCGGACGTCCACGTTGCACGTGCTCATGAAGATTCCTGAGGAGGAGCGAGAAGAGCCGAGGTCTGCGTCAGGAGAACCTGAGAAGCAGCCATGATGCGTCTGCGCAGACGCAGACTCCCTCCCAGAAACACAAGGAGAAAAGCTGCGTGTCCGGACACTCAGATCCTTCTGCTGATTCAATCTGGGAGTTCCCAGAATGCATCTGAAGGAGGAGACTGAGGAAATGTGCAGCTTCACCAGGCTCCACCTGACCTGCTGACCAGAGCTCTGGCTCTGCAGCTATCCATTCACGCCGTGGCTCTTCCGCTCGCCGCTCGCCTCCTTACGCTCAACGGCGGCTGATTAATAAAGCTGTCCAGTGAAATGAATTGATGGAGTCCGTGAGGGCGCAGCCTCCACTGCAGGGATTCACTCGGATCAGGAAGACGAAGCAGACCCGGAGAGCCTGCCGTCGCTCCGGGAGGACGCTGAGGCGTGCCGTTACCCCCCGGGGGGGTAACTGAGGAGGGGTCAGAGAGGAAACGCTCACCTGGAGGCAGGTACTTGGCGTAGCCGCTGGAGTTCACCAGGACGTTGGTCTTAAAAGTGGAGTCAAAGTCGTCATCTGCACTGAGGAAGCACGGAGGAAAGAGTCACGCCTCCCGCCCAGCCGAGTGGGAGGAGCTCCCCTGGGTCTGCATTACCTGTTGTAGAGCAGGATGTCCGGAGTCCACACCTGGTCGGAGGTGAAGCGCAGGTTCTTCACGCCGGGGTATTCACTCTGGTTCCACTGGAGGTAGTGATCGTACCACGTCTGGAAACACGGAGGGAAAATCCACGTGAGAGGCCCGGGGGCCGGATCCGGCCCTCCGGGGGATTCTATCGGCCCTCCAGATCATTTGATTTTGATGTTATTGATGACCGATGTTATCTTCCTCTCATTTCTAACTTGGAGAATTTTGACAAAATATATTTTTAGGAGAGTAAAATTTTGAAAGTTATTTAAGGTTTAAGTTGATTTATTCTGGAATAAAATTCCTGCTCTTATTATTCAAAATTACCTTAAAAAGTTATAAAAAAGCATTCTGCAGTATTTTGGTATTCTCTAAGATTTTCTGGCTGTTTTGGAGTTTAGCTAATATTTCAGCTACATGCTAGCTATTTTGGCTAATTTAAGCTTTCCTTTTTTTTTTTTTAGCTTTTTAGGCTGTTTTGGAGTTCAATATTTCAGCTATAAGCTAACTGTTCTGGCTAATTTAGTCCTTTTTCAGCTTTTTATGCTATTTTGAAGTCTAGCTATATTTCAGCTACATGGTAGCTGTTTTGGCTAATTTAAGCTTTTTTTTGTCTTTTAGGCTACTTTGACGTTGACTTATTTTTTCAGCTACATGCTATCTTTTTTGGCAAACCTTATGTTTGCTTATTAAGTCAAATTTTTTGGCTAATATTTTAATGACCATCAGTTTCAGCGTTTTCAGCTATCAGCGCTAGCATCATTGCAGGTAATGCTATATATCTAGCTCAAAAAGTTTTTGTTTTCTTTTTTAGGCTTATTTAGCAAATATTTTATTGGCTATTAGCTTAGCCGTTTTCAGCTGTCTTTGCAGGTATATATCTAGTTCATAAATCTTCAGTTCTAGATTGTTCAGTAAATGTTCATCCTGTTCGGCCCGCGGCCTCGGGTCCGTTTTGGATTTCGGCCCCTGTGGGGTTGAGTCTGACCCTCCTGATCTAACAGCAGCATGGATTCACTGACAGCATCTGGAGCTCCTTACCATCTGCAGCCACATGTTAGACGTCAACACCTGGTTCTTCTCGTCCTGAAACACATTTCACATCAGTCGGCTGAATCCCCTCAAACCGAGCGTCGTTTTGGAAGTGGGAATGAAAGCGGATCACCCACCACGTCCATGATCTGGATCAGACTGAGGGTGAAGTGGACGGTCAGCGTGTGCGAGTCGTTGGCCACCGGCCGCTCCATGCGGTTGTAGTCCTTCAGGAGGGTCTTCAGCAGGTTCCTCTGGTGCGGACCCTGCAGCGACACTGAGGAGGGAGGAGAGGGAGTTTCAGTCCAAAAACACAATTTATCTTCAATTTATCCTCCTCAGCTCCAAGCAAAAGACGGAAAACCAACACGCACTCATCAAATCAATAAACATGAGACGGAAATCCAGGAGAGCTTGAAGAACATTGAGTAATCAAGGAGAAACCACGTCAGAGCGAAAGTCATTTATAATCAAGCAGGTTTGGAGCGTCTCTAGACGTCAGAAGGTTCTCTGGATCAGAACTTTCCCAGATGTGCTGCTCAGTTGTTAGAAATGAGTGTAAAAATGTGGAAAGTGAAGCTTCAGCTGGAGAGGAAAGCTGCAGGAAACCAGAATTTACAGCCGCTCGGCGCCGGACAGCTTTCTTCAAAGCTCGTCTGGATGCCAGGAAAAGCCGGCGTGCGCTCCGAAGTCACTGCAGCAGCCGCCACCTTCTCGCCTTTCATGCTGCTCGCCGTTTGATCTACAACTTCCCCCAAACCCCCAGACTGAACTCCGTTTCTGCACTGGAGGGGAAAGTTCCTCAGCCGGATGCAGCAACACGTCGACGGACGGCGCCAGAAGAGCTGAGACGAGCAGCTTTCTGATGCAGCCAGAGAGGAGCGAGGGCGAGCGACGGCGAGCGAGGGCGAGCGAGGGCGAGCGACGGCGAGCGACGGCTCCGTCTGCCATGAGGGACGCACGGCTCTGCCTGTTGTGCTTCCTCACAAACAAGAGGAGCTGAAATAGCAAACAGGTGAGCTGGAATCCCACTTTCCCTCCTCCTCACTTTGAGTCTGGATGTGCTGCACAGGCGCAGCATCAGGACCGACTCCAGCTCCGGGAATCCTGTCGGAGGAAACTACTGCGGCCGGGAGACGGAGGAGGAGAGGGATGCAGGTGGGCTCACCGTGGATCAGAGCGGAGAATCCAGAGAGCAGCAGAGCCAGCGAGCGCCACATCCTGGTGATGAGCTGCCGGAGGAGGAGAGGAGGAAACGCTCCAGATGTGGCAGGAAGGCGAGGAGGAGGGATGGAGAGAAGAGAGGAGAGGGAGAGCGGACTCCGGCTGCTGCGAGAAATCCTCCGCTCTCCTTCCAGTCGGCATCGGAGGAAATGAGCGTGTGCTGGATGAGAGGAGGAGGAGGAGGAGGAGGAGACGTGAGCTGTCTCTCTGGGAGGTGGGCCTAAAATGGAGAGCATGAGAAATGTCAATGGAGGGGAGAGTTAAGATTAAGGAAGGAGAGCTTTTTATTGGTCCATCTGACGAAAACACTCAAAGGGTTGTGTGTTTTTCACTCAAAGCAACTAAACTCCACGACGAGGAAACATTTTCATGTAAATCACATGATCCGGCCCTCCAGATCATTTTATTTTATTGTTATTAATGACTCGATGTTATACATCAAATATTGAAAGTTATTTAAGGTTTAAGTTACAATTTTCAAGTTTAAAAATTTGCATTTTGCTAAATTTTTAGACCATTTTGGCATGTACTAAGATTTTTTAGACTATTTTAGAGTTTAGCTAATATTTCAGCTACATGCTACCTGCTTTGGCTAATTCAAATTTTTTTAGGGCTTTGGCATGTAGCTAGTATTTTAGCTTGCCACCATCTCATTTTCAGCTATCATCTTCAGCGTTTTCTGTTATCTTCAGTGTTTTCAATGATCATCTTTAGCGTCTTTAATAATCTTCAGTGTTTTCAGTTATCTTCAGCATTTTCAGTTATCTTCAGCATTTTCAGTTTTCATCTTCAGCATTTTCAGTTATCATCTTCAGCATTTTCAGTTATCATCTTCAGCGTTTTTAACTATCATCTTCAGCATTTTCAGTTATCATCTTCAGCGTTTTTAACTATCATCTTCAGCGTTTTCAACTATCATCTTCAGCATTTTCAGTTATCTTCAGCATTTACAATTATCATCTTTAGCGTCTTCAGTAATCTTCAGCATTTTCAGTTATCTTCAGCATTTTCAGTTATTATCTTCAGCATTTTCAGTTTTCATCTTCAGCGTTTTCAGTTTTCATCTTCAGCGTTTTCAGTTATCTTCAGCATTTTCAATTATCATCTTTAGCGTCTTCAGTAATCTTCAGCATTTTCAGTTATCATCTTCAGCATTTTCAGTTATCATCTTCAGCATTTTCAGTTATCTTCAGCATTTTCAGTTATCATCTTCAGCATTTTCAGTTATCATCTTCAGCATTTTCAGTTTTCATCTTCATTGTTTTCAGCTATCATTTTCAGCATCTTCCACTATCAGCACTAGCATCTTCAGCAGCTGGATTCATCTTCCAGCATTCACACTAGCATTATTTCAGGTAATTCTCTTCAATCTAGTTCATCATCATGTTAAAAAGTTACGCTTTAGAAGTTTTAAATAATGTAGTTTTAGAGTTTAATAACTGTTTATCCTGTTCGACCTCTGACCTCAGGCGTGTTTTGGGTTTTGGCTCCTTGAGTTTGACACTCCTGATTTAAATAAAGTCTTTATGAAGCTGTTTACTTCATGCTTTGTGTACAGGAACGACTCCTGTGGAAAGTTTCCTCACAAACCTCATTTTCATGCAAATGTGTTTCAGTTTGTACATGTCGTCCCCCTCCCCCTCCCCCCGTGGCGTCGGCCTTGATTCAGATGGATCCGGCCCCTCACAGAAAGTGCTGGTCTGTGTGCGTAGTTAAACTGTGCTGCTCATTTGTCCGGTGAAATGCTGATGTCAGGGCAGCGGCAGCGAGAACCGGAGGGGGCCCGGGGGGGGTAAAGAAAGGCTTGGACTGTATAATAGATTACCCCATTACTTCCTCTGTCCTTCGGAATTGCCCCCCTATCAGGAAGCCCGTCACACAGAGGGGCCGCTCCGGATTCACGCTCGGATGAATACCCAGTGGTACCCAGAGGAGGATGGATGAGGGAGGAAAGCTGCATCCGGCATGGATGCAGAACCCTTTAAATCACCCCCCCACCCCCAAACACACGCAGCAGGTCCTCCTTTACTCATTCTGCGCCGCCGTGCGCCCGTCACCGCCACGCTCAGCCTGAAGTGGATCCATCAGGCTCCAGGATGAGGCGGCGAGGCCGGGGCGACATCTGCTGGTGGGATTCCAGAGCGGGGGGGGGCGGCCTCAATTACCACACAGCAGCAGGCGGAGGGGGGGTGAAGAGGAGCGCATGACTGAAGAGGAACTCACAGGAGAACAATGACATCCATCCAGGCTGACCGCCGCCATCACGCCGGCCCCCCAGGATGACCGCCGGCCTCCTGTCTGACTGAGGGGCCCCATCACTGCTGCTGCCTTTGTAAGGACTGCACCGATTGGATCTTATCTATCAAACCGATCTCTGATTGATCCTCTTGAAAAAGCAGTTTAGGAGGTGAAGACCTCTGATTGGTTCCTCTCCGGTCTGAAGAAAATCCGACTGTATCCAACAAATCCTCACAGCTGGAAATGAAAGACGAACATTGAGAGTCACTAAATGGATGAAAATCCATCAAAAGTTTTATTTGTTTCTGTTTTTGAGGCTTTTGAGTGACTTCATCGACACAGATCAGCTTTAATGATGGGAGAGAAAACAAAATGAAGAACTTTAATGATTCTGTAGTTTGTAGAAATGTGTTCAAAACTGATTCTTGTTAACAAATTTATGTAATTGATAAAAAAAACTGATCTTAAAAACGAACATTTTACATTTTAGTTCCCACCTCTGAGGATTTAAACGACTTTTCTTGCTGCTCAATAAGCTCTTAAAGAATGAGATTAACGATTCATTTTGTGTTTTAAGGGCCCGCCTGATGATAATGAGGTATTTAAGGAGACTCGTTGACTCATTGATCCTGTATTGGACCATGATTCAGGGATCAATCCACAGCAGTAACTGTATTGATCTCTGGATTTCTGTCAGTTTTCTCTGATCTTCAGGTCGTCGTGAGGAGAACGGATGATTTGTTTTTCTGATGCAGAGAAACGTTTCTACTGAAGATCTCTGAATGAAAATGAATGTTCTGGTGAAAATCTAAACTCAGAAGAAAGATTTATGTTTGGAAAAATATGGTGGATCTCCTCTAGAGCAGAGATGTTTGGTCCATTCCTCCATCAGATCTCCTCTAGAGCAGAGATGTTTGGTCCATTCCTCCATCAGATCTCCTCTAGAGCAGAGATGTTTGGTCCATTCCTCCATCAGATCTCCTCTAGAGCAGAGATGTTTGGTCCATTCCTCCATCAGATCTCCTCTACAGCAGAGATGTTTGGTCCATCCCTCCATCAGATCTCCTCTACAGCAGAGATGTTTGGTCCATTCCTCCATCAGATCTCCTCTAGAACAGAGATATTTGGTCCATTCCTCCATCAGATCTCCTCTAGAGCAGACATGTTTGGTCCATTCCTCCATCAGATCTCCTCTACAGCAGAGATGTTTGGTCCATTCCTCCATCAGATCTCCTCTAGATCAGAGATGTTTGGTCCATTCCTCCATCAGATCTCCTCTAGAGCAGAGATGTTGGTCCATTCCTCCATCAGATCTCCTCTAGATCAGAGATGTTTGGTCCATTCCTCCATCAGATCTCCTCTAGATCAGAGATGTTTGGTCCATTCCTCCATCAGATCTCCTCTAGAACAGAGATGTTTGGTCCATTCCTCCATCAGATCTCCTCTAGAGCAGAGATGTTTGGTCCATTCCTCCATCAGATCTCCTCTAGAGCAGAGATGTTTGGTCCATTCATCCATCAGATCTCCTCTAGAGCAGAGATGTTTGGTCCATTCCTCCATCAGATCTCCTCTAGAGCAGAGATGTTTGGTCCATTCCTCCATCAGATCTCCTCTAGAGCAGAGATGTTTGGTCCATTCCTCCATCAGATCTCTCCTCTACAGCAGAGATGTTTGGTCCATTCCTCCATCAGATCTCCTCTATAGCAGAGATGTTTGGTCCATTCCTCCATCAGATCTTCTCTACAGCAGAGATGTTTGGTCCATTCCTCCATCAGATCTCCTCTAGATCAGAGATGTTTGGTCCATTCCTCCATCAGATCTCCTCTAGAACAGAGATGTTTGGTCCATTCCTCCATCAGATCTCCTCTAGAGCAGAGATGTTTGGTCCATTCCTCCATCAGATCTCCTCTAGATCAGAGATGTTTGGTCCATTCCTCCATCAGATCTCCTCTAGATCAGAGATGTTTGGTCCATTCCTCCATCAGATCTCCTCTAGATCAGAGATGTTTGGTCCATTCCTCCATCAGATCTCCTCTAGATCTGGAGTCACTCCAGGACCTTCAAATTCTTCTTGTGAAGTCACTCCCTGGTTACCCGGCTGTGTGTTTGGGATGGTTGTCATGGTGACAGACCCAGCCACGTTTAATGTATTGTTACTGATGGTCGTCTTTGGTCCCAGGTCTCTGCAGGTCATTCACCAGGTCCCCCGTGTGGTTCTCGTGATCCTTCTGACCCCACATGGTGAGATCTTCTCCAGATGGATGGAGGTTCTCGCTGGTCTTCATGTCTTCCATCATTGATTTCTTTTTATTGCAGATTTCCTCTTCCAGCCATGTTGTGTCTGGTGTCCTTCGACAGCTCTGTGGTGGAGTTTGGAGAGTGACTGTTGGAGGTGGTGGACAGGTATGAAGGTATTTATGTGTCAAAACATCCAAGCGTAAAAAATACACACACGAAAGAGAATCACACACAAGTTTCATTCACACACGTGTAAAACTGAATGTGAAGTTGCAGGAAAAAAGAGGAACATGTGAGAGAAATGTGGAATATAATGTGAGAACTTGTGTGTAAAAATGTTACATGTGAATAAAAATCACACACACACAAGATTTAACTTGAGGTTGTGAGGAAAAACACAACTTGTAAAACTGTGTTGAAAAAATCTTTATTTGTAGCTTCAGTTTTCACACAAATGTTTTGTGAATCTCAGAGTGTTTTTGACTTTTGACACACACCCATGTGAGAGATATGTCTCAAAACTAACTTGCAGGGAGGAGGGGTCAGGCAGGGGGTGCTCTCATTGGAGATCAGCCAATCAGAGGATTCTATTTAGCCTTTTTCTGTTCTTTTCTATTATATTCTATTTTTTCACATTCTATCATATTATATTCTGTCCTGTTTTATTTTCTCCTTTTCTGTTGTATTCTATTGTGTTCTTTTCTATTAAGTTATTTTCTATAAGATTCTATTTTGTTCTACTCTGTTGTTTTCTATTATATTTCATTTTTTCCATTCTATTACATTCTGTTCTGTTTTTTTCTTATATGTTCTATATTATTCATTTCAATTAAGTTCTATAATATTATGTTCTATTCAGTTCTGTAATATTCTTTTCTATATTTTGGTCTGTTCTATTCTTTGCTCATATATTCTATTATGTTCTATTCTATAATATTCAGTTCTATTCTATTCCACCTGATCCGTCGGTCTCGGGTCGTTTACGTTTTCTAATCTGAAATTAAACTCTGACCCCCCCCTCCTCCCCACCCCCCCTCCCGTGTCTCAGGATGACCTGTTCATCTTCTCTTTGACTCCTCCCACCAGATCAGGTCAAAGTCATTAACCTGACCACGGGGTGACCCGCCGTCCGCCTCAGACTTCCTCAGGAGGATTTAGGACGACATCATTCGGGAACGCCAAAGCGCTCGAGTCTGGAGGAAGAGGCCGCTGGCTCCGCCTCCACGTCCCGTCTGCAGGTGAGGAGCGGCGGCGCCGCTTTACTCATCCTTCATCGCGCCGTCAGATTAAAGGAGTTCTGCGTCCTTCATCCGCCAGGCTCCGCCCACCTGTATCATCTGCAGAAGCATCTGTCCCAGATTTGGAGGTGATGAATGTCATTGTTCTGACTTTAATGCTCCGATCAGCTGATCCCTAATCTGATAAGCTCAGGATCATTTTCACCTGATTAATCTTCAGCCGCACTAATCTGAGAATATTATTCTGCCGAGCAGAAGCGGAGCGTGCGCGTTCGGCCCCCGGTTCTGATGAGGCCCCCGGTCCCGATGGGCGGGGCTGAGGACGTCCAATCCCCGCAGACCTGCGACATCTCCGTCTGCGCAGCCGCTGAGCTTTAAGGAGGCTCGGCGCCGGCGCTCCGCCACACGGCGGGGACTCTGCGGAGGAGATGGAACCGCGTTCACCTGGTCTGCCGCCGGGAGTGGGAGGAGCTCTGAGAAGGAACGTCGGCTCTGATGCGAGCAGGGCGATGGCGACCGCGTGAAGATCCGAACGGCGTGCTCCTCTACGGTAAGAACTCTGATGACTTTCAGAAGATCACAGAGCGCGGACGCGGTCGTCCGTTAAGCTCCAAAGGTTTCTCGCCATCTGTTCTCGCCGCTCGCTTTAATGCTCCTCCTCCTCCTCCCAGACCCTTCCTCATGGAGCACTCCCTCTCCATGAGCTCCACGCCGGCGGACGACGAGCTGGAGGACCACCGGCCCCTCCTGCCCCCCAGGATGGTCCCCCCGCCCCAGACGTACTCCCCCCAGTGCGGGATCCACCACACGCTGCCGGCCTCCCTGGATCACGCCGTGTGGCTGGACCGGACCCAGGCGCTCGCCACCACGCCGCTGTACAACGGCCACCTGTACGTCACGTCCACGCCGCGCGGCGGCCGGAGGAAAGACAAGGCCAAAGGCGGGGAGAAGAAACGCTCCGCGGAGCCCAAGATCGCCCCCTCCCCCGGCGCCTCGCCCTTTCTGGGCGCCAGGCGGGCGCACCAGGACCGCCGCAAGTCGGGCAACGTGTCTCTGGAGATGCAGGACCGCCAGAGTCTGCCGGAGATCATCGTCACCAGCAAAGACGACCACGCCCCCCAACGCGGCAAGGCGCCCCAGCCCCACAAGAAGGGCAAGGGCCCCCTGCCCGGGGCCAAGTTCCCCATCTTAAGCCACGCCCACAGCCCCCAGCACAGCCCCAAGCGCAAGGAGGACGCCAAGAACGACCCGTACTGGAAGAGCCGCAACATCGGCTGGCGGCTGGTCCGCCGGCGGGCGCTGTTCCTGCGGCGGCAGCGGCTGAACGACTGCGCCCTGGCGGTGGGGCTGTTCGGCGTGCTGATGATGGTGACGGAGACCGAGCTCTCCTGGAGCGTCTACAGCAAGGTCGGCCCGCCGCGCCCTCTAATCCGTCCGGATTAATCTTCAGATTACAGCAGATGTTCCCGTCTGTCTCCACAGAGCTCCGTCTACTCGCTCGCCCTCAAGTCCGTCATCACCGCCTCCACCGTCGTCCTGCTGGGCCTCATCGTGGCGTACCACTGCTGCGAGGTGCAGGTGACTGCCCCCCTCACCTGAGCGCGCCGCCTCCGCCCCCCCCGCAGGTCTAACGCTCGCTCCTCCCTCTGCGCAGCTCTACGTCCACGACATCGGCGCGGAGGACTGGCGCATCGCCATGACGACCGACCGCGTGGCGTTCATCGCCCTGGAGCTGACGGTGGCGGCCGTGCACCCGTACCCGGTGGGGCTGCTGGCGTACTTCCGGCAGAGCGCGTCCCGCATCTCGCTGTCGGAGACGGAGCTGGAGATCGTGCTGGCGCTGCCCATGTTCCTGCGGCTCTACCTGATGGCGCGCGCCATGATGCTGCACAGCCGCCTGTTCACCGACACCGCCTCCAGGAGCATCGGAGCGCTCAACAAGGTCAGCTCCGCCCTCGCGGCGCTCCTGGACCCACCCCTTCTGAAGTTCTCCCAGAAACGCCGCATCCTTCACACAGATTTGATCCACAATGATCTAAATAATCCCTGCAGATCTAAAATCTACAGCTTTTGATTTGACAACAGGAGTGTCAACCAATCAGAACTCAACCAATCAGAACTCAGCCAATCAGAACTCAGCCAATCAGAACTCAGCCAATCAGAACTCGCCTCAGGTAAACGTTCATGGAACACTCTAACACTACACGGTTAAAACTTTCATTTTGATATAAAGCATCACCTGTGATGATGCTGGAAGATGAAAAAACAGCTAAACTTTAAAACTGAAAAGTCTAAATTAAGCAAAACAGTTTCAACAAATTTAAAAAAGACTAAATTAAACAATAAACAGCATTTAAACAATAATTGAACAATACAAAAGCTAGCGTGAAAACATTAGCCAAACTCCAGCCTTAAAACCTATTAAAAAAAAAAAGAAAAACTTAAATTAGCTAAAACAGCTAAGATGTAGCTAAAATATTAGCCAGACTCCAAAACAGTTTAATAAAACTTCTAAAAAATTAAAAAAAAATTCCAAAACAGCTAGCATGTCATTGAAATCTTAGCTAAACTCCAAACTAGCCCAAAAAGTAAAAAAAAAAAAAAAAACGAAATTAGCCAAAACAGCTAGCATGTAGCTGAAATATTAGCCTGAAAGAATCTCAGTAAAAGCCAAAATAATCCAAAAAACTATCAGAATACCTGTAACTTTAGAACATAATTATGAATAATAAAAAGTCAGGAATATTAATCCAGAATGAATCAACTTAAACCTTAAATAACTTTCAATATTTTACTCTCCATAAAAATATATTTTATCAAAATTCTCCAAGTTAGAAATGAGAGGAAGATAACATTGGGTCATTAATGACAATAAAATAAAATGATCTGGAGGGCCGGATCCGGCCCCCGGGCCTGGACTGATCTAAAACTCTTAAACGTTTTACATTTTTTTCATCCATTTATTTTCCGTGTCGCTTTATCCCTTTCGGGGTCACGGGGATGCTGGAGCCTATCCCAGCAGCTGATGGGTGAAGGCGGGGTTTACCCTGGACAGGTCTCCAGTCTGTTGCAGGGACACATTCACACACGGTCACTCATCATTCATACCTCGGAGCAATTTAGAGTCACCTATGAACCTATGAAGCATGTTTCTGGGTGGTGGGAGGAAGCCGGAGTACCCGGTGGAAACCCACGCATGAATGCACGGGGAGAACATGCTAACTCCACACAGAGAGGTCCAGTTGGTGTTTCTGATCCTCCAGCCAGGATTTGAACCAGGACCTTCTCGCTGTGAGACAAGAGTGCTAACCACTGCACCACCGTACAGTTTCATTTTCATTTTAAACATCCAGTGATTTTGGTTTCAACTGATCCCTGATGGTTTAGAACTGAACCAATGACAGAAAAACATGAAAGTTCTGATCCACAAATCCAGAATCTGGATCAGTTCATAATAGAACCCAAATGGAACACGAGCGTTCTGCTCCTGGACCTGATCGTGGTTGAGCTTTTATCATGCAATGCTGCATTCTCCTGTGACTCCTCAGAGTTTTCCTCCTCCTCCCCCTTCTCCTCCTCTTCCTCCTCCTCCTCCTCCTTCTCCTCCTCCTCCTCCTCCTCCTGCTCCTCCTTCTCCTCCTCCTCCTCCTCCTCCTGCTCCTCCTTCTCCTCCCCCTCCTCCTCCTCCTCCTCCGTCTCCTCCTCCTCCTCCTCCTGCTCCTCCTCCACCTGCTCCCCTTCAGTCTAAACTAATCCTCTCCTCCGAGCGGCTCCTCCGGATCCACATCCGTGACCTCTGACCTGCGCTGCATTAACTGACCTGCTGTCCGGGTATCCGGCCGGATTACAAACAGGTTTCCTTATCCTCATCTCGTCTGCGTTACATAAGGATAATCCGACAGGAGCTCGGATAAACACGCCGGGAGGTTATTATTCCGAAGGATTATTTAACCTTTCCTTAACCTGCAGGAGAAACTTATGCAAGAATCTGGTCTGTGAAGGCTGAGGAGGGAAGAAGATCTGCAGGTTTCTGAGAGGAGCGATGAATGAAACCAGAACCGAGCTGAAACCAGAACCGAGCTGAAACCAGAACCGACCTGAAACCAGAACCGAGCTGAAACCAGAACCGAGCTGAAACCAGAGCCGAGCTGAAACCAGAACCGAGCTGAAACCAGAGCCGAGCTGAAACCAGAGCCGAGCTGAAACCAGAACCGAGCTGAAACCAGAACCGAGCTGAAACCAGAGCCGAGCTGAAACCAGAACCGAGCTGAAACCAGAACCGAGCTGAAACCAGAGCCAAGCTGAAACCAGAACCGAGCTGAAACCAGAACCGAGCTGAAACCAGAGCGCCGTCCTCCTCAGAACAAACCTGAACGTTCTCTGTCCTCCAGATCCACTTCAACTCCCGCTTTGTGGGGAAGACGCTGATGACCACGTACCCCGGGACGGTGCTGATGATCTTCAGCGTGTCTCTGTGGATCGTGGCGGCGTGGGGACTACACGTCTGTGAGAGGTACGCCCGACGCCGGCAGGTGATCCAGCTCACCTGTGGAAGGTGACGGAGGACGGAGCGGTTCTGCAGAACACATTAAATATCTCAGAGCTATGATTTATATCAGGAAATGATTTAGGAAAAACTGTCAGTTTGTTACAAAATTCATCAAAACTTCAACAAAAAGATCAAAATCACCAAAATCTGAATCCATGACAGAAAAGAAATGTGAACTTTATTCAATAATACAATCAAAAATGATTCCAGAATCCATTTTTAAAATATTTTAGTTAAAAACAAAATGTTTCATTTGAGAGAGAAAACCTTGAACATTTTATAACATGATCCAAACGATCGATTAATCGAGCTGAATTCATCTAATCTTAATAAATCAATGTTTGATCCATAACAATAGAGGTTTATCAAACACATGAAGTCTGCTAGCTTAATGCTAATGTACAATAAAATTTCCCATAAGATGGCTAATGCTAACCCTCAGTCAACCTAAACATGTATTGCTAAAGCCTACTAGCTTGATGCTAATGTATAATGGAATTTTCCATTGGACGGCTAATGCTAACGCTCAGTTGACATAAACATACTTTTCTAAAGTCCGCTAGCTTGATGCTACCATTTAATGGAATTTCCCATAGGACGGCTAATGCTAACCCTCAGTCAACCTAAGCATAAATTGCTAAAGCCTACTAGCTTGATGCTACCGTTTAATGGAATTTCCCATTGGATGGCTAACGCTAACGCTTGGTCAACCTAAACATACATTGCTAAAGTCAGCTAGCTTGATGCTATAGTATAATGGAAATTTCCATTAGCCGGCTAATGCTAACGCTCAGTTGACATAAACATACTTTTCTAAAGTCCGCTAGCTTGATGCTACCATTTAATGGAATTTCCCATAGGACGGCTAATGCTAACCCTCAGTCAACCTAAGCATAAATTGCTAAAGCCTACTAGCTTGATGCTACCGTTTAATGGAATTTCCCATTGGATGGCTTACGCTAACGCTTGGTCAACCTAAACATATATTGCTAAAGTCAGCTAGCTTGATGCTATAGTATAATGGAATTTTCCATTCGATGGCTAATGCTAACACTCGGTTGGCATAAACATACATTGCTAAAGTCAGCTAGCTTGATGCTAACACTCAGTGGAATTTACCATTGGATGGCTAATGCTAACGCTTGGTCAACTCAAATTCTGCATATATTGCTAAAGTCCACTTTAGCCTTTTAACATACATTGCTGAAGCTAACTAAAATGAAGATAAAGATGTTTAGATGAATTTAAAATGTCTGGATCAAATTTGATCATAATAGTTGTATTTTCCTGAATCTTCATGTTAATATTTTTGCATCTTAAACTAAATCTTTGTTAATAAAAACTTCCTAATAGCCTGACAGATAATTCATTATAGATTATTTACTATTCAAAACCTAGTTAAAAAAATTTTCTTTTTTTAAAGAAATAATGTCGTGTTAGATCCGATCTCTGCGGTGAAGTTTAGGGAGTTGATGTGATGACGGATGTCAGAGACGTTTCTAGAAGCTTCCTCCCTGCAGGCATCACAACTACCGAGACCTGAGCAGCAACTACATGGAGGCCCTGTGGATGGTGTCCGTCACCTTCCTGTCCATCGGCTACGGAGACGTGGTTCCTCACACCTACTGTGGGCGGAGCATCTGTCTCCTGACGGGGATCATGGTGAGTCCCGGGTTCGTTCTGCATCGCTGATGACTGAAGCTGCGGTCGGTAATGGCGGACTGCGGCCCGCAGGGCGCCGGCTGCACCGTGCTGGTGGTGGCCGTGGTCGCCAGGAAGCTGGAGCTGTCCAGGGCGGAGAAACACGTCCACAACTTCATGATGGACTCGCACATCTCCAAGAGGGTGAGGACTCACGGATCAGCTGCAGGAAGCTCTCCATCTGCTGCTAAACGCTAGCAATGTTATAGCAACATGCTAGCTTTATGGCTAACATGACCTCTACTGAAGTTTTATGGGCTAATTAGGAGTTAAGCTAATATATTAGCGACATGCTAGCTTTTTTACTAATCTGACATCTACTGAAGTTTTTTGGGCTAATTAGGAGTTAAGCTAATATATTAGCGACATGCTAGCTTTTTTACTAATCTGACATCTACTGAAGTTTTTTGGGCTAATTAGGAGTTAAGCTAATATATTAGCGACATGCTAGCTTTATGGCTAACATGACCTCTACTGAAGTTTTTTGGGCTAATTAGGAGTTAAGCTAATATATTAGCGACATGCTAGCTTTTTTTGCTAATCTGACATCTACTGGAGTTTTTTGGGCTAATTAGGAGTTAAGCTAATATATTAGCGACATGCTAGCTTTTTTGCTAATCTGACATCTACTGGAGTTTTTTGGGCTAATTAGGAGTGAAGCGAATATATTAGCAACATGCTAGCTTTATGGCTAACATGACCTCTACTGAAGTTTTTTGGGCTAATTAGGAGTTAAGCTAATATATTAGCGACATGCTAGCTTTTTTGCTAATCTGACATCTACTGGAGTTTTTTTGGGCTAATTAGGAGTGAAGCGAATATATTAGCAACATGCTAGCTTTATGGCTAACATGACCTCTACTGAAGTTTTTTGGGCTAATTAGGAGTTAAGCTAATATATTAGCGACATGCTAGCTTTTTTTTGCTAATCTGACATCTACTGAAATTTTTTGGGCTAATTAGGAGTTAAGCTAATATATTAGCGACATGCTAGTTTTTTTGCTAATCTGACCTCTACTGAAGTTTTTTGGGCTAATTAGGAGTTAAGCGAATATATTAGCAACATGCTAGCTTTTTTGCTAATCTGACCTCTACTGGAGTTTTTTGGGCTAATTAGGAGTGAAGCGAATATATTAGCAACATGCTAGCTTTATGGCTAACATGACCTGTACTGAAGTTTTTTGGGCTAATTAGGAGTTAAGCTAATATATTAGCGACATGCTAGCTTTTTTGCTAATCTGACATCTACTGAAGTTTTTTGGGCTAATTAGGAGTGAAGCGAATATATTAGCAACATGCTAGCTTTTTTGCTAATCTGACATCTACTGGAGTTTTTTGGGCTAATTAGGAGTGAAGCGAATATATTAGCAACATGCTAGCTTTATGGCTAACATGACCTCTACTGAAGTTTTTTGGGCTAATTAGGAGTTAAGCTAATATATTAGCGACATGCTAGCTTTTTGCTAATCTGACATCTACTGGAGTTTTTTGGGCTAATTAGGAGTTAAGCGAATATATTAGCAACATGCTAGCTTTATGGCTAACATGACCTCTACTGAAGTTTTTTGGGCTAATTAGGAGTAATTAAAACTAATATATTAGCAACATGCTAGCTTTTTTGCTAAATCTGACATCTACTGGGGAGTTTATTTTTTGGGCTAATTAGAGTTAAGCGAATAAACATTAATTGGCAACATGCTAGCTTTGAAGGGCAAGGCTAAACATTACCTCACTGAGGTTTTTTGGGTACTAATTAGGAGTTAAGCGAATATATTAGCAACATGCTAGCTTTTTTTGCTAATATGGCATGTATTGAGTTTTTCTCGGCTAATTCTAAGTTAAGCTAATATTTTAGAAACATGCTAGCTTTTGTGGCTAATGTTGACCCTTATTTCTGAGTTTTTTTTTGAGTAAGCCTAATAACCTGAATAAGCAATATAAATTTAGCTAATTTAATTAAGGATTTTGGCAGATGTAGCCTATTTTTTGTGGCTAATTCTGAGTTGAGCTAATATTTTAGCAACATGCTAGCTTTATGGCTAACATGACTGCTACTGAAGTTTTTTGGGCTAATTAGGAGTTGAGCTAGTATTTTAGTGACGTGCTAGCTTCTTTGGCTAATATGGCATGTACTGAGTTATTTGTGCTACTTTTGGGTCTAGCTAAAATGCTAAATTTTGTTATGCTAGCTTTTATAACTAATAGGGCATCTACTGTTTTTTTTTTTTTTTTTTTGGGGGGGGGGGGTAGTTCTTAGTTAAGATAGTATTTTAGCAACATGCTAGCTTTTGTGGCTAATGTGACCTCTTCTGGGGGTTTTTTTGGGGTAAATCTGAGTCGAGCTAGTATTTAGTGACATGCTAGCTTTTTTGGCTATTATGGCATCTACTGAAATTTTTTGGGCTAATTAAGAGTTAAACTAGTATTTTAGCAACATGTACAAATCAACAAATCATACTGGATTCAGTTAGTTTCACCCCTCATGCAACGTTTTAGATCATTTTAACGGGGTATTTACTTGATTATTTATTAAATTTCAATATATGTTATTCTCTGCATATAATTCCATTTTGTGGATTTAACTTACTTTCCTGTAAAGGTTTTATTCTCCAGTGTTTCCCTTCGTGTCAGGGGTTTCCAGTTCTGTCTAGGGTCATTGCCACAGTTGTTGCCCTTCATGGGGGCATTTGGGAACCGACTTTGCAGCCTCACGGCTGTGGAGTGGACCCCACTGCTGTCCCAGTCTGGTGGGCACTGTGGGGATGTTCCTGTGGCTGAGCTGGCTCCTGGTACGAAGAGATCCCCAAATTCTGTAGCCTCACAGCAGAACCGAGCCTGAAGTTTCTTTTACAATTTACTGTTATAAGTGTGTGTGAATGTGCTCTTTTTATTGATTTATTCATTTCTTTTCTGTATTTAAATGTAAATCGCTTCGAGCTGCGCAAGCATAAGAAGCGCTTTTTTATAATTAAAGTTTGATTTGAACTCATTATTTTATTTTTATCCTAAATAATCAGCAAAAAAAATGAATAGTGGGTCAGAACCAGAACTGCTGCTGCAGGAAAGAATAATTTAACGATAAAAGCCGCCGGAGGAAATCTTCTCTTCCTCTAAGGTTTGATGCAGAAACTGAACTGGAGCCAAACGGAGCGACGCAGGAAAGTAAATATACGGTTTGTGGCCGTGAATCAACAGCTGCTGTAAAAACATCCGGCGCCGAAGCATAACTCTCCCATGATTTTCTGTCCTTTCACAGATAAAAATTGCTGCAGCAAATGTGCTGAGAGAGACTTGGCTGATATACAAGCACACCAAGCTGTCCAGGGAACGGGACGACACCCGAGTCCGCATGCACCAGAGGAAGCTGCTGCTCGCCATCCAACAGTACGACCAGCTGATCGCTCGTCCTGTCATCACATCTGATGTCATCTAAAATGAGAAAAGAAGAGATTTTTGTCTCATCTGACACAAAAACTCATTTCTTGAACTTTATCTTGTAATTGATTATTCAACCCCTTAATGCATGTGTCAAAGTTCAGGCCCGGGGGCCGGAGCCGGCCCTCCAGATCATTTTATTTTGTTATCTTGCCCTCATTTCTAACTGGCATAACTTTGACCAAAGTTTTTAAGGTTTAAGTTGATTTTTTCTGGAATAATACCTGCATTTTTATTATTCATAATTATGGTAAAAAGTTAGTTTTAACAATTTTCATTCTGATAACTTTTTGGATTATTTTGGCATTAACTGAGATTTTATTTTTAGGTAATTTTGGAGTTTAGCTAATATTTCAGCTACATGCTAGTTTTAGCTAATTTAAGGTTCTTTAAAGCTGTTTTGGAATTTAGCTAATATTTAAGGCTAGCTGTTTTGGCTAATTTGGTTTTTTTTTTTGTTTTAGTTTATTAAAGCTAATTTTTTTTTTTAGGTTATCTAGAGTTTAGCTAACAGTTCAGCTACATGCTAGTTGTTGTGGCTAACTTGAGTTTTTTTTAGGGCTAATTTATCATTTAGCTAATACTTTAGCTGGTGATTAGCTTCAGTAAACTTATCAGTTTCAGCATCTTCAGTGGCCAAATTCAGCTTCAGCGTTCACACTAGCATTATCACAGGTAATGATATAGATCTAGTTCATAATTATGTTAAAAAGTTACAGTTTTAACAATTTTCATTCTGCTAACTTTTTGGATTATTTTGGCATTTACTAAGATTTTTTTTTTTTTGTGGTAATTTTTGAGTTTAGCTAATATTTACACGCTAGTTATTTTGGCTAATTTGCACTTTTTTATTTTAGTTTATTAAAAGCTTTTTTTTTAGGTATCTAGAGTTTAAAGCTAATTTTCAGCTATGCTAGTATTGTTGTGGCTAACTTGAGTTTTTTTAGGGCTAATTTATCATTTAGCTAATGCTTTAGCTGGCTATCAGCTTCAGTGTTTTTATCTATTAATTTCAGCATCTTCAGTTTCCAGCGTTCACACTAACATTATCACAGGTAATGCTGTATATCTAGTTTATAATAAAGTTAAAGTTAGTTTTAGAGTGTTCAATAAAGGTTTCTCCCGTTCACCCCGCGACCTCAGGTGTGATTAAGTTTGACACCCCCGTCTTAATGCTAAGATTAGAACAGGGGGGCACTGGGTTCCATTTTCAGTCTTCGAACCCTTGACCTCGCAGGCTCAGGGCGGACACTCTACCACAGGCCCGCTCAGACCTGTCCCGTTCTCTCTGCTCCTACAGGCTGCGGCGCGTCAAGATGGAGAAGAGGATCCTGGCGGATCAGGGCAACACTCTGGTCGACCTCCACAAGGTGAGAGAGGCAAGTGAAGGCTCCATTTTCCACCCGGGGGCGTCGTTGGCGTGTGGCGTACCCCCCCCCTCATACCCCGTCTCCCGCTTCCCGCTCAGATGTCCAGCCTGATGTACGACGTGCTGTCGGAGGTGCAGGGCTGCCGCGGCGAGCTGCACACGCACGTGCACGGCCTGGAGAAGAGCGTGCAGGAGCTGCGCGAGGGCTTCCGGATCCTCATGCCGCTGCTGTCCAGCACGCTGTCCACGCAGAACTCCTCCATCCGACACCTGCTGCGGGAGCGGGAGGGCGGGGGCGGGGCCGACAACTGACGGACGGCGGTCCGAACTGACCTGAACTCTCTGTAGCATCCATGTTAGAGTTAGTCTGACTAGAGTCAATAAAGGCGGAAACATTTAAGGTGGAATTCTGAATCAAAGCAGGAAAACAAACGTTTGTTTAGCCAAAACAACATTTATTAAGAGAGAGCGGGTTGGAGGGTGGAGTTACAGCAACCACCCATCTGCTGGCCGAACCACGCCGGATCTGCCTCCATCTCGGGGGCGGGGCACGCTGACATCGACCGGTCCAGCCCCTCCCTCTCCCGTTCAGAGCGGAGACGCGCTAATGCTGCTTCCTCCTGAACGAGCAACCTGCAGACAAACGGAACGTCAACCAAACCGTCCTGGAGGGGAGGGGGGGCAGGTACGTCTGTGCTCAGCCTTCGAAAGGGGGGGGCCACGGGTCGACTCAACCCTTCTGCAAGCTGAGGTTGATCTGGCACCGGAATGAGATTGGACGACCACGGAGGAGGCCGTCCAATCACTTGGCAGTGCGGCGAGTTCAACGGTTTTAAGAGGATAACAGGAAACCTGAGGAGGCTAAAGCTAGCATATGAGGCTACAGCTGATTTATGGCGCTACAGCTAGCATATGAGGCTACAGCTAAAGCATGAGTATAAGGCTAACATATAGGGTTATGGCTAATGTATGCGGCTAACATATAAGGCTAAAGCTAACCTATGTGGCTGAAGAAGGTGTGAGGCTAAAGCTAGCATATGAGGCTACAGCTAAAGGATGAGAATAAGGCTAACATATGGGGTTATGGCTAATGTATGCGGCTAACGTATAAGGCTAAAGCTAACCTATGTGGCTCAAGAAGGTGTGAGGCTAAAGCTAACATATGAGGCTACAGCTGACTTATGGCGCTACAGCTAGCATATGAGGCTAAAGCTAACCTATGTGGCTCAAGAAGGTGTGAGGCTAAAGCTAGCATATGAAGCTCCAGCCAAAGCATGAGACTGAGGCTAACATATGGGGTTATGGCTAATGTATGCGGCTAACGTATAAGGCTAAAGCTAACCTATGTGGCTGAAGCAGGTGTGAGGCCACAGCTAGCATACGAGGCTACAGCTGATTTATGGCGCTACAGCTAGCATATGAGGCTACAGCTAAAGGATGAGTATAAGGCTGACATATGGGGTTATGGCTAATGTATGGGGCTAGCATATAGGGCTAAAGCTAACCTATGTGGCTCAAGAAGGTGTGAGGCCAAAGCTAACGTATGAGGCTAAAGCTAAAGCATGAGGCTAACATATGGGGTTATGGCTAATGTATGCGGCTAACGTATAAGGCTAAAGCTAACCTATGTGGCTGAAGCAGGTGTGAGGCCACAGCTAGCATACGAGGCTACAGCTGATTTATGGCGCTACAGCTAGCATATGAGGCTACAGCTAAAGGATGAGTATAAGGCTGACATATGGGGTTATGGCTAATGTATGGGGCTAGCATATAGGGCTAAAGCTAACCTATGTGGCTCAAGAAGGTGTGAGGCCAAAGCTAACGTATGAGGCTAAAGCTAAAGCATGAGAATGAGGTTAACATATGGGTTATGGCTAATGTATGCGGCTTAACGCTATAAGGCTAAAGCTAACCCTAGTGGCTGAAGCAGGTGTAAGGCCACAGCTAGCATACGAGGCTACAGCTGATTTATGGCGCTACAGCTAGCATATGAGGCTACAGCTAAAGCATGAGTATAAGGCTGACATATGGGTTATGGCTAATGTATGGGGTAGGTATGGGGCTAGCATATAGGGCTAAAGCTAACCTATGTGGCTCAAGAAGGTGTGAGGCCAAAGCTAACGTATGAGGCTAAAGCTAAAGCATGAGAATGAGGTTAACATATGGGGTTATGGCTAATGTATGCGGCTAACGTATAAGGCTAAAGCTAACCTATGTGGCTGAAGCAGGTGTAAGGCCACAGCTAGCTATGACGCCAAAGCTAGCGTATGAAGCTACAGCTGATTTATGGCGCTACAGCTAGCATATGAGGCCAAAGCTAACGTTACTGTCTGAAATAAACAATGTTTGCAGATGATGTAAAGTTGTCCACTGACCCTCTGTGAGACGGGCTTTGCCTCCGGTGGGCTGGCAGAGGACCGTTGAACATCCCACACACAGAACCACCGTCTGAGCGTGACTGAACACCGTCGTGATCTTGTAGCATCCTGGAAGACACAGAGAACGTCTTTCATCCCCGCTGGATCACATCCACAGCATCATCTGCAGAGAAACTCTACCTGGACATTTCACGTCCATAAAGTAGGAGTTGGGACTCTGGACCAGACGCTTCTTCTTGTGCCTCCTCTTCTCCTCCTCAGGGGACGGGTGCAACAAGTCTTTTGCAAGCTAAGAGAAAAAAAAATATATTTCATGTAGAACTGCAGTGTTAAAATAAAGGACTAACACAGAATGATGGGAGCATTAAGCCACAAATTAGTCTCCAGTTTAACAGATTATCTGGTTTAATAAAATTCAGGATAGGGGGTGGGGTCTGTATCAGGGATTAAGATTATCTAGATTACAATAAGAATGTTTTTCTTCATTATATTGATTTTCAACAATATTGTTAACTGGACATTTGGTAAACAAAGATGGTTAACTTTCATATTGAGTGTTTCAATAAAGTTTTTTGTGATTGTATAGATTTAAATAAAGTTACATATGTTATTCTGATTGAAAGTTGTAGTTTTTATATTTAAGAAGTCAAACTTTAAAGATTTAACCACTATTTTTATGTAATCCCATCTAATTCTGAGGTTTTCAGGCCTCGGCAGCTTCAATTGAGATTAACCTGATTTCTGTGATAAATTATCGTCTCTAAACACGGATGAGTTCATATTCGGTAAACCGATTCTTCGGTCCGATCGCTGAACGGTCTTTATTTACCGTAAAAGTGGCTTTTGTTTGGCCGTGCTTCTGCGCAGTTAGCGCTCGCAGCTTCTGGCCTACATTAGCTGGATTACGTGACAATAATCTGGTTGTAAATAAGAGTTTCTAAAATAAATCGAGCAACAAAACGATCCACGCGCTCGCTGCGGATTCTGGGCTTTAACGGCCTCCATCTCGTCTGTCCGCTCGGGTCGCGCGTGGAGCTAGCTCCATGTTCGCCGTCTGCGCGCCGCCATCTTGTGCTACGAGGCGTCCGCAATGTGCGCAGTTTCGCGGAATAAACTCCACCGGAATCCGACAAAAACGTCCCAAACCGGCAGCAGAAGAACCGCCAACGTCTTAGGGCCGCGCGGAGGTCCGCGGCGGTTCCCTCCGAACCGGTTAACCGGTCCAGAAGTCACGTTCGGGCCCACAAGCGATACTCACTGGCATGTTGGCGAGGAAATAGCCGCTGCCGGAAAGGAAGCGCTACCGGAAGCGGAGGGTTCATATCGATGGTCTGTCTGAGCACGAACCGGAAGTGACGACTTTTTCTCACAAATTTAAACTTCGCCCCCTAAAGGGTTTAGAAAATAAAATACAATAATAGAAAAAAAATGAAATTTCTTTGACAGTTCATCGTAACTGTTAACATTTAACATAATAACCTTTATTCTTCTTACTGCTCCTTCCTGTCATGAAGATATGTGGACTTCCAATGTGTACCGCATCTGTTAATGTAATGCTCTCTTCATGAATGGAATAAAATAAACATTACAATAAATTTTATAATCCAAAGTCATATATATATATATATATATATATATATATATATATTTTTTTTTTTTTTTTGTAACTCTTTACCTTGTACAGGGGTGTCAAACTCAATCACACAAAGAGCCACATTTTAGGTCGCAGGTCAAACAGGATAAACATTATTGAACTCTCTAAAACTGCATTTTTGAACCTTTAAAACTGTAATTATGAACTGGATATATAACATTACCTGAAATATGAGTATGAATGCTGTAGGAGGAATTTGGCCGTACTCTTGGCTGAAGATGCTAGTGCTGATGGCTGAAAAGGCTGAAATTGATAGGTGGAATAACTGAAGCTAATAGCTAAAAAGGCAGAAGCTGATACCATGCTAAAACATTAGCTAAATGCTAAATTGGCCTTAAAAAATAAACTTCAGTTAGCCAAAACAGCTAGCATGTATCTGAAATATTAGCTAAACTCCAAAACAGCCTAAAACATCTTAGTAAACATCATAATAGTCAAAAAAGCTGCAGAATGATAATTTTTAAAACTTTAAAACTGTAACTTTTTAACGTAATTATGAATAATAAAAATGCAGGAATATTATTCCAGAATAAATCAACTTAAACCTTAAATAGCTTTCAATATTTTACTCTCCATAAAAATATATTTTGTCAAAATTATACAAATTAGAAATGAGCGCCAGTTAACATCGGGTCATTAATAACAATAAAATAAAATGATCTGGAGGGCCGGATACGGCCCCCGGGCCTGGACTTTGAGACTTGACATAGTATCTACTGTATTTATTTATTTTTATTTTATGATTCAATTTGAAACAAAACTTTTTTTTTTTTTTTTGCTCTTTTGGGACTTGGGTTCATGTCCAACAACGGGTTTTCTTTCAAAATAAAAGACCTCCCAATTCAATATTTCAAGTTTTACGTTTCTTAAATACCTCCATAAATAACAGAAAGATTTAACTTTCTACACCTTTGTACGTGCAGTGATTTAATTAATTTCTCAGTGTTTTCTTATTTTTGTACTTAAGTTACCTTCAGCTTAATTAAAATAACTTAAACCAATTTTATCGTCTTTGCTTCTCATTTTTCTTCCTGGATGAAATGGGACCAGAGAGTCTAAAGGAATGTTTTAACCTTTAAATTATGAACATACCCCTTCAGAATCTACTAGAATGATCGTGTTAACGGTGGAAAAGTTACAATAAATCAAAGAACATAAAGAGTTAAAAAAAATAAAAACCTTTTTGTGAGGAGTTTTAAAACCAACCAATGAACAAATTCACAATAATGTAGTGCTTTTTATTTAAAAAACAAACAAAAACAAATATAAAACAAAAAGTAAAAACCAACAGCATTTCTTATGACTTAAGAATCATAATTACAAACAAGTGGAAGAAGTTTCTTTTTTTTTTGACAAACTGTACACATCACAAAACGTCTGCCAGTCTGCCATTTACAATGCTTGCATCTTATTTTGTGATTGTCTAAAAAGAACTAAACAAATCACACAAAAACACACAAACACAAGTACAAGCATCTTACAACGACTCATCACAAAAACGGAACCGTTTCCTATTAAAAAAAAAAAAAAAAAAAAAAAAAGCAAAATTGGGTCGACAGCTTTACTTTCTGATTCTGTTTCCATTTAAAAATATGACATTTTTTAGGTTGTTTTTTTAGTGTTCAACACTTTGCAGCAAAAAAGAACGGAGTCAACTCTCCTTAGAAGAAATATTATTAACAAAGTTCAGTGACAAAGAAACCTTCGTCGGCTCCACATTCGTCTGATCTCGTGAAGTAAATTAATTTATAGTCAAGAGGACAGTTATGGTACGACGTTACAAAATGCCTTTCCTCCGTGCGTAAGTGTTTCATTATATTAATACAAATGGAAGAAGTTATAATATTATATAATAATACGATATGGGCCAGTCCTGTACAGTACAATAATAAACAAAGTTCATATTTAAGATATTGCTTTTGGAGACGCTCCTCAATGTAAAGTGTGTTTATTTACAGAACTTGGCACTGTACAGCTTCCTGTTCGGCCCTCCCTTCATCCGTCGCTCCTGTCAGTTTTCCCGCCAGTGAGGGAGAAAAACATCCCATAAAATATCACAATTTTCTCCATGGCAACGAGAAACAAAAAAAAAAAAAAAAAAAAAGAAAAAGTTTTGAACTTCCCTCCAAATATACAGTATAGACCGCCTCCTCTCACATAAGAAAATAGGACATCACCATACATTTTATGTTAAGAACTGTTTTTTCAAAACTTCATTGCCATTGAGCCCTCTTTTTTTTCTATTTCTCTTATTTTTTTCTTAAAAAGGAATATTTTCATGTGTCTGCGCACACGTCTGCGCACACGTCTGCGGCTGTGTAAGGCGTTACAGTTGGAGCCGCCGCCCCCCTCCCTGCCTGATTTACTTCAGCTGGTGAGTTATGCGTCTTCACAACGGGGGGGGGCGCGGCTTCGGGAGAAAGTTAAAAACTGCCACGAGACTTTCACCGACAAAAGCGCGAACTTGCTCCGCGGCTGCGAAGCGGGAAAAACGGCGTTCCGACTCAGACGTTAGTGTGTTTCAGAGCTTCATCATGTCCACGGTACCAAAAAGTGCAGTTCTCCACCTGAAAGAGCAGCAGCGGACCCCCCCACAGCTCCAGCACGGTCTGTCATTGCAGCTGGATCCCACCAGGGGGAGCCATTTTCCTGTTCCAGTACCAGTGGCTCCTGATCCGGCGTGTGGATTACATCTTCCATGTTTGCAAACCTTTAAGTGCGTGGGTTCCTTCTCCTATGTGCATTCTGCAGGATACTACTTAAATAAACCAAAAGTCTTCATCAGTTCTCCTCGGAACCGCGTCCGGGTTTCTGCAGCTTCCTGAGGAACAGACGACGCCGTCCGACGCTCGTCCGGGTTTCCCGCCGTCTGCTCCCCGCGGTAAAGGCTCGACAGGCACCGTCACTTCCTGACGACAAAGTCTCCGAATCCAAGCGTCCGCCGCCGCAGCCGCCGTCCCGCCCCTTCCTCCAGGAGGTAAGTGACATCGATGGCTGGAAGGAAACAACAAAGAAAGGTTTGTTCAGGTGTGCGAGTCCACTTCACCTGTTCAAGTTCAGACTGAAGAGATTTCTGACTGCAGGAGGATGAGAACCGGACTTTATCTGGTTCCAAACCAGGACTTTGGAAACAGTTTAGTGTCTAAATCAGGCAAACTTAACCTCACAAGAGACCAAAACAAACCTGAGGTCACGAACAGGAGAAACATTTATTCAACACTAAAACTGAAACTTTTTAACGTAATTATGAACTTGATAAACAGCATTACCTGTGATAATGCTAGTGTGAACGCTAGTTAAAAATACTGAAGCTGATAGCTAACTAAAATATTAGCTAAATGCCAAATTAGCCAAAAAAAAAGTAGGTTAGCCAAAACAGCTAGCATTAGCTAAACTCCAAAGCAGTGTAAAAAATCTTAGTAAATTCCAAAATAGTCTGAGAAGCAAGCAGAATGCCAAATTTAAAACTTTAAAACTGTAACTTTTTAACAGACTACATAAAAATATAATATGTATCAGGCTTTAGAAGAAAAAAAGATTTGTGAAAAGTTACGAGAAATTTCTCTGCCTAATTCACAGCCTTAAAGACGAAGAAAAAACTAAATGTAGTGAAGTGTGCGCGCCTGTGAGTGTGTGCGCATCTGTGGGTGTGCGCGCGCGCCTGTGGGTGTGCGCGCGCGCCTGTGGGTGCGCGCGCGCCTGTGGGTGCGCGCGCGCCTGTGAGTGCGCGCGCTTCTGTGAGTGTGCGCGCGCCTGTGAGTGTGTGCGCGCCTGTGAGTGTGTGCGCGCCTGTGAGTGTGTGAACATCTGTGAGTGTGTGAACATCTGTGAGTGTGCGCACCTGTGATCTGTGAGTGTGCGCGCCTGTGAGTGTGTGCGCGCCTGTAAGTGTGTGCGCGCCTGTAAGTGTGTGTGCGTGCCTGTGAGTGTGTGCGCATCTGTGAGTGTGTGAACATCTGTGAGTGTGTGCGCGCCTGTGAGTGTGTGGTGCGCGCCTGTGAGTGTGTGCGCATCTGTGAGTGTGTGAACATCTGTGAGTGTGTGCGCATCTGTGAGTGTGTGAACATCTGTGGGTGTGTGCGCGCCTGTAAGTGTGTGCGCGCCTGTGGGTGTGTGTGCACGCCTGTGGATGTGTGCACGCAGTAGCTGGGGGGGTGTGTTGCCCTGAGCGGATGCGGAGCGACCAGCGTATGAAAGAATTTGTGATCATTTCCATATCCTGTATCATGGTGTGTTTGCATTGAATCCTCTGTTAGGAAACATCTCTCACTGTGAATGGATCGTGGCTGGACTGCATAGTGTCGCATGTTTTCCTCCGTCATTTCGCGGGTGGACCTACCCCCCTGCCGCGCTCCCGCTCCCTCACCATTCTTGCTGGGGATTCGGTGCAGCAGGTCCAGGAGGATCTTGTTGAGCCGCTCCCTCTGCGCCTCCCTCCTGCTGAGCGCTCGGTGCTGCAGCGGGGAGGACGACAGAGGAGGAGGCGGCTCCAGCATCTCCCCTATCCGGTCGCCAGAACCTTCCTCCAGCTCCTTGCAGACGCGAGCCTCCTGCCTCTCCTCCTCCTCTTCCTCCTCCTCTTCATCGTCCTCCTCCTCCTCTCCTGCTCCTTTTTCGGTCAGTCTGGGTTTGGCCGACAGAAAGTCAGGGTCCTCCGGAGCCTCCTCCGCCCCCCGTCCCTCCTCCGCCTCGGCGGGGAAGTCCTCTCCGCGCTCGCAGGAGGCGTCGTCGTTGTCGCAGCGTCCGGCGTCTTTGGACCGCTCGCTCTTCCACGCCGACCGGCCGCCGTTCCTCTTGTAGGTGTCGGGAACGTAATGCGGCTGCGGGGCGGAAAACAAACGTGGATGAGTTAGCAAAGAGGATGTGAAGAAACTAGAACGTGTGTCAAAGTTGAGGCCCGAGGGCCGGATCCGGCCCTCTGGGTAAACCTGTCCGGCCCTCCAGATCATTTGATTTTAGTGTTATTAATGACCCGATGTTAACTTGATCATTTCTGACTTGTATAAAATATTGAAAGTTATTTAAGGTTTAAGTTGATTTATTCTGGAATAATATTCCCGCCTTTTTATTATTCATATTTATGTTAAAAAGATACAGTTTTAAAATTTAAAAAAGTGTCATTCTATTAGCTTTTTGGTCTATTTTGGCGTTTACTAACAATTTTTAGGCTATTTTGGAGTTCAGCTAATATTTAAACTACACGCTAGCTGATTTGTCAAGTTAGGTTTTTTTTTTTTTAATGTTTTTTTAGGGGATTTTAGCGTTAGGCTAATATTTACACGCTAGCTGTTTTCACTAATTTAGTTTTTTTTTGTTTAGGCTATTTTTTGCTATTTTTTCAGCTACATGCTAGCTATTTTGGCTAATTTAAGCTTTCTTTTTTTAAAGCTTTTTAGGCTATATTGGAGTTAAGCTAATATTTCAACAACATGCTAGCTATTTTGGCTAATATAAGCTTTCTTTTTTTTTTTAGCTTTTTAGGCTGTTTTGGAGTTTAATATTTCAGCTATAAGCTAACTGTTCTGGCTAATTTAGCCCTTTTTCAGCTTTTTAGGCTATTTTGACGTCTAGCCATAGTTCAGCTACATGCTAGCTGTTTTGGCTAATTTAGGCTTTTTTTTGTCTTTTAGGCTACTTTGAAGTTTACTTATTTTTTCAGCTACATGCTATCTTTTCTGGAAAACCTTATGTTTGCTTATTAAGTCAAATTTTCTGGCTAATATTTTAATGACCATCAGTTTCAGCGTTTTCAGCTATCAGCACTAGCATCGTTTGCAGGTAATGCTACATATCTAGTTCATAATTATGTTTTTAAAGTTTTAGTTTCTCCTGCTCGATCTAAGGTGTGTTTTGGAGTTTGACACTCTGGTCTAGAAGACGTTTCTGGAATCATCATTAAATCTGTACTCTGAACACTGAAGCTCCGCCTCACCGAGAAGTCTCGTTTGGGCGCCAGCCTCTTGCTGAAGTGGACGAAGGCGTAGGGTTTGGTGCAGACCGGGTAGCGGTTGCGGTGGATCTTGTAGAACAGGTGAGCCGACTTGTCCAGGCGGTAGTCGCAGATGTAGACGTCCTGCTCCTTCACCCCCTTTGGTCTCCCTGTGAAACAATCCAGGTGTTCTCGTCAGGAACCGTCTGAATGCTGCTGCGGCGGCGCCCGCGCGGCGCCGTCCTCACCTTTGCAGTAGGTGTAGAGGTCCAGGACGCAGCAGGGTGCCACCACCGCCTCCAGAGGGATGATCTCGTACAGCGGCATGCGGAACAGCTCGTTCTGGTAGAAGCGGCGCGATGGAGAGTGATGCGTCTCGTGGGGGCGGAAGTAGTGATGCCCAAACGCAAAGCGCTCCCCCCTGTGGAGAGAGGACGCCGACAGTCAACGATCGGCGCAAACGCAACCACGTCCCACGTCGCGGGCGGGCTCACTTCTCGTTCTTCCACAGCTTCTCGATCCGGAAGATGTCCAGCTTGTCCCGGTTGACGTGCGACAGGAGGCGGTAGGACTGCCGGACCGGCTGACCTTCAGGTGAGCGCCTGCTGTCCCTCATCAGGTACACACAGTCACCTGCACACAGACCCACAACCATCAAAACACAACCCAATACAGATCTCTTTGTTGATGCTTCAGAAAGGGGTGGAGCAAAGAGCTTATGGCCCCGCCCAGTGTATTTCTGACATCACAAATACGATCTTTTTCAAACTCCTGATTCATTTTCGTAGCTCTTCAAGCCGTCACTCATTCAGCTCTTTCAGGAGATTTCTGCTCAAAAGTTTCAGCTTCATAAACTCTTCAACTAACTACCTCTGTTTTAACTCCATTGAAAAACCCTAAAAACATTCAGCTCTACAAAACAATAGAGGTCAGGAAGACTTTCAGCTAAAGACACCATTCAACTTTAAAGTCGTCAGCAGATTTTGGCTCTTGAATTTTTATTTCTATTTTTTAAACTCCTTATGATTTTGAAAATATCGAAATTAAAAGTCAAAATGTCATCTTTGACTGAATTAGATATTTCACCATTTAGTTTATTTTGGAATTTAGCTAACATTTTAGCTTTATGCTAGCTGTTTTGGCTAAAGTATCTGTTGTTTTGGCTAACTTGGCATTTAGCTAATATTTTAGCTTTATGCTAGCTGTTTTGGCTAAAGTATCTGTTGTTTTGGCTAACTTGGCATTTAGCTAATATTTTAGCTTTATGCTAGCTGTTTTGGCTAAAGTATCTGTTTTTGGCTAACTTGGCATTTAGCTAATATTTTAGATTTATGCTAGCTGTTTTGGCTAAAGTATCTGTTGTTTTGGCTAACTTGGCATTTAGCTAATATTTTAGCTTTATGCTAGCTGTTTTGGCTAAGTATCTTTGTTTTGGGCTAACTTGGCATTTAGCTAAATATTTTAGCTTTATGCTAGCTGTTTTGGCTAAAGTATCTGTTGTTTTGGCTAACTTGGCATTTAGCTAACATTTTAGCTTTATGCTAGCTGTTTTGGCTAAAGTATCTGTTGTTTTGGCTAACTTGGCATTTAGCTAATATTTTAACAAACTGAGTTTCAGCGTTTTCAGCTATTAGCTTTAGCGCTTTTAGTTATCAGTTTAAGCATTTTCCGCTGCTGGATTCAGCTTACAGCATTCAGACGAGTATTGCTGGAGGTAATGCTTTCTATCTAGTTTTTAACTGTTTTAAGTTTGTTCATTATTTCACATTACTTCTGTATGAAACATGATTTCTATATAAAGTTGGATTTGAAAACAAAATCAAGTTAGTATTGACCTAAAAATGCTAAACTGACTCAATTATTTTTTTCCTTTTTAGACTTTAAGTTAGTCTTTCATGTAAGAATTCCTTTTTTCTACATAAATTCTACTTTTACTAAGTCGTGATTAAGTGAAAACTTTTCCTAAAACCAACATTTTGAGGGAATCTGAAACACATTTTATGACCATAAAATGCCATTAAGATGTGAACTTTTAAAATAAAACGGAGTGATCTTTGTAGTGATGTGTACATCAATCTCAGCAACAAAGTGGATGTAAATCAATCTCAGTGGAGCTACAGAGATCAAAGGTCAGAAAGGTCATCTAATGATGTCTTGGCGTTAGGATGATGAGGGAGACAGAGGCAGCAGCTTCTGGACGTCCCACCTTGGTGCAGCAGCAGCTCGTCTCTGAGCAGACAGATGTAGTAGATGGAGCCAGCCTGGGCGTAGCTGGGCTGAGGGATCATGGGAACTTCCTGCGGCGACAAACGGGAACACGTCTTCAGAGAGACACACCAGAACAGCAGCGGGGGGGGTTGCGTTCGGGGATCGGACATACCCGCTCCACCGGCCGGGGGTCACACTGCTCGCACAGGTAGTGCTCCACCTCCGCCTCCAACCGCATGCAGTCGAAGTGCTGCCACACCTGCAACACAAGCCCGGGTTACATGACCGCTGGACGGCGTGCTGGGGTCGGGCTCCGCCCACAGACCACAGATCGAGTTGGGAGGGGTTCGGCCGTACCATGCACTTCTCGCACTGGATCATCAAGCCTTCGTCTTTGTACATCCCGCAGATGCAGCGGATCACGTCGTCGTCCTTGTCGTGGGCGCCTCCTCCGTGCTGGTGCTGGTCGCGCTCCAGCGAGTCGGAGCTGTCGGCCTCGCTCGCCGTTTCGCCCACGATCTCGTCGATCTGGACGGCGGCCTCGTGGCGAGCGCTGTAGTAGGCTTTCCGCAGCCGGTAGACGTCCCGGCCCACCGAGGACTTCCGGCCGTAGTATTTCTGGGGGGAGAAGGAGGTCGTAAATCGAAATGTTTTGACCGCCGCTTTCAGGACGAGTCTGCTCTGACAGCTCCGCCCCCAGTCTCTCCACGCCGCTAAAAACTCATTTTAGATGCAGGATACTGCATATCTTCAGTTGTGTTCTGTCGTCAATAAACTTCAGCTCAAACAGGTGTTTGTTACTTTACTTTAAAGCTCCGCCCCTCCTCCTTTATTATGTTAACTTCACATGATGATGATGATTGTTATTAATGACCTCACGTTATCTTGTTTTCATTTCTAACTTGTATCATTTTGACAAAATCTATTTTTTTGGAGAGTAAAATATTAAAAGTTTTTAAGGTTTATTCTGGAAAAATATTCCTGTATTTTTATTAGTCATAATTATAGTAAAAAGTTACAGTTTGAAAGTTTGCATTCTGCTAGCTTTTTGGATGATTTTGGAATTAATAAGATTTTTGGAGTTTAGTTTTCTTTTTATTGTAGCTCATATTTATATGCTAGCTGTTTGGGCTAATTTAGGCTTTCTTTTGTTTTTTAGGCTATTTTGAAGTTTAGCATTTTTTCAGCAACATGAGAGCTGTTTTAGTTAACCGAAGATTATTTTTATTTTTTTTTTTTAGGCTAATTTGGCCTTTAGCTACTATTTTAGCTGCTATCAGCTTCAGCATTTTTATCTATCAGTTTCAGCATCTTCAGCAGCCAAATTCAGCTTCCAGCATTCTCACTAGTATTTTAGCAGGTAATGCTGTATATCTAGTTCCTAATTATGTTAAAAGTTATATTTTTAAAGTTATAAAAACGTAACGTTAGTAACGTGAGAATCTGCCTTTAGTTCTTGTCTTATTCTCAGGATGTCGAGGAAAACGTCAAGTTCATGTTTGTTCTGTAGAACTTGAAACATTAGAATGTATCTGTGGAATGAAGGCTTTGTTTTTAAATGAAATGATCATTTATTGTTGTTTTATTTACGTTCTCTTTTGAAACTTGAAACCTTTTGCTTTAATCTTCAGTTTGTCACATCTGGGCCTTTTTTTGTAGTTCTCTGAAAAAAATGTTGGCATCATGTTGCATCTGTTAAGTTTAGTGAGAAAATAAATAAATATTTAATCTCAAAACTCCGCTGATGATTACACATTTTTCTCATGATTTGGTTATTGGATATGAAAAACCCTAGAGGAAGCTGAGCAACATTGAGGACGTGTTTCTCCTGACCTCGGCGTTGCGGAACACCTTCAGCATGTCCGTGTCAAAGGCCTCCACCGTCTTGTAGTGGCCGGTTACGATCTGCTTCTCGATGGTGTTCAGGTCCAGCGGGTCGGACACCTTCTCGTAGTACTGGCTGTTCCTGATGAGAAAGACCACACCCTCAGAAACCCCTCTACAGTGGAACCCAGCAGAGCTCGGGCGCCGCCGCCGCGCCGGTTCCTCGGATGTCTTCTGACTGTCCCGGCTCGGAGGCGGGAGCAGATAAAAGTCTTCCTCTCACCTCTTTCTGGACGGGAGGTTCATCAGAGGAGCGGCGAGCGCCTGACCTGCAGAATCTGACGACACACGGACAGTTTGAGCTGAGACGTCCGACTCCCGTCTGACACAGAATGCTGCGGGCGGATTCCACACCTTTGTAGCTCGTGATCATTTCCCAGATCTCCTTGAAGATGTGCGCCAGCCGCGCCGTCCGCGTCACCTCCGTGTTCTCCTCGGCGGCGGCCAGCCTGCGCGTGCGAACGGACCGCAGCGTCTGCAGCGCCGAGAACTGCGTCTGGAACACGTCTGCGGAGAGCGAGCGGCGTGGGCTTAGCGGACGCGTGCAGCCGGCGGGAACAGCTGCTCCAGCATCGTTCACGGTCTCACCGGACTTGATGTTGCCGTCGTCTCGGGTGACTCCGCCGTATCGCGTGTAGATGGAGAGGCTGCCGGCGTCTCGCTCGCCGTCGCGCTTCTGCAGCTCCTGTTTTTCCCTCATTTTCTCCCAGTTCCTCAGAAGAAAGACTCGGTGCTTCAGGACAAAGTTCCTACAAAATAAGAGGAAATGACATCTTTCAAAGCAGAAATATAACATATTTATGTTGAACTTTTCCAATACAGAAATAAGCAGAGATTTAATTTGTCATTCTTGAACAACCAGAATCAAATATTTGATTCTAATAAACACAATTAAAAACTGTTTTTTTTCTTGAAATAATTCAGTTAAGAAGGCGATTGAAGGGCTAAAAACCCCAAAACTTCTATGTTTCTTTAATTAAATAAAAAAAAAACACAGTTTACCACTTTTTAAGATGAATAAAAACACAACTTAGTGCTATAAACCAGAAGTATCCAACCTTTTCTGGACCACAGCCCAGTTTCATGTCCGACCCGGTCTGTGTGGGGCTGAAGTTGGCGTCTGATTTCTTAAGCTTCTGGTTTTCCTTCACTTTTCAGGGTTAAGTTTATCTTCATCCTCTAAAATCTCTGCAGCTGCTTTAAACTTCATTTTTTTCACTAGTTTTTCTGCAGGAAACATTCAAGTTGAAAATAGATTTAAATTAAAAGCTAAAAAAAATCAGATGCCAACTTCAGTCTTGTCCAATTTTTAAGGTGCGACAGATAAAAACAGAAAAAAAAACGGACTAAAACTGAATCTGTTTGCTTTTCAGTTAACTTGTTGAACTCGGAGGTTTCCGTCTGGCAGTCGGAGCAGCCGAATTTTTATCATATGACGTCTGTAAAGAACGGGTTTGACTTGGTTCTGAGCAGTGGCCGGTACCAGCCCGTGGGTCACTCGGTACCGGGCCACAAACACAGAAATAAAAATTTAGCACCAACTTATTATATTTCTGTTTAGTTTATTTTCTGAAGAAGTTTTATTTTGGAAAACTGCTGGATTCTGTTCATAACGTCCTTCTGGGTCACGTGACTTAAAGTGGCTACCTGGACGGCTAAGCTAGTAGCCTAAAGCTAACAAAAACCAAACTAAAAAGTATCTGGAAAGTTTCTTCGGGGGTAAAAGAGCAAAAGAAGAACCTCAACAGAGCTGCTGGTTACAGACAAAACCAGGAGTCTTCCTCCACACACAGAAGAACTGAGTTCAGTCAAACACGCAGCGACACACTCAGTCATATTATATTTAGAAAATACCAGTTTTAAGACGGTTGTGTCGTTTTATCTTGCTTTATTTCCCCATAAGACTTTAAAAGTGAAGCTAGCGTCCAGTTGTTAGCCTCCACTTTAACGGTAAACTCTTCATCACCAAACATTTTACAGAGAATGAAGAATCAATCAAACACAGTTTGTGGAAACTTTTATAAGAGAATTTTCCAAAAGAAAGCACAATACACAATGAATGAGGAATTATGAAAATACTAAATGTGATTGATCTGTTTGTCCTGAAAGATAATTGGAGCCTGAATAGATTAAAAAAAATCATGTGATGTTTCCTTTATGGAATGGTTTCAAATCAAAAACAATCTCTACAAATCAACAACTTTGTTTGATTGAATCTTCATCATCTGCTTAAATAATATCTACGGATAGTTTTTAACACTTTTTAACTAAATTTCTTTTAGTAGTATTTTATTCTGAATATACATTTTCAGAAGCTTAACCCCTTAATGCCTGAATTTATTTCCAGGTATAAAAAAAAAAAAATCTCTTATGTTTTTAATTTAAATCGACGCTGTAGGAAGTTTTACTGCCAACGTGGTAGGGCTGCCACGATTAGTCGACTAATCGATGACTAATCGACTATTAAAATAGTCGACAACTAATTTAATCGTTGATTAGTCGTTACTTTATAATATATGGAGTCAGGCTGTAGTGAAGTTGAAAGTTATAATGACATTCTGCTAGCTTTTTAGACTATTTTGGCATTTATTAAGGGTTTTCAGGCTATTTTGGAGTTTAGCTAATATTTTAGCTTCATGCTAGCTATTTTGGCTAATTTAGGCTTTTTCAGTTTTTTAGGCTAATTTGGAATTAAGGTAATATTTCAGCTACATATTAGCTCTTTTGGCTAATTTAGGATTTTTTTAGTTTTGTAGGCAAATTTGGAGTTTAGCTAATATTTCATTTACATGTTGGCTAGCTAATTCTAAATGTTTACAGTTTTTTAGGCTAATTTGGAGTTTTGCTAATATTTCAGCAACACGTTAGCTTGCTAATTGTAAATGTTTACAGTTTATTAGCAAATTTTGAGTTTTTTATTATTTCCAGCTACATGCTACCTATTTTGGCTAATTTGGAATTTTTGCAGTTTTTTAGGCTAATTTGGAGTTTTGCTAATATTTCAGCAACACGTTAGCTTGCTAATTGTAAATGTTTACAGTTTATTAGGCAAATTTTGAGTTTTTCTATTATTCCAGCTACATGCTACCTATTTTGGCTAATTTGAATTTTACAGTTTTTTTTAGGCTAATTTTGAGTTTAGCTAATATTTCAGCTACATGTTAGCTTTGCTAATTTGTAAATGTTTACAGTTTATTAGGCTAATTTGGAGTTTTGCTATTATTTCAGCTACATGCTAGCTATTTTAGCTAATTTGGGATTTTTTTTTTACAGTTTTTTAGGCTAATTTGGAGTTTAGTTAATATTTCAGCTGCATGTTAGCTATTTTGGCTAATTTGGAATTTTTACAGTTTTTTAGGGCTAATTTGGAGTTTAGCTAATATTTCAGCTACATGTTAGCTACTTTAGCTAATTTGGGATTTTTTTTACAATTTTTTAGGCTAATTTGGAGTTTAGCTAATATATTCACTATTTTAGCTAATTTGAGATTTTTTTACAGTTTTTTAGGCTAATTTGGAGTTTAGCTAATATTTCAGCTATATGTTAGCTATTTTGGCTAATTTGGGATTTTTACAGTTTTTTAGGCTAATTTGGAGTTTTGCTATGTCTTCAGCTGCATGTTAGCTATTTTGGCTAATTGGAATTTTTACAGTTTTTTAGGGCTAATTTGGAGTTTAGCTAATTTTCAGCTACATGTTAGCTATTTTAGCTAATTTGGGATTTTTTTTTACAAATTTTTAGGCTAATTTGGAGTTTAGCTAATATTTCACTATTTTAGCTAATTTGGGATTTTTTTTTACAGTTTATTTTCTATATTTGGAGTTTAGCTAATATTTCAGCTATATGTTAGCTATTTTGGCTAATTTGGATTTTACAGTTTTTTAGGCTAATTTGGAGTTTTGCTATGTCTTCAGCTACATGCTAGCTATTTTGGCTAGTTTGGAATTTTTACAGTTTTTTAGACTAATTTGGAGTTTAGCTAATATTTCAGCTATATGCTAGCGATTTTAGCTTATTTAGGATTTTTTTGTTTTAAAGCTAATCATATTTCAGATTTTCTTTACATCCCATTTGTCCATGATCCGATTAGTCGACTAATCGGAAAAATTAATCGATGATTAGTCGACTATTAAAAGCCCTACAACGTGGTTTGTTGCATATTTGTGACAAAAGGCATTATGGGGTTACAGATGTCAACTCTGGACCGGTCTGCCAAAATATGGTCTAATATAAACCTGAAAAATGTCCAGAACCACTGGAATCCAGCAGATTTACAAAATAAAACTTCCCTCAAGATCTGATGAAAAATAAAACAGAAACAATGTAGATGGTGTTTTTCTCTCTGCGGGCCGGTACCGACGGTTCCGCAGACCGGAGGTTGGAAACCCCTATTATGATGTGCCGAAATCTAGAGCAAGGCGTCTGCATTTACCTCTCTCTGTTGGACATCGGCTTCATCAGATGAGGGTAAAACTTGTTGTTGTCGCTGGACTCTTCCTCCTAAAAGAGTCCAAAAAAACCAAAACAATCAGAAACTTTTACTTTTGTTTTACTTTTTACATTTATGTAAAAAATTGAAACTTTAAATGTTGAAACTCAAATAATTGATCAAATAAAAAAGTCCAGAATGAGTCTTAGATAGTACTTCAATACTAAATAGTAGTATAAAGTTTCTGAGGAGAATCTCTCCACTATCTACATCCATGACGTGAGACCCTCACTCGTTTTTTGAACTGGTGTTTGGACTTCCTCTTCTCCTTGAGTCGCCCCAGGCGCCGGGCGCCGCCCGTTTTCCCGGGCAGGCCGTTGATCCGCTGACTCTTCCCGCCGATGATTCCGCGGCAGCTCTCCGAGCCGCACTTGCAGGCTTGCTGTGAGAGAGCAGAAAGAAAAAGGCTGTTGGAGGAGAATCAGCTGAAGGGAAAAGATGTTTCGGATGTTTGAATCTCAGACCTCCTTTAAGAAGAATAAAGTTCTGAATGAAGGTCAGTAAAAAGGTTTGAAACCAGGTGAGCCAATAAACCGTTTTCCTTCTTATTTTGACTCGTTATTAAATACAAAACGTATTTGTACTCAAATTCTACTTTATTTTTCTTATGACCTCTATGATCTACTAGGCCGGATATTGATAACAATTTACAGAATCGACTCGATTCAGATTTTTTTTTTTTATTCTTTCAATCGTCTTCATTCAATTTGAGTTTACACATTTTATACTATTTTTTTAAAGAAATACATTAATAATCTACATATGTTTTGAATATTTTCAATAACTATAGAAAATTGATGAGATAGTATGCAGTGTTACATGGATTCTCAAATGGAGGGAGTTTCAGTTTGGCCACTAGGTGGTGAACGCGGTATGGCACTTTACCTTATTCCTGTATAAGAACAACGAGTGTTACTATTAACTGTCCTAGGGGAAATCCCATTAAACGTTAGCATTAAGCTAGCAGGCTTTAGAAATGTATGTTTAGGTTGACCGAGCGTTAGCATTAGCCATCCTACGGGAAATCCCATTATCCGTTAGCATCTAGCTAGTTGACTTTGGCATCATGTGTTAGATAGATCTCTACTTTAATGGGATGAACGAGCGTTAGCATTAGCCGTCCCATGGGAAATCCCATTATACATTAGTATTAAGCTAGCTGACTTTAGCGTTATGTAATAGGTCAATCTCTACTTTACTGGGCTGACAGAGCGTTAGCATTAGCCGCCCCATGGGAAATCCCATTATACTGTTAGCATTAAGCTAGCTAAATTTAGCTAGCTAAATTTAGCATTACGTGTTAGATAGATCTGTACTTTAATGGGCTGACAGAGCGTTAGCATTAGCTGTCCCGTGGGAAATCCCATTATAAGTTAGCATTAAGCTATCTGAATTTAGCGTTATGGAATAGGTCAATCTGTGCTTTAATGGGATGAACAAGCGTTAGCATTAGCCATCCTATGGGAAAACCCATTAAATGTTAGCATTAAGCCAGCGGCCTTTAGAAATGTATGTTTAGGTTGATCGAGCGTTAGCATTAGCCATCCTATGTGATATCCCATTTTCTGTTAGCATCTAGCTAGTTGACTTTAGCATTATGTGTTAGATAGATCTGTACTTTAATGGGCTGACCGAGCGTTAGCATTAGCTGTCCTATGGGAAATGCCATTATACGTTAGCATTAAGCTAGCTGACTTTAGTGTTATGTAATTGGTCGATCTTTACTTTACTGGGCTGACCGAGCGTTAGCATTAGCCGTCCTATGGGAAATCCCATATATATTAGCCTCAAGCTAGCATACGTTAGCATTATAGCGTTGGATCAATCTCTACTTTCATGGATTGATTGTTGATCTATTAAACCCTTCAGCTATCTTTGGGGTCCAGATGACTCCAACCACATATTGATCTGTGATTCCTTCCATGACAAATGTGGACAAATGTGGACAGGATTTGACGTCTGCCATGGACATTAGTGAAACTCAAAAATCAAAGATAAAAAAAGTTCAGTGCACTGTCTTGTGGGGTCCAGATGACCCCACTTTTAATGTAAACAAGCTAAGGAGGGCAGAAGGTTACGCTTAGACCGATTAATTGATCCTTGTGGCTACTGACTAACGAACAGTCTGAAGTGAAAGCTTTCCAAACATCAGAGTCTGGAGCTGAAGGTCTCTGCTGGAGCTTCACCTGCTCCTCCGTGTTGAAGGAGTGGAAGTTGTAGTCGTAGGTGAGTTCAGTGCCGCTGTTGACGTCCTTCAGAGCAAAGAGGCCGATCCGGTACACTCCATTCACCGACCTAAAGAAGCACACGAAAGGGCTTTTATTTTGAAAGTTTAAAATGAGCAAAATGCTGAGAAAACACCGAAAATATTCTCGTTAGAAATGAATTTATTCAAACACTACAGCCACTTAAAGACTGGATTTCTTTTTATTATGGAAAAGAGGTTTCTGCAGTTTGATCAATCGTGATTAGAAGTTTCTTTAAGTGTTTCTTCTGACAAGATCGCCGTTAAAACTCAGCGTTGATGCTTCCTTCAGTTATGAATAAACAGATGAATCTTCAGGAATAAAAGGAACCAGCGATAATCCCGCTCCTGCACCGTTACAGACAGAAAAAAGCCCATTGTTCCGCTAAGACAAACGACGGCGCGTTTCATCCGGAGGCCTGAACGCCTGACTCAGCGCTTCGCCTTCAGCCGGCGGGGCTGTTTCTGAGGCCAGGTGGCAGATCATCTCTCTTCTGGCTGTGAGATGGATGATGGTGCTGGAAATCCCTGAGCGTGGCGCTTCACCTGAACCACGGGAACTCACTGCGGCGGCCGCACCGCGCTTTCAGCTAATCTGGAGACGGCTTAGGAAATCTGGCGGTTCAAACTCAATCACAAAAAGTGCTGACACTGCAAAAGCAGGCATCAAGAATTATTACCTATTGGCAGATTTTTTTTTTTTTAAATCTGTGTTTTTCAGCCTTTTTTCAGGCAGGTACACGTTTTTCCTGAGAAAAATCCCGCGGCACCAGCATTCAAAAGCATGAAGTAGGAGAAACTCTAGAGTCTGTATGATGTAGAGTCCCTCGTGTGTTTTTAGTGATAATGACGGCAGAAGAAGCTGGAAGTTGCAGCTGTTTTTCCTAAATGTTGTAATAAAAGTCGTGACAGTTTTCAATAAGAAATTTAAACTAAATTAGTTTAAATTTTGCCCAAGTCGTTATTTTTGCCTCCAGTTCAGTGCAATTATATTTTAACTTCACAAAATCATGATATATAAATAAGTTAAACATAAATGTCTTGAATTAAAGATTATTTTGAACTTAAAATTTCTCAATAAGATTATTTTTATTTTTAATATTGTTTTTTTTTTCAAAACAAGTCTTTTTTGGTTTTTTTTGGTCATTCTTATCAAAGAATCATGAATAGAATCAAATAAACTCAAAGAAAAAAATCTTCTATGATCTTTCATAATCCAAACTACTCCGTGTTGAATCAGGGACTGTTTGAATGAACACAGAGCTGATGTCCGAGCAGTGAAAAATGGTTTTAGATCAGTGAAATGGGTTATTTTCCTAAGGTTATAAAGTTATAAAACACTGCTTTTAATGAGCAAAAAAAGTGTGTGTATGTATATAGTTCTTAAAATATGTTCTCTTAAACTAAAGATTATTTTGATCTTAAAAAGTTTCTTAATAATAATTTTCCCGGACGACAGAAAATAACTCTCTTTCTTTCTTTAAATTCAGTTTAAATTTCTTCCAGTTTAATTTAATTTGAAAGAACTATCAGGATTTTTTAAAAAGCTGCTTAGAATATTTTAACATAACATCAAACAGGAAATGTCATTTATTTGTTGTTTGCACCAAAGAAACAATAAAACTCAGAGTTAGTCCACCCCCCCCCCCCCCCCCCCCTCTATAAAGCAGAATTCTCTTCACAGGTTTAAAGTAACCGTTAAACGCTCAGAAACATCAGGATCGGCTGCAGCCGGCTGAGCGTTTACGGCCCCGCAGACGCTCACCATTTCTGCATCTCACAGTTGGGATCGCAGCTGTGGTTGATGAAGCGCGCCTCATTGCCCATCCGGTAGCTGTCGATCACCATCCCGCTGTCCAGGTTCAGGCAGTACTGGCCGCTGTGGGAGAAGTACTGCTCCATCATGCGGCTCCTGGAACCCAGAGGGAGCGCTTCAGTGAAGGAGGAACAGGAGGAGGAGGAGGAGGAGGAGGAGGCAGGACGGCGCCTCACCTGAACTCCTGCTCGCTGACCACCTCTCCCAGGTATTCGATGATGAACTGCCCGGCGCGGAGCGGCTCCTTGGTGCGGATGCCCCAGCCCTTCCCCTCGGCGCGGAAGCGCTCCAGACACTGGACCCACTCGTGTCTCTGGATGTGCTGGTTGTCACACTGCTCTCCACACGGACACGTGCTGGGAGAACATTCTGCATAGCTCATCCTGCAACCAAACACTCAGGTTAGAGAGCTTCCCCTCTCAGGTAAGGACGCAACAATACTTCGGTTAAAAACAGATTCAAACTCGCCAACACGTTCATGTAGAAAATTAAAATATCGGTTTGTCGTAGCCTGTAAATAAATGTAGAAATGCAGAGCAGATGACATTTCTCTATGCAGACTAGGGCTGTGCCAAAATATCGATATTGCGATATATCGCGATATTTAGTCCTACGGTTGATTCTCGATGGGTTCTCACCAAGTATCGATATTATATTTTCATTTTATGAAGCTGTTGCGTCTGAGTCGCGGACCGGAACTAATGCGCAGTTACTCGCGCTGCGTCGGACTTATTTTCCCGACGCGCCGACCTAATTCAGGAAAAAACACCGGCAGGATTCTGGTTCGGTATTGCGTGTATAAATCATGTCTACATGTTCTCAATTATCATCATCTGTAGAAGAGTCAGCTGGTAAGAAGTGAGTTTGTCTGAGCGCTAGAATGACCGCCATCTTTTATTTCCTGTTTGAGCGGTGCGCTGTGGGAACGAGGCGCGTGCTTCGTAGCTGTTTGTGTGTACTTCAGGTACCAGTCGGAATTTTCGCTTTCATGCACTGATATTTACTCTGCTGGTGTACGGTGTAACTTTGTTAAATTTATGGTGTAAGGTTTTCAAATGAACGTAATAACTTTTTGCTAATGTTAACTTAAAGTCATTTTTAGTTTAAAAAAATGCAGATTTAATGTGTGAACTTAAAAAAAAATGTAATTAAAATAAAGTACATGAATTCACGGTAAAATAAGGAAGTTGCTAGTTAATTGAAGAACTTAAAATTGTATAAATTAATATAGATTTAAGTTGTTTATTGCTAATTTATTGCTAATTTAAAATAGAATTCGAATTTTTAATATTTATTGCCATTATTATGAGTGTTTTACCTTTTTACTTGACAATTGACTGACCAAATAGAAAATAAATAAAGATTGGAGAAATAATCTCAAGTGACAGTCTGAGTAAATCAGCCTTCAATTTTGAATGCTCAGCCCTTTTCAAATGTGGGAAAAGTGCACAAAAAAACTATGTAACACTTGACAGAGGCTGTAAAACGTTATATTCATCATCCTTTGGTGGGACGTTCCTTTGGAGGTAGATAACTGTCACCAATTTGAATTATTTAATTTTTGTTCTGTTGCTAACAGTAATTCTGTGGCACTGATGATCATGTTTACTATTGTTAACATTGAATTTTACAAATAATTCCAATTCAATTGGTGGTAAGTTATAGTATTAGTGATTTTAGGCAACGTTAAACAAAAGTGTCTATAATTTGTTGCACAAAATAAGACATAAGTTGTTTATTATGATTGTGTTTAAGCTAAAAAAAAATAAAATGGGGACATATTTCCCCTCAAAAAAAGTGTTCTTCCATATAATATTAGTTATTAGAGAGGATTTTTACCAACTATTGCAGTATCGCGATATTATCGATATCGTGAGCCATGTATTGCGTATTGTATCGTATCGTGAGGTACCCAGTGATTCCCAGCCCTAATGCAGACTGTGGAGATTCTGAGCAGGCGCGGAGCATTCAGTCGCACACGGAGCGCAACATGGACAGAATATGAAAGTATTTGTGATTATTTTAGTGTTCTGTATAATTTTTTATTTGCATTTAATCCTTTTCTGTTGGTAGGAAAACAGACAGTTTGATGTGAGGGGAAAAAAGAAAACATACTTGTTCTAAAATACCTTTAATTTGATTTTGTTGAGAGGAAAACAAAAGAAAAAAAAACAGAAAAATTGAAATTGTGAATTGTGGTGCGGTTGAAGAGGAGGACTCCACACAGGCAGACTGAAGTACAGCCACGTAAATGCCACAACATGAAGACGTGAGGTCTGCGATGTTCCTCTATCATCAGAAACTGTTTAGATTTGAGGCCCAAAGAAATCTGTGAATTTATTCTTGTATTTTCATTCAAAAACATGTTGATTAGTTTGTAGACAAAACTAGTTCTTGTTATTTTTATGAAATTACATCTATAATTATCATTCTATGTTATAAAAACAGATTGTTTAAAAATGCTGGGGTTTCAACGGCAAAATTAATCCCATTTATCCAGACAGAATTCTCTGTTTTTGCATGATTTTATTTCTACTGTATGAATATAACAAGTAAAACGAGTAAATAAATATATAAATATATCACATAGGAGAGGATGAGCTGATTAAAACAATAACAATTATAATCCCAATATGAATATCATCAGAAGTAATAGGGACCCGACTAATCAATGATTTATAAAATGTTATCATCTCGTTAACTTTTATATTTTAACATTTATGTACAGCGTAATTATGAAATGGATTCCTCCTAATTTAATGAAAAGAAAAAGTAAACTGAATCTAAAAGGGAATTAAATATTTATCAAAACAAAACAGAATACTTCTGAAGGAGCGATGCGTATCAGTATATGGAGTCAATAAATGGAATTAAGTTAAAAAGTTAATTAAGTTAAAACAACAATATCAAGTTTAAAAACCACATTAAATCAATAAAACCTGATCATCCCAGAGGTATGGTGTTCGTTTCACACTGGTTGATGTTTGGAAATGTAAAGTTTTGTTCTCTCCTTTTGTATCCTAGATTAACAGAATGTTTTTCTTATGAATTGATTTTTTTTATGCTAAAAGGGGCAGAAAATATGTTTCTTCTTTCTGTCTGCTTTTCTTTTTTTTCCTTTTATTAATTAAAAATAAACTACATAAATAAGCTAGTAGTCTTTTAAATTGAATATAAATAGGTAGAATCAAAAGTAGACAAAAATGTAGGTTTTAGGCTGTTTTAGACTCAATTAAAAATTGTGAGTGAAGTTTTTTTAGTTTTTTAATCTTTTATGTGAGATTATTTTATCACTTTGATCATGTCAGTTAAATTTATTGGTTCAGAAAATCAGAAAAAAGCTGAAAAATAAAATGTAACAAAAAAACATGAAGATATATTAGTCCTACAGATGTAAATGTATAAAACTTTGTGATACTTTAGCAGGTTAAAAATTAGAGAAACTTCAAAGAAAAACAGGAGACGGATCATTACTATTGTGGGAGAGTAAATGTCAAAAGTAAAGGATTACTTCTGAATAAAGTAATCTGTAATCTCTTATGGTTTTGGAGGTAACTGACAACACCTGTTCAGGTTCAACGTATGAATAATGAAAACTTCATGTCAAAAATGTATTGATCTTTTAGGAGTCAAATCGCCACCAAGAAACAGACGGAATGTTTGCAGTAAACTGAGAGCTGATTGGTCCAAACCAGAAGATTTGAGTTTACAGAGAATCTGGTTTAACTGAGGGGAACATCGGGGGGTCAGACGCTCCACCACAGACCGTTTGGTGTGTTGAGCTCTATAATACTTACAATAAAAGTCTAGCTTAGTTTCTCTGAAAGTTCTTGTTTACGACTAAATCCCTTTAATAAATAGATATAAATGTAAGGAAAACCCCTTAAATGACTAATAAACAGGTTCATATTTGACAGTGGTAACAGTGGTGGGCGGAGCTTTGACTGACAGCTTCAACAGGTGCGTTACCTGTTCAGGCAATCATCCAGACAGCCTTTGTCATCTGAGTTCTCCGGAGGTTTACAGTTGCATGTGGTCGTTTCATATCCAGAGAAAGGCTTCACGTCCACATAGACGTCTGCGGCACAAACACCAACACTTCTTAATATTTTATATCTGGAGATCATTTGATATCCCAAAAACAAAAAAGGAGTACGATGAAAAACTAGTGGAGAAAGCATCATGTGTCAAAGTCAAGGCCCGGGGGCCAGATCCGGCCCTCCAAATCATTTTATTTTATTCTTATTATCTTGCGCTTATTCCTAATTTGTATCATTTTGACAAAATATATTTTCATGGAGAGTAAAATATTGAAAGTTATTTAAGGTTTAAGTTGATTTATTCTGGAATAATGTTCCTGTCTTTTTATTATTTATAATTATGTTAAAAAGTTACAGTTTTAAAAGTTTTAAAAATGGTCATTCTGCAGCTTTTTAGACTATGTCAGTATTTACTAAGATTTTTTTAGGCTATTTTAGAGTCTAGCTGATATTTTAGCTACATGCTAGCTGTTTTGACTAATTCAGCCTTTTTTTAGGCTGTTTTTGAGTTTAGCTAATATTTAGGCTGCAAGCTAGCTTTTTAAAAAAAAAAAGTAGTACAAGTTGTTTTGTTTGTTCTTTTAGGCTAATTTGGCTAATATTTTAGCTGGATATCAGCTTCAGCGTTTTGCAATATTAGCTTCACTGACTTCAGCTATTAGCTTCAGCGTCAATGTCAGTATTTTCAGCTATCAGCGCTAGCATCTTCAGCTATCAGCGCTAGCATCTTCAGCTATCAGCGCTAGCATCTTCGGCTATCAGCGCTAGCATCTTCGGCTATCAGCGCTAGCATCTTCGGCTATCAGCGCTAGCATCTTCAGCTATCAGCGTTAGCATCTTCAGCTATCAGCACTAGCATCTTCAGCTATCAGCGCTAGCATCTTCAGCTATCAGCGCTAGCATCTTCAGCTATCAGCGGTAGCATCTTCGGCTATCAGCGCTAGCATCTTCGGCTATCAGCGCTAGCATCTTCAGCTATCAGCGTTAGCATCTTCAGCTATCAGCACTAGCATCTTCAACTATCAGCGCTAGCATCTTCAGCTATCAGCGCTAGCATCTTCAGCTATCAGCACTAGCATCTTTAGCTATCAGCACTAGCATCGTCAGCTATCAGCGCTAGCATCTTCAGCTATCAGCGCTAGCATCTTCAGCTATCAGAGCTAGCATCTTTAGCTATCAGCACTAGCATCTTTAGCTGCCAAATTCAGCTTACAGCATTTACATTGGTATTATCACAGGTAATACTATATATCTAGTTCATAATTATGTTAAAAAGTTACAGTTTTAAAGTTTTAAAATGTAGTTCTAGATTGTTCAATAAATTTATTCTGTTCGGCCCCCGCGACCTCAGATGTGTTTTAGATTTTGCCCCCCGTGTGATTGACTTTGACACTCCTGTGATAGAATAAAGAAGGTAAAAAACTGAAAGTTCTAAGTTTAAAAAAAAAAAAGCAGTAACTTACTTGATCTGATCTTTTTGTAAAGAGGAACGTCCGGCCTCTTATAGAGCTGAGAGTTAAACGCATAAAACAAATGTTCAAAAATACTCTGCAATATGGAAGAATCGTTCAAAAACGAGCATATCAACAGAAGATCAATCACCTGATCGTGTTTCCACAGCCATAGAATGTCATAAGGCAGCTGGAAGTCGATGCGTTTCTGTCTCAGGTACTTCCCTGGAAACCAGCAGAACAAGAGACTCAGTCAGGCTGAAAAATAAACTACAACTTTAAGGTTCATCTTCATACCAGTTTGGTGGAGAAATTCATTTAATCTTTCTAAAAATGTTATCATTTTAATGTAGAAACTTATTCACATTTTTATCCATTTTTATAAAATAGACACCAAAATTAATTTATTTTTAGCACCAAAAAACACTTTAAAAATAGATTATGAAAATAATTATATCAAAACACCCCAGTACCAGAGGAAAGACGGTTTGTACTTTAAGTACACTCACTCCCTCAGTTTGCCAAAACCTCAAAACTCACCTCTTCAGACTGGCATATCCACCCTAGCAAATTGAATTTTTAATACATTTTATAAGTTTTATGACTGTCATATTTTTGAGCTGTGTTTTGTTTTTATCTGTAAGGCGACCTTGGGTGCCCAGAAAGGCGCCATATAAATAAAATGTATTATTATTATTATTATTATTATTATATATTTCATGTTTTTCTGAGTAAATCGATTCCTTTCACAGGACATAAAAATGAAGGAATAATCTGAATGGAAATGATTGATTTATTATGTTTTAATAGAAAAACACTTTGTAAAAATGTGTCAAATCATTTGACGTCAAAGCCAGTTTAAATAAATAAATGAAAGCGCCTTTCATCTGGACCGGTTTGGGTCTCCAGTAGGGCTGCCACGATTAGTCGACTAATCGATGACTAATCGACTATTAAAATAATCGACAACTAATTTCATAGTCGATTAGTCGTTACTTTATAATATATGGAGTCAGGCTGTAGTAAAGTTGAAAGTTATAATGACATTCTGCTAGCTTTTTAGACTATTTTGGCATTTATTAAGGGTTTTCAGGCTATTTTGGAGTTTAGCTAATATTTTAGCTTCATGCTAGCTATTTTGGCTAATTTAGGCTTTTTCAGTTTTTTAGGCCAATTTGGAATTAAGATATATTTCAGCTACATATTAGCTCTTTTGGCTAATTTAGGATTTTTTCAGTTTGTAGGCAAATTTGGAGTTTAGCTAATATTTCATTTACATGTTAGCTTGCTAATTGTAAATGTTTACAGTTTTTTAGGCTAATTTGGAGTTTTTCAATTATTCCAGGTACATGCTACCTATTTTGGCTAATTTGGAATTTTTACAGTTTTTTTTTTAGGCTAATTTTGAGTTTAGCTAATATTTTAGCTACATGTTAGCTTGCTAATTGTAAATGTTTACAGTTTATTAGGCTAATTTGGAGTTTTGCTATTATTTCAGCTACATGCTAGCTATTTTAGCTAATTTGGATTTTTTTTTTTTACAGTTTTTTAGGCTAATTTGGAGTTTAGCTAATATTTCAGCTGCGTGTTAGCTATTTTGGCTAATTTTGAATTTTTACAGTTTTTTTAGGCTAATTTGGAGTTTAGCTAATATTTCAGCTACATGTTAGCTTGCTAACTGTAAATGTTTACAGTTTATTGGGCTAATTTGGAGTTTTGCTATTATTTCAGCTACATGCTAGCTATTTTAGCTAATTTGGGATTTTTTTTTACAGTTTTTTAGGCTAATTTAGAGTTTTGCTATTTCTTCAGCTACATTCTAGCTATTTTGGCTAATTTTAAATTTTTACAGTTTTTTAGACAAATTTGGAATGTAGCTAATATTTCAGCTATATGCTAGCAATTTTAGCCTATTTAGGATTTTTTTGTTTTAAAGCTAATCATATTTCAGATTTTCTTTACATCCACTTTGTCCATGATCCGATTAGTCGACTAATCGGAAAAATTAATCGATGATTAGTCGACTATTAAAATAATCGTTTGTGGCAGCACTAGTCTCCAGACTGACTGAGTGGGCGGGGTCACATTCCTGCTTGAGCTCTGCTCTGGCATGTTGGCTGGACACACCTGAAGCAGGTGATCAGAAGGACAAGCTCATCTGTTAGCATGCAGACCTGCCCCACCCCCACCCCCATCCTCACTGGTGGACTGATGACATCACAGACGTGGATCTGAATCTGGTTTCAACTCACCAACGTGTATGGGTGCAGGAAACAGTCCGTACTCGTGCTCCCCGGGGATGTATTCCAGCTTCTCCTTCTTCAGCTGCAGGAGCTGACTGCGGGGGCTGCGGGAGGAATGGGACTTTCAGAACTGGTGGTGTTGCAGCAGATCGGCGTCAGTGAAACGGAAACTCACTCCTCCGTCTTGTACACGTCCGAGTACAGTCCAGCTTTCTGGAACTTCTTCTTTGGAGGTCTTGCTGGTCTCTTCTCTCGCTGAGTGGTTACAGGAGCGGGCGGGGCTTGTTCTGCAGGGGCGGGGCCTCCGTGCTCCGGTGAACGATGGCCCTCTGGTTTCCTTTCCACGGAGCTGAAAACAGAAAGCGCCAGTTGAAGTGGATGAAAGTCCTTCTGGCCAAAACATCGTCTGACTAAGGGTGGAATAAAATATCAATATTGAGATAAATCACAAGGTCTGTGTGAATGTTTAGAGCATTCACACTCCTGCTCCTGGCTAGCTTTTTTGGCATCTACTATGTTTTTTTAAGCTAATTTTGAGTTTAGCTTCTAATTTAGCAACAGGCTAACGCCTTTGACTAATTTAGTTTACTGAAGATTTTTAGGCTATTTTGGAGTTTAGCTAGTATTTAAGCAAACGTTTTTGGATACTTTGGCCTCTACTAAGGTTTGTTGATGCTAATTTTGAGTTTAGCTTCTACTTTAGCAACAGGCTGTCTTTTTTGCTAATTTGTTACATATTGAGGTTTTTAAGGCTAATTTATGGTTTAGCAAACAATTAAACAACAAGGTAAGAATTCTGGCTAATTTGTTATTTACTGAGGTTTTCAAGGCAAATCTTAGAGTTCAGCTACTATTTTTGCAATAGGCTAACGCTTCTGACTAATTTACTTCACTGAGAATTTTAGGCAATTTTCAAGTGTAGCTAATATTTTAGCAATGCGCTAGCTTTTTGACTCATTTGGCCTCTACTGGGGATTTTCATGTAATTTTAGAGTTTAAGATTCTCGTATAGCAACATGCTAACATTTCTGACTAACTTAGTTTACTGAAGAATTTTAGGCTATTTTGGAGTTAAGCTAGTATTTAAGAAACATACTAACTTTTTTTTGGATAATTTGCCATCTACTAAGGGTCTTTTTGGGCAAATTTGAGTTTAACTAATATTTAAAAACGCACAAAATATTTTTGCAAAATTGCCATGCATTGGGAATTTTTAAGCAATTTTACTATTTCATTAGAAATTTTGGCCAACTTCAGCACTCTTTTACAGTTTAACAGAATCTTTTAGCAAATTTAACCTTTTGCATTTTCAGAAAAAAACCTTCAGCATCCTCTGCGACTACTTTCAGCAGTAAGCATTCACACTAGCATCATCACAGATAATGCTAGGTAACTTTTCTAGTTAGCGCTGTGATTGATTCTCACCAGGTATTGATCTTTTATATTTTTGTTTGAAGAGGCTGTAAAACGTTATATTCTTTTGGTGAGACGTTCCTTTGGCGGTAGATAGCAAGACTGACGCGTTGCATCAATGTGTCTGGCAGCTACTTGAATTATTTAATTTTTATTCTTTACAACAACTTTGCAGTAAGTAGTGTCACTGCTGTTCATGTTTACTATTGTTAACACTGAATTTTACAAATAATTCCAATTCAATTAGTGTCAATGCTTGTCAAAGACAACATTAATGATTTCAGCAATGTTGAACAAAAGTACCTATAATTTGATGCACAATATAAGACGTGTTGTTTCTTATGATTGTGTTCGAGCTAAAAAATAGATGGGGATATATTTAAAGTGAGTTTTTAGAGATAATTTCTAACAATCATCGCAGTATCACGACATCATGGACGTTGTGAGGTATCCAGTGGTTCTCAGCTCTACTCCTGACCTCTGAAAGTGCTGCTGTTCCTCCGTAGAGGGCCAGCTCCGACCTGCCGCTGGTCTGGACTTCGCTGCCAGGTTCCCCGTGTTTTCGTCTTGATTCTCTTCCCTGATTGGTTGTCCATCCACTGCCTCCTCTGTATCTTTGTCCTCTGGAACCGCCTCCTCTTCCTCTTCATCTCCTTCTCTGTCCCAGGGCTTCCTTTTCTGAGTTTTCCGACTATGTCCTTGAACCACCGACTCGATAGCATCCGTGACCGTGTCCCCCTCCCACCCTCGCCCCTCTATCCTGTCCCCGCCTCTGTCCCTTTGCCGCGCCTCGTTCGACTCGACCGGCGGCGGCGAGGGCGGCGGAGGGGACGGCAGCGGGTATTTCCGGGGCCGGCCGGGCCCCCTCTTCTTCACCACGTTGTTCCCCGTCCGAGCTTGTCTCTGCAGCTTCTTGGCCCGCAGGATCTTGTTGACGTGGTGCAGGCTGTGTTTGGATGGCTGGACCCGGTAGGAGCGGTGGGGCAGCGAGGCCTCCAGGCAGGACGAGGCCGAGCTGTGGGCGTGGAACAGGCCGGGCTGGTGGTAGAGCGGCTGCCGGTGGTGCAGAGCCCCTTCAGGGGGGGACAGGGAAACCCCTCGCATCTGGTTTCCTGATGCCCCTACCAGACACAGAAAGATGCTTTTATTGTGACATAAAGAGAACACATTTAGTTTGCAGCACTTTTCTTTCTACATTTGACAGTTTTGTAAATAAACACAACTTGGAGAGATTTTCTAGTAAAATTTAAAAACTCGTTCTTGTTTGTTTCATTGTCATAATTATAAACAAAAAGACTTTAGAGCAAAATATGATTTCTGAGGATCTTTTTTAATTGTTTTCTCCACTTTTCTTTCTGTTAATACCTTTTCAAGATTATAACATAAGTTATAAGTAAATCAAAAACAACAAAACAATAGAACTTGTAGATGAGAATATTAACATTTAAGTAAGAGCAAGAAGTTTACAACCTAAAGGGTTTTTAATGAAAAAATACTTTAGCCAAAAAAAAAAGCAAGCAATTTGGTTGCTTTAAATTAATAAATGTGACATCTCCTCCCTTCAGGAAGACAATCAGAGGCACTGATGAGTATCAGTAGTGACCAACTAGTGCTAGAACACATGTCCTGATGGTAAGCTGCAATTAAGAGTTTAAGGTAGGGCTGCCACAAACGATTATTTTCATAGTCGACTAATCACCGATTATTTTTTCCGATTAATCGACTAATCTGTTCATGGCCAAAGTGGATGTAAAGATGCTGAAGTTGATAACCAGCTAAAATATTAGTTAAATGCCAAATTTACCAAAAAATAAAAAGAGCCAAAGTTAGCCTAAATAGCTAGCATGCTGCTGAAATATTAGCTAAACTCCAAATTAGCCTTAAAAAAAACGGAAAAATCCTATATTAGCCAAAACAGCTAGCATATAGCTGAAATATAAGCTAAACTCAAAAGTTGCCTAAAAAACGTAAAAAAGCTAAAGTTAGCCGAAATAGCTAGCATGCTGCTGAAATATTAGCTAAACTCCAAATTAGCCTAAAAACCCTTAATAAATGCCAAAATATTCCAAAAAGCTAGCAGAATGCTATTATAACTTTCAACTTTACTACAATCTGACTTCATACAATATAAAGTAACGACTAATCGACTATTAAATTAGTTGTCGATTATTTTAACAGTTGATTAGTCGACTAATCGTGGCAGCCCTAGTTTAAGGTAGTAATATTCCACCTTAACTGTCTCATCAGGATTTTCAAACAGCAGAACTTAATAATAACTTTAATGACAAACACATTTATTCATGTTAATATTAATGCGATCTGGGAGCCAAATGGCAGCAAATTTGTGATTGGTTACAGCTATTTCCAGATTTAAAAATCTGTTTCTGCAGAAAAAAATATTTCTGCTCAAACCTTTACACAAAGAACCAGACTCTCCAGCCGACTGCACCTGGAAATGAAATAATAAACTAGGGCTGCCCAGATTAATCCACAACTGATCGACGAATAAAATAGTCGATCAGTTGTTATTTAATATTACATGGAGTCAGAGGGTAGTAAAGTTGTGAGTGTTCAGAGCTAAAGCTGTCCACCTCATTTAACTAAGTACAGAGGCTGCATTATTCATTATAAGTTTATCAAACTGTGGTCTAAATGTCTTTATTTTTAGTTATTTTAAAGCTAACGATGGTTAGGATGTGTGCTTTACATCCACTTTGCACATAGAACCGAATAGTCGGCTAATCAGACAAAATAATTGGTGATTAGTCGACTATTAAAATAATCGTTTTTGGGTGATAGAATCATAAACGCAGCACAGGAACAAATACTGTGAAGTCCAACAATTTCAAAAATAAAGTCTCATAAATGATCCACAAAAATAGAAACTAATGTGTGGCTGCTGTTTAAAACTAGTGATGTTTTTCGTCAAAATAATAGGATTTCTTTTACTTAGAGTTTACTATAACCTGAGAGATATTTAGGGAAAGGAGACAACTAAAAATGTCTTAGATTTGCTTTGTTAAAAACATTAAAATATAGTTTAAACAGCTTCACTATTTGTATGAAACAAATTAAAAACCCTGGTTCAATAGTAAAATGAATTAAAATGCTTGGAGGATTTTTGAATCTAAATTGTTTTAAGGTTTTTTTTAGCATCACTTTATGATTCAATCATTTATCTATAAAGCCTGGAAGGACTCAGCGTGGAGTTACTCACCAAACTCTCTCCTCTCTGATGAAGATGATGGATCCTTCCTCATAAACCGATCCACTTGGGAGAAGTTGGAGCTCTCCGTAACATCCGTCTTCCTGCTCCGATTTCCTCTGAAGGAAGCCCGAGTGAGAGCCGAGGCAAACAAGTTGGTGAGATCCGGAGAGCCGTGCGAGTCGGCGTCTTCTCTGGGAGAGAGGCGCTCCTCATCTTCACTGTCAGAACATTCTGCCGGATCTCCGGAGAACGAGCCCTGGCCCGGTGCGACTATGCTCGGGGAGATTTTGGAGTAGTCCGCGTCAGAGCTGCCTATCCGGAACCAGGAGCTGTTCCCCAGGGTCAGCCGGGATGGTCCCAGGCAGGACACGGAGCTCTCCTTACGTTTGAAGCGTTCTGCCGATGAGGGGGACAACGGGGAATTGGTAGAAGGGGCAACTATCGGTTTGCCGGCGGTGCTGCTGGAGCCGTCTCTACCAAAGCGGCACCTCTGTAGAGTCTCGGGCATTCCCAAACTTCCAACTGGATCCGCTTTAGACGACGCTCCTTTGTCAGGAATCCCACCGGCGGACCGGCTTCCTGATCCGCTCCTGACCCCATCCTCTCCCTCGGAGCAACGCTCTCGGTGTTTGTGCCGGTGTTTGTGTTTATGGTGCCAGTTGAAGGAAAGTTCCGAAGACAGCGGCGGGAAGAGGACCGGGGACCTTCCCCCTCCCAGGTACTCCTGCCGCAGCAGCTTGTGCTTCTTCTTGTGGAACTTGGAGGGGTTCAACAGGAGATGGGATGGGTGGTGGTGGTGCATGTAGGAGGCGCTGGGCGGCGGAGGCGGGAAGGTTGGGGAGTGGTGGGAGTGGTGGGATGGCGGCGTGTGAGGAGACTGGTGATGAGGGTGAGCATACAGAGAACTTGTTGGAGGGTAACCTCTGTAGTATCCCAGCCCCAGGGGTCCGGAGGAGTACGGAACGCCGTACGGCGGGTGGTAGAAACCCCCGCTGGAGAGCGGGAACCCCAAACCGGGTACGAAGGGGACTTCAGACATGGACTCTCTTAGCTTTGGAGGTCGCCCTCGCTTCTTCTTCATGTCGGGTTTCCGGATGTAGTGGTAGGGGTCGCAGGAGTAGGCGGGATGGGAGTAGAACCGCCCAAAGTTAACCCTGAATATTGTTGGTAGGAGATCCCTGTGCACATAGTGATGAGGAGGAGGACCTCCCGCGCCTCCGAGTCCGCCGCTCGCTCTACTCCCCAATCCCGGCATTCTGCTCGCTCCGGCGGCGATGCCGATCCCGCTGCCCAGGCGGTGTCCGGTGGTGCGGTGGGTGATCCGAACTTCACTCAGCATGACGATGATCTCGTCCAGTTCAGCCAGAAAGTCGGGGTCGAGGCGCCGGGACCGCAGCTGCAGGTACTTCTTCTTCCGTTTCCGCTTCTGCCTCTTCAACTTGTCGTACCCGGGGCAAACGTGGCTGCGCCGTTTACACTTGTGCTTGTGTTTGTCCTTGTGGCCCAACAGCGAGGCGGCCGGCGCCGCGGGGTGAGGTCTTCTGGGATCCGGGGACGATCGCGCCCCGTGCGGTGACGGCGAAGGCGAGGGGCGTTCTACTAGCCCGGCAGAGTGGCGGCGCCTCCCTCTGGAGTTGATGCTCAGCCCTGAAACCACGGCGGAACTCATCACGCCCGGCATCAGCAACCCCCCTCCCATTCCCGGCGGCATCCCCATCCCACCGATGCCGCCGGCTTTCTCGCCGCGGTCAGACGTGCTGTTGTTGTCCGTGCCGATGCCGCTGTCGCTGGGCACTGTCTCCTCGCTGTGGGACTCGCTGACCGGAGAGGGCGTGGCTTCTTTGAGCTCGTTGAGAGGGGCGGGGGACGTGGGGTGGATGGGCCTCGGAGGGGACAGCTTGTGGTAGTGGTGATGCTGCCGGTAGTGATGGTGGTGCAGAGGGTACCCCCGGTACGACGACTTCTTCTGAGGGGCGGCTGCAGACGGCAGCATCCTGTTGGGGGCGGAGAAGGTGGGCGTGGGGAAGGAGAACGTGTTGTGGCTGTGGTGCGAGCTGGAGTAGTGAGAGTGACCTCCGAAGTGCACCGAGCCGGGATCCACGAAGCTGGCCTCGCTGATGGGACTGTGGCCCCCGCTGGACTGTGAGAGGGAGGGGGACGGAAAGACGTCAGAGGAGAACAGATAGTGGGACTGAGATTGATGGTGGGACAGAGGGGAGGTGGTGTTCGGAGACTGAAAGAGTTCTGGAGAGGATGTGGACCCCATGGTTGCTTTGGGTTTGCGGCCTCTCCTCTTCCCCATGTATATGGTTCCCTTTTTGCTGACGTTGATCTGCGGCCCCAGCTTCCCCCCGAAAGAAGCGGCTAAAGACGATAACGACTGGGTGGCTTCTACGGAGCCTACCACCCCGCTGGTGCTGCCTTTCGGAGGGTCTTCTGGTCGTGGACCCAAAAGAATCTGGCTCAGAATCCGCTTCCTCTTCACGCTCTTCATCTTGTTGATCTTGCCGATGATGGTCTTCATGATGAGCTGGCCGTTTCCTTTGCTGTGGAAGCGCTGCTCTTCCACCTCGTCTTCCTCCGGAGCCAGGGTGGGGGGCTGCCCCTCCTGGGGTAACGTAGGAGGGCGTTTAGGACGCCCACGCTTTCTGGGCAGAGGTTTCGGAGGATTTAAGTCCACCTCTGGGTGAAGGACCGGGGTCCTGCTCTTCTTTGGACTTGAGCAGAGATGAGAAAACCTTGGAGTGCGACAGCTTGCTGGGGGAGTTCCCCGGACCCGGGGCGTCGAGTCTCGGCATTTTAGACTTCGGCCTTCCTCTTTTCTTGGGCTGCCCGGAGAAGAACTGCGACATGGAACTTTGCGGCACAGAACCGGGTCTGAGCTTGTTGGGATTGGGAGGCCGACCGACGGGTCTCTTAACGGGAGGCGTTTCCGTGTCGGAGGAGAAGAGCATGGAGTTCTTGCTGTCGCTGCAGGGACTTTCGTGGCCTTTCTGGCCGTGGGTCTGGTTCCCGTCACAGCCCCAGCGGGGTTTCCTCCCTCTGCGCTTTTTCAGAGGCCTGCTGTCCTGCTCGGTGGACGAGTCCATGGAGGAGTCGGGGGAATCGTCTCTAGGAGGCGTTTCTGAGCACTCGTCGTCATCCATCTCTGCTGGAGAAAACTCTCCTTCCCTCACAGGCTCAGGAGAGCTGCTGTAGCGGCCTGACTGAATACTTTCCCGGTTGGGGCTGCGCTTACTGGGACTGCAGCTCATTCCCCGCTCAACATGCAGAGACTGAGTGTTGGCTCCCTTTTCTTTTGCCTCCGGCCTTCCGGATGCTGCTGCAGGGGGGCACTTGCTCAAGTCCCTGGGGGTGTCGCTGTCCGGCTCCCTCTCATGTGCGGCGGTTTCCGCTGGGAAGTCTCGCTGACCTTGAGAGAGACCCGGAGAGCCCAGGTAATTCCCGGAGCTGGATGTTCTCTGGTCGGCGGGGGAAACCGGACACGACGGCGAGATGGTTTGTTGAAAACCATGAGCAGAGCACGACTGCGGAACAGAGAGGCTGATTTTGCCGTTCTCGTTGCTACTATCCTTGGTCATGGTGGGCAGCCAGGTGTTGCTGTAGGAGAAGGCGGGGCTGCTGCTGCTGCTGCTGCTGCTACAAGTTTTTCCAGATCCGTCCGAGTCGTCCTTCCTCGCTGCTGTTGGAACACCTTCCGCCACGCCGTCTTTGTTTCTTGAGCCGTAGGGGCGACCGGGGGGTCTGGACACGGGGGGAGGAGGGGACAGGTGCATCATTCTCGAGTAGGTATTCCTGTTGGCCATGGCCCGGTCCCGCTGCTTGGCCGTGGGGGCCATAAAGCCTGAGCTCGGGAGGGGGGGAGCGAGATCGGTCTTGGAGGGCTTGGTTGGCTTTAAAGCTTTTGATGGGGGGCAAGTGGCGATGAGCTGGGCGAGTTTTTCTGTGACGGTGGGGGCCCCCCAGCTTTGGACCACCTTGTCCTTGTCTCTCTGCCCCTCAGAACTGTAGGTGTACTGGGGAGGCTTAACACCTTCGAACGTGGGCTCCTTGGGCGCAGGTAGTGATGAACTCGGCGAGGACGTCTGTGGCGGCGTGTGCTGAGTCAGCGTTTTCTTCCCGGAGGAATGCGTTTTGCTCTCTGGTTGGGGGCGGTGTAAGTTCAGGGGTCTCTCCGATGAGGCGGCTGCTGCTTTTGTGTCCGACTTTGAATCCACCTTGCCGTCTGTTGCAGGAACCTGATCAGACAAAGACGCACAATCAGCATTTTAAGGAAGATAAATGAAAAAATAAAAGCATATTTTAATTCAAATAAAGTATAAATTGTGACTTTTTTTTTTTTAAGACCCACTCTGATGAGAATGGTGTTTCAACAGATTTTTGTAGCATTTTTCTCATTACAGAGGACATACATAGAGGAAATTAGCATTAACTTGCATTTCTGTGTATTTCCTACAGACAAATTGATCCATGAACGTCTTCGATTTCCTCCTCTGAGCTGGAATCTGGATCAAAACTGGATAGAAACGATTCTGCTCAACATTTTTGTTGCACTAATGTTAGGCTGGGATTGTGAGGAGATGCAAGCTAGTGAGTGTAAACAGAGAGCTCTCAGCTCTCAGAAAGGAGGAGCTGGGTTGCTCCACTCCAACCACTCAAATTTCTAATGAACTTCTGCCGCTCTGGAGAAACTATGACCGAGAAAACGACACATTTTGAAAATTATTTTGGCTAAAAACAGCATACCTAATTTTTCAAAAAAAAAAATGAGCCTTGTTTCCACTGGTATGACGTAATGGCACGCTGGTCTACACCACGCATGCATCGTGAAAACGAACCACTCGGGACCGGACCATTCCTTACTGGACCGTTTAGTGAAAACGAAGCGTAAGTTTTTTTAAAAATTGTTTTTCTTTTCATTGTATGGCCAGGGGAGCGACTTGTATGTGATTTTTAAGATATAAATATTGGCTCATATATTTGTTATTATCCACTAACAATCGGTTTATTCTTCAGCAAATGTTTCCCACTAACAACCATCAGAGGGCGCTGTAGGTGTGGGTCTCAGAGAGGCGCTGCACAAAACAAACGTGAAGAAGAATCTCCTCATAAACTTTATGATATTCGTCTTACTTGGATCGATATTAGGGCTGTAACGGATCAGAAAACTCACGGTTCGCCACGTGTCCCGGCTCAGATAATTTTTCGGATCAGTAAAAAAACAAGATAAAAGCCTAAAATTACTTTTTTGAAAACCTTTAAAATATTTGAGAAAACATATATAAAGTACTTAAAAGCAGATCACCACCCCCGTTCAAATTAAATCAGGGGTACACGAGTGGCCTGAACTGTGACTAGTGATCCGTACGGACAATGATATAGGGGAAAAAAAGGATTCGCTGATAGAATACTTCATTTTGCGAAACTTGTATCAATTTAAAATGCTTTTATTACAATTACTCATTATTCAGGTAGAGTTTTCTTCTAAGTCATACTCTTAAAAAAAAAAAGGAAAAATTAAGGGACAGTCTCGGGATATATTGCAGTACATATTGTATCGTGAGCCGGGTATTGTGATACGTATCGTATCGCCAGTCTTTTGCCAATACACACCCCTAGTACGGAACACAAGATTATCAGTGATCCATTACAGCCCTAACTGATTTATTGTTGTAGTTGTTTTTATTTCTTCCTTCTTCTGAATACTGCAGGACAGCAAGTCATCAAACTGGGTTACATCTACTGAAAGTAGATGGTGAATATCTCAAAAAAAAAAAAAAAAAAACTTAGTCTGAATGATCTCATGAACCCAGACATGGAGAAATGATTACAGACATTTTAAGGGCTCTTTAAAATAAACCAGCTTGATCTGTCAACGTTAACCGCGTCTTCCATACATTTTTAATAAGATATACGGGCAAAGCTAGAATGTAGCGACAAGGCTAAAAACTTTTAACAGTAGCATCTAAAACAAGTTTCTGAAAACATTTTTAGATGAGTATTGCGCATCAGATTTACTAAAAGAGCCAGCAGATGCAAATTTGACAAGCAGCATTCCGCCGAGTTGCTCAGAGAAGTTGCACTTTTCTCTCAAAACAGCAACTTCCAACTTGGATTTGTTTCTTCTTTATTATACATTTTTTTTGCCGTTGAAAGTTAAACTCCGGAGCAAATTTTAGTACAAAAAACACAGTAATCATAATTAAAAGACCACTGAAAATTTTAAGTGTCATTTTGAGTGCAAATGTAAAACTTAAAGATAATTCAAAGTTACACCTTACGCCTGAACACAGATAGATGAAGAAGAATTCAGCCCAGAGCTTCAACATTTCAGTGGCTTGACTAGGAAGAAAAGAAAGGGGAAGTTACTGAGTGGGGTCAGACTGGGGACAGGACCAGAGTACTACTGCGAGGGGTCAAGCGGGAATTTCCCCACCCCCCAAACCAACCACAGACAGAGTCTGGCAGAGAAATGCCAGACCAGGCAAATGGAGGCAGATTGGAGGGGAGGGGGGGTCGTGGTGAATGGAAGCAGGTCAGCTGAGAATACAAAGACAACTAAAGAACAATTTATGGACAGCTATTTATCCCCACAATAACACAATGATTCCTGAGAAGCTTTGCTTCTGAATGCTCACCTGCAGCTGCATGAAAAAGTATGTGAACCTCTCTGGACGACTTTTATTACTTTATTGATTTAGATAAAAAAAAAAAAATTCTCATCTCTATCAAATCCCAACAACAGAAAAACTAATTCTGTCTAATTTAAAAGCACAAAAACATGATTCATGAATTCATGCTTTAATAAGAACACACACACATTCACATTGTAGGAAGTATGTGAACCAGAAGGACGACGACTGGTCCAGGAGAAAACTGGAGCCAGAAGTGTGAAAACCTGGAGTCCAAAAACTGTGATGAGATTTGATGTGAAGGTTGAACAATCATCCAAGAAAACTGTTCCACAAGCTAACCGTGCCTCAAGCTAACTGTGTCTCAAGTCAACCGTGCATCAAGCTAACTGTGTCTCAAGTCAACCGTGCCTCAAGGTAACCGTGCCTCAAGCTAACCGTGCCTCAAGCTAACCGTTGCTCAAGAGCTAACCGTGCCTCAAGCTAACCGTGCCTCAAGCTAAGACGCGTGCGCTCAAGTCAACCGTGGCTCAAGGTAACCGTGCCTCAAGCTAACCGTGCCTCAAGTCAACCATGCATCAAGCTAACTGTGTCTCAAGTCAACCGTGCCTCAAGGTAACCGTGCCTCAAGGTAACCGTGCCTCAAGCTAACCGTGCCTCAAGCTAACCGTGTCTCAAGTCAACCGTGCATCAAGCTAACTGTGTCTCAAGTCAACCGTGCCTCAAGGTAACCGTGCCTCAAGCTAACCGTGCTCAAGCTAAGTGTCTCAAGTCCAAGCTAACCGTGCCTCGAGTCAACCGTGTCTCGAGTCAACCGTGCCTCAAGCTAACCGTGCCTCAAGGTAACCGTGCCTCAAGGTAACCGTGCCTCAAGGTAACCGTGCCTCGAGCTAACCGTGCCTCGAGTCAACCGTGCCTCAAGCTAACCGTGCCTCAAGCTAACCGTGCCTCAAGCTAACCGTGCCTCAAGCTAACCGTGCCTCAAGCTAACCGTGCCTCAAGCTAACCGTGCCTCGAGCCAACCGTGCCTCAAGCTAACCGTGCCTCAAGCTAACGTGTCTCGAGCTAACCGTGTCTCGAGTCAACCGTGCCTCAAGCTAACCGTGCCTCGAGTCAACCGTGCCTAAAGCTAACCGTGCCTCAAGCTAACCGTGCCTCAAGCTAACGTGTCTCAAGCTAACTGCGTCTCGAGTCAACCGTGCCTCAAGCTAACTGCGTCTCGAGTCAACCGTGCCTCAAGCTAACCGTGCCTCGAGCTAACCGTGCCTCGAGCCAACCGTGCCTCGAGTCAACCGTGCCTCGAGTCAACCGTGCCTCGAGTCAACCGTGCCTCAAGCTAACCGTGCCTCGAGTCAACCGTGCCTCAAGCTAACTGCGTCTCGAGTCAACCGTGCCTCAAGTCAACCGTGCCTCAAGTCAACTGCGCCTCAAGTCAACCGCACCTCAAGTCAACCGCGCCTCAAGTCAACCGCGTCTCAAGTCAACCGCGCCTCAAGTCAACCGCGTCTCAAGTCAACCGCACCTCAAGTCAACCGCGTCTCAAGTCAACCGCGTCTCAAGTCAACCGCGTCTCAAGTCAACCGCGTCTCAAGTCAACCGCGTCTCAAGTCAACTGTGCCTCAAGCTAACGTGTCTCAAATCAACCGCGCCTCGAGTCAACCGCGCCTCGAGTCAACCGCGCCTCGAGTCAACCGCGCCTCGAGTCAACCGCGCCTCGAGTCAACCGCGCCTCGAGTCAACCGCGCCTCGAGTCAACCGTGCCTCGAGTCAACCGCGTTTCGAGTCAACCGTGCCTCAAGCTAACCGTGCATCAAGCTAACCGTGCCTCAAGCTAACGTGTCTCGAGTCAACCGTGCCTTAAGCTAATCGTGCCTCAAGCTAACCGTGCCTCAAGCTAACCGTGCCTCAAGCTAACGTGTCTCGAGTCAACCGTGCCTCAAGCTAATCGTGCCTCAAGCTAACGTCCCTGGAGTTAACTGCCCCACAACCGAACAGTTCCACAAGCTAACCATTTCACAAGTGAACCCTTCCTCATGCAGACAGTCTCTCGCGCGAACCTTCCCCTAACCGAACTGTCACTCAAGCAAACTGTCCCGTAAGCAATGGTCTCTTAAGTGAACTGTCCTGTAGGTGAAATGTGCCATAAATAAACCATGTCTCAGGTGAACTGTGCCTTGCCTAAACAAAAACTCTGAGGATTTAAAATCTAGAATTCTTGCATGAAGCTGAAAAAGACTAAAATAGTATAATCATTGGATTGAAGAGTGTCAGCTAAAAATTCAGAAATCTCTGCATAATAATAACATTTTTGTAGACACTTCTACAATATATACCACTTAAAATCAATATGAAGTTTAGTGAATGAATCTTAAACCTTCCACTGTAAATGTTGACATGTTAAATTATGTAAACGTTTTTTATTGGATTTAATTTGAACTGTTACTGTGACATAAATGAGATGAAGACTATGCAGATGTGATGGAAATCTCAAAGAGTTAATATACTTAATCTTGTAAATAAATACTTTAAAAAACAGGCAGTAAACAAACAGGGTTGTATACAAACATGTACAGACTTTAACTTCAGGTGGCGTCAGAAGCTTTCTTACCCTTTTCACTGGAGCACTCCCGTTCACTTGGGCTGACAGGGGATTAGTGCAGCCAGATGGAGGAGCAGGAGAAGGAGGCGCAGAGGTTTTGGAGGGGAGGGTTGATGAAGACGCGGCGCTTTGCTCACGCTGGGACTTTTTTCCTTATCTTTTTCCCGCCCCTGCGAAGGACTCTGGGCCTCGCCGCGCTGTCCATCGACGGCGGCGGCCGCTCGGTTTGCGCGAGCTCCGCCTCCTCCTCGGTTCGTGTGCCGGACGGTGGCCCTGAAAGCCGGCCGGCACACGTAGTTCTCCAGGATCTTTGGGGGTTTCTTCATGCGTTTGGCTTGCAGGCCGATCTTCAGCTTGACGTTGCCCTCAGACAGGCTGCTCTCTTTGATGGAGAAGTGGGATTGGTCGGCGTTGGCTCCCTCGGGCCCGCCTTCACCTGCGCCGCCCGCTCCGGCGGGGGCGGCGGCCCTCTCTTTTTCTCGATCCCGCTTTTTCTCATCCTCCTCTTCCTTCTTTGCCCCGCCGCCATCTTTCTCTCGGTCTGCTGCGGGGGCATCAGAGAGGAGGGGGGGCGGACTCTGAATCTTGGGATCCATCGGAAATCTGCGACACTATCTCGGAAGAGATTCCGTGAATTCCAGAAAGTTTTTATGTAGATGAGGGAGAGGGGGAGACGGAGGGATGGGTGAGGGTGAAGCTCGCGGCTTTGTGAAGTCCTCCTCTCCCGTCGTGGCGGTCCAGCCCTCTTTCTCCGTCCTTCAGCTGCGTGAAGAGACGGGGACAGGTTAGGCGGCGAGAAAAGGAAGAGCCAAACATTTCTCACTCTAGTTACTGCAACATAGGCCACAAAAACAGACGCACAGTGTCCTATAAACGTCAAGTACACAGTGTCCTATAAAAAATGGTGGTACAAACAGTTGAAGGGCAACTATTTACAACAGCAATGACTTTATCCTATTTATTTCCTCCATCAGGGTGACTCTTCGGGCTGGACTTGATTACACACCGATATGTTGTGATTTTGTCACCTCCACATAGAAAGAGTCACAGGTTAGAAACCAGAGGAGCGCTCGAGAACCGCCGTGTTTCACCACAGCAGAACAATAAAGTTGTGAACGGTTTCCCTGTGTGGTGGAATGATTTAATGCGGATGGCCCCGGAGCAGGTGCTTTCTCTTGGCGGTTCGGAGCGGTGACCTCCGCACAGCCAGTCCTCTGGGAGCAGACAAACCGTCCAGCTGTCGTTTTCAGCCGTGAGGGGGAGCGACTGAAGCTCCACTTTCCCCTCACTTTTTTCTTTCCATGAGTTGAAAACAAGTACAGAGAGCTAAAGCTGCATAGCGGATGATCATCGGAAAACGTTCCAAAACTAGGGCTGCCACGATTAGTCGACTAATCGACTATTAAAATAGTCGATGGATAATTTTTTGGAGTCAGAATGTAGAAAAGTTGAAAATTATAATGGTATTCTGATAGTTTTTTGGACTATTTTGGCATATATTAAGGGTTTTTTTTAGGCTATTTTGAAGGTTTAGCTAATATTTCAGCTACATGCTAGCTATTTAGGGTAATTTTGTATTTTTTCAGTTTTTTAGGCTAATTTGGAGTTTAGTTAATATTTCAGCTGCATGCTATCTAGTTAAGCTAATTTAGTATTTTTCAGTTTTAGCTAAGCTAATTATTGTTTAAGATGTGCGCTTTACATCCACTTTGGGCATGATCCGATTAGTCGACTAATCGTAAAAAATAATCGGTGATTAGTCGACTATTAAAATAATCGTTTGTGGCAGCACTATCCAAAACTGATCAATTCTTTGAGAAATCACAATCCTCATTTAAGAATTAAACAGCTAATATAACAGTAAAATAATCTTTTACTATGTTTTCTGAAACTCTCTTTTCTTCAAATGCTGCTTTTTGCATTAAATTTTAAATCCCACTCCGAATTAAATCCTCCTAAATAGAAATTTTATACATCTATCAAGAGCTGGGACGATAAAATCAACTGATCGATTTAAACTTAGCAGATCAATAATCGAGTCATAAAAATATAGATTGATTTAGCACGTGAAGCTGAAGTCTGCTAGCTTGATGCTAACACATATAGCAATTTCCCATAGCACGGCTAATGCTAACGCTTGGTTGATTTAAACCAGGGGTGTCAAACTCAAAAACACACCTTAGGATAAACATTTATTAAACACTCTAAAATTAAAATTTTAAAACTCTAAAATCATAACTTTTTTACATAATTATGAACTAGATATATGTCATTACCTGTGATAACGCTAATGTGAATGCTGTGAGATGAATTTGGCCACTGAAGATGCTGAAATTGATTAATAAAAACGCTGAAGCTGACAGCCAGCTAAAATATTAGCTAAATGTTAAATTATCCTAAAAAACCAAGAAAAAAAAAAGTAGGTTAGTCAAAGCAGCTAGCATGTGGCTGAGATATTAGCTAAACTCAAAAATAGCCCAAAATATCTAAAGTGAAATCCAAAATAGTCCAAAAAAGCTAGCAGAAAGACAATTTTTAAAACTTTAAAACTAACTTTTTACTAAAGTAATGAATATAAAAAGGAATATTATTCCAGAATAAATCAAATTAAACCTTGAATAACTTTCAATATTTTACTCTCCGTAAGAATATATATTTTGTTAAAATTGTACAAGTTAGAAATGAGTCCAAGATAACATTAATAACAATAAAATAAAATGATCTGGAGGGCTGAATAGAATTCCCGGAGGGCCGGATCCGGCCCCCGGGCCTTGACTTTGACACGTGATCTAAACAGACATTCTGACTAAATGAACATCTTTATATGAATTTTTCAAACTCTTTTAAGGATATAATTTTTAAAGTACCATTTGTGGTCTAGAACATCTTTTTTTTCCCATATTCTGTTGTATTCTTCTTGAATAAAGTGTAAAGCTATAGAGTGATCGCCACCTAGTGGCCAAACTGGAACGCCCTCCAGGAGAAGAAGAACAATCGTTGGAGCTTCTCTTTTAGAGTATCCACTAGTACTGCCACAAACGATTATTTTAATAGTCGACTAATCACCGATTATTTTTTCCGATTAGTCGACTAATCTGTTCATGGCCAAAGTGGATGTAAAGATGCTGAAGTTGATAACCAGCTAAAATATTAGTTAAATGCCAAATTAGCCAAAAAAAAAAAGAGCCAAAGTTAACCTAAATAGCTAGCATGCTGCTGAAATATTAGCTAAATTCCAAATTAGCCTTAAAAAAACGGAAAAATCCTATATTAGCCAAAACAGCTAGCATATAGCTGAAATATAAGCTAAACTCAAAAATTGCCTAAAAAAACTTAAAAAAGCTTAAGTTAACCAAAATAGCTAGCATGCTGCTGAAATATTAGCTAAACTCCAAAATAGCCTAAAAAACCTTAATAAATGCCAAAATATTCTAAAAAGCTAGCAGAATGCTATTATAACTTTCAACTTTACTACACTCTGACTTCATACAATATAAAGTAACGACTAATCGACTATTAAATTAGTTGTCGATTATTTTAATAGTCGATTAGTCATCGATTAGTCGACTAATCGTGGCAGCCCTAGTATCCACTGCAACCCATTAACATCTCATTATTTCATTGATACATTTTACAGTATATGTGAACTGTATCAGTAAAAAAATAAATATACTTAAAATATATAGTAGAAAAAAAATATGTCTAAATGTGTCAACTCAAAATTGAATTGAATGGATCGAAAGAATAGAAAACAAATCAGAATCAAATCGATCCAGACTCTTGTGAATCGCTTCGTTTCTGGAGTTTATTTTGGATCCCCAGCCCTAGATCCAGCCCACCGCCATGATCAGCAAACATTCATAACACCACACACACAGTCATTGTTCCTGCTTTAATCAAAAACATATTTCAGCCTTAACACCCCCAGACTAAGCCCCCTACTCCTTCACCCACAATGACATACATACTCTGGTCTGTTTTTTTTTTTGTTTACAATTAAGCAGAAGCCGTTTAATCAAGCTAAGCTTAATTATTAATTTTTAAGAATGTTTGGATCAATGAGAGCTCATTTAAATAATCCAGAACATTTGTCCTGTAAGTTAAACAGATCTCTCAAAAACAGAAGTTCTTGTTCCTCAAATAAAAGCAGAGACCAACGAGGGGCTTTTCCCGCTATATAAAAAGCTTCAGAGCGAAGCTGCCAGTTTCCACGAGCGCCTCCACTGAAACGTCCTCCAGGAGAAGCAGAACAATGTTTACAATGTTAATGATCTGAACATTTTTGATAGAACTTCTCCTTTAGAGAATCCATGAAACACTATAATAACCATATATTCAAATTATATAGAAGATTTTTAATGTATTACTAGAAAAATGTGTCTAAATGTGTAAACTTAAAATTGAATTGAAGAATCAAAAGAATCCAAATCAAATTGTGAATCAAATCGTTTCTGGAAATTATAACAAATACCTACCCATACTCCACAAAGAAAGAACCCAACCAAGATTTGAACCAGGACCTTCTGCCATGAGGCCAGAGCACCAATCACAACACAACACCATGCAAGGCTGGATATTGATAAGGATTTCCAGAAACTATACGATTTGATTTACCAGAGCCTGGATCGATTAGATCAGATCGATTGTTTTGATCCTCTCAATTTAGTTTGATTATATTCAATTTTGAGTTTACACATTCAGACACATTTATTTAGAAATATTTGAATAATCTACAATATGTTTGAATATGTTTATATTCATCTGATCCAGTTCACATACTGTAAAATCTATTAGTGAAATAAGAGATAGTGTTACAGGAATTCTCTAAAAGGAAAAGTTCAGATCATTAACATTGTAATGATTGTTCTGCTTCTCCTGGAGGATGTTTCAGTTTGGCCACTAGGTGGACCTTGTGCTATAGCAGGATTCTCTTATCAAGAAGAAGAAATAATGAGCCAAAAACAGTGTTTTAGACCACAAATGGTTACTTAAAAAATATTTCCTTAAAAGAGTTTGGAAGATTCATAAAAAGGTGTTCATTTAGTCAGAATGTATGTTTAGGTCGATCGAGCATTTGCCGTCCTATGGATAATCCCATTATATGTTAGCATAAAGCTAGCGGACTTCAGCTTTATGTGTTAGATCGATATATATCTTAATGAATCAATTATTAATATATTAAGTTTAATAACGCAAAATTTGATCCGAATGAGTCTGGCTGGATCAGAGTATTCCGAGTGGTGCGTTTACATGACGCATTTTTATTCTGATTAGTCTTTTAATCTGATTTACTTGCGCCCATGTAAACGCAGCTAAAGTTAGTTTATCTGAAAGGACTGAGAGTGTTTTCTAGTTGTTCAATTTCTATTGAGGCGTTGCTACGTCTTTTTTTTAACAATCTGCTTGTTATGGAGCAACTGGATCTGTAGTCAGCTAAACTTTGAGGACAGAAAAACTATAGAAAACATTTTAGGATTAAACGATCCAAAATAACAAAGATGTTTGTTTTGTTTCCTGCTGAAATTAACCAGGAATTTGACAGAAAAGCGTTTGAGTTCAGCATTGTTGAAAGCGATAAATACTTTCTTCTTTCTTAATCTTTATTTAAGAAAGGTAGATCCCATTGAGATCTAAAACCTCTTTTCAAGAGAGCTCTGAGCGAGAATCAATACAACAATAAAATACAACAAAAGTTCAACATTTACAATGGTGTGTTTGTATCTTATGTGTTGATCTCCTGTTCTAAATAAACGATGGTGATGAAATATCTTTTCGTTTAATTTTCATACATCCAGTAAAAAGACAAACATATAGAAACCATTCAGGCTTTATAAATAATAAAAATGGTGGTTTGATCTGTGAATCTTTGATTTGTGAATTGAGTTGAATCACCACTAAGTGACGACCAACATGGCATGTATCAGCTGTGACAGGGCGCTGATGACAAATCAGGTGTGAGCGGAGGCAGGGATGGCGTGCAATCAACCCCCGTGGCGCTGTTGGCACGGTCCAACCAGAGTTCTTTAAACAAGCCCCGAGGGCCTCCTCAGTGCATTCACATACAACTCGCTATCTCTGATGAAAAAGTTAATTCTGTAAACACATAAATAGGATTGTTTTCCCTAGAAATAATCCTCTGTTTATTTTTAGTAGTAGAACTCCATAACGGCGGTCTCACTTCCAGTCATATTGTTAATCAATACACTATCCAGTTACACGTTTTAGGCTTCTCTGATGATCGCTTTGACCTTCCAAGAATTCCCGTAGAAAGTTACGTAAGCAGTAAAATAGCAGTCCACAAGAAAACACTCCAACAAAAAGGAACCAGCAGAGCATGGAGGAACATAGTAAACAACTTCTCCTGCCCCCTCCCACTTCTGTCCTCCCCGTACTCACGCCCTCCCCTCCTCACTTTTGCACACGTTGTTCATAACTGCTGATTTCCCTTTGGCCACGGCAACAGTGAGAACCCACCCACCCCCAACATCATTCACATGAGAGGTGGCGTCTGGCCCCACCGTCTCGCCGCCTCTACTCCATCGCCTTCATGTGGAGAGGCGATGCACGGACACCAACCGAACCGCTCGGATACGGCCGGTCTGAGACAGAAGTGAAACTCTGAGGTTTTTTGAAGAACATGAGCTGGAGCGGAAAGGCAGGTGTCAGAATGCAAACAAGAGCAGAGAAGGGAAGTTCACTGATGAAAACACTTATGCAAACAACACCTGATCCAAACGCTGGACAGGTAAGACCTGTGTCCAGTTTCCTCTACAGCAGGGGTGTCAGACTCAATCGCACACTAACATACTTTAGGTCATGGGCCAAAAAAGACAAACGTTTACTGAACACACTACAATTCAATTCTAAAACTGTCAAACCGTCACTTTTTACATAATTATGAACTAGATATGTATATAATTACCTGTGATAATGCTAGTGTGAATGCTGGAAGCTGAATTTGTCCACTAGAAATGCTAGTGCTGAAAGCCAAAAAAAAGCTGAAAACGATGACGCTGTTAGCAGTAAAAATATGAGCTAAATCCCAAATTAGCCTTAAAAAAAACTATAAAAACAAGCTTAGGTTACCCAAAAAAAAACCAGCTAGTATGTAGCTGAAAAAAATAGTTAAACTTTAATTAAAATAGTCCCAAAACCTGGAAAAAGAAGCCAAAATTGAGCAAAACAGCTAGCATGTAGCTGAAATATTAGCTAAACTCCAAAATAGCCCGAGAAGCCTAAATTAGCCAAAAAAGCTAGCGTATAAATATTAACATAATGCTAAAAAAGCTTAAAAAAAAAGAAATTAGCCAAAACATCTAGCATGCAGCTAAAATATTAGCTAAACTCAATAACATTAGCATAAACAATAGCATAAAAACTGAAAAAAGCCTGAATTAACCAGAACAGCTAGCATAGCTGAAATAGCTCCAAATCAGCCTAAAAAGTATCAAAAAAGTCCAAAAAGCTAGAAGAATGACAATTTCTACAACTTCACAACCATAACTTTATATTATACTTATAAATGTGCAGGACTATTATTCTAGGATAAATCAACTTAAATAACTTTCAATATTTTACTCTCCATAAAAATATATTTTGTCACAATTACACAAGATAACATTGGGTCATTAATAACAATAAACTAAAATGATCTGGAGGGCCGTAATCGGCCCCCGGGCCTCCACTTTGACACGTGCTCAACAGCAAGCACAACAGATCCCAAACATCACACAGGTGAGAGGGAGGGGACTCACCTTTCCAAAGTGTCCACAAACGGAGCTCACATTATCCTCGGCGTCGCGGGTCTCAGCGAGGTGGCCGCATCCTGTTATCCTCCAAAAGCTGGAATTCCATAACAAACTGTCAACATCCAATCATGGAAGTAGTGATGCTTTTAACAAATCCACGTGCAGCAAAAAAAAGGGAGGAAAGAACACCTCAAAGTTTAAAAAGTCCCGTTAGATTCATCTCCTGACAGACCAAAGCGCCTCGTGCCAGCTTTCATCTCAAATCCATCCCGCGTGCGGCTCAACCTGACGTCTGACCTCAATAAAAACAGAAAGTTACGACGAGGGAAGGTGAGCGCGAACGCAGCATCCTCCGAGATCCCCTGCTAAAGCTGGGTCGGATGCGCCCGCCTGTCACCTAAAGACACTTCCAAAAGTTTCCCTTCATTTTCTACAGACAGTCATAACTAGCAGCCCCATTAACGGGTTAGTTAGTAACCAGCTAACTAGCCATCCATCAGTAGCCCCTTCCAGGACGATTTAAGCTAATGTCGCCCGCCTCCCTCCTGAACGAACACCGAACCGTCACCGTCTGGACGGTTCGAGTGTTCCGAACCCCCCGAACCCCGCTCAGGACCACTGATGTTCGGGATCTGGCATCTCCGTCACATTCTCGTAGACACTCGTGTTACTACATCCCAGCTACGGTGGCTAACGATGCACATACGAGTATGCTAACCCCGAAATTCGCCCCCAGCTCCGCTCCAGGGGAGAACTCCCGAGTGAAAAGCCCGGGAAAAGGCAGACGGAATATGTTCCGAGGGTCGAAGATAACAGCGGCAGCGCCGCGGAGGTTATTAAAAAAAACACTGACTGTCAACAAAATGGCGGCTGCGTTGAATCAACAGAGACCCGAAATGGATCTCCCTGCATTTCTGCGTCCGGCCGGGCGGTAAAATCCTGGAATCCTTACAGCAAACGGGGTCCGGGAGTCTTCCTGAGGCGCTCAGAGCTCCGAACCGGCGCGGCGTCCGCTGGGCTCGGCTGTGTCCGGACGGGCCTCCCGCGGTAACCAGGCCTCCATGTCTGCTCCGCTCGTATCGCTACTGTGTCAGTCCAGCATTCTCCGGCAGGGGAGGGAGCGGAGGGCGGGAGGAGGAGGAGGAGGAGAGGGGGGCCGTGGAAATGTCGGGGGCTCGCGGCTCCTGCGGTCCCCACGCGCTGGGAAAAAACCGCGCGCGCCTTATTATTTCTGCTATTTCGGGAGAAATCCTGGCGGTTCGGGTGTGTTCGCGGCTCCGCTGCAGCGTCGGTCAAACGAGAAACAGAGGAGCAGCTATTAATAACCCGCCGAGCCACATTGTGTGCTTTGTTGGGGGTTAGATCACGTCAGAAAGACCTTCGTTACGGTCGTGGGTTCATTTATTTCCTGAAAGAAAAACCGTTTTTTATGTTTTATGCTTCCGTCTGGAGGCTTTGACGCTTGAAGCGACTGTTTTCAGTCGAGCCGTGAACTCACCACCTGCCCGCGTGCAGCCAGAAAAGCAAAAACAACGTAAACATTAACCCGCATGTCGAAAGCAGCTTCTCAGAATTTATGGAGCTAAATTAGGGCCAAAATTATTTTAAACTCAAATGAAACATTTTCAACAAAATATTGGTGTTTGAAAAAAATAAATAAATAAAAAAAAGGTCTAAAACCTTTTGCTATTCTAAGATGAATTTTATTATTTTCTTCTTCAAATGTAGTTTTTTATGTTTCAAAACTAAAATTTCAATTTCAAAACTTTTTTTCCACTTTCAAATCTTTTTTTTTAAATCTGAAAATTTCAGTAAAACTTTTGGTCTTGTTGAGGCGGGGCTAACACGAAGGACCAATCAAAATCGATGAGGGTGGTGACTTCAGTCCCGGTGCATTCACTGACTCTGAAAACTTTGTTAATTACGGTCAGAAAATGGCTGTATCTTCTGTTCTATCACAGTCTGAAGTTGTCTCTAGCAGAGTTTTATCGCAAATAAACCACGTGTCCAAAATGAACGGCTAGAACAGCTCGCCGAAAGGCGATTTATCCAAGCATAAGGACATTTTCTAAACCTGTATTTAACACAAAAAGATGGAGTTTAAACAGGCTAAAACCCGTCATGAGACAACTTCAGACTATGATAGTACAGAAAATACAGCCATTTTCTGACCGTAATTATCTAAGTTTTCAGAGTCAGTGAATGCACCGGGACTGTCACCACCCTCATCGATTTTGATTGGTCCTTCGTATTAGCCCCACCCCAATGCGCCGCAAGGGGGCCAAAAGTTTTGAAACTGAAATATTCAGATTCGAAAACGAAGAAAAAAAAATATTGAAAGTGGAAAAAATATTTGAAATTGAAATTTTGAGTTTTGAAACCTAAAAATGTAACCTTTGAATTTGAAAATAATTAAATTTATTTTAGAATAGCAAAAAGTTTTGAACATTTCTCTTTTTTTTGGCTAAACACCAATATTTTTTTAATTTGTTTTATTTGAATTTAAAAGAACATTGGCCCCAAATAGCTCCATAAGAACCTGCATCTGTTTACACCAGAATGAAATCGGACTATTGGGTTTAGTCCAATAATAATCTGATGTGATGCATTTACATGCATTTCAGAAATCTCAACAATAAAGCCCGTTTCAATGAAAATTGTGTTTTTAATATGTTCTTGTGTCATTTTACTGACAGCTAAAAGAAAGTTAAAATATTTCTTTATTTAAGATCAAAAATGCTGTTACAATCAGTAAGCTTATTTTCCTCGTTAATTTCAGAAATTTGTTCTAAGAATTCAAATAAGAAATAGGCTTTAGGTAATTTACATTCTTTTAAAAAAGTATTTCGCATTGGTACTTCATTCTTAAAACCAACAAAAACTGGGGCATTTAAAAAAAAAACAAACAACATTTATGTATCCACAATTTTACTAATTTTATTAAAGTATTGATACCAAATTCTGCCTTTTTGTTTTCTGTTTGTAGACTAAAATTAAAAAGGAGGCAATAAACACTATTACAGGTTAACCAGCACTGAAAATCAAACCAGAAAGATTTAATTTCCTGCATAAATAAAATAAAAGATGCTCTACTTTTCTATATTGTTGCTGTATTTAAAAAAAACTCCTTTTTGTGTCAAAATTGAATTTATTATGAAGATGGGTAAATTGCACTTTAGATTTTCTTTTGCTTTTGGTGAAATTGGAAAATGAAGATGTTTTCTTCTAATGTGAGTTTGGGATTGTGAGGGGCTGTAAACTAGAGGGAGAACATATAATGGTTGATGGGAAGTGGGGGTGGGGTTGCTCTGCACCAACAATCCGCCCACAACTCAGAGGTGAATTTCTACTTCAGCAGCTGATTTCCACATCGCTTTATTCGCTTACTGATGCATAGTTTGTGTTGTTTAGTTATTATTCTTCAGATATGCTCCAAATATTCTCCTTTTTTTAATTAACCTTAATTAAATGTAAAACCTTCAGAGTGAGGAGTCAAATCCTTATGACAAACCCTTTGAAATCTAATGAGCTCCTGCCGCTCTGCAGAAACTATGTCCTAAAATGACAGTTTTTTTAAAAACACTTCTGTAAGCGCTTTAAAAAACATGAAATGATCCAGTTTTATTTCAGGATTATGGTTCCGCATGTCACAGTTACATGTGTATCAGCTGATCGGGACGAGCTCTTCAACCCATCCTCACAGGTGAACGATGATGCTGAGTTGAGGTGGATCAGCGTTTCCTTCCTGCTGCTGTTGCAGGCGCTTCTATTTCCACCCGTCAACAAAATGCAGGATTCCTGCCTCTCAGACTGTCACCGGAGAACTCCTGCAGCGGACGGTGACTGACTGAACGACTGACTGGAGTCTCCTTCTCTGCTGTGAAGCCGACAAACTCAGGTGTGACGGCAGAGATGATACGTTCCAGTCCGTCTCAGTCTCAGGTGAGACTAGATGAGATTTATTTGTTTTTGCTTAAGGTTCAGACTGTCAAAGGACAGAGAAATGATTACTGTCACTAACATGGCTGACATTTACTGCAAAGAATTGTTTTTTATTTTAAGAATTGTATTTATTGTGTGAATGCTGAAAGCAGATCTTATTATTCATTTTTATTCCGTATGTTTTTGATTCATAAAAACTAAATCACACTTTCAGCAATTTCTGCAGTCTGGGTATCAAAACATTCAGCTCATTAAGGATCGGTTTTAACTCTAGAATTCGTAAACTTTACGGTTTTTACGATTTTACACAATTTAGCTGTTTTTTTTTAAGTCAAATTGAAATTAATGGGAATTTTTCAAATTTCTGCCATTAAAAACATTTACTTTGGGTATTGTTAAATTTCACAAAAATGTTTAAATTTTACCCAATTTTTTTTTTTTACAATTTTACATAATTGTTGTCATTTTTTTTTAGGCAATTCATCACATTTTTTGCGCACTAGAAACCTGTGCAATATTGGAATCAAAACATTCAGCATGTTGAAGACATCTACACTACTGAGGTTTTAAGGCTAATTTTAAGTTTAGCTAATATTTTAGCTACATGCTAACGTTTTTGGATGATTTGGGATCTAATGAGGATTTTGGGGCTAATTTGGAGTTAAGCTAATATTTAGCAACATGTTAGCTTTTTTGGCTAGTTAGCATCTACTGAGGTTTTTTTTTTAGAGCTAATTTGGAGTTAAGCTAATATTTAGCAACGTGTTAGCTTTTTTGGCTAGTTAGCATCTACTAAGTTTTTTTGAGCAAATCTGGAGTTAAGCTAATATTTTAGCAACATGTTAGTTTTTTTTGGCTAGTTAGCATCCACTGAGGTTGTTTTTTGAGCTAATGTGGAGTTAAGTTAATATTTTAGCAACGTGTTAGCTTTTTTGGCTAGTTAGCATCTACTGAGGTTTTTTTTGTAGAGCTAATTTGGAGTTAAGCTAATATTTAGCAACGTGTTAGCTTTTTTGGCTAGTTGGCATCTACTAAGTTTTTTGAGCTAATTTGGAGTTAAGCTAATATTTTAGCAACATGTTAGTTTTTTTTTGGCTAGTTAGCATCCACTGAGGTTTTTTTTTAGCTAATGTGGAGTTAAGCTAATATTTAGCAACGTGTTAGCTTTTTTGGCTAGTTGGCATCTACTGAGGTTGTTTTTGAGCTAATGTGGAGTTAAGTTAATATTTTAGCAACGTGTTAGCTTTTTTGGCTAGTTAGCATCTACTGAGGTTTTTTTTTGTAGAGCTAATTTGGAGTTAAGCTAATATTTAGCAACGTGTTAGCTTTTTTGGCTAGTTAGCATCTACTGAGGTTTTTTTTAAAGAGCTAATTTGGAGTTAAGCTAATATTTAGCAACGTGTTAGCTTTTTTGGCTAGTTAGCATCTACTAAGTTTTTTTGAGCTAATTTGGAGTTAAGTTAATATTTTAGCAACATGTTAGCTTTTTTGGCTAGTTAGCATCTACTGAGGTTTTTTTTTTTTAGAGCTAATTTGGAGTTAAGCTAATATTTAGCAACGTGTTAGCTTTTTTGGCTAGTTAGCATCTACTGAGTTTTTTTTTTAGAGCTAATTTGGAGTTAAGCTAATATTTAGCAACGTGTTAGCTTTTTTGGCTAGTTAGCATCTACTGAGGTTTTTTTATAGAGCTAATTTGGAGTTAAGCTAATATTTAGCAACGTGTTAGCTTTTTTGGCTAGTTGGCATCTACTAAGTTTTTTGGAGCTAATTTGGAGTTAAGCTAATATTTTAGCAACATGTTAGCTTTTTTGGTTAGTTAGCATCTTTTTTTTGTAGAGCTAATTTGGAGTTAAGCTAATATTTAGCAACGTGTTAGCTTTTTTGGCTAGTTAGCATCTACTGAGGTTTTTTTATAGAGCTAATTTGGAGTTAAGCTAATATTTAGCAATGTGTTAGCTTTTTGGCTAGTTGGCATCTACTAAGTTTTTTTGAGCTAATTTGGAGTTAAGCTAATTTTTAGCAACATGTTAGCTTTTTGGCTAGTTGGCATCTACTAAGTTTTTGGAGCTAATTTGGAGTTAAGCTAATATTTTAGCAACATGTTAGCTTTTTTGGCTAGTTAGCATCTTTTTTTTGTAGAGCTAATTTGGAGTTAAGCTAATATTTAGCAACATGTTAGCTTTTTTGGCTAGTTGGCATCTACTAAGTGTTTTGGAGCTAATTTGGAGTTAAGCTAATGTTTTAGCAACATGTTAGCTTTTTTGGCTAGTTAGCATCTTTTTTTGTAGAGCTAATTTGGAGTTAAGCTAATATTTAGCAACGTGTTAGCTTTTTTGGCTAGTTGGCATCTACTGAGTTTTTTTGAGCTAATTTGGAGTTAAGCTAATATTTTAGCAACATGTTAGTTTTTTTGGCTAGTTAGCATCTACTGAGGTTTTTTTGTAGAGCTAATTTGGAGTTAAGCTAATATTTAGCAACGTGTTAGCTTTTTTGGCTAGTTGGCATCTACTGAGGTTTTTTTATAGAGCTAATTTGGAGTTAAGCTAATATTTAGCAATGTGTTAGCTTTTTTGGCTAGTTAGCATCTACTGAGGTTTTTTTATAGAGCTAATTTGGAGTTAAGCTAATACTTAGCAACGTGTTAGCTTTTTGGGCTAGTTGGCATCTACCAAGTTTTTTGGAGCTAATTTGGAGTTAAGCTAATATTTTAGCAACATGTTAGCTTTTTTGGCTAGTTAGCATCTTTTTTTTGTAGAGCTAATTTGGAGTTAAGCTAATATTTAGCAACATGTTAACTTTTTTGGCTAGTTGGCATCTACTAAGTTTTTTTGAGCTAATTTGGAGTTAAGCTAATATTTTAGCAACATGTTAGCTTTTTTGGCTAGTTAGCATCTACTGAGGTTTTTTTGTAGAGCTAATTTGGAGTTAAGCTAATATTTAGCAATGTGTTAGCTTTTTTGGCTAGTTGGCATCTACTGAGGTTTTTTTTAGCTAAGTTGTGATTTTTTTTATCACAAATTTCTTCAAATTCTTTGTGCACTTTTTGCAAATTATGCAAGTTTGGTATTAAAACGTTCAGAACATTCATGATATTCAGAAATTAAAAACAATTTCTCCAGCAAACAGCTTCAGCATCTTTAGCGGCCACATTCAGCAGCTAGCATTCACACTAGCATTAGCTCCGTTCACCCGTTAAAGAGGCTTGCAATGCATCAGCGGTCTCTCTCCATTGTGACTCTTTGGCTTCATATGAAAATGGTAACAATCGGAATTAATAATACATTTTTCAGCTACGTTTGGCCATTTATTAATGTATTTATTAATATATATTTATTTAGATATTTAACTTGAAGTGATATTACATTAGTAAAAATGTGCAGCCTTTTTTCCATCATTTTAAATCAAAAATCCTAAAGAACTTTACCTTTCCTCCAGAATGAACACATCAGGGAAAATAATTATTGTCAGAGTGATTCATTACTAGAATAAGTTGGAAGCTGATATTATTATTTTATGTCTAACTGATGTTCAGAAGTGAACTTCTTCAAGTTTGATTGCACATCCGTTGCAGGAGGATCTTATTTTAAGGAGAATATAGTTTATATTTAAATGAACTTCTTTGTGCTGCTGTCAAAAAGTAAAATAGAAATGTAATATTGTTATAATAGTAAATATTTATCAGCTACATTTCATAAATGCATGGCTTAATAGCTGACAACATATAAATCAAATTATTTGATTTTTAACAGCTTTTCTGGTTCCATAGGAAACTGAACCAAACAGATTTTCTAACAGTATGAGCTTCAGACGCTGTAATAAACTAAAGTAGCAGTAATTAGAGCCGAACATCAACATGAATTTAGTTTGCTGACATGTTAACACGTCTTCATGTTATTTTCAAACCAGTGCAATGACCGAGATGTTCTGATGCTCTTTCACAAACTGTAAGAAGATTTGAATTCTTTGCTAAAACTGATTTGTTTTATTATGTAATATCAGAAATGTTCAACGCTGGACATCAAACGATTTAATCTCGTTTATGGAAATTATTAGAAAATCAAATGAATAAAATAATTAACAGTTTGCCTCCTGTTGTGTCGACCTAAAAATAGGAAAAACTAAAGTTTTGAAAATGTTTTATGGAGGATTTTAAACCTTTACACATTTTTTAAAGGTTAAACATTCATGAAAATGCATTAAAAAAATCAAATGATGAGTTTCTTAAAGATAAAGGAACATTTTTCCATTTTATTAATTAAAGTTTTTTTTTTTTTTTGATTAATTTTGGCTGCCAGAGAATTAAAGTGTGTTGAAGTCAAGGCCCGGGGGCCGGATCCGGCCCTCCGGGTAATTCTATCCGGCCCTCCAGATCATTTTATTTTATTGTTATTAATGACCGATGTTATCTTGCGCTAATTTCTAACTTGTAGAATTTCAACAAAATTATTTTGTATGAAGAGTAAAATATTGAAAGTTAAGATTTATATTGATTTATTCTGAAATAATAGTCCTGCTTTTTATTATTAATAATTATGTTAAAAAGTTACAGCTTTAAAGTTGGAAAAATTGGCATTCTGTTTGCTTTTTAGATTATTTAGACATTTACCAAGATTTTTTTAGGCTATTTTGTAAGCTTAGCTAATATTTTAGTGATATGTTAGCTGTTTTGGCTAATTTAAGCTTTTTTTGACTATTTTAAAGTTTAACTATTTTTTCAGCTACATGCTAGCTCTTTTGGGTAACCGAAATTTGATTTTTAATAGTCTTTTAGGCTAATTTGGCATTTAGATAATATTTTAGTTAGCTATCAACTTCAGCGTTTTTAGCTATTAATTTCAGCTTTTTCAGCTCTAGCACTGGGATCTTTGCAGCCAAATTCAGCTTCCATCATTCACACTAGCATTATTGCAGGTAATGCTATATATCTAGTTCATAATTATGTTAAAACGTTACAGTTTAAATGTTTCTCCTGTTCGGTCCGCGACCTGTTCTGGATCGAGTTTGACGCTCTCGGTTTAAACTGACATCCAGTCTTTCTCAAAAAGCAGGAACTGAACCAGGTTTAAAAAATACAAAAATACGACATTGAATAGAGAAATGAAACGGCAGCATCAATGCCAAAGCCTGACGACGTGGTTTTATTAAAATCCGGATTGAGATCAACAACAAGAATCTGAAGCGGCACCAACAGACGGTGAAGGAAACAAAACGACACGTGTCAGAGAAGTCGGATTTGGCATCAGAAATGTTACAGAAGTTGTTTTTTTTCCCACAGAAAAAGCTTGTTAGAGTACACAGAAGCTGAAGCAGAGGAACACCTCGCCGTGTCCCGCCCCTCTCAGAACTTTCTCCGCTTGGCACAGTTTGGTTCATGGATTCACGTTAAACATCAACACTCAAACATCCTCTTGGTTTTACTCTCATGTAAAGATTTCCAAAACTTTTTTTTGGAATGACAGACGGGTCTCTTCCTGGAACTGGACCCCGATCGGACTCCACGAAGCGGAGCCCCGCCCCGCCCCGCCCCGCTCTACCGGGGTGCGGTGAAGGCCCCCTGGGCGGCGGTGGCGGCCGCCTGCCGCACAGCCTGATTGGACATGACCCCGGAGGCGAACTCCGCCTGCGCCTTCTGGAAGCTGGCGTCGGTTTGCCGGTACAGGCTGTGGATCTGCAGCGGGGAAGAACACACGGCGTCACCGGATACACGCCGCCGTCCGTCCGATCTGACGCGGCATGTCTCAGAGCGCCGCGCCACTCTCTGAGACAAAAATCCAGATCATTCTGGAAAAGTTTCTTCATAACTTGAATTTTTTCTGCAGTCTACATCCATTTATTTTATTTAAATAAATAAATATCTTTTACTTTTCTTGGTTTTATATCACATCTAAGAAAACTTTTCTACATGTAGAGACAAACAGATGGACTCGCCTTCTTCAGCATGATGACGCCCATGGCAGTCTGTCCGGTGAAGAAGATGGCGTTTATGATCATGATCACGCCCACTCCTTTGTTTGCCCTCAGACTAGCCAGACTCACAATCCAACCACTGAGGGGAGCAAACAAACACTTGAAGGACAACAACATCAGAAATCATCATCACACACTTCCATCCTCATCCTAATTAGAATTAAAGGGAAACCAAACAGTAAATCAACTTTTTTTGTCTATAAATAGGGCTTTAAAAAGTGCTGAGTTGCCACGTTTTTTAAAATTTAAAATCATCTTCATAAAATTCTAGTCTAAACCGTCTGTGTGCTGCCCCCTGCAGGCTTAAACAAGGTATTACAGGTGAGTTTATGATTGGTCAGATCCAGTATAAAAGCTCCGCCCATCTTTCTAGTGTTACAGCTACGTAAAGCTAACCTAACTAAAAAAGCTAACCTAAAGAAAAAAAAAAAAAAAACTGTCAATCATAGATCCAAGCCACACCTCCGCCGCTCAGTCGGGCTCTACTAGCTCCGCCCCCCTTTTGGCATTTTCAAATCTGAGCTGAAAATAGAGTCAGCCTCCAGCTGCTCTGTTTGGTTACCCTTTAAAGCCGAGAGCGGCGTTGTAGATGCCCCGCCGCCCCATTTTAACGACCCGCTCTCATTGGCTGAGCAGACGCTACACGCCCCTCTCTCGCCCCGCCACGGGACAAATTTGTGAAGAAAAAAGAAGCACATTTTTCAAAATAGCCGATTTTCTATTGGTTTCATTGCCATAGCAACCATTTTAAGTTTTGGTCACCTGAAGGTGACGAACACGTCTACGTCATTTTTAGAAGAATCTGCAAAAGTACATTTTTGGATTTCCTTGGCAACAGAGGCGTTTGTTAACTGCATTCCTAATGTCTTCATATCGTATTTTAGATCATTTTGTTTGATTCATGCATTCAATTTTCACGATAAATCAGTCAAAACTTTCTGCGCGCAACAAAGGAACGCCACTTTTATAAGCTCGCCGCGCTAAAACCATTCGTAATCTACAGAGAATCTTTTGAAGGATCTTCCTAGAGATGCTCCAGGAGGCAATAGATCAAACCCCCCCAGGATTCAGGAACTGCAATCTCCCTTCAGTAGGGTACTTTGTTGGAAAATCCAAGATGGCGGCCTCTTCCAAGGTCAAAGGTCAACAATGATTGTAGACTAAACCTAGCAGCGTGTGTGAAATTCAACTCAAGTTTTATATTTCGCTTATTGTGGGAAAATTAACAAATTTCTCTTTGCTGCAAAATGAACGTAAAGTCGTAAATCCTGTGGCCATCCCATAATAATTTCAAAACTTCATCTGGATATTGGATATTTTGTGTGTGTGTGTGTGTGTGTGTGGGGGGGTCATTCACTAATATCTCGGAGTTCTGAGTGTGTACATTTTGGTTAGGACAGCCATGACTAATCGTCGACTAATCGACAATTAAATTAGTCTATGAATAATTTAATTGTCGATTAGTCGTTACTTTATATATATGGAGTCAGAAAGTAGTAAAGTTGAAAATTATAATGCCATTCTGCAGCTTTTTGGACTATTTAGGGATTCATTAAGATTTCTTAGGCTATTTTGGAATTAAGCTAATATTTCAGCTACATGCTAATTGTTTTAGCTAACTTGAGCTTTTTTAAACACTTTTTTGGAATTAAGCTAATATTTCAGTTACATGCTAGCGGTTTTAGCTAACTTGAGCTTTTTTTAACGCTTTTTTGGAATTAAGCTAATATTTCAGTTACATGCTAGCTGTTTTAGCTAACTTGACCTTTTTTTAACGCTTTTTTGGAATTAAGCTAATATTTCAGCTACATGCTAGCTGTTTTAGCTAACTTGACCTTTTTTAAACACTTTTTTTGAATTAAGCTAATATTTCAGCTACATGCTAGCTATTTTAGCTAACTTGACCTTTTTTTAACGCTTTTTTGGAATTAAGCTAATATTTCAGCTACATGCTAGCTGTTTTAGCTAACTTGACCTTTTTTTTAACGCTTTTTTGGAATTAAGCTAATATTTCAGCTACATGCTAGCTGTTTTAGCTAACTTTACCTTTTTTTTAGGCTGTTTTGGAATTAAGCTAATATTTCAGTACATGCTAGCTGTTTTAGCTAACTTGACCTATTTTTAACGCTTTTTTGGAATTAAGCTAATATTTCAGCTGCATGCTAGCTACTTTGGCTAATTTAGCCTCTCTTTTTTTTTTAGGCTATTTTGAAGTTTAGCTAATATTTCAGATACGTGCTAGCTGTTTTGGCTAACTATTTTTAGGCTAATTTGGCATTTAACTAATATTTTAGCTGGCTATCAACTTCAGCCTTTTCAGCTATCAATTTTAGCATCCTCAGCTTTCGTCACAAGCATCCTCTGCTACCAAATTCAGTTTACAACATTCATAATAAATTTTTCCAGGTGTGAATATATCTAATCTAAAGCCAATGATTATTAAGATTTGTGCTTTAGATCCACTTTACGCATGACCAGATTAGTCGACTAATCGGAAAAAATAATCGGCGATTAGTTGATCATTAAAATAATCGTTTGTGGCAGCACTAATTTTGGGGAGTTTTTGGCGAGGATCAAATCTAGATTTTTGTTTTCTGGTAAAGTAGAAGTAAACAAACTTTGGTTTTCCAGTCGTACCTGTATCCCCATCCAGGGATCCCGATGGTCATGATGACAAAGACGCACACTTGGGCGAAGAAAACGAAGAAGAAGATGAAGAAGTTGAAGGAACTGTCACTCCTACAAGAGAAAAACACAGAAACAAGTTCTCGTTCATCAGGATGTCTTTGTCCACACGTGTCACAGTCGAGGCCCGGGGGCCGGATCCGGCCCGCGACCTCAGGTGTGTTGTGGAATTTGGCCCCCTGTGCGATCGAGTTGTGAGTGATTGGGACAAACCTGAAGGCTTTGTACACGGGCCGGTACCAACACAGGAACGAACAAGGGGTGTAGAGGAGGACCCAGAGGATGGACAGGCCCAAACCGACGCCCCCTCCCGACGGGTCCACGCAGAAGTTTGCGAAGGAGGAGATCAGGTTGAAGAGGAGCGTGCCGGAGCAGACTGAACGCCGCAAAGATCAGACAGAAAGAATGAAACAAACTGAAGTCAGTTTGAAAAGACGATGAAAAGGATTCTAAATCTAAACGCTAATCAAAGAAGTCCCACTCACACACAGAAGGAGTTTATCCAGATAAACACCTGAAGATTCATCACCTCCTACCTTCAGCTCTGGTCTGTCTGCTCAGCCGCAGCTCAAGAGAAGTTCTTTTTTTTTTTAAAAAGTCCCATTCCAATAATCTACTTTGGACAATTTCAGCAGACAAACCCCCCTCCCCTATTTCCCATCATCCATTCCTTTACATGCTCTCCAGCTAGCTTACAGCCCCAACCTGTAAGCTAGCTGGAGCAAAACTGGAGCTCTCCTGGTGCAACAGTTTTGAGTCTGGTGTCCTACGACAGCTCTTTGGTGGAGTTTGAGATTGTCTTTTCTGTAGATAACCAGGTGCCATTAATACAGGTGACGAGTGCAAGACAGAGGATCCTCCCACTGGAGACGTTACAGAAATCTCGATGGTTTATAAGTGAACAAAAACTTATTTTTCACCATAATTTATAAATAAATAATTTAAAATTCAGACAATGGGATTTTCTGGATTACTTTTCTCATTTGGTCTCTCATGGTTGATGTATCAGCGCTGCTAAAATTATTATTTTATAGTCGACTAATCAGGTCATACGCAAAATGGATTAAAAACAAACATTTTAATCTTCATTAGCTAAAAACTCGATATAAAACATTACCTGCAGTAATGCTAGTGTGAAGGCTGTAAGATGAATGTGGCTGCTGAAGATGAAGTGCTGAGAGCTGAAAACGCTGAAGATGAAGTGCTGAGAGCTGAAAACGCTGAAGATGCTAGTGCTGAGAGCTGAAAACGCTGAAGATGCTAGTGCTGAGAGCTGAAAACGCTGAAGATGAAGTGCTGAGAGCTGAAAACGCTGAAGATGAAGTGCTGAGAGCTGAAAACGCTGAAGATGCTAGTGCTGAGAGCTGAAAACGCTGAAGATGAAGTGCTGAGAGCTGAAAACGCTGAAGATGAAGTGCTGAGAGCTGAAAACGCTGAAGATGAAGTGCTGAGAGCTGAAAACGCTGAAGATGAAGTGCTGAGAGCTGAAAACGCTGAAGATGAAATGCTTAGAGCTGAAAACGCTGAAGATGCTAGTGCTGAGAGCTGAAAACGCTGAAGATGCTAGTGCTGAGAGCTGAAAACGCTGAAGATGCTAGTGCTGAGAGCTGAAAACGCTGAAGATGAAGCGCTGAGAGCTGAAAACGCTGAAGATGAAGTGCTGAGAGCTGAAAACGCTGAAGATGAAGTGCTGAGAGCTGAAAACGCTGAAGATGTAGTGCTGAGAGCTGAAAACGCTGAAGATGAAGTGCTGAGAGCTGAAAACGCTGAAGATGAAGTGCTGAGAGCTGAAACGCTGAAGATGAAGTGCTGAGAGCTGAAACGCTGAAGATTCAAGTGCTGAGAGCTGAAAACGCTGAAGATGAAGTGCTGAGAGCTGAAAACGCTGAAGCTAATCATCTCAGCACGGATCATAATTAGCTGTGATTTCATTTTGCTTGTATAGATATTTTTGGCTTGAATGTTTCTGACATAATACAACTTATTACTACTTTAACTGCTCCTGTTTGGTACAGGATGTCTTATTTTATAAGGACATCATGTGAATTTCAGTGAAAAATATTTGGAAAAAAAGGGTAATTTCTTGTTTTGTTTTAGCAAAAAATACAAACAGTTCATTTATATTAATCATAATAGTAACAATAAGATAATATTTTATAACATATTACATATAACATATTTTATTGTATAATTTTATTTATTTTTATTGTGTAATCAGTCAAATTTGTAATGTTTAAAAGTAAGAGTGTGTATCTGAATGAATACTTACCTTTGGTCTGTGATAGTTAAATTTTATAGTAAAATGTTATTATGTAATCAGTTGTTTGGGGAAAAGTTTCATGTGTGAGTGGATATTGAATGATTGTATTGTTTTCCTTTTTACTTGTTTGGGGACTACAGATGGAAACTAGCTTCAGCTATAATCTGGTGTGAATCATCTTTATTGTTTTTGCACATTGTCCTTGTAAAATAAACTACTAAATAAAAATAAAAAAGCACAATTGGGGTTTTATCCTTCTAAAGGGGGCAGTCATGTTTTGTGGGTTGTAGTCGGGGAGAAACTGACCCTGATGACTCTTTAAGGCTGAATGTGAAGCTGAATCAAACATGAACGTCAACACTGACGATCAGAGATGTGGAGTCTGTCTCATGTTGATGACATCATACGAACTTCTGATTTAAGCTCAGACTGAACCGAAGGGTTTTATAAATAGTACATTAAAAATAATCTGTAAAATACATTTGGAACATATTATTACTTGTTTTAGTTTTGATGATAAAAATATAGAGAATATTGTCAATTTATTATTATATCATAACAAATTTTATTTACACAAATGCAGAATTAGAAAAACATCTCCTAATTTTTTTGGTTGTATAGCTGAACTATATCAATTTTATATCACCATCAAAAGGATTCAAAGCATACCAAACAGTTGAACTTTGTGCCTTCATACTTGAAGACTAAATTATTTTCTCTTGTGTATTTTTTTTTCTTACTTTTGCCTTTTATTGTAACTTGTATACTTTACATTTTACTCATATTTCCCCTGCTATAATTTTTCTATGTTGGAATATATTATTATTATTATTGTCATTGCTTTGTTTTAGATGCATTTGTCTTATTGTTCTGTAAATCTGTATTCAATAAAGCTTGAGAAAAAAAAAAAAAGACTGAACCGAAGGGTCAAATATTGCCGCAGGTCGACACTCACACATCCAGAAGTAGTACATGGTGGTGACGGTCCGCTGGAAGCGCTGGCCGATCTCCACGTCGATGTCCTGGTAGAAGCACGGCCCCACGGGGCAGAAGGACGGCAGCGGGGGCCAGTTATTCTGACGAGCTTCAAACCAAACCACACCCACTTCAGTCCCTCAAACCCCAGCTATACTGTCATCGTTGAGCAGCGGCCTTACAGGCTCCGGGTCCGAGGCCGTGCGCCTGCAGCTCCCGCTCTCTCCTCTCCAGCTCCTGGGCTTTCTTCTCCAGCTCCTCCTGCCTCCTCAGGAGGTCGGAGGTCGTGGCGTTCACTGCAGGCTGGAGCAGAAACACGACAGGAGGTTTCTCCAAAGTCGTCACGACACCGTTGAGATTTGAAACCCAAAAAATAAAAAGATTAAGTGCCTGAAACTTTCTGCAATTCTATTATAAACTTAACTAGATTCTAGATTCTATTATAAACTTAACATGTGAATGTTTTTTACTGAAAGACGTTGCTGCATATGCTGAAGCTATAGGCTGAAGATGCTGAAGAAATGTAACTGCTGAAGGGATTTGCACGACGCTAAAGTTGCTAAAGGATTTAAAGTTCTAGAAATTACACAAAAAATTTAAAGTATTTCTCAGAATGAGCCCCAAACTTATGGAGTCTCGAAAGAGCCAAAATGAAATAAATATATACACCATTAAATAAATAAATAAATATGGCATTAAATAAATAAATGTTTAAATAAATAAATAAATGCCACATTTATTTATTTATTTCATATTAAATATATTTATTTCAATGTGGCTCTTTTGACCCCCAAGGGACAATGAAATAAATAAATATGTCATGAAATACTTAAATGTGCTCTTTTAATATTTTAATGCCACATTTACTTCAACATTTATTTATTTATTTCAACATTTATTTATTTAATGCCACATTTATTTATTTATTTAATGGTGTATATATTTATTTCATTTTGGCTCTTTCGAGACTCCATACTAACTTCAGTAGAGACCAAATTAGAGAGAGCATTTAGCTAAAATGTTATCTTAACTCCAAAAATCCATAGTAGGTGTCAAATTAGCCAAAAGGTATATGCTTAAATATTAACTCCTAATTAGATTAAAATCTTCAGTATTAGCCAAAAAAGCTAAAACATGAGCTTAACTCAGAATTAGCCCAAAAATAACCATAGTTAATGCCAAATCAGCCCAAAATGTTAGCATGGTGCTAACATATTAGCTAAACTCAGAATTAGCTTTAAAAACCTCTTATTGTCAAAGTCAATCACACAAGATGCAAAAACACTTAAAGTCAACAAGATAAACATTTATTGAACACTCTAAAACTACATTGTTAAAATCTTAAAAACATAACATTTTAACATAATTATGAACTAGATATATAGCATTACCTGTGATAATGTGTCAATACTGGAAGCTGAATTTGGCTGCTGAAGATGCTAGTGCTGATAGCTGAAAAAGCTGAAAGTGATAGCTAAAAACACTGAAGCAGATAGCCACCTAAAATATTAGCTAAACTCCAAATTAGCCTAAAAAATCTTAGTAAATACCAACATAATCCAAAAAGCTAGCAGAAAGTCCATTTATAAAACTGTAAAACTGTAATTTTTAACATAATTATGAATAATAAAAATGCAGGAATATTATTCCAGAATAAATCAATTTAAACCTTAAATAACTTTCAATATTTTATATTATACAAGTTATAAATGAGCGTAAGATAACATCGGGTCATTAACAATAATAAAAGAAAATTATCTGGATGATTACCCGCAGGGCCGGATCCGGCCCCCGGGCCTTGACTTTGACACAATATTTCCAATAATCTGAGAAATAAATCCTAAAATAAATGCTTATAGCTCAATTCTAGATTTAATTTGGTCCTAAAAGGCCAGAACATCACGACTGATTTGAAAAAAATCTAATTAAAAAAAAAATTGGTTTATCTTCTTTTACTTACTCAAACTAATATATATATATATATATATATATATAATATATATATATATATATATATTTTTTTTTTCAAATTAATTTAAGAAATTCATTTTTCTCTGTGTTTTGAATTAATTCTGTAATGATCCATAACCTCCACGTTTTTGCAGAACAGAACTGATCAAATACCTGAGAGTTGTAGGAGCCGTAGTTTCGAGGTTCTGGGGGGGTCTTTACCGGGGCAGGTGGAGCAGCGGGAGGAGTGGCTTCATATGGGGGGGGTTGCTGTGGAATGTCAAGAAAAAAAAAAAAAAAAACAGGTCAAGATTAACAGGTAAGAGCACGACAAGAACTTCAGCCTTCAGATTTGTTTTTAAACGTCAGATTTGAAGCTTCTGTCTTCTCCATTTATTGATCAGATGTGATTACCTGCGAAAATGCTTGTGTGAATGCTGTAAGCTGAATTTTGAAGCTGAAGCGAGTGACGACAGCGAAGATGCTGAAATTGATAGCTAAAAACACTAAAGCTGATAGCCACTAAAATATTAGCTAAATGCCAAATTAGCCTAAAAAATAATTAAAAGCCTCAGCTGGCCAAAACTGCTAGCATGTAGCTGACATGTTAACTTAACTCCAAACTAGCCTTAAAAAACTGAAAAAAAATCTTAAATTTTCCAAAATAGCTAGCATGTAGCTTAAATATTAGCTAAATTCCAAAACACCCTAACAAACTTTTTTTTTAAAAAAAAGCTTGAGTTAGCCAAAACAGCTAGCATCTAGCTGAAATATTAGCTAAACAACAAGTTAGCCTAAAAACTGAAAAAAGCCTAAATTAACCAGAATAGCTAGCTTGTAGCTGCAATATTTGCTAAACTCCAAATTAGCCTAAAAAATAATTTAAAATCCTCAACTAGCCAAAACTGCTAGCATGTAGCTGACATATGAACTTAACTAAAAACAGAAAAAAGTCCTAAATTTTCCAAAATAGCTAGCATGTAGCTTAAATATGAGCTAAATTCCAAAACACCCTAAAAAACTTTTTTTAAAAAAGCTTAACTCAGCCAAAACAGCTAGCATCTAGCTGAAATATTAGCTAAACACCAAGTTAGCCGAAAGAACTGAAAAAAGCCTAAATTAACCAGAATAGCTAGCTTGTAGCTGAAATATTAGCTAATCTCCAAAATATCTTAAACAAACCTTGATAAATGCCAAAATGGTCTAAAAAGCTAGCATATTTTAATTAGAACTTTCAACTTTACGACACTCTAACCCCATATATTATAAAGTAACGACTAATTGATTATTAAATTAGTTGTCGACTATTTTAATAGTCGATTAGTCGTCGATTAGTCGACTAATCGTGGCAGCCCTAGTTTGTAATAATCATTTTCCGGGAAAGAGCGGGAAAGCTGGACATCATCCGCATACAAATGATAAGAAATGTGATTGAATTGATTAATAAGTTTCCCTAGGAGGAAGAAAATATAAAATAAATAAAATAGGGCCAAGTACAGAACCCTGGGGAACGCCACGAGTTAGCACAAAGTCACTTGAAGCTGTTTACTAACTGTATTGGTTTATCATTGTCAGTTTTAGAACAGAAGAGAGTTCCTGTACTTCATGTTTGAATGAAAATATCAGCATAGCCTAAAAACACCAGTAAAGGCCAAATTTGCCAATTTTTCCAAAATTAAATTTTAAAAAATCACTAGCACTTATTGCCTGAACTCCAAAATATCTTAAAAATATTAGTAGTTGCTAAATATGCCCCTAAAAAAGTTAGCACGTTGCTAAAATACAAGCTAACGCTAAAATATCAAACAAACATCAGTAAATGTGAAATTAGTCAAAAATGTTAGCATGTTGCTAAAATATTAGCCTCAAAAACCTCAGTAGATAGAAGATTAGTCAAAAGATTTTCATGAATTTTTCAAAAACTATAAAGTTTATGAATCCTAAGAAGTAAAATCAGGAAAATCCTGAAGGAGATGAACGTGTTGATACCAAGATGGATGAAATCTCTGATGTGTGAATGGAGCTGGACAATCACCTGAGTGTGAATGCTTCATGAGCAATCACACCAATACCTGACATCTGTTCGGTCACGTGACCTCTTTCTCAGAGACATGAATGGATCAGAGGTAGGGCTGTAACGAGTATCCGGGTGCTCGGGTATTCGCGATCTGCTCCCGAAAATTCGAGTACGAATATTCGCGACGTCCTAGATCGCTGATTTGCGATCTTTAAAAATATGGTAAATTTTAGTAAAATATGATCAAAATATTATCTGGGAACGATATATTTTCCCTCTGGAATGCAGATTAATGTAAGATTTTAAGCTTACGAACTAAAACAAAGCCGAAAGAGCCGCAGTAGCCACCGCAAGTAAACATCTTCGTGACGGTGAAACTTCCGGTTTTCAAAGTAAAATTAGCAAGACTTTTTTCCGTTCAAAAACAAAAACTGAAGTTCTGTTCAGTGACATAACTTTTGAAAAAATTAATTAGCTTTAACATCTGAGCTTTATCTCAGTGTTTACATTCTTTTGATTATGGTAACTCTTCAACAGTTGATGTAATTAATGAAACTCCATCTTATTCTGAAGAAACGCAGCCTCATCCTGCTGAAAGGAGGATGGAATCAACGTGAATCAGCTGATTCTGCTGCAGAAAAAAATACTTTTTTCACAGGGGCTGTACACCGAAACATATTGAAGAACTTTGAGAATTAAAAAAACTGTAGGGAACATTTTCAAGTTTTGTTGTTAAATGATACAAAACACCAGAGATTGTTATCCTTTTTTGTTAATGTTGCTGCTGAACGTAACCAGAAGGCTGACAAAAAAAAGTTTAAAATGGAAAACAAAATTTCTGTCTATCTGAATCTTTTTGGGGGTTTTTTAAATCAGTTTTATTGATTCTGATCTACTGTTGTAAATAAAGGTATAAATGTTGGTGATTCAATACAAATAATTTCAATTTTCCTCCATCTAGTAAATATTCTCATAGCAATAAACATAATATTAAAAAGTAAGAATCGTGGTTCAACTCGTGAATCGTTGAGCTTGATTCGTGAATCGTATCGGATCGCCACCTAAGCAACGATCCACAGCCCTAATCAGAGGTCTCAGCAGGTGCAGCTGGACTCAGAGGAGGAGGAGGAGGAGGAGGAGGAGGAGGAGGAGGAGGAAGAGCATCTCATCCTCCTCCTGGTCCTGGTTCTGACTCCATCCCAGACAGACTCAAGCGGGCCGTGCCGGCTCACCGGAGCGCTGTTGTCAAACGGGTTGTAGAGGTCCAGAGTGGCGTATCCCGGGTCAGAGCTGCTGTGCTGCGTCACTGCGGGGTCCTGGTCCAACACAAACAGACCAAATCATCACTTTCAGTTCGAAACCAGATTCACGACAAGAACCGGAACCCAGACGCGAACAGGTGTCCCACCTGGAACGGGTTCGGCTCTTCGACCGGCTCCGGGAAGCTCGTGTATTTAGACATCTGGTCTACGGTTCAGCTGTTAGATGGAGAAGAATCTGACGGCCGGCCCGGTTCTCCCGCTCAAACGAGTCCTCTGCTCATGTCTCAGAACAATGAAAGAACCCAAACACTCCTCAGAACCGAGCTGCTGCGGGAGTTTTGGCGCGTTTGTTGTCCGCGTTGATCAGGAAGTGCAACAATCAGGAGTCAGTCACGTGACTTCAGCTGCTGCGGGGTCACGTGACAGTCACATGAGGACTGTGTGGGTCGAAGGGGAAACCGTTCACGGGTTTCCTGTGAGAAGAACGGAACCGATCCACCTTGAACTGGTCCAAACTTCCATTGAAGCGTCTTTCTCTTCTGGTCACAAACTCGTCCAAGACGTTTTTATTTTTAAGTTTAAATCCACATTTTCTCTCTTTTCTGTCTCTTTCAGCTCATTTCATGTTTTTATAGAAACATTAGTAGGTAAATCTATGTCATTTTTAATCATTTTTCAGTTTGAGACACACGTGTTTGCAGTTCCCGGGGTTTCCACCAGAGGGCGTGCTGGGACCACTCTCCAGCCCGGGAGTTCCCGCCTCCAGATCGACCCGCGCTTAATAAATGCCTTCAGACATCCAGTATTTAGACATAGTGATTTATTCATAATGTTTTGGATACATTAACCTTTTTTAAGACATATGTGAACATGAACACGCACACGATTTAATACGTTTTGAATAAAAAAACAATAAAATAATTTACAATTAGAAATTTTGTAGTGCACTAGAGTCTGAACATGTCATTATAAAGCAACAGAAGTGTTTCATTTTAACTGACATGAACATGAAGAACTCTGAGGTCTCCAGATGGAGTTTAGAATCCAATCCTCCTTATTTGTTGGAGGTTTTAGTAAAACTCTAGATCAGGGGTCACCAACGTGGTGCCCGCGGGCACCAGGTAGCCCTCAAGGCCCCCACAAGGTGCCCTCAAGTCTCTTCTAAAATTAACACACTTGTGAGCGACATCTAAAACTAAATTCTGTTGATAGTTTTTTATTACACTTGCATTTACCTAGATTTAAAAATGAAAATTTCTTACAAATATGTTGATGATACATGAACTTTAGATAAGTTTAGATGACCTCTGACCTATTCCAGTTCAAAGATCATTAATTTTGCTGAAAATGCTGCAGATTTGGTCTTTAGTTCAAAATGTGACAAGATTTGTTTAAAAATGTGGAAGTTGATTTTTCTTTAACATTATATAATTGATGAACATGGTACAACACAGGGAAAATGGAACATTTTTCCCATGAAATCTAAGTGAACATCTGAAAATGTAACAATTACTGAGATTAATAAAGTCCTGAATATTGATATTTCTTTGCTAGCTTGTTGTCATTTTTGATAATTATGGTGAGAAATCAGTGTCTTTACATAGAGGAATATCATTATTCATTATTAATAATGTTTAACTAACTATAACTAAACAAAATGTGTTATTTAAAAATGGTAGCCCTTCGTATAACGAAGTACCCATGAAGTAGCCCTCAAGTTCGAAAAAGTTGGTGACCTCTGCTCTAGATAAAACAATCAATGTAACATCGACAGAGATTGTTCCACTGGTTACCAGTCTGCCAGAAGATAGACTTTAAAGTTCTGTTATTGGTTTATAAAGCTTTGAATGGTTTAGCACCAAAATCCACGACTGACCTCTTGACCTTTCCGCTCATCTGGATCTGGTTTTTAACAAGTTCTTAGAGTCAGAACTAAACATGGAGAAGCTGCAGTCAGCTTCTATGCTCCACAGATCTGGAACAGACTTTAGATGAGCTGAAACATTCGGTGGATTTAAAGACTCTCCTGTTCTCAGCTGCATTTGATTCATATGGATGCAAAAGTTTACATGTGACTCTTTATCTAAGCTTGTTTTAAATTAAATCTTTTTACTTTATTTTAATTGCCTTGATGAAACAACGTAAACAACTTAAGGGTACCAAAGTGTACCTTAACGAGCATTTATGCAAATATTACGCTGATCTGGCAAAACACGCGAGGATCTTACGATCCAAACGACAGATCCAGTCAACTTGGATTATGAACGCCAGAATCTTTGTCAAACCACTCGGACCACCGGACCTGACGAAGCCTCTGGAAATAAAATCCATGAAAGACTTTGAGAACTGTGGGATTACGCATGTTTGAACCTCTATTTCAAGCAAAATGTGAATTGTGGACTCATGAAACCGTCGGAACCGTTGAATACGAACTCTGACCCGATTCTGAAGAACTCGAGCACAATTCCCTTGAAAGAAGACCTTCACAGTCTCTCAGTCAAAACAACGAGGATGGTTTACGTGGCCTTAAACCTGTTCCTAAACAGAGATGTAGCTCTGGTCTGAATACAATCTGCTCAAACTGTCTTTAATGAGAATATTTTGAAGTTTTCCATTAATAAATCATGATTTTTTACTTAGCACTTTTTCATTATAATAATCGTTCTTTGACAAATACAATCTGCTCAAATTGTCTTTTTTTAATATAAGAATATTTTGATATATTTTCATGCAGTAACAAATGAAGTTGATTACTACTTGATATTTTTTGAATCTTTAATGAGAATGTTTAGATTACTGTTGATGAATATTATAAATGATTTGTCTATGGATGTTTTTGAAATTCTATTACATCACTGATATTATTGATCTTTTATTACCTGAAACTATATTGATATTTGATTTTAAGTCCTGAACCGGATATTGATTATTCATGTAGAGAAAATGGTCGAGTCGGGGTGGGATTATATAAGTTCGCTTCCTTCCACCCCCTTTCAAGCGATCTATTTGTGATTTATTATGTGATGTTATTCCATGTATTATAACCTGATTGCTTGAAATAAACCATTTCATTCATTCATTCATTCAATTGTATTTTAATGACCACTATGGAGCAAATTTGGGACTGATATTATTTTAAAAACCCAAACGAAACACATTGAAAAAGATACGACGGAGTATTAGGGTCACCGAAATAAAAAAAGTAATATTACAAGTTTTTTTCTCGTAGATATACGACTTTAAATCTCATAAATTTACGAAGAAAAAAAAACGTAACTGCTAAATTATGAGATAAAGTCGTATATTTATGACTTTAAAAGTCAAGGTTTTAAACAACTTTTAAGTCATAAAATTAGAAAAAAACGTGTAAATCTACAAGATTAAAAGTCGTAATTTAATGAGAAAAGACCAAAGTTGTCTGTTTATCAGAGCCGTGCTTGAAGATGAAAGACGTGGAGAATCTGGTGTAGATTATGTCCAGATCGGTGTTAAAAGCAAAGATTCTGAACCTTTTGGTGATTTCAAAATCATTATTTCCGGGTTCGGTAGTGCGTGTGTTGTCTTGCGTATCTTCAAGTAAGCAAAAGGCGCTATTATTGTGTTAAACAGACTTTTTATTAACAGTCTCTTCTTACTGCTGCACTGTGCATGACTAGCGCTCATCTGCTGCTTACTACTTGCCGTGCACCGAACATGTGACCAGTCGCTTGGCATTCTGGGTAATGCAGTTCGTAAACAGCTAACTTCAATACACAACAGTGCGGAGTTTCATATGTAAAATAAAGAGCTCAGAGATACACGTTCATCAGGACCGTCACTTTATTACATCTTTCATTTCCTTTCTCCACCTTACATCATGTCTCTGTCATGCTCAGAAACCAAAGAGAATGTAAACAGAGCTCCGGACGCCTCCTTCTCCAATGAAACGTCCCGTCTCAACACAAAACAACATTGAGAATGACAACGTTAGCGAAGAACATTGAAAATTCGAGTTGGAGGAGATCTGGTCTGTCAGAGGAAGAAATGACTGAAGTGGACAGCTGGAGGATATGGACCGCTTCATAAACGGGATCTGCAGAGATCCTGCAAGCATCATCAACCAATAAAACATTATTAAACTGTAAATCAAATAAAGGAACTTCCAAATATTTGAAATATTTTCAACATTCAGTTTACCTGATGAAATCCAAGACGCTTTTCACAGTTTGGTTGGTCTGCTTCAGTTCACGGCATAAATTCGCTGGAATGTAGACTCCCCTCGACTTTAATAAAGTTATGAGAAAAAAGTCGTAAATCTACGAGATTAAAACTCATACATTTACGAGATTTAAAGTCGTATATCTACGAGAAAAAAATTTGTAATATTACTTTTTTTTTTTTTTAGGTGACCCTAATACTCCGTTGTAAAAAACATATTGGTGTTTGGCCAAAAAAATGTAAAATTTCCAAAACTTTTTGGTCTTCTAGAATTATCTAAATTATTTCGGCTTCAAATGTTTCAAAACCCAAAATTTAATTTACAAAATGTTTTTTTTTTTTAATTTTCAAAACTCTTTTTCTCTTTCAACTCTTTTTTTTTTCACGTTTGGCCCCAATGTGGTACGTTGGGGCGGGGCTAACACGAAGGACCAATTAAAATTGATGAGGGGCAGTAATACAGTCCAGAAGTTACCTATTTTTTTGGAGGGGGGGCAAACACCAGTATTTTTTTTATTTAGTATCATTGGCCCCGATTGATCTCCATACAGCAGATCACATGTCTGCATGCATTGAGATGCTGCCATGTGATTGGCTGATTGGAAGTTAGTGTTAACGAGCTGTTGGACAGGTGTCCAACAGGACAGGTGTCCTGTTTAATGAATATTCCGTTGGACAGAAACAAATGTTTATTTATTTATTTTTAAATGATTTCCATCATCAGCATCTAAAAGTTTAGAAGAAAAGGTTTTAGCTTTTCATAATTTCAGGACTTTTTGATCTTGAAAAATAAAAGCCTGTTTTTTTGTTTGTTTTTTTTTTTTTTTTTTAGAAATCTGAACTAAATTAAATGTTTTCTTATGGGTGGATTTGTTATTTTCAAACATCACATAACAACGGTTTTCACTGGATTTTTTAATAGAACCAGCAATTAGACAGAAACTTAAAACAACTTGTCAATAAAAAAATATTTTTCAAAATAAATAAATGAAATATTAAAAAAAAATATTCAAAATAACATTTAAAGTATTTGTTGAGATTTCAAACAAAAAGGAAAATCAACTTTTTTAGTCATTTTTGTTTGAGTTTATGAAGGATTTTAGTCTGGAAACATTTTTAATCTTTCTTCAGTTTTTATAAAACTTTGATTTTTTTTTGTTTGTTAGTTTGACTCCAGAAAACTCCCAAAAGAATTTGCTTCTGGATTCAGGATTTGCATCCTTCTCTGCTGCGTTCTCCTCCAGCATCTTCCAAAAGGTCATTTCTCTCTTTTCCAGAAGGTGTCGCTCTTTCACTGATACGACAGCAAATGAACTTTGAGGATGTTGCAACTCGGATAATAAAAACCAGATCCGTTCGTTCAGTTCGTTTTGATCCCGGAGCATTCGATCGAGTTTCTAAAAACCGTTTCCTGTCAGACTGATTTCACGGTCGCTCGTGGGCGGCTGAACCTCTCGCGGTTGACCCGGCGGTCACAGGTTAAGCGGCAGCAGATAGGATTACATCTTCAGCTCCACTTCCTACACATTTCACGGCCTTCCAGGCTGGACTCTGCATGTTCCCGTCCAGTCAGTCAGTCAGTCACATGGGGTCATGTGGGAGTAGACGGTCATAAGATTTTATTACCTACAGGTCAAGGTGACGGCGGGAGAAAACTTCATTTCCCGCTGAAAAATGTCATCAGAGCTGAACATCTGGAGCTTAAAATGTGACTTTTAAGCTTTTAATCTGTGATAGTTTTGTTAAAAACTGGGCACTAATTATCTGAATGTTTTTTTTCTGGATTTTTTTGTTCTCTAGTTGTCTAAATAATTAAAATAAATTTGTAATTTCACAGCGAAGTGAAGCTTCTGGTCGTGGAGGTTTTGTTTTTGTCAGCTGACTCCTGTGAGCGATGGCTTCCCGTCCACACGGGCCTTAAACCAAACTCTGAACCTGGCAACTTAACGGCCCTCAAACCACAGCATTCCTCCTCAGCCAATCCGGCGGCCCGACGGCCCATGACATCACTGTCTGAGGAATGAACTGGCATAACAGTTGTGTGTGGAAAGTGGCCCGTCCGCCCAAAGGAGGGACGGCTTCATCCTTCTGAGCGGAGCAGGAACGGAGAGGACCTCCGGGGACCGGCTCACAGTTTGGGTTTGGGGTCGTTTTTCTGGTTTTCGGAGGAATTTCCCGAGAGCAGTTGAAGTGAGGTGTTGGATTTCACTGCGTAAAAACATCTTTTCTGGCTGTGAAACGTGAACTCAGTCGTGTAGGAAAGTCTGAGTACAAAAAACTCAAACCCATCCAGGTGAAACTCGACCTTCTCCTCTTAACTTAAGCGATGTCAGGCGACCAAACTGACGGGATTTCCTTCCTGCAATCCAGGGGTCCCCAAACTACGGCCCGCGGGCCGGATCCGGCCCTCCTCAACATTTGGCCCGGCCCCCCAAACACAATCAGAGAGAAATATATTTATATATACTTTCTCAATCTGGCTGATCGAGATCAACATAGAGTGTAACTTTTTATCCTTCTGCGGTCTGAACTGTGACTGGACAGGATCAACTTTTTATCTATTTTTAAAATGTTTTAAAATTATTTTTTTTCTGTGAAGATTACAGAAATTAACTAGAAAAGCTGCATTAGCTGTTATAACACTAGTGTGAAAGCTTTTTACTGAAAATGGTAACACAATTGACTTTAACTGTTGACGGGTTTTGCTCAAAATGCAAAAGCTTTTCGCAAAATGATAAATTTGCGAAAAGACTGAAAATTTCCTTTATGAAAAAGTTCTGAAGTTGACCAAATTTCTGAAGATGAAATCAACTCTGAAGAATTTGTAGTAAAATTCCTTAAAAATTCCTAATACATGCCTGTTTTGTTGCTTAAATTTGAGCTAAACTCCAAATTAGCATAAATAGGAGATGCTAAGTTAGCCAATAATGTTAGCGTGTTGCTAAAATAAAAGCTAAACTCTAAAGTAACCTAAAAAAACCTCAGTAGATGCCAAATTAGCCAAAAAAGATAGCACATTACTTAAGTACTAGCTTAACTCCAAAATAGCCTAAAATTCCTCAGTAAACAAGATTGGCCAAAATGTTAGCATGTTGCTAAAATAAAAGCTAAACTCCAAAGTAGCCTAAAAAAAACTTCAGTAGATACCAAATTAGCCAAAAAAGCTAGCATGTTGTTTAAATACTAGCTAAACTCCATAATAGCCTAAAATCCCTCAGTAAACTAAATTCATCAAAAACGTTAGCATGTTGCTAAAATAGAAGCTAAACTCTGAATTCTTTTTATAATTACTATCAAAAATGAAAACAGCTCATGAATATTTTTAAAGGATTGTTGCTAATTTAAGAGTTTGGCTTCTACATTAGCAACAGGCTAACGTTTTTGACTAATTTAGTTTATTTTTAGGCTATTTTGAAGTATTTAAGCAACAAGCTAGTTTTTTTGGCTAATTTGGCATCAACTGAAACTTCTATGCTAATTTAGCTAATATTTAAGCAACAACCTCAATATTTTTGTAAAACTGACACGTATCAGGGATTATTAAGCAATTTTACTGCAAGTTTTTCATAAATTTAGGTCAACTAGCATCAGCAAGTAGCATTATAGCATTATTGCTGGAAAGGCAACTTTTCTAGTTTGTTTTCTTGTAAACAAATTTGATATCATTTTTATGGAGACAATCTCTTTTGGTGTTTTTGTTACACGTTTTTCCTGATTTACTTTTATGCTAACACGCTAGACACAAAATGGAGCGTAACAACGGCTTTCTGGGAAGACAAACGTGTGATTGCTTCACTTTTTCAGTTGAGTGACCCCCACAAGCAAAAGAAAACGACTTCTCTGCAGACTCACTGGCTCAGGTTCCCTCAGGGCACACGTGTCAAAGCCAAGGCCCGGGGGCCGGATCCGGCCCGCCGGGTAATTCCATCCGGCCCTCCAGATACTTTTATTTTATCGTTATGTTATCTTGCGCATATTTTTAACTTGTATAATTTTGACAAAATATACTAATATTGAGAGTAAAATATTAAAGTTTAGGTTGATTTATTCTGGAATGTTCCTGCCTTTCTATTATTATTATGTTAAGTTTTGGTTTTTAAAGTTATAAAAATTAGCATTCCGCTAACTTTTTGGAATATTTTGGTATTTTCTAAGATTTTTTGGCTATTTTGGCACTTAGCTAATATTTCAGCTACATGCTAGCTGTTGTGGGTAATTTGGGCTTTTTTCAGTTTTTAAGGCTATTTTTGAAGTTCAGCTATTTTTTCAGCTACATGCTAGCTGTTTTGGCTAACCTAAGTTTTTTTGTTTTTCTGTATTTGTTTTATTTTTTAGGCTAATTTGGCTGTAGCTGGCTATCAGCTTCAGCGTTTTCATCTATCAGCTTCAGCTTTTTTAGCTATCAATTTCAGCATCTCCAGCGGTCAAATTCAGCTTACAGCATTCACACTAGCATTATCGCAGGTAATGCTATATATCTAATTCATAATGATGTTAAAAAGTTACGATTAAAATTTAAAAAATGTAGTTTTAGAGTTTTCAATAAATATTTATCCTTTTCGGCCCGAGGTCTAGGTGTGTTTTGTATTTTGGCCCCTTGTACGGTTGAGTTTGACCCCCTTGCCTCAGGGTCGCCTGATGCTCAGACTGTTAATGTTGTGGGTAGAAAACCTGGAGGAACCATCAGAGTCTGGGATCGGAGGAGAAGTTCTCCTCAGAAACCCCAAAGTTTATGTTTTAGTCTGAATCTGAACAATAACTTGAAGTTCGGATCTGGAGTTTGTTTTTAGTTGATGTGAACTTTCAGGACCTTGAGAGGATTTCCTTCTCCACTCCTCCTCCGTCCATGGAACCGTTTTCTCCTTCCTTCACTCCTTTTCCCTCCACACCCTGTTGCTCCGCCGCCGCCGCCACCGCTGCCAAAGCTTCACGGAGCAGAATCCTGGAGCGTCTTTTAGGGAGTTTCTGTCGCGATGACGGAACGAGTGATGACATGAGAAGAAGACGAGCGGGAAAGGGTGTGGACTCACAGAAAACATGTTGAACAGTGCACAGCTGCACTCAGGTTGCAAAGAATGGAATTTATTGTAATTAAAGCGAGTAAACTTCAAAAAGCAGAAACGGCGTTTGGTCGATCTCATTCTCGCTGGTAGACTCTGGTGCAGACGACCTCGCCGGCAGTCATCGTCTGAAGGAAAACAAAGACGGATGAGATGTTTGGCATCGCGTTCTGGTGACACATTCTTCACACAAAGAGCCGAGGCTCCAGCAAACATCTGTCTTTAATAAAGTTTGTCTTTGTTTGAGTTTGACACCAACAGAAACTTCTGAAACAATAAACACGTTTGAGTTTAATTTATAGACTTCATTTAAAGTCTCTCGCATTAGCAGTTAATGACCGACCAGATGCCTCAGCTGGCCCCGCCTCCAAGGTTTGATTGCCAGATTGTCCTGAGCTGCTTTCAGAAGAAGGGGCGTGGACTTCCAACAAGCTCACTCCTGATTGGTGACTGTACCCTGCCAGCTGGGCCCCTAATGGTTTAAAAGTGGCAGAAAATGTGGGTCCTGGTTGGGTTTGTCCACGGTTTCTGTGGTGACCCCACCCCCGTTTGACCACGGTGGCTTACGGGGGCACCCAGGGGGTTTGCTCGCTGCACAGTGAACAGCGTAGCATGCTAGCAGCCTGCTAACAGCCGAGCTCGTTAGGTTGCTACAGAGAAGCTTGCTAGCATGCTACAGTGGAGCTTGCTAGCATGCTACAGAGAAGCTTGCTAGCATGCTACAGAGAAGCTTGCTAGCATGCTACAGAGAAGCTTGCTAGCATGCTACAGAGGAGCTCGCTAGCATGCTACAGAGAAGCTCGCTAGCATGCTACAGTGGAGCTTGCTAGCATGCTACAGAGAAGCTTGCTAGCATGCTACAGAGAAGCTTGCTAGCATGCTACACAGAAGGTTTCTAGCATGCTACAGTGGAGCTTGCTAGCATGCTACAGTGGAGCAGGGTACAGGGGAACTCGCTAACCTGAAATAATGGAGCTCACGAGCACGACATATTGGAACTCGCTGCAGCTGAGCTTGCTAGCACTTGACAGAAGAGCTTGTTTCCTTGCTACAGATGAACTTGCTAGCATGTTACAGTGCAGCTTGCTAGCTCGATACAGTGGAGCTTGCTGGAATGAAACATCTGAGCTTGCTAGCTCGCGACATGGGAGCTTGCTAACTTGCTACTGTGGAGCTTGCTACAGCAAAGATGGCTACAGGGTAGCTCGCAAACCCAAAACAACGGAGCTTGCTAGCTCGATACAGTGGAGCTTGCTAGCTTGATACAGTGGAGCTTGCTAGCACGTGACAGAGGAGCTCGTTTACTCGCTACAGATGAGCACTGTGGCTGCATTTCCTGTATGCGGAAGTAAATCGGTAAATCGTCACTTCCGCTAAAGCATTTTACGGTCTTCAGATGGTAACAACAATAATAACCTTGTAGGATGTTAATATAGCATCTAAGATGTTTATCATAATGAAAACATTCACTTATTGTTGAATAAACAAAAGGAAACACACACGTTAAGGTTAAGGACCTTACGATCTTGCAGTGACTACAAACGGACTACAAATGTTTTCTTCTTCTGCAGTTTACATGACGGTAGTTTACTCCCCAAGCTAAGAGGAAACAGCGCCACTTCAAAGCACTTATTTTATCCAGTAATCCAGTCAGGAGAAGCTCTCGGGTGTTCAGAAAAACATAAATTCTTGTGATTGAGGAGTTTTACTGACTCCGTCGTATAGTGGGTGAAGAGCGGAAGTGACGTGTGGTTCGCGCATGCGCGGTAAGTGGTGCAACCGGTTTGCTTCCGCATACAGAAAATGCAGCCACAAGCACGCTAGCATACTACAGTGGAGTTTGCTCGAATGCTACGGCGGAGCTCGCTAGCTTGATACAGCAGAGCTTGTTAGCATGCTACACTGTGCACCTGGCAGCTGGCTAGCACAGGAAGCCAACCCAGTGAGTGTCCACTTAGGCTAATGTGGGCAAACGCAGGTGATGTCACCACAGAAACCGCGGACAAATCCAGTCAGGTTTCAGCAGTTTTGAGGTCTGAGATACAGAAAGAAAGAAGAAGCTTCTGGTTTCATCTACAAATATTGTCTCACATATACAAACAAAACTCCAACTGTTTACTTGCAAGAACGTTCTACTTGAACTTAGAAAAATACTGCATTCATGTGGCGTTTGAATGATTGGAAAGACGACTTTCCCACATGGAAAACGCACATGAACATCAGAAAAACTCAAATCCTCCAACGTCTCTCTTTAGGTCTATTTATCTGTAGAATGAGCTTTGTCAACAAGTTTAATAGGATCAATGAGAAATTTGTGGTCAGTATGTTTTGGATCACTAAGGAAAAGGTTTCTTTTTTGTTTTTTTTTTTTCACATTAATTGGTGGAAATAAAAATAATTATGGCTGTGAATGTTGATGCGTTAAGGCATGCAATTAATCAAAACAGATTAACCAGTTAATATTTATTTAAAAAAATTAATTACACCTTGCAAAAAAAACAGTATTTTGCTTTGTCTCGGCGGTTCAGGCTGACATCATCTGATATTATCTAACTAATACCATGATCACAAAGAAAATATGAATATTAATACTTAAATGTTGAGAACTGATCAATTTAAAAATTTATAAAGATGAAAGAAAAATTTCTCTCTGGCCTGTTTTTGTTCAAAAAAGCTAAACATGTTCATATGAAAAACATTGCGATTAATAGTGATAAGTCACAACACAAAAGTGGGATAAATTTTTTTAATCGATTGACGGCATTAATTAAAAATAAATGTTCTAAATGTACAGTTTTGTATCGCGATTAAGTTTTTCTTTTTCTGATTTGATTTTAATAATAAAATCAAATCAGAAAAAGAAAAACTTAATCGCGATTCTTTTTTTTTCTTGGATCAGTGAAATTTTTTTGTTGGTGTAAAAGTTAAGGTTGGAAGTAAGAAAACTTAAGAAAGTCAGTTTTTTAGAAGTAATTTGATGTTTTACTGCATCACAATGTCATCAATTTAAATGAAAATATCTAAAAACAATAAGTCTTTTAACAGCAATTATTAGGTTAAAATTGCGATTAAAATCAATTAATTAATTTTAAGTTAATTAATCAATTGCATTAAAACAATAGTATTTCCTCCAAAAAAATGGACATTTAGCCACAAGTTATCTGTTTAAAAAGTGACGGCTGGCTTCACCCGGTGGATCGTTCTCAAAACTACTGATCTCTGCTATCATCCAACATCATCTTCTTACAGCCTGTAACACTGAACGAAAAAGGAAATTTGACCGACTCCTTATTGGTAAAATCCTTATTACAGCCTGACTGACAGCAGTTTGTTTTATATTTGTATTTAACAAAAAAATGTCACTACCAATGAAACTATAAAGTACAGAATCGTGGACACGACATCAAAAACATGAATCAATTTATAATGGAATAATTAATAATTAGTATTTTATAACAGCATATTAGCTTTTTGCAACCACAAATGACCATTTTATGCCAACAAAATACTGCTTTGTTGGCACAAAATACCAATTCTTGCCCACAAAATGCTAATAAAATGTCAATTAGCTAAATTAGCTAAAATAGCTAACATGTAGCTGAAATATTAGCTAAACTCCAAATTAGCCTTAAAAACTGTAAAAATCCCAAATTAGCTAAAATAGTGAAATATTAGCTAAACTCCAAATTAGTCTAAAAAACTGTAAAAAAAAATCCCAAATTAGCTAAAATAGCTAACATGTAGCTGAAATATTAGCTAAACTCCAAATTAGCCCTAAAAAACTGTAAAAATTCCAAATTAGCCAAAATAGCTAACATGCAGCTGAAATATTAACTAAACTCCAAATTAGCCTAAAAAACTGTAAAAAAAATCCCAAATTAGCTAAAATAGCTAGCATGTAGCTGAAATAATAGCAAAACTCCAAATTAGCCTAATAAACTGTAAACATTTACAATTAGCAAGCTAACATGTAGCTGAAATATTAGCTAAACTCAAAATTAGCCTAAAAAAAACTGTAAAAATTCCAAATTAGCCAAAATAGCTAACGTGTAGCTGAAATATTAACTAAACTCCAAATTAGCCCTAAAAAACTGTAAAAATTCCAAATTAGCCAAAATAGCTAACGTGTAGCTGAAATATCAGCTAAACTCCAAATTAGCCTAAAAAACTGTAAACATTTAGAATTAGCTAGCTAACATGCAAATGAAATATTAGCTAAACTCCAAATTTGCCTAAAAAACTGTAAAAAATCCAAATTAGCCAAAATAGCTAGCATGTAGCTGAAGAAATAGCAAAACTCCAAATTAGCCTTAAAAACTGTAAAAATCCCAAATTAGCTAAAATAGTGAAATATTAGCTAAACTCAAAATTAGCCTAAAAAACTGTAAAAAAAACCCAAATTAGCTAAAATAGCTAACATGTAGCTGAAATATTAGCTAAACTCCAAATTAGCCCTAAAAAACTGAAAAAATTCCAAATTAGCCAAAATAGCTAGCATGTAGCTGAAGAAATAGCAAAATTTCAAATTAGCCTAAAAAACTGTAAAAATCCCAAATTAGCTAAAATAGTGAAATATTAGCTAAACTCCAAATTAGCCTAAAAACTGTAAAAAAAATCCCAAATTAGCTAAAATAGCTAACATGTAGCTGAAATATTAGCTAAACTCCAAATTAGCCCTAAAAAACTGAAAAAATTCCAAATTAGCCAAAATAGCTAGCATGTAGCTGAAGAAATAGCAAAATTCCAAATTAGCCTAAAAAACTGTAAAAATCCCAAATTAGCTAAAATAGTGAAATATTAGCTAAACTCCAAATTAGCCTAAAAAACTGTAAAAAAAAAATCCCAAATTAGCTAAAATAGCTAACATGTAGCTGAAATATTAGCTAAACTCCAAATTAGCCTAAAAAACTGTAAAAAAAAATCCCAAATTAGCTAAAATAGCTAGCATGTAGCTGAAATAATAGCAAAACTCCAAATTAGCCTAAAAAACTGTAAACATTTAGAATTAGCTAGCTAACATGTAAATGAAATATTAGCTAAACTCCAAATTAGCCTAAAAAACTGAAAAAGCCTAAATTAGCCAAAATAGCTAGCATGAAGCTAAAATATTAGCTAAACTCCAAAATAGCCTGAAAACCCTTAATAAATGCCAAAATAGTCTAAAAAGCTAGCAGAATGTCATTATAACTTTCAACTTCACTACAGCCTGACTCCATATATTATAAAGTAACGACTAATCGACTATTAAATTAGTTGTTGACTATTTTAATAGTCGATTAGTCATCGATTAGTCGACTAATCATGGCAGCCCTAGTTTATGGTAATCGAGTCGCTGAGCAGTGAGATCCCTATTTTCAAGAGAGTTCAGATGAGGTCTGATGGATAAAGTAGAACCAAACAGGACAGAGTGAAAACATCCGGAGTCCTAAAATGTTCTCCATATACGAAACATTTATAAAACTCTCCTTAAAACCCTGAGAATCAAAGCGGTTTGTAGTTTTATGATGATTACCAGAATGAGTTCTCCGTCGTTCGTCAGCTCTCTGGTCCACGAGGTCTTTGGTCCGTCTCCTTTCAGTAAAGTCTGTTCACAGCTGATCTTTCGGTCTGTTTCCCATTTAGGAAAACTCTGAAATAAAAAAGAATTGTCGTGACATCAATGAAATTCTTTACAGGCTGAACTTTGGCTGGAATAACTGGCAGATTTCTGCGTGTCGGAACATTTTTACGACCTGCGAGTAACTGCGTCCCTCACTCATTCATCATAATGACATGAAAAACACCCAAAGAGACTTTGGAGTCTCGCTGAAATGATTCCCACATGCTGTTAGAGATTCCTCTGTAAGTCTAGGAGAACCAGCACCGTGCAGGGGCGTCCGTCCACGGTGGCCTCGCTGAAGGACCGGCCCACGCTGAAGGACACGTGGGTGGTGCGGACGCTGGTGGACGTCTTGATGGACAGGTCGTCTCCCTGCTGGGCGATCTCCACCGCCGGGCTGGAGGCCGCCGCCACGGCGATCTTCCTCAGGAAGACGTTCACGCCTGAGTCAGTGGAAGGAAATGAGAAACAAATGAGAAATTAGTTAAAGTCAGTTTAAAGCGTTTTCTAAAGTTTCGGAAGTCTGAATCTGTGATCGGCTAGCTTTACTGAACTGTTTCCATCCGTCTTCTAGTTGAACTGTTGACGTTTTCTGCTGCGTTTTCCTGGAATAACATTTTGTGATCTGTTCAAGTGGATCTTCTACTGGAGGATTTATCCGGGATAATAAGATAGAAATATGAAGCTCAGATCATAATGTTGTTCGTCAACTCGTAGTCGAGTATGACCATAGCAGTACTGACAATATAACAATGTCTAAGGGGCGGAGGGATGAGTCCGTAGGTGGCTTAGGGCTCGTTTACACTGGAATGGGAACGCGTTTTGCTCTCTGACCCGGTAAGCAAGATATCGGGTACACACCGGGACGTTCCAGAATTATACTGCGTTTACGGTTAAAACGAATGCTGACGGAAAACGATGTAATTCACACGCCACGCCGCTGTGAGCCACTCCCACCGGACGGAAAAGAACAATAGGAGAAGTACTGCACATGCGCGAACTTCCCTATTTCTACCGGTGCAAGGACCATGGCGCACACAAACACGATAACAACAAGAAGATGACAGCTAGCGCAACGAAAGGGAAGACGGACTGCCTCATCTGGACTGACGACGAGGTTGAGTTACTCCTGCTGCGCGCAAGGCTTACATGCGTCCTGGTCATGTGGTCATGACGTAGGGTATGAGCACATCCGCTTTACACCCTGACACCGTTCCTGACCGTACACACTAGAATGGGAGGGCGGCGGGAATGGGAACGTTTCGCAACGCTCCACTCTGGAAGGCGTTCTCCAAAGTTGTTGTTCTGGGGGCCCTAAAACGCCGTTCTGGTCTAAACGAGAGGCCCAAACGATAACCAAGTTGTCGGAACGCACGCGAAAACGTTGTAATGTAAACGAGCCCATATTAGGCCAATTTGTGCAAGAAAACCCCTTCCACAAGTTGGACACCAGTGAGAGGGGGTCATGTTCGTAGGTTTCTCAGCTCTAGCCTTGCGTTTTTGGCGTTTGTCCTTGGCTGCGTTTAATTTCTGAGTGGATGGCACCTTTATGAATCAGATTCCGCCAAGTCGGTCTGTCAGATGCTGCGGTTTCCGCGTTGAAACGTCGATATTGAAGTCTTTCAGCTGTGATTGGATGCAGTCTTTATAGCGTTTGCGCTGGCCTCCAACTTTCCTGCTTCCATGGCTGAGTTCACCGTACAGCAGCTGTTTGGGGATTCTGAAATCTGACATACGGAAGACGTGTCCTGCCCATCGTGTCTGAGCTTTGCGCATGGCGGTAATGACGCTAGGGAGGTCAGCTCTCTCCAGAACCTCAGTGTTTGTGATTCTATCCTGCCAGCGGATATTTAGGATGTTTCGGAGACAACGGAGATGGAACTGCTGGAGAAGTTTCTCATGTCTTCTGTAGATGGTCCAAGTTTCGCAGCCATAGAGAAGTGTTGTTAAGACGACTGCTCTGTACACTCTGATCTTGGTGCATTGTGAGAAATATGAAGCTCAGATCATAATAATAATAAATGAAATGTCACAGATCGGATCGGGACCCTCCTGCTGGTGTTTGACCTCTGCCTGCCTGACCCTGATTTAGATTTGTGGACTTTCATGCCAAATAAACCTGCTGGACTCCGCCCGTTTCTGACACTACGTCCTAGAAATGACAGATTTTTAGATTTGGTTTAAAAACGGCATCATCCTGATGAACCGTTTACTCTGTAAAGATGTTTTGGAGAGAGGTCGATGCTTCTCCTGGCTGCGTTGGGCTGTGAGGTGGAGCGGACGCATGAGCTCATGCGGAGGATCTAGCACAGGGGTGGGCAAACTACGGCCCAGGGGCCACATGCGGCCCCTTAAGCTACTTAATGTGGCCCTCCAAATTAAAATACATTGAATCAAAAATCCTAATTATTGTTTTATTTTCATTGTATTTCTGGTTTCTTCCCATGAATGGTGTTGTTTCTCTGACGTTCGTGTGTGTTCCTTTCTGAGTCAGATGGTGATCTTTCGGATTATTCCTACACCACATAAATGCAGCATTTCTTTGAGTTCACATTTTCCTCTGAAGAACATCAACCCATTGGATCACCCAAAAGAGAACAAAAATCAAAATTTAGAAATTAAAACTCCAAATTTTCTGTTTTTAAATGAATATATGTGAATTTGAATCCAAATGAAAGCATGTTTTTCTCTAAATTCCATATTATTTTTTTAGTTTATGAGGTTGATTACCCAATCTCTCCTTCCATCTGCTCCTTGTCCGGCCCTTATGACAAATTTTAGAACCCTTTGTGGCCCACGAGTCAAAACAATTGCCCACCCCTGATCTAGAGGGACATTGAAGTAAAAAAAAAAAAAAAAAAGACGTAAAAAATTTTGTTTTTTTTAAATAGAAGAAAATTGGGGTTTTTTTTCACGGTACTTAATGTTGTGCTCCAGATAGAATCTGGGATGAACCAGTTACTATCTGGTACGTACCAGATAGTAACTTCAAAACATTTTTTTTCTAAATATTGAAAATTTTTTTTTTCTGTTTACTATCTGGTGAGCACCAAATATTAATTTAAAAAAATATGTTTTTTTCTAATAATTGTACGGAGCTTCTAAAAGAACATCGAAATAAAAAAATGGATGAAAAAAAATTTTTTCCTAAAAATGTAGGTAAAATTAAGAGTTTTTTTTAAACTGGTAGACACCAGATAGTAACTTAAAAACACATTTATTTTTTCTAAAAATGAAAGTAAAAAAATATAAATGTAGTTACTATCTGATGCGCACCAAAAATTGATTTTAAAAAAATGTTTTGTTTTTTTTTTTTAAATGGACGGAGCCTCTAAAGAGACATCAAAATAATACAAAAAATTATGTACATTTTTTTGTTTTTGAAAAAAATTATGTGAAATTACATATTTTCTACCAGATAATAACTGATGCGTACCAGATAATAACTTGTTCACACCAGAATATCTACTGGTGACAGATAGTAACGTTTTTTTGAAAATTTGTACGGAGCCTCTAGAGCAGGGGTGGGCAACTAGGCCCAGGGGCACATGCGGCCCCATTTAAGCTACTTTAATGTGGCTTCCAAATTAAAATCCATTGAATCAAAAATCCTAATTATTGTTTTTATTTTCATTGTATTTCTGGTTTCTTCCATGAATGGTGTTGTTTCTCTGGACGTTCGTGGTGTGTTTCCTTTCTGAGACAGATGGTGATCTTTCGGATTATTCCTACACCACATAAATGCAGCATTTCTTTGAGTTCACATTTTCCTCTGAAGAACATCAACCCATTGGATCACCCAAAAGAGAAAAACAAAAATCAAAATTTAGAAATTAAAACTCCCAATTTTCTGTTTTTAAATTAATATATGTGAATTTGAATCCAAATTAAAGCATGTTTTTCTCTAAATTCCATATTATTTTTTTTAGTTTGAGGTTGATTACCCAATCTCTCATCTATCTGCTCCTTGTCCGGCCCTTATGCCAAATTTTAGAACCCTTTGTGGCCCTCGAGTCAAAACAATTGCCCACCCTGTTCTAGAGGACATTGAAGTAAAAAAAAAAAAACGTAAAAATTTTGTTTTTTTTAAATAGAAGAAAATTGGGGGTTTTTTTCACGGTACTTAATGTTGTGCTCCAGATAGAATCTGGGATGAACCAGTTACTATCTGGTACGTACCAGATAGTACTTCAAACATTTTTTTTCTAAATATTGAAATTTTTTTTTTTTTCTGTTTACTATCTGGTGAGCACCAAATATTAATTTTAAAAAAATATGTTTTTTTCTAATAATTGTACAGAGCTTCTAAAAGAACATCGAAATAAAAAATGGATGAAAAAATTTTTTTTCCTAAAATGTAGGTAAAATTAAGAGTTTTTTTTAAACTGGTAGACACCAGATAGTAACTTAAAAAAACAATTTATTTTTTTCTAAAAATGAAAGTAAAAAATAAATGTAGTTACTATCTGGTGTGCACCAAAATTGATTTAAAAAAAATTTTTTTTTTTTTTTTAAATGGACGGAGCCTCTAAAGAGACATCAAAATAATACAAAAAAATTATGTACATTTTTTTGTTTTTGAAAAAAATTATGTGAAATTACGTATTTTTCTACCAGATAATAACTGATGCGTACCAGATAATAACTTGTTCACACCAGATATCTACTGGTGACAGATAGTAACGTTTTTTTGAAAATTTGTACGGAGCCTCTAGAGCAGGGGTGGGCAAACTACGGCCCGGGGGCCACATGCGGCCCCTAAAGCTACTCAATGTGGCCCTCCAAATTAAAATACATTGAATCAAAAATCCTAATTATTGTTTTCTTTTCATTGTATTTCTGGTTTCTTCCCATGAATGGTGTTGTTTCTCTGGCGTTCGTGTGTGTTCCTTTCTGAGTCAGATGGTGATCTTTCGGATTATTCCTACACCACATAAATGCAGCATTTCTTTGAGTTTACATTTTCCTCTGAAGAACATCAACCCATTGGATCACCAAAAGAGAACAAAAATCAAAATTTAGAAATTAAACTACCAAATTTTTCTGTTTTAAATGAAAATATGTGAATTTTAATCCAAATGAAAGCATGTTTTTTCTCTAAATTCCATATTATTTTTTTAGTTTATGAGGTTCATTACCAAATCACTCCTTCATCTGCTCCTTGTCCGGCCCTTATGCCAAATTTTAGAACCCTTTGTGGCCCTCGAGTCAAAACAATTGCCCACCCCTGTTTAGAGGGACATTGAAGTAAAAAAAAAAAAAAAAAAAGACGTAAAAAAATTTTGTTTTTTTAAATAGAAGAAAATTGGGGTTTTTTTTCACGGTACTTAATGTTGTGCTCCAGATAGAATCTGGGATGAACCAGTTACTATCTGGTACGTACCAGATAGTAAACTTCAAAAAACATTTTTTTCTAAATATTGAAAATTTTTTTTTTTTTATGGTGTGCACCAAAATTGATTTTAAAAAATGTTTTTTTTTTTTTTTTTAAATGGACGGAGCCTCTAAAGAGACATCAAAATAATACAAAAAATGTACATTTTTTGTTATTGAAAAAATTGTGTGAAATTACGTATTTTTCTACCAGATAGTAACTGATGCGTACCAGATAATAACTTGTTCACACCAGATATCTACTGGTGACAGATAGTAACGTTTTTGAAAAATTTGTACGGAGCCTCTAGAGCAGGGGTGGGCAAACTACGGCCCGGGGCCACATGCGGCCAAATACTTAATGTGGCCCTCCAAATTCAAATACATTGAATCAAAAATCCTAATTATCGTTTTATTTTCATTGTATTTGGTTTCTTCCCATGAATGGTGATGTTTCTCTGACGTTCGTGTGTGTCCTTTCTGAGTCAGATGGTGATTTCGGATTATTCCTACACCACATAAACAGCATTTCTTTGAGTTCACATTTTTCCTGAAGAACATCAACCCATTGGATCACACCAAAAGAGAACAAAATCAAAATTTAGAAATTAAAACTCCCAAATTTTTGTTTTTAAATGAAAATATGTGAATTTGAATCCAAATTAAAGCATGTTTTTCTCTAAATTCCATATTATTTTTTTAGTTTATGAGGTTGATTACCCAATCTCTCCTTCCATCTGCTCCTTGTCCGGCCCTGATGCCAAATTTTAGAACCCTATGTGGCCCACGAGTCAAAACAATTGCCCACCCCTGATCTAGCAGGAACTCACGGGCCCGTGTGGGTCAGGAAGGCCCCGGGCCGTGAAGGGAAGTCATCCTGAGAGCTGGCAGGCTGCGGGGGCCCGCGTGAAGGTTTGGTTCCACTTATCCTCGCTGTAATTACAACCGCATGAGGAGTCTGATGTGACGTGACCACGGGCTGCCGGGCTCCACAGTTTTAATGGATGACCCCTGCTGACCTCTGGGTGCTGCAGAGATCCTCCTCACACACTAAAGTTTAGCAGCAACAATGGCTTTTGAAGGACCTCCTTAAATGTCTTTGTTATGGAGATGAAGCCTCTCTCTGGTTCAAAAAACACGAAAAACTGGAGCAAAAAGTTCAGGAAAAGTTTCAGATTTTTTTTTTTAAGTTTCCAGGGAACATTTGATGGATGAAAAGTCCCTGAAGTCAAACGGCGCATGCGTGAACTCACCGAGCGCTTTCAGAAGCTCCTCGAAGTTCTCCGAGGACTTCATCCTCCATCTCCCGGAGAAATCTGCGGCGGCGTTCTCCATGGCGCTGCGGGCTGCGGATGAGGAGCGGTCCCGGAGCCTCTGTGCTCCCGGCAGACTCCTCCGCCGCGCCTGCGCCGCCGCTCATTGGCTGAACCTGATGCTGATCCAGAGCGCGCGCGGGGCCGCAGAGGGGGGGGCCTCCCCCACCGCCACCACCTCTGGCAGCGTGGTGAAAGATTTGGAAATGATCTGGAGAATGCGCGTCCACAAACATCAGTTCTTCTGTCTGTCTGGATCAGAGTTACAGGAGAAAATCTCTGAATAAAAACTGTTTGAAATGGAATCAGGTTCATGGTTTCTGCTGCAGAGGAAGGATGAGACCTCCAGAGTGAGGATTAGACCTCCAGAGTGAGGATGAGAGATCCAGAGTGAGGATGAGACCACCAGATGGAGGATGAGACCTCCAGAGTGAGGATGAGACCACCAGAGTGAGGATGAGACCTCCAGAGTGAGGATGAGACCTCCAGAGTGAGGATGAGACCACCAGATGGAGGATGAGACCTCCAGAGTGAGGATGAGACCACCAGAGTGAGGATGAGACCTCCAGAGTGAGGATGAGACCTCCAGAGTGAGGATGAGACCTCCAGAGTGAGGATGAACCTCAGATGAGGATGAGACCTCCAGAGTGAGGATGAGAGATCCAGAGTGAGGATGAGAGATCCAGAGTGAGGATGAGACCACCAGATGGAGGATGAGACCTCCAGAGTGAGGATGAGACACCAGAGTGAGGATGAGACCTCCAGAGTGAGGATGAGACCTCCAGAGTGAGGATGAGACCTCCAGAGTGAGGATGAGACCTCCAGAGTGAGGATGAGACCTCCAGAGTGAGGATGAGACCCAGAGTGAGGAAACCTCCAGAGTGAGGATGAGACTCCAGATTAAGGATGAGACCTCCAGAGTGAGGATGAGACCACCAGATGGAGGATGAGACCTCCAGAGTGAGGATGAGACCTCCAGATTGAGGATGAGACCTCCAGAGTGAGGATGAGACCACCAGAGTGAGGATGAGACCTCCAGATTGAGGATGAGACCTCCAGAGTGAGGATGAGACCTCCAGATGAGGATGAGACCTCCAGAGTGAGGATGAGACCACCAGAGTGAGGATGAGACCTCCAGAGTGAGGATGAGACCTCCAGAGTGAGGATGAGACCTCCAAAGTGAGGATGAGACCTCCAGATGGAGGATGAGACCTCCAGATTGAGGATGAGACCTCCAGAGTGAGGATGAGACCACCAGAGTGAGGATGAGACCTCCAGATTGAGGATGAGACCTCCAGAGTGAGGATGAGACCACCAGAGTGAGGATGAGACCTCCAGAGTGAGGATGAGACCTCCAAAGTGAGGATGAGACCTCCAGAGTGAGGATGAGACCACCAGAGTGAGGATTAGACCTCCAGATGGAGGATGAGACCTAAAGAGTGAGGACGAGACCTCCAGATGGAGGATGAGACCTCCAGATGGAGGATGAGACCTCCAGATGGAGAATCAGACCTCCAGATGGAGGATGAGACCACCAGATGGAGAATCAGACCTCCAGATGGAGGATGAGACCTCCAGAGTGAGGATGAGACCTCCAAAGTGAGGATGAGACCTCCAGATGGAGGATGAGACCTCCAGAGTGAGGATGAGACCTCCAGAGTGAGGATGAGACCCCAGAGTGAGGATTAGACCTCCAGATGGAGGATGAGACCTCCAGATTGAGGATGAGACTTCCAGAGTGAGGATGAGACCACCAGAGTGAGGATGAGACCTCCAGATTGAGGATGAGACCTCCAGAGTGAGGATGAGACCACCAGAGTGAGGATGAGACTCCAAGTGAGGATGAGACCTCCAAAGTGAGGATGAGACCTCCAGAATGGAGATGAGACCTCGAGTGAGGATGAGACCTCCAGATGGAGGATGAGACCTCCAGAGTGAGGATGAGACCTCCAGAGTGAGGATGAGACCACCAGAGTGAGGATGAGACCCCCAGAGTGAGGATTAGACCTCCAGATGGAGGATGAGACCTAAAGAGTGAGGACGAGACCTCCAGATGGAGGATGAGACCTCTAGAGTGAGGATGAGACCTCCAGATGGAGGATTCCCTCCTCTAGATCTCATCAACTTTAGAGATCATCATTTTTACCCACAACAGACATGAAGATGAGCTACAATCATGAGACTTGCTGTAACATTTACAGATTACAACACAAAGAAATAATCACTACAAAAGTTACATTACTTGTAATAATACTCATTTGAATGATTCTTGCTGAACTATGACAGAGCGTTGAAGTTGACCTCAATTTCTGAAGAATTTGTAAATTCCCTAAAACATTCCAATTGTGCAAAAATGTTTAGTGTGTTTCTTAAATTTGAGCTAAAATTCAGATTAGCTCAAAAAACCTCAGTAGATGGAAAAAAAAGCTAGAATGTTGTTTAAATACTAGCTAAACTACAAAATAGCCTAAAATTCCTAAAAATTAGCCTGTTGCTAGAATAGAAGCTGAACTCTAAAATAGGCTATTACAACCTCAGTAGAAAACAAAAATTAGTATCTCCCCAAAATAAACTCCAAACTAGCATAAAAACCTCAGTAGATGCCAAATTAGCAAGTAAGCTAGCACGTTGCTAACATACTAGCTAAATTCCAAAACAGCCTAAAATTCCTCAGTAAACTAAATTAGTCAAAACATTAGCATGTTGCTAAAATATTAGCTAAATTCCTTGAAAATAAAAGATGAAAACATCGTCCATGAATATATTTAAATTTTTGTTACTAATCTACTTAAAATGTTGACATTTGAAGACTTTCTCATTCATTTCCTGTGAGGAATTTTTTGCTCAATATTTCAAAAATGATAAAGTTTATAAATACCAAAAATACAAGCAGTAATGTCGTGAACAAACTGAATTGAATTTTAACTGAAAGCTTATTTTATAGATTCTTTATTTATGAATTAATGAAGATGTCCAGTCATTTGACAGTATGAGAGAACTGGACTGAGTGTCATAAAATCTCATAGACTTCTATACAATCGTGAACAGCTGTCACTCATTCTGTTGGTCAGAATAATCATTCTGGCTCTTTCTAAACATGTTCTTCATCGTCCTCTTTGTTCATTTCTTACTTTTATTTGTAACGAAAGTAATTCAAGTTATAAACTGACCAATCAGATGCCTCAATCAAAGTAGGCGGAGCCTATTACCCCCCTCCCCCGTTCAAAACAGATTTTGTGTGGCCCGCTCTCAAGTGGTAGGGGCGTGGCCTTCCAACAAGCTCACTCCTGATTGAATTGAATTGAACTTTATTAATATCCCAGGGGGATAAATTTATCTGTCATGGCACCATATATCTAAACATTTACAAACACACATATTCTTTGAACATAAATATACATATAGTAATACACACCTATCTACAATAACTATATACTATACAATACTATACAAAACTACAACACAATACTATACAGCACAATACAATACAGTACAATACAATACAATACTATACACTACAATAATATACTATTTTATTTATTTTATTTACACATTTAAACTGAAGTAGGAGGATAAAACTATACTATACAATACAATACTGTACAATAATTTTATATAAACATATTAACCTATTAAAATAATTAAAATAAAAATAAATTAATTAAAAAAATAAATAAATAAATAAATAAATAAATAAATAAATAAATAAATAAATAAATAAATAAATAAATAAATTCAAACATTGGAGACTGTGACTCAGACCGACTCGGACCAATCACGGATCATGTCTGGCTCCAACATGGCGGTGGCTGCATTGCAGAAAAATGGCGACGGAATTGGCTGTTTTGCTGGAGCAGGAAGTCAACTGTTTTCTGGGATCAGTCCAGTTCTCTGATACAGTCACAGATGAAATGTGAAAAGAACAAACAATTAATTTTATTTGTGGACATCACTTTATTAAGTTTGTGGTTTTGGATAACTCATAATTGTGACATCATGTCATTAATGTCATACTATAGTAACGATCTTTCATTTATCCATAAATTAACTGATAATATCGTTTCTGGTTCTTCTGTGCTGTTCTCTGATCAGCTGAGGGATGCTGTTCTTAACGGGCAGGAATAGGGAAAGAAACAGGAAGACTTTAACATTCATTCTCTGATGCTGCATTTAATGTTTGTTTTTGTGCAGGAAAATGTAATCATCTGCTCAGGAAGATTCCAGATTTACAAGTGGAACCAGAACTTCTGGCGCGTCCTCTGAGGGGATTTCTGCTCATTCTTTCAATATTTCACTTGTTCACAACCAATCGTATTTCATCAGGTCTGGATTAGATGGAATGTCGCTGGGAACATGATGCGCGGCATTTTATCCCTGCAGGTTGTGTAACTGGTTCTGTCTCTGCGGGGAGTTCTGGCAGAGCAGAAGTTTCTGTGGACGGATCCAGTCTTTCTGCAGAACCGGTCACCGTTGGCTGACCTCAGACCCAGACATGCAGACGGCAGCAGCGGCAGCTCGGGGCTGAAAGGAAGAATGGCGCTGATGATAGAATAACAGTGAACGCTGTGATCCTTGTTGCTATGGCAACTGATGTCCTGATAAATCTGTGATCGCCCTGAAAGCTTTCTCTCTTTGCAGAAACTTGATGACGGCGGGTTAGTTTCTGGATCTGGAAAATGTGTGAACGTTTAAAAAACTAACATTTATTGAACACTCTAAAACTATGTTTTAAAAACTTAACTTTTTAACGTAATCGCACCACACATTTTGAAGGTTTAAAATACGAAAAACAAAGCAAACACCCGCCATGTTGCCAGTTTGCCATTTATTGTTTTTTTTCTATCCTAAATTGTTTTCTGAAGCTGCTCTGAACAGTTGTGGAATTAAAAAAATTTAAAAAAAACTAGAAAAGTGCATTACCTCCGATAATGCATGTGTGAATGCATTTTGCGGAATGTGATTGCTGAAAATGCTGAAGATTTTTGCTTAAAATCAGCACAAAAAACCTAAAAAGTTGCCAAATTAGCCAAAAAAGCTAACACATTGCTAATGTGTTAGTTTAACTGCAAATTAGCCCAAAAAAACCTGAAAAGTTGCCAAATTAGCGAAAAAAGCTAACACGTTGCTAATATATTAGCTTAACCCTGAATTAGCACCAAAAACCTAAAAGTTGACAAATTAGCCAAAAATGCTACACGTTGCTAATGTGTTAGCTTGACTGCAAATTAGCCCAAAAAAACCTGAAAAGTTGCTGCGCCATCTAGCGGCAGGACTGAACCGTCCAGGCCTTGACTTTGACGAATACGACTTAGATCACATGTGTCAAAGTCAAATAATAATAATAATAATACATACATTTTATTTCAAAGCGCCTTTCTGGTCACTCAAGGACACTGTACATTACAAAGAGAATATAAAATCAAGATAAATAAATACATCTAAAACAGACACAATAGAATCTAAAAACAACAATAAAATAAAATCAGCCACAGGAAAATGGTCGTGAGGTCAGACAGAAAAGGCAGATTTAAACATGTATGTTTGAGTTTGGACTTAAAGACGGTAATGAATCAATGGTCCGAGATCAGGTGGGAGTGAGTTCCATAGTGTGGGGGCCGAGTGGCTGAAGGCTCGGCTCCATGGTGACCAGACGGATGGGGGGTACGGAGAGTTGGAGGGTGGAAGAAGACCTGAGTGTACGGACGGGAGTGTAAATATGGAGGAGCTCAGATAGATAACGCGGGGCCAGGTTATGGAGCGCTTTGAAGGTGAGGAGGAGAAGTTTAAATTGAACTCTGAATTTGACAGGAAGCCAGTGGAGCGTGTTGCAGGACGGGGGTGATGTGATGAAACGGTGGAGTTCTGGAGATAATGCGAGCGCTGAGTTCTGAACCAGTTGGAGTTTATTGAGAGTTTTGTGAGGTAGACGGACAGAAGTGCGTTGCAATAGTCGATGCGAGAAGTGACTAGACTATTGACCAGTATAGAAGCGGAGTCGACAGTGAGGGAGTTACGAAGACGATTAATATTGCGCAGATGAAAATGAGCAGATCGGGTGATGTTATTAATATGCGGTTGAAAGGAAAGGGAACTATCAAGGATGACACCCAGGCTCTTTACCTGGGAGAGGGGGAGACTGATGTGGAGTCAATAGAAAGTGTAAATTTGAGATCTTGGAAAGTGTGGATTTGGATGCAACAAGTAATAATTCTGTTTTATCGCTATTGAGTTTAAGAATTTTTGGTGAACCAGTTTTTTATTTCATGCAAACAAGATGTTAGGGAGGAGGGTGGGAGGGAGGAGTTTGGTTTGCTGGAGAGATAGAGCTGGTGTGTCATCCGCGAAACAATGAAGCTGATTTTGAATTTACGGAAGATTTACCGAGTGAAGGAGGTAAGTGATGAATAAAAGAGGACCAAGGACAGAGCCTGGGAACACCGGAGGAAACAGGGGACGAATCAGAACGGAAAGATTTTAGCTGGATGAACTGAGTGCGGCCAGAGAAATAGGGCCCGGGGGCCGGATCCGGCCCTTCAGATAATTCCATCCGGCCCTACAGAACATTTTATTTTATTGTTATTAATAACCCAATGTTATCTTGCGCTCATGTCTAACTTGTATCATTTTGACAAAATATATTTTTATGGAGAGTAAAATACTGAAAGTTATTTAAAGTTTAAGTTGATTTGTTATTGATTAATATTTTCATTATTCATAATTATGTAAAAATTGGCCCTCTGCTAACTTACGACGTTCTTTTAGGCTATTTTGGAGTTTAGCTAATATTTCAGCTACATGGTAGCTGTTTTGGCTTATTTAGGCTTTTTTTTTTAAAAAGTTTTTTAGTCTCTTTTGGAGTTTGGCTTATTAAGCTTTTTTCCATTTTTGGCTCTTTTAAAGTTTAGCTATTCTTTTTAAGTACATGCTAACTGTTTTAGCTAACATTTTTTGTTGTTTTTTTAGGCTAATTTGACATTTAGCTAGTATTTTAAGCTAGCTATCAGCTTCAGCGTTTTCAGCTATCAGCACTAGCATCTTCAGCTGCCAAATTCAGCTTACAGCATTCACTCTAGCATTATCACAGCTAATGCTATATACTGTATCTAGTCCATAAATATGCTAAAAAGTTTTAAAAATTTAAAAAAGGCAGTTTTAGAGTGTTAAATAAATGTTTATCCTGTTCGGCCCGTGACCTGAGGTGTCTTTTGGTTCTTGGCCCCTTGTGTGATTGAGTTTGACACCTCTGACTTAGATCTTTCAAATAAAAACACGTTTGATTTACCTTAGGCTTTATTTATTTATTTTACTTTATTGACAAATATTACACATACAGAATATAAAATATTGTCACTCCACAATATGTGCAAACACAATTTTTACAGTTGACAGAAAAATGAGCAAAAATTCAGTAAAGCCTTAACAGCTGCAAAATAAAACACACAATAATTATTATATTGGTAAAGAATTCTGAGAAAGTTATAAATGCGACCATGCTTCATCTGTTCTGACAGCTTTTTTGTCAGTGCAGGATTCAATATCATTTATATACAGAATCATTTCTTTCTCAAAAACATTTTTTGTTAGCATATATTGTGAATTATTAGTAAATTAACCAAGTCAAAGTTCTCTGCGTTGAATCTCCCTTGAACAGAATATCCCAAAGCATGTGGCTCCATCCAGCGTTGGATATTTGGATTTTTCTCCATAGCGGAACCTTTCTCAGTTGCCCGTGTTTCTCGACGGAACACCAAAGAAGACGCACGCGGGAAAAAATGTCGCGGCACCTTCGCTTCGTAGCTCGAACGGTAATGGTCCAAGACGGCAACATCGACGCGGCTTACAAGACTTTAAACAGGTTGGTTATTTTTATTTAAAAACTAAATCAATTTTTATTATCGATTGTCTTTTTTTAGATCGAAAATAAAAGTGTCGCGCGGCTCGGAGTTCTGTCGATGCTAACTTCCGCTCAATGTCACGACTCGCAGCTGCTTAGTAAAGATGCGTTTATGTTGAAACTTTGACATATTTTATTGAATTGTTTGTCTTTTAACAGCTTTTTTAGGGCACTGGCTCTTGATAAAAGCTTTTCCGTCTAGCTAGCATAAACAACTGAAGGCTAGATACACAAAAAGCACTAAACTGTATTCAATTTTATTAAAAAAAATAAAATAAAATAAAATACAGTGACTTCTGTTCATTTATGGGGTGTATTAAATTTAATAGAAGTAATATCCCTGCCGTGACTCACATGAAATGAATTACCATCCCATTCCTAACCCATAGCGTTCAAAACGATGCTGGTCCACCTTTAGCTTCAGCTCTTCTGGAACCATCAGGTTGAGGAGTGTTTCTGGGAGTTCTGGACCATTCTTGTTCCGGTCACACACTCATGTTGGTGGAGAAGGTTTTGGCCCTCAGTCTCTGCTCTAGTTCATCCCAAAGGGGTTCAGGTCAGGACTCTGCAGGTCAGGACTCTGCAGGTCAGTCCAGTTCAGGATCTGTCCTCCATGTCTTCATGGACCTTGTTTTGTGTCATGTTGGAAGTGGAAGGACCGCTCCAAACGGTTCCTACAAGGTTGGGAACATGGAATTATCCAACATGTTTCATTTCACTGGAACTGAAGCCCACACCATCATTCCTCCTCCACCAGTGCAGTCTGAAATGTCCCGTTCTCCTGCAACCTCTAAGCCCAGACTGCTCCATCAGATTTCCAAAAGTGTGATTCCTCCCTCCTGAAGGCATCACCCCTGCTCTAGAGTCCAGAGACGGCGTGCTTTACATCACTGCATCCACGCTTTACACTTGATGATGTGTCGTGATGCAGCTGCTGCCATGGAAACGCATTCCATGAAGTTCTCTGTATTCCGTACTTGGACTGATCTGAAGGTCACAGATCTGTGATAATTGAGCAGAAAGTCTATGACCTCTTTGACCTTCAGTATCCTCTGACCTCTCTCCATCAGTTTATGGTCGACCACTTGGTGTCCGAGTTGCTGCTGTTCCCAAACTCGTCATTATTCTGATAGAGCTGACAGTCGACTGTGGAATATTTAGGACATTTTCTGACTGGATTAGTTGTAAGGCCTGGAATTCACTGAGAGCGATCCATTCTTTCTCAAATGTTTTTAACAACAGTCTGCATGTCTGCATTTACACACCTGTGGCCAGGTGATTGACAGGGGAGCCAACAACACCAACACTATTTTAAAGCTAATTTAAACTTTTTTAGTCAAAATTTCAGACAGAAATAACCAGTTTTATAAAAAAAAAAACTATCATTTTACAGTTCTTGTGCAATTTATAGGGAGTTTAGTTACTGATTTGTATCAATTGATTTATTTAAATCAGTTCATATTTTTCCTTGTTTAAATCAGGGAGGTTTATCTTTTTGAGAAGAACTCCTCCACTATTAAAACATGTAGACAGAGATGCTGGGATGCAAAAAAAAAAAAACCGAGGGCCTGTAACTGTGTTTGCTACAAATAAAACCACATCCCATAATATTTGTCAGAAAGTCGTGACATTATTAACCTCTCCAAGACAGGTAAGCTGCTTCGTTTAGATGGAGAGATTGTGAAATTAGCATTTGTTTGAGACATTTTTCAGGTAATAAAGGTGTGAATGAGTCACATGACCCCAGGAAGGTCAGGTGTCATCGAACTGATTCTGATTGCTGCTTCCTTTAAATCTTTATGGAGTTTGTTGGAAGTTTTGGGGTTAAATGAACAAAAATGATTTTTTTTTTTAATTTCCTTGATTTTGTTTAATCAAAATGTGTACTTTACAGTATTTTTTAGATGAATTTTTCAGTCGTTTGACATTAAAAATGCAGTAACTTGCGTTTACCAGCAGATGGCAGCATTTCCTGACCCCGCTCCTGTTTTCCTCCACATTCCCAGGCTCCTGACTCAGGATGGGATCATCGACACGGTGAAGCGTAAGCGGTACTACGAGAAGCCCTGCCGAGAGCGGCAGAGGAAGAACTTTGAGAGCTGCAAGCGCATTTACAACACGGACATGGCCCGGAAGATCGCCTTCGTGTCCAGGACCAGCAGAGAGGACCCCTGGCTCGGCTGCTAGGGCCTCCGATCGAGGAGAGGACTGTTGATGGGACGGCAGAGCGACGGGCGAGACGGAGAGCTGACCGGATTATTGTGAAAATGAACGATTAAAAGCTGTTATCAAAAAGATAACACACCTTCCTGAAGAGTTTAATAAATTTCAGACACAACAAAGCTCATTTTCTTCTCATCTTTGAACCACTTTCTTGTCTCCAAGGTCGCTGGGTCATGTTTATGTCCCGCAGCTGCAGACGGCCTTCATTTGAGGCTGAAAAGCTTCACCTTAAAGGTTTAGAGCGCTCCAAAATATGAGGATTCAGATGCAGATTAAAGATTATTTGTCTCTTTTTAGTTTGGATGTTAGTTCCTCCCAAATCAAGATACATTCAGGAAAAATAGACATTAAAGATTCATTTTTCTTTAATGTATGAATATGTTGTTTTTTTAATTGTGTGAATGCATTGAATGCATTCACACAATTGTTTTTCACTTATTTACGTTTTCTTCTGTACGTTTTTTGACACGTAAAAACTCAAGCACACTTCATGCAATTTATGCAATCTTGGTATCAAAACGTTTGTCTCATTAAGGACATTACTGCTTGTATTTTTGGTTTTCGCAAATTTTACGGTTTTTACGCAAATTATGCTAATTACTAGTCTTATTGAAAAGGAATGGGAATTTTTCAAATCCTTCAAAAACTATGTATTTTAGTAACGTGTTAGCTTTTATGGCTAATTTGGCAACTTTTAAGGTTCTTTTGGGCTAAATTGGAGCTAAGCTAGCATGTTAGCAACGTGTTATCTTTTATGGCTAATTTGGCAACTTTTGAGGTTTTTTGGGCTAATTTGGAGTTAAACTAACATATTAGCAACGTGTTAGCTTTTATGGCTAATTTGGAAACTTTTGAGGTTTTTTGGGGTTAATTCAGGGTTAAGCTAGCATATTAGCAACATGTTAGCTTTTTGGTTCATTTGGCAACTTTTGAGGTTTTTTTGGCTAATTTGGATACTTTTGAGGGTTTTTTTGGGCTAATTTGGAGTTGAGCTAACATGTTAGCAATGTTTTAGCTTTTTTGGCTAATTTGGCAACTTTTGAGGTTTTTTGGCCAATCTTAAACAAAAATCTTCAGCATCGTCAGCAACCACATTTTGCAAAATGCATTCACACATGCATTATCGTAGGTAATGCACTTTTCTAGTGTTTTATTGGCATCATTTTAAACCGATAAAATTAAAATCTTGAGCTTTTACTCACAAAGTGCCCGTAATAGAAGAGAAGGTCAAACATTTCAAGTTAAATATGCTTTTTAAGCAATTCAGGATAGTTGAATTACACCACCTTTAAAAAATATATAAAAATTAAAGAAAAATGTATTTTATTTTGTTGCAGTTAAAGCAGGAAATTAAAATAACCTTTCAAAGTAATGGTTGTATGAAAAATTTGAAACATTAAAAAATAAAATTGTATAAAATAAAAGCTGAAATAACTAATTTTAAGAACTGAATATAGATTTTTGTCGTTCCTTTTTATGCACAGATCTTGACAAATATCACAAACTTTTTGTCAAATTTGAATAAAATAGATTTCTGTGTGTTTTTTGGTTCTTCACATCATATATTAACCATTGAGGTTTAGTGATTTCTAACATTAGAAGGACTCTGATGTCACGTTTAATAATGCGGAGTTGTTTCTGGATGAGAAATTGGACGGATGACGTGTTTTCTTTGAGGACACGTGGCCGTTGGAGCCGTCTGTACGTGTTGTGAAATAAACAAATGTGTCTGTTGGCACTCGTCCACGGATAGATATCAGCTCCGTGAAGGGAAACACCTGAAAATGAGCAGAAAATTGGACCTGAAGATGGTTATTTACAACCTTCTGAACGCTTTTGACCATCAAACATAACCAGAATTTATTCATTTGAACTCATAAAATCAGATTAATGACTTAATTTTTATTATTTTTAAAATGTTCCTTCAGAATGTTGAAGTTCTTGTTTTGCAATAATAATAAAAATCTAGAACTGAATGTTCTGATGTTCTAGCATCAAAGAACTTTACAGAGAACATTTCTATAGTGTAACTTCTTTCTGCTGTCAGTCTGTTGACAAGTCGGATCCGTCTCCATTGTTTAGAACTTTCATAATACATGGACGGCCTTCCACACCCAGAACTTCTGCGCTGTCTGGTGACATTCTATAAGAGGGGACCAGAAACAAAGCAGTTGCTATGTAATCCTGCTGGAATCATCCTGCATGTGAGCCGAGAAGTGATTCACTTCTCCAGCCTTTACCTTATATAAGACTGTTTTCTGAGCCTTCAACAGAAGCCTCACAGACTTCCTGTCTTCTCAGCAATAAAGGAAACCCCAAACGCAGCAGATCCTCTCTTCAAACTGCTACTTTCAGGCAAAAATGTTTACCCAGAATGCTTTGTGGTCCGTGTTTTCAACTGCTTTTTACTCATTTTAATGAGCAGGGGTCAAACGTGACCCGTTATGAGGGATAATATTTAAAAAAAACACGGCTGCCCCGTGCTGCCCTCCCACCACACTACCGACACGTGCCGCCATTACAAGCTGAGCTAGAAAGGACCAATCAGCGCAGAGCTCGCTTCTGATTGGTTGACGCCTCCGCCAATGAGGAGAGAATTCTCTCCTCCCCAGTGTTCCGTGAACGCTCTCGGGCACGTGCGGAGTCGGCTGCGGCGAGGACTTGTTGTTCGGGGCGGGGCTTCCCGCCTCAAAAAACACGGGCGGCGTTTCTAGAAAGGGAAAGGGGCCGCGCGCTCACCGGACATTAGGAGTAACGACCCGCGAGCGCTCCGCACTGTAGCCTAGCTTACCCAGCAGTCCTCAAAAAAAGGTAAGAGACACGCCCTTCTTCGTCTGTTAACAAGAGTTTTACGGTGAAAAACGACTCGAAGTGTTTGACACATCGGCGTCATACTTTATTATTAACGAAATAATTAGTTTTTAAGAAAGATGGATACCTGAAACGCACGTATTTCCTGTGAAAAAAGCGCTCGCGGGGACGCGAAAACTAAAATGCTAACTCGACCGAGTCCAAAGGGAAGAGTTAGCTTTGAAAAGTTTAAAATGGAAATAAAAGTCTTAATTTGCTTCGTTCGCTCGGACATCAGCACCGGAACCGGTAAGTCTAAGGAAGTAACGGGATGCTAACGGTTAACTCCAGCTGTTCTCTATGGCCTCAGTTTCGTTAAATTCTTCTTCTTTACATTTTCATTCCTCAACCCTTATGAATATGTTTAAAAGTCGGTACAAAGCTCGCATTTTAGTAAATTATTTCTTAAGATCTGATGTTTTCTGCTCTGATGTGTTAAACTTTTGTGTGTAAGTCGGATAAAAATATCAATTAAATGGAGATTTTAAGTCATTTTGTTGGAAATGTAGAGAACTAAATGCATTCATTCACAGAACATTTTCCCCTTTCTCGTTCGACTGATATAAAAAAATCTGTCTTAATTTAACTTTGATTTAGGGCTGCCACGATTAGTCGACTAATCGATGACTAATCGACTATTAAAATTAATCGTCAACTAACTTAATAGTATCGATTAGTCGTTACTTTATATTTTATGAAGTCAGCAATTGTAAGTAAAGTTGAAAGTATATAATTAGCATTTCTGCTTAGCTTTTTGGCAATATTTTGGAATTTATTAAGTTTTTTAGGCTATTTTGGAGTTCTACGCTAATATTTCAGCAGCACTGCTAGCTATTTCGGCTAACTTTATCTTTTTCACGATTTTTTAAGGGCACACTATTTTGAGTTTAACTTTGTAATTTGAGACTATATTTCAGCTTGCTGTTTGGCTAATATAGGATTTTTCCATTTTTAAGGCTATTTGGGAAGTTTTAGCTAATATATTCAGCAGCATGCTAGCTATTTGCGTTATCTAAGTTTTTTTTAAGTTCCTTTTTAGGTAACTTTTGAGTTTAACTATATTTCAGCACCTATATGCTAGCTGTTTTGCGCTTAATATAGGATTTTCTGTTTTTTTTAAGGCTAATTTGGAATTTAGCTAATATTCAAGCAGTGCTAGCTATTCGGCTAACTTTAGCTTTTTTACGTTTTTTTAGGCAACTTTTGAGTTTAACTTATATTTCAGCTATGTGCTAGCTGTTTGGCTAATATTAGGATTTTTCGCGTTTTTTTTAAGGCTAATTTGGAATTTAGCTAATATTTCAGCTACACGCTAGCTATTTCGGACTAACTTTTAGCTATTTTTACGTTTTTTTACGGCAACTTTTTGAGGTTTAACTTATTATTTCAGCTATATGCTAGCTGTTTTAGCTAATATAGGATTTCTTCTGTTTTCTTTAGGCTAATTTGGAATTAGCTAATATTTCTGCAACACGCTAGCTATTTCTGGGCTAACTTTAGCTTTCTTACGTTTTTTAGGCAACTTTTGAGATTTAACTTCTATATTCAGCTATGTGCTAGCTGTTTTGGCTGATATAGGATTTTTCCATTTTTTATTAGCTGTTTTTAGCTAATAAGGATTTCTTCTAGCTTTTTTTAAGGGGCTAATTTGGGAGTTTAGCTAATATTTCAGCAGCATGCTAGCTATTTTGGCTAACTTTAGCTTTTTTACGTTTTTAGGCAACTTTTTGTTTAAACTTATATTTCAGCTATATGCTTAGCTGTTTCTAATATAGGATTCTTTCTGTTTTTTTTTAAGGCTTATTTGGAGTTTAGCTATTATCAGGCGACCAGCGATGTATGCTAGCCAACCTCAGCACGCTAACTTAGCAGGCTATTAGTTCAATTGAGCCCTTTTTTACGTTTTTTTATTTTTTGGTAAATTTGGCATTTAACTAATATTTAATGAGCGCTTATCAACTTCAGCATCTTTACATCCACTTTGGCCATGAACCGATTAGTCGACTAATCGGAAAAAATAATCGGTGATTAGTCGACTATTAAAATAATCGTTTGTGGCAGCCCTACTTTGATTTAAATAAAAGTTAACATAAAAATTTTTAGATTTGTATTATTTGTTGAATTTGATGGTTTAAGTTGTTAAATCAAGTTTCCAGTTACCTGTAGTGTTTCCTCATTCATGATTTTAACTTAAAATCTAACCATTTACAAACTCGTATAGATAAAATCGAGGTGGAGCGTTCTCAGAATTCAGGAGATGAGAGTAAAAGTTTCCAAGTTGGTGGTGATTCTTTGAAACAAGGTTTGCTGATGAAGATCAAATGCTTTTGTGTGGTTTTAGTGTTCTGGCACACATTGTGTCAGACAGAGGATGGAGGTGATTTTATTTTTAATAAATAAAAAAAATAGATTTAAATCTTATCTTTTAAATGTTTTGCTCCTATTCATTAAAACAGGTCGTATGTTTCAAAAACTTGTCATCATTCAATAGCATATTCAACTTCTCCACAAATAACTGATTACATAATACAATTTTACTTGAAATCCAACTAAAACCACCATCACTGCTTAAAGGCCAAAAGTAAATAATCATTCAACACACACTCTTACTTTAAACATTACAAAACTGGTTACACAAAAAAAAATAAAATTATACAAAGATTTTCATGAGATCCTTTCCATCAGTGATGTTTCCATAAAGTTTAGAGCAGATTATGTTTGGATCTTATGTTTTTTACATTTGGTTAATAATCTGCTTAAAGATTATTCACATTAGTCATTGCAGAATTCTTTTGAAATTTGATTGAAAATGTGTTTTTATGGTGATATATTTTGTATTTGTGTGTCAAACACACCTGAGGTCGCGGCTGAACAGGAAGAGCGTTCATCGGACACTCTAAAATACATTTTTAAAACTTGAAAACAGAAACTTTTTAACATAATAGTAAACTAGATATATAGCTAACCTGTGCTAATGCTAGTGCTGAAATACTGAAAATGCCAAAGTTAAGATCTGAAATCACTGAAGCTAATAGCTAGCTAAAATATTAGCGAAACTCCAAATTAGCCTAAAAAAACAAACAAAAAAAAACTTAGATTTGCCAAAACAGCTAGTCTGTAGCTAAAAAAATAGCTTATCTTAAAAATAGTTTAAAAATATAAATTGGCCAAAACAGCTAGTATGTTGCTAAAATATTAGCTAAACTTTAAAATAGCCTAAAAATCTTAGTAAATCAAATCAAATCAACTTTATTTATATAGCACTTTTCCAAAAAGTTCATTTTTTATCAAAGTTCTTAACATAAAATAAATTAATAAAAAAATATTAAAATGTTAAAAACAAAGGACAATGCCCTCAAACCCCACCCCCACCCCTCCACACACACACACACAAACACACACCGACATATTTCCACACCTTGAAGTTAAAAACAATAAAAATAACTAATTACTAAAAAGCTGGAAAAATAGAAATCTAGAAATCTGGCTTTGTACTGCATGTACTGATGCCAAAATAGAACAAAAAGCTAGCAAAATGATAATTTTTAAAACTGTAACTTTTTAACATAATTCTGAATAATAAAAAGTCAGTAATTTTATTCCAGAATAAATCAAATTAAACCTTAAATAACTTTCAATATTTTACTCTCCATAAAAATAGATTTAGTCAAAATTATACAAGTTAGAAATGAGAACAAGATAACATTGGTCCATTAAGAACAATAAAATAAAATGATCTGGAGGGCCGGATAGAATTAGTTGGAGGGCCGGATCCGGCCCCCGGGCCTTGACTTTGACACATAATTATATATAAATATTTAATATTCTATCCCTTACGTATGTCCTTGTTTTTTCCCAGATGAATTCTCTGGGCGCTTCCTCTAAATGGCCGTCCTACGACTCGCTGCGCTCCAACTCCAGCTTCCTGCCCAGCGAGGGCGAGCAGACGGAGGGCGAGCAGACGGAGGGCGAGCAGACGGAGGACGAGGCGGACGTCTTCTCCGAGCCAGAGGGTGAAGGAGGGAAAAAAGGTCGTCTCTCGTTCCACGAGGAGGTTTCCGCTCCCTACCTCCGTTTTCGGTCAAATCCATTGTACGAGTGCGACCCGCCTGGACTCTGCCCCGAGTCGGGTCGATACCCCGCCGCGCTCGGCCTCTCCTGGAGCTGCTGAGCTGGGGTCACCGCAGACCCCTGGGGACCTGGCTTTCGCTCAGAAAGTGAGGCCTGTTTCATGTTTTCCTGTGATGAGAAGCAGATCTGAGATGTTTTCTGAATGTTCGTCTCCTTTCTATAGTGCGCAGATCTGCACCGATTCATCCATCCGTTGTTTGAGCTTCTCCACGGACTGAAAACGGGCCGTTTTGACAAAGGTACGGGACACGCGGCTGCTGTCCTCAGTGGTTTGTGTTTTAGATATTAAGATGTTTTTGTTTCCAGGTTTGAACGGTTTCCAGCAAAGTGTCGCCATCGACAGACTGCAGAAGATTCTAGGAATCCTGCAGAGACCTGAGATGGGGTGAGCTTCTAACATCTGTTTATTCTTATATCTATGGCTGTATTTTTAAAAGTCATCTTCCTCGTGTTTACAGTGAGAAATACCTTCAGAACCTGCTGCAGATAGAGATGCTGCTGAAAGCCTGGTTCCCTCAGAGGGCCTTAAAGTCCACAAACCTGCAGGCATCTGCTTCAACTCTGACCCCACACTGGCACCAGAACCAGCTGCACATGCCGGTGAAGGTGAGCCTCGGATCAGAACCCAACTCTCTAAAAAAACCTGCTATTTAACATGATTATGAACCAGATATACAGCATTACCTGTGATGATGCTAGTGTGAACGCTGAAGAAAACGCTGAATATTAATATAAAAATGTTAGCTAAATGCTAGGGCTGCCACGATTAGTCGACTAATCAATGACTAATCGACTATTAAAATAGTCGACGACTAATTTAATAGTCGATTAGTCGTTACTTTATATTATATGGAGTCAGAGTGTAGTAAAAATGAAAGTTATGATGGCATTTTACTAGCCTCTAAGAATATTTTAGCATTTATTAAGGTATTCTAGGCTAATTTGGAGTTTAGCTAAAGTTTCACCTACATGCTAGCTATTTTTGGATAATTTAGGAATTTTTCAGTTTTTTAGGTTAATGTGGATTTAACTAATATTTTAGCTTCAGCATCTTCAGCAGCCAAATTCAGCTTACTGCATTCACACGTGCATTATTGCAGGTAGTGCTATGCATTAGCAGTAGTAGTTTCAGTTAGCTTAAAGCTAATGATGTGCTTTACATCCAGTTGATACATGACCCGATTAGTCGATTAATCGGAAAAAATAATCGGTGATTAGTCGACTATTAAAATAATCGTTTGTGGCAGCCCTACTAAATGCCAAATTAGCCTAAAAAGAAAAAAAACGTAAGTTAGCCACAACGGCTAGCATGTAGTTGAAATATTTGCTAAACTCCAAAATAGCTAAAAATAATCTTAGTAAAGATTATCAACATATTAACATAAATATGATTAATAAAAATACAGGAATGTTATTCCTGAATAAATCAACTTAAAGCTTAAATAACTTAAAAATATATTTTGTCAAAATTCTACAAGTTACAAATGAGCTCAAGATAACGTCGGGTCATTAATAACAATCAAATGATCTGGAGGGCCGGATCCGGCCCCCGGGCCTGGACTTTGACACGTGTGTCAGATACACGTGTGACGGCTTAGACAAAAATCAAAACAAGTTTAGAAAACGTCTTGGAGAGCTCCGCCGCCGCTGCTTCATGTTTGACCTTTGACCCGGTCTGGTTTCCTGTTTCAGAAACGAAAGCTGAGCTGGCCGGACCCCCGTGACGCCGACAGAGCCCCGGCCAAACACGCGCACGGCCGCTGTGACCCCCGCCGCTCGCGCCGCCGCCTCCACGCGTCTTCCCCCGTCTCTTAGTAAACAAACCACTCCAGGAGGGGCCCCGACCTGACGGGGGGTCGCCGCGACGCCGGGCAGCCGCTCACGGACGGCCGCGGCTCCGTAAGCAGACGCTCGAGACGAAACCCGAATCCTGAGCTTCCGTCCCGCAACAGTCCGGCCACGCAGGACAGCTCGGTGTCTTCGAGCAACGGCGTCGCTGCGACTCCCCGAAACCAGCAGTGACCGCCGTCCAATCACAGGGAGAGGCCTCGGACGGCGTTCCTGCTGCAGCATAAGCATTAAGTCAGGACTGGAGAGAGAGAAGCGCCTCCATGAACGGTTCCTCCTGAAGTATTGCACTGAACCATGAACAGGAGCCGTCTGGAGGGAAGAGAAACAGGTCAGGAAGGTTTTCCACTTCTAAAGAGGAGCGGGGAATGAGTCTCAGGACGCATCTCTGTTGATCCTAGGAACCTTTCATATCAGTCATAGTTCATTAACAGTTACCTGTTGCCCTGCTCCACCTGCAGTGAAGAAGGAAAAGGTGGGAAAACGTTCCCGCCGATTTGAAAAAGGAAAAAATTCATTTCTGTGAGTGAAGGAAAGCCGTGGCTGAAACGTGCCAAAGAAAACCAGCGTTCCATGCTAACATGCTAACATGCTGATGCAGACGTGACAGTCACGATGAAAGTGTACGATGCTCGGCTTCACTCTGAAACTAGAGCTGCAGCAAACCGTCAGTCAATCGATCAATCACCCGTTCATCGTACAGATCAGTCGACTGAGAACACATCTAAACCGTCAGTAGCTTGAAACGAACTGAAAATGAAGATGAAAGTTTATTGAGATTTTAACGAATCGTTCAGCTTCTGTCCTTTTTACCAATCTCTGGGATTAAAACAAGATTAAATCAAATCAGAGAGATGAGGAATGTGCATGACAGCTGCTCCGCCCCTCATGATGATGTCATCATTTAAAATCAGTTTTATATCGAAACGGTTTAGAGCAAATCCCAAACCCACCTGAGAACACGGGACGAACAAGATAAACCTTTATTGATCTCTCTAAAACGACATTTTTAAAACTAACTTTTTAACAGAATTATGAACCAGATCTATAGCATTACCTGTGATTATGCTAGTGTGATGCAGGAAGATGAATTTAGCCGCTGAAGATGCTGAAATTGATAGCTAAAAACGCTAGAGCTGAAAATGTTGAAGCTGATGGCCAGCTAAAATATTAGCTAAATTACAAATTAGCTTAAAAAACTTAAAAAAAAATAAAGTCTTAATTAGCCAAAGCAGCTAGCATGTATCTGAAAAATTTCCTAAAAAATCTTAGTAAATGCCAAAATAGTCCAAAAAGCTAACAGAAGGACAATTTTCAAAACTGTAATTTTTGAACATAATTATGAACAGCTTGAAGAATTACAGAATTATACAAGTTAAAAATAAGAGCAAGATTACATCTGTCCATTAATAAACAAATTAAAATGATCTGGAGGGCCGGATCCGGCCCCTGGACCTAGACTTTGACATGTGGGATACAGGGTCAAAGGTCATCTGTCAAAATGAGTTTGATGGAAGGTATATTCCTGATCTCTCTAATGAGACAAGGAACAATTTTACACTAAAGATAAAGTTTTGATCTGACTGACTCAAATAATGAAAATAATGCATTTTTTGGTGCTGAATGCTCCCAACTCTGACTCTGTACCGTAAAGTAACGACTAATCGACTGTTTTAAACGTCGACTAATCATAGTGCAGCCCTAAATGAAACCCCATCAAATGTGGAAATGTGAAGTTCTAAGCTGTCACGTAGCTACAAACTGATCTTCATTTTGTCTTTTCTTATTATTTCCGACCAGACGGATTTATTTTAATGCTACTGCACTTTGAGTGATGAGGACTTGTTACGTATCTGTGAACGTTGGAGTTATTTATGACGATACTTGAGTCCCTGAGATGATTTTTTTTTTATACTAAATGTTAGGATAAGTTATTAAACTGTAAGAGGTTTTGGCTGCAGTTTACAGATGAGCAGGAGATCTGGTTTATGATTATTTATTAGGAAAGTTCAGAAGGTTCTGGAGGTGAAGAGCAGCTTCTCTGTCCCGACTTTAAGTGCTTTTATCATTTAATATAAAATACTTGAAAAAATGTCAACATATTAAATATTTCCATTCCTTAACAGATTCAGGTTTTTTCTATCGTAACGTTTTACATCAGGTATCATTCACGTTGAATGACATTTCACGTCTGGTGGTTTATCACCTGTCAGCCTTACTTTAAACACCTGAATTCCAGTCAAAATATCTAAAGGAAGATTTTAACAGAATTATAACTCAAGGAAAAATCTGGGTTTGTGTCATATTTTCTTCATTAATTCTTGATGCAAAATGATGTTTTTAAATGTGAAACAAAGAACAAAAGTGTTTGGTTGTGATGTGGTTTCATCTATCCCTCTGTACATTTGAGTTGCCTCACAAACAAGTTTATATGTTGACACTTTTGTTTATTTTAACCGATTTTTACATTAAATTATTACTGTTGGTGAATAAAACATGTTTTTATATATTATTATTAAAGTGTTTGGTTTGTCAAAAAGCATTTTGATTGAATTTCAGTGAAATAATAGACTACGATTCTCTATTTCTTTTAAACTGTCCTGTAAGTCTTTTCATCTTTTTTAGATTAAAAACTGATGTAATACTTTTAAAGACGGGTCTCAACTCCACTCATCATATTTGGCTCCCAATTCCTTAAAAAAAGTTAGTTTTTTTTCCCTGGAGATAAATTTCTAAACCCAAGAGTTTGTTTCCTTTTTTTTTTAATCTATTTAGATTTTTTTTATATTAAAAAAATTAAAATATGGAAAAAAAATCATGTAAGTTAAGATATTTTATTTTCTGCTTGTTCTGTAAATTGGATGAAAAGCATTTAGAATTAGTCAAAAAGAGAAATACGAAAAGCAAGTCAGTTATTTCCAAAGAAATGATGGATTCACTCTATTTCCCAACTAATTAAACTTTTTTTTTTTTTTTCTTTTTCTAAATTCTCAAAAGGATTCAGACGCATCTGAAAATTTACAGTAAAACTAAATTTTCTGGTGTGACAGTAGCAGCAGTGGAGCTCTGTTCAGACATTCTAAGAATCCTACTTATATAATAGTTTTAAAATGCTGTTTTTAACATTCATTTTTGACGTGGTTGTGTGAGCAGATTTTCTATTCCAAAATGATACAGCAGATGGCGCTAAGTGCTTATTTGGGTTCCGATCAGGTTTTCCTCCGCGCCGCTGGGTGGCGCTGCTGTTCCTTTCTCCACCGGAAGTGTTCAAATCAACGAGTAGACCGCTACAGGATGAAGCGAGGCGCTAACTTTTATCCGTAACCTGTTAATAACACAGCAGTTTATAAACGCTAATTTAGCATTTCTTGTCAAACGGGATAGTAGTTCAGAAAAACAAAAAAGTAACGTTTAATTTATGCGGCGTCAGAGCGGAGCCGGTGCCGAATGTGCGGGAATGAACTCGGAGAGAAACTAGAAAGCTAAGCTAAATGCTAGCCCCATGCTAGTTGGATTTGTAATGAGAGAGCGCAGCGCGAGCGCCTGTGGACATGGCAGCGGGAGCTACGGCCGCTTCTGGCGGCTCTCTGGAGGCGACATTAGAGCGGAAATTCCGGAGCGTGACCAACACGATGGACTCTATTCAAGGACTGTCAACGTGGTGCATCGATAACAAGAAATACCACAGCCTCATTGTGCGGCACTGGATGAAGTGTCTGAAGAAATGTAAGTAACTGAGCGCCACTGGAGGCTCCAGTTTAATGGATTCCTGTTAATTCAGACAGTTTTAAATAAAGTTCATGTAAACAGTTTTCCCTCCTTTATTGACCGGCGGGTTTGCTCACAGCAGGAACGGAGAACTCGACGGAAAATGTTAATTCAGTCAGATATTATAAACTAATTCGTGTACTAAAACATTTATAGCATCAGTACTTTTACTAAAAAAAAATTAAAGTGTAATAATAGCTATTATATAGAGTTGATACATCTAGTCATTATTTTTATTGACAGAATACTAAAAAAAAAACATGATTTTTTTTTATTGTTTACTTTTAACACTATTAAATTAAGTTTATGCATTAGTTTTCCACAATACTTGTAGCTGTGTGACATTTAAAAAAATTACAAAATGTATTCTTTGTCAAACACTTTCATTTTATTTACGTTGTTAAAGTTAATGTAAAAATGTATTTAAAGTGTTGTCGTTTTTTCCCAACATTAAATACAATTTCTGTATTTTAAAATATTTAAATTTGGAAATAAATTTAATTTTTTACACAGGATGTAAAAAAAAAAAAAAAGTTTTGCAAACAGAAAAGACTAAAACAGCATCTTTAATATTGAGTGTCATCAGAAATAGCATTTAATCCTGTTTGCTACCTAAACTCGTGTTTATGCTTTAAATTTGAAGCCAAGTATGTATTGAAATTTAAAGTTGTGATTGTGATTGGCTGGGGGGTTGGCCCATCAGAGCTTCACCTTTTATCCGTCCCACCCATCGGCCATTTTCACAAATCTTTGACGAAAACCCGGATCTGAAAACCCGTCTCACTGTAGGATTTATTTTTACCTTCCAGAATCCTGATTGGTCCAAGTCAATATTTCTATGGCAACCACTCCAACCAATCAGGAGTGAGCTTGTTAGAAGGCCACACCCCTACCTCTGGATAGCAGGCTACAGGAAATCTCATTGGATGTGGGGCCAGCAGGCTCCACCTACTTTTATTGAAGCATTTGATTGGTCTGTTTATAAATTGAACAAAAATGAGGATTATCAAGAACAAATGTTTATTCTGAGCGGCTGTTTATTTCTCTGTGGGATTTTGGGGGAGGGGTCACTCAGTCCAGTTGTCTATGTGCAGTCAATGACCATACATTGTTTTGGAGGCATTGCTGTCTTGATGATGTGATGTTTGACTGTTAATCTGAATGTTTGTCGATACGGTTTAAAAGTCATTTTTCCTGTTGTAAACAGGAAAAAGAGTTCAGCTTCAGCCAAAGCCGCGGTATGTTTGCCAGGAGTTCTTCAGCTTCAGCTAAATCAAGTTTAAGGAAATCACAGCTGGTCAGCGTCCACAACCATAGATGAGCAGCACGAACAGTTGTTCATAAATTATGCTAAACCTGTTCCATAACTTTTTGTTGTTTCTTGGATCAATTCATGTTTTTTTTCCTTGGAACCAAGAAAAGTTATTATGTGTATTATGGTCTCCCACCAGCATTCACATCTCCTTCCCTAAACCTGAATGAAATGGAGGATTTGCTCAACAATGCCCAGTTAGTTAGTTAGAATAGAAATGTCTCAAACTTTAGTCAGCACACGATTTGCTTAAGCCAGGAGGATCAAACTCAATCGCACAAACGACCAAAATCTGAAACACACCTGAGGTCGCAGGTCAAGCAGGTCAAACATTTATAGAACACTCTAAAACGACATTTTTAAACTTAAAATCCTAACTTTTTAACACAATTAAGAACTACATATATAGCATTACCTGTGATGATGCTAGTGTGAATTCTGTGAGCTGAATTTGACCCCTGAAGATACTGAAATTGATAGCTATAAACGCTGAAGCTGCTAGCTAACTTAAATATTGGCTAAATCTCAAATTACGCTAAATAAAAAAAAAGAAAAATCTTGGATTAGCCAAAACAGCTAGCTAAAATATTAGCTAAACTAAAAGATAGCCTAAAAAATATTATTAAATGCCAAAATGGCCCAAAAAGTTGAATTTTTAGAACTTTAAAACCGTTATTTTTTTAACATAATGATGAATAATAATAATACAGGAATATTATTCCAGAATAAATCAACTTAAACCTAAAATAACTTCAATAATATAATATATTTTGTCAAAATGATACAAGTTAGAAATGAGAACAAGATAGCATCGGGTCATTAATAACAATTAAAAATAAAAAGATCTGGAGGGCCGGATAGAATTACTCGAAGGGCCGGATCCGGCCCCCGGGCCTTGACTTTGATTTGTGGTTTGAAACAGCCAAATAGAACCATAACAGCTATGGAGGATCACCTTCACTGTGGCAGATGACTCTAGAGACCCTCCAATGATACTGAACTGATCAGCTGGAGAAGTTTAGCATTAAAATTTAGATTTTTATGACAAATTTTGATCTCATGTGAATGATCAGGTTGGGGTTAAAACAATTAGATATCACAGACATCACTTGTAGCTTAACGGTTCTACCTCCTTGGATATGCCAGAATCGGGGCTGGTTAGTCCTTAAGTGGGAGGGACACTGGGAACACCAGGTGCTGTACGTCCCTCCAGCCACACGGGGGCGTCTTCTTGCATTTCCATCATTGACTGTATAAGTACAAACTGGACATATCCGAGTCTTCTCCATCACTTCCTGGTACGTCGACCGCCATATTGTAACCAGTTAACAGCGATTAGTCCGAGTCGCTCGAGTCACGTTTTCAGAGGAACTACTGTCAACCAATCATGAGTGAGCTTGTTCAAAGGCCACACCCCTCCCACTGATAGCAGCCACGGAGGAATCTATCAATCAAACACTGGAGGCGGGGCCAGTGGAAGCCACATGTTTATAGGGCTGCCACAAACGATTATTTTAATAGTCGACTAATCATCGATTAATTTTTCCGATTAGTCGACTAATCGGATCATGGACAAAGTGGATGTAAAGAAAATCTGAAATATGATTAGCTTTAAAACAAAAAATCCTAAATAAGCTAAAATCGCTAGCATATAGCTGAAATATTAGCTAAACTCCAAATTAGCCCTAAAAAACTGTAAAAATTCCAAATTAGCCAAAATAGTGAAATATTAGCTAAACTCCAAATTAGCCCTAAAAAACTGTAAAAATTCCAAATGAGCTAAAATAGTGAAATATTAGCTAAACTCCTAATTAGCCCAAAAAAACTGTAAAAATTCCAAATTAGCTAAAATAGTGAAATATTAGCTAAACTCCAAATTAGCCCTAAAAAACTGTAAAAATCCCAAATTAGCCAAAATAGTGAAATATTAGCTAAACTCCAAATTAGCCCTAAAAAACTGTAAAAATTTCAAATTAGCTAAAATAGTGAAATATTAGCTAAACTCCAAATTAGCCCTAAAAAACTGTAAAAATCCCAAATTAGCTAAAATAGTGAAATATTAGCTAAACTCCAAATTAGCCCTAAAAAAACTGTAAAAATTCCAAATTAGCCAAAATAGGTAGCATGTAGCTGGAATAATAGAAAAACTCCAAATTAGCCTAAAAAACTGTAAACATTTAGAATTAGCTAGCTAACATGTAAATGAAATATTAGCTAAACTCCAAATTAGCCTACAAAACTGAAAAAATCCTAAATTAGCCAAAATAGTGAAATATTAGCTAAACTCCAAATTAGCCCTAAAAAACTGTAAAAATCCCAAATTAGCCAAAATAGTGAAATATTAGCTAAACTCCAAATTAGCCCTAAAAAACTGTAAAAATCCCAAATTAGCTAAAATAGTGAAATATTAGCTAAACTCCAAATTAGCCCTAAAAAACTGTAAAAATCCCAAATTAGCCAAAATAGTGAAATATTTGCTAAACTCCAAATTAGCCCTAAAAAACTGTAAAAATCCCAAATTAGCTAAAATAGTGAAATATTAGCTAAACTCCAAATTAGCCCTAAAAAACTGTAAAAATTTCAAATTAGCTAAAATAGTGAAATATTAGCTAAACTCCAAATTAGCCCTAAAAAACTGTAAAAATCCCAAATTAGCTAAAATAGTGAAATATTAGCTAAACTCCAAATTAGCCCTAAAAAACTGTAAAAATTCCAAATTAGCCAAAATAGGTAGCATGTAGCTGGAATAATAGAAAAACTCCAAATTAGCCTAAAAAACTGTAAACATTTAGAATTAGCTAGCTAACATGTAAATGAAATATTAGCTAAACTCCAAATTAGCCTACAAAACTGAAAAATCCTAAATTAGCCAAAAATAGTGAAATATTAGCTAAACTCCAAATTAGCCCTAAAAAACTGTAAAAATCCCAAATTAGCCAAAATAGTGAAATATTAGCTAAACTCCAAATTAGCCCTAAAAAACTGTAAAAATCCCAAATTAGCTAAAATAGTGAAATATTAGCTAAACTCCAAATTAGCCCTAAAAAACTGTAAAAATCCCAAATTAGCCAAAATAGTGAAATATTAGCTAAACTCCAAATTAGCCCTAAAAAACTGTAAAAATCCCAAATTAGCTAAAATAGTGAAATATTAGCTAAACTCCAAATTAGCCCAAAAAACTGTAAAAATTTCAAATTAGCTAAAATAGTGAAATATTAGCTAAACTCCAAATTAGCCCTAAAAAACTGTAAAAATCCCAAATTAGCTAAAATAGTGAAATATTAGCTAAACTCCAAATTAGCCCTAAAAAACTGTAAAAATTCCAAATTAGCCAAAATAGGTAGCATGTAGCTGGAATAATAGAAAAACTCCAAATTAGCCTAAAAAACTGTAAACATTTAGAATTAGCTAGCTAACATGTAAATGAAATATTAGCTAAACTCCAAATTAGCCTACAAAACTGAAAAAATCCTAAATTAGCCAAAATAGTGAAATATTAGCTAAACTCCAAATTAGCCCTAAAAAACTGTAAAAATTCCAAATTAGCCAAAATAGGTAGCATGTAGCTGGAATAATAGAAAAACTCCAAATTAGCCTAAAAAACTGTAAACATTTAGAATTAGCAATCTAACATGTAGCTGAAATATTAGCTAAACTCCAAATTTGCCTACAAAACTGAAAAAATCCTAAATTAGCCAAAAGAGCTAGCATGAAGCTGAAATATTAGCTAAACTCCAAAATAGCTTAAACAAACCTTGATAAATGCCAAAATAGTCTAAAAAGCTAGCATATTTTTATTAGAACTTTCAACTTTACGACACTCTAACTCCATTATTATTAAAGTAACGACTAATCGACTATGAAATTAGTTGTCGACTATTTTAATAGTTGATTAGTCATCGATTAGTCGACTAATCGTGGCAGCCCTACATGTTTATAACTTAAATAACTGGTGATAAAGAAAAAAATATCTTAAAAATGAGGATTATAAAGAACATCAGAGCGAGAATGATTGTTCTGACAAATAGAAGGACTGAGAAACTGTCTTTTATCAATGGAAGTCTATGGGACTTCTTGCAACCTGCAGGTACTTCCTGTTTGGACCAGGAAAAGGGAGGGGTTGCTCAGTCCAGTTCCTACTTATACAGTCAATGAGCTGGTCCAAGTCCAGATCAGTGCAAAGCAGACGTGTGCCTGCTGGTAAGAAATTCTGCCTTATCTGCTGCCGACGACCTGAATCTGGTGTGTTTAGCCAATCAGGAGCTTCGATTGCTGGTTGGTTGGAAACCATGTCGGGTTGACCGCTGTGGTAGAACGTCAGACCACAAAGGGCGGGAAAAACTGAAGCCAGATCCAGTGATTCACTGTGATGCTGAGGGTTCGTTTAGTGCAGACTTTTACAATAGTTTAAAGTTTCTTTACATTTTTTATTTACTGTTGTGTTTACAGTGTAAAGGTTCCAGAACTGGGATCATTAATCCTATATAAATCTTTGGATCAGACTAAGAGGATTTCCTGTTTTCCTCAAAAATGGTCTCTGATTTCTGTTGGACCCCCCTCCAACAGCTGATTCGTCCCACCGCCTCAACCTGCTGTATCTCGCCAACGACGTCATTCAGAACTGCAAGAGGAAAAACGCCATCGTTTACCGAACGGCGTTCGCGGAGCTTCTTCCAGACGCCTTCCTGCTGGTCAGGTAACGTCAATCAAGAGGAAAAACAGACATTTCTGATTTAGTCGTACCTGATCATTTTTCTCTTCATTCTGCAGCCACGAGGGCGACTCCAAGGTTCATAAATCGGTGGAGAGGATTCTGTCCATCTGGGAGGAGAGGGATGTGTATTCAGGAGCTCTGATCGCTGAGCTGAAGAGCATCTTAACCAAAGAAGACTCTCCTCCTGTGGAACAACAACAAAGTCAGTTTGACTTCATGTGATGTTTGTTTTCTTTTGTTACTGACGAGTCAGTACGGGACGTGGAACTCCAGAGGATTTTAGGGATGAAACGATCATCTTAACAGGCGATTTGATTCATCGAAGAATCAAATTGTGTGTAAACTAGATGTAGAACACACATCATAACCAGATGTGGAATTGGACACATTGGACACGCACTATAGCTGTGAGATTTAGAAAAAAAAGCAAATAATCAACTATTAAATTGATCTTTGACTATTTCAATTGCTGATTAGTTAGTGAGAGGCTGTCCATGTTATTTAAAGAACTCTTGTAACCGTCTTCTGGCTGGAATTTAAGAACATTATTATTTGAAGTAGGGCTGCCACGATTAGTCGACTAGTCGACGACTAATCGACTATTAAAATAGTCGACAACTTAGTCGATTAGTCGTTACTTTATAATATATGGAGTTAGAGTAGGGCTGGGCGATAAAACGATAATTATTGATATCGCGATTGAACATTTTTTCAATAGAAGAATGAGTCTATCGCGATAGACTTTTATTTTGAAGGGTCCGCAAATAACACTTGCTCGCGAACAGTTTCTCCTATTTGACAAGTAAAAGTTAGAGTTAGTCTCCACAGGGCGAGTAAGTGTTTGTATCTAATTATTGTGTTTATTAGCTCTCATTTCTGTCATTTTTTTGGACTCCACTCCGCGTCCTTCGTCTGCATGAAAGGTAAACACGAGCCGTTCTACCAGCAACCCCGCTGCAGCTGCGGACCTCGCATCCCGCGCGCTTTATTACAATCAATCGTCTGTCCACGCCGAATGCATTTGGGGTCAAATTGAATTACTGTACACTGTATTAGTTTTAACAAGCGTCAGATTTGATGCTTGTCGGTCTTCAGAAAGTCTGTTGCTGAGTGTGGAAGAAGCTTCCGTCAAAACTTTTCTGGAACTCTTCGTGAAGAACGCGGATACCGAGAGATTTATTTATTCTGAAGAGCTGAATAAAAACATCGGTACACATCTGTGTGTCGGAGTTCAGGAGATCTTCCAGTGAGGAGCGGCCGCTGTCGCACTCCTACACCCAGCTGGCAAGAGCCGACAGGGGAAGGTAGAGCTATGGCAAGCTGTTAGGGTCAAATTAAGCAGAAAAAACGCGGGTATGGCAGTGCATCACCTGGACATGTGCTATGGTTAATAATGCTTAATTGACATATTTAAATGTTGCCACTGTTAATTTCAATAAATTAATACGCAAAATAATGAAAGTTTAATTTCAAATTACAGTTGTCTGTCTCCAGACATGTACATGTATCAAATACATGTTTTGTTTATGTTCAAGCTCAAAATGAGTGAGTTAATGCTTTTAAGTCTTTTTTTTAAACATATATTTTTAACTTAAAAAAAGTAATTTTAGGCTTTATCTTCTTTTTTCTTGTTGTTTTTTTTACTTGTTACTGATCCGAAAAATGATCCGAGCCGTGACACGATCAGAGCCGTGTGTTTTGTGATCCGTTACACCCCTACTAAATACAACAAAATAATTTGTAGTAACACATTACATTTTTGTTATGTAACCCTGAAACATTAAAATTTATTTGTAGACTTAATGCTTTGTTTTTTAATGAACTGAGAAACAGTTTAGTAGTCTAATATAAATAAATATAGTCAAATATAGTTAATTTGGTTTTATATCGTGACCAATATCGTTTCGGCAATATGTAAAAAGCTATATCGTGAATATAAAATCCATATCGCCCAGTCCTAAGTTGAGTGTCGTAAAGTTGAAAAGTTATATAAAAATATGCTAGCTTTTTAGACTATTTTTAGCTTGTGATTTATTCTGCAAGTCTAAATCATTTTAAAATAATTATTATAATGTTTTACAACGTGAGGTTCATGTTTGTGGTTTTTTTTATCATGTAAAATGTGATTTAATGACGTGAATCCTCTTATCTTTGTTGCTCCTGAAGCTCCAGTCGAGTCGAAGGCGGACCTGCGGTCCAAAGTTCTGGCTGAGTTTGTGGTGAGCCCGGTTCTGACATGGTCGGTGTGGTTGTGATCCGATGACCTTCCTGACCTCCTCCTCCTCTTCCTCTCTGCTCTCAGCCTCAGGCCCTGTTCGACCAACTGTCCAAGTACAAACGGTCCCTGGAGGAGGTCGACCTCCGGGAGAAGCAGCTCGCCGCCATGAGGGTGGATATCTTCAGCACCGAGGCTCTGAAGAAGCTCAAAGGTGGAGTCCGGGTTTCATACGTGTTCTAGGAGTGTTTGGGATGGAGCTGGAGAAACATTTTATGTGTTTCAGGAAGTCAGAAAAGAACATTTAGAACAAAAAGACGATCTGAGAACTTTGATAATGAACTTTTCAGACCTTCATCATCTGTTTTCCTCTTTATTTCATCCTGTAAAGTTCACCCATCTTCACCGACAAGTTCTGCTTCCTGTCTGAACATTTATTCACAAATTCTGGTCAGAAATAAAAAATTAATTCATGATTTGAGCAGAAAAATGCAACTTTTTCTCGCCTTTTGTTGCTATTTTCCTCCCAAAGTACAGCACAGGTAAATCTGCTCCAGGTGTAGGGCTGCCACAAACGATTATTTTAATAGTCGACTAATCATCGATTAATTTTTCCGATTAGTCGACTAATCGGATCATGGACAAAGTGGATGTAAAGAAAATCTGAAATATGATTAGTTTTAAAACAAAAAAAATCCTAAATAAGCTAAAATAGCTAGCATATAGCTGAAATAATAGCTAAATTCCAAATTAGTCTAAAAAACTGTAAAAATCCCAAATTAGCCAAAATAGCTAACATATAGCTGAAATATTAAGTAAACTCCAAATTAGTCTAAAAAACTGTAAAAATCCCAAATTAGCCAAAATAGCTAGCATGTAGCTGGAATAATAGAAAAACTCCAAATTAGCCTAAAAAACTGTAAACATTTACAATTAGCAAGCTAACATGTAAATGAAATATTAGCTAAACTCCAAATTAGCCTAAAAAACTGTAAAAATTCCAAAGTAGCCAAAATAGCTAGCATGTAGCTGAAGTAATAGCAAAAACTCCAAATTAGCCTAAAAAACTGTAAAAATCCCAAATTAGCCAAAATAGCTAACATATAGCTAAAATATTAGCTAAACTCAAAATTAGCCTAAAAAAACTGTAAAAATTCCAAATTAACCAAAATAGCTAGCATGTAGCTGGAATAATAGAAAAACTCCAAATTAGCCTAAAAAACTGTAAACATTTACAATTAGCAAGCTAACATGTAGCTGAAATATTAGCTAAACTCCAAATTAGTCTAAAAAACTGTAAAAATTCCAAATTAGCAAAATAGCTAGCATGTAGCTGAAGTAATAGCAAAAACTCCAAATTAGCCTAAAAAACTGTAAATCCCAAATTAGCCAAAATAGCTAACATATAGCTAAAATATTAGCTAAACTCAAAATTAGCCTAAAAAAACTGTAAAAATTCCAAATTAACCAAAATAGGTAGCATGTAGCTGGAATAATAGAAAAACTCCAAATTAGCCTAAAAAACTGTAAACATTTAGAATTAGCTAGCTAACATTTAAATGAGATATTAGCTAAACTCCAAATTTACCTACAAAACTGAAAAAATCCTAAATTAGCCAAAAGAGCTAATATGTAGCTGAAATATTATCTTAATTCCAAATTAGCCTAAAAAACTGAAAAAGCCTAAATTAGCCAAAATAGCTAGCATGAAGCTAAAATATTAGCTAAACTCCAAAGTAGCCTGAAAACCCTTAATAAATGCCAAAATAGTCTAAAAAGCTAGCAGAATGTCATTATAACTTTCAACTTCACTACAGCCTGACTCCATATATTATAAAGTAACGACTAATCGACTATTAAATTAGTTGTCGACTATTTTAATAGTCGATTAGTCATCGATTAGTCGACTAATCGTGGCAGCCCTATTCAGGTGTTGCTTAAACCACAAGAATTGAACTTTTAGTGTTTATGAAACGTTAAAGTTATTTGCTACACATTCAAACTCAGTCACAGCATGTTTTTAGAGTCCTTTATGAAAATTTGGAGCAAATTTACTCTCAAATTATTGCAGAAAATTAAAAGATATCCTAAAAAAATGAGGAAACTTTGATCTCAAAGTCTCTTTATTGAATTAAAAAGAAGGTTTCATGAAGAAGGTATTTTTCATGAAAATATTTGAAATAATCTGCAAGAAGAACGTGAATGTGTTGGGTAGATTTTTCAGCTTCTGAAAAGTTCTTTCAGAAAGTTTTCTTGATCTAAAAGTTTTTCAAATCTCCAGTGAATAAAAGCTCAAAAGAGAGACAAAGAATTTACTTTTGATAGGTGACCTTTGACCCTACACATCCATCAAACTCGTCTTGACAGCTGCCCCGCCCCTCAAGATGACGTAACAATTTACTATTAATTTTATAGATGAAGGGTATCTAGGGTCAAAGGTCAAGTATATTCCTGATCCTCTGCTTGTGACGGAAGTCTTCTGTCCTTAAATCTTCAGATTTCAGTGGTAAACACACGTTTTATCGTCCGTTCTCTCCCTGCAGACAAAACAGGAGGAAAGAAGTTCTCCAAGGACTTCGAGGAGGGAAGCGCCCAGCTCCACGAGTTTGTGAAGTTCTTCGAGAAACAGATGAAGAGCGGGCCTCAGCTGCTGGAGGCCCTCACGAACGCCGACGTCTTCTACGAGATGCAGTACAAGGAGGTCAAGATAGTCGCCAACGTGAGTCTCGCTCGCTTCAGCTCAGACGTTCTCAGAGGTTTTACTGATGCGCCCTATTAAAGTTACTAATCTGCAACCTTCAACCCTTAGAGGAAACAAGTCTTTAGAAAATAAGATTCAGATTTTAATTGATGCTCTGGATACTCGGGCTGTGGATCGTTGCTCAGGTGACGATCCGATTCACGAATCGAGCTCAACGATTCACGAATCGAATCTCGATTCTTACTTTTTAAAATAATCTTTATGTGAATGTCTGTTAACTGGATGGATGAAAATTGAAATTATTTGTTTTTAATCATTTTTATACCTTTTATTTAGAACAGGAGATCAGAATCAACTAAACTGATAAAAAAAAGATTCAGATAGAAAAAAATGCTGTTTGTCGTTTTAAACTTTTCTTTTCTTTTGTCAATCTTCTGGTTAAGTAACATAAAAAGTAACATAAAAAGGATAAAAATCTCTGCTGTTTTGCATCATTTAAGTTTGAAGTTTGAAGTTTATTTGGTTGATTACATACATTCAACATTTCACAACCTTTAAATAATAAGAAATCTACATCAACCAAAAGGGAATGGGCTGAAGCACCATGCTTATGAAAGCCCATCCAAAAAATTCCACTTACACAGAAACAAAACTTAAGAAATTGACAATAATGTCACAAGCATGAAAAAAAACAAATTTTAACAAAAATACATATCCATATGTACAAAATCATAAACATATACAATAAATAAATATATTACAGCTGCATACATATATATATATATATTCACTAATATTGATCAATTTTTTCACATTTTATCAGTAACCTAAATTTTTTAAGAGTATTGACTACTTTGAGGTCTTTATTTAAAGCATTCCAAAGTTTTGTTCCAAAAACAGAAGGACATCTCAATTTTACATTTGTTCTTGCCCTGCACGATTCAAACATAAATTTACCTCTTAAATTATACTGTTCATCTTTTCTCTCAAAAAATGATTGCACTCTCAAGGGCAAACTATTTTGAAAGGCACCAAAAGAGATTTCCAACATTCTTAAATGAACAATGTCTTCAAATTTTAATGTTTTAGATTTTTTAAACAGTGCATTAGTGGACTCCCGAACACCAACTTTATTTATTAATCTAATAGCTCTTTAAAAGCTATTTAAAAGCAAAACCCAAAAATTCTCTCCACAGTTTCTATCCACAAAGTTCTTCAACATTCTACGTTCTAAACATTACATGTTGGTGCAGAGCCCCTATGAAAAAAGTTGTTTTTTTATGCAGCAGATTCCTCTGATCCACGTTGATTCCATCCGCATTTCAGCTGCGTTTCTTCAGAATAAGATGGAGTTTCGTTAATTGTGTTAAATGTTGAAGAGTTACCATAATCAAAAGAATGTAAACACTGGAGCTAAAGCTCTGATGTTAAAGCTAATTATTTTCTCAGAGAACCGAACTTCAGTCTCAGTTTCTGAACGGAAAAATGTTTTACGCTAGTTTTACTTTGAAAACCAGAAGTTCACCGTCACAGAGATGTTTACTTCCGGTGGCGGTACCGCTTCTCTTTCGGCTTTGTTTTAGTTCGTAAGCTTAAAATACAACATTAATCTGCACTGTAGAGCAAAAATACATCGTCCCCAGATAATGTTTTACTACAATTTACTGTATTTATAAAGATCATGAATCAGCGATCGTGGACGTCGCGAATATTCGTACTCGTAATTTCGGGAGCAGATCACGAATACCCGAGCACCCGGGTACTCGTTACAGCCCTACTGGATACTAACATGTAGGGCTGCCATGACTAGACATAATACTTTATATTATAAGGAACATGTGTCAAAGTCGAGGCCCGGGGGCCGGATCCGGCCCTCCGGGTAATTCTATTTTATTGTTATTAATGACCCGATGTTATCTTGAACTCAGTTCTAACTTGTAGAATTTTGTCAAAATATATTTTTATAGAGAGTAAAATATTTAAAGTTATTTAAGGTTTAAGTTGATTTATTCTGGAATAATATTCCTGTTTTTTATTTGGGGGTGTAACGGATCACGGATAATCCGTGGTCTGTACGGATCAGAGGTCACGGTTCGGGACACGTGTGTACCGCGGACCGCTCCACCCCCCCACACCTCGTGCTAGCATAATTTAAACCAATTGTCCGTTCACATCAATGGAATTCTCCTCAAATTCCTGTCAATCCTCTTTGTTTTGACACTAAAGTATCTACTTCATGTTTATCTTAAAGTCTGTTCACCTGAAGCTGCGTGTGGGAGGAGCTTCTGTCAAAAACTTTTCTCGACTTCATCATGAAGGACGCGGATCCATAGATATCAGGTTTATTTCATCTTAGGAGCTAAATAAAAGCATCAGAACACATTTCTATTTCTGGGTTCAAAGAATCTCTCAGTTAAAAGCAGCAGCTGTCCCGCACAGGAGAGAACCGCTTCTCTGTAACGGACTCGCCGGTCCCGTCACGGAACGATGGTACGGCAAGCCAAAGATGTCAAGAATCACCAGGAAAAGCGGGCGTGGAAGTGCCACATACAGATGATTATTATTTAAAACATTTAAATGTTCCCACAGTTAGTTTCAATAAAGAAATTAATACAAAAAAAAAATCATTTCATGATTAACTTTAAGGGATAATCCAGATAGATTTAGTATTTTCAACACTGTTTTTAAACATTCTTTTCTCTCAGTTTTAATAGATTTGGTCTAAAGACATGTAAATGTCATCAGAAACTATGTTTTAACATTTTATTTGTGGTCAAAGTTTAAATATGTTTTGTTTTTAATAAATAGGCTTCAATGATAAAATGTTTTGATGTTGCATATATAAATATTGTGTGTGAAGTACTTTAAATGCTTATTGAATATATGATTTGAAGCGTTTCCAAAAATAATTTAGCTTTTATATTGTTGATGTTTTTCACTTTTTTTTTTTTCTTTTTTGCTTTTTAATGATCCGAACCGTGACCCTAAAACTGTGACCCGGTCCGAACCGTGAGTTCTGTGATCCGTTACACCCTCACTTTTTATTATTCATAATTATTAGGGTGGGTTGAAAAAATCGATTAATCGATTTGAATTGATTTAAGCTTAATAAATATACAAACGATTCACAAAAGATATAAATCGATTTAGCACGTAAAGCTAAAGTCAGCTAGCTTGATGCTAGCGTTCAATAGAATTTCCCATTGGACGGCTAATGCTAACATTCAGTTGACCAAAAAAATACATTATTAACTAAATCTGAGCATCTTTATTTACTTACAGGCATTCATTTTTAAAACCCTCTTAACACCCCTTCAAGTGACACCAGTTTATCAGAAATTCTCGTCTAAGTTCTGGTCGGGACCGTTGACATGGAGCAACCCCAGCTTCCATTCCCATCATCCATCTGTTAGCACTTTCTCCTGCTAGCTTACAGCTCCTCCCAGCTTAGCATTAGTGATGCAACAAAAATGGAGACCAATATCAGAACTATCCAGAGGATCCATAGTGTTGATCCAGATTCCATCTCAGACAGGAAAACAAATGAATCTATTTGTCTGCAAGTGGATGCACCAGAAAGGGGCGGGGCAAGGAGCTGGTGGCCCCGCCCATTTCATTTCTACATCACAAATACAATCTTTTGATAAACAGTATTTTTTCCTGATTCACAATGATTCAAACAGTTCTCAGAAATGTACTTTTAATTGTAATTTTCCTCAATATGTGCAACAAGAACGAGTTAAAAACAACATTTTGGGTGAAGCTGTGAAGACTCTGGAGCTCAGAGTTAAGAGAAAAGTGTTACGAGAAAATGTTTCTTTAGGAATCAAAACACATTCATCTGGAAAACACATTCTTCTTCTTTTTCTTTAAACGTATCCTAAATATTTCTAATTAACTCTGCGTTAGTCTGATGCTCTGGTGCATGCACGAAAATGACCGAGCGTTTTAGGTCAGATTCACGACCGAACGCTGCATGCAGTCCTGAAACGGGCGCCATGGCAACGCCTTGACCCCCACACACACCCAGGGATGAACAAAGGAAAACAGTTTTTGAGGGAAAACGTCTCGTTTTCTTGTCAGGAACAGATTTAGAATAGAAACTGCAACAGTAGAAAAAAACAATTTAGAAGTTAATTTTGTTGCCAATCTATTATTTATACTCTATTTTAACCTCTAAACGTGAGAAAATCACAACAATACTTGTAATTTGATTAATTTAATTTCTTTTTTCATTCATTCTCAGCTCTCTGTTCACCTTTGGATCCTCCTTTTTCCCTGAAATTTAAGAAAAAGTCTCGTTTTCTTGAAGCTCCAGAGATTTTCAAAGTCAGGAACAAATTTCGAGTAGAAATTGCAACAATAGAAAATAACAATTCTGTGTTTTAGAAGTTAATTTTGGGCCAATCTATTATTTAAACTCCATTTTAACCTCAGAACATGAAAAAAACACAACAATACTTGTAGAAAAGATGAATTTCTTCTTTCATTCATAGTCAGCTCTTCGTTCACCTTTCAGGTGACCTGCTGTAGCTAGAGCCCCGCCCACTGTTGTTTCAGGTGTTCCTCCTGCCTTCACTGGTTTACCGGACCTCCTCTCCGCTCGTCCTCAGGCCTACCAAACCTTTGCTAACCGGGTGTCCCACCTGAAGCGGAAGCTGGACGCCCTGAAGTCCAGTCTGCCCGACCTGGACGACTCCCCCATCCCCTCGCCGTCCGCCGACGCGCCGTCCCCCACCGGCTCCGAGAGCCCCTTCCGCGGTCTGGAGCTGGCCCGGCCCGACCCGGACCTGGACGGCTCCGCCATGGACGACGACGCCGAGCCCCCGGCGCCGAGCCCCCTGTCTTCACCGGGAGCGTCCCCCAGAAACGCCGAGGTCCTCGGGGGGAACGACAATCGGGAGGTGGAGGACATGGAGCTGTCGGACGAAGAGGCGGCCGACGGGGGCATCATAGGTAAGGCTGGAGGGGTGGAGAGCAGGAGCTCACCTGCGTACCTGCACGTTTACACGCTTCTTCTTCATGTCTTTAAATCTAGTCGAGGAGCAGATTGAATCTGCCCCCCTCCCTGAGGTTTCCACTGCAGGCGCAGCAAAAATCTGCCCCTCTGTGGCCCCGGATCCCTCCGCTGGTCGGGTCCTGCCCCCTCCAGCTCCTTTTGGAGCGGCTGTGGAAACGGTCAAGTTCACAGGTGAGTTGGTGCAGGTGTTCTGACACCCCCACGCTGGAACCCTGGATAAAAGTCTCCAATCATCTTCTGATCCGTTTCACGTCGTTCCCGGTCGACTTTTAATTATGGATTTGCCGTTTTTAAGCCAAAAGTTAAAAACATCTGCATTGTTTTCTGCGACAGAAGTTATTTTTCTCGTTTTTTTCATTTTATATCTTTTTTCTCTTTTTATCTTATTTTTTCTCGTTCTTTCAATTTTTTTCCAATTTTTAAATGTTTTTTTCTTTTTTTCCATTATTTTTCCTTTTTATCTTTCATTAATCCTTTTTGTAATTTTTGTCATTTTCTTTCTTTTCTTCCCTTTTCCTCTTTTTTCCTGTTTCATTTCAATTTTCTCTATTTTTTTTCCCTTTTAAATTTTTTTTTTCCCGTTTTTTATTTTATAACTTTTTCTTCTTTTTCCTTATTTGTTCCCTTTTTCTTTTCATTTTTTTTCTTTTTTAGTTTTTGTATTTTTTCACTTTGTCCTTTTCTGTCCTTTTCTTTTTTTCTTTTTTTTTCCCTTTTTTTTGTCCTTTTTCATTTAATTTTTTCTTATATTTTTACATTTTCTTTCTTTTCTTCTTTTTCCTGTTTCATTTTAATTTTCTCTATTTTTTTCCCTTTTTAATTTTTTTCCCTTTTTTATTTTATAACTTTTTTCTTCTTTTTTCCTTATTTGTTCCCTTTTTTCTCTTTCATTTTTTTCTTTTTTTAGTTTTTTGTATTTTTTTCACTTTGTCCTTTTCTGTCCTTTTTCTTTTTTTCTGTTTGCTTTTCCTTTTTTTTCTCATTTTTTCATTTTTATTTTTCCTTTTTTCTTCTCTTTTATCATTTTCTTTCTTTTTCTTCCTTTTTTTCCCTTCTTTCATTTTCCAAGTTGTGGGCGGGCCTGTTGACCGGACAGCTTGGAGCAGAGAGCTTGTGGCCCCGCCCACTGTATTTTCTACATCACAAATACGATCTTTTTCAAACAGCGTTTTTTCATCAGCTCCTGATTCACAATCATTTGAATAAACAAACGATGAGAAATACGACTTTAAATGTCATTTTCTTTTTAAATCATAAAGACGAGAACGTGTTAAAACACCAGAAACATCATTTGCATCTCAGTGGGTCTTTAAGGTCACAACATAAGTGTTACTTTGTTCTGTAGGACCGACTGTAGAAAACCCTCCACCTTTGAACTCTCGGGAGCCTCCGCCTGCTGCACCTGCTGCACCTGCTGCACCTGCTGCACCTGCTGCACCTGCTGCACCTGCTGCACCTGCTGCACCTGCTGCACCTGCTGCACCTGCTGCACCTGCTGCACCTGTGCTCCTCGCAGACGCCAGCTCGCTGGTCAGCCTGCTCTCCAAGGTGGACGTGAGTCCGGCGGATCTCCTCAGCGCTCTGTCCAAGGTCCAGAGCCAGAGCAGCCTCCAGGGTGAGAGCGGCTCCACAACAGCTCTTTATGAACGACATGAAGGAGCAAACGTTTCACTCTTTACCTTCTGCGTCCCATTCAGGCGTCAGCACCAACCTGGACAACGTCCCAGAATGCAACAGCGCCGATAAGATCCCCCCCTCCTCTGCAGCCGTTCCCCATCAGAGCCCGTCGCTCTCCGTGCCTTCGTCCGCCTCCTCGGCCCCCCAGCAGACCTCCAACGAAGCCTCGGCCCTGGTCCGGGCTCTGCACCGCGACATGGATCTGAGCGCCGAGCCGGAAAGCTCCGCCTCCTCCTCCAGCTTGGACTCAAAAATCCACAACTTCCTGAAGGGAAACCCGGCTTTCAGCGCCTTCGACCTCAGCTTCCCGGCCGCTCCCGCTCCGGGGGGGAGCGGCTTCAGCCCGGCCGCCGGCGCGGACGCGCGGGGGGGGACCCCGGTGAGGGACGAAGGGGGCGGGACCCCAACCCAGGATGAGATCATGGACAAACCGGCAGGGGTGCCGTTCGCTTCCAGCAGAAATCTGTCGTCTGCCGGTGACGCTCCGCGGGGCCCCGCCCACCCCCCGCAGCAGACACGCCCCCAGCCAGGTAAGGCCCAGAACGGGCAGGTGTACCAGCCGTACGCCGGGACTGCGGCGCCCGCCGCGCCCTACCAGCAGATTCCCGTGCAGGACGTGGGGGGGTTTCCAGGGGCAAATGACAGAAACTGGTATGGGGACAACTATCCAGAGGGGGCGGCCCAACAGCCGGGCGGGTACCCCGCGGCGGGGCACGACACCAACCCCTCGGGGAGTTTCCCGTTCCAAATGGAGCCAGCTCAGGACCGTCAGAGGTTCGCCCCCCAGCAGGTGCCCACGGCAGCCCCCGCCTTCTTCAGCAGCGCCCTCCCCCCTGTTCCCAAGCTTCCACCCCCCCCACCTGTGTTTGACGGCCTGGCCCCCTCGACCAGCGGCGCCGCCGCTCCTCCAGAGCATCTTCACAGAGACGAGGCGGCGGCGGCGGGGAGGGACGGCGCCTCGGCGGCGTGCTGGTCCTGGACCACCAGCACAAGTCCCTGCTGCGCCCCGACGACTCGTGGCAGCCCCGCCCCCCTGATGACATGCATTACCATGAGGGGCCGGAACCGTTCCACAACCACGAGCCCTTCTACCCCCCCGAGGAGCCGTTCTACCCGCCGGGCAGCCCCCAGCCCTTCCCAAGGGGGCGGGGTCGAGGGAGGCCCGTCCCACCCTCAAGCGGGGACCCTTACTTCCAGCAGCGGCCCCCCCCCTCCTCCTCAGCAGTACATGCCGAGGCGCGCTCCCCCGCTCCACGAACACCGCCACCCCGGGCCCCGCCCTCTGCACCGCCCCCCTCACCCCAGGGGGCCCCCCCATTCCCCGTTCCCACGGTTCCACGGCCCAGAACCGAGGTTAAGGGTCAAACGGCCCGGCCCGAGAGGAGGGGGTCCGATGTTCGCCCCTAAGAGACCGTTTCTGCCCCCGCGGTTCTGAGGAGGCTCAGCGGGACGCCGGAGAGGTGCGAAGAGAACTCCCCCAGGAGAAAAAACGGAGGAAGAGGAGGCGAGAGGAGGAAAGAGGTGGATGCACATACATACTTTCATTTCTATCCTTCACTCCAACATGGTAGCAGAGCGGCCTGCAGGTCCTAAACCCTCACTTCTATTCGGCTCCACGTTCAATTCCAAAATATTTTTGCTACAAAAGTAAAATGTAAATATTTCACCTTCTGGCGGCGAGCGGACTTTACCGCTCCCGGCGCTCGAGCGGGAATGTTCTGTTTGTGTCGGTGAGCGATCCTTCCAGCGGCGCCGCAGAAACCTTCGGTGGTCGATCCACGGCTCTCCAGGGGGGGGGCTGACAGCGACGCAGAGGAGAGGAGGCAGACGTCTGGAGGAGATGAAGATGTTCATCTTCAGTTTTATTTCCTTGTACTGAATAATAAAAACCTGAATTTGAAAAACACGTGTCGTTTATTTCTCCTGTATGTTCAGCGTTTGAATTGATTTCAGAAAACTCATTAATTTAACATTTTTTAACAAACTAAAAATCCTAAATAGATTTTATTCTTTAATTTTAGACACTAAATACATTAGTTTTACTGAACTGTGTTTGTATATATTAAGATAAATGATTAATGTGAATTTATTGATTAAAAACAATTGTTTTTGCAGATAATTTGAATTTTTTCTGCAAATACAATCCAGATTTGTCTTCAAATAATCAACATACTGACCCTTTATCTATTAAATGATTAAATTAGGGAATTATTGGACCAATTAACATAAATTTTTAGTTTACATCGCGTAAAAAAATTTAGTTTGATGGTTTACTTAACTCAAAAATGTCATTTGATTTGAAAAATATATATTTTAAAAAGCAAAAATTCCAGATCTTGTGTTAGGTTGTCTAATATTTCACTTTTTACTGTGTAGCTTAACTTTAAAGTTGATGAAATATTTTTTAAATCATGCATTCATAGATCTAGGTCCTTCATAAATTAATTTCTGAGCTCTAAATTTAAAACGGATTCAACCATTTGATCTCGTTCTTAGTGAAATATTCTGTCAAAACGTCGCTTGAAGTGAGTTGATTGAACGGTTTCCATGGTAACAGGAGGCTAAAACAAGTTAGCTGATGGATGCGTCTGTTAAACTGAACGGTTCCGTCCAAAACGCCATAATAATTCTGTTCGGACCACAGAGAAAAGACAAAAAGTTGTTTTGAATAAAATCTATGTTTTAAATAAAGTTTTGAGACAGTGAATCGGCGCCTCGCGGGCTGAGTTTCATTTCCGGTTTTGCTTGTAGACGTTGCTAAACAGTCAGCTGGTTCTGGTTCTGATGAAGGTTAACCTTCCTCCTCTTCCTCAGGGAGCCGCGTCCTCCAGCTGTGATTGACAGCTCTCCCAGAGGAGGGGGCGGGGCTGCTGCCGTGACGTCATCAGCGTCCTGTAAGTAGTGTCACGTGGCTGAAGTTCATCTCAGTCTAAAGTTTGTGACTTTTTAAGAATTTGAGAAGAAACGCAGCAGATGTTGAAAGAATCCAGTAAGTAAAGTTATTTAACTTTCTATTTGTGTCCAAAAATGAATTATTTTATTGAATAAAGTTTCAATTAAACGAATCTGTTGTGATTTTTTTCCTCCGTGCGTTTGCGCATGCGCCTGACAAACTGCTTTTCCAGCGGAGTTTTTAGGGGTAAATCCTTTATTTTGATCCTAAAATGCTGCGTCTTATAGGTTCAATCAAAGTTGTTTCACAAATGGACGGAAAGGCGGGAATTAATATTAAAAGCCATCTGTTTCAATAAATAACTGCTTTAATTTGATCCAGAATGTGGATTTTTAATCTGGATTTAACTTCTCTTTATCCCTCTTGGATCATCAAAATATGACTTGAATTTTGCTGCACAAATGTGCATTTAATCATTTATTAATAATATAAAACTGAAGCACAAACCTAAAAATATGTGATATAAAAATGTATGAATTACCTGAAGTAACATTAATAGTTGGCTCTTAAGGTGATTCATTTGCAGTTCATCTAAAATGTTTATTATGCATTTTGTGTTACTCCTGATTAAAATGCAAGAAACTTTTTTTTCCTGCTTTCTGATAAAAGTCCATATTTTGTGTGTTGATCTTTTTTTCTTTACAAACATTTAAAAAGGTGTAAATCCACTAAAATTGATTTTTGTGAAAGAGCTGAGAACTGAGCATCTGCTAACGGAAGAATCAAAGATTTTAGCATCAAACCGTCACATATTTGCTCAGAAGCATCAGCTTGTTGCTCTTTTTTGTGCTGTTTTTATTTTTTCTTAAGTTTATCTTTTTCCTGCTAATTTTCCCTCTGGAGATAAAATATAAAAAATTTTAGAATCCTCAGAAGAATTTAAAGGAGCTGAAGTTCTTCAAAGGTTTTGTCAGAAATATTTGGATCCATGGATGCTTGGAGATGCTAGCTTAAAACAGTTGCGTGCGCTAGCTTGCAAAAGTGTATCTCGCTATCCTAATACACTAGAGCTCACTAGCTAGATGCAGTGTGGCTCGCTAGTTTAATACAGTGTAGCTCGCTAGCTTAACACACTGTAGCTTGCTAGCTTCATACAGTGTGGCACGCTAGCTTGCTACTGCGGAGCTCGCTAGCTTAATACAGTGGAGCTCGCTAGCTTAATACAGTGTAGCTCGCTAGATTAATACAGTGGATCTCGCTAGCTTAATACAGTGTTGCTGGCTAGCTTAATACAGTGTAGCTCGCTAGCTTAATACAGTGGATCTCGCTAGCTTAATACAGTGTAGCTCGCTAGCTTAATACAGTGTTGCTGGCTAGCTTAATACAGTGGAGCTCGCTAGCTTAATACAGTGGAGCTCGCTAGCTTAATACAGTGGAGCTCGCTAGCTTAATACAGTGGAGCTTGCTAGCTTAATACAGTGTAGCTCGCTAGCTTAATACAGTGGAGCTCATTTTCTTACTACAGTGTAGCTTGCTAGCTTAATACGGTGTAGCTCACTAGCTTAATACAGTGGAGCTTGCTAGCTTAATACAGTGGAGCTCGCTAGCTTAATACAGTGGAGCTCGCTAGCTTAATACAGTGTAGCTTGCTAGCTTAATACAGTGTAGCTTGCTAGCTTAATACAGCGGAGCTCACTAGCTTAATACAGTGTTGCTGGCTAGCTTAATACAGTGGAGCTTGCTAGCTTAATACAGCGGAGCTCACTAGCTTAATACAGTGTAGCTTGCTAGCTTAATACAGTGGAGCTCACTAGCTTAATACAGTGGAGCTCACTAGCTTAATACAGTGGAGCTCGCTAGCTTAATACAGTGGAGCTCATTATCTTACTACAGTGGAGCTTGCTAGCTTAATACAGCGGAGCTCACTAGCTTAATACAGTGTAGCTTGCTAGCTTAATACAGTGGAGCTCATTATCTTACTACAGTGGAGCTTGCTAGCTTAATACAGCGGAGCTCACTAGCTTAATACAGTGGAGCTTGCTAGCTTAATACAGTGGAGCTCACTAGCTTAATACAGTGGAGCTCGCTAGCTTAATACAGTGTTGCTGGCTAGCTTAATACAGTGGAGCTTGCTAGCTTAATACAGCGGAGCTCGCTAGCTTAATACAGTGTTGCTTGCTAGCTTAATACAGTTGAGCTCGCTAGCTTAATACAGTGTAGCTCACTAGCTTAATACGGTGTAGCTCACTAGCTTAATACGGTGTAGCTCACTAGCTTAATACAGTGGAGCTCACTAACTTAATACGGTGTAGCTTGCTAGCTTAATACAGTTGAGCTCGCTAGCTTAATACGGTGTAGCTCACTAGCTTAATACGGTGTAGCTCACTAGCTTAATACGGTGTAGCTCACTAGCTTAATACAGTGGAGCTCACTAGCTTAATACAGTGTAGCTTGCTAGCTTAATACAGTTGAGCTCGCTAGCTTAATACAGTGTTGCTGGCAAGCTTAATACAGCGGAGCTCACTAGCTTAATACAGTGTAGCTTGCTAGCTTAATACAGTTGAGCTCGCTAGCTTAATACGGTGTAGCTCACTAGCTTAATACGGTGTAGCTCACTAGCTTAATACGGTGTAGCTCACTAGCTTAATACAGTGGAGCTCACTAACTTAATACGGTGTAGTTCACTAGCTTAATACGGTGTAGCTCACTAGCTTAATACGGTGTAGTTCACTAGCTTAATACAGTGTAGCTTGCTAGCTCAATACAGTGGAGCTCACTAGCTTAATACGGTGTACTTCACTAGCTTAATACGGTGTAGTTCACTAGCTTAATACGGTGTAGCTCACTAGCTTAATACGGTGTAGTTCACTAGCTTAATACGGTGTAGCTCACTAGCTTAATACAGTGGAGCTCATTAGCTTAATACAGTGGAGCTCACTAGCTTAATACGGTGTAGCTCACTAGCTTAATACGGTGTAGCTCACTACCTTAATACACTATAGCTTGCTAGCTTCATACAGTGTAGCTCACTAGCTTGCGACAGCGGAGTTCGCTAGCTTCATACAGTGTAGCTCACTAGCTTGCGACAGCGGAGTTCGCTAGCTTAATACGGTGTAGCTCACTAGCTTAATACGGTGTAGCTCACTAGCTTAATACGGTGTAGCTCACTAGCTTAATACGGTGTAGTTCACTAGCTTAATACGGTGTAGCTCACTAGCTTAATACAGTGGAGCTCACTAGCTTAATACAGTGGAGCTCACTAGCTTAATACGGTGTAGCTCACTAGCTTAATACACTATAGCTTGCTAGCTTCATACAGTGTAGCTCACTAGCTTGCGACAGCGGAGTTCGCTAGCTTAATACGGTGTAGCTTGCTAGCTTAATACAGTGTAGCTTGCTAGCTTAATACAGTGGAGCTCACTAGCTTAATACGGTGTAGTTCACTAGCTTAATACGGTGTAGCTCACTAGCTTAATACACTATAGCTTGCTAGCTTCATACAGTGTAGCTCACTAGCTTGCGACAGCGGAGTTCGCTAGCTTGCACCAGGAGGCTGGCTAACGTAGCGAGCTAACCCACTGAGTGACCCTTTAGGCTACTGTAGACATTCACAGGCGGGGCCACCACAGAAGCTGTAGACAAACCCAATCAGGACCCTCATCATGAGGAGTTAACCCTTCCATGACAAAGGTGGACCAGACTTCATGTCTGTCATTGGACGCCATAAAGATCAACAATCATTGAAGAAAAAGTTCAGCGCTCTGTCTTGTGGGGTCCAGATGACCCCAGGAGAGCAGAAGGGTAAATAATGAGGAGTTCAGCATCACAATATATTTAAGAAAAACATATTTAACATGTAAAATAATTCTTAATATGGAAAATAGAAGATCATAGAATTCCTGTGCAGCAGTTAAAGACTAAACGGGTGTTTTTAATGTTTTTATTAAGATTTTATTATTATTATTAATAGTCTGCTGTTAAATCAGAACCGTTTTATTTTGGATTAATTTACTGATCTCTTCAATAAATCTAATTTAGAGGTAAAAAAGCTTGAATCCTGAAGATGAAGTGGATATTCTGCTGTTGCATCATCAGCTTTCATCATCAGGTGGTCGTTTTCCCTCCTGATCGTCATCAGTGGATCAGACTGCCGGAGAACCCAGAGTTTTCATGTGATCTTTAGCGCGCGTGACGTGCGGATCCTGCGGGATTTGGCGCCTGTCGGCAGATGGCGGCTCCAGCCTCCTAAACTAACCGAACACATTCGGTCATACACGGTGATGCCGGTGCCCGCCCGCCTCCCGAACCAGCACGGCGGTGCCGCTTCTGCTCCAGATCGTGACTCCTTTGAAGTTCCGCCGTGCGCGCGCGTGTCGGGTGCGTGCCGTCATGTGGACTCATTGTTTACATGCTGCCGAAATATCAAAGAGGGCGTGCGCGTGCGTTTTTTTCTCCTGACACACGCGCGCGCGCGCGCACTCATCAAGCGACGCGGTTGGAGAAGCTCCGACATTTTTCCGTTTCACAGACGGAAGGCGCGCGGACGGATTTCAGCACCGCGGACAGCTCCGCGGCGAGAACAAAAGGCGGATTTAAAGCGCTTGATGTTAGGGAGCGTCTGCTTTTTACTGCTCCCGCAGAAACCGAAGACTCCGTCTCCTCCAGACGGTGACGCTCTCATGAATGAATGAAAATCATCTGTTTATCGGAGGAAAACGTGATTACATTCAATTGAAACAGGAAAATATGGAAAGAAAAGAATTTAAATGTGTTAGAAAAAATATTTCACAAAAAAAAATTGAAAAAAAAAAAGATTTGACAAAAACAGGAAGGTTTTAAACATACATTTTATGATCTAAAATCTATAAATAATGGAGTTATTTTATAAACAATAATAAACTATAGATAAATAGCATATATATATATTTTTTTGAGGGGGAGTAAACATGAACATGCAGACATATACATATATATTTATATATATATTTAGTATGTGTGAACAAATCCATCATGTTTCCTGCTAGAAGGATAGTTTTATTTTATTTGCTTAAATATTAAAAACGTTTTCTAAAGTAAAACTCTAAAGTTAAATATAAATTTGTGTTTCAGGAAAACATGTTTTGACACTCGACTTTTTTTTTTTGCAAAATAATTCTAAATACAAAAATATGTAACTGATTATATCAAACCTATATATCAACATTATTTGTATTTTTTTTTTTTATTTACACATTTAAACTGAAGTGGTAGGATAAATCTCTAAAGATTGAACATCTCCTTTTCCTCCATTTCAAGAAATAACAACACATGACTGAGTAGAAACCAAACAAAGCAGTAAAAACAAAGATTAAATCAATTTTGTTTGACTTCCACAAACTTCCTGTAAAGGAAAATATTATTTAAGTGAATGGGAACCGCCTCGCAAAAGCAACAAGTTACCTGCAGAAGAGATCTGTTAGTGTAAAGCATGGTGGTAGTGACATCATGATTTGGTGTTGTGTAGTATCACCTGGGCATCATTTAGTCATTATTTTATTTATGAGGTTGTCCAAGTGGCTAAACGGTTCATTAAAATAACAATAATCATTTTTAAAAATAGGCTTTTGATGGGTTTCATGCTTCGTTTGAAATCCAGACTTTAGTTAAAATGTTTTGACTGGAGGGAAAATTTAGACTTTTTTTAGTTAAAATAATAATGAGGTTAATGGTTCTACATTTCTGTTACGGATTTTTTTAAATAAATCCATGGTTTGATGTATTTTTAATATCTTAAAACATGTTTACATTATTAGATAAGAGCATTGGAGGTAAACACAGGATTTTCCATCAAAGATGGGTAAAAATAATGCATGATAGTGCATTAATATCTGCTATTCAGAAAGATGAGACAGTAATGATTTATTAATGCTTTATTTCTGAGACGTAAAATACCAAAATTGATGCTTCAAGCAGCTTTTAATGGATGTAAATGATGCAAATGAACGTATAGTAAACAAAAACAAACGGAAAGGACATTTAATGCATTTAACGTCCACTAGGGGGAGTTTGCTCTGTGGGTTTTGGGCTCAATAAGAGTGACAAACGATTAAAAAAAAAAGAATGTATTAAATTGAAATCTCTGGTGTAAAATCGGAGCCACGGCCCGCCCCCTCCCCTCCCCCCAGCCGCCTTTGTCTCCGGTTGTGACCGGTGTGCGACTTTGGCGACGGTCCCCGGCGCAGACATCACGGCTCCAGCAGCCCTGGGGAGGGATGGAGCTGATGGACAGGGAGGGAGACACCGGCTTACGACGTCAAAGCAGCCCAGACACGCACACGCGCGCACGGCCAGCAGAGGGGAGGACGGCCGGCCAGACGGACTCTCCCCCCGCGCTCCTCTAGAACCGCACCAGAACCGCGCCGCTCAGACGTTTGTTTGTGTTTTTTGTACATTTATATTTAGCCGCGGAACCGACGGAACCGACGCGGGAGGAGGAGGAGGAGAGCGGAGCTGGATGTGACTCGTGTCGCTTTAGGGGGGCGTGCAGGCCGAACTTAGAGACGCTGAATGAACTGAGGGACTGAGGCGGGAGAAGCACAGAGCCGCGGGAGAAGGAGCAGCAGGAGCAGCAGGAGGAAGAGGAGGAGGAGGCAGACAGCCGCCGGTCGCGTCGAGTCTTTGCCGCGAGCAGCACCACAGGTATTTGAGGAGAACTCTTTGTTTTGGGAGGTGTGAGTGAGGAGGAGCTGTTGTTGACAAAGAGCTCCTGCTGAGCGGCGGACGAGCTGTCAGGAGTCCGCCGGAGCTTCACCAAATCACGTCAAAGTCAAGGCCCGGGGGCCGGATCCGGCCCGCCTGGTCATTTTGAATTAATGCTATCAACGCCCGATGTTCTCCTGTGCTGGTAACACATGATGCAACACTATGATTGCCATCAGTTGTAATGATCTATGGCAAGGGTGTCAAACATACGGCCCGCGGGCCGGATTCGGCCCTCTAAATCAGGGGTGTCAAACTCAACCGTACAAGGGGCCAAAATACAAAACACACCTTAGACCTCGGGCCGAAAAGGATAAATATTTATTCAAAACTCTAAAACTACATTTTTAAAATTTTAATCGTAACTTTTTAACATCATTATGAATTAGATATATAGCATTACCCGCAATAATGCTAGTGTGAATGCTGTAAGCTGAATTTGGTCGCTGGAGATGCTGAAATTGATAGCTAAAAAAGCTGAAGCTGATAGATGAAAACGCTGAAGCTGATAGCCAGCTAAAAGCCAAATTAGCCTAAAAAATAAAACAAATACAGAAAAACAAAAAAAACTTAGGTTAGCCAAAACAGCTAGCATGTAGCTGAAAAAATAGCTGAACTTCAAAAATAGCCTTAAAAACTGAAAAAAGCCCAAATTACCCACAACAGCTAGCATGTAGCTGAAATATTAGCTAAGTGCCAAAATAGCCAAAAAATCTTAGAAAATACCAAAATATTCCAAAAAGTTAGCAGAATGCTAATTTTTATAACTTTAAAAACCAAAACTTAACATAATAATAATAGAAGGCAGGAACATTCCTGAATAAATCAACCTAAACTTTAATATTTTACTCTCAATATTAGTATATTTTGTCAAAATTATACAAGTTAAAAATATGCGCAAGATAACATAACGATAAAATAAAAGTATCTGGAGGGCCGGATAGAATTACCCGGCGGGCCGGATCCGGCCCCCGGGCCTTGGCTTTGACACGTGTGATCTATGGCAAGGGTGTCAAACATACGGCCCGCGGGCCGGATTCGGCCCTCTAAATCAGGGGTGTCATACTCGATCGCAGAAGGGGCCAAAATACACCTTAGGTCGCGGCCGAACAGGAGAAACGTTTATTGAACATTCTAAGACTTCATTTTAAAACTTTAAAAACAACTTTTTAACAAAAATATCGACTAGATATATAGCATTACCCGCAATAATGCTAGTGTGAATGCTGTAAGCTGAATTTGGCCGCTGAAGATGCTGAAATTGATAGCTAAAAACACTGAAGCTGACAGCTAGCTAAAAACTTAGCCAAATGCTAAATTAGGTTAAAAAAAGAAAAAAAAAAACGTTGGTTAGCCCAAAACAGCTAGCATGTATGAAAATATAGCTAAACCTTAAAAATAGCCCAAAAAAACTGAAAAAAACTTAAATCGCCAAAACAGCTAGCATGTAGCTGAAATATTAGCTAAACTCTAAAATACCCTTAAAAATCTTAGTAAATACCAAAATAGTTCAAAAAGTTAGCAGAATGACAATTTAAAAAAATTTAAAACTGTAACTTTTTAACATAAATGATAAATAATAAAAATTCAGGAATATTATTCCAGAATAATTCAACTTAAATCTTAAATAAGTTTCAATATTTTACTCTCCATTAAAATATATTTAGTCAAAATTCTACAAATTTGAAATAAGCGCAAGATAACATCAATATTAATAACAATAAAATAAAATCATCTGGAGGGCCGGATAGAATTACCCGGAGGGCCGGATCCGGCCCCCAAGCCTCGACTTTGACACATGTGCGCGGATGTTAACAAGGATGTTAAAAAAGAAAGCAAGTTTCAAGCTGATTCCTTTGGCGAGTTTTAGTTATTTAAAGTGGCGGAAATCTGCCACTAGGGGCAGCAAAGGAAAAGTATAACTAGCATGAAGAGATCAGGAAATTAACAACATTTCTTTGCAGGAACACACACCACATCCAGGTAAGATGCAGTTTGGTTCCTGCCAGCCTCACCGCTGTTAAGTTGCTATAAAAAGGATCAGGTGTGACACCACAATTACCAAAACGTCGTTGCCAAAAAGAGGAAAGATTGACATGGAGTGCCGAGCATTTATGGAAAAACTGAGAAAACAATAACAAAGCTACCCCTGTTTTAGAATATTTTTCATTCCAACCAAAAATCACCACCAAACAAGAAAATACTAATGAAATTTTCATTAAACAACCATTGTGATTAAAGTATCAAAGAATCTATCACGGTGAACCTCAGCCTGTTTGGATAATCACACTGATACATATATTTTAGGCCACTTTAAGGTGAAGTTCCTGCTACACACTAACATTTATTTGGTTATACATGTTTACATTATGTGGTAATTTTTTATAGCCACTGCCTAAAGAATTCTTATAAAACTGTCAGTTTTTATGTCATTACTTCATAAAATATGGATTTTTTTTCTTTCTTTCTTGTGAGCATTTTTACTGTTGGAGCCTTCCAACGCCACACTCTCCCTCTCTGCACTTCATTCCAAGCCCACTGCTGTTAATTTGCTATAGAAATCATCAGGTGTTGGATACCATAATTTAGCAAAAAAATCATCAAAGAAGAAAGATTTACCCTGGAGTGCCATGGTATTTCTGGATAAATGAGAAAACAAAAACAAAGCTACCCCTGTTTTAGAGCATTTTTCATTCCAGCCAAAATTCACCACCAATCAAGAACATACTAATGAAATTTTGTCATTAAAACAACCATTGTGATTAAAGTATCAAAGATCTATCACGGTGAACCTCAGCCTGTTTGGATAATCACACTGATACATTATTTTAGGCCACTTTAAGGTGAAGTTTCTGCTACACACTAACATTCATTTGGTTATACATGTTTACTTATGTGGTAATTTTTTATAGCCACTGCCTAAAGAATTCTTATAAAACTGTCAGTTTTGATGTCATTACTTCATAAAATATGAGTTTTTTTTTTTTCTTTTCTTTTCACTGTTGGAGCCTTCCAACGCCACACTTTCCCTCTTGCACTTTCATTGCCAGCCTCACTGCTGTTAAGTTGCTATAGAAATGATCAGGTGTGATACCACAATTACCAAAAAAATCATCAAAAAGAAGAAAGATTTACCTGGAGTGCCAGGTATTTCTGGAAAAATGGAAAAACAAAAACAAAGCTACCCCTGTTTTAGAGCATTTTTCATTCCAACCAAAATTCACCACCAAACAAGAAAATACTAATGAAATTTTGTCATTAAAACAACCATTGTGATTAAAGTATCAAAGATCTATCACGGTGAACCTCAGCCTGTTTGGATAATCACACTGATACATATATTTTAGGCCACTTTAAGGTGAAGTTCCTGCTACACACTAACATTTATTTGGTTATACATGTTTACATTCTGTGGTAATTTTTTATAGCCACTGCCTAAAGAATTCTTATAAACTGTCAGTTTTTACTTCATTACTTCATAAAATATGATTTTTTTTCTTTCTTTTCACTGTTGGAGCCTTCCAACGCCACACTCTCCCTCTTGCACTTCCATTGCCAGCCTCACTGCTGTTAAGTTGCTATAGAAATGATCAGGTGTGATACCATAATTACCAAAAAATCATCAAAAAGAAGAAAGATTTACCTGGAGTGCCAGGTATTTCTGGATAAATGGAGAAAACAAAAACAAAGCTACCCCTGTTTTAAAGCCTTTTTCACCCAAACCAAAAATCCTCAGACACACCACCGAACGGAAACACACTAATGAAAATCTGTCATTAAAACAAGCGTTCTAATCAAAGTGCCAAAGATCTATCGCAGTGAACCAGGGTCTGTTTGCATGATCACACTGATACATGTTTTTTTAGGCCACTTTATTTTGACGTTCCTGCAACACACAAACATTTATGTGATTAATAATATGTTTAGATTCTGTGGTCATTTTTTACAGCCAATCCCTAAAGAATGCATATAGAACAGTCAGTTTTGGTGTTATTAAATCTGAATTTTTTTCCTTTTCTTCTCATGAGCATTTTCACCGTTTGAGCCTTCCAACACCACGCTCTCCCTCTTGCACTTCCATTGCCAGCCTCACTGCTGTTAAGTTGCTATAGAAATGATCAGGTGTGATACCACAATTACCAAAAAATCATCAAAAAGAAGAAAGATTTACCTGGAGTGCCAGGTATTTCTGGAAAAATGGAAAAAACAAAATCAAAGCTACCCCTGTTTTAGAGCCTTTTTCACCCAAACCAAAAATCCTCAGACACACCACCAACAGGAAACACACTAATGAAAATCTGTCATTAAAACAAGCGTTCTAATCAAAGTGCCAAAGATCTATCACAGTGAACCAGGGTCTGTTTGCATGATCACACTGATACATGTTTTTTTTAGGCCACTTTATTCTGACGTTCCTGCAACACACAAACATTTATGTGATTAATAATATGTTTAGATTCTGTGATCATTTTTTACAGCCAATAAAGAATGCATATAGAACAGTCAGTTTTGGTGTTATTACCTTAAAAAATCTGAATTTTTTTCCTTTTCTTCTCATGAGCATTTTCACCGTTAGAGCCTTCCAACTGCACGCTCTCCCTCTTGCACTTCCATCGCCGGCCTCCTGTTTGCACCTCCTGTGCAGTGTGACTCCTGACTGTTCCCCCCTCTCTCCAGACTTCTCAATGAAGGAGCCCGACGCAATCAAGCTCTTCATCGGGCAGATACCCCGAAACCTGGAGGAGAAGGACCTGAAGCCCATTTTCGAGCAGTTTGGCAAAATCTACGAGCTGACGGTGATAAAGGACAAATACACGGGGATGCACAAAGGTGAGGGAAGGAGTTTCTTTGTGTTTTCTGTCTGTTATTGGATTTCCTGTAAATATGATTTAGGTTAAACGACTCCTTATTGAGCCGTTGTCCCTTCAGAGGCTTTTCAAAGACGTGTGTGAGGCCAAACACCCGAAGGCTTCATTGATCCACAGAAAAAAACGGATGCACTTGGTTAAGGAGCTGCTCCTCTGAGCCAGCGGTTGATTATTCCTGAGATTGCAGCTGATGATTATGGATCAAAATGAGGCGATCTCTGGAGATTTCTCCTAAAATCTGACTTTTCTCATCAAAGGAAAATTCTATCTGATTATTTTCTTTAGAGGTAAAGCTCCACTTGAGTCCTCTTTCATCTGAAAATTACTTTAAAAGTCAAAGTCACGGCCCGGGGGCCGGATCTGGCCCTCAAGGTAATTCTATGCGGCCCTCTAGATCATTTTATTTTATTGTTATTACTGGCTCGTTTTTGTCTTGCGCTTATTTCTAACTTGCATAATTTTGACTAAATATATTTTTATGGAGAGTAAAATATTAAAAGTTGTTTTAGGTTTAAGTTAACTTATTCTGGAATAATATTCCTGTATTCTTATTATTCAGAATTATGTTAAAACATTAAAGTTTTAAAATTGGCATTCTGCTAGTTTTGGACTATTTTTCAACTATTTAGGCATTTACTAAGATTTTTTAGGCTTTTTTTCAGCTAAATTCAAGCTGTTTTGGCTAATTTAGGCTTTTTTAAAGTTTTTTTGGCTGTTTTAGAGTTAAGCTAATATTTACGCGCTAGCTGTTTTTGGCTAATTTATGTTTGTTTTCAGTTTTTGAGACTATTTTGAAGCTTAGCTATTTTTTTTAGCTACGTGTTAGCTGTTTTGGCTAACCTTTAGGCTAAGTTTTTATTTTTAATTTTTAGGCTAATTTGGTATTTAGCTAATATTTCAGCTAAATTCAAGCTGTTTTGGCGAATTTAGGCTTTTTTTTAAAGTTTTTTTTGGCTGTTCATTAGAGTTAAGCTAATATTTTACGCGCTACTTTTTTGGCTAATTTAGGTTGTTTTTCAGTTTTTGAGACTCTATTTTGAAGCTTAGCTATTTTTTTTAGCTACGTTAGCTGTTTTGTCTAACCTTTAGGCTAAGTTTTTATTTTTAATTTTTAGGCTAATTTGGTATTTAGCTAATATTTCAGCTAAATTCAAGCTGTTTTGGCTAATTTAGGCTTTTTTAAAGTTTTTTTTGGCTGTTTTAGAGTTAAGCTAATATTTACGCGCTAGCTGTTTTTGGCTAATTTATGTTTGTTTTCAGTTTTTGAGACTATTTTGAAGCTTAGCTATTTTTTCAGTTACATGTTAGCTGTTTTGTCTAACCTTTAGGTTAATTTTTTTTATTTTTAGGCTAATTTGGTATTTAGCTAATATTTCAGCTAAATTCAAGCTGTTTTGGCTAATTTAGGCTTTTTTAAAGTTTTTTTTGGCTGTTTTAGAGTTAAGCTAATATTTACGCGCTAGCTGTTTTTGGCTAATTTATGTTTGTTTTCAGTTTTTGAGACTATTTTGAAGCTTAGCTATTTTTTTAGCTACGTGTTAGCTGTTTTGGCTAACCCTTAGGCTAAGTTTTTATTTTTAATTTTTAGGCTAATTTGGTGTTTAGCTAATATTTTAGCTCACTATTAGCTGCAGCCTTTTAAGCTATTAGCTTCAGCGTTTTTCGTTAATATCTTCAGACATCAGCACTAGCATCTACAGCGGCCACATTTACAGCATTCAAACTAGCATTATCACATGTAATGTTATATGTCTAGTTCATAATTGTATTAAAAAATTATGTTTTTAAAGTTTTAAAAATGTAGTTTTAGTGTCTTCAGTAAGGTGTGTTTAGGATTTTGGCCCCCTGTGCGGATGAGTTTGATGCCCCTGCTTTAAAATATCAGCTCTCTTTGTGTAGCCCCGCCTCCTGGAGGCGATGCATTCATAAAATTCATTCAAATAGCAGAAATCCAGGGAGTTGGATCCCCTGTGGATTCTTCAGGTGAGCCTCCGTGTTGCGTCTTTCATCACTCGGCGACGGGTTGAACCTGGGGAGGCGATCACAACCGCACCGTGATCCCGCCTGTCATTTCGAATGCAAATCTCAGAGGAGAAAACAAAAAGGCTTTTCTGAGACTCCACAGAAGCCCATCAGTCATGGGGGAGACGTGGAGGCCAGGTGGCATCAGTCCTCTAACACCTAGAACACCTATTCTGCATACATCTCCATATTCATGACTGGAGAGGGCTTTAAAGGTTAATGAAGGCCTCTCTCTATTATGTGGGACTGCATACATTTAACTGTGTTATTAAATACTCATTCAGACGGCGTGCGTCTCCTGATATTAGGATTTAATAATCCCAGAGATCTGAAGTGTTAACTCTGACAAGCGTGAGTTGTTGCTGTAGTTGAGGTTCTCCACAGAGATGAAGTCTGCATGAAGATTTGCTGCAGAAGTCATGAAAAACCTGCTTTAAGGCTTTTATTTTGAAAATAATTCCACCTGCTCTGTTTGTCCAGGCTGTGCCTTCCTCACATACTGCGCACGGGAGTCCGCCCTCAAAGCCCAGAATGCACTGCACGAGCAGAAGACCCTACCGGGGGTGAGTGTGTCGCCGTCTCTATTGGGGGGGGGGGGGGGGGGGGGGGGGGGGGGGGGGGGGGGGGGGGCGGCATCATGACGGAGCGTTAACAGAGTCTGACATGTGGAGCTGAGACCCCCTGGAGATGGTGAGATGGTACGCTCCAACAAAGGTCACGGAGAAAGACACGCCCCCTTATGTTTCAAATGTGATGCATCCAACCACAAACATCCATCCATCTATTCATCCATCTATTCATCCATCCATCCATCATTTATCCATCCATCCATCATTCATCCATCCGTCCATCCATCCATCCATCCATCCATCCATCGTCATCCATCCATCCATCCATCCATCCGTCCATCCATCCATCCATTCATCCATCATCCATCCATCATCCATCCATCCATCATTCATCCATCCGTCCATCCATCCATCCATCCATCCATCCATCCATCCATTCATCCATCATCCATCCATCTATTCATCCATCTATTCATCACATCTATTCATCCATCCATCCATCATTCATCCATCCGTCCATCCATCCATCCATCCATCCATCATTCATCCATCCGTCATCCATCCATCCATTCCATCATCCATCCATCCATCCGTCCATCCATCATCCATCCATCCGTCCATCCATCCATCCATTCATCCATCATCCATCCATCATCCATCCATCCATCATTCATCCATCCGTCCATCCATCCATCCATCCATCCGTCCATCCATCCATCCATTCATCCATCATCCATCCATCATCCATCCATCCATCATTCATCCATCCATCCATCCATCCATCATCCATCCATCCATCCATCCATCATCTCATCCATCCGTCCATCCATCCATCCATCCATCCATTCATCATCATCCATCCATCCATCATCCATCCATCCATCCAATCATCCATCCATCCATCCATCCATCCATCCATCCATCATCCATCCATCCATATCATCCATCCATCATCATCCATCCATCCATCATCCATCCATCCACCATCCATCCATCATCATCCATCCATCCATCATCCATCCATCATCCATCATCCATCCATCATCCACATCCATCCATCCATCCATCATCCATCCATCATCCATCCATTCCATCCATCATCCATCCATCCATCATCCATCCATCCATCATCCATCCATCCATCCATCCATCCAACCACATCCATCCATCCATCCATCATCCATCATCCATCCATCCATCCATCCACCATCCATCATCATCATCCATCCATCCATCCATCATCCATCCATCATCCATCCATCCATCATCCATCCATCCACATCCAACCACATCCATCCATCCATCCATCATCCAACCACATCCATCCATCCATCCATCCATCATCCATCCATCATCCATCCATCCATCCATCCATCCATCATCCATCCATCCACATCCAACCACATCCATCCATCCATCCATCATCCAACCACATCCATCCATCCATCCATCCATCCATCCATCCATCATCCATCCATCCATCCATCCATCCATATCCATCATCCATCCATCCACATCCAACCACATCCATCCATCCATCCATCATCCAACCACCATCCATCCATCCATCATCCATCCATCCATCCATCATCATCCATCCATCCATCCATCCATCCATCCATCATCCATCCATCCATCCATCATCCATCCATCCATCCATCCATCCATCCATCCATCCATCCATCCATCCATCCATCCATCCATCATCCATCCGTCCATCCATCCATCCAGAAACATCTATCCAGTAACAGTGTGACTCATCTTGCTTAACATGTCATAGGTGGAGACAGACGGTTGAGGTGACTCCAGCTCCTCTTCTCCACTTCTCCTCTTCTCCTCTTCTCCTCTTCTCCTCTTCTCCTCCACATTTCTCCTTCTTTCTCTCCCCCGCCCCCTCCCTCCCTCCCTCCCTCCACCCCTCCCTCTCCCTCTGAATTCTAATCAAAGTTAAATCTAGCTTTATTAGCATAGCCAGGCAGCAGGTGTGCTGCCAAATGACATTTCCAGAGCTAAATATGACATGACAGCCGCGTCTCTATAATAACCGTCTATACGGGAGACAAGGCGACAAGGCAAGGAATTACTGAGACAGAGCGCGCTCCCAGACTCGCTACTGCTTCCTCTTTTACTAACAAGCCGTTACCCCTGTTTCCTTTTAGTTATTTTTGTTCCAATCTACATCATTGACTTCTAGTTCTTTCCTCTGCTGAATGTTGGCTCATGACTGTAGATTTTAAGGGAACAAGAAGCAAAAAATGGGGCTGGTATTTATAGTGTCAGGTAATTTATGGAAATGGAAGAATCCAAAAGTGTGTGAGTCATTTTTTTAGGTTTTATTTTATTACAAAATAAAGTCCTACTCAGATCATCTTTTGATTTTTTTTTTTTTTAGGTTTTGTTCATCATTCCAGTCAGAAATGATAAAAAATGTTGTTTTCTATGACATAGTTTCTGCAGAGCGAGAGGAAATTCACCTCGGAGTTCTGGCCTCCCACCCCCACTCCCCATCACCCGTCTGTTTGCAGGTTCTCCTGCTAGCTTACAGACCCTCACACCTTCAATTTAACATTATCAGTGTAACAAACAAACAATATCCGAGTTATCCAGCCATACAGATGTGATCCGGATTCCAGCTTTTAGCTGAGGAAAACAAAGACGTTCATGGATCTATTTGCAACAGGGAGCTTGTGGCCCCGCCCATTTTTTTTACATCACAAATGTGGACTTTATCAAACTGATTCACAGCCAATTGACTTAACAAATACTCAGAAATTCATTTTAAATTTTAATCTACGCTCTATATGTCCTTCATCATTGGCAAAATACACCAAAAACACCCATTAAATCTGATTTCCATTAAAAAAAAGTAATTTTGTGTTATTATTTTAATAATTTATGTAGGAAAATTTATTTGTTTCTTATAAATATGGAATTTTGATTGACAGATAAATATTTTGTTCATCCACGAGACGGAAATTTAATGTTAATATTTTACATTTTAACAGAAAAAATTGTTTTTTTTTTGCAAATTTTATTCTTTTTTTTGTGCATTTCACATCAATTATAACGATTGAGGAGAAACTCATAAAGTCATTAAGGGTTTGAATATTTTCTAGTCGATTTCATGCCGTTTTTTCTGACACTTTTGAACTCTTTGTTTGCTTTCACCCCATTTGATCTGCTGGGAACGTAAAGGCGGTTTTAAGGAGCACGCCGTTATCACCGCGGCGACAAACTCAATCCCATTGTTAGCGTGACAGTAGCGTGACCTTCCTGACCTCTCACAGGGGATCAGGCGGCCGTGCTGCCCCCCCCACCTCCTACCTCTAAGCCATGTGGAACCAGCGAAACCCCCTCTCCCCCTCACAGGCAAAAAAAAAAAAAAAAATAGCGTGCACCATCTTATTAGCTCCGAACACGCCCACACGGACAAGATCTGCTTCCCACCGCTGTCACCAGCTGTGGTGTAATTGTCATGTAATTGCACCTGCGCTGCCAAAGAATAATTAACTTTGGCATCTCATGGCCGGGGCGACACAAAAGGAATGACATGATAGCAATTATGGGTCTGGGAGAATGAAAGCACACCTGAATGTAAAGAAAGCTGCCATTAACCGTCGGCGGCGCCCGGCTTTGAAGCGCTTTCTCCTCTCGCTCTCACTGCTCTTTTGTCTCTGCTAACAATGAGGGAAAAAAGAGATAGAAAGAGAGAAAGAAGTCAGGCAGGGGCGAACAGATGGCGGTATCAGAGCGGCACCTGGTCCTGTGTTTAATTTCAGGTGAGGGATTCGGTCTGGAAGTGAGAGGAGGATGAGGAGGAGGAGGAAGAGGGTGTTAGAAGTGTGTTCCACTTAAAGCGAAGGAGGAAAGTGAGAAGGAAGGAGGACGATGGAGAGGAAAGTCTTCTCTCAGTCTGTCCACTCTGGGATTTCAGCATTTAGACTCCAGTATTTTCACTGCCGTTTATTAATGATCTCACCTGAAAGTTCTGGTTTGAAACATTTACAGGAGTCGGATCTTTGAATCCAGCAGACAGATTATAAATTAGGATTAAAGTTGAGCAAACAGATCAATACGATTCTCACGTCTGATGGCTGAGTTGAAGCCAGCAGCTATCTGATCTGATCTGATCTGATCTTATCTTAGCTTAGCTTATTTTATCTTATCTTATCTTAGCTTATCTTATCTTATTTTATTTTATCTTAGCTCATCTTAGCTTAGCCTTTTTTTTAGCTTATCTTATCCTAGTTTATCTTATCCTAGCTTAGCTTAACCTAGTTTTTATCTTATCTTATATTAGCTTATCTTCGCTTAGCTCAGCTTATCTTAGCTTATCTTAGTTTAGCTTAGCTTATCTTATTTTAGCTAAGTTTAGCTTATCCTATCCTATTTTAGCTTAGCTTAGCTTAGTTTGTCTTATCTTATCTTAATTTTTATCTCATATTAGCTTAGCTTAGCTTAGTTTAGCCTTTTTTTAGCTTAGCTTATCCTAGCTTATCTTATCCTAGCTTAGCTTAACCTAGTTTATCTTATCTTATCTTATCTTAGCTTATCTTAGCTTAGCTCAGCTTAGTTTAGCTTATCTTAGTTTAACTTAGCTTAGCTTATTTTAGCTAAGTTTAGCTTATCCTCTCCTATCTAGCTTAGCTTAGTTTATCTTATCTTATTTTATCTTATATTAGCTCATCTTAGCTTAGTTTATCTTATCTTAGCTTATCTTAGCTTAACCTTTTTTTTAGCTTATCTTATCCTATCTTATCTTATCCTAGCTTATCTTAACCTAGTTTATCTTATCTTATCTTATCTTATCTTATATTAGCTTAGCTTAGCTTATCTTAGTTTATCTTAGTTTAGCTTAGCTTAGCTTATCTTATCTTATCTTATCTTATCTCAGCTCAGCATAGAATAGAATAGAATAGAATAGAATAGAATAGAATAGAATAGAATAGAACCTGTTGAACAAACCATATCCGGCCGGTGTTGTGTCAAGTTATGTTCCCCCTGCCAGGATGTGTTTCCCTGGTCTCAGGTATTGTTGCTTTGTTTTATTTTGTCCCCAAAAGCTCAAAAGAATGTGAATGATTACAACATACATTATTTTGGGGCTTGTGAGAGTTTATTGTTATGTTAACAAAGAGTACCACATATTTTATGTGAAACAAAAGGAAGCACAGATCCAGAATCTGCAATAATTCGCAGTAGAAACAACACATAGTTAATGTTTGTCCGTAGTTTCATGCTTTCATAATGAGATCACTTTCATACATTCAGCTTTTTATCCAAAATCAGTCAAAGAAAGGTTTTTTTCAACACAAAAAGATGTAGTTTTGCAAAGTATATGTGGGGGGCAAAAATAAAAATATATCAAGAAACTCCCAAAAGCTCCAGAATCTGGTAAATCTTACATCATCCATCATCTTTTACACTTTTTGGGACAAATACGAGTGTTACAAACGAATCAATGAAGCCAGGGAAACATATTCTGACAGGGGGAACGTACCCTGGCACCACACCTGTAGCAGCTTTTAAACACAGCAAATGCTTTTGATTGGTCAGGAGAAGAAACCTGAGGCTTCCAGGCTGATGTGAGCGAGCAGGTGAGGGGGGAGGTGCTTCGCGAGGGGCGTGTCTGTCTACCTTTATGAATGTTTCACTAACGTGATTCTGTTTCTCTTTACTATTATTTATTTTTCTTCTTTGCACTTTTGGACAGTAAAAACTCAGACTTTCAGTAATTTCTGCAATCTTGGTATCAAAACGTTCAACTCATTAAGGAAATTGTCGCTTGTGTTTTGACTTTCGTAAATTTTATGATTTTGAAAATATTACACAATTCATGTGATTTTTCAGCCCCATTGAAATGAATGGACATTTTTGCAAATTAAAAACATTCAGCATGTTCACCAAATTCATGCTTGAACTCTTGGAATGGTAATATTTACAAAAATTTTGAAATGTAACAACATTTTACACATTTTTTGCGTTTTTTTTTCCTAACATTTTTTGCACATTTTAAACCTATACAATAATAGTATCAAAATGTTCAGCATGGTAAGGACATTAATGCTACTGAGGTTTTTAAGGCTAATTTTGAGTTCAGCTAATAATTTAGCAACGGGCTAGTTTTCTTTCTTTTTTTTTTTTTTTGGTAATTTGGCATTTTCTGAGTTTTTTTTTTCACTGAGGTTTTTTTGGCTAATTCTGAGTTAAGATAATTTAGCAACGGGTTAGCTTTTTACATCTACTGGGATTTTTGTGCTAACTCGGAGCTATGCTAGTATTTTAGCAATGTGTTAGCTTTTTTGGCTAAGATTACATCTACTGAGGTGTTTTGAGCTAATGTGGAGTTTAGCTAAGATTTTAGCAACGTGTTAGCTCTTTTAGCTAATTTAGCATCTACTGAGGTTTTTTTTGGCTAATTCTTATTTACAATAATATTTTAGCAATGTGTTAGCTTTTTTGGCTAATATTACACCTACTGAAGTATTTTGAGCTCATTAGGAGTTAAACTAGTTTTTAGCAATATGTTAGCTTTTTTTTTTTTGCCTACTTTGGCATTTACTGAGGTGTTTGGGGCTAATTTGGACATTAGAAATCATGGTGACATTAATGTAACAGAAAAATATCAGAAAAGATTCTGAGATCCACTTGATTGCAATCCACATAATTTTATTTTTAAGGTGAAATGTGTCTATGAGTTAAACTTAGATTCTAGCAACTTGTTAGCTCTTTTGACTAGTTTGGCATCTATTGAGTTTTTGTGGGATAATTCTGAGTTAGGCTAATATTTTAGCAATGTGCTAGCTTTTTTTTGGCTAATACTATATCGACCGAGGCGTTTTGGGCTAATTTGGAGTTAAACTTAGATTCTAGCAAAATGTTAGCTCTTTGACTGATTTGGCATCTGCTGAGGTGTTTTGGTGTATTCTAAGTTAAGCTAAATTTTAGCAATGTGCTAGCTTTTTTTGGCTATTTCAGCATGTACTTTGGTTTCTAAGAGTAATTCTAAGTTAAGGTAGTATCTTAGCAACACTTTTTGGCTATTTTAGCATCTACTGTTTTTTTAAGCTAATTTGGAGTTCAGCTAGTATTTTGCAGTGTGCTATCTTTTGTGGCTAATTTAGCGCTACAAAGGATTTTTGGGTTTTTTATGGATTTAACATGAACAAAATGCTCTCTTTTTTTAAATTTGCCATCTATTGAAGTTTTGGGCAAATTCTGAATTCATACTTTTTAACGCATTTTGAAATATTTTTAATTTTTTTTCAGCATTTTCTGCAATTTTAAGTCGTTTAGCAACTTTAGCTTTATGAAAATAGCATTAGGATTTTTAGCAAATCCTTTCAGCAATTACAGTAAATTTCTTCAGCAAAGATCTTCAGCACGTTGAGCGATCACGTTCAGCAGAAAGCATTCACATTAGCGTTATCACAGGTAATGCAGCTTCTGCGGTTTATCTAAAGATGCCGCTGGACGGAGGAGTGTCTCTTCCCTTCAGGTTCTGAATCTAATCGTCCGTGTTTGAGGTTCAGAAGGAGGAACATCTGACTTAGCCTGACATTTACTCAACCAGGCTGGACGCAGGAGTTTTATCAATCGTCAGGGAAAAAGACCTAAACTAAATATAGCCCAGGCTCTTTACGCAGGACATGGTGATGCTGAAGCCTGTAATCTGTGCCCATAATGTCTGAGCAAACATCCGTCTGTAGATACACATCAGAACGAGCAGCTGCTGTTGGATACGGCTCATCTTATATACGTATTATAGTGCCGTGGATTCTAGTGTTCCCATACAACTTAAATAAAATAAATAAGTGAGGCCTGATGATGCGGCGGCGGCGTGAACTCGTGACCTGCAACAAGTCACGGCGGAGACGGCGCCCGTCCTGATCGGTTACTTACGTCCTAATGTGGTTTTGATGTGGAGGGGGCGGTGGATGATGGCAGAGGGGGGAATTAGGCACGCACTCAGGCGTGGGCTCATTTACATACGCATGCATGTCAATGCCGACCGCGAGGAACAACCAAAAATATAAAGAAGAGGGTTCGTTCTCTGAACGCCACTGTGGGCGACGGCGGGTCGGATGCAGAGATGGGGGGGGGGGGGGGGGGGGGGGGCACTGGAGTGTTTTTATCAGCTTAAATACAGACATCTGCTGAAGTGTGTGGGGGGGGGGGGGGGGTTGTGTCTGGGACACACAAAGCTTTGAACTTTAAACATGAGCGTGCATCAGTGCAGCAGAGGAAACCTGTTTGAAGTTGTTCTATATGTGCTCTTCTTCTTCTTCTTCATTAGACATTGTTTTCCTCTTCCAACTTATACTCCGGTGTCGGGATGTCCCGATCCGATGATGTGATCGGAAATCGGGCCAGATCACGTGGTTGAAGACTCGATCGGAATCGAGCTCCGAGGATCGGATATTTCATTTATTCTTATTATGATCAGAGCTTTATATTTCTTTCTTGTTATATATATTTCTTTTAAAATCTTATTATTCTGGATAAATCCTCCACTAGAAGTCTGCCTGTCAAGAACAGATCTTTAAATGTTATTCACAAAAAACGCAGCAGAAGACTGATGTAAACAGTTCAATCAGGCTAGCTAGCCGATCTCAGATTCAGACTTCCGGGATCAATAACTCTTTTAAAACGCTTTAAACTGACAGTTAGTGTCTCTAAACAACAACCTCTGAAGGCATTTCAACAGAAAAAGACAGAGTTTGGTTTCTTTTTAATGTTAAACTCTTGTATTGCAGACAGATGCTAACCGGCAGCTGCTAACTGCTACATGCTAACGCCATGATTTAACTCCTCAGGACCCGAGCTGTCCTTTGATATGCCTGTTTTATTTATCTGAAAGATAAATAAAAGTTAAGAAAATGAACTACTCTGATAATAAAACCGAAATGTGATCTCTTAAGAGCTTAAAAAGAACATAATCTTAAAAAACAAACAAACAAAAAACTAATAAATTAAAATAATAATGATCTGAGCTAGTCATGAACACTCATCAAATTCATGCTAAAACATCATCATTTATTTTAAATAATTCTAAATGAGGACAGGAATCACATTTGGTCAAAAATGTTCAATAACTCTAAAGATATTAAAGCTAAAATCACTAAACTTTCTCAAGTGGACCGATTATCACTTATAGAACAAGAAAATTTGATTTTTTTTCTAGTTTATATTTGCTCTATTTACTGTTTATTAAAGCTTAGTTCACAGAAGTGTTCTATTGAAGTTTTGATGATAAAAGAAGGTTAATGAAATATAAATAAGGGACAACACAAATCGGTTTATTCAATTTGTTCATGTTTACAAAATACAAAAGTATCGGATCGGGACTCGGTATCGGCAAATCTATAATATCCAATGACTCGGAATCAGATCCAAAAAACCTGATCGGGATATTTCTACTCTGGAAAATAGTATAAGTATAAATATTGGAAAATAATTGAACCATCTAAGTGTCAAACTTAATCGTTCAGAGGGGTCAAAATCCAAAACGCACCTTAGGTCCGAGCAAAACAGGATAAACATTTATTTAACATAAATATGAATAAACTATTATCTCTGAATAAATCAGCTTAAACTTTCAATATTTTACTCTCCATAAAATATATTTTGTCAACATTTTTCAAGTTAGAAATAAACACAAGATGTCATCGTCATTAATAACATTCAAATCAATGATCTGGAGGGCCGGATGGAATTACCCTGAGGGCCAGATCCGGCCCCCGGGCCTGGACTTTGAGACATGTGATATAAGTGACTGAGCTGTTTTCACTTTAGTTTTTTTTCTCTCTGGGGGGGGGGGTTTAAACCAACCTGTCAGGACCGGTTCAGGAGCCGTCAGCTCCTCGACGCTCCAGGGCGAAGCGCTGAACCCTGCGAGGCCGGAAGCATCAGCGGGACGCCGCTCCGGCGCCGCACACGCGGGGCGTCGATGAAATATTATTGAACTGTAGCTGTCTATCTCTTTGTGTTTGATTGATTGAGCAGCCGGCGGGAGACGTCTGTGCCCCCCCACCCATGTGAAAACATGAACCGGCAGCATCCCCGCTTTGTTCCCTCCTTTCGTGAGAGGCGCTTCTCTTTGTTTTCTGTATTTGTTTTATCTTTTTTATTATTATTTTTACACCTGTGCCTCCCCCCACTATGAAGTCCCCCCCCCCCCCCCCTGGGGTAAATTCACAAGTGCATCTCGGCGTTAAGACTGCGATGAGGAGGCGGGCGGAGGAGCGAAAGCGGCGGCGGCGGCGGAGATGGGAGAAGAACAGAGTAGGGGGGGGGGGGGGCGGACGTGGCAGGTTGATTACGGTCGCAGGTCTCGTTGCCTGGAGACGGCGGGGACGAGGGATGCCAGGTTGCTAGGCAACCGGCGCGATGCAATGACCAGGGCGGTGTGATGGAGCGGGAGTGGAAGACAGAAAATTGTCTTTTGTCCCCCACCCCACACCCTCTCCACGCCCCCCCCCTCCCCCTTCATCCCCCGCTGCCGTTCCTCCAGCTCTGCTGTGAAGGAAAAAGAGGGGGATAATGGCGTCTGCAAAAACGGATTGAAAATGGAGAAAAAAACAGCTAAAAAACGTGTCAGCCCCCCCCCCTCATATAAAAGCCCCACCCCTCACCTCACGGGTGGAATTAACAGAAGAGGAGAGAAAATGTCAAGATGAGTGTAAACAGCCCCCCCCCACCAAAACAGCCACACCTCAGCGTGAGTGGACGCCGACACGGGCCCGCAGCCGCCGTCCTATTGGATAATCTACGGGTTTAATTTCTCCTAATCCCGCTCAAATCCCCGGGCGGCACCACAAACGGCGTGGAGGAGCGTCTCTGTGTTTTTATATAACGTCTGTGTTTGCAGAGGGGGGGGGCGCCGTTTATCGGGCAGGTCCCGCTCCGGTGATGTCTCTGCTCCGTATAGGACTGTTTTTGTAAACAAGCCGAGGGGAGGGGCGGGAGCAACAGGAGGAGGAGGATGGAGGGAGATATTTCCCTCCTTCCTTCTGCTCTCCAGGCAGAGCGAACATTCAACAGGCGTAAATCCGCTCCACACCATTTTTAATAATTCAGCGCCTCTGATCTGTGTTTCGCCTCCATTTTTACTCCCTCAGACCTGTAATCCTCTCATCTCCTGACCCCCCCGGCTCCCTTTGTCCTTCTCATCTATTATGATCATTTTTTTTTTATGCATCTCTTCCTGCGGTTGCTCGGGGTAACCTTGTTTACCTGATGCGAGGCTCTCGTCGGCGGGGTTGTCATGGCGATGGCCATGCGAGCGCCGGCCTCGTCAGAGCAGCAGGACCGGTTGCCGTGCCGATCTGAAGTGGCGCAGCCTTTATGGTCTCCACTTCTCGCTGTTTTCCCTCTTGTATATTCTAATTCCAATCTCCTGAGCCATCTGCTGCGCCGCTCCTTATCGCCGCCGCCGCCGCCGCCTTCACTGTTTGTTCTCCTGCAGCAAAGATGGGTGGTTTAAAAAAAAAAAATCCAAGCGCAACTAAAAACTCACCAACAGATACAGCATTTTTAAGTATTACCGCCATCATATTGTCATTTTTAATCAATTCAAAGCATTTTAAAGCTCTTCCATCTATGCAACACTTTTATTATTTTTTTAAGCTCAAGAGTCAAAACAAAAGCGGCTCTCCTAACCAGTACTTTGTGATTCTGTAAGTCAAAAAAACAACATTTAATCAGTTTTTAGACCCGGTCAGCGGGGCCAGGTGGGCCCCTTGTGGTTTAAAAGTGGGCAGAAAATGTCGGCCCTCATTGGGTTCGTTCACACCGGCTTAAGTGGGTAGGCTCGCTATGCTAGCAAGCCACAGATTAGCTCGTTAGATCACCACAGCGGACCTTGCTAGCTTGATACAACGCAGTTTGCTAGCTTGATGGAATATAAATCGCTAGCTCACTACAGATGAGCTTGCTAGCTCGCTACAGATGAGCTTGCTAGCTCGCTACAGATGAGCTTGCTAGCTCGCTACAGGGGAGGTTGCTAACTCGCTACAGGGGAGGTTGCTAGCTCGCTACAGGGGAGGTTGCTAGCTCGCTACAGGGGAGGTTGCTAGCTCGCTACAGGGGAGGTTGCTAGCTCGCTACAGGGGAGGTTGCTAGCTCGCTACAGGGGAGGTTGCTAGCTCGCTACAGATGAGCTTGCTAGTATACAACAGCGCAGCTCGCTAGCTTGCTACAGAGGAGCTCACTAGCTTACTAGAGCAAATCTTGCTAGCAAGCTATGCTGTTCACCGGGCTGCTGGATAGCGTAGCTAGCCCTACCGACTGAGTACCCACTCGTGTCCGTGTGGGCAAACACAGGTGGGCCACTACAGAGATTGCAGACAAACCCATTCGGGACCCACATTTTCTGCCCCCTTTGAAGCCATCTGGTGCCCACCTGGCCTTAGTGGCTGGGTAGGGGTCATCTGCTAATAACTGAAACATTTCAAAACAACTATTTCCGCAAAAAGTTAAATTGTTTTTCCAACTAAAGTTCCTGAAAATAGGTGAATGAAATCTCCCAGCTACCAAGGCCAAGGGGCCCCATTTGGTTCAAAATTGGGGAGAAAATGTGGTCCCCGAATGGGTTTGTGGCGGCCCTCCTGTGTTTGCCCACACTGGTTTAAGTGGACGGCAGTAGCTCTGCCGGATCCTGGTCAATGGAGCGTGCTGTGCTGTCCACCTGGCGGCTCGCTGGCGTAGCCCACATTTTACTGCCCACTTTTAAATTATATGGGGGTCTTGCTGGCTGGCTGGGCATTGGATGATCCACAGGCGCTACACGCCCCTCAATGTTCCCGTTCTGTTACCTTGGTAAAAAAGAAAAAAAAAAAAGAACTGCTTTTTTTTCAAAATGGCGACTTTATTTTTTAGTCATCTGGGGAAAAGATCTGTCACTTTTAGAAGAATCGTTAAAAGTAATTTTTTTGGTTTCTTTGGCAACTTACATTTTTTGCTAACTATACCCACATTCCTAGCATGTTCATGTCAGATCATTCTATTCAGCTAGAGCTACGATTCAAATTTTTACATTGCATCACTAAAAATTATGCGTGCCACTTTCGTGAGCTAGGCTTGCGTTAAAAATCTACAACCTTCCGAATCTGACATTTAACGGGTAACCAAACACTCAATCAACTTTGGGGCTTTTAAAAAATCCTGTCTGTTGGTCCTTGCCACACTTTTCATAATTTAAAATAAACTCAGAGTTTGTCAAAAACCGTCTGTGTGCTCCCCCTGCAGTTTGAAACGAGGTATTACAGTTGAATTTTGTGATTGGTCAACAGGTGAAAGTCCCACATCATTTCAGAAGTTTCTCATCATCATGCTCTGCAGCTCCAGTTTAAAAGCCCCTCCCCCTCTTTGATTGCTCATCAGTCGCTCGTTAGCGTAGTTTTAGCATAGCTCGCATGCTAAGTTTGCAATTCTTTCCAAGTGGACTTGGAAGGTAGGCACCAGTGGTTTAGTGCAATTGGTGATGGATTAGCAATGAACGTTTCGCTCGAAATCGTTAGCTTAATACGTTAGCCTCTATTAGCTTATGATGCTAGCGTCATTTTACCACTCAGACACGGGTCCCCTTCAGTCTGGACCATGAGGGCCCGACTCAGGAGAAGGTGGAGGAGAACCAAGCCTCAATAACAAATCCAGACCACACCTTCTTTGATAAGCCCCGCCCCCTTTTTTCATTTTTCAAATCAAATTGAGGAGTTTGATTGAAATTCCCAGGAGAAGTTTACATTTATAAAGCAGATTTTTTTAGTGGGAAATTCAGCGTTCTTCTTCCTGAGGTCAAAGGTCAACCGAATGGTCGTCTGCATACGTGGGTCTCTGTCTGAGTAAAACAGTAAGCGAACGACGAGTCTCGGATTAATATTCCGGCGCCGGCCTCCTGCGTGACCGATCGGAGGATGGCTCTGACACCTCGGCCCTCCGTCATCCTTCTAATTGGCGCGATCAATCGGAGGCTCTCCACGAGGAGACGCGGGAGGCCTCTGGCGTAGGCGCCGCTGGTATTTCGGGTCCAGGCGTTTCTTCATGCCGGTCCCGGCCGGACGGACGCGCGGCCGCTGCGCCGATCGATGGCGATCGCGGCGGATCAATCAGTGTCACGGGATCGGTGACTGGCTGAAATGTCAGCGGCTCCATAATTAAGACCTTCATTAAGCTCCTGCTAACAGAGTGTCACTCTGAGGCGTTCACGCCCCCTTCCCCCTCTCAATCCCGCCTTCAGTCTCTTCTTCTTCTTTGTTTCTCTCCATCATGGTGGGGGGGGGGGGCTTTAGTTACATCTGAGACGATGTTGAGGCTGGATGGAGATTATTTCTGAAAAGGTTCATTCTTCTTTGCTTTCGGGGGGGGGTCCTTTCTCCTTCTTTGTTCCCGTAGATGTCTGAGAGAGAGCTGTCCCTCCCCAGCTCTGTTTTCTGATGCTGCGTGCTCCTTTAATCCAGATTAGCCGGCGAGTGTTCTTAATCTTATCACTTCCCCAATCCTGCGTGGGTGTGTGCTTTTCCTGGTTTTGTGTGATGGGGGGGGGGGGGGGGGGGGATTAGAGCAGAGGAGGTGGGGGGAGAAAAAGAGGAGCTGCTGGATGACACTGCAGATATCTGTGTCAGCTGATGATGCCGGCCGCCGTTACGCCGGCGAAGAGGAAAACAGGGAAACACGGGGGGGGGACGCACGCGCACGCCACTTTATTTCATTTACATGAAAGAAAAAAATAACCTGCTGATAAAAATGTCAGAAAAATGTCGGAAAAACTTTTGGTATTCACATCTTTCAGGCATTTTAAAATTGTTCACAATTTTGCGCTAATTTATAGTTAAGCTAATATTTTAGCATTGTTTTAGCTTTTTTGGGCTAATCTATTGAGGATTTTAGGACTAATTCTGGGTTAAAATAGTATTTTGGCAATATGCTAGCTATTTTAGCCAGATTGATGCTAGCTTTTTTTGGTTCATTTTTAGCCAAGCTCATATTTTCACAACATATTAGCTTTTTTGCCTAATTTGGCATCTACTGAGGTTTTTTTGGGCTAATTCTGAGTTACGCAGGTAGTTCAGCAACATGCTAACTTTTTTTTGACAAATTTTTAGCTAAGCTTATACTTTTGCAACATAGAAGTTTTTTTTGGCTAATTTGGCATCTACTGTGGTTTTTTTGTGCTAATTTTTAGCTAAGCTAATGTTTTAGCATTTTGTTAGCTTTTTTGGGCTAATCTATTGAGGATTTTAGGACTAATTCTGGGTTAAGATAGTATTTTAGCAACATGCTAGCTATTTTAGCCAGATTGATGCTAGCTTTTTTTGGTTAATTTCAGCCAAGCTCATATTTTCGCTACATATTAGCTTTTTTGCCTAATTTGATATCTATTGAGGTTTTTTTGGGCTAATTCTGAGTTACGCAGGTAGTTCAGCAACATGCTAACTTTTTTTTGGACAATTTTTTAGCTAAGCTTATACTTTTGCAACATAGCAGTTTTTTTTGGGTAATTTGGCATCTACTATGATTTTTTTTGTGCTAATTTTTAGCTAAGCTAATGTTTTAGCATTTTGTTAGCTTTTTTTGGCTAATCTATTGAGGATTTTAGGACTAATTCTGGGTTAAGATAGTATTTTACCAACATGCTAGCTATTTTAGCCAGATTGGTATTTACTAAAAATTTTTGGGCTTTCACAGAGTTCAGCTAATATTTTAGCATCGTGCTAGCTTTTTTTGGTTCATTTTTAGCCAAGCTAATATTTTCACAATATATGAGCTTTTTTGCTTAATTTGGCATCTACTGAGGTTTTTTTGGGCTAATTCTGAGTTATGCAGCTATTTCAGCAACATGCTAGCTTTTTTTTTTTTGACAAATTCTTAGCTAAGCTTATACTTTTGCAACATAGTAGCTTTTTTGGTTAATTTGGCATCTACTGTGATTTTGTTTGGGCTAATTTTTTTAGTTAAGCTAACGTTTTAGCAACGTTTTGGCTTCTTGGCCAAAATTGTATTTATGGAGATAACTGCTGTGTCCTAAAAAAATGTCAAAAGTTGGACGAGAAACATTTAATGTATTCTGACAAAACTCCTGAGGAAGAGAGCGCTATAGTCTTACATTTTGAAAATAATTTATATAAAAAACAAAAATTAAAAACTGCTAATGGGGTAAATTGAATTTAAGAAAAAAAATTCTAGACACTAAACCACATTTGCTCAGATTTTTTTTGTCAATTAATAACTTTTTTAAAAGGTTTTTTTAGAGTCTTTCTACTTTCTTAATATTCCGTTTTTGTGGTGTAATCTGAGTTGAAACAGGTTTGATTGGTGACATTTATTCTGTGAATTTCAAGCTAAATGTCTTTTTTATTTTCCAATTTAATGGGCAAAAAACGAAATACTTGTATTTTTTTGTCTTTTACGCTCAACTTTAGTGAGTCTTAAAAAAAGATGTGAAAATCCCTTCAAGTTTATGAGAAAGGTTTGCAGTAAAAGAGGGAAATGTCACTTTTTTGCTCTCTAAATCCCGCTGAGTCATGGTTTCTGGGATTAGAGTCTGAACCGTCGCTGCTTCTCCACAGATGAATCGACCAATCCAAGTGAAGCCGGCCGACAGCGAGAGCAGAGGAGGTAAGAGACACCTGTCCCCCTCACCACACGCCGCACCTGTCCAAACCGCTAAAGTTAGCCGCTCGCTCGCTCGCTCTGTCGCTCGCTCCGTCTGGGCTCCAGCGGTTTGGAGCCTCCTCGGGCCCGGTTCTGTGTCAGAATGGGCTGCATATATTTAGCTGCAGACAGATTACTTGGAGTGTGGAGTTAAGCTGCAGCGTGGAGTCTTTATGATGTAAGCTCTGGCAAACCGGTGTTTTTCTAATAATATAGAGGTTTGAAGCGGAGGGAGCATCATGATTAGAGCTTTATTTTCCTAGAAACTCCCAGTTTGAACAGATAAATGCATCACAATTTACCCATCATGCCTCCGTTAGTTAAGATGCTTTCGTTTAAATCGACTACCAGAGCTTTATGTCCAAAAAGGCGAACATTTGTCTAATCTGAGAGCAAACTGTGAACTCACACGTCCACCTACTGAAATGATGCTTCACTTCATCTCTGCAAATGAAACGTTGCAGCAGATCCTGCAGGAATGGAGGTCTCAAAGGGAGTCTGACAGGAGCCCAGACGTCTTTGCACCGTCAACATTTGCTTCTAGCAAAAATAAAATCCATTTTTTCAAATGTTTGGTTGTTTAAATCAAATTTAAATTCATACTTTTAAATAAAAAAACTCAGAAATCAGGAAGTTTGTAGTTAAAACGTCATGCAACAAACAACTTTTCATATTTTCAGCTTCGTCTATCAGTTTAATTGTGATTCTTCTTTCTGTACGTTTTTCAGCACAAAAAAACTCAGTCACACTTTGATCAATCTTGGCATCAAACGTTCAGCTCGTTCAGGAAATCACTGATTGTATTTTTTGGTATTTATAAACTTTTATAAATTTGAGCAAAAGGAAATTCGTGAGAAAGTTTTCAAATTTCAAGTTTTAAGTGAATTAGCAACAAACCTTTAAATATATTCACTGTCTATGTTTTCATCTATATAGTAATTATAAATTAGCTAATATTTTAGCAACATGCTAACGTGTTTGGCTAATTTGGTTTACTAAGGAATTTTAGGCTATTTTGTAGTTCAGCTAACGAGCTAGCTTTTTTATTGGGTAATTTAGCATCTACTGAGGATTTAATGCCAATTTGGAGTTTAGCTAATATTTTAGCAAGATGCTAACGTTTCAAGCTAATTCATTGTCTATTGAGTTTTTTTTTTTTTTTTTTTTTGATAATTTAGAGTTTAACTTCTATTTTAGCAAAATGCTAACCTTTTTTACTAATTTAGTCTACTGAGGAATTTTAGGCTATTTTGGAGTTTAGCTAATATTTAAAAAAACATGCTAACATGTTTGGCTAATTTGGTTTACTAAAAGATTTTAGGCTATTTTGTAGTTCTGCTAACGAGCTAGCTTTTGTATTGAATAGTTTAGCATCTACTGAGGTTTTATTGCCAATTTGGAGTTTAGCTAATATTTTAGCAAGATGCTAACATTTCAGGGTAATCTGTTGTCTATTGAGTTTTTTTTTTTTGGATAATTTAGAGTTTAACTTCTATTTTAGCAAAATGCTAACCTTTTTTACTAATTTAGTCTACTGAGGAATTTCAGGCTATTTTGGAGTTTAGCTAGTATTTGAAAAGCATGCTAACATGTTTGGCTAATTTGGTTTACTAAGAAATTTTAGGCTATCTTGTAGTTCAGCTAACGAGCTAGCTATTTTATTGGATAATTTAGCATCTACTGAGGATTTAATACCAATTTGGAGTTTAGCTAATATTTTAGCAAGATGCTAACGTTTCAGGCTAATTCATTGTCTATTGAGTTTTTTTTTTTTTTTTTGGATAATTTAGAGTTTAACTTTTATTTTAGCAAAATGCTAACCTTTTTTACTAATTTAGTCTACTGAGGAATTTTAGGCTATTTTGGAGTTTAGCTAGTATTTGAAAAACATGCTAACATGTTTGGCTGATTTGGTTTACTAAAAGATTTTAGGCTATTTTGTAGTTCAGCTAACGAGCTAGCTTTTTTATTGGGTAATTTAGCATCTACTGTGGTTTTAATGCTAATTTGGAGTTTAGCTAATATTTTAGCAAGATGCTAACGTTTCAGGCTAATTCATTGTCTATTGAGGGTTTTTTTTTTTTTGATAATTTAGAGTTTAACTTCTATTTTAGCAAAATGCTAACCTTTTTTACTAATTTAGTCTACTGAGGAATTTTAGGCTATTTTGGAGTTTAGCTAGTATTTGAAAAACATGCTAACATGTTTGGCTGATTTGGTTTACTAAGAAATTTTAGACTATTTTGTAGCTCAGCTAACGAGCTAGCTATTTTATTGGATAATTTAGCATCTACTGAGGATTTAATGCCAATTTGGAGTTTAGCTAATATTTTAGCAAGATGCTAACGTTTCAGGCTAATTCATTGTCTATTGAGTTTTTTTTTTTTTTTTTTTTGATAATTTAGAGTTTAACTTCTATTTTAGCAAAATGCTAACCTTTTTTACTAATTTAGTCTACTGAGGAATTTTAGGCTATTTTGGAGTTTAGCTAATATTTAAAAAAACATGCTAACATGTTTGGCTAATTTGGTTTACTAAAAGATTTTAGGCTATTTTGTAGTTCTGCTAACGAGCTAGCTTTTGTATTGAATAGTTTAGCATCTACTGAGGTTTTATTGCCAATTTGGAGTTTAGCTAATATTTTAGCAAGATGCTAACATTTCAGGGTAATCTGTTGTCTATTGAGGTTTTTTAATGATAATTTACAGTTTAACTTCTATTTTAGCAACATGCTAACATTTTTGGCCAATTTAGTTTACTGATGAATTTTAGTTTATTTTGGAGTTTAGCTAGTATTTAAGCGATGAGCTAGCTTACTATTAATATTGTTATTATAATTTAGAGTATTGCTATTATTTTAGCAAAATGCTAACGTGTTTGGCTAATTTGGTTTACTAAGGAATTTTAGGCTAATTTGTAGTTCAACTAACGAGCTAGCTATTTTATTGGATAATTTAGCCTCTACTGAGGATTTAATGCCAAATTGGAGTTTAGCTAATATTTTAGCAAGATGCTAACGTTTCAGGCTAATTAATTGTCTACTGAGGTTTTTTAATGATAATTTATAGTTTAACTTGTATTTTAGCAACATGCTAACATCTTTGGCCAATTTAGTTTACTGATGAATTTTATCTTATTTTGGAGTTTAGCTAGTATTTAAGCAATGAGCTAGCTTACTAATATTATTATCATTTTAATTTAGATTATTGCTAATATTTTAGCAAAATGCTAACATTTTTGACTAATTTAGTTCATTGAGGAATTTCAGGCTATTATGGAGTTTAGCTAGTATTTAAGCAAGATGCTAACGTTTTTGGCTAATTTGTTTGCTACTGATGTTTTTAAAGGCTAATTTAGAGTTTAACAACAAGCTAACATTTAGCACTAATTTAGTTTATTGAATAATTTCATGATAATTTGGAGTTTGGCTAGTATTTAAGCAATGAGCTAGCTTACTATTATTATTATTATTTTAATTTAGAGTATTGCTAATATTTTAGCAAAATGCTAACATTTTTGACTCATTTGGTTTACTGAGGAATTTTAGGCTAATTTGGAGTTTAGCTAGTATTTAAGCAACACACTTTTAAGCAATTTAACTACAATTTTTCCAGAAATTCAGGTCAACTTCAGCACTCTTTCATAGTTCTTTAACAAAATTTAAAGTCTTTTAGTAAATTTAACATTTTTAAATAGCTTTTTCACTCTCAGCAAATCCCTTCAGCGATTAAAGTAAACTGCGCCTCATTCTAGTCTAACAGGGTTCAGGTCATGTGACTGGATGGTATTTATAGATCTATTTAGCCATAAACTGACACTGATGATGTTTTTCCAAATGAATATTCCGTCCTCTTCATGAGAAAATGATGTTTGCCAAATGCTGATCAGCCTGATTTGATGCTCGTGTTGTAATGAAATTCCTGCCGAAGCGGCGTCTGACGTGAAGGGGTTAATGGCGCCTTAAGAGACGTCCGAGTGAAACACGCCGTGTGCACTAATGCCATCACAGATGATGGTTTTTGTTTACTAATTACAAGCTGGATTATCTGGAAGAGTTTCAGAGCGGCTCAGCCGAGCAGAAGACACTTTTCCTCCTCGCTTCACTCCATCCTTTAATGAGTTCAGGCCTGCAGACGGTGACGCCGCTGCTGGATCTGCTTTGACGTTTCTGAGCTGCTGTAGGTTTCCTAAATTGATCAGAATCACAAGAAAATACAGTTTTTGTAATATTCTTTCAGATGATAGAGCTTAAAGCTGCATTTTTTAGTATTTTTAATTCAAAAAGATCGTTTTGAAGATTAAGAAGATACACTGGGCGGGGCCACAAGCTCCTTGCTCCGCCCCCTTCTGATGCAGACAAATAGAAAAATGAACGTCTTTGTTTTCCCCATCTGAGCTGGAATCTGGATCAAAACTGGATTATTGTTGGGGTTGGAAGCTAGTGGGAGAGCATGTGAACAGAGAACTCTCAGCTTCAGGGAAGGAACAGGGGGCCGGTCTGTCCTAGAAAACGACCGTTTTTAGTTAAAAACTGAATAATCATAATTAAAAGAGCACTGAGATCGCTTTGGAATCAGATCGGAAGATGATTGGAGTGTGACTTTAAAGGCAAGTTAGATTTTTTAGAATAAAGATAGACATTTAATGACATTTGCATGGATTTATTTCATTCATTGTCAGAAAAAAAGCAAAAAAAAAAGATTTTTGGGTGCGTTTCTTCAGATCTGATTGAAATATTTGCTGCTCAGTTTGTTTAGCCCCATTTTCCCCTTTCTGTTTCTTCCTTCTTGTTGATTATTTGACATTTTCATTAAACTCCGCTGTAATCTTGGAGTTGTAAGCTAGCATGAGAGCATGTAAACAGAGAGCTCTCAGCTACAGGGAAGGGACGGGGGGCCGCTCTGCAGAAACTATGTCCTTCAAAATGACTCTTTTTAGCTAAAAACGGAATAATCATAATTAAAAGACGATTGGGAACGGATAAGACGATGATCAAAGTGAATTTTTAAAGGCAAGTTAGATTTTTAGACTAAAAATAGACATTTAAAAAAATATGTTTTTCTTGTTTTCGGTAAAAAAGCAAAAAGAAAACCTTTGTGCTGCTCAGTTTGCCTCATTTTTTCCTTTCCGTTTCCTCCCTCGTGTCGATTATTTGACATTTCATCAAACCCCGTTGTCATCTCGGGGTCGTGTCTGAGCAGGAGCCGCCTGGCGCTTCACGCCGTCGTTTTCTGGCGCTCAGAAATGTGTCACGATGTGAAGTGAAAGGGCTCCAGCACACTGGAAGGCTGGTTTGATCCTTCAGGGAGCAGCAGCTCCACAAAGGAGACAAACATTTGAGTCACTGCCAGATGCTGTTTGCTGCTCTGCTCGTCTTACTGCCCTCTGGTGGAGCTGAGGAGTATTGCAAGCTCCTGTTTCTGACTCTCAAAAAACCTCCTTTTGTCTCCCTTTTTTCTTTAAAATCTCTCTTTCAATTTCACGATCCCGCCTTCCTCCCCCCTCCTTCCCATCTTGGCGCCCTCCTTTCCCTTAGAAGACAGGAAGCTGTTCGTGGGCATGCTGGGAAAGCAGCAGACGGACGCAGACGTGAGGAAGATGTTCGAGCCGCTCGGCAGCATAGAGGAGTGCACGGTGCTGCGAGGGCCTGACGGAACCAGCAAAGGTAATGTCACACCCCTCCTGAGGAGCCAGACAAATAATAACAGGCTGTTTCCTCGACAAGCCCGGAGCCACCCAGTAAATTGAAGTTGAAGTTGGGGGCGCGGGGGTTCTGTGGACCTTCATGGATGTAGTTCAGCTCGGATCTTCATCCCTGAGTAGTGAAACTGGGATGGAGGAGCATCGGATTCTGACGCCTTCTGGAAGGCTTGGAGGTTTTCCAGCGATGCTGATCCGTGCCGAGGCCCCCGAGGTGGACCCGGAATCCAGTGGAGGGATTACACTTCCCATCTGGCCCGTAGAATTCCCAAAGTGAAGCTGGAAAAGAGGGAACTGCTTGGAATTAATTAAAAATTTTTTTGTTTTTTTTCTTCATTTGAGCCAAAAAAAAACATTTTATTGGACGTTTATCTTTGGATCCGATTGAAATTTATTGTTTTTCCCCTCCTGAAGGATTTAATTGATAAAAAAAAGCTTTGTTATTGTGTGATTGCTCAGTAAGCAATCACACGATAGTGATTCTCCTGCTCCTCTCTGTACGTTTGCACATGAAAACTCAGTAATTTCATCAATCTTAGTATCAAAACTTTCAGCTCGTTTCGCTCATTTCTGCTGGTATTTTTGATAGTCATAAACTTTACAGTTTTTGAAATATTGATCAAAATCCGCCCCATAGGAAATCAATCAGAAAGTCTTCAAATTATCAACAAACCTTTAAATATTTTCATCTTTTAGAGTAATTTAAAAAATGAATTAAGCTAATATTTTAGCAACAAGCTAACTTTTTTGGCTAATTTGTTTTCTACTGGTTTTTTTGGGTGGGCGCTATTTTGGAGTTTAGCTTCTATTTTAGCAACATGCTAACGGTTTAGACTAATTTAGTTTACTGAGGAATTTTATGCTATTTTGGAGTTTAGCTAGCATTGAAGCAATGTGCTAGCTTGTGGCTAATTTAACATCTACTGAGGTTGTTTATGCTAATTTGGGTAGTTTAGCTAATATTTTAGCACCATGCTAACATTTTTGGCTAACTTTTTATCTACTGTTTTTTTGGGGGGGGGCCACTAATGTAGAGTTTAGCTTCTATTTTAGCAACATGCTAACGTTTTAGACTAATTTAGTTTACTGAGGAATTAAAGGCTATTTTGGAGTTTAGCTAGTATTGAAGCAATGTGCTAGCTTGTGGCTAATTTAACATCTACTGAGGTTGTTTATGCTAATTTGGAGTTTAGCTAATATTTTAGCACCATGCTAACATTTTTGGCTATTTTTTTATCTACTGGTTTTTTTTTTTTTTGGGAGGGGGGGCACTAATTTAACGTTTAGCTTCTATTTTAGCACCATGCTAACATTTTTGGCTAACTTTTTATCTACTGGTTTTTTTTTGGGGGGGCACTAATGTAGAGTTTAGCTTCTATTTTAGCAACATGCTAACGTTTTAGACTAATTTAGTTTACTGAGGAATTAAAGGCTATTTTGGAGTTTAGCTAGTATTGAAGCAACAAGCTAGTTTTTTTGGCTAATTTAGCATCTACTGAGGTTTTTTTTTACTACTTTGGAGTTTAGCTCATATTTAAGCAACACACTAAATATTTGTGCAAAATTTGTGATTTTTAAGCAGTTTTACGTCAACGTTCTTTAACAAAATTTCCAGCCTTTTAGCAAATGTAACTTTTTGCAAAAAGCTTTTACATTTTCAGCAAATCCCTTCAGCGATTAAAGTAAATTGTGTCATCAGCATAAACCTTCAGCATCTCCTGCGACTCCTTTCAGCAAAAGCATTCACTCTAACATTACTTCTTCTAGTTTTGTTTCTGGATTAAACTTCCAGAATTCCCAAAGTGAAGATGGAAACCATCCTTGGAAGAACTGCTCGGAATTCATTTTAAAAGATTTTTTTTCCATTTGAGCCTAAAGAAAAACATTTTATTGGACGTTTATCTTTGGATCCGATTGAGATATTCATGTTTTTCTCTCTTTTGTGACTTTTAACTGATAGAAAAGTTTTGTTTCTGGATCCCATCCGCCTGGAATAGAACTATTCCCAAAAGATTTGTGGATTTCTTTCCATCTATTTGAGGCAAAACTTTCAACCAGTTTGACCTTTGACCCTAAAGTCTCACTTGATTATTTCTTGTTAAATTAATTTAAAAGGTTTCTGGATTAATTGAGCGTATCACTTAAAAATCCCCATGAATAAATCAAACCAGAACCGTTTCATTCCAGGAGGTGAGGGTTTGAAGGTTTTCCCCTAACAAGTCAAATACTCTGTATCGTGTTTTAGCGGGAGCCGATGGCGGCGGCGCTGCAGGTCACGAGTGTGAAGTGGAATCGACTGAGGAAATAAATGACTATTGTCAGCAGCAACAATGCTAATGATCTTTTCTTTGTAAATCAACGTGCGGCGACAGCCGGAACGCACGCACGCCGCATTCCTCGAGCCGTGACTAACAACGCAGCCGCTTTTATGGGTCACGGCTAATGACGCGTCCGCCGGTTCACGGGCCGTGATTGATAGAACGACGAACGCTCCGTGGGCCGCCGGGGTAAGTGATGGGCGGGGTTTCAGAGGCTAACGGCGTGTGGTTTCCTGCAGGTTGTGCGTTCGTGAAGTTCCAGAGCAACGCGGAGGCCCAGGCCGCCATCAACGCTCTGCACGGGAGCCGCACTCTACCTGTGAGTCCCCGCCCACTTCCCATCGTGATGATCTTGTGGTGACTCAGCAGACAGTCCCCCCCACGTGCACACACACGTGCACACACAGAGGAGTAAACAAGCGTCTTTTAAGGAGCTAAACCCGGTTTGCTCTCCTTCCTGCCGTGAATCATTTCTAACCAGGAGGAACTCTGACTCATCCGTCCGTCCGGATTTAACCAGTTCAGCTCCAGCGGGGAGATTCAGGTCATGTCACGGCTTCTCTGCTCCAGAAGGAGGAATTTCTGCGTCTGAAAACAACTTCAAATCATTTAGTGAGCTCCGAATGATTTTAATGCAGGATTTAGCTAAAATAAATGGAAAAGGTCGGTGTAGCTTTGACTGATGCACACCTCTGTCCTGTGCAGAATGGTACGATCCAGTTGCATTACAGAGAAGGTTAGGGGTCCCCAAGCTACAGCCCGCGGGCCAGATCCGGCCCTCTTCCATATTTGGCCCCAAACTGTTTTAGCTAATTTAGACATTTTTACAGTTTTTTAGGCTAATTTAGCATTTAGCTAATATTTCATCAGTATGCTAGCTGTTTTGGCTAATGTAGGCTTCATTTCAGTTTTTTGGCTAATTAGGAGTTCAGCTAATATTTCATCAGTATGCTAGCTGTTTGGGCTAATTTAGGCTTTTTTTTTTAGTTTTTTAGGCTAATTAGGAGTTCAGCTAATATTTTAGCTACATGCTAGCTGTTTGGGCTAATTTAGGCTTTTTTTTTTTAGTTTTTTTAGGCTAATTTGGAGTTTAGCTAATATTTCAGCTACATGCTAGCTGTTTGGGCTAATTTAGGCTTTTTTTTTAGTTTTTTTAGGCTAATTTGGAGTTTAGCTAATATTTCAGCTACATGCTAGCTGTTTGGGGTAATTCAGGCTTTTTTTCTGTTTTTAGGCTAATTTGGAGTTTAGCTAATATATTAGCTATATGCTGTCTGTTTTGGCTAATTTAGGCTTCATTTCATTTTTTTTTTTTTTTTTTTGGCTAATTATGAGTTCAGCTAATATTTCAGCTAAGTGCTAGCTGTTTTGGCCACATAAGACATTTTGCAAGTTTTTTAGGCTAACTTTGAATTTAGCTGATATTTCAGCTACATGCTAGCTGTTTTGACTAATTTAAGCTTTTTTCAGTTTTTCAGGCTAATTTGGAGTTTAGCTAATATTTCAGCTACATGCTAGCTGTTTGGGGTAATTCAGTCTTTCTTTTTTGTTTTTTAGGCTAATTTGGAGTTTAGCTAATATTTTAGCTACATGCTAGCTGTTTTGACTAATTTAAGCTTTTTTTTTTTTAGTTTTTTAGGCTAATTTGGAGTTTAGCTAATATTTTAGCTTTATCTTAGCTGTTTTGCCAAATTAGAAATGTTTATGTTTTTTGTGTTTTCTGTGTAGCTTTGACTGATGCACACCTCTGTCCTGTGCAGAATGGTACGATCCAGTTGCTTTACAGAGAAGGTTAGGGGTCCCCAAGCTACAGCCCGCGGGCCGGATCCGGCCCTCTTCCATATTTGGCCCCAAACTGTTTTAGCTAATTTAGACATTTTTACAGTTTTTTAGGCTAATTTAGCATTTAGCTAATATTTCATCAGTATGCTAGCTGTTTGGGCTAAGTTAGGCTTTATTTCAGTTTTTTGGCTACTTAGGAGTTCAGCTAATATTTCAGCTACATGCTAGCTGTTTGGGCTAATTAAGGCTTTTTTTTTTTAGTTTTTTAGGCTAATTTGGAGTTTAGCTAATATTTTAGCTATATGCTAGCTGTTTTGGCTAATTTAGGCTTCATTTCAGTTTTTTTTTTTTTTTGGCTAATTTGGAGTTCAGCTAATATTTCAGCTAAATGCTAGCTGTTTTGGCCACATAAGACATTTCGCAAGTTTTTTAGGCTAACTTTGAATTTAGCTGATATTTCAGCTACATGCTAGCTGTTTTGACTAATTTAAGCTTTTTTCAGTTTTTCAGGCTAATTTGGAGTTTAGCTAATATTTCAGCTACATGCTAGCTGTTTGGGGTAATTCAGTCTTTCTTTTTTGTTTTTTAGGCTAATTTGGAGTTTAGCTAATATTTTAGCTACATGCTAGCTGTTTTGACTAATTTAAGCTTTTTTTTTTTTTAGTTTTTTAGGCTAATTTGGAGTTTGGCTAATATTTTAGCTACATGCTAGCTGTTTGGGGTAATTCAGGCTTTTTTTTTGTTTTTTAGGCTAATTTGGAGTTTAGCTAATATTTTAGCTACATGCTGTCTGTTTTGGCTAATTTAGGCTTCATTTCAGTTTTTTTTTTTTTGGCTAATTATGAGTTCAGCTAATATTTCAGCTAAATGCTAGCTGTTTTGGCCACATAAGACATTTCGCAAGTTTTTTAGGCTAACTTTGAATTTAGCTGATATTTCAGCTACATGCTAGCTGTTTGGGCTAATTTAGGCTTTTTTTTAGTTTTTTAGGCTAATTTGGAGTTTAGCTAATATTTCAGCTACATGCTGTCTGTTTTGGCTAATTTAGGCTTCATTTCAGTTTTTTTTTTTGGCTAATTAGGACTTCAGCTAATATTTCAGCTAAGTGCTAGCTGTTTTGGCCACATAAGACATTTTGCAAGTTTTTTAGGCTAACTTTGAATTTAGCTGATATTTCAGCTACATGCTAGCTGTTTTGACTAATTTAAGCTTTTTTCAGTTTTTCAGGCTAATTTGGAGTTTAGCTAATATTTTAGCTTTATCTTAGCTGTTTTGCCAAATTAGACATATTTCTATTTTTTAGGCTAATTTGGAGTTTAGCTAATATTTCAGCTACATGTTAGCTGTTTTGGATCGTTTAGAGTTTTTGGAGGATTTTTTTCAGCACCAATATTTTAGCGTACTTCAGCATTTTCAGCTATCAACCTCAGCGTTTTTCGTCATCGATTTGAGCATCTTCAGCTTGTAATGTAGGTAATGTTTTTAAAATGTCTTATGTTTTCTATCAAGATTACAGAAATGAATTATTTAAAATGTGATTATATGTGTTTTTCTAGAAAACCATAAATCTGTGATTTTTACATTTTTAACTCGGCTTTTACGTCTAAATAAAGACTGAATAAAATCCTGCCCCTCTCCTCCCACCAAAGATCCAGATATGGAGCTCCGCGGTTCTGACTGACCTCTCGTCCGCAGGGCGCCTCGTCCAGCCTGGTGGTGAAGTTCGCCGATTCGGAGAAGGAGCGGGGGCTCAGGCGGATGCAGCAGGTGGCGTCTCAGCTGGGGGTCATCAGTCCCATGACCCTCCACCTCGGGGCCTACAACGCCTACACCCAGGCGGTGAGAGACTTTTACAGAAACAGAGACTGAGAGGTTAGAGCTGCTGCTGGACGTCCGTTATCCCAGGATCAACGGACGTCAATCCGTCTTCTGGTGGATTTCTGTCAGGAGATTTCTTGACTCACCAGGGAAATCTTTTGGAAAATAAAACCAAATATTTCCTGTTTAATTTAAGTTGCAGACGATTTAGAGAAATGGGACGGACGTCCCACTGATGAGGAACGACTGAATCTGCTTTAGTAAACAAACTTCTTTATTTTTCCAAAAGCATGACTCTGTAAACTTAAAACCTTTTAAATCATAAATGGACTCTTCTGATAAATGTTTGAGTTTATTTTTGTAAAAATTTAACATTTTGCTCATCATTTTATGACTTTTTTCTCATAAAATTAAAAACAAATTCTCATAATTTTACAAAAAATTAATTTAAAATATTTGAAATTTCCTTGCTGTTATTGTAGATTTTTTCTCAAAACTATAAAAAATGTTACTTTATCTAATAAATGTACAACTTTTACCCTCATAAAATAAAAAGTTTCTAATAGTTCTACAACACTTTTCTTACATAATTTTTTCCCTATAATTTTACAAATTCTATCTTGTAAAACTTTGACTTTTGTTCTCACAATTTGAAAACTTTTTCCTTTATTAAAACATTTTAAATCATAAATTTATTCCTCACAAAACACTGAGTCATAATTCTTTCTGATAATTTTATGACTTTTTCTTCTAAAATTGTCCTTTTTCTACTAGATCTACAACTTTTTGTCTCATAAAATAAAAGAAACTCTTATAATTCTATCATTTTCTTGTAAAATTTGGACTTTTTCTCTTATTATTACAACCTCTGTCTCAGAATTATACCATTTTTTTCGTGTAAAACTTTAACTTTTTTCATAATTTTAGGACTTTTTTGTGTCATTTTTCTTTCTTGGTATTCTGTTGTAGTTTTAGTTTCCTGGTTTTTCTTGTGTTTTAGCCTGAAGAATCTGGACGACGTTAAAGTCGATATGGATGTTTTCGTTTGTGGACATTTTCAACTGTTTTATTTAAAAAGCATCCCATAAAACGGCTTTAAGAGGCTTTAACAGATAAAAGCATCAGAAAATGTGAAGGAAATCTTTGAGATATTTTCAATAAAACCTCCACATGTTGATTTTTCTCTGGATTTAATCGTTGTTAAATATGTACTTAAATGTGATCAAATGAATCCGTTCATACATAACTTCATACACCCGTCCTCCCCCCATCATGACGGTCTGTCTCTGCCCCCCCCCAGCTGATGCAGCAGCAGGCCTTGGTCGCCCAGTCGGCCTACCTCTCTCCCGTCGCCACGGTGGCGGCGGTGCAGATGCAGCAGCTCGCCGCCCTCAACCCCAGCAGCATCATCGCCACGCCGATCGCATCCATCACCCCGTCCTCAGGTGACGTTAGATTCTGCCTGAAACATGAGGAGAGAGTGAGGGGAGAGAGGGAGGGGAATCCAAGCGGTCGAAGCTTCAGGACGTCGTGTTTCTCTTTAATTTGAATCTAAAATGTTCAGGATGCAAACATGGTTCCAAAGGTTTCACCTGTAGCTCAGAATCTGGATAAAAATAAAAAAAATGTCATTTATAAACCATCTGATGTACTTAAGAGGATAAAATTCTTCATTTTGACCCTTAAACGTGATTATGGAGGTGAGTGGCAGGCTGGACGTTACAGGCACAGCGACGAGCTCAGTCATCAGGGAGTAATAGCAAAAATAAGAAAAAATAAAAGCAAAAATAAGAAAAAATAAATTAAAAAATCAGAAAAAATAAATAAAAAAATTAGAAAAAAATAAAAAATCAGAAAAAATAAAAGCAAAAATCAGAAAAAAAATCAGAAAAAAGCAAAAATCAGAAAAAATAAAAGCAAAAATCAGAAAAAAATCAGAAAAAAAGCAAAAATCAGAAAAAAATCAGAAAAAAGAAAAAAGCAAAAATCAGAAAAAAGGAAAAATAAATCAGAAAAAAAAAAAGCAAAAATCAGAAAAAAAAAAATTCAGAAAAAATAAAAACAAAAATCAGAAAAAAATAAAAAAAATCAGAAAAAATAAAAGCAAAAATCAGAAAAAATCAGAAAAAAGCAAAAATCAGAAAAAAAGAAAAGAAATCAGAAAAAATAAAAGCAAAAATCAGAAAAAACAATAAAAAATCAGAAAAAATAAAAACAAAAAATCAGAAAAAATAAAAAAAAATCAGAAAAATAAAAGCAAAAATCAGAAAAATAAAATAAAAAAATAAAATCTGAATAAAATAATACTAAAAGTTAGGAAAAAAATATGACAAAAATGGAAAAATTGTAATGAAAATCAGAAAATGTTGTTGTGAAGTTGATAGAGTTGTCTCCGCCCACATGGTGAGCCTCCAGCAGGTCACTCACAGACTCCCAGATACTCAACTGTTCGTCCTCGTCAATAATGAATTCTTTCCCAACGTTTTGCCTGAACTTCCTCTGGTTCTTGGCTTTTCCTCATTCCACCTCATCTGTCGACTTTAGCAGGAATATTCGTCTTTATTCTCTGTCTGACCGGTGGTGGAGTGTCTGCGCTCTCACGGCCAGAAGGTTCAAATCCCGGCTGAGTTTCTCTTCCTTCGCGTCGGTTTTCCTCCTTCAGTCCAAAAACAAACGTCACATGTTGACAGATGAATCTAAATTCCATGTGAGGGTGTGGCCACCTGTTCAGGACGTACCCCACCTTCACCCGACCACTAGGATAGGCTCCAGCAACCCCAATATGGCTGCAGCAGCTTCTGAATCTGGACCGTTTGTTTTACTGAAAGTAAATCTGTCTGCAGGTACCAGCACTCCTCCCTCCATCGCCGCCACACCGGTTCCCGCTCTGCCGCCACCCATCGCCGTGAACAGCTACCCCTCTGTGCCGGCTCCCCCCAGCGGCCAGTCGGCGACAGAAACCCTCTACACCAACGGAGTCCACGCCTATCAAGGTGACGAACACATCACAACTCTCTTCCTGTCTGACTGTCAAAATAAAAGCAGGTTGAGTCAACTCGAAGCTCCGTCTGAATGTTTTGTTCATGCCGTCCCGCAGCTCAGAGTCCCGTCCTGGACCCCCTGCAGCAGGCGTACACCGGCATGCAGCACTACACAGGTGAGTCCAGGACGCAAACGGGACGTGGAGGTGCATTCCTTCATCCTTCTGCCGGGATCTTTGGCTTCAAGGAAAACTATTGGAATACCAAAAGAGAGAGAAAGTTCTGTTAATGTGTTTATTTTTTTAAGTTAAATAAGTTTTGTCTTTTATATTTAGTATTTTATCACTTCAGATCCCTGAGTAGAAGTTGAATCTGCTGTCAGAGTGGTTTGTTATTATTATTATTATCTTCTGCTGCTCAAACAGTGTGTAGTTTCTGTTCAGTAAAGGTTTATTTTTATTGGATTCTATGTCTAAAGATTCATCAAAGTCATAATGATTAAATAATTCTTACATTTTTATTTAAAGTCAATCTGCTGCACAGGAAGTGTTTTATTTTGAAAGGAACTTGCATGTTCTGCTGTCAAAACGTTGTAAAACATAGAACAATATAACAGATTTATGTTATTGTAAAGATTTAAAAGTAATATTTTACAGATTTATGACAAAAATCATGAAGTGTTTTTTTTTTCTGCTACAGTTTTTGTCTGTAAGGAAACAAATCAAAAGGATTTGATTGTTTTAAAGGTTTAAAACTCCTGGATTGAAGATTTTTGTGCAGAAATGTGATATTCAGGAGAAGCTGCACCGATAATAACAAAAACCCTTCGCCCTCCTCTTCCTCATTTGCCCTCCTCTTCCTCATTTGCCCTCCTCTTCCTCATTCGCCCTCCTCTTCCTCATTCGCCCTCCTCTTCCTCATTTGCCCTCCTCTTCCTCATTCGCCCTCCTCTTCCTCATTCGCCCTCATCTTCCTCATTCGCCCTCCTCTTCCTCATTCGCCCTCCTCTTCCTCATTTGCCCTCCTCTTCCTCATTCGCCCTCCTCTTCCTCATTCGCCCTCCTCTTCCTCATTCGCCCTCCTCTTCCTCATTCGCCCTCCTCTTCCTCATTCGCCCTCCTCTTCCTCATTCGCCCTCCTCTTCCTCAGCCACTTACCCAGCAGCCTACAGCCTGGTGGGGCAGCCGTTCCCCCACCAACCCGCTCTGGTGGCGCAGCAGCCGCAGCAGCCGCAGCAGCTCCAGCAAAGAGAAGGTGAGCTGGGGGCGGGGGGGCGGGGCATCAGGGCAGGTATTTGGGTTTTAGTGGTTTTGACCAAAGAGATTCTTTTAGTCGAGTTAACGCTTCTGGTCTCGCTGATGCTTTCGTCACATTTCTCAGTTATTTCATTTTTTTCCTTATAAATCTGACATTTTTTTCTCATAATTTTACAACTTTATTTTTTTTATTTTTTCTCGTAAAATCGTAACTTTTCTTCTCACCTTTTTGAATTTTATCAAGTAAAACTGACGTTTTTCTCATAATTTTGCGACTTTTTCTTTTTAAAATTAAATCTTTTTACATCATAAATTTACAATTTTATAAAATTTTGACTTTTCCTATAAAATGTAAAACTTTTATAAAGTTTTCTTTTTAAAATCTCATATTTCTACTAAACTTTTCTTGCAAACGTTTGATTTTTTGTGTCATTAATACAATTTTTTCTGTTATACATTTTTTTTCTTTATAAATTCTTTTTTTTCTCATAACTTTATGAATGTTATCTTGTAAAACTCTTATAATTTTCTCATAATTTTACAACTTTTTCCTTTTGAGATCAAAACTTCTTAAATCTTGAATTTAAGACTTTCTTTCTCATAATTTTATTTTATATTTTCTTGAAAAATTTTCCTTTTTTCAATAAATGTTCAATGTTTTCTCTCATAAAATTAAAAAATTATCATAATTTTACACATTTTTTCTTGTAAAAGTTGGACTTTTTTCAGTCATCACAACTTTTTCATTTTTCGTAAAACTTTGACTTTTTTATACTAATTTTGCTACTTTTTCTTTTTGTCACTTTTTCTTTGCAAAATTAAAACTTTTTAAATCAAATTTACTATTTCTTTTCCAATAAATACAGACTTTTTAAAGTTTTTGTTCAAGTTGATCTAGTTTTTTTTTGTAGAATTTTGACTTTTTCTATTAAATGTAAAACTTTTTGTTTTATAAAATAAAAAATTCCCAATTTTTTTATTTTCTTGGTAAAGTCTAATTTATTTGTGTCATTATTTTTTATTTTTTTCATTACAAAATTGTTACTTTTTTATCATAACTTTCAAAATTCTATCTAGTAAAACTTTTGATTATTTTTCCCATAATTTTACAACTTCTTCCTTGTAAAGTTAAGATCTTTTAAATCATAAATTTATTATTCGTAGTTTAGTTTTTATTTTAAATTGACCTGAATGAGAAAAAAAAAACATTTTAGGTTTAAAGAAACATAATTATAAAATTCTGTTGCCCCTGAGAATAAATACAGATATAAAGAGTTTACTGGAAGTGGATCTTTTTTTTTTCTTTTACCTTTTCTTCACTTTCTTTTGGGATTTATAGCTTTTTCTTTTATCTTTAAACTTTAAATATTTCAATAATCATAAAAACATGTTTGATCTTAATTTTTGCCGTAAACAAATGATAAAATTTGTAACTCAGAATTTAGGTTTTTGTACAATTTCAGGTTTATTTTGTGTAAAATGTGTAAAAAATGAAAGAAAGAATCTGTGGTTGTAAAGAATTTGACTCTTTTTCAAGGAGAACCGACTGGAGGGAAACTCCCTCATCAGAGTGACACAGGAGCAGGTCAGATGAGGTCAGATGAGGTCAGATGAGGTCAGATGAGGTCAGATAAGGTCAGATGAGGTCAGATGAGGTCAGATGAGGTCAGATGAGGTCAGATGAGGTCAGATAAGGTCAGATGAGGTCAGATGAGGTCAGATGAGGTCAGATAAGGTCAGATGAGGTCAGATGAGGTCAGATGAGGTCAGATGAGGTCAGATGAGGTCAGATAAGGTCAGATGAGGTCAGATGATGAGGTCAGATAAGGTCAGATAAGGTCAGATAAGGTCAGATAAGGTCAGATGAGGTCAGATGAGGTCAGATGAGGTCAGATAAGGTCAGATGAGGTCAGATGAGGTCAGATGAGGTCAGATGAGGTCAGATGAGGTCAGATAAGGTCAGATGAGGTCAGATGAGGTCAGATGAGGTCAGATAAGGTCAGATGAGGTCAGATAAGGTCAGATGAGGTCAGATGAGGTCAGATGAGGTCAGATGAGGTCAGATGAGGTCAGATAAGGTCAGATGAGGTCAGATAAGGTCAGATGAGGTCAGATGAGGTCAGATAAGGTCAGATGAGGTCAGATAAGGTCAGATGAGGTCAGATAAGGTCAGATGAGGTCAGATGAGGTCAGATGAGGTCAGATGAGGTCAGATGAGGTCAGATGAGGTCAGATAAGGTCAGATGAGGTCAGATGAGGTCAGATGAGGTCAGATAAGGTCAGATAAGGTCAGATAAGGTCAGATGAGGTCAGATAAGGTCAGATGAGGTCAGATGAGGTCAGATGAGGTCAGATGAGGTCAGATGAGGTCAGATGAGGTCAGATGAGGTCAGATAAGGTCAGATGAGGTCAGATGAGGTCAGATGAGGTCAGATAAGGTCAGATGAGGTCAGATGAGGTCAGATGAGGTCAGATAAGGTCAGATAAGGTCAGATAAGGTCAGATGAGGTCAGATAAGGTCAGATGAGGTCAGATGAGGTCAGATGAGGTCAGATGAGGTCAGATGAGGTCAGATAAGGTCAGATGAGGTCAGATAAGGTCAGATAAGGTCAGATGAGGTCAGATAAGGTCAGATGAGGTCAGATAAAAGCTCAACAAGATCTGAAAACATGAACAGCGTCTCACATCTAATCTGGGAGGTTTTGTGTTTTTGAGGACATTTATGATTGTTTTATCCGTCTCCCACTGGAGAACTTTATTTATAAATCAAACAAATATTGTTTTTACTTAATTTTTTATTAAATCTTTAGTTAAAAACAAAGTGACTTAAAGTCAAGAATGTGGAAAAGTCAGAAAGTTATTTTTTCATCTTAGATTTAAAATCCAAATTTCTACCAGAAAGAAAGAGAATTGAATAGAAATGGTTCATATTTACTCACTAAATGTGTTTTTAAAGGGAAATATTCACACATGTGAAGATAAACGCGTTTTTATCCAGAAAATCTCTCTTTATTGCTGCTTAGCAATAAGGAATTTTAACACATCAGGATTTCTGGGAGTGGATTTTTCCGACTGGGAGACGTTCCTCCTTCACTTCTTAAAGCATCAAATGATTGAATCATTCCTCTTTCTGCAGAGGAAGGCGCGGCAGCACATAAATGTTTCATCTTCTGGATTTATCCCGTCAATAATGACCTTTTTATGAGTTTGCAGGGATAATCATTCAGTGTTGGTGTAATTCTGGTGCCTCTACATCCGTGTAGCTCCATCTTTCCTCGTGTTTGCCGAGCTTCCGTCCGGATCTGCCGAGTCATTCCGAGCCACTCGTGTTTTTGCCTGCAGGTCCCGAGGGCTGCAACATCTTCATCTATCACCTGCCGCAGGAGTTCACCGACTCGGAGATCCTGCAGATGTTCCTGCCCTTTGGGAACGTCATCTCTGCCAAGGTCTTCGTGGACCGAGCCACAAACCAAAGCAAGTGCTTCGGTGAGTCCCAGGACACGCTGGTTTGACGGGGGGTTTACTCTTCCTCCTCCTCCTCCTCCTCGTCATCGTCACTTCTCCTGCCTGTGTCGGATCAGGTTTTGTGAGCTTCGATAACCCGTCCAGCGCTCAGACGGCCATCCAGGCCATGAACGGCTTCCAGATCGGCATGAAGAGGCTGAAGGTGCAGCTGAAGAGGCCCAAGGACGCCAACAGGCCGTACTGAAACGCCGGAAGGTGAGCGCCGGCGTGAAGACGATCCCGTCGTCTTCTCTGTGGTTCTTCATTCCGATTATGACGTTTTCAGCTCAAATCATTTTTAAAAAGTGTCATTTTCTAGGATCTAGTTCCTGCAGAGCGACACAGTTCTGAGTTGTGGGCGGAACAACCCCGCCCCCTCTTCCACTCCCCATTGAGGAGTGGAGCAGGAAGCTTGTGGCCCCGCCCAGCGCGTTTTTCTGGACGTTTTTCAGATTCTGAATCTTTTTTAACCCCAAACATCAAAATGTTATATTTCACAGTTTTTATTTTGAAAGTCAACATTTCGATGGTCCAGAAACTCAAACCTTGTTTCTTCCGTCTCACTAGAACGGTGACAGAACGGTACTGTCTTAACTTATCCTCCGTGTACAATATTTGTAAATAATATTCTTTATTCTTATTTTTTATTCTACAGAGTTTTTAGACTTTTATTTATCGTATCTTAATTTCTTACACTTGTCTGGAGAGCCACTGTTTTTTCGTTGCAACGCAAATCCTTGTGGAACAATGACATTAAAGACCATTCTGATTCTGATTTTGATTCTGATTCTGACATCACGTCAGTGTCATGATCTGATTGGCCGGATTTCGATGTGCTCTCAGATCAACCAGTAGTTGTAGTCCAGGTTTCTGCAGCCTGAGGCTCCAGAGTCACATGTGTCTGTTTTTCTACACCTTTGTTGGTCTTTGATTAAAGTCAAATAAAACACGTTTAAATTTGAAAAGTAAAAAGTTAAAATAAGTAAGTAGATGATGATAAAACTAAAGTAAACAAACTCAAACATTCTTAACACTTTGACAGATCTTTGTTTATAACACACAATAAATCAGAAGTTCAGTAAGTACAACATAATTCATACTGAAAGCGTACTGGATTATAAGGCACATTTTTAATTTTTAGAGACATTTAAGGGTTTTAAAAATTCCTTGTAGTTCGACAAATACAGTAAAAGTCACTTAATTGACTCCTTTTTAATTGGATTGTGTTAAATGTATTAATTTCCAGCTGAGATGCCCTGCAAACGATAAAATCAACATTTGTGTTGACTCTATGCTATTTACTTCTAGTTTGCTGGATTTAGATGATCCTATATGGATCAGGGTGTCTTTTTTTTGAAAGGAAGTCTTATGAACCTTTGTCAAAATTTATAAACTTTTAGATATTTCAAAAAAGGCTTTGATGTCTGTGTTTTATTTATAACAAAATAAATATTTATAATAAAACTGGATATATTTCACTGCCTCCGATAATGCAGATGTGAACGCCATAAGCTGAATGTGGTCACTACAGTCGCCAGAGCAGTTAGCTCAAAACCTTAAAGCTGAAATGTTGTTAAAATGTTGCTTAGATGCTAAATTGGCCACAAAACAAAAAAAAAGAGAAAAACAAAAATGAAACATGTCTAAATTAAAAAAAAAAAGCTAGCACAAGCCTAAAATGTTAGCTTGACTCCAAATTAACCAAAAAAAAAAAAAGTAAAAGTCTAAATTAGCAAAAACAAAAGGTAACTTTTGATAACTAAACTCTAAATTAGAGAAAAAGCTGGAAACATTTCTAAAGTAGCCAAAACTGCTAGCCTAATGCTAAAATGTTAGCTAAAGTCCAAATTAGCCAAAAACTGGAAATATGTTTCAATTAGCAAAAAAAGATCTAGCATAATTCTAAAAAGTTAACTAAACTTCAGATTACCAAAAAAAAAAAAAAAAAAGCTAGCATAATGCTAAAATGTTAGCTAAAGTCCAAATTAGCCAAAAACTGGAAATATGTTTCAATTAGCAAAAAAACATCTAGCATAATTCTAAAAAGTTAACTAAACTTCAGATACCAAAAAAAAAACAACAAAAAAAGTGCTAGCATAATGCTAAAATATTAGCTAAAGTTCAAATTAGCCAAAAACTGGAAATATGTTTCAATTAGCAAAAAAAGATCTAGCATAATTCTAAAAAGTTAACTAAACTTCAGATTACCAAAAAAAACAAAAAAAAACAAACGCTAGCATAATGCTAAAATGTTAGCTAAAGTCCAAATTAGCCAAAAACTGGAAATATGTTTCAATTAGCAAAAAAAGATCTAGCATAATTCTAAAAAGTTAACTAAACTTCAGATAACAAAAAAAAAAACAAAAAAAGTGCTAGCCTAATGCTAAAATGTTAGCTAAAGTCCAAATTAGCCAAAAACTAGAAACGTGTATAAATTTCAACTGAATTTCTGGGCCATTGAAATTAAAACACTGAATTATTTAAGATAGAAAATAATATTCAGGGGCGTAACATTTTGCTGTAATAAAATAAATAGTTTAATAAAAATATTCAGAATCTGACGGTTCAGAAAAACTTCCGTATATTTTTTACGTCACAAATACCATCTTTGTCAAACTGTATTTATTTCATCTGCTCCTGATCATCAACTATTTGAATAAAGAAATTCTCTGGAATTATATTTAATACTTCATTTTCCTAAAATTAGAAAAATGCAACAAGAACACAAAACAGCATTTTTAAGGGAGTGGGTCTTTAATTACAGTGGTAACTCATTAACATTTGTTTTATTAAATGTAACTGAATGGACAGCAGATTTATTTGAGTCCACCAGATTGGTGGCGTGTTGACAGCGTGTTGACAGCGTGTCCTGCGTCCGGTTGATGTGTGTTGCGTTCACATGTTCTAACCTGGGTTTTCCTGTCCCTCATTAATTCATTTACTTTTTTTTTTGTCATTTACTGTTTTCGTGCTGTGCCGTTTTTCCTGAAACAAACATCACACCTCTCTCAAGACTGTCCCGCCCATTCATAAATGATGGAGACGTGCGGCGCTATGGCTACGGCTGCCTAGCAACCGCTCAAACCTCCCCCCCTCCCCTCCTTCTCGCCGCGTTGTAAGTTGATTGGCCTGTGTTGGTTGCTGTGGCGGTTTTGCCTGTGATGGTTGCCGTTAGCGCATTATTTTTGTTGCGGCTCGGCTCGGCTCACCATGCTCACCATGCATGGCGGGTTACCGTGGCGACTGTGAGCTGTGTTTGTTGTGGCGTTTTTATTTTGTCTTTTTTTTTTTAAATCCTTGCAAAGAAAAACCAAACTGATCAAAAACATTCGTAAGCAACTGATTATCATGACATTCTGGGGTTAAAGTTCTCTAAAAGCTCAGAAGAAAAGAGGTTTTTTCTTGTTTTGATTGTTCTGTTGTGTGTCATGATCATCGTTCTTACACACCCCCCCGTCCTGTTCCGTGGTGGTAGCTTCCGGTGAGTGCGGGGTCGTGGTTTGGTTCCTGATCTCCGACAGTCGTCTGAATGTTCTCCTCTACGTGGATGACTCAGTGCTGTCTGAGTGTGAATGACATTTCATGTGTTTCTCCAACTCCAGAGGCTCTTCTCTGTTTGGTAGACGTGAGAGAAAACCAGCAGAGTTTCTGTCTTCCTTGTTATCAGCTTCAGCACACATGGGGGGAAAAAACCTTCTTCCTATCAGAAGGAACAGAGCGTTCCATCTCTTCTCCTTCCTCTCGATTGATTGTGCAGTATCTAAGTCGGCACGCAGATGACGGATCTTACTAATCATCGCTGTCTAGTCATGGAAAGGTCACCGTCTGGAATAAAAATGTCACATATCTCGGAAACAAAATTAAAAAAAGCATCAAGTTTCCATCAGAGAATACGTTGATTAAATATAAGGTTCAAAACAAGAAAAAAGGACGAGAAAAGCGATAAAACCAGAAGAAAAAGTGTCGATAAATGTTTTTGTAAAACTAAAACATGAAAACGTTTTGACTGAACATTTCAAATTCTCTCAAAATCTGATTCCAAAGAAACAAAAAAGATCACTTCTACCCTCTTACCATTCCTATCATAATACATTTCTGAGTATTTTATCTCATGATACGATCCAAACGTTCATATGAAACTACAGGTTCATGTTTTCTGCCCTGTAGTTCGTCCTCCATCCACTAGGGGGCTTTTCCTGCTCGTTTCAAGATGGCTGCTTCTATGACATCACTTATGGCGGGAAAACTTAATGATTGATACTATCTACCGTATTTTCTGCACTATAAGGCGCTCTTAAAAGCTTTAGTATTTTTCTTTTTTTTTTTAATTTATTTTTTATTAAGTTTTCAGAGAACATTTGCTTATGTTACATTTTACAAGACAACGTTTTACAAAAGTAGCATGAAAGAAAAAAAATAAATAAATAAATCTAAAAGCTTTAGTATTTTTCACGAAACAACAAACAAATCTGAAGTGTTTTTATATCTGGAATAATTCTGGTTGGGCTCTCTGAGGTCGAAGAGATTTAGAGAGGTGCACTGCACTCTGGGAAATTGCAAACAAGTTTGGGTGTTATTAGAAATATGCTAACATGGCTAATTTGTAGTGTTGCTGAACTGTTTTTTATGTTAATAACAAGGTTGGGCGTTAGCATAGTTAGCATAGTTACAGTAGCATTTGTTTTAGCGGTGTCAGTTTATTTCTATACGTGTTGCAAACAAGGTTGGGAGTTACAGGTGTTTTAAAAAGCTAACGCGGCTAATGCTTGTAATGTGGCTAACATGTGGCGTATTATAAAGACGGTTGAGAGTTAAAGGTATTGTAAATACGCTAACGCTTCTGTAACACGGCTAACCCTCCAAAAGAGACTAACGTGTGGCGTGTTACAAGCAAGTTTGAGAGTCACAGGTTATGTGAGTTCGCTAACGAGGCTAATGCTCGCAACATAGCTAACATTTAGCATGTTACAAAGAAGGTTGGGAGTTACAGGTATTGTAAATAGGCTAACGCTTCTGTAACACAGCTAACCCTTAGAAAGTGGCTAACGTGTTACAAAAAATAATTGTGAGTTACAGGTATTTTAATACGCTAACACGGCTAGTGCTTGTAATGTGGCTAACGTGTGGCGTATTACAAAGACGGTTTAGAGTCACAGGTATTGTGAGTTCGCTAACGAGGCTAATGCTCGCAACATAGCTAACATTTAGCATGTTACAAACAAGGTTGGGAGTTACAGGTATTGTAAATACGCTAACGCTTTTGTAACACAGCTAACCCTTAGAAAGTGGCTAACGTGTTACAAAAAAGAATTGGGAGTTACAGGTATTTTAATACGCTAGCACGGCTAGTGCTTGTAATGTGGCTAACGTAAGGCATATTACAAAGAAGGTTGAGAGTTAAAGGTATTCTTAATATGCTAACGCTTCTGTAATAAACTTTCAAAAGTGGCTAACATGCAGGAAATGTAAACGCTTCTGTGACATGGCTAACCCGTTGAATGTAGCTAATTTGTTGCATGTTGCAAGCTAGGTTAGGGGTGGGGATTTTGAGCACGCTAACGTGGCTAATGTGTAGTTTATTTTAACGAGAGTTGCAGGTGTTGAAAATATGCTAACGCTTCTGTAACACGACTAACCCTTCAACAAAGGCTAACGTGTGGCGTGTTACAAACAGGGTTGGGAGTTTCGGGGATTGTGAGTATGCTAACGTGGCTAAAACTTACAATTTAACTAATGTTTAGTGTGTTACAAACCAGGCTGAGAGTTACAGGTGTTGTAAATATGCTAACGCTTCTGTTACACGGCTAACCATTTAAAAGTGGCTAACCAGTAGCATGTTAGAAACAAGTTCAAGGTAAATACAGTTATCAGTGTCTGTTTGATGGACTTATTTTTGTTTTTTTGTCTCACTTAATTCACTTTTTAGTTTGATATTCCTTATATACGTCATGATTTCAAGACATGCTGTTTATTGATGGTGTCTCCTATAATCCAGTGCGCTCCATAGTGCAGAGAATACGGTATATCCCATTAAAACATGTTTTTAAAGGGTTTAAAAAACATTTTAGTTTAAAAAAATATTTAATTCTTTAATGTAGTGAGCTTTTCAGGGTTAAACTATATTTGCATTTTTCTTAAATATTTTTTGTTTGTTTTTTTAAATCTTTTTAGGTGAAAAATGAAAACATTTGGGTTAGTTTAGGCTAAATTTTAAAGATTTCCCTTCAGAAACTTCATGGCTAAATTCTGTTGAAGGTCCCAGAATTCCGACGCCATGAGCTCTGTTTCCACTGACTGTTCTTTAAAATTCCTACTGTTCGGAATGACTTTAAAGAACTGGAATAAAAGCGTAAAGGGCGCTAAAGGGTGACTGATTTACCTCTGAGACCCCGCCCCCGCCACCTCTGAATGTGCCCCCCACCCTCTACCATGTAACCGCTTTAATCCTCTCCTTCTTCTTCTTCTTCTTCTTCTTCTGCACCTCCAGGAAAACCTAAGAGTTCAATCAAGGAAACCACTTGGGATGTCCCAGCCTTTGTTTTTGGTTGTGTGACCAACCGTATAGCACAGGAGCAACACTTCACCAAACGCAGTATCCTACGTGCGAGCTTACGAAATCAGCAAAAAAAAAAAATCCCACCATCTCCAGAGTCAGCATCCGCAGTCTCAGAAGTGCTCCAAAGTTCGTATCATTCCACAGCTGGATTCATTTCTACTATGTACATAATCTATTGTTGGCAACAAAATATACATGTTAAGGAAAAAGCATATCACTGATGTTATTCTGCTGAACAGGGTTCTACTGTATAGTGTGATTTGTGGCGTCAAGAGACACGAGGAAGGCAAAAGAAAATACTATTCTGTATGATTACCATGGGTAATATTGTTCTGTAGAGTTAGTTTTATTATTTATACGTAAAATTCAAAACATGAATGATTAAAATAGAAGTGAAACGGATTTGCTCTCACTGTAAATACCTTGGTTGTCAAACTGGAGGACTTCAGAACAAACAAAAAAACCACATTCTTTGCTGCCACATTTAAAATTAACAGGGTGGAAGGAAGGGCTGGGAATTTTTCTATCTTGATTTTTTACGTTTAATTTATTAGTAATCAATCTGGAGGCTGAGAAAGAGGACAATTTCTTTTTTAATTTTGAAGAAAAAAAAAGAGTCCGGTGGTCCTCGTGACGATGAACACATATTATAAAGTTTTTAATTGCATAAATGTACCTATGGAAGTTCAAAACAAACAAAAAAATGTTTCTTTATTTATTCTCTGCAATCGCTGTTTTAAAACATGTCTTTAAAAGAAAATAAAGTACAATTTAGAAAAAATGAGCTGGAAAATGTGGAGTTTTTTGTTTGTGACAGATCTTTGGTGTGGTTAGGACGATGAATCTCTTGAAGACGATTTTAGGGTCGTTTTTCTGCTCCCTTCAGTGAAGTATTGAAACGAATATTTGATCTTTAAATGTATTTATTTTAATGATGAATAAAAGTTTAAGATAAAACCCATTTTGAAGGTGTTTTTGTCAGTAAGGTTCTTATGAAATCCATCACTGATGTAAAGAATATTTAATGTTTAATTCATTTATTTAAAGAAATTTGATTACATTTATTGAACATTCACAAATTGATCACAAAATAAAAGTTGATGGTTTAGAGGTTTTACATCACTGAAGTTTTGTCCTTTTGTCTACAGCGCATCTGTCATAGTCAAGGCCCGGGGGCCGGATCCGGCCCTCCAGATCATTTTATTTTAATGTTATTAATGACCTGATCTTATCTTGTGTTCATTTCTAACTTGCATAATTTTGACAAAATACATTTCTATGGAGGGTAAAATAATGAAAGTTATTTAAGGTTTAAGTTGATTTATTCTGGAATAATATTCCTGCCTTTTGATTATTAAAATATATGTTAAAAATTTACAGTTTTAAGTTTTGAAAATTTGCATTCTGTTAGCTTTTTGGATTGGTTTGGCATTTACTAAGATTTTTTTAGGCTACTTTGAAGTTTAGTTAATATTTTAGCTACATGCTAGCTGTTTTGGCTAACTTTTTGGCTAGCCTTTTGTTTTTTAGGCTAATTTGGCATTTGGTTACTATTTTAGCTAGCTATAATTTTCATCATCATCAGCTATTAGCTTCAGTGTTTTCAGCTCCAGTGTTTTAGCTATCATTTTCAGCATTTTCAGCTATTAGCTTCAGCGTTTTTAGCTCCAGTGTTTTTAGCTATCATTTTCAGCATCTTTAGCTATCAGCTTCAGTGTTTTCAGCTCCAGTGTTTTAGCTATCATTTTCAGCATCTTCAGCTATTAACTTCAGTGTTTTCAGCTCCAGTGTTTTCAGCTATCATTTTCAGCATCTTCAGCTATTATCTTCAGCGTTTTCAGCTCCAGTGTTTTTAGCTATCATTTTCAGCATATTCAGCTATTAGCTTCAGCGTTCTCAGCTCCAGTATTTTTAGCTATCATTTTAAGCAACATCAGCTATTAGGTTTTGTGTTTTCAGCTCCAGTGTTTTTAGCTATCATTTTCAGCATATTCAGCTATTAGCTTCAGCGTTCTCAGCTCCAGTATTTTTAGCTATCATTTTAAGCAACATCAGCTATTAGCTTTTGTGTTTTCAGCTCCAGTGTTTTTAGCTATCATTTTCAGCATCTTCAGCTATTAGCTTCAGCGTTTTCAGCTCCAGTATTTTTAGCTATCATTTTAAGCAACATCAGCTATTAGCTTTTGTGTTTTCAGCTCCAGTGTTTTAGCTATAATTTTCATCATCATCAGCTATTAGCTTCAGTGTTTTCAGCTCCAGTGTTTTAGCTATCATTTTCAGCATTTTCAGCTATTAGCTTCAGCGTTTTTAGCTCCAGTGTTTTTAGCTATCATTTTCAGCATCTTTAGCTATCAGCTTCAGTGTTTTCAGCTCCAGTGTTTTAGCTATCATTTTCAGCATCTTCAGCTATTAACTTCAGTGTTTTCAGCTCCAGTGTTTTCAGCTATCATTTTCAGCATCTTCAGCTATTATCTTCAGCGTTTTCAGCTCCAGTGTTTTTAGCTATCATTTTCAGCATATTCAGCTATTAGCTTCAGCGTTCTCAGCTCCAGTATTTTTAGCTATCATTTTAAGCAACATCAGCTATTAGGTTTTGTGTTTTCAGCTCCAGTGTTTTTAGCTATCATTTTCAGCATATTCAGCTATTAGCTTCAGCGTTCTCAGCTCCAGTATTTTTAGCTATCATTTTAAGCAACATCAGCTATTAGCTTTTGTGTTTTCAGCTCCAGTGTTTTTAGCTATCATTTTCAGCATCTTCAGCTATTAGCTTCAGCGTTTTCAGCTCCAGTATTTTTAGCTATCATTTTAAGCAACATCAGCTATTAGCTTTTGTGTTTTCAGCTCCAGTGTTTTTAGCTATCATTTTCAGCATCATCAGCTATTAGCTTTTGTGTTTTCAGCTCCAGTGTTTTTAGCTCTCATTTTCAGCATCTTCAGCTATCAGCTTCAGCGTTTTCAGCTCCAGTGTTTTTAGCTCTCATTTTCAGCATCTTCAGCTATCAGCTTCAGCGTTTTCAGCTCCAGTGTTTTTAGCTATCATTTTCAGCATCTTCAGCTATCAGCTTCAGCGTTTTCAGCTCCAGTGTTTTTAGCTATCATTTTCAGCATCTTCAGCTATCAGCTTCAGCGTTTTCAGCTCCAGTGTTTTTAGCTATCATTTTCATCATCTTCAGCTATTAGCCTCAGCATTTTCAGCTCCAGTGTTTTTAGCTATCATTTTCAGCATCTTCAGCTATCCGCACTATCGTCTTCAAATTCAGCTTCCAGAATTCTCACTAGCATTATCGCAGGTAATGCTATATATCTAGTTCATAAATATGTTAAAAAGTTACAGTTTTAAAGTTTTAAAAATGTATTTTCAGAGAGTTCTATAAATGTTTATCCTGTTCGACCCGCGACCTCAGGTGTGTTTTAGATTTTGGCCCCTTGTGTGGTTGAGTTTGACCCCCCCGCTCTACAGACTCAGAGGTATGGAGGGTGATTAATGCCACATAAGGCTTAGTAAAGATGCTCGCTAGCTTGATAAAGTGGAGCTTGCTAGCATATACCAGGAGGCTGGCTAGCGTACCGAGCTAACCCACTGAGTGCCCGCCTAAGCTAACGTGGGCAAACCCAACCGGGGCCACCACAGAAACGCCTTGGTGAAAAATGGCGTCTGAATGAACTTTTATTTGTTTGGATCTTGAAGTAAACCTTGCTAAGTCCAGTTCTCTGATATACAGACGATGGTAGAAACCAGCATTTAGTCAATGTTGTGTTTTTGTGCAACATTTGTTCATTTATGTGGGAGCAGAAGATCTAAAGCATTCAACGTATTTTCAGCTCCATATCTGACCAAACTGGATAAAGTGTCGAATGAACCAAAACAAAAAACTCAGAAGTTCCACAAGTTGATATCAGTGTAAAACAAGGTCACTTTGTTATTGTTTTAATTCCAAGAATTTGGTTATTTTCTTATGTTTTATCTAGTTTTCTGTCTGTGTTTTTGAACAAAACAGAATGAAAAAAAACACAAATCTGAGTCGATTCGCTCTTTACTTTGAAAACCAGCATCATTTTTAATTTCATTATATTTTTGTCCTGCCAAAAACTGATCATGAAGATTTTTGGAGATCAGACAAGAGGATCAAATCTGAGCTTCTACGTCACAAATACGATCCTCAGGTTTTTGTCCGCTCCTGATTCACGGCGATTTGGATAAAGAAATACTCAGAAATGAAGTTTGGAGCTTCAGTGTCCTCCGTCACTGTGACGTCAGAGCTGAAGGTGAGTCCTCCTCATCCGGACGGAACTGTCTCCGCCCTCATCGGACCATCACGACCCACAGACCTTCTCCCTCCATCACTGTCGGGTTGAAGTTCCGCCTGAGGAAGGATTTATCTATGAACCGGGAGGAGTTTTCCTCAGAGTTCAGCATGAAGCGTTCTGGAGCTTCAGGCGGGCGCGCGGGACCGTCCGGGATCTGAGGGGCTCCGTGAAGGTGAGCGCGTGACAGCAACGGATCACACACCTGCAAACGGGCACTGCTCTTTTACCGCTTGTTCACTCAGGTAGACCGCCACACCTGCACACCTGCCGCGGTCAAGAAACTTTTTTTTTTTTTTTTACAGAAACTAACGGTCACGTGGTGTTAATTCCACTTTAAATGAACTTAATCTGTGGTTAAATCCGCACCCTGACTCCAGGGATGTTTACATTATATTTGGTTTGAGAGAATTGAACAAAAAAAAGCTGATTTAATTAGGATGCTGGATGTTTGTGCGCATGCGTCAGACACTCCTGACCCCAGCGGCTCAAACCAGACTCTTATTTTGAAGGAAAGAAAAAAAAAAAAAAAAAAAACATTAGCAGCCAAGTTGATCAATTTAAGGTGGATTTTTTTTTATTTTCGTACCATAACTATACAAATTTTAATCTTCTAAATTTTAGGATTTTTTTTCTTGTAAATTTGCCAAATTTAATGACATAAATTTCAAGATTTTTTATCTTGAAAATTTATGACTTTAAATCTCATACATTTGTGAGTTTTTTTTTTTCTTGTAAATGTAAAACTTTTGATTCAGTAAATTTAGGACTTATGAATTTTAATGCAACAAATTTTACATATTATTAATGTATATATTTTAATGACTTAAAATCTTGTAAATTTACATATTTTTTTCTTACAAATTTATGCGTTTTTTCTCGTTAATTTATTACTTTTATTCCTTTTTTACCCTTTTTTCTTGAAATGTTTTATTTTTTTTCTTGCACATTTACAACTTTTAATCTCATAAATTTACTACTTTTTTTTAAATAAATTTAGGAGATTTATCTATTATATTTAACAGAAAAAATGTCATAAATGTAGCCCATGACTCTTTAAATAATACAGTAATAATAATAATCTAACATGAGCGGTATTGTGTGCATGCACTACTTGCCCTTGGCTCCGCCCCCTTCACCCCCAGCCACCCTAATCAGAGCAACTAAAGGTGTAGTTTTACTGGGGTTTTTTTTAAATTCAAGATGGTGCCTCTTTCTGAGGTTAAAGGTCAGTTCTAGTTATAGACTTAAGATGGTGGTCTGAAGATTATTCAAACTAAAGTTTGCCACACTTTGCCATAAAATGGCTGCCGCTGTATAACAGGCGGTCATCCCATAATAGTTTCAAAACTTCCTCTGGATGTCCTTGACACGTGTGTTTTGGTTCCATTAAATAGTTTTGGATCCTCATAAGAGATTTTGTCCCCATTTATTTCTTCTTTTGATGGTTTCCTCCCGCTGTGATGTCATCCTTCATTGTTGCGGTCATTTGATCCCTTTTCACCAGGTACCAGGCTAATGTTTTTGAGTTTGTGGTAAATTTGGCCAATTTTGGCTCCAAGGTGCAAAAAGAAAAAAGAATTCCAAAAACAATCTGGTCCTTCAGTAGAGAAATGTAAAGTTGTTTACTGATGATACAGTGCTTTATTTTAATGTAATCCCAGCCAGATTAATCATGTCTTTAACGTGTTTGTATTTGAAAGAACCACAGTTTTCTTGTTGGTTCCTCGAGAAGGTGAAAGAAGGTGAAGAGCATCAGAGAGCTGAAAGGAGGAGCTTTTAGAAGAGTTTTCTGCTTCAGTTTCTTCTCTTTTATTTGTGTTTTTCAGGGTGACGTTCACCAAACCGCAAGCTGAGCGTACAGACCCGCTTTGTTAGACCTGAGAATTCCCACAATCCTTTGGGTGTCTTCTGGATCCTCAGTGTGTGTTTTTCAGCACCAGATGTTTCGAATGTTGCAGGAGAAGATCCGGTTGTTTAAGGACATTTAGTGAGGGACGTCTTTGAGTTTCTCTGCATCTCAGTAATAAGAAGCGAGGTTCAGTCGGGCCTCCTCTCTGCTCCCGCCGTGTCCCGTCCTTCCTGTGAGGATATTGTCCCCGCTGGATTAGATGAATCTGATGGAAAGACTCGGCTCTTAATTTCCTCGGTGGGGTTCTGAGCCGCTTCTCTCCGCTGGGCTGCAGGATGTTATCTCGCCTCAGAGAGCTGATATGGGCCGACTGGATTTGGTTCCCTGAAGGCCACAGCTGGGAGGAACTCAAGGATCACGACGGGAAAGTCTTTCCCAAAGTTCAGGACCTGTGGACCTCCGTACTCGTCGGTCTGTCCTTCCTGGTGGTGAGATGGATATTTGAGCGGTGAGTCGACTTAATCCACTTCCTGTTTGGTTCTCTTCTCTTTTTTTTCTTTAAATATATAACAGGCTAAATCAGAATTTCCCCTCTACGGCTTCTCATGGATATTTATTATTCCAAATCTTAAAATTGCTCCGTTTCCACATGTTGCACCAAATCTCTGAAGCACTGATAGAAAACGAAGGAGAAGAAGAAGCAGAGGAAGCCCCTCCTGCTCGTCCAGTGTGAACACTATTAGCTAAAGGTCTTCCAGAATGTGTTCCGACTGCAGAGTGAACATTAACCGTTAAGCTGCTGGTTAACCGTGACGTTCTTCAACCTCCAGGAAAGTAGGAACTCCTCTGGCTTCTCTGCTCGGCGTGAGCCTCAAGCCCCGCCTCTCGGCTCCTCCCAATCCCATCCTGGAGTCTCACTTCTGCCAGACCTCCAAGCGTCCCGGCCAGGTACCGAGCTTCAGTCTCCAGGAGGAAACCCGACGTCTCTGCGCCTCACGGCTTTGCTGCTCTTCTGCTTTTGTGGTCAGAGCTCCATGGAGAGGTTGAGCAAACAGACGGGTTGTTCAGTGCGACAGGTCCAGAGGTGGTTCCGGAGGAGGAGGAACCAGGAGCGACCCAGCAAGCTCACCAAGTTCCAGGAGGCCAGGTGAGTTTCAGCTGGACCAGGACAAAAACGTTTCCTGCAGATTTGAAATTCCTGAATCTTTTTTCTTCAGAAAACTTTGCATCAAACTGAAAAACGGATCATTTCGCCAGTTAAAAAAGAAATGCTTTTTTGTTTTTTTTTTTTTTTTTTTTTTTTGGTTTTATGAAGTTACCAGATCATGACCTGATAGACTTTTGCATTCTGTCTCTAATCATTGTTTACTTGTTTATTGTTGTGTTGTTTTCCTGAGATGACTGCATTGTGTTACAGCTGGAGGTTTACTTTTTACCTCTTCGCTTTCTATGGCGGCCTGGCGGTCCTCATCGATGTGAGTAAATCAGAGGAAAAGTTTTTCTGGTGATTTAAATAAAAAAGGATTCAATAATTTGTAAAATTTGTTATTTTTTTAATAAATTAGTGTTGGATTCATGTTCCAAAAAGAAAGTGTAAGGGTCACAATAAAAGGAAAATAAATGAGGGAAAAGTCAACAATCGAAAACAATAACATAATAAACAATTGATTTACAGAGTTATTTATAAAAGTCGTGAGATTTCTCGTTTATCTGAATTAGGGCTGCCACGATTAGTCGACTAATCGATGACTAATCGACTATTAAAATAGTCGAAGAATAATTTAATTGTCAATTAGTCGTTACTTTATATTGTATGAAGTCAGAGTGTAGTAAAGTTGAAAGTTATAATAGCATTCTGCTAGCTTTTTGGACTACTTTGGCATTTATCAAGTTTTTTTTAGGCTATTTTGGAGTTTAGCTAATATTTAATATACATGCTAGCTGTTTTGGCTAATTTAGGATTTTTTTTTTAAAACTGATTTTGAGTTTAGCTAATATTTCAGCAGTATGATAGCTATTTTGGCTAATTTAGTTTTTTTGTTTGTTGTTTTTTACGCTAATTTGGAGTTTAGCTATTCTTTCAGCAGCATGCTAGCTATTTTGGTAACTTTGGCTCTTTTTATTTTTTAGGCTAATTTGGCATTTAACTAACATTTTAGCTTGTTATCAACTTCAGCGTCTTTATATCCAGTTTGCGCGTGACCCGATTAGTCGACTAATCGGAAAAAATAATCGGTGATTAGTCGACTATTAAAATAATCGTTTGTGGCAGCCCTAATCTGAATCATGTGCAACATAAATTAAACCGATGATGTTCGATTGCTTTTGTTTAAATTAAAATCTTAAAATAACATTTTATTTACAAAAATCATGATTTTTGCTTTATAAAATTACAACGTTTTTGATGCATAAATGTTCAACTTCATTCTTGCAATTAAAAAAAAAATAAATCTCCTGAATATGTAACTCTATTCCTGCAAAATATTCAAGTTCATTCTGGTATGTATTTTTCTTCTTGTACGGTGGCCCTAATGCTCCATATTTTCATTTGTGTCTGACTTCATATTTTCTACAATTATCAGCTTTAAGTTTTACTAAAACAAATAAAATGGAGCACTCCAAATAAAATAAAAAGTTTATTCTTAAAACAGTCACTGTTCTGACTTTTTTCCCTTAATAGTTTAAAAGAAATCCTCTTTCTGTTAGTAGATATTATAAAAACTGTCCATTGAGCTGCAGTTAATATGCAGATTTATGAGCTATAGAATTACAAAGTTAGAAAATGTGTTGATATTCTAACTTTTGGGTCTCATTTCCTGTCATTTTACCTTTTTTGCTCCCTCCCTGTTTCTTTATGTTTTCTTCTTTTCTAAGTCTCTCTGTAGATTTGAAGGTTTTACCTTCATCCATTCACTCTTTTTTTTCTGTCTCTGTTTGAATGACGGGAGCTTTGTGCCGAGAAAAACGATTAAAAAAATGTGTTTGAAGTCTTTTCTGTAATCATCTGTTTTACTGAGCTGACATCAGAAATGAACGGTTTCATAAATCTACACCAGTAGAATACAGACTTTATTATGAATAATAAAAAGCAGGAATATTATTCCAGAATAAATCAACTTAAACCTTAAATAACTTTCAATATTTTACTCTCTATAAAAATAGATTTTATCTTAATGATACAAGTTAGAAATGAGATAAAATCGGGTCATTAATAACAAAACAAAATGATCTGGAGGGCCGGGTCCGACTCTGACGTTTGTGGTTTACAAGAAAGAGAGTTTGAGTTCCACGACCTGAACCTCCTCGTCTATCCGTCTGCAGAAACCGTGGTTCCGAGACGTCAGCCAGATCTGGGAAAACTTCCCCCAAATCGTAAATATTTCCCCCCGTCTGTGAACTGTTCCTGAAAGAAGCTGCAGTGGAATTGTGGGTAATTCTGGTCTCTTCCAGCCTCTGCTGGCCTCTCAGTACTGGTACTACATGATGGAACTGGGCTTCTATATCTCTCTGCTGCTCAGCGTCGTGTTGGACGTCAGGCGGAAGGTAAGCGAGACGGCTCTCCTGACGGCAGCCGGGCTTCGGACCAGGAACCTCGGCGGCCTCACATCGAGAGCCAATGACCTTCTGTGTTTTAGGTTTTTGATCCAAATTTTTGAGATCTTCTGACAGGATTTAACCCAAAAATCTGTTGTGATTTTCCATTTTTTAATCATCTGGTGAGAACAGGAAATGCGTCTGCTGTGCTGCTTACGACCACTTTGACCCTGAACGTTCACGTCAAAAGTTCTGTTTTCAGTTTGGCAGAAAAACCGGATCCAGACCTTCAGAACCTCTGGGTTCTAGCCGGGTTTCTGTAAATCCTTTTCTCTTTCTTCTGCCTGTGGCAGGACTTCTGGGAGCAGGTCGTCCACCATGTGGTCACCATAGCCCTCATCAGTCTCTCCTGGGTGGTCAACTACATCCGGGCCGGGTCTCTGATCATTCTGGTGCACGACACCTCCGACTATATCATGGAGGTAGGAAAACGACCCGTTCCGGAGGGACGTGATGGAGTAGATCCACTGAGGAGGAGCAGAAAGAAATGAAAATGTTCTGGTTTCTTTAGAACCAAACCTGATGTTCTGTTCCTTCAAGGTTAAAAACGACTGAAATTACAACATTTTCTTATTTGTTTTCTAGTTGGCCAAAATGTTCAACTATGCAGGATGGAAAAGAACCTGTAACTTCCTCTTCATCGTGTTTTCGACCGTCTTCATCATCACTCGCCTCATCATCTTCCCCGTCTGGTAATAAGAGCTTCAGGTTTCTGTTTGAGCTTTAGTGAACCTGCTGAATGTGGACATGTGATGAGTTTGGTTTCAACAGCAGCTTTTGTTATTGAGGTCCTTTTATCTAACAGTATTTTAACAATGTGGAGTTTTTAAAATAAGACATTTGTTGAAAAAAAAAATCATAAATTTGCATTTGTATTCATAAATAACAGTAAAAATATAACAATGGTTGTTTTACTATTGATAATGGGTAACATTCTGACCCTAAACCTGTAACGTTCTGACCCTAAACCTGTAACGTTCTGACCCTAAATCTGTAACGTTCTGACCCTAAACCTGTAACGTTCTGACCCTAAATCTGTAACGTTCTGACCCTAAATCTGTAACGCTCTGACCCTAAATCTGTAACGTTCTCACCCTAAATCTGTAACATTCTCACCCTAAACCTGTAACGTTCTGACCCTAAACCTGTAACGTTCTCACCCTAAATCTGTAACGTTCTCACCCTAAACCTGTAACGTTCTCACCCTAAACCTGTAACGTTCTGACCCTAAATCTGTAACACTCTGACCCTAAATCTGTAACGTTCTGACCCTAAATCTGTAACGCTCTGACCCTAAATCTGTAACGTTCTCACCCTAAATCTGTAACATTCTCACCCTAAACCTGTAACGTTCTGACCCTAAATCTGTAACGTTCTGACCCTAAACCTGTAATGTTCTGACCCTAAACCTGTAACGTTCTGACCCTAAACCTGTAACGTTCTCACCCTAAACCTGTAACGTTCTGACCCTAAACCTGTAACGTTCTGACCCTAAACCTGTAACGTTCTGACCCTAAATCTGTAACACTCTGACCCTAAATCTGTAACGTTCTGACCCTAAATCTGTAACGCTCTGACCCTAAATCTGTAACGTTCTCACCCTAAATCTGTAACATTCTCACCCTAAACCTGTAACGTTCTGACCCTAAACCTGTAACGTTCTCACCCTAAATCTGTAACGTTCTCACCCTAAACCTGTAACGTTCTCACCCTAAACCTGTAACGTTCTGACCCTAAATCTGTAACGTTCTGACCCTAAATCTGTAACGTTCTCACCCTAAACCTGTAACGTTCTCACCCTAAATCTGTAACGTTCTCACCCTAAATCTGTAACGTTCTCACCCTAAATCTGTAACGTTCTCACCCTAAACCTGTAACGTTCTCACCCTAAATCTGTAACGTTCTGACCCTAAACCTGTAACGTTCTGACCCTAAACCTGTAACGTTCTGACCCTAAACCTGTAACGTTCTGACCCTAAACCTGTAACGTTCTGACCCTAAACCTGTAACGTTCTGACCCTAAACCTGTAACGTTCTGACCCTAAATCTGTAACGTTCTGACCCTAAATCTGTAACGTTCTCACCCTAAACCTGTAACGTTCTCACCCTAAATCTGTAACGTTCTCACCCTAAATCTGTAACGTTCTGACCCTAAACCTGTAACGTTCTGACCCTAAATCTGTAACGTTCTGACCCTAAATCTGTAACGTTCTGACCCTAAACCTGTAACGTTCTGACCCTAAACCTGTAACGTTCTGACCCTAAATCTGTAACGTTCTGACCCTAAATCTGTAACGTTCTCACCCTAAATCTGTAACGTTCTCACCCTAAACCTGTAACGTTCTGACCCTAAATCTGTAACGTTCTGACCCTAAACCTGTAATGTTCTGACCCTAAATCTGTAATGTTCTGACCCTAAATCTGTAACGTTCTGACCCTAAATCTGTAACGTTCTCACCCTAAATCTGTAACGTTCTCACCCTAAACCTGTAACGTTCTGACCCTAAATCTGTAACGTTCTGACCCTAAATCTGTAACGTTCTGACCCTAAATCTGTAACGTTCTGACCCTAAATCTGTAATGTTCTGACCCTAAATCTGTAACGTTCTGACCCTAAACCTGTAACATTCTGACCCTAAATCTGTAACGTTCTCACCCTAAACCTGTAACGTTCTCACCCTAAATCTGTAACATTCTCACCCTAAACCTGTAACGTTCTGACCCTAAACCTGTAACGTTCTCACCCTAAATCTGTAACGTTCTCACCCTAAACCTGTAACGTTCTCACCCTAAACCTGTAACGTTCTGACCCTAAATCTGTAACGTTCTGACCCTAAATCTGTAACGTTCTCACCCTAAACCTGTAACGTTCTCACCCTAAATCTGTAACGTTCTCACCCTAAATCTGTAACGTTCTGACCCTAAATCTGTAACGTTCTGACCCTAAATCTGTAACGTTCTGACCCTAAACCTGTAACGTTCTGACCCTAAACCTGTAACGTTCTGACCCTAAACCTGTAACGTTCTGACCCTAAACCTGTAACGTTCTGACCCTAAACCTGTAACGTTCTGACCCTAAATCTGTAACGTTCTGACCCTAAATCTGTAACGTTCTGACCCTAAATCTGTAACGTTCTGACCCTAAATCTGTAACGTTCTCACCCTAAACCTGTAACGTTCTCACCCTAAACCTGTAACGTTCTGACCCTAAATCTGTAACGTTCTGACCCTAAATCTGTAACGTTCTCACCCTAAACCTGTAACGTTCTCACCCTAAATCTGTAACGTTCTGACCCTAAATCTGTAACGTTCTGACCCTAAATCTGTAACGTTCTGACCCTAAATCTGTAACGTTCTGACCCTAAACCTGTAACGTTCTGACCCTAAACCTGTAACGTTCTGACCCTAAACCTGTAACGTTCTGACCCTAAACCTGTAACGTTCTGACCCTAAACCTGTAACGTTCTGACCCTAAATCTGTAACGTTCTGACCCTAAATCTGTAACGTTCTGACCCTAAATCTGTAACGTTCTGACCCTAAATCTGTAACGTTCTGACCCTAAACCTGTAACGTTCTGACCCTAAACCTGTAACGTTCTGACCCTAAACCTGTAACGTTCTCACCCTAAACCTGTAACGTTCTGACCCTAAATCTGTAACGTTCTGACCCTAAACCTGTAACGTTCTCACCCTAAACCTGTAACGTTCTCACCCTAAATCTGTAACGTTCTGACCCTAAACCTGTAACGTTCTGACCCTAAATCTGTAACGTTCTGACCCTAAATCTGTAACGTTCTGACCCTAAACCTGTAACGTTCTGACCCTAAACCTGTAACGTTCTGACCCTAAACCTGTAACGTTCTGACCCTAAATCTGTAACGTTCTCACCCTAAATCTGTAACGTTCTCACCCTAAACCTGTAACGTTCTGACCCTAAATCTGTAACGTTCTGACCCTAAACCTGTAATGTTCTGACCCTAAACCTGTAACGTTCTGACCCTAAACCTGTAATGTTCTGACCCTAAACCTGTAACGTTCTGACCCTAAATCTGTAACGTTCTGACCCTAATGTAACGTTCTGACCCTAAACCTGTAACGTTCTGACCCTAAATCTGTAACGCTCTGACCCTAAATCTGTAACGTTCTGACCCTAAACCTGTAACGTTCTGACCCTAAACCTGTAACGTTCTGACCCTAAACCTGTAACGTTCTGACCCTAAACCTGTAACGTTCTGACCCTAAATCTGTAACGTTCTGACCCTAAACCTGTAACGTTCTGACCCTAAACCTGTAACGTTCTGACCCTAAACCTGTAACGTTCTGACCCTAAATCTGTAACGTTCTGACCCTAAATCTGTAACGTTCTGACCCTAAACCTGTAACGTTCTGACCCTAAACCTGTAACGTTCTGACCCTAAACCTGTAACGTTCTGACCCTAAATCTGTAACGTTCTCACCCTAAACCTGTAACGTTCTGACCCTAAATCTGTAACGTTCTGACCCTAAACCTGTAACGTTCTGACCCTAAACCTGTAACGTTCTGACCCTAAATCTGTAACGTTCTGACCCTAAATCTGTAACGTTCTGACCCTAAACCTGTAACGTTCTGACCCTAAATCTGTAACGTTCTGACCCTAAATCTGTAACGTTCTGACCCTAAACCTGTAACGTTCTGACCCTAAACTGTAACGTTCTGACCCTAAACCTGTAACGTTCTGACCCTAAATCTGTAACGTTCTGACCCTAAACCTGTAATGTTCTGACCCTAAACCTGTAACGTTCTGACCCTAAACCTGTAATGTTCTGACCCTAACCTGTAACGTTCTGACCCTAAATCTGTAACGTTCTGACCCTAAACCTGTAACGTTCTGACCCTAAACCTGTAACGTTCTGACCCTAAACCTGTAACGTTCTGACCCTAAACCTGTAACGTTCTGACCCTAAACCTGTAATGTTCTGACCCTAAACCTGTAACGTTCTGACCCTAAACCTGTAACGTTCTGACCCTAAATCTGTAACGTTCTGACCCTAAATCTGTAACGTTCTGACCCTAAACCTGTAACGTTCTGACCCTAAACCTGTAACGTTCTGACCCTAAACCTGTAACGTTCTGACCCTAAATCTGTAACGTTCTCACCCTAAACCTGTAACGTTCTGACCCTAAATCTGTAACGTTCTCACCCTAAACCTGTAACGTTCTCACCCTAAACCTGTAACGTTCTCACCCTAAATCTGTAACGTTCTGACCCTAAATCTGTAACGTTCTGACCCTAAACCTGTAACGTTCTGACCCTAAATCTGTAACGTTCTGACCCTAAATCTGTAACGTTCTGACCCTAACCTGTAACGTTCTGACCCTAAACCTGTAACGTTCTGACCCTAAATCTGTAACGTTCTGACCCTAAATCTGTAACGTTCTCACCCTAAATCTGTAACGTTCTCACCCTAAACCTGTAACGTTCTGACCCTAAATCTGTAACGTTCTGACCCTAAATCTGTAACGCTCTGACCCTAAATCTGTAACGTTCTGACCCTAAACCTGTAACGTTCTGACCCTAAACCTGTAACGTTCTGACCCTAAACCTGTAACGTTCTGACCCTAAATCTGTAACGTTCTGACCCTAAACCTGTAACGTTCTGACCCTAAACCTGTAATGTTCTGACCCTAAACCTGTAACGTTCTGACCCTAAATCTGTAACGTTCTGACCCTAAATCTGTAACGTTCTGACCCTAAACCTGTAACGTTCTGACCCTAAACCTGTAATGTTCTGACCCTAAACCTGTAACGTTCTGACCCTAAATCTGTAACGTTCTGACCCTAAATCTGTAACGTTCTGACCCTAAACCTGTAACGTTCTGACCCTAAATCTGTAACGTTCTGACCCTAAACCTGTAACGTTCTGACCCTAAACCTGTAACGTTCTGACCCTAAACCTGTAACGTTCTGACCCTAAACCTGTAACGTTCTGACCCTAAACCTGTAACGTTCTGACCCTAAATCTGTAACGTTCTGACCCTAAACCTGTAACGTTCTGACCCTAAATCTGTAACGTTCTCACCCTAAACCTGTAACGTTCTCACCCTAAATCTGTAACGTTCTGACCCTAAACCTGTAATGTTCTGACCCTAAACCTGTAACGTTCTGACCCTAAATCTGTAACGTTCTGACCCTAAATCTGTAACGTTCTGACCCTAAACTGTAACGTTCTGACCCTAAACCTGTAATGTTCTGACCCTAAACCTGTAACGTTCTGACCCTAAATCTGTAACGTTCTGACCCTAAATCTGTAACGTTCTGACCCTAAACCTGTAACGTTCTGACCCTAAATCTGTAACGTTCTGACCCTAAATCTGTAACGTTCTGACCCTAAACCTGTAACGTTCTGACCCTAAACCTGTAACGTTCTGACCCTAAACCTGTAACGTTCTGACCCTAAACCTGTAACGTTCTGACCCTAAATCTGTAACGTTCTGACCCTAAACCTGTAACGTTCTGACCCTAAATCTGTAACGTTCTCACCCTAAACCTGTAACGTTCTCACCCTAAATCTGTAACGTTCTGACCCTATATCTGTAACGTTCTGACCCTAAACCTGTAACGTTCTGACCCTAAATCTGTAATGTTCTGACCCTAAATCTGTAATGTTCTGACCCTAAATCTGTAACGTTCTGACCCTAAACCTGTAACGCTCTGACCCTAAATCTGTAACGTTCTCACCCTAAACCTGTAACGTTCTGACCCTAAACCTGTAACGTTCTGACCCTAAACCTGTAACGTTCTCACCCTAAATCTGTAACGTTCTCACCCTAAACCTGTAATGTTCTGACCCTAAATCTGTAACGTTTTCACCCTAAACCTGTAACGTTCTGACCCTAAACCTGTAACGTTCTGACCCTAAATCTGTAACGTTCTGACCCTAAACCTGTAACGTTCTGACCCTAAATCTGTAACGTTCTGACCCTAAACCTGTAACGTTCTGACCCTAAATCTGTAACGTTCTCACCCTAAACCTGTAACGTTCTCACCCTAAACCTGTAACGTTCTCACCCTAAACCTGTAATGTTCTGACCCTAAATCTGTAACATTCACTCCCGTACCTTAAACCTTCTCCAAAGACACTCACCAACATTTGGATCTCGATCAGGCTCACCTGAGTTAGCTTCATCAGAGATTTTCAGCGTGTGAACAGCCAGTTCGGGCCGTGCAGCGGGAGCGGGGCTTCTGACTGGACTCTGTTTTGCTCCGCCCTCTTTTCTAGGCTCCTGTTAATGATGATAATGCACCCGTTTATCGCTACACCTTTATCCTCGGCATTTTCTTCTTCGGCGTGATGCTGGCGATGCTGCAGATTCTGCATGTCTTCTGGGCGGGGCTTATCCTGCGCATGGTCATCAAGTTCCTGCGGGGCGACGTAAGAAACCAGATTTTTCTTCTCTTTTTTTCACGTTGACGCTGTGGGACCGCCTCTCTGAGCCGCTCTTCCTCCTGACAGGACAACGTGGAGGACGAGCGGAGCGATAAAGAGGAGACGGAGTCGGACGAAGACGATGAGCGCCATGACACGCCGAAGAACGGCCGTGTGAAGAATGGTCACAACTCCAAAACCGACTGATGGCGAAGCGGCGCTCTCCTCTGGAAGCTGAAGCGTTTCTATCTTCCTCTGCGTCCGCCGGCGCCACGTCCAAACCTTCCTGTTCCTGAACAGGAAACGTTAGCTTCAGGGAACGTCACACATACATGTATGTGATGTCCGAACGAGCAGCAGACATGTTTTCTCCTGATTTAGTTTGCAATTCCACGGAATATCAGAGAAAAGAAATAAAGTTTTAGGAGCCAGAAAATTGTGAATGCAAATTTCACAGATTTTTTTTGGTTATTGGAGCAAAAGTTATAAACTTGGTTGAAGTGTCAGAACCTGTTCCTGAACAGGAAACGTTTGAGGATCTTCAGGGAACGTCACACATACATGTATGTGATGTCCGAACGAGCAGCAGACATGTTTTCTCCTGATTTAGTTTCAATTCCACGGAATTATCAGAGAATAGAAATAAAGTTTTTAGGAGCCAGAAAAGGTCAAACCTCTCAACTGTGAATCAAATTTCACAGATTTTTATTGGTTTTATTGGGAGCAAAAGTTATAAACTTTGGTTGAAGTGTCAGGAAGGTTTCATCTTTTCCCGCCTTTCCCCTGCGTCTGTCTGAACTGAAAGGTTTGATTCTTAGTTGTGATGTTGGATCCCGCCTGTTGTTGGGAATCAATTAGAAGTTTTAAATTGCCTTTTCCTGGCAGATTTTTGGTTAATTTGAAAATGTCTGTTTAAAAACAATGATGTTAAAGAACAGTTTACAGTAATGGAAAGTGCCTTCATCATTTCAGTATTTTTTTATCAAAAATAAATTAAAAATACTATGAATACCTTTGTGTCGTCTGTTATTTTACTAAATTTTAGATTTTTATCCAACCTCCATGTCCCAAAAGTCAAGTTCCATGACCGCCGTTACATGGTCTCTGAACCAGTCTCTCAGCTGGCCTGGGAACGCCACCGGGTCCCCCAGAAGAGCTGGAGGAAGTGACCGGGGAGAGGGAAGTCTGGGCGTCTGTGGTCAGACTGTCTGAATGGATTGATGGACAGATAACCTTTATTATAACTGAATTATTGTAGAAATAAACTTTAAATTAGAATATTTTTAAAGGTAAACTGAGAATGACCTGATATTGCAAAAACATTTTTGCTACTACGTTACGGCCTTCCGGTTCTTCCCGTTTTTTCCTGTTTTCTCTTTCAGCGACTCGATCAGCTGATTTAAGGGCGGTCACTCAGATTCCTGATTATCAGGATAATCTGGCGTAGAAAAGAGGAAGAACCTACGTTGTCTAGCTATGCAAAAATAAACTTGGTTTGTTGTATTCCGTTTTCTTAGAGCAAATGTCAAAAGCAAGGCCCGGGGGCCGGATCCGGCCCTCCGGGTAATTCTATCCGGCCCTCCAGATCTTTTTTTTTTAATTGTTATTAATGATATTTCAGCTACATGCTAGCTGTGTTGGCTAACTTAAACTTTTTTTTTTAATTATTTTTTAGGCTAATTTAGCATTTAGCTAATATTTTAGCTGGCTTTCAGCTTCACCGTTTTTAGCTATCCGTTTCAGCATCTTCATCGTTCAAATTCAGCATTCACACTAGCGTTATCACAGGTAATGCTATATATGTAGATCATAATTAAGTTAAAAAGTTACCGTTTTAAAAGTGTTTTTGAGTGTTCAATAAAGTTTTATCCTGTTCGGCCCGTGACCTTAGATTTTGGCCCCCTGTGCGTTTGAGTTTAACACCCCTGGCTTAGTGTCATGGATCAGCAGTCAGAGACCCAGATACAGGGACCAAACAAAACTAAGGATTCTTTAATAACCAAAAATACTCTAGTGAATATATAATAATATAAAAAACACCGAAACAAAAGCAAACCACGCAGAACAGAACACTTTGTGGTGTCGTCAGTATTCCTGTGTTGGTTGTTGTTACTCGTGGACTTGAGCTTGTTCTAATTGGGGGCTCGTCCGGGATTTGAACCAGGACCTTTCCAACCAAATAGAGAATCATATCCCCAGACTATTATTGTTTTACAGATTGTTTTAAATGAATCAATTTCATGTCAGTAAACTATCTACCGAGCTTTGTCTCTATTTTATTGTTTTCATTTTAATCTGCTTTTTCTTTTTTTTCCATATAATCTCCAGATTTGTTTAAAAAAGGATTTTTGAATAGAATGTGTTATAATGAACCTTTAGTCTTCCAAAAATGTAAGAAATAAAATTCACATTTCAATTTATTTTTCTAGATGGTTTATAAATAAATTTATCAATATCCTTAAATACTTCGGTTTCAGAAATGTTTTTATTTCTGTAACAGAAATAGATGTAGCTTTTTTTTTTTATGTATTGCATATAAAATGGCAGAAAATACTTTTTCTTCAACAAAAGATGTCTTGTGTTGTTTTAATCTATTATCTTTATGTTTTCCTGTGTGAAAAAATGAAAGAAGCTCAATTTTCTAACATTTATAATTTGTTTGCCATATTTATTTCTTTCCGTCAATTTTTTCAACACAAAATATCAAACATATAATTAGAGTTTTCTGTTTATTTTCAGGTTTTATGTCTTTGACATATTAGAGATATTTGAACTATTTTCCTTGCGAGGAACAAAATATGCCATGAACTTTGTGACGGTGGAAAAGAGAGGCTGTAACTCAGGGGTGGGCAAATGTTTTGACTCGTGGGCCACAAAGGGTTCTAAAATTTGGCATAAGGGCCGGACAAGGGGCAGATGGAAGGAGAGATTGGGTAATCAACCTCATAAACTAAAAATAATATGGAATTAGAGAAAAACATGCTTTAATTTGGATTCAAATTCACATATATTAATTTAAAAACAGAAAATTTGGGAGTTTTAATTTCTAAATTTTGATTTTTGTTCTCTTTTGGGTGATCCAATGGGTTGATGTTCTTCAGAGGAAAATGTGAACTCAAAGAAATGCTGCATTTATGTGGTGTAGGAATAATCCGAAAGATCACCATCTGACTCAGAAAGGAACACACACGAACGTCAGAGAAACAACACCATTCATGGGAAGAAACCAGAAATACAATGAAAATAAAACAATAATTAGGATTTTTGATTCAATGTATTTTAATTTGGAGGGCCACATTAAGTAGCTTAAGGGGCCACATGTGGCCCCCGGGCCGTAGTTTGCCCACCCCTGCTGTAACTGCTACCGAACACATGAAAACCATCTGGAGTTTGCTGGCTGCCATCTTTTAGGCATTTTAATGCAAAATTACATCAAAATTTATATTTTTTTAATAATCTTTTGGACTTTTCAGGCTCAACCTTTTTTTCTCTCAGTAAACCTGTAAAAAAAAGTCTTTAATAATCGGTCGCCGGCCTCTCCAAAGGCCTCCTTGCTTAATTGCATATGAATCGGGATCACTTTACCCTCCTGCGCTGCGCCTCGCCGTGGGCAGAGTTCGTGTCACTGGAAGCCTGACTGTAACAATCTCCATTTTAAAGTAGTCGTTTCAGTTTCCAGCATCTGGCCATGCTATTGAAGTGAAATGCGGCTCCTGTTTCTCCGGCCGCTCCTCTGAGGAGCGCCTGAGGTTCCTCCTCCGGTCCTCAGCCCTGCGCTCCATCCTGCTGCGTTTTGAGCCTTTTCAGCCAGTGTCACCGAAGGCGCCTGAGTCACCCGCATGGGAAGTCTCCAACAAGCGGTTACACCGACGGAGGTCCGTTTACAGCACAACAAAAGCAGAGGGGTGTTTGATTCACTTGTGAACCATGTAGGGAGTCATCCAATTCCTGTTTAAGTATTGATGGGGGACTTACATGGCAGGGGCAGGTCGGGAGGTGCGAGCGCGCGCTTGTAGATGCTGCATGTATTTTGAATGCGCCTCTGAAGCTGAGGGCTTCACGGTGGGATCTGTGCTTCAGACTCATGGACACCGTGAAGATTCACTGAACTGATGCGACGCAGGAGAAAACAGACGGTAACCAAAGGGTCAGGGAGGCCGACGCCGGATCAGTGGTGAGTTCATAGAAACATCTGATTCAGAAAGACTTCAGGCTTGATGCTAAATGCAAATAAGACAAATATATAAAGGTTTTTTTAACATGACAAACTGAATACAAAAACTGTCATTTGTAAGAACCAGCTGATTTGAATGTTGATGATTAGGTCAATGAAACCCATTTAATTTGTATTTATTCACCTTTGATATAAAAATTCTGTCATGTGGCAAAGGCATTAAACATAAAAAATGCCTAAATTTGTAAGAAAATAATCAATAAAAGTAGGTTCTAGGTTATGAAAGCTTTATTTTCCTTTATGAAACGGTATATTTCCAAAATAAAAAAAAGATGACAGAAAACTGTCCATGTTAACCACTGTGGTTCATCTGCTGTCTATATCTATGTGAAACAATGTTTGACTTTTTTCTGAAGTACTTTAAAAAAAAAAAAAAGCTGTCATTGGCTGAGCAGCTGATACACACCCCTCTCTCACCCCCTCTGCCACCCCGCTCAAAGGTAGTGCAACACTTTTGTTTTTTTAAATGTGGGTTTTCTGTTGGTTTATCTCCATAGCAACCATTTCATTTTTTAGTCGCCTGGGGCTGACAAACACATCTACGTCATTTTTAGAACGATCGGCAAAAGTAAATTTTTGGATTTCCTTAGCAACTGAGATTTTTTATTGACGGCGCCCAAATTCCTAATATTTTCATTGCATTTGTTGTATAATTTCATTCAGCTTAAGACACTTGTGTCGAAGTCAAGCCTGGGGGCCAGATCCGGCCCTCCGGGTAATTCCATATGGCCCTCCAGATCATTTTGTTTTATTTAATGACCCGATAATTTTGCACCTATTTCTAACTTGTATATTCCTATTTTTTTATTATGTATAATTATGTTAAAAAGTTATGATTTCAAAGTTTGAAAAATTAGGATTCTGCTAACTTTTTGGACTATTTTGGTATTTACTAAGATTTTTTAGGCTATTTTGGAGTTTAATTAATATTTCAGTAACATTCTAACTATATGCTAGCATATTGCTAAACATGCTAGTAGCTAATTTAGCTTTTTTATTAAATTTTTTAGGCTGTATTGGAGTTTAGCTAACATTTCAGCTATATGCTAGCTGTTTTGGCTAACCTAAGGGCTTTTTTGTTTGTTTTTTTAGGCTAATGTGGCATTTAGCTATTATTTTAGCTGCCTATCAGCTTTAGTATTTCCTGCTAATAGCGTCAGAATTTTAGCTATCAGCTTCAATGTTTTAACTATCAATTTCAGCATCTTCAGTGGCCAAATTCAGCTTACAGAATTCGCACTAGCATTATCACAGGTAATGCTATATATCTAATTCATAATCATGTTAAAAAGTTACGGTTTTAAAGTTTTAAAAATGTAGTTTTAGAGTGTTTTGGATTTTGGCCCCCCGTGTGTTTGAGTTTGACATTCCTGGCTTAAGCCAACGATTCATTTATTCAATTTTTATGCTATTATGATTAAAAAATGCTCAAGCAACAGAGAAACGCCACTTTTGCTAGCTCGCCACGCTAACGGCGTTCAAAATCTACAAACTTTAAAGCAGAAACTTTCTCCCTAAGCAGCTTCCCAACGATGCTCGAGGAGTTAGGAGGCGACAGATCAAAATGGCCGCCTCTTGCTGAGGTCAAAGGTCAACAAGACTTCGGTTGTGGTTGTAGACTTAACCTGATGGTCTGTGTGGGAAATTTTGCTCAAGAAATTTTGTCCCAATTCTTTATTTTGATGGTTTCTACTGATGATTTATTTTAGTGTTCTTTGTTTCCATTTTTGCTGAAAATTTTTGAGTTTCTAAACGAAGAAAGAAGAAATTTGTTACTCCAGAGCTTCAGTCCAGTGTAATGAAACAGGAAACGATGGCGTCTTGACTCCTCTTGTTCTCTCTTATGCTCCTTTCATTATCTGTATCCTTTCAGTCGGTCGTTCCTGAAGTGACTGTAGGGAACCAATGAGGAAAAGTCCCCATCATCCTCATGGACCGCGTTCCTGACCCCGCCCCGCAGTTCGAGGTGGACGTGGACCTCGGCTTCGCTCTCTTCTTCTTGGGCCTCCTGTGTTTGTTCCTTCTGGCCACGGTGGTGCGCTGCGCCCAGACGGTGGTGGATCCCTACGGCTCCATCTCCATCTCCACCTACGAGGAGGAGCAGATCACCTGAGTCAGAGAACATTCCAGAACAAAAGATTTCTATGATTTATGTGACACGTAAAGAGAGTACAAAGTGTCTAAAGACAAACTGATCATGGGATCATCCTCACTGTGGGACGTCAGGTTGGTGCGTCATTGGGGCGTGTCCAATGAGAAGACAATGGAGGAGATGGAACAACCACGGAAAAATCCATCAACCCTGATTTCCATAAAATGGACATTCTGGTCAGAATTATTATTTAATAATGAAAAATGAACAAGTTTGAACATTTGCATGACTGAGTTGATTTTTTTTCAAGTGGGAAATCTCAGCTATTTATGTCAAGTGAATGTTTTACTCTCAATCTTATTCAATGTATTTGTGAAATATTGGTTCACAACCAAAGTTTAAAAAAATCAACATTCAAATTCAGATAACACCAATAAGACCAGGCTATTTTAATGATATGCTAATGCCCCCCCAAACCCCAGAAAGCTAAAAGCAACCGTAGATGCAGTTTAAATGAAATTCTTTTAGAGTATATATTACTTTTTGTTATGGGTATTGAATTTAATCTTTATGTAAAATTTGTTCTAAAAATGTTTTATAAGCATCTTTGCAGATAAAAAACTACAGATATACAAAGTGGATGTTTGTTTAAAGGATGTATTTACAGTTTCAAAGAGTAAAGCACTGAACTTCTATTTGTTTTGAGCACTTTTTATTGAATATTCATTTAAAAGTAGTCTATTTCAGAGTACAAGTATTCCGTTTGTATATTTTCTTCACTATACTAGCATACCGCTCTTATATTTATAATAAACTATACTTAATAAAATAAACAGAGCTGTAAGCTCCAGTCAGATTGTATCAAAAATGCTTTTTAAAAAAAAATATTATAGGCTTTATGTAATATCAAAATGCCTTTGATATTATTTTATATTTGTCACTTTAAACTTAAAAAATAAAATCTAAAAATTTGTAAACAAGATTTTACAGGAATGATCTGTTCAATAACAAACTACACAGTTTTGTCGTCTTTATTTAAAAAATATGAATACAACTTTTTTATAATTATTATTTTACACCACTTTACAAGCGTTCATTTGATCTATTTCACTGCAAAACTCCAAGAAGCCGCTTGGGGATAAGATGGCGCAGTTTTGTTGCTCATCATTAAAAACCACGAAGAAGAAGAAGAAGACGCAGAAAGAAGCCGGGGTTTAGTCGTCAACACCAACGACGATGGACATTTAAGGAACAGATGATCCCGTTAGCCGTCAGTTCTGACATTTTCTGTTAGTTTGTGTATTTGTTCTGTTTCGTTCGTGTTCATGGATGACCGCTGGAGAGCGGAAGCAGGTAAGACGCGGTTTCCGGTGACGTATCTCTGTTTACTAACAGCCTTCATCATCTCCGCGTCGTCTGATGTTTTTACTCATTTTTAGCTCCTCTCGACAAATATTCTATCATTCCCCCCCCAAAATAAACATTAATACATTTTAATAAACGCAGTGATAAATGATGAAAATCTTCACACAGGTTTAAGTTTAAATTCTACCTTTTAGCACCAAAATTACAGCCTATAAATTAAAAATAAGATTTAAAAAAAAGTTAGAAAATTCTCTATATAATTATGATCTGAAGTTAAATTCTATTTTCTGAGAGACTCTAGGCATAAACTCATTTCAAAGGGAATGAAAAGCTAAGGAACCTCAAACAAGTTCATTAAAAAAAGAAAATAAAAGAGTAAAAATTTCAATGGTAAAACAGTTTGATATTTAAACTCATGCAGAAGCTGGACGAGGTTCCAGAAATTATCAAAAAGTTTCTTTATTTTAAAGTAAGAGTTCCAAACTAGAAAAAAAAAAAATCATCCAAATGTTTACTCATTTAAAAATATATATATATTTTTTCCCCTAATGTTATGTTTTCCCTGGAGACCCCAATATGAATTTGGTCTTAGACTTTTCATGTTTATGGAAGCGTCTGTGACTCATAATTAAAAATAAAAGTCAATGCTAGAAATGCTTTTTCATTTTCACAATGTACCTGCATTCCCTGCCTCTTAAATGTTAAATTTAAATTAAATCTCTTCTTTTTCTTCTTCAAGGCCCCTCATTCTGTAACTCCATACCATACAAGTTCATTTGACTCTTTGTTTTCATTTTGAGTTTCAGCGATAACATAATTCAAAGTAAATCAATTAAAAAAAGAAAAATAAATTGCAATGAAATTTGTCTTCAAGGTTTAAATCAAATAGTTCCAGAAATTTAAATTAAACTTTGACTGAACTTACATTTCTTGATCTTTTGTTTATTTATTTAACACATGAAAGTGTTCACTAATGGACAGAATAATACAGAAATTCCCAATATTTACATTTTTTATTGTTTTTTTGCCATTCAAACTTATGGGTATTTTTTTTTTTTCATTAGGAATTGAAAGAGATTCAATTTTTCTAATGATAACCAGTAAAGTTAATTGTGACTTGATTAGAAAATAGAAATAAAAGAGATACATATCTCTTTGTATACATCCTGTAAATATAATCACTCTTCATCATAAATAGACATATTTGTATTTAAACATACAGAACATGACACATACATGTATACTTTTGTTGAAGAATATAAAAACTTATGGTGATAATTTTTTTTTTCTGTAATATGCAGTCAGTGAAGGTTACAGAGAGAAAAAAACTTCTCTGACCTTCAAAGTTTCTGTTTTAGAAACTTTCTGGTTCTGGAATTGTTGTGGCTAACAAAAAGGATCCAGTTTTTCCACGAGAAACAAGGACTCCTCTGTTTTATCTGAAGCTTGAGTCTGCAGCTTCACGCGGCACGCCGGGCGGCTGCGTCCGCCGCTTCTTCCCTCTGATGTGAATTTCTATGTTTATAATATTTGAATGAACTTTTCTTGCTGTAAATCTGTTCCTGCAGGTATGGAGGAGGAGCAGTTGGAGGTCAAAGCTCCTGCGAGGTCCAGGAGGTCCATAGAAAACAAAAGAAAGACAAAGACAGTCAGAAAAGGAGAGGATGGAGGTAAAGGTCAGTTAAAATAAACTCAGATAAAATGCTTTGACTTAAAAAAGAATAACATCTTTATATCTTTACAGTTTTAAATGAAGCTCATTCAGTTCTTTCTTTTTAAAACCTTCAAAATCAAGTTTGATAAACAAACATTTTTGCTTTTATGAGTGAAATTAGAACTTTAGTGAAAAATGTCAAAGTGTGGGTTTTGCGCTCTGATGTCATCAGTGATGTCGACATGGAGCTGCTGCTCGCTGGAAGTAAAATGAAAATGATTTTTCTTTCAGAGAATTCACCTGACTCTGTTCTCTTCAAGCAAGAAACTCCCAGCAAGGCTTCGAAGAGGGAGGACGACTGCAACGCCCGGAACGCCATCAAAGAGGCGGTGGTGGTTCTGACGCGGCTTCCCGACTACAAGATCAGCGCTCTGCGTCCGCCAACGCCGCCGCAGTTCTACAGCGAAGACGAGTCCCTCAGCAGCTCGGGCTCGGACGCGGGCTGGGCGTCGGAGGAAGACTCCAGCGACTCGGACTTTCCCGTTCTGAACCACAAGCAGAAGGCTTCTGGGTCCGGAGGCCGTGCGGCCGGCAGCGGTAAGGCCGGCGCCGAAACCCTCCAGGATGCTGTTGATGTTTTTGTCGTCACGGCAGCAGGAATGATCTCCCGTCTGCCTGCAGCTTTTGGTCACTGTTCTCGAGAAAGCTTCAGAAGACTTCGGACCTCAAAAGATGGCAGCTCAAAGAGGTGCTGCAAAGTTGACTGATGCCCAGCGCGTATGAAGGAGCTCGTGGAAGCTTATACGAATGGAGAAGATCGTGGCTATCATTACGAAAGGTGTCACTATTACACGCCTCAGAAGGGGTTTCCCTCAAACTCCTCATTAATGTTCACGGTGAAGCTTTTCAACCTCCTTTCAAGCTGCTGCTTCTGTCCTTTTGTGAACTAAAACAAGCAGGGAGCTTGTGGCTCCGCCCACTGTATGTTTGAATTCAATTTGAACTAGATATTACCTGTGGTAACGTTAATGTGAATGCTATAAACTAAATGTGGCTGCTAAAGATGCTGAAGCTAAAAGCTTAAAATGCTGCAGCTGAAAGCTTGTTAAAATATTACCTAAAAATTAGTGAAAATAGCTAGCATATTGTTAAAATGTTAGCTAAATTCCAAATGAGCCACAAAGACTAGAAAAATATCTAAATTAGTCGATAATATTAGCTGAGTTATCATAAAAAACTAGAAAATAGTTTAAATTAGCAAAAACTGCTAGCATAACGCTAAAATATTGGCTAAACTCCAAATTATCCTAAAATAACTGGAAAAAAAATTCTAAGTTTGCCAAACGGCTAGTATGACGGTAAAATATGAGCCGAACTAAAGTTATCCTAAAAAATGTCTAAATTAGCCAAAAATATTAGTCAACTCCAAATTATCCGGAAAATGACCGAAAATAATTTTCTAATTTTTCTAAATCAGCTAGGTTAATGCTAAAATATTAGCTGAACTCCAAATTACCCCCAAAAATGGACAAAAAAAGTTTACCAAAACGGCTAGCATGATGGTAAAATATTAGATAAGTCCAAATTAGCCTAAAAAATAGAAAAATGTTTAAATTAACCAAACAAAACCCAGTTAGCATAATGCTAAATATTAGCTGAACTCCAAATTACCCGCCAAAAATGGACAAAAGAATTCTAAGTTTACCAAAACAGCTAGCATGACGGTAAAATATTAGATAAATCCAAATTAGCCTAAAAAAATAGAAAAATGTTTAAATTAACCCAAAAAAAACCCAGTTAGCATAATGCTAAAATATTAGCTGAACTCCAAATTACCCCCCAAAAAGGGACAAAAGAATTCTAAGTTTACCAAAACAGCTAGCATGACGGTAAAATATTAGATAAATCCAAATTAGCCTAAAAAATAGAAAAATGTTTAAATTAACCAAACAAAACCCAGTTAGCATAATGCTAAAATATTAGCTGAACTCCAAATAACCCCCCCAAAAATGGACAATAGAATTCTAAGTTTACAAAAACGGCTAGCATGACGGTAAAATATTAGATAAATCTAAATTAGCCTAAAAAATAGAAAAATGTTTAAATTAACCAAAAAAAAAACCCAGTTAGCATAATGCTAAAATATTAGCTAAACTCCAAAATATCCTTAAAAACGGGGAAAAAATTCTTAGTTTTCCAAAACTTCTAGCATGAAGGTCAAATATTAACTCCACATTTGCTTAAAAAACTTGGAAAAATGTCTAATTTGCTAACGTTTTAGCATTTTGTCTAAATTAGCCAGAAACAGCTAGCACGTTGCTAAAGTAAAGCTGAATTCCAAATGACCCTATTAAGCTCAGTAGTCGCTAAACACTTTAAAGTTTAAATGATGTCTTTAGCTGAAAGTTTGCAGAAGTTCACAAGACTTGAAGACTTTCTCATTTTTTTTTTTTTATTGTTCTTTATTTTAAACACAAACACAAAATGAAAATAAAAGAAGAATTTGAAAATTACAAATATAAGAATTTAAAAGTACAAAAATACTAAATAAACGTAAGAATCTAAAAAAATACAAAAATAAGAAAATTGGAAAAAAAAAATACAAATATACAAGTAAAGCAAACAATGTGCTTGAAAAGGAGTGGGTAGAAGAAAATTATTTTTTGGTCCCACCCCTTTCTACAACATTTTTTTTGTTACCTAGTCTATTTACAGTTTTTTTATTTTTTTTTTTTAATTTTTTCAAAACACTTCAAATCTCTTTGGTTAAAATGTATGTACAATGACATTTATACATGTTTATACTGATCATGTCAATCCTTGTAGAGATTCAGCTTTTTTAAATATACATAAACTTTTGCTTTGTTTTAAACCTTCATTTAACCCATTCCATAAATCCACTCCACAAAATGATACACACATTTTCTTTTTTGTTGTATGAGTAAGTCATTTCCAATGGGGCATATTCGGTCAATATTTCAAAAACTATAAAGTTTATAAGTACCAAAAGTACTAGCGTGATTGAGTTTTTTCGTGCTGAAAAACGTCCGGAAAGGAGAATCCCTTTAGTGGGAATGCTGACTAAGCAATCAGACAATAAAGAAATACACATAATTGACATTTTGATAGATAGATAGATAAATACTTTATTAATCCCAAGGGAAATTATGGCGGTCTGCAGCTCCAGGTCATTCACACATATAAAAGAAGACATTAAAATACATAAATAAATAAACAACAATAAACATGTAGCCGGGGTTAAAATTAGACAATTAGATCATTAAAAGCAATAAAAGACAATAAAAATAGCAGCAACCTTTAGTTGTATTGACTGGAGGTGAAGCTTGAAGAGCAGCTGCTGAGTTCTGCTGTTGGTTTGTTGCAGCGGACGGACGGCTGAAATACAGAGTGAGCTTCGAGGAGAGAGGGAAGTGCGTGCTGTCCGGACACCACATCGCCTTTGACTCCCGGCCGAAGGTGGAGCAGCTGTGCGTGGGCGCCCGCGTGGGCCGCGCTGTCAAAACAACAAGTTCCGGTTCCGGCCGGGAATCCTGGCCGAGCTCCCCAGCAAAAAGTTCAACGTGTTCAAAAAAAAAAAAAACCTTCAGAAAATCTCCCAGCAGGACTCGGACCCTTTTCTGTGTTTCAGGTTTCTGGTGTTCGTAGACGATCACACTCCGGTGTACGTGGGATTACCGCTGTTCAAGTTCGACCGTGAAAAGTTCAAACGAATGAAACGCCGAAAAAAACATCGATCGATTCGATTATTTTCACAATTCTATCTTTTTCTCTGCGTCTTTGACCCCCGACACAAACTCAACATCTCATTAAAATTAGTTTGATCGATCCTCCACCAGTTTAAGTCAAGAAGAAGCAGCCATCTTGAAAAAGAATTCAATCCATCCCAAATCTTCCCCTCTGGCTCACACATTTATTACTGGAATATTGAGACATTTTAATGTACAAATCTCTGACTCAACCGGACAAAATGATGCAACATATGATATGACTATACCAGAAATGTGGGTGTGGTTAACAAAAAATCTCTGTTGCTAAGGAAATCCAAAAAAATCAACTTTTGCAGATTCTTCTAAAAATTACAGAGATCTGTTTCTCACTCCCAGGCGACCGGAAAATAAAATGGTTGCTATGGAGAAACGCCAAAATAAAAGCTGCTATTGTGATAAAAGTGTTTTTGTCGCATGCATCTCTAGCAGAGGGGGAGGGGCGTGTAGCAGCGGATCAACAGTGGGGGGAGGTTTTGCTGCTGAATGTATAAAAAGGAAAAAAGTATCGTAGAGGACTGACGAGAGCTGTTTGGGTTCACTAATGTCCGGAGCTCAGTGAACGCACCACGCAGAGATGCGCGGCGACCCTGGAATCCGTCATTCAATCTGTTGTTTGGGGTTTTAGAGAAATAAAGTGAGGGGGCTGGTGCATTAGACGTTTGAGGAACGTACATCCAATAATAAATACATGTAAAAACAAACTAAAAAACAACTTTTGGAGAGAGTTTTCTTATAATCTTTTTGCTGTTAAACGCGAAATAAAAACAGGTGAAATTCTCAGTGAGAAAGGGAGAGAGGGACGCTACAGGATGTTCTTTATTATCTCATTATCGTGCGTTAACTAATTTCAATTTTTTATGAGAATGACCCAGTGGATCCTGTAAACACAAGAAACCGATATTTGTTTTTTCATGATAATGAGATAGTGGATCTATCTCACAAACTTTGTTTTTTTTTCTCACAATAATGAGATTGTAGATCTCGTTATCACAAGACAACTCATTTTGTTTTTTGTGATTAATGAGATAATGGATCTCATTATCACGAGAAAATAATTTTTTTTTTTTTTCAAGTTTTATTGGTTCCCATTTGTACAATTAACACAATATACAATACAAACAAACAACCAATAAAAAAGGAATAGGCAGAAGCTTATTAAGCTTATTCAATGCCTTTCCTTAAAAACTAAAAATATCTATGCTGATTAGGGCTGCCACGATTAGTCGACTAATCGACGACTAATCGACTATTAAAATAGTCGACAACTAATTTAATAGTCGATTAGTCGTTACTTAATAATATATGGAGTTAGAGTGTCGTAAAGTTGAAAGTTATAATAAAAATATGCTAGCTTTTTAGACCATTTTGGCATTTATCAAGGTTTGTTTAAGCTAATTTGGAGTTTAGCTAATATTTCAGCTACAAGCTAGCTATTCTGGTTAATTTAGGCTTTTTCAGTTTTTTTGGCTAACTTAGTGTTTAGCTAATATTTCAGCTAGATGCTAACTGTTTTAGCTAAGTTAAGCTTTTTTAAAAAAAGTTTTTTTAGGGTGTTTTTGGAATTTAGCTCATATTTAAGCTACATGCTAGCTATTTTGGAAAATTTAAGATTTTTTTTTCAGTTTTTTAAGGCTATTTTGGAGTTAAGTTCATATGTCAGCTACATACTAGCAGTTTTGGCTAGCTGAGGCTTTTAATTATTTTTTAGGCTAATTTGGAATTTAGCTAATATTTCAGCTACAAGCTAGCTATTCTGGTTAATTTGGGCTTTTTTTCAGTTTTTTAGGCTAACTTGGTGTTCAGCTATTATTTTAGCTAGATGTTAGCGGTTTTGACTAACTTAAGCTTTTTTTTTTTTTTTTTAAAAAGTTTTTTAGGGTGTTTTGGAGATTAGCTAATATTTAAGCTACATGCTAGCTATTTTGGAAAATTTAGGATTTTTTTCCAGTTTTTAGTTAAGTTCATATGTCAGCTACATGCTAGCAGTTTTGGCTAGCTGAGGCTTTTAAGTTATTTTTTAGGCTAATTTGGAGTTTCGCTAATATTGCAGCTACAAGCTAGGTATTCTGGTTAATTTAGGCTTTTTTCAGTTTTTAGGCTAACTTGTTGTTTAGCTAATATTTCAGCTAGATGCTAGCTGTTTTGGCTAACTTTAGCTTTTTAAAAAATAAGCTTTTTAGGGTGTTTTGGAATTTAGCTAATATTTAAGCTTAATGCTAGCTATTTTGGAAAAATTTAGGATTTCTTTCAGTTTTTTAAGGCTAGTTTGGAGTTAAGTAACATGTCAGCTACATGCTAGCAGTTTTGGCCAGCTGAGGCTTTTAATTCTTTTTTTAGGCTAATTTGGCATTTAGCTAATATTTTAGTGGCTATCAGCTTTAGTGTTTTTAGCTATCAATTTCAGCATCTTCACTGTCGTCACTCGCTTCAGCTTCAAAATTCAGCTTACAGCATTCACACAAGCATTTTCGCAGATAATGCTTGTGTGAATATATTTAGTTTTTAGTTTGTTTAAAGTTAATAATGGTTAAGATGTGTGTTTTACATCCTGTTTGTGCATGACCCGATTAGTCGACTAATCGGAAAAAATAATCGGTGATTAGTCGACTATTAAAATAATCGTTTGTGGCAGCCCTAATGCTGATTAACAAAGAAGTAGATACAAAAGAAAAACAACTTACAAACAAATACAAGTAAATCAAAATTTTTAAATATGTATGTTATAATCATTCAAACATTTACATTTCAAACTTTTTTTAAACTGCAACAGTGAAGAACTCAATTTTAATTCGTCACTCAATTGATTCCATAATTTAACACCAAGAACTGAAACACATCTCATCTTTACATAAGTTCGAACTTTAACTTGTTCAAAATAATACAGACCTCTTAAATTATACTGACTAACCCTTAAAGTAAACAGCTTCTGTATATTTTTTGAAACCAAATTATGTTTTACTCTATAAACAATTTCTAATACCTTTACATATAAAAAATTCCTGTAATTTTAAACTATTATTCAAACAAAATAAAGAATTGGTTGGTTCACTATATCCTGCTCTGTTGACTATTCTAATAGCCTTTTTTTGTAGTTTAAACAATGGTTCAATGACAGTTTTCCCTGCATTTCCCCAGATCTCTGCACAATATAAGAGATACGGAACGACTAATGAACAATAAACTAGAAACAGACTCTTTTTGTTCAGTGAATCACTGATTTTAAACAGAATACCGATGGAATGTTAATGTGTTTCGGTCGAAATGTAAATGTGTTTCGGTCGAAATGTTAATGTGTTTCGGTCGAAATGTAAATGTGTTTCGGTCGAAATGTTAATGTGTTTTCGGTCGAAATGTAAATGTGTTTCGGTCGAAATGTAAATGTGTTTCGGTCGAAATGTTAATGTGTTTCGGTCGAAATGTAATGTGTTTCGGTCGAAATGTTAATGTGTTTCGGTCGAAATGTTAATGTGTTTCGGTCGAAATGTTAAAGTGTTTCGGTCGAAATGTTAATGTGTTTCGGTCGAAATGTTAATGTGTTTCGGTCGAAATGTTAATGTGTTTCGGTCGAAATGTTAATGTGTTTCGGTCGAAATGTTAATGTGTTTCGGTCGAAATGTTAATGTGTTTCGGTCGAAATGTTAATGTGTTTCGGTCGAAATGTTAATGTGTTTCGGTCGAAATGTAAATGTGTTTCGGTCGAAATGTAAATGTGTTTCGGTCGAAATGTTAATGTGTTTCGGTCAAAATGTTAATGTGTTTCGGTCGAAATGTTAATGTGTTTCGGTCGAAATGTTAATGTGTTTCGGTAAATGTATTATTGTTTTGCACTTCCCGGCCACCGTAGAAAGTGGATCTAGTTATTACGAGAAAGCAAAACTTGTTTTTGTTATAATTATAAAGTGGATCTAATTATTATAGGAACACTAAATCTGATTTCTCCTGATGTGAGATAATAAATATCCTTCTCATGAGAAAACTGTATTTGTTTTTTCCTCGATAACGAGAAAACTAATTTAGTTTTCCTGTGATAATGAGATGGTGTATTTCATCACAAATAAACTTTTTTTGTGATAATGAGAAAGTGGATCTCATTATCACAGTAGTGGAGTCTGTTTTCAGCTTTCGTAGATGAAGTTATCCTCGTTCTGCTTTCTTGACGTTATAAATCTGTTTTTCATAGAAAGGACGACGACCTGAAGTGACCTCTGTGTTTGTGTGACAGTGGAGGACGTTCTGGACGACGTTCCTGACGGAGCTCACAAATGCTTCATGAAGCAGTACCTGAGAGACTGGCCGTACCCACGCACGTTCAAGTACGCGCTCGGACAGCACTTCACGGTGGAGCTGGACGGCGTGATGCGGCGGTGCGAGGTGGCGGCCGTGGACTGCAGCTTGGTTCAGGTCGTTTTTGAGGTTTGTGCTGTTCTTTCTTTCTTTTTGTTCCTTTTGTGTTTAGTTTGTCATGTTTTATGTCAGCAGGATGAAGGAAAAATGCTTTTTGATTAATAATAAATGAAGAAAACATGTAAATTCATTAAACTTATGTGGGTTTTCTAATTAATTTTTAAGAACTTTGCCAAAGTTTGAATCAACATTTTAAGATTTTAGTTTGCAAATAAAAACTTTAAACAAATAAGAAATATTTTTATTTTTATTTATTTTATTTTATTTATTTCATTTTCAAGCACACATAAGGAGTTTTACAGTAATCAAGGTTTCTGAGAAAAAAAAAATGAAAAGGGACAGAAAGAAGTAAACTTATTAACTCTGCCCCATTTAACCAAGTCAGTAAATAATTTCAGTCAACAAACAGAATTACAAAATTATGCAACAGATAAAGCAAGTGGTAAGAAAAACAAACACCAAAATATAATAGGGAAAAAAGTAGTAGTATTTTCCTTTTTTTTTTTTCCCTTCCCTTATTCTTTTCCTTCCTTTCCCATTAAGCATTAAGCCCGTTTTTACCGTTTTTAATGACTGTTTGATTCGTATGATGTGAGCATTTGTTTTTTCACAGTTTTTTTAAAAGTAATAATTGAATTAGATTCTTTTCTAGATTTTTCTAATGTATTCCATAATCTAATACCCTGCACTGAGACACTTTTTTCCTTAATTTTGGTTCTAAATTTATTGGTTTTAAAAATGTCATGCCCTTTTAGGTTATAATTGCTCTTTCTTTTTTCAAACTTCTTTTGTATGTTACGTGGTAAACTTCTGTGATGTGCTCTGTACATAAGTTTTAATATGGAATGATTTACTAAGTCTTTAAATTTCAGTAGTTTTAGCTTTATAAACAGAGGTGTAGATGGATCCAAAACTAAAAGAAATCAAAACACTAAGAAAACGTTCTGATTTTGTCTGGGATTCTTGATCATTTCTCTTATTTTTGTTGGTTATTTAAATAAACCCATCATCTTCTGTGTTTCAGGAGAGCCAGCGCAGAGAGTGGATCTACAGAGGCTCCATGAGACTCCAACACTTTGCACTTTTGGAACCACGATGGAAGGAAGACGATAATAATTCTTCTGACTCTGATTAAGCAAAAAAAAATTGAAAATATGAACAATAATTTCAAAAATCTAGTTACGTCTTTCATCTCAAAGATTTCAGTAATTGTAGTCCCGCCCCCAGCGAAGAGGCCGTGTTAAATTATTGGTTCATTTTGCACCTTTTTGACCTTTTATTTTCTTTACCTAAAGTGTGTTTTTTAGTCAAACTGGACTGGTGACATGCAGGGTCAACCACGTTTTCATACGACAATGGCTGGGATAGGCTCCAGCAACAACCTGGAAGAGATTAAGCAGGTTTGGAGGATGGATGAATTGTTTTATGTAATAGTAATTTGCTTTTGTGTTATAATTTTTTTTTATTTATACAGCACCTTTAATAAACTTTATGTTTCAAGCTTTTATGAGTAAAAAAAAATTGTACTTGAAATACTTTAATTTTATTTCTATATCACTATATATATATATATATATATATATATAGTAGTTTATTTCTATTGCAAAAAATAAAAACAAAAACGAATGAATAATGTGAAGCGAACAACTCAACAGATGGAAAACCATGAAGGCGGAGCTAAAACGTGAATAAATGGGATGGAACATTCGGGTTTATTTACCTGAAAGCTGTAGTGTTTTATTAAAACAGCTGTGGTTTAAAGCTAGAATTATCAGGCATCTATAGATTGACAGACAGCTGTTATTTTTCCTGTTTTTTGTTTTTTTTTTTGCTCTCTGGTTGACAAAAAATTCTGCAGTGAAGTCAAAACTAATAATTTCATGTCATTTGAAAGGGAATATTTTTTTTATTCTTGAGTCTTTTTAAAAAACCTGTAGGAGATCAAAATGTGTCTCGTTATATTTAGTTAATAATTTGGGTCATACTTTTGTTTTTGATTATGTCTTACTTAATAATAATATTGTCAGTGGTAACTCAAATAACTCAGCCTAATTTAAAATAAAATAATAAAAACAGCATAATAAATCCCTATAATATTAAACATTTTGTTTTTATAAATGCATTTAGACTTCCTGTTGAAATACCATAAATTCTAAATTATAAAAAGACTTTACAAACATTAGAATAAGTCAAGCTAAATAAAGATTGTTGTGAAAAAAATTCAAGGCATTAAATAAAACAATTGTTTTTTTTAAATGGCAAAACTGCAAACATTTATGTTTCAAGTATTTTTTAGTAAGTTTTTGAGATTTAAAACGAGGAAAAGACTCAGTAGAAACGCTTGTCGTTCCACTCCCGTCCAGAAGGGGGCGCTGTCGCACCAACAGGTCTGTTTGCCTGCAGCTCATCAAGCCTGCAGAGTGTCCGAGTGTCACTCTCTGGTCATCTGGAACATTCAGAGGTGTGGCTCTTTGTTGTGGAGTTTATCTCCTCCGAACCCTCGCGTAGAAAACGTTTTAGAAAAATGTTTTTGATGTAGGAAGTAAACTAAAGTTTTGTCGGATATCTAGTGTGTTTTTAGAGGAAGACAACGCAAACAGAAGGGGTGAGTTTAACTATTTTTGAGTGGACTGTCATAAAAGTCCCGCGGAATTTGAAACACTGGGAGCTCATCACCGGTTTATTGGGCGCTAAAGCGTCACGGACAGACCAGGTAAGAAGCTACAGGTGAGATCCTGGGAACGGGTCGTTTTAACGTTGGAGAAAGCGTTTGATTGGCGCTGGCTAAGACTGTTTTTAAGGGTCATTTTGTGAAAAAGCTCCTCCCCTCGGAACGATGGGATTGAAGATGTTAGCATCTCTTGAAGGACAGCAGCCGTCCAGATGCTAACACACCGGAAGCAGCTGATGCTAGCGACCTGTTGACAAACTATAGACAATAAAATGAAAAAATCATCTGCAGTAGTGCTGGGAAATAAATAAATATATATATATATAACGATATCAATTCAATATCTTAATGATACATATCACGGTATACCACAATAAAGTATATTTTTTTTTAAAAGAAAGTCGTTACTTTTGTACCTTTAGTCAATGTGTGAGAAAAAAAATAAAAGTTCTTTTAAAAAACACATTTTTGCACAAAAGTTTAGCAACAAAAATAAATAAAAACAAGGAAAATTGTACAATCTACACTTATCTATCGCCTGCACGATATGTATCATAATTTAACCCAGTTATTCTATAGTTATTATAGCTCAGGGGTCACCAACGTGGTGCCCACGGGCACCAGGTAGCCCTCAAGGACCCCACAAGGGGCCCTCAGATCTCTTCTAAAAATAACACAACTCACTTGTGAGCTGCACCTAAAATAAAATTTTCTTCTGTTGCTTTTTTTTTTTTTAAATTACCCTCACATTTACATAGATTTGAAAGTTAAAACGTCTTAAAAATATGTTCATGATTCATGAACTTTAGATAAGTTTAGGTGACCTCTGACCTACTCCTGTTCAAAGATCATTCAATTTGTTTAAATGCCGTCCTTAGTTCAAAATGTATTGTTTAAAACTGTGTAAGTTGATTTTTTTAACATTAATTTATTGATAAACATAGTGAAAATGGGACGTTTTTCCATGAAATGCAAGTGATCATCTGAAAATTTAACAATTACTGAGATTAATAAAATGGTCAACATTGATATCTGTTTCCTCGCTTGTTGTCATTGTTGATAATTATTATGAGAAATCTGTATCTTTACATAGAGGAGTATCATTATTCATAATTAATAACGTAAAGCTACCTATAACTAAGCAAAATTTGTTATTTCAAAATGGTAGCCCTTCGTATGACTGAGTACCCATGAAGTAGCCCTCACGTTCAAAAAGGTTGGTGACCCCTGCTATAGCGCTTTTTCATCACATATCTTTGTATGGATGTGAACCTTTGATTGTATTGCACATGCATTCTTCTAGAAATAAACCATTTCTAATCTAATCTAACATTGAACAAAGTTATAGTTGTCGGTACAGTTTACAGATTCAGTCTTAAACTTCAAAGTTCACATCGTAAACTTTAAGGAATTAGTGAAATGTTGAAAAATGAAATTAAGAAATATATAATTGAACTTGGAAGAAATACAGAAAATTTGAGAAAAATCAAATTTATAAACTTCTGGGAATTGTTGAAATAAAAATATATAAACACATTAGGAAAAAATGTATAAAACTTGAAAGAAAAATTTGAGAAAAAAATAAAGTTTCCAATTTACAAGTCCACATTGTAAGCTTGAAAAAAATAACTATTTAAAATTTGAAGGAAATAACAGGAAACTGTTTAAGTAGACGTAAACATGAAAGGCTTGTTAAATATTTGAAAAAATTGTAACATTTACTCAAGAGTTCACATTTTTAAACTTAAAGGAAATAGTGAAATATTTTAAAAATAAAATTGTAAAGTTGAAAAAAAAAAAATCTTAAAGTTGAAAATATGAGACATATTCAAAATCTAAAAAGAAAAACATTCAAACTTGAAAATATTAATCGTAAACTTGAAAGTAATTCAAATTTTGGAAAATAAAATTGAATATATAAAACATATACATTAAACTTGGAAAAAAAATAAAAAGTTTCAAACTCAAATGTTCACAGTTAAACTCAGAGAATTTATTGAAAATGTCATAAATAAAATGGTAAATTTAACAACTAAAACATTCAAAATAAATATAAAAATTGGGGATAAATGTAAAATTTAAACTTGAATTAGAAAAAGCCTTTAAACATAAAACTGTTTCCAAATGAAGAACAAAGTTGATTTCTAATCATATCTGTCCCTCTTTGCTTTCAGATTCTAAACTTCTGTCTTCCACACTGACAGATGGACGTGGAGCGCATCAACGATGAATTCTGACTCTTAAGATGCTGAATTAAGACCCCCCCACACCCAAAGTGAAAGTGTTTCATTTTTTTGGACACGTTTCGTGTTGAATTATGGAGGAAGATGAGTTGAGCATGGATGAAGAGGAGCTCCAGAGGTGGATCGGGGTCCAGGTGGGGAAGGCGGAGCTGATTTCTCCAGGTGTCCTGCAGAGGTACCACGAGCTTCACCGTCTGCTGGAGAAGAGGCAGAACCAGACCATCCAGATGCTGCAGCTCTGCCGGTGAGTCTTCTCTAGGAGGGGACTCCGGCTGGAGGGTCAAACTCAATCGCACAAGAGGCCAAATCCAAAACACACAAACATTTATTGAACACTCTTAAAGTACATTTTTCAAACTTTAAAACTGTAACTTTTTAACATAATTATGAATAATATAAAGACTATGGAGTTATATTTGTGCCACCGTATTGCAAGCAAAAGTCATAGTTTTGAGATCAAATTTTTTTAGGTTTTTAAGTTTTGCAAATAAAAAAAATTTTTTTTTTGCTTTCCAAACTTTTTTTTGCTTTGCAAAATTTATTTTTGCTCTCAAAAAATATATTTTTGCTTGCAACTTTTTTTTTTTTTTTTTTTTTTTTTTGGCTTTGCAACTTTTTTTTTTTTTTTTTTTTTTTTTTTTGGTCCTTTGACAAAAAAAAAAGTTGCAAAGGCCGGTCGGGGTCCTGTCTACCTAGAGACCCATTGAATGCTCGGCGCTTTATTGGATAGAATCTAGACCAGGGGTGTCAAAGTCAATCACACAGGGGGCCAAAATCCAAAACACACGTTAGGCCGCGGGCCGAACTGGATAAACATTTATCGAAAACTCTAAAACTACATTTCTAAAACTTTAATATAGTAACTTTATTACATAATTATGAACTAGATATTAGGCATTACCAGCGAAAATGTTTGTGTGAATGCTGTAAGCTGAATTTGGCCACTGAAGATGCTGAAATTGATAGCTGAACAAGCTAAAGCTGACAGCTGAAAATGCTGAAGCAGAGAGCAGAATATAAGATAAATGCCCAATTAGCCTGAAAACAAAAAAAAAAAAACTTAAGTTAGTCAAAACAGCTAGCATGTAGCTGAAAAAAATAGCTAAACTTCAAAATAGCCTAAAAAATCTTAGTAAATGCCAAAATAGTCCAAAAAGCTAGTATAATCCCTATTTTTAAAACTGTAACTTCTTAACATACTCATGAATAATCAAAAGTCAGGAATATTATTCTAGAATAAATCAACTTAAACCTTAAATAACTTTCTATATTTTACTATCCATAATAATACATTTTGTCAAAATTATACAAGTTGTAAATGAATGAAAGATAACATCGGGTCATTCATAACAATAAAATAAAATGATCTGGAGGGCCGGATAGAATTACCCGGAGGGCCGGATCCGGCCCCCGGGCCTTGACTTTGACACATATGATCTAGACCAGGGGTGGGCAAACTACGGCCCGGGGGCCACATGCGGCCCCTTAAGCTACTTAATCTGGCCCTCCAAATTAAAATACACTGAATCAAAAATCCTAATTATTGTTTTATTTTCTTTGTATTTCTGGTTTCTTCTCATGAATGGTGTTGTTTCTCTGGTGTTCGTGTGTTCCTTTCTGAGTCAGATGGTGATCTTTCGGATTTTTTTGAGTTCACATTTTCCTCTAAAGAACATCAATCCATTGGATCACCAAAAAGAGAACAAAAATCAAAATTTAGAAATTAAAACTCCCAAATTTTCTGTTTTTAAATTAATATATGTTAATTTTAATCCAAATTAAAGCATGTTTTTCTCTAAATTCCATATTATTTTTTTAGTTTATGAGGTTCGTTACCAAATGACTCCTTCCATCTGCTCCTTGTCCGGCCCTTATGCCAAATTTTAGAACTCTATGTGGCCCACGAGTCAAAAAGTTTGCCCACCCCTGATTTAGACCAATCAGGAGGCTGGCACAAATGTAACACTGAGAAAAAAAGTTGAACGCAAAGCCAAAGATGGGGTGAATGGAAGATGAGCCACTACGCATCTAAAAATGTTTGTTCGCAACTTTTTTTTTTTTTGTCAAAGGACAAAAAAAAAAAAGTTGCATAAGCAAAAAAAAAAAAAGCAAACAAAAAAAAAGTTGCAAGCAAAAATATATTTTTTGAGAGCAAAAAAAAATTTTTCAAATCAAAAAAAAATTTTTTTATTTACAAAACTTAACATTTTGTTTGCAACTTAAAAAATTTTGATCTCAAAACTATGACTTTTGCTTGCAATACGGTGGCACAAATATAACTCCATAAGACAGGAATATTATTCCAGAATAAATCAACTTAAACCTTAAATAACTTTTAATATTTTACTCTCCATAAAAGTATATTTTCTCAAAATGATACAAATTAGTAATAAGTGCAAGATAACATCGGGTCATTAATAATAATAAATGAAAATGATCTGGAGGGCCGGATCCGGCCCCCGGGCCTCGACTCTCTCATGCTCTGACTCCTGCTGTCCTTCAGGTCTTTAACAGCCTGTGAGAACGTAGTGAGGGAGCTGTATGCTGGACTGGGATGGGACTATGAGGATTTGGACTCCAGTGACGGGAACAAACCTCCAGATGAAAGTAGGAAACGTCCTTCAACACGTTCTAGTCGTGCTCGGTTTTAGAAGATACTGATAAAATGGACTGTTTTCCCTCTTTAGGAGCCACTCCTCTGTCGTCCGTTTGCTCGGAGAATCTTTCGTCTCCATCCCTTCAGTCACCGAAAACTCAAAACACCTCCGACGGTCCCAAACGTCCCCACATTCCTGACAGAAAGCCCGTCATCGTCCTGACGAGGCTGAGCAGGTCGCAGCTCGTCCAGTTCCTTCAAACTCAGAATCCGTCGGTGCTTCAGAACGGGGAACGTGACCGGAACGAGGAGTCGGAGGGAGACTCTCCCATCGCCGATTCTGCAACTCGCAAGAAGAGAAAACGCCATCATAGGAACCAAAACCTGAAGGAGGGAACCGCGAAAAGAAACGGGACAGAAACCGGAACTCCCAGACCGGCCGGCCGGAGTCGAGGGAGCGCCGGCACGGACGTTCGGAAGAGCTCGTCTTCCCGAGTCAGCGCCGGCACGGACGTCCGGAAGAGCTCGTCTTCCCGAGTCAGCGCCGGCACGGACGTCCGGAAGAGCTCGTCTTCCCGAGTCAGCGCCGGCACGGACGTCCGGAAGAGCTCGTCTTCCCGAGTCAGCGCCGGCACGGACGTCCGGAAGAGCTCGTCTTCCCGAGTCAGCGCCGGCACGGACGTCCGGAAGAGCTCGTCTTCCCGAGGGAGCGCCGGCACGGACGTCCGGAAGAGCTCGTCTTCCCGAGTCAGCCTCGGCACGGACGTCCGGAAGAGCTCGTCTTCCCGAGTCAGCCTCGGCACGGACGCTGAGAGCAACGCCACAAAACAACGGCGGCCAGCCTCGCCGTCCGAACCGGAAAACGCCACCACGCCGCCAGCAGCTGTGGAGAAGACGGGAAGAGACGAGAGAACGAGGAAGCAGGCGGAAAACGAGAGCGGTAACGGTTCAAGTCTCATATCACTGGTCCACGCCGACTACTGTATGTTACGGCCCTTCCTGTCTGGAACGGGCCGGCAACCGTTAACAGGAAAAGAGCCAACTGGGCTCGTTTCTACAGAACCACAGGGAGCGTAACACTTCACTTATGCCGGGTAATTCTTACCCAAAAAAAATAGTTCATAATATGACAACATGTGATAAATTAGAGCAGTTATTTTTTTATTTAACTGTTTATGTAACAAAATGGAAAATAAATACATAGGAAGATCCTGAAAACCGGCTTGAAAAGGCTGAAAAATGAATAATGATTCTGGCAACTTGGTCTTTGGTCCACCCAATCCTATAATATGACTTTACATGACACTTAAAATTCATGTGAACACTTTAGCTCTGGTGAAAATCACCTAGTAATAGTTCTCTAGGGTTAAGAAACTTGGATTTACACTTATGACATTTTTTTTTAAATAATAAAAATGAAATATGTCTATTTTTTTGGCACAAACAAAAGCAAAAATATAAAGAGAACCTATTATCTCTCAATTAATGTGATTTTTTTTTTTTCTCTTTAAGCTCAAATAACTTCTTTTCAAATTAAAAGCTGCTGTGTTCTAGTGCTGCCACAAACGATTATTTTAATAGTCGACTAATCATCGATTAATTTTTCCGATTAGTCGACTAATCGATCATGGACAAAGTGGATGTAAAGAAAATCTGAAATATGATTAGCTTTAAAACAAAAAAATCCTAAATAAGCTAAAATCGCTAGCATATAGCTGAAATATTAGCTAAACTCCAAATTAGTCTAAAAAACTGTAAAAATTCAAAATTAGCCAAAATAGCTAGCATGTAGCTGAAGACATAGCAAAACTTCAAATTAGCCTAAAAAACTGTAAAAATCCCAAATTAGCCAAAATAGCTAACATGTAGCTGAAGAAATAGCAAAACTCCAAATTAGCCTTAAAAACTGTAAAAATCCCAAATTAGCTAAAATAGTGAAATATTAGCTAAACTCCAAATTAGCCTAAAAAACTGTAAAAAAAAATCCCAAATTAGCTAAAATAGCTAACATGTAGCTGAAATATTAGCTAAACTCCAAATTAGCCCTAAAAAACTGTAAAAATTCCAAATTAGCTAAAATAGCTAGCATGTAGCTGAAATAATAGCAAAACTCCAAATTAGCCTAATAAACTGTAAACATTTACAATTAGCAAGCTAACATGTAGCTGAAATATTAGCTAAACTCAAAATTAGCCTAAAAAAAACTGTAAAAATTCCAAATTAGCCAAAATAGCTAACGTGTAGCTGAAATATTAGCTAAACTCCAAATTAGCCTAAAAAACTGTAAAAATTCCAAATTAACCAAAATAGGTAGCATGTAGCTGGAATAATAGAAAAACTCCAAATTAGCCTAAAAAACTGTAAACATTTAGAATTAGCTAGCTAACATGTAAATGAAATATTAGCTAAACTCCAAATTTGCCTACAAAACTGAAAAAATCTAAAATTAGCCAAAAGAGCTAATATGTAGCTGAAACATTATCTTAATTCCAAATTAGCCTAAAAACTGAAAAATCCTAAATTTGCCAAAATAGCTAGCATGTAGCTGAAGACATAGCAAAACTCCAAATTAGCCTAAAAAACTGTAAAAATTCCAAATTAGCCAAAATAGCTAACATATAGCTGAAATATTAGCTAAACTCCAAATTAGCCTAAAAAACTGTAAAAAAAAAAATCCAAATTAGCTAAAATAGCTAGCATGTGTAGCTGAAATATTAGCTAAACTCCCAAATTAGCCTAAAAAACTGTAAAAATTCAAAATTAGCCAAAATAGGTAGCATGTAACTAATAATAGAAAAACTCCAAATTAGCCTAAAAAACTGTAAACATTTAGAATTAGCTAGCTAACATGTAAATGAAATATTAGCTAAACTCCAAATTTTGCCTACAAAACTGAAAAATCCTAAATTAGCCAAAATAGCTAATATGTAGATGAAATATTATCTTAATTCCAAATTAGCCTAAAAACCTGAAAAAGCCTAAATTAGCCAAAATAGCTAGCATGAAGCTAAAATATTAGCTAAACTCCAAAATAGCCTGAAAACCCTTAATAAATGCCAAAATAGTCTAAAAAGCTAGCAGAATGTCATTAGAACTTTCAACTTCACTACAGCCTGACTCCATATATTATAAAGTAACGACTAATCGATTATTAAATTAGTTGTCGACTATTTTAATAGTCGATTAGTCATCAATTAGCCGACTAATCGTGGCAGCCCTACTGTGTTCAAACAGGATCATCTCACTGCAGCTCTGGACAGCTACAGTCTGTTCTTTTAACTCATATGAGATCAAACTTTTACCAAATTTTTCATCATCATCAGCTTTATTTGTAAAGCGCTTTAACACAATTTGAAATTGAAACAAAGCACTTTTCACATCAAATCTGTTCATTCTGGAGGTAGAGTTAAACAGACAAGACGTCTTCAGGTCAACACGGATGAAAAAAACTCACATAGTTCATCATCTGTGTGCTCCTGCGCCTCTATAAATGTAACTAATCGCAATTAAATAAATGCTAATTAAGTAAAGAATTATTTTTTTATTTTTCTTATACTTTTTTCTTTCAGTTTCTGATTGGACCGTGGTAGTCTTGGTTTTCTGGCTTTGTTTATTTGTTTTCTTTAGATGGTTTTGTTTAGAGGGTCAGCGGTCTCCATGACTTAATCTTATGCTTGGTCGAGGAGCCACCGCGGTCGAGGGGACAACACAAAGTATAAAACAGGTGGAAAGAGCGCCGAGCTGCAGTGAAGACTGGTTGCAGCCCAGCTCTTCTCTCATTGGCTGCAGGTCCTCAAATAGTCCCACTTTGAAAGAAATACACGGAACAAAAAGAAAAGACAAAACCAAATACGGCCACAGATGTAACAGTATATGAGGACTGGACAGAGTAACACCCCCCCGTTACAAACAGGAAGTACCTGAAATCCCATAGACTTCTAAACAATTGTTCCACTGGTCAGAGTAACCGTTCTTGCTCCAAGTTATTCAAGTTATAAACCGACGAATCAGACGTCTCGATAAAAGCATGTGGTGCCCAGCCTCAGACATTTGATTGACAGATGCTATTCCCCCTATAAAGTGCTCTGCTGTGGCCTTCCAACAAGCTGACTCCTGATAAGTGAGAGTGGTTGCCATGGAAACAATGACGGACCAATCACAGCTCACTAACCTCGTCTGGCTCGACATTCTCACTCCCAACTCTTCCTATATGGACGTATGGTTCGGGCCCCCTCCGCGCCACCCGTCCCGATGGTTGGGGACCCCCTGATAAGGGTCCGTGGCCCGGTTCCAGGCAGCCCTCGGACCGGTACTGGTTCAGGTCCTGGAGGTTGAGGAGCCCTTATTTAACGGGGACAGCCAACACGTCAAAAAGGGGCGGGTTGGGGGGTGGCCCCCAATCCATATGTCTATATATGATGAGCTGGGAGAGAGAGTGTGTTATCTGGTTCCAACATGGCGACGTTCATATCACAAAAAAAATAAAAATGGTGACTGAATTGACTTCATGTCGTTGGAACTGATAGTGAGGAATTTTCTCTGGTGACATCACACGTGCTCTGTCCTTCTCTATATACTGTCAATGGTTTTTACCCTTAAAGACAAAAACACAGAAACTTCTTTGAACTTTTGTTTTTTTTTTTGCTTTATAAAAATTAATATAAAAAGGAGGTTTAAATAAAAGTACAGACCATTTTTTTAACATCATAAGTTGTTTTTTGACATTTTCATCTGAATTTGTTCCATAAAGAAATAATAATCAAACATGCATTTAAAGTTTGAAAGTCCTGCAGCCTTTCCTGACTTCTGGTCTTTCTCTACTCTATCAACGTAACTTAAATGTGACGTTAGACTGAGTCTGGGTGAAACCTGACCTTCAATCCGTTCTGAATCGTGTTTTTCTGGACGGCAGGAGAAAGACCTAGGCTTATTGGAGGAGGAACCAAAACAGGAGGGTAAAGCCTCTGCAAGCCTGAGGAACCAAGCTCCAGCCAAGACGCCGCTGGAGGAGCCCACGCCAAACATGAGAGTCATCGCGAGAAAGGCGGGGCTGCAGTGGAAGCTGGGAAAAATTGTAGCGTTAGTAACCAAGGGTAAGTGTGTGTTTAATGTTTTTATTGCTTATTTAAATGTTGGGCAACTGATCAAAAACCTGAATTCAACAAGCTTTTGGTAGTAGGGAACATGAGGACTGGAACTAACCAACAGAGCTCAACAATAACCCAAAATGGAGGACAGAGGACAGGGAGTTTAGTTCTAAGAAAGGTGGTGAAATCCGGCTGAACGGGTTATTTCGGCTCACTTTGAGTCGATGGGACGTTCCTCCCTGTTGGAACTGCAGACGTCCGACCTTCCACCAGGTTTGCTTCAACAACAGGATCTGCAGCTTCTCATTCTGATTATCTTTGGATCAATCATCAAATTGTGCCTTTTGATTAGAAATATTTTTAGCCAAATCTACTTCACAAAAATTTTTTTCTAGACATATTTTATATAGAGCAGCAGGAGTTCATAACTAGTGCTGCCACAAACGATTATTTTAATAGTCGACTAATCGTCGATCAATTTTTCCGATTAGTCGACTAATCGGATCATGGACAAAGTGGATGTAAAGAAAATCTGAAATATGATTAGCTTAAACAAAAAAAATCCTAAATAAGCTAAAATCGCTAGCAGATAGCTGAAATATTAGCTAAACTCCAAATTAGCCTAAAAACTGTAAAAAAAACCCAAATATAGCTAAAATAGTGAATATTAGCTAAACTCCAAATTAGCCTAAAAAAACTGTAAAAATTCCAAATTAGCTAAAATAGTAGCATGTAGCTGGAATAATAGAAAAACTCCAAATTAGCCTAAAATACTGTAAACATTTAGAGTTAGCTAGCTAACATGTTAAATGAAATATTAGCTAAACTCCAAATTGCCTACAAAACTGAAAAAATCCTAAATAGCCAAAAGAGCTAATATGTAGCTGAAATATTACCTTAATCCAAATTACCTAAAAAACCTGAAAAGCAAATTAGCCAAAAGAGCTAGCATGAAGCTAAAATATTAGCTAAACTCCAAAAATAGCCTGAAAACCCTTAAAAAATGCCAAAATAGTCTAAAAGCTAGCAGAATGTCATTATAACTTTCAACTTCACTACAGTCTGACTCCATTATTATAAAGTAACGACTAATCGACTATTAAATTAGTTGTTGACTATTTCAATAGTCGATTAGTCATCGATTAGTCGACTAATCGTGGCAGCCCTATTCATAACCATAACGTTTTCCCCTATTGCTGAGAGTTCTCTGTTTAAATTCAAAATTTTTATGCAATTTTTGAGATTTTTCAAGAAGTTTTTCTAATTCTTTTTCTGCAAGTTTGGAATCAAAACGTTCCGCACGTTCATGTTTGTACTTCTGTTATTCATATATCTTACGCATTTAAAATGTTTTTGTAATTTTTCAATTTCTCAACAAGTTCTTAAAATTCTTTTTACACTTTATCCAAATGATCCAAGCTCGGTATCAAAATATTGAGCATGTTCAAGACATTTCTGCTCGTAACTTCAGTATTCATATCTTTTACACATCTGATTTATTTTTGCAATTTTTCCAAACTTTTTCACAAAATTCTTCACATTTTTATTCACTTTGACACTTGTGCAAGTTTGGTATCAAATTGTTCAGCACGTTTCATACTTTTGGGATTCATTTCCTTTAAGCACTTGGAAATTTTTTTGTAATTTTTCAAAAAGTTTTTCAAATTCTTTTTTCACTTCCTGCAAATGATGCAAGCTTTGTATCAAACGTTAAGGATATTCTTGCTTCTCGCAATTTTTTTTTTATCATTTTCACGAAATTCTTGGAAAACGTTCAGCCCGTTCGGGACGTTGCTCAATAATTAAAGCCAATTTCTTCAGCGAAAAATATTCATCATTCGCACTAGCATGATTGCAGGTAAGGCAACTTTTCTAGTTGGTATTTTGTTTTTCTGTCGCAGGGGAGGGCAGGATGAAATACAAGATCAATTTTGACAAAAAGGGGAGGAGCTTGGTGTCGGGTCACCACATCGCCTTCGAATCCAGGGCAAAGGTGGATCAGCTGGAGATCGGCTCCCGAGTGGTGGTCCAGAGAGGCGAGGAGTACCTTCCAGGTATCCTGGGTGAGATGCCCTCCAGAAAGAATCGAATGAGGTGTGCATATCGATAAAACACTTTTTATTATTCCAGATTACATTAATATAATTTGCTTTGAGATGTGAATGTTTTTTAAGGAAAGTTTCTTCTTTTTCCATGTCTTAGATTCCTGGTTTTCACTGACGACGGTGCAGCAGTTTATGTTGGATTACCTCTAATGCACATGGTGTGCAGACCATGTATGTTTCAAATGTTTCCAATCTAAAAAAAAAAACAATTCTGATATTTATCTAGATCAGGGGTGTCAAACTCAATCACACAAGGGACCAAAATCCAAAACACACCTTAGGTTGAACAGGATAAACAGTTATTGAACACTCTAAAAATATATTTTTAAACTTTTTTAACATAATTATGAACTAGATATATAGCATTACCTGTGATAATGCTAGTGTGAATGCTGTAAACTGAATTTGGATGCTGAAATTGATAGCTGAAAATGCTGAAGCTGATAGTCATCTAAAATATTACCTAAATGGCAAATTAGCAAAAAAAAAAAAAAAATCTTAGGTTAGCCAAAACAGCTAGCATGTAGCGTAAAAATAGCTTAACTTCAAAATATCCTTAAAACAGAAAAAAAGTCTAAATTAGCCAAAACAGCTAATGTTTAAATATTAGCTTAACTCCAAACCAGCCTAAAAAATCTTAGTAAATAGTCCAAAAAGATGTTTGAATGACAATTTTTAAAACTCTTTAACATAATTCTGAATAATAAAAAGGCAGGAATATTATTCCAGAATAAATCAACTTAAACCTTAAATAACTTTCAATATTTTACTCTCCATAGAAATATATTTTATCAAAATTATACAATTTAGAAATAATCGCAAGATAACATCTGGTCATTAATAATAAAATAAAATGATCTGGAGGGCCAGACAGGATTACCCAGAGGGCCGGATCCGGCCCCCGGGCCTTGACTTTGACACGTGATTTAGATATAACCACTTAAATTGTTCTAAGAGCGTTTTTAAAACTTTATTGATCCCACAAGGGGAAATAACCATAAATTAGGTTTCGATCATTTCTTTTACTTTCATTTAACTTCTATTCGTCTGATGTGGAGGGAGGAGAAACCTATCAGCGCTGGTGATCTTCAATAACAAACATTTAGTCTACTTGGAGATACAAATGAAGGTCATGGAAAGACTTCTGGTGGCTGAGCTGGAGGTGGAGGCTGTTGACTGAAGTGAAGGGCCAGATGAGTAGATGATGGTGTCATCAGCGTAGAGATGGATCCCAGAAGCCCCGACAGCCTTGGCCACTTCATATTCTATTATATTCTATTCTGAAAATAATTTACTTTGGGGTTGTAAAAATCTGACCATGTCCTCAACATCTGATGATAATGATTCCACTTTGTCTTCCGTGTCCTGAAAATAGGATAAAAAGCACTTTATTGTCTTAAACTGCTTTAAAATGTGGCATAGAATAGAAATATATATGGAAAAATCAATACCTGGTATGTTTTGAAACCGAAGAACTAAAAAAGCTTTGTAATCAAACTACATTTAGAAGTAAAATGTCTCTTTTATTATTCTAGATTCCGCACTAAAAGGGCTTTTGTCATAATATCAATTAAAAAAAAACGTTATTGTCCCGTTCCTGACAGTGGAAGACCCCTTGGAGGACATCCAGGATGAGAGTCAGCGGTCTTTCATACAGCAGTACCTGAAGGACTGGCCGTACCCCCCCCAGAGCCAGTACAAAATGGGGCAGATCCTGAAGGTGGAGCGTCAGGGAACCCAGCAGAACTGCGAGGTTCTGCTCATCGACAGTAGCTTGGTAAAAGTCGTTTTCCAGGTTAGGACCAACTCTTTTTTTTTTTTGTTGGTACTTTAGTGCGTTTGCTTTTGATGACGGTTTGTGGTTTTTGTGGTCTCTCCCAGAGTGACCAGCACGTGGAGTGGATCTACAGAGGCTCCTTACGGATGGACAACATGCTGAAGTGGAGGGGCTGGTTGGTGTCCAAAGACAAAAATGACGAGAAGTAAACGCTTGATCCAAAATGAACTGTTTCAATGATAATGTTTGTCTGTGAAGTTATTTAATAAAGAAGTTACTGAAGGAGGACTTTTATTGTGAAGGTCCTGAACGAGGAACTTCCTTTTGACCCGTTTGACGGCGTTCTGCTCGTCTACAGAACCTTTCTTCTGTTGTTTTTAGTCTCTAGAAGAAAAAATCTGCTTCTTAAGTATTACAGAGTTGACATCCAAGTGGCTGTAAACCACCCATTTGTTCAATTTTTATCGCATTTGTCAAAACTAAATGTTTACTGTAATGTAGCTTTAAGTTGTAATAAACATTCTGTATTTTTATTCGTGTTACTTTTTATTATTTTTTTTTTTTGCCGGACGTGATTATAAGGAAAACATGCAGCTTGTTGATCTCAGAATATTCATAATGATGAGAAATACATTCTAATAATGTACAATTATTATCTAAATCATGTAAAAGTATCTGCAATTCTTTCTGGATTTGCTATAATCATGTCATATTTTGAAATTTGAAATGTTCTGTTAAGCCTATTAAGTGTAAAACAGCCATTCGTATTAGAATTATATATAAAACTACTTTGATTCTGGTCTATAATTGTGTTGATTTTACAAACACACACTAAATATTTAGCTATTTTTTATTCTATTTATTAATTCTTTTAATTACAAAATTTTCAAATTGATTATTGATTTGATTTAAGTGAAATACATGCTTTACTTTTATTTATTTAAAACCAATTTAGTTGGAAAACTGTTCACATATGCATAAAAACAGAGAAAATGTGAAACTTCCTTTGCTTGAAATGATTCATTCTTGTTTTATATCTAACTTTATGCAGTTTTTTTTTGTTTTGAAAAAAATAGTTAAAAAATTGAACCCATAGATTTGATTAAATTAAATTTTAACTCAGAAAAACCTTAGAAAAATTTTATTTTGGGCTTTTAAATGTAATTATTTTTGTTATTTTGGGTCGCAGAAATACCAAAATAAGTAAAAATGAACAAAATATGAGTAAAAAAACAGCTGTCAAATGTGAAACCTATTAGTTACTACCTCACTATTTTTAAAAATATATCAATTCATACCAGTTTTAGACACAAAAACATTATTTTCTAGAAGTTTCTGATCTTTGATGACTGCTGCATTCAATAATTTAAAAAGTAAATAAACAATTTCAATTTAAGATTGTTTTTTTCTGTTGAATTAAGTTCTATTCTAAACTTTCTTATCTGTAAAGTTAATATAAATCGTCACAGTGTGATTTAATCTCTGATTAGAAAGGACTTGGTGGGTCACAGTTTCCTGAAATGTATTTGAAGCATTTCTGAAAGAGGAGACGTCCTCGCGCGCGGAGGAGGCGGGGCCAGGGGAGGCGGGGCCAGCGGCAGCAGCTTGAAGCAGAACCTGCGGGCCTCAGGCGGACGAGACCAACGGAGCGCCGGGCTAGCAAGAATTTAGCCGAGAAATAGCATCGCCACCACGGATTTTTTATGGGATAAACGCACAGGCCTCGCTGCTAAAACGGTAAATGTTGTTCTATTGTTCTTTCGTTTCCTTATTCATTAGTTTGACGGCAGTTTCTACATTAGCTTGCTGTTTTGGAGCCAATAAATCCAGCTAAGCTAAGATGGCGGTCTAGTTATTTACATTAGCAAGATGCTAGCGTTAGCATTAGCTTCCAGCTAAACATCGATCTCCTGAATTTCTATCGAGCGCTGTTTTTTAGTGTCATTTAACAGCATATTTAAGCGCGGCGCTTATTTTAGTCAACATTAACGTTTTTAGACGTAATAATTGTGATAACTGTTACACGAACATCAAAGGATTCTGTCGCCTTACAGATAAAAACGTTGATTAGTAAATGTTCTAGCATGAGATGGAAATGCTGTTCAAATGCGGGAACAGATCGCGGTCTCCTCCTCACCATAACATTATTCTAATATTAGTGTGAATCTTTAGGATGTGTTTTTCTAAGGTGATGTATCCGGCTTTATAGAAATAAAACATAAACTGTTCCAGTGGGGTTGGAGGAGCAGCAGCAGCAGCGGGGTTGCAGTCTCACTCTTTTGGGGTTTCTGTCTCACTCTTCTATGGTTGTAGTCTCACTCCTTTGGGGTTGCAGTCTCACTCTTCTTATATTGCAGTCTCACTCTTCTTATATTGCAGTCTCACTCCTTTGGGGTTCCAGTCTCACTCTTTTGGGGTTGCAGTCTCACTCTTTGGGGTTGCAGTCTCACTCTTTTAGGGTTGCAGTCTCACTCTTTTGGGGTTGCAGTCTCACTCTTTTGGGGTTGCAGTCTCACTCTTTTGGGGTTGCAGTCTCACTCTTTTGGGGTGCAGTCTCACTCTTTTGGGGTTGCAGTCTCACTCTTTTAGGGTTGCAGTCTCACTCCTTTGGGGTTGCAGTCTCACTCTTTTGGGGTTGCAGTCTCACTCTTTTAGGGTTGCAGTCTCACTCCTTTGGGGTTGCAGTCTCACTCTTTTGGGGTTCCAGTCTCACTCTTTTAGGGTTGCAGTCTCACTCTTTTGGGGTTGCAGTCTCACTCTTTTGGGGTTGCGGTCTCACTCTTTTGGGGTTGCAGTCTCACTCTTCTGGCGTTCCGGTCTCACTCTTTTGGGGTTTCGGTCTCACTCTTCTGGCGTTCCGGTCTCACTCTTTTGGGGTTTCGGTCTCACTCTTTTGGGGTTTCGGTCTCACTCTTTTGGGGTTTCAGTCTCACTCTTTTGGGGTTTCAGTCTCACTCTTTTGGAGTTGCAGTCTCACTCTTTTGGAGTTGCAGTCTCACTCTTTTAGGGTTGCAGTCTCACTCTTTTAGGGTTGCAGTCTCACTCTTTTAGGGTTTCAGTCTCACTCTTTTAGGGTTTCAGTCTCACTCTTTTGGGGTTGCAGTCTCACTCTTTTGGGGTTGCAGTCTCACTCTTTTGGGGTTGCAGTCTCACTCTTTTGGGGTTTCGGTCTCACTCTTTTGGGGTTGCGGTCTCACTCTTTTGGGGTTGCAGTCTCACTCTTTGGGGTTGCAGTCTCACTCTTTGGGGTTGCAGTCTCACTCTTTTGGGGTTGCAGTCTCACTCTTTGGGGTTTCAGTCTCACTCTTTTGGGGTTGCAGTCTCACTCTTTTGGGGTTGCAGTCTCACTCTTTTAGGGTTGCAGTCTCACTCTTTTGGGTTGCAGTCTCACTCTTTTGGGGTTGCAGTCTCACTCTTTTGGGGTTCCGGTCTCACTCTTTTGGGGTTCCGGTCTCACTCTTTTGGGGTTGCGGTCTCACTCTTTTGGGGTTGCGGTCTCACTCTTTTGGGGTTGCGGTCTCACTCTTTTGGGGTTGCAGTCTCACTCTTTTGGGGTTTCAGTCTCACTCTTTTGGGGTTGCAGTCTCACTCTTTTGGGGTTGCAGTCTCACTCTTTTGGGGTTGCAGTCTCACTCTTTTGGGTTGCAGTCTCACTCTTTTAGGGTTGCAGTCTCACTCTTTTAGGGTTTCAGTCTCACTCCTTTGGGGTTGCAGTCTCACTCTTTTGGGGTTGCAGTCTCACTTTTCTGGCGTTCCGGTCTCACTCTTTTGGGGTTCCGTTCTCACTCTTTTGGGGTTTCGGTCTCACTCTTTTGGGGTTTCGGTCTCACTCTTTTGGGGTTGCGGTCTCACTCTTTTGGGGTTGCGGTCTCACTCTTTTGGGGTTGCAGTCTCACTCTTTTGGGGTTTCAGTCTCACTCTTTTGGGGTTGCAGTCTCACTCTTTTGGGGTTGCAGTCTCACTCTTCTTGTATTGCAGTCTCACTCTTCTTGTATTGCAGTCTCACTCTTCTTGTATTGCAGTCTCACTCTTTAGGGTGTCAGATCTTACTCTTCTCACCCTTCTGCTCTCTTTTGGATCCAGATGACTCCAACCACATATTGATGTTTGATTCCCTCCATGACAAAGGTGGACAGGATTTTATGTCTGCCATGGACATTTGTGAAACTCAATAATCAAAGATAAAAGAAAGTTCAGAGCACTGTCTTGTGGGGTCCAGATGACCCCACTTTTCATGTAAACAAGCCAAGGAGAGCAGAAGGTTTACGGTTGCATCCTCGCTCCTCCTTGGTTGCTGTTTCAGTCCTCCAGGTTTACAGTGTTGCACCTTCGGGTTGATGTCTCACTCCCAGGGGTCCAGTCTCACTCTTCTGGTATTGCATCTAAGTCTTTTGGGGTTGCATCCTCACTCTGCATTGGTTGCAGTCTCACTCCTCCAGGTCTACAGTGTCATCTCTCTGGATTAACCCTTTAAGGCCTAAGCCTAAAAATGTCCGCCTGGACTTTTCTACTAATTTTGACTGTGAAAAGATCAGAGAATGTCCTACAAATGTGTTCTTTTGTCCCTTTTTCCAGAAGACATTGAATTTTCAATATCTATCATCATTTTACTATTTAATTTATTTCATATTAGTGTTAGACCAATTTAAATTGTAAAAAACACAAAATCGAAATGTGATTTTTAGAGTTTTTAGTGAGAAAAACAGTGCAAATGTACATGAACAACAGATTTTGTTTATTAAAAGTTTAAATTTACCCAATATAAAATAATTTACAACAACATTTCTGTATGTTTCTCTCTAAAAGTGCAAAAAACAGTGCATAAAATCTCAAATATCTACAGGCGTTTTTGGTCACACAGGGCAATTCTGTCCTCCTTGGCTCCTCAAAGGCCTTGGTGATGCTGTCAGTCACAGTCTGAAGTCCCAAACTTCCAGGAAGTGCTCTTGGTGCACAGTTTGCAGCATCAGTGGGAAAAGATTTCACCTGTTGATGGTTTTCTGTATTTAGAGGTGGTTGGACATCTGGGATGTGTCTGGAGTTGAATCTCAGTGGATGAGGGTCTCCATCATCCGGTTCTGCATCTGTCTTCCACTGTTGTTGATGTGGTGAGCAGCTTTGATCTCTCACCACATCACCAGAACCTCCAACATCCTCTCACATCTTCTCCTCTTTGGTCCTCCAGAATCATCAGCTCCAGCTTACAGGACACTGGAAGAAAAAATGTTTTCATTTATTGGGATATTTATTTCCTAAACAAACGTAACTATATGCTCATTTTATAAGATTACCTATAATTTATGATTAAAAAATAAGCTAACTCACATTTGAATGACATTTCTCACACAGTTTGTGTTTCAGAGTAAAAACTAGCTAGTAAGTGTTAGATTCCTTCAGAAAATAACCCGGAAATGCAGCTCCAAAAAAGTTACTTTTTCTCGCCAAAAATGACTCCTTCTGTTGCTCCTTCGGCCTCAAAGTCTTCTCTGGACTTTCATGAAGGTTATATTTCCCACAATGGTCGTCTTTCAGACATTTTTCATATTTTTTTTCGCCGTTATAAAAACTATTTTGGACCACTCTGCATCTCTTCCCCTACTTCTTCTGTCTCACCGGTAAACAGAAGAGCTCCCCGCGGGCTTCCTGGTCAGATTACCGTAATGAACCAATATTAACAAGAAAGAGAAATGTCTCAGCTTTCAGAAACTGTTGGAATTTTTAAAATAGAGCGAACCGTTCAGGAATTACGGTAATTCAAAGAGCGCGTGTAAAAAAGTGTCCCCGGCGACACGCTTGCCCTTAAAGGGTTAAAGTCTCACTCCTCCGGTGTTCCGGTCTCACTCTTTTGGGGTTCCGGTCTCACTCTTCTGGCGTTCCAGTCTCACTCTTCTGGCGTTCCAGTCTCACTCTTCTGGCGTTCCGGTCTCACTCTTCTGGCGTTCCGGTCTCACTCTTCTGGCGTTCCGGTCTCACTCTTTCGGGGTTCCGGTCTCACTCTTTTGGTGTTCCGGTCTCACTCTTCTGGCGTTCCAGTCTCACTCTTCTGGCGTTCCGGTCTCACTCTTCTGGCGTTCCGGTCTCACTCTTCTGGCGTTCCGGTCTCACTCTTCTGGCGTTCCGGTCTCACTCTTTCGGGGTTCCGGTCTCACTCTTCTGGCGTTCCGGTCTCACTCTTCTGGCGTTCCGGTCTCACTCTTTCGGGGTTCCGGTCTCACTCTTCTGGCGTTCCGGTCTCACTCTTCTGGCGTTCCGGTCTCACTCTTCTGGCGTTCCGGTCTCACTCTTTCGGGGTTCCGGTCTCACTCTTCTGGGGTTCCGGTCTCACTCTTCTGGCGTTCTGGTCTCACACTTTCGGGGTTCCGGTCTCACTCTTCTGGCGTTCCGGTCTCACTCTTTCGGGGTTCCGGTCTCACTCTTCTGGCGTTCCGGTCTCACTCTTCTGGCGTTCCGGTCTCACTCTTCTGGCGTTCCAGTCTCACTCCTCCAGGGTTCCAGTCTCACTCTTCTGGCGTTCCGGTCTCACTTTTCTGAGGTTCCGGTCTCACTCTTCTGGCGTTCCGGTCTCACTCTTCTGGCGTTCCGGTCTCACTCTTCTGGCGTTCCGGTCTCACTCCTCCAGGGTTCCAGTCTCACTCCTCCAGGGTTCCAGTCTCACTCCTCCAGGGTTCCAGTCTAACTCTTCTGGCGTTCCGGTCTCACTCTTCTGGCGTTCTGGTCTCACTCTTCTGGCGTTCCGGTTTAAATCTTCTGGGATTTCGGTCTCACACCTCCGGTGTCTTTATGGTCTCACTGCAACCCCCTTTAAGAAGAAGCCGTTCCAACTTGTTACTCTCAGGTTAAGCTGCATTTTTGGGATTCCCCATAAAGCTAAAACTCTGATTCTTCATCTGTTCCCACAATCCAGGAGCAGATGTCTTAAACTGACTCGACAGATAGAGAAGTGTTTTTGTGAAGGTGTTGTTTCTTCTGTGCATTCATGTGTTTGGTTCTTCTCGTTCCTGCAGATGCCTTACACACGACGGTATTCGTCTTCTGACAGAGACAGTCGAACCAGCTACCCCGACCGCTACAGAGACCGAGGAAGAAGACAACGGTACAGAAGATCACCCACCTACTCCTCCAGCAGTGACCGAGAGCGTGACAGAAGGGGGCGGGGACACAGACCCAACGGGAGCTATGGGAGAACCAGAAGGTCGGTCTCCAGGAGCTGCTGCCGTTTTTGAAAAAGAATCAGTTTTTGAGGTGAATCTTTGTTTTTACTGGTCTTCTCGTACAGCCGCAGCTACGACAATCGCTCGTTGGAACAGCGACCGTACGACCGACGATACTGTGAAGGATACAGACGCCTCGACCCCGACCGGGACCGGGAGCCCCACGGCGCGGCCGAGAGCTATTACCCGCGGGAATTCTCTCCGAACCTGTACGACTACCGACGCGGCCGAGAGAAAGAGCGGGAGCGGTCCTACCAGAGAAAAGGCAGCAGGCGTAAGCACAAACAAAGGCGGCGTAAAACCAGGTCCTATAGCCAGTCCTCCTCGGTGAGTACGACCACGTCTGAGACCACGCCTTAACGCTTTCCTCCTCTTCTCCTCTTCAGCCTCTCTTCTCCTCCTTCGCTCTATCTCTTTCTCTAACCATTCTTTTTTGACAGCTTGTGGAATTGGTAAGTAGTATATTTTATGATTTGATTTTGTTCTATTGTTTTGTCTCTTTTTATTGCTGTTTTTGGGGCATTTTCATTTTTTTGGCAACAGCGTTTTAATTGTGTGAATGCATTCAATGCATGCAATTTCAGCAATCTTGGTATCAAAACGTTCGGCTCGTTAAGGACATTACTGCTTGTATTTTTGGTTTTCGCAAATTTTACGGTTTTTGCGATTTTGCGCAATTTATGCTAATTTTTAGCCCTATGTTAAGTCTATGGGAACATTTTTCAAATCGTTATAAAACTTTCTGCACTTATGCTTTTTCGGCTAATTTGGCAACTTTTGAGGTTTTTTTTGGGCTAATTTGGAGGTAAGCTAACATATTAGCAACGTGTTAGCATTTTTGGCTAATTTGGCAACTTTTCAGGTTTTTTTGGGTAATTTGTTGTCAAGCTAACACATTAGCAACGTGTTAGTATTTTTGGCTAATTTGGCAACTTTTTAGGTTTTTTGGTGCTAATTCAGGGTTAAGCTAATATATTAGCAACGTGTTAGCTTTTTTGGCTAATTTGGCAACTTTTCAGGTTTTTTGGGCTAATTTGCAGTCAAGCTAACAAATTAGCAACGTGTTAGCTTTTTTGGCTAATTTGGCAACTTTTCAGGTTTTTTTGGGCTAATTTGCAGTCAAGCTAACACATTAGCTACGTGTTAGCTTTTTTGGCAAAATTGACAACTTTTGAGGGGTTTTTTGGGCTAATTCTGAGTTAAGCTAACATATTAGCAACGTGTTAGCATTTTTTGGCTAATTTGGCAACTTTTTAGGTTTTTTTGGGCTAATTTGCAGTCAAGCTAACACATTAGCAACGTGTTAGCTTTTTTGGCAAAATTGGCAACTTTTTGAGGTTTTTTTTGGGCTAATTCTGAGTTAAGCTAATATATTAGCAACGTGTTAGCTTTTTTGGCTAATTTGGCAACTTTTCAGGTTTTTTTGGGCTAATTTGCAGTCAAGCTAACACATTAGCAACGTGTTAGCTTTTTTGGCAAAATTGGCAACTTTTGAGGGTTTTTTTGGGCTAATTCTGAGTTAAGCTAACATATTAGCAACGTGTTAGCATTTTTGGCTAATTTGGCAACTTTTCAGGTTTTTTTGGGCTAATTTGCAGTCAAGCTAACACATTAGCAACATGTTAGCTTTTTTCGCTAATTTGGCACCTTTTGAGGTTTTTTTGGGCTAATTTGGAGGTAAGCTAACATATTAGCAACGTGTTAGCATTTTTGGCTAATTTGGCAACTTTTCAGGTTTTTTTGGGCTAATTTGCAGTCAAGCTAACACATTAGCAACGTGTTAGTATTTTGGTTAATTTGGCAACTTTTTTAGGTTTTTTGGTGCTAATTCAGGGTTAAGCTAATATATTAGCAACGTGTTAGCTTTTTTGGCTAATTTGGCAACTTTTTAGGTTTTCTTTGGGCTAATTTGCAGTCAAGCTAACACATTAGCAACGTGTTAGTATTTTTGGCTAATTTGGCAACTTTTTTAGGTTTTTTGGTGCTAATTCAGGGTTAAGCTAATATATTAGCAATGTGTTAGCTTTTTTGGCTAATTTGGCAACTTTTCAGATTTTTTTGGGCTAATTTGCAGTCAAGCTAACACATTAGCAACGTGTTAGCTTTTTTGGCAAAATTGACAACTTTTGAGGGGTTTTTTGGGCTAATTCTGAGTTAAGCTAACATATTAGCAATGTGTTAGCATTTTTGGCTAATTTGGCAACTTTTTAGGTTTTTTGGGCTAATTATGAGTTAAGCTAACATATTAGCAACGTGTTAGCATTTTTGGCTAATTTGGCAACTTTTCAGGTTTTTTGGGCTAATTTGCAGTCAAGCTAACACATTAGCAACGTGTTAGTATTTTTGGCTAATTTGGCAACTTTTTAGGTTTTTTGGTGCTAATTCAGGGTTAAGCTAATATATTAGCTACGTGTTAGCTTTTTGGCTAATTTGGTAACTTTTCAGGTTTTTTTGGGCTAATTTGCAGTCAAGCTAACACATTAGCAACATGTTAGCTTTTTTGGCAAAATTGGCAACTTTTGAGGGTTTTTTGGGCTAATTCTGAGTTAAGCTAACATATTAGCAATGTGTTAGCTTTTTTGGCTAATTTGGCAACTTTTTAGGTTTTTTGTGCTGATTTTAAGCAAAAATCTTCAGCAGTTTCAGCAATCACATTCCGCAAAATGCATTCACACATGCATTATCGGAGGTAATGCATTTTTCTAGTTATTCCTTAACTTTGAGATATTTCTGAACGCCTTCATCAAAGCCGACACGTTTTTGTGATCATAGTTTGTTTTTAAGAGGAAGTTGCAAAGAAAAAATGAAAATGTTCTTTCAAACACCATTATGAAATTGGCCTTTTAGTTGTATTTAATCTTTATTTTTTACATTAAATCACACCTCGAAGGTAATTAAATTGATCAAATATGAGGTAAAAATGGATGTAGTTGGTTCTGCTTGAGCAGGACTCATTCAGTAACTGTTTTCTTCCAGTCTGAAAAGTTTCTGTTTGGATAAATGCCTGTTTTTGTTGGTTTGAGATGCCAGATGCTTCTTTGTTTGTGAGCAGTCATGGTTTTGAAGGGAAAGGGGGGAGAGGAGCGGAGGACAACCAGTGATGTTTTCCTTTCCTTGCACTATATCGTTATATATTTCCTTCACGTGCTGTCATGCGTGAATCGCCCCATGACCACGAAACCCACCTACTACTACCACCACCACAACCGCCGCCCTCCTCCTCCCTCCTCATCCACCTGTGCCGCCCGATGCCGCGGCTGCCACTGAAACCCCCGCGTCCCCCCCCCCCCACGGTCGTGTTGTGACCTGCTGATGGCGGTCTGGGTGCGCAAACAGCGGAGCAACAGCCGGACGCGGGCACTGAGTGTGAGGGACGACGAGGAAGGGCACCTGATCTGTCGGAGTGGGGACGTCCTGCAAGAGAGATGTACTCACTGCCACTACTCTATCGTAACCCTTCTCCATATGAGTATTACAGCATCGAGCATTTACATGACACGGGAGTGCCAGATGATGATGATGATGATGATGATGATGAGGCCTTGCTAGAATGCTCTTCGCTCTAGCTGAATTAGCAGGGTGGACTGCAGAAATGTTAAGATGGACTTTAGATTTGATTTTCTTTCCCCCCACGTAGGCTGTGGAGCATTTCCTGTTTCACAGGTTCTCTAAACTTAGACTGTTAGTGGTGAAGCTCAGAGCTTCTGATGTTTGCAGGACATTCACACCGTTTAGACGCGCACACGTAAACTTTACATCACACATTTGGACTCATTTAGGTTCAGAGGATCCAGATTACTCACACTTCCTCTCTTAAGTTTCTCGGATCAGAACGTTTTAGACCGAGTAGGCAGCGGTCTTCAAGCAGGGATGGGCGCCATCACTGACATGCCTGCCTGTCTTCACGCCGTCGCTTCACGCCCTCTAATGCCCCTCTCCCTCTTCTTTTGCCCCACTTGCCCCTCTTCTCCCCTTCTCTCATGTGGTGTTGCAGACGAGATCGTCAGCACTTTGGGGGAGGGAACGTTCGGGAGGGTGATGAAATGCGTCGACCATCGAAGGTGAGTGTCCGCTCCACCCCAACCGCCCGGTCCGCTTGGACTTATGGGATATGTGTGTGTGTGTGTGTGTGTGTGTGTGTGAGGTCTGTGATGTTCTCCTATCAACAGAAATATATGTGGCCCAAACGAATCTGTGACTCCAGCCTGGATTTATTTATATTTCATTCAAAAACATCTTGATTGTATTCTTGTTTTTATCAAATTACGACAAAAACTTTCATTCTGTGTCGTAAAAACAGTTTGTTTTTTGGGGTTTCCACTAGGGCTGGGAATCACTGGGTACCTCACGATACGATACGCGATACATGGCTCACGATATCGATAATATCGCGAATAGTTGGTAGAAATCCTCTCTAATAACATATATTTTATAAAAGAACACTTTTTTGAAGGGAAATATATCCCCATTTTATTTTTTTTTTCTATCTTAAACACAATCATAATAAACAACTTATGTCTTATTTTGTGCAACAAATTATAGACACTTTTGTTTAACGTTGCTTAAATCACTAATACTATAACTTACCACCAATAGAATTGGATCATCAGTGCCACAGAATTACTGTTAGCAACAGAGCAAAAATTAAATAATTCAAATTGGTTACAGCTATCTACCTCTAAAGAAACGTCCCACCAAAGGATGAGGAATATAACGTTTTACAGTCTCTGTCAAGTGTTACATAGTTTTTTTGTGTACTTTTCCTACATTTGAAAAGGGCTGAGCATTCAAAATTAAAGGCTGATTTACTCAGACTGTCACTTGAGATTATTTCTCCAATCTTTATTTATTTTCTATTTGGTCAGTCAATAGTCGGGTAAAAAGGTAAAAACAGGTAAAACACTCATAATAATGGCAATAAATATTTAAAAAGTCGAATTCTATTACAACTTTTTATCTATAATAATTTATACAATTTTAAGTTCTTCAATTAACTAGCAACTTCCCTATTTTACTGTGAATTCATGTACTTTATTTTAATTACTTTTAAGTTCACACATTAAATCTGCATTTTTTTTAAATCTAAAAATGACTTTAAATTAACATTGGCAAAAAGTTATTACGTTTATTTGAAAACCTTACACCATAAATTTAACAAAGTTACACCGTACACCAGCAGGGTAAATATCAGTGCATGAAAGCGAAAATTCCGACCGGTACCTGAAGTACACACAAACAACTATGAAGCACGCGCCTCGTTTAAACAGGAAATAAACGATGGCGGTCATTCTAGCGCTCAGACAAACTCACTTCTTACCAGCTGACTCTTCTACAGATGGATGATAATTGAGAACAGGTAGACATGATTTATACACACGATACCGAGCCAGAATCCTGCCGGTGTTTTCTCCTGAATGTGGCGCGTGCGTCAGCAAAATGTTCCCGACGCAGCGCGACTCAGACGCAACAGCCTCTTCAAATGAAAATATAATATCGATACTTGGTGAGAACCCATCGAGAATCAACCGTAGGACTAAATATCGCGATATATCGCAATATCGATATTTTGGCACAGCCCTAGTTTCCACAGCAAAATGAATCACATTTTCCTGTTTTGCAGGATTTTATGTCTCGTGTGTGAAAAATGACTGAAGGTCGTGTCACATGGGAGAAGATGTGCTGATTAAAATCAGACCAAATAAGAAAACAATCTCTTTAATTAAAAATACAAATCCAAAAGCGGACTTTAGGAAAATTATGTATGATTTCATGTTGTGATTATTTGCAGATAATAAGTGGCTGGCAAACATTGTAACTAAAAAAATGTTTTAATTGAGATTAATCGCAATTAAGTTTTTTTTCAGATTTGCGATTAATTCATGTTTTAAAATTTATTCCAGTCCTAGATTTTTTATTAAAAAAAATGAAACAGAATTACCAAGAAAACTTTAGATTTAACACAGGAAATACACTTTTAATTATACTTATGTTTGGTGTTTTCACTGATTGTATATTAGAACTGGACTTGGTGTGATGTCACCCATAGATAACGGCACGGCGTTCCCTCCTTTATCCATAAATAACCCGCGACAGGATGACCAACCGCCTATCAGGAAGTTCAGATAAAAATGCTGCAAAGTTGTGCTAAAATCAGTCGGCAGGCTCCACCTACTTTTATTGAAGTATCTGATTGGTTTGTTTATAACTTCAACTTCAGAAACAATATTGTGGGAAAAACAAGGATAGAAGATGATGAGTCTGCCTTAAGACAAACAACAACCTACAAATGCGTTTCAACTGAAAACCTTTGTTATTTTTAATGTTTAGCTCTCCATGCTGCTAGCTGCTAACGCTAACTCCTTGATTGAACCCCTTAGGACCCGAGCTGTTTGTTTGGAGCGCCTGTTTATTTTTCTGACAGAGAAATAAAAATTAAGAAAAATGAACTACAAGATTAAGAAAAAAAAATCTGAATAAAATGTTGAATTGTTCTAACGACATAAATCATGAATACTCATCATCATATTCATGTTACGACAAAGTAGGGCTGCCACGATTAGTCGACTAATCGATGACTAATCGACTATTAAAATAGTCGACAACTAATTTAATAGTTGATTAATCGTTACTTTATATTGTATGAAGTCAGAGTGTAGTAAAGTTAAAAGTTATAATAGCATTCTGCAGCTTTTTGGACTATTTTGGTATTTAATGAGTTTCTTTGGCCTTTTATGGAGTTTAGCTAATATTTAATCTACATGCTAGCTGTTTTGGCTAACTTAAGGTTTCTTTTTTTAGTTTTTTAAGCTATTTTTAAGTTTAACTAATATTTCAGCGACATAGCTATTTTGGTTATTTTAGGATTTTTCTGGTTTTTTTTAGGCTAATTTTGAGTTTAGCTAATATTTCAGCAGTATGCTAGCTATTTTGGTTAACTTTGGCTCTTTTTATTTTTTTAGGCTAATTTGGCATTTAATTAATATTTCAGCTGGTTATCAACTTCAGCATCTTTACATCCAGTTTGTGCATGACCCGATTAGTCGACTAATTGGAAAAAATAATCGATGATTAGTCGACTATTAAAATAATCGTTTGTGGCAGCACTACGACAAAGTCACTGCTTTCTAATTATTTTAAATGAAGATATGAATCATATTTGATATAAAATGTTCAATAGTCTTAAAGATATTGAATCTAAATTCACCAAACTTTCTCACATGAATAATGATCACTACATTTACTAGATAATAATTCTTTTTATAGGTGATAGTTGCACTATTTTCACTTGTATGTTAAAGTTCACAAAAGTCCTGTATTTAAGTGTTATAAGGTAAAATAATGGGGAAACCTGAATTTCTTCATTGAATTTGTTCATTTTTAAACATGTTACAAAAGTATTGATTGGTACTCTGTATCAGCAGATCATCAAAATCGGATCAGCTTCAAAAATCCTGATCCGGAGATCCAGATCCAGATCTCCTCATGTTTGTCTTTATGTGAATCGTCTCGCCTCACAGGGGAGGAGTCAGCGTGGCTCTGAAGATTATCAAGAATGTAGAGAAATACAAGGAAGCGGCTCGTCTGGAGATTAACGTGTTGGAGAAGATCAACGAAAAAGATCCAGATAACAAATTGTGAGTTCTGATCGGAATGATCATGAACGTCTCCTGCAGCAGATCTGATGTTGTTTATTCCACAGCTTGTGCGTACAGATGTACGACTGGTTCGACTATCACGGCCACATGTGTCTGTCCTTCGAGCTGCTGGCTCTCAGCACCTTTGACTTCCTGAAGGAGAACAACTACCTACCCTACTCCATCGCTCAAGTCCGACACATGGCCTACCAGATCTGCCTCGCCGTGAAAGTGTGAGTGAACCTTCACCTTTGGATGAGAGGAAGGAGTGCAAAGGCTTCCCACAGGGGGGCGCTGTGGGTTATAAACAAAGCGTTTCTGTTCTCCCGACAGTTCTTCATGACAGTAAGCTGACACACACAGACCTGAAGCCGGAGAACATCCTGTTTGTGAACTCTGACTTCACCATGTCCTACAACGTGGAGAAGGTGAGACTTCAGACTCTGTTCCTCCTGCAGGGGGCAGCGTGCGCTCCATTCACAACCATTTCACATTTTAATGAGTTTGTCGATGTGTCAAAGTCAAGGCCCGGGGGCCGGATCGGCCCTCCGGGTAATTCTCTCTGGCCCTCCAGATCATTGGATTTTATTGTTATTAATGACCCGATGTTATCTTGTTCTCATTTCTAACTTGTATCATTTGAAAAAATATATTTTTATAGAGAGTAAAATATTGAAAGTTATTGAAGGTTTAAGTTGATTTATTCTGGAATAATATTCCTGACTTTTTATTAATCATAATTATGTTTAAAAAAAAAGTTAGAAAAATTGATATTCTGCTAGATTTATGGACTATTTTGGCATTTATAGGCTATTTTGGAGTTTAATGTTTCAGCTACGTGCTAGCTGTTTTTGCTAATTTATGCTTTTTTTGGCTGTTTCGGAGTCTAGCTATTTTTTCAGTTTCAGCTTTATTCTAACGGTTTTGGCTAATTTAGGAGTTTTTTTTTTAAAGTTTAGCCAATATTTCAGCTTAAGGCTAGATGTTTTAGCGAATTTAAGCTTTTTAAAAAGTTTTCAAACTTTTTTTAGTTTAGCTAATTTTTCAGCTACATGCTAGCTGTTTTTTCTAACTTAAGTTTTGGCATTTATCTAAAATTTTAGCTGGCTTTTAGCTTCATTGTTTCAGCTTTAGTGTTTCAGCTTTAGTGTTTCAGCTTTAGTGTTTCAGCTTTAGTGTTTCAGCTTCAGTGTTTCAGCTTCAGTGTTTCAGTTTCAGTGTTTCAGCTTTAGTGTTTCAGCTTCAGTGTTTCAGCTTTCAGCTTCAGTGTTTCAGCTTCAGTGTTTCAGCTTCAGTGTTTCAGTTTCAGTGTTTCAGCTTCAGTGTTTCAGCTTTAGTGTTTCAGCTTTAGTGTTTCAGCTTCAGTGTTTCAGCTTCAGTGTTTCAGCTTCAGTGTTTCAGCTTCAGTGTTTCAGCTTTAGTGTTTCAGCTTTCAGCTTCAGTGTTTCAGCTTCAGTGTTTCAGTTTTCAGTGTTTCAGCTTCAGTGTTTCAGCTTCAGTGTTTTAGTTTCAGTGTTTCAGCTTCAGTGTTTCAGCTTCAGTGTTTCAGCTTCAGTGTTTCAAAGGATTCAAAGGATTTTTAATGTCAGACTGGTGGACAAATTAACATAACTGGCAGAGATTGGAACTCAGATCCTGAGGAAAAATATAAATAAATGAACAAACAAATGAACTAAACATATAGAACACAGCTGCCAGCTTCAGTCTTTCAGCTTCAGTCTTTCAGCTATCATTTTTAGCATCTTCAACTATCAGCACTAGCATCTCCTTTGGCCAAATTCATCTTACAGCACTCATACTAGCATTATCACAGGTAACGCTATATATCTAGTTCATAATTATGTGTAAAAGTTACAGTTTAAGAATGTAGTTCTAGTGTTCAGTAAATGTTTCTCCTGTTGGTTCTGCGACCTCAGGTGTGTTTTGGATTTGACACTCCTGATTTTAGTGGATAAAGGAAAGATTTCAATCATTTGAGCTGGTTTGAAATGACAAACTTCTGTCGGTTCTGCAGAAACGGGAAGAGCGGACCGTGAAGAACACGTCTGTCCGAGTGGTGGACTTTGGGAGCGCCACGTTTGACCACGAGCACCACAGCACCATCGTGTCCACGCGGCACTACCGAGCTCCTGAAGTCATTCTCGGTGAGAGCGCCTCTCATCTAAACTGAGTACATTCAGTCTTTTTCTCTGGGAAAAGTCGAGTTTTAAATACAGAAACGTCTTCTTGTGTTTCAAACGGATCCTTTAAGGAAACGATCCGTTTATTCTGAAAGACCGTTATCATGAATTCAGAGGAAACATCAGACCTCCAAATGAACGTTTCTGTTTTCCAGCTGAGTTGACAGACGCTGATCTTCTCTGCAGTTTGTCTCCTCGCTGAAGACATGTTTACAGTTTGACTTGTTCTGCTGCAGAGCTGGGCTGGAGTCACCCGTGTGACGTGTGGAGCATCGGCTGCATCCTGTTCGAGTACTACTTAGGCTTCACTCTGTTTCAGGTACGACACCTTTCAACTGTAGTTATCCTGAAGAGAAATGTAGAAAAGACAGAATGTAGCTTCAGTCACACGGTCGAATCCTCTTTTATTAGGATCGTCCTGATTTGATCAGGAATCAACCAATCGTGTCGTTCCAGACTCAAATATATAGAAAAAGATCAATAAAATAACCTAAAAGTTCAAAATCACATTTCACTGACTGTTCGTGTTTATAGTGGTGAAAACCATTGATTGGCCCGTCCGTGTTGTGAAAGGACGCTACTTATACATCACAACCAATTAAGAGGCCCTGATTGGATCCAATTTAAACGGTGCAACTATCGGCTTCAGCGTCTTCAGCGATCGGCTTCAGCTATCGGCTTCAGCTATCGGCAGTGGCGCCTCCAGAAATTTTTCCTGGGGGTGGCCGCTGGGGGGCCACTTTAAATCTTGGGGTGGCACACTAAACACATGACCTTTTTTTTCCAAAGTCATTCTACTTTACGTAGTTAAACAACCTGTAGAAAACTATCAGTACTTTAAGTATCTGCTGATATACTTTGATGAATTGTCTTTATTTCATGCTTCTAATGTGCATAGACGAACAAAAATACAGTTAAGATTTTGAGTTGGACAAAAATGTTGGTTTATTTTCCATTTAGACAGGAATCACCATGGACTATGATGTTTGCAGATGATATTGTGATTTGTAATGAGAGCAGAGAACAGGTGGAGGAGGAGCTAGAGAGGTGGAGGAGGAGCTAGATAGGTGGAGGTTTGTCCTGGAAAGGAGAGGAATGAAGGTTAGCCGCAGTAAGACAGAGTACATGTGTGTGAATGAGAGGAACCCAAGTGGAAGAGTGAGGTTACAGTGAGAAGAGATAAAGAAGGGGGAGGAGTTTAAGTATTTAGGGTCAACAGTACAGAGTCATGGAGAGAGTGGAAAAGAAGTGAAGAGGAGAGTGCAAGCAGGTTGGAATGGGTGGAGAAAAGTGTCAGGTGTGATGTGTGATAGAAGAGTTTCAGCTTGAATGAAAGGAAAGATGTAGAAGACTGTGGTGAGAGCAGCCATGTTGTTGAACTAGAAACAGTGAAGAAAAGACAGGAAGCAGAGCTGGAGGTAGCAGAGATGAAGATGCTGAGGTTCTCTTTGGGAGAGACCAGGATGGATAGGATCAGGAATGAATCCATCAGAGGGACAGCACATGTTAGAGGTTTTGGAGATAAAGTCAGAGAGGCCAGACTGAGATGGTTTGGACATGTTCAGAGGAGAGACAGTGAAGATATTGGTAGAAGGATGCTGAGTCTAGAGCTGCAGGAAAGAGGTCTAGAGGAAGACCAGAGAGGAGGTTTATGGATGCAGAGAATGAAGACATGATGGTGGCTGGTGTTAGAGGAGAGGATGATGAAGACAGATGGAGGAAGATGATTCACTGTGAAGACCCCAGAAGGCAAACTCAAAAGGAAAATAAGATTTACGATTTATTCACTCAAGAGAAAAATTATGATGTAGGGAAAAGTTATAAAGAAAAAAAAACATTAGATCCACATGTCTTCTACAGAATCTTCCTCTTTATCCATTTCAAAACCATTACAACTATTATTGTTTTACATGGCGCTTTCGTTGTCTTTGTCTCATGTTCGCTGCAGCTGCGCACTCAGAACCCCCCCCCCCCATTGAGCTCAGCGCAGCTCCAGCGCGCCTGCTCGCGCGCGCCCATTGCAAATAGGTATTGATAACTCCGGCACGGCTTGAAGAGCAATGAAGAGAGATGGTTAGAGAAAGATATAATAATAACAATAATGAAAGAACATGCTCCAATGAGAGAGCCACAACGAAAATTTGTGGGTTAGGAACCGGGACTTTCTCAAATCTGGAGAAACCCGCACCTCCTGATCCATACTCATCCAAAACACTTCTGATCATGCTTTGTAAACATTTATTAAGTTATTTTGGAGTATTGCTCAATATAAATAGTTTTTTTTTTATATATTCAGAACAATAAACTGTGTTCTTTTCATGAGGACTGTCAGTCTGTCTCTCTGCGCTTTCAAACCATGAGCGCGTTTCCTCCAGAATCAGTTAAGAGCAAGACGACATCTAGAATTTACTGGTTTCAATAAAAACTGCTCTAGATGATAATTATCCTACTTTAATACTAGGATATTTTTGAGTTGCCTCTGAGACCGCTGATGAGTTCTCCATAGAGGCTCGCTGTGTGCCCGCACGCGCGCGCCTGCTTGTGTGTGCGGGCACACACACGCAGGCGCGCTCCTCGTCTCTTCTCCCTCCTGGGGAATTATCCAGCACCTTCTGATGGTTTAAGGATGAAATGCAAAACAGATGCAAGCACAGTTTATAGTGACAGGTGGGATGGCCGGGGTGGCCACTGGGGTGGCCAGGTGTCAGCCAGGGGTGGCCGTGGCCACCCCTGGCCACCCCTTGCAGGCGCCCCTGGCTATCGGCTTCAGCTATCGGCTTGAGCGTCTTCAGCTATCGGCTTGAGCGTCTTCAGCTGTCGGCTTGAGCGTCTTCAGCTATCGGCTTGAGCGTCTTCAGCTATCGGCTTGAGCGTCTTCAGCTATCGGCTTGAGCGTCTTCAGCTGTCGGCTTGAGCGTCTTCAGCTGTCGGCTTGAGCGTCTTCAGCTATCGGCTTGAGCGTCTTCAGCTGTCGGCTTCAGCGTCTTCAGCTATCGGCTTCAGCTATCGGCTTCAGCGTCTTCAGCTATCGGCTTCAGCTATCGGCTTCAGCGTTTTCAGCTATCGGCTTCAGCGTCTTCAGCAGCCAAATTCAGCTTCCAGCATTCACACTAGCATCGTCGCAGATAATGCTAGTGTGAAAATATCTAGTTTTCAGTTTAGTTTAAAGCTAATAATGGTTGAGATGTGTGCTTTACATCCACTTTATGCATGACCCTGACATTAAAATCTGAAACACACACATGTGCGTATTCACACAGACTTGAGGCAGAGGAAGCACGACAGGAAGCTGAATGGTTGTTATTCCAGAGGTTCTTCATTCAACCTGTCGTCTTCACGTTTCAGACCCACGACAACCGAGAGCATCTGGCCATGATGGAGAGAATCCTGGGCCCGGTTCCCTCCAGGATGATCCGCAAGACTCGGTAGGAGAAGCGTAGAAGGAGGAACCGGCTGATCCGGTCCCACCGTGTTGAGTTTGAACGTGTCGTCTGCAGGAAGCAGAAGTATTTCTACCGCGGCCGCCTGGATTGGGACGAGAGTTCCTCTGCGGGGAAATACGTCCGAGAGAACTGCAAACCCTTACGGGTAAGTGAAGTAAGAACTGTTGGGCGGGAGCGACGAGGCCGTGTTCTGATCCGGACCGACCGCTAACCTGGTGCCGGTTCCTCCCAGCGGTACCTGCTGTCGGAGGCGGAGGAGCACCACCAGCTGTTCGACCTGATCGAGAGCATGCTGGAGTACGAGCCGGGCAGGAGGCTGACGCTGGCCGACGCCCTCAAACACCCCTTCTTTGAGGGCGGGGGGGCGGGCGACGCCCCCGGCTGCAAGAGCTGGGACAGCAACCGCGACATCAGCCGGTGACCCCCCGAACCGGAAAGAAGGTCTCCGCCGTCTCATCTGTTCCCTCCTCATCTGTGGACGACCCACTTTGAACTCTGACATCAGCGCCAGGGGCCGCAGCCCCCGGCGCCGCAGCTCCCGGCGCCGCAGCCCCCGGCGCCGCAGCCCCCGGCGCCGCAGCCCCCGGCGCCGCAGCCCCCGTCTTCCTTTGGACCTTCCTCCTCACAGAGTGAGAGCCAGAAGACCAGGTTAGGAAGAAGAACCGTCTTCCAGGACTATGACATCATCCACAGAACATTTTAAAGGCCACGCCCCCGACCGTCTGCCGGTGAGATGATTGGCTCTCTGCCTGCAGGAGCCCGGCGTCTTGATGAATATTGTTGGTTTTTGTTTTCTAAACGTGTGTATCACGAGGTGGGAGGAGCTGCGTTCCGATTGGTCTGTTCTTCTGGGATCTTCTCACCTCCTGACATTTAACCTCTTCCTGGTTTGACATGAAGTTTGTGTTCAGGTGAACCACAGCTCCCCCTGCTGGTATTTATTTCTCCTCCTTTAGGTCACGGTGCCCTCTTCTCATTCTGTACATTATTTTTGTTGTTTTTGTAAGAAATTCAGAGCGTATAGGATTGTACATATGTACCATTGTGTAGAATTAAAGTCTTCTTGCCTAAAGGCCGCCGGAGCTGCTGGTGGCGCTTTGGGCCTTTGCTCGTTCATCCGGCGTCCCGTTTAAAAAAAAAAAAAACATTTACTTTAATTGAGAAAAACATTTGAGTTCATCTGAATTCATGCAACCTTTGATGTCAGAGTTCTGATCCGATATTTCATTTTTGAGATTCTTCTTTCTTCCTGCGTCTTTGTCGTCGCTACAAACTCAAGAACTCACCAAAATGTCCCCAAAAAATTCCTCAAATTTGCCCAAAACGTAAAAAAAAAATTCATAAATGAAACCAAAGCAGGTGTCAGGACTGTCCTAACCTTTGACCTCAGGAAGAAGCAAAAGAAAATTTCAGCTCCTTTCAGGTTATGATCCATTGCGTTTTAGCTCCTCCTTGAACAATTGTTATCAGAATATTGTGAAAATCCAACAATGAAATGACCATAGATGTATCTATATAACGAATATGACATACAATATGAAAAGAAGCAGGAATATGTGCAAAGTTAACAAAAATCCTCCGTTGCTAAGGAAATCCAAAAATGTACTTTTGCAGATTCTTCCAAAAATGATGTAGATCTGTCCGTCACCCCGAGACAACCAAAAAATGAAATGGTTGCTATGGAGACGAACCAACAGAAAAGCCACCATGTTGGAAAAAGTGTCTTTTTTTTTTTTTTTTTTTTTTACTTTGTATATGCAGCTCTTACTGGGAAAGGGAGGGGGGGTCTGGGGGGTCAAACGGGGGCAGATGGCGCCTGCAGACCAGTAAACATTTTAACAGCTTTTTCATTTTAACATTTTAACATTGTTTTTCACCGATTTACGTTTTCTTCCGTACGTTTTTTGACACGTAAAAACTCAAGCACACTTCATGCAATTTATGCAATCTTGGTATCAAAACGTTTGTCTCATTAAGGACATTACTGCTTGTATTTTTGGTTTTCGCAAATTTTACGGTTTTCGCGATTTCGCGCAATTTTTAGCCCACGTTAAGTCAATGGGGAAATGTTTCAAATCGTTATAAAACTTTGTGCACTTTTGCAACTTATGCAATATTGGTGTCAAAACGTTCCGCAAATTTAGTACATTCATAAATGTATTTTTGGTAATCTCAAAATTTACGTTTTTTACGCAAATTAAGCTAATTACTAGCCTCATTGGAAATGAATGGGAATTTTTCAAATCCTTTAGAAACTTTTACAACTTATGCAACAGTGGTATCAAAACGTTCAGCTCGTTCAGGACATTCGTGCTTGTACTTTTGAAATTCGTACACTTAACGATTTTAACGCAATCTATGCTAGTTTACTAGCCTCATTGACAATTAATGGACATTTTTATGGGGTAAGATAACTGTCAAAAAGAAACGTATTCATAAATAATATTTTATATTCATATAAATAAATTTGTATTCACAAAAACAAAGTTGTGCATACATTTATATTTTGTGTACAACTTTACAGAAAATATATAATTATAACATTTAGTTTTACATTTATCATGTCTCTTTTGAATACGACTTTTCTTCGTTTAGAATACGACTTTCCTTCGTCTTGAATACGAATTTCTCCTCTCTCAAATGACGTCACGGGGTCACAGACTTATCCATCGAGTGCCGGAACATCGATGCGCATGCGCGTTGCGACTCATTCATTAAACTACGATGACATGAAAATGATCTTAATATTCTAGCTCTGGCGGGGAAAATAGAAGTTACCAGTCAAGTCCTGCCGCTTATATTTTATTTATTTTGACAACAGCGGAGCATATTAACAACAAAACGGACCCGGAAGTGGTGGTAAAAAAAAAAAAGAGCTCTGACTGAAAACGGCAGACGAGGCGGGGGATCCCTGTCTCTCCACTCGCCCAGTCGCGGCATGTTAGCATGGGGATCCCCGCTTAGCCGAGCAGTTTATTCCCGGGACAGGCGGGACAGGCGCACCTGCTCCGGCTCCTAGACAGTCCAGATGTACCTCGCTTTCACCCAACACTACCCGAAACAGGCTCTAGCAGCAGCGTGACCCAGATAGAGATAGCCGCTTGAAAAAGGAAGGGAATGACACAATCAACCAAGCTAACTCGGAGCTAAAGAAGGCTAACTGTCGGATAACTCCGACCTTAGTAAAAAAAAGAAAGATCAGAAGCAGAAAGAAAGTTGGGCTTTCTGATCCTACTGACTTTTTTTCCTATGTGTTTCTTTGTTTGTTTATGCAGCACCAACGGTCGGCTGGCTCCGAGTTAGCTTAGCTGTTTTTAATGTCATCATTCTCTTATTTTCAACTAATTTTACGGACATATTTTCTTTTCCACCTAATGACTGGACAGGCATGTGTGCAACTCCCTTTGGGCTGTTTATCACCACTTCTGGGTATAAACTATCCGCTGCTACATTGTTTACACAATCAGCTGACAACCACAAAATGCGTCGGAGATCGATGTATTTTTTATTTTATGTTTTATTAAATTTTCAACTGCTTTGGTTTTCAAGATAATGTTCCCGTTATGGCATCAATATCATTAAATATATATATATATATATATATATATAATATATATATATATATATATAATTCATGTTTTATTGTAAATGAATAGACACGCAAAGCTGGATCAATCGATGTTCCGGCACTCGATGGATAAGTCTGTGACCCCGTGACGTCATTTGAGAGAGGAGAAATTCGTATTCAAGACAAAGGAAAGTCGTATTCTAAACGAAGAAAAGTCGTATTCAAAAGAGACATGTTAAATGTAAAACTAAATGTTGTATTCATATTTTTTCTTTAAAGTTGTGCACAAAATATAAATGTATGCACAACTTTGTATTTATGAATACAAATTTATTTTTATGAATACAAAATATTATTTATGAATACGTTTCTTTTTGACAGTTATCTTACCCCATACATTTTTAAAATCGTTTTAACTTTGTGCACTTTTTACACTTGTGCAATATTGGTATCAAAACGTTCAGCTCGTGGAGGACATTATGGATAGTATTTTTGGTTTTCACAAAATTTACGGTTTTTACGCAAATTAAGCTAATTACTAGCCTTATTGAAAAGGAATGGGAATTTTTCAAATCCTTTAAAAACTATGTATTTTAGTAACGTGTTAGCCTTTATGGCTAATTTGCAACTTTTAAGGTTCTTTTGGGCTAATTTGGAATTAAGATAAGTTATTAGCAACGTGTTAGCTTTTTTGGCTAATTTGGCAACTTTTGAGGTTTTTAGGGCTAATTTGGAGTTAAGCTAACTTATTAGCAACGTGTTAGCTATTTTGGCTAATTTGGCAACTTTTTAGGTTTTTAGGGCTAATTTGGAGTTAAGCTAACATTTTAGCAACGTGTTAGCTTTTTTGGCTAATTTGGCAACTTTTGAGGTTTTTTGGGCTAATTTGGAATTAAGCTAACATATTAGCAACGTGTTAGCTTTTTTGGCTAATTTGGCAACTTTTGAGGTTTTTAGGGCTAATTTGGAATTAAGCTAACATATTAGCAACGTGTTAGCTTTTTTGGCTAATTTGGCAACTTTTGAGGTTTTTTGGGCTAATTAGGAATTAAGCTAACATATTAGCAACGTGTTAGCTTTTTTGGCTAATTTGGCAACTTTTGAGGTTTTTTGGGCTAATTTGGAGTTAAGCTAACTTATTAGCAACGTGTTAGCTTTTTTGGCTAATTTGGCAACTTTTGAGGTTTTTTGGGCTAATTTGGAGTTAAGCTAACTTATTAGCATTTTTGGCTAATTTGGCAACTTTTGAGGTTTTTTGGGCTAATTTGAAGTTAAACTAACATATTAGCAACTTGTTAGCATATTTGGCTATTTTTGCTACTTTTGATGTTTTTTTGGGCTAAGTAGGAGTTAAGCTAACGTATTAGCAATGTTTAAGCTTTTATGGCTAATTTGGCTCCTTATTAGGTTTTTTTGGCTAATCTTAAACAAAAATCTTTAGCATCTTCAGCAACCACATTCCGCAAATTGCATTCACACAAGCATTATCGCAGGTAATGCAATTTTTCTAGTTCTATGTTGTTTTGATCTAAAGTGAGTCTGTTTGAACCAAATTTGACCCCTCCTTAAAGCCTCTGTCATCTTTCCGTCTTCAAACCTCCAGGCCGCATCTGGTCCGACGGCGTTCCGGAGACGTGCTGGAATGATCTGCAGCAGCAGGTGTGCGGCGGCGTGCGCAGACATGCACGCTCCCCCATCTGCTGCTGTGGCCGCCCATGCTTTTTTTAGCAGCTCGTGTTGATTTTGTGCGGGAGCTCGTTTCTTCTCTGCGGGACCTTCATGATTTTACACACATTTCCTGTTTGAATACTTCATGCACATAAAACATCAGATAAATGTTTGTTATTGAATCTGAGAACAGCAGTAATCTATGTTTGGAGCAAACTGCAGCATTTATATCTACTAAATCCGTCAATCCTGACATTTCTAATTAAGGAAACCGTTTCTGATTTCCCCTGATCGGATCCAGGATGTTTTCCTGAATGAACGTTTCATTCATCCGGGTGACGCCAGTCAATGAAAACTTCTCGAGAGCCAAAAAAAGCCCCAAATCCTGTGCGTCATCCGAGGCTTCATCTGTCCACCAGATGAAAGACGGGAAACTGGGTCCAGTTTCACTGAGATATGAACCGAAAAACTTAACTTTCAGAGAATTTTCTTCTCCTTAAATTCATCTCTGAACCTTAAAATCTGCGTTTCAACCCAAACGTTTACGTGCAACAGTTACAGGTGCACGCCAGTTTGGAACTTAATGAGATAAAGGACATGCGTGTGGGAATAATCCCGCCTTAAGACCAGCAGGGTCAGCATTTAATCCCTGTAGGAGCAGACGGGTACAGCAGACGAGGAGGAGCAGCGTCCACACAGGTCAGTCCTCCTGAACTTCAGCTTCTTCAACAACTTCTGGCCTTCATTCATTCATTTGCTTTCATTTGAACAGATAGCAGCAGAATGGACTCCTTCATGTCTCTGGGATCTCCTCTGAAGCAGTTCACCAGCTGCATGTCGGGGAAGAGCGCCTCCTCCAAGAGAGGAGGTAAAAGGAGCCAGTCGGTGCGCAGGAGCAGCTTCAGCCGCAGGAAGAGCGTCGGCATCGGCCGGAGGAGGAGCCTCCCCGGCAGCAGCCAGAAGGTCCCGGACTCCTGGCTGAGGGTGTACCAGGAGGAGCTGAAGAAGGAGAGGTGAGGAGCGCGCCGCCACCGCCACCGCCACCACCTCAGGAGGTTCTCGTCATCTCAACAACCACAACACACGGACTGACACGGAAGCTACGCAGTTTGCTCACTTTAGAAGAACATTCTTCTGATGGAGTAAATGAAATAATTATGACAGATCTGAATCGTGAGAAATTAGGATGAAATTTGCAAAGGAAGGTGAGATTATTTAATGACAGAGAGTGACTATAAATTCTTTTTTTCTAGATCATCAAATAATATAGTTTTTAACATTTTCCTGCAATTGTGAAAAAAATTTTTCGAGATTATTAAGGGAAGCCAAAAGGAAAACTAAACACTAAATCAGCTTTTTAGTATTTTTGATTTTATAAGTGTAAATAAACGTGTTTAAATCCTGAATTCTAGTCTAAAACCGTCTGTGTGCTGCCCCCTACAGGTTGAAATGAGGTATTACAGCCGAATGTTGTGATAAGTCCTACTTCAGTTCAGAAGTTTGTCGTCACGCGCTGCAGTTCCAGTATACAAGCCCCACCCATCTTTGATTCTGTAACAGTTGGTCGTTAGCTTTAGCATGGCTCGTTTCCAAAAATCTTATTGGCTAGCTCAACTTTCCAGTGGACTTAGAAGTTTTAATCGGTATTAAATCCAATGAAATCCATCCTGGTGATGGATTTGAAATGAACGTTTCACTCAAGATAGTTAGCTTAAGACGTTAGCCTTTATTAGCTATGATGCTAGCTTCATTTTACCACTCAGACATGTAGGACAAGAATCCCCAGAACGTTCTGTTGCTCGGTACCGCTCTCCATATTGAAGACGTTACGACGCCGCAAGCTAACCTCACTGTCAATCACAGATCCAGACCACACCTCCCCCGGGACAGTCAGTCTCAAACTATCCTGTCCTGTTATCCGTTTGGTGTACAACCATAAGCGAATATTCGTTGACCTTTGACCTTGGGAAGACAGAAAAATGAGCTTTGGTGCTAAATATGTTGGAGATCAAGTTTTTGAGCGGTGTTAGCACGGTGAGCTAGCGAACGTAGCTTACTCATATTGTTCAACTAATTTTTTTTTTTACCAGATTATGTGAAATTTCATACATGAATTGCTGACTCAAGCTAAATAAATATATGAACGTGTTAGGAATGTGGGCGGGGTTAACAGAAACTACAGTTGCCAAGGAAATCCAAAAATCTACTTTGGCAGATTCTTCTAAAAATGACATCGACTTGTTCGTCTCCTCCAGGCGACCAAAAAATGAAATGGTTGCTATGGAAATAAACAAACAGAAAAGCTGCCATTTTGAAAAAAGTTTTTTTTTAATGAATTAGTCACATGCTGACTGTGGAGCGGGGCATGTAGCAGCCACTCAGGGCGGGGGATGGTAGCAGCAGCTGCTGTTTCAAATGAAAACGTCTAATTTTCCAATATTAAAAATGAGGTTTGACCCGTGACTTCTCCTCCTGTGACGCCGTCCTGAGCTTTACTGGAGTCTTAGTGAGGATCAGAGGACTAAGCTCCTCGCCAGCGTGCCGGTCCTGACCGCCTCTCTCCTCACAGGAAACGCCAGCAGGCCAACCTGGCCAAGAAGAACGCCGAGAGGAGCGTGAGGAAGACTCAGTTCAGGAGCCACCACTGCCTCCCCAAGGTGAGTGAACCCCCCGAAGAGCGGCCGAGTCGCCGAACACCCGTTTACCGGCTGTCCCTGCGTCTCCAGCACACGGCGCCCGCCAGGAAACCGGCGGCGGCGAAGGACGAGTCCTTCTTCGGAGCGTTCCAGGGCCTCACGCTGGACGGACTGATGGGGGGAACCGGCGCTCCCGCCGCCGCCAGCAGCTCAGCCGCGGGAGATCCGTGCAAGGTCATGTGATCCGGGGTCATCCGAGGACGCCATGAACGATCATGTAAATCCAGAGGAAACAGCAGGACTCATGGAGCTGAAGCTCTTTAACACGTTTCTCAACTCATATGAAACTTTGTAAGATAATGTTTTATTCAAATAAAAAAAAACGTTTTTCTTCAGTGGAAGAAGCTCCTGGGATGATCTCTGCTGCACAGGAATATATATATACAAGGTCAAGTACAAAACTACTTTAGTGATGAGGACGCCGGCGGTTGACCAACATGCAGCGTGACCACGACGACACCAGAACACACAGAACAGAGGGGGCGGGGCTACGATCAAGTCCAGCATCATTCCCGCTGCTCCATCTTGACTTTGGGCGGCTTCAGGAAAGATCGGTTCTTTTTCTCTTTGCTCTTCTTCCCTTTGGCCTGGAACGTCCTCCAACTGTCCACGCGGCCGTCCCGGGACTCCTGAGAGGTCAGAGGTCAAAGTCACTTCACACAAATAGAAAACGGTCTCAGTCTAGAGCAGATGGTGACTTCATTTCTGTTCTGGAGGAAGTTTTATTTTGAAAAACTACTGTTCTCTCCGTCACATGTCAAATATCCATCCTTTAAGCGTCTGCACGACTCCTACATGAACACTGAGCTAACAAAACTAAAGTCTCTTCTGGCAGAAACAGAAGAGGAAGTCTCACCTTCAAAATAAAAGAATTCTGGATTTAACAACATTCTCTAATGTTACTCGTACACGGCTAATAAAATGTGTATTTACTATTCATGGATTTGTTTATTTTCTTTGTCTTTCTAACATGTTTCTGCTACATGAAGCTGAAGTCAGTGTCTGAATTTACACTATAATGAATTGTATATTTAAAAAAAAAAAGGAAATTTAAAATGGCTGCAAATATTCTAAAGAGAATGAAAATCCAATACATTTTCTGATTTTTTTAAAGGAAAATGTAAGATTTTTTTCAGTGTTAAAGCTAAATAAGCCAGGCAGCTGTTAAAGTAACAAAATATTATTGGGTGACGGTCTATATTTCTAAAAAATAATACATTTGAGCTTTTTGAGAGATAATCTAAACATGGATTTAGTTCCCATTATTAAAATAGTTTTCTAGGAAAAAAATCATTTGATATTTATTTAATATTAACGAACCAGCGACTTCTACAAATCAAAAACTTTGTTTCACTGAATCTTTATCATCTGTATATACAGACATTTTTTATCAATATGTTTTAAACATTTTAATTTGAAAAAACTGGACAGAAAACAAAAGCTTAAAATAAATTTCAGCCGATGAAAATGTCGTCTGACATTAAACTGGAGGAGACTAGAAACCACTGAAGAGGATTTTATGTTGAGTTCTGACTGTAGGGGGCGCCGAGTCACGAGTTGTATTTAAAAACACTGGAATAAATGTCAAAGTGAAGGCCCTGTTTTAGCTCATTTAAGCTTCTTTTTTCAGTTTTTTAGGCTTTTTTTTTTTAAGTTTAGCTATTTTTTCAGCTGCATGCTAGCTGATTTCTAGTTCATAATTATATTAAAAGTTACAGATTTAAAAATGTATTTTTAGAGTTTTCAATAAATGTTCATCCTGTTTGATCTAAGGTGTATTTTGGATTTTGTGCGATCGAGTTTGACCCCCTGTCCTAAAGGGTTAGGAGTTTCCACGTTCATATTTTTTTCTATCCCAAACTGTCTGTCACCCTTTGGTTCACGTTTTCATTTTGATTTGCCTTCAGGTCGTAGAAGACGGATTGTTTTGAACAGAAATGATGAACATAGAGCCCAAACCTCAAAGTTTTTCTGCCATTCTCTGTCCCGCTTCGCCTTCTCCGCCGCCTCAATCTCCTCCTCTCGGGCTCGTTTACTGTCAGGGAGAGTTAAAGATGAGCCGGACGCCGCGTCGACTCGGCGTTTGCTCCGAGGCGCATTTACCGTTCGTGCATTTCCTTGGCCTCCCTCTCCTTCCTCTTGATCTCCAGCTCTGCAAACAGCTTCATGGTCTGCTTGTAAATGGCCTGTTTGAACTGGAGAGCACAAATACCCATAATGCAATGCAACACGCGTGGACTTCCGTTTCTTCCAGCAGCTGCTGTTACCAGTTCAGGGTCGTCCTCCTCCACATCCTGAGATTTCCCGTCTTTCTTCAGCTGTTTCTTCTTCTCCTTCACCTGTTTGACGACAGAGAGCGTCACTGAGCGGGACGTCCGGTCGGGCTCGGCCCGGTTCCGGCGCGGACCCAGCTCACCATATGCTCCACGTATTCCTTCCCGGCCTCGATCACGTCCAAAGCTCTTTTCTTCTGTTCTGGATCCAGCAGGAGTTTGTAAGCTTTGTCCACAGCTGGAAAACAAACATTTATGGTTAAAGAAAAACGATTTTAAACATTCATAAACAAACAGGAAGAGGCTGACCTTCAAAAGCTTTCTGTGCTCGGTCGGGGTCATCCTGGTTCTTGTCAGGATGGACTAATATGGACAACTGCAGAATGTGAGAGAAAAATCAATAAAAGAAAATAAAATGAGTTAAAAAGATGAAAGTGTTCTCTTACTGCTCTGAACCTCTTCTTTAGTTCGTCGTCTGTTGCCTCTGGATCGATCTGCAGCACCTGAAAACAAACAAACAAACATGAGGAACCAAAACAACAAATAACTTCAAAAATAAATTTGTCTTAAAAACAACGTCCAGGATTTTTCCATTTAATAAAATACAAAATTAATAGTATTTTTGCCACTTTTATTATTGATTTACTTTTATCTGAGAAAATACTATTTAAAGGTTGTACTTTTAGTTACCAAGGATTGACATGATCAGTACAAACATGTACAAATATCATTGTACATACATTTTAACCAAAGTGATTTTGAAGTGTTTTGAAAAAAAAAGAAAAAAAAAAAAACTGTAAATAGACCAGGTAACAAAAAATGTTGTAGAAAGGGGCGGGACCAAAAAAGAACGTTTCAAGCACTTGTATATTTGTATTTTTTTTTTTTTCAATTTTCTTATATTTGTATTTTTAGATTCTTACGTTTATTTAGTATTTTTGTACTTTTAAATTCTTATATTTGTAATTTTCAAATTCTTATTTTATTTTCATTTTGTGTTTGTGTTTAAAATAAAGAATAATAATTTTAAAAAAAATGAGAAAGTCTTCAAGTCTTGTGAACTTCTGCAAACTTTCAGCTAAAGACATCCTTTAAACTTTAAAGTGTTTAGCAACTACTGAGCTTTATAGGGTCATTTGGAATTCAGCTTTACTTTAGCAACATGCTAGCTGTTTCTGGCTAATTTAGACAAAATGCTAAAACTTTAGCAAATTAGACATTTTTCCAGGTTTTTTAAGCAAGTGTGGAGCTAATATTTGACCATCATGCTAGCTGTTTTAGAAAACTAAGAATTTTTTCCAATTTTCTTATATTTGTATTTTTAGATTCTTACGTTTATTTAGTATTTTTGTACTTTTAAATTCTTATATTTGTAAGTTTCAAATTCTTATTTTATTTTCATTTTGTGTTTGAAGTAAAAAACAATAAAAAAAAAAATAAAAAAAGGACTGAATCTGTAACTTTATCTTTGTTATATAAGTGAAATATAAGCTGTTTAGTAACAAAAATCCACAAACATCCCTGATTGTTTTATGTTACACTTTGCTACAACACAAACACAAAGAGGATTTACATGAATTTCATTTTAAAATCTTATTTTACTTTAATAAAATAAACAAGAACAACATTTTTATTGCGTCTCTGATTTTATTGAAAGTTTTTTCACTTAAAGACAATGTTTGAGTTCTCCTCCCGCCTGTGACTGCAGCAAATCTCACATGTGAATAAAGTAGGGCTGCCACAAACGATTTTAATAGTCGACTAATCATCGATTAATTTTTCCGATTAGTCGACTAATCGGATCATGGACAAAGTGGATGTAAAGAAAATCTGAAATACGATTAGCTTTAAAACAAAAAAATCCTAAATAAGCTAAAATCGCTAGCATATAGCTGAAATATTAGCTAAACTCCAAATTAGTCTAAAAAACTGTAAAAATTCCAAATTAGCCAAAATAGCTAGCATGTAGCTGAAATATTAGCTAAACTCCAAATTAGCCTAAAAAAACTGTAAAGAAAATCCCAAATTAGCTAAAATAGTGAAATATTAGCAAAACTCCAAATTAGCCTAAAAAACTGTAAAAATTCCAAATTAGCCAAAATAGCTAACATGTATCTGAAATATTAGCTAAACTCAAAATTAGCCTAAAAAAACTGTAAAAATTTCAAATTAACCAAAATAGGTAGCATGTAGCTGGAATAATCGAAAACTCCAAATTAGCCTAAAAAACTGTAAAAATCCCAAATTAGCCAAAATAGCTAACATGGAGCTGAAATATTAGCTAAACTCCAAATTAGCCTTAAAAACTGTAAACATTCCAAATTTGCCAAAATAGCTAACATGTATCTGAAATATTAGCTAAACTCAAAATTAGCCTAAAAAAACTGTAAAAATTTCAAATTAACCAAAATAGGTAGCATGTAGCTGGAATAATCAAAAACTCCAAATTAGCCTAAAAAACTGTAAACATTTAGAATTAGCTAGCTAACATGTAAATGAAATATTAGCTAAACTCCAAATTTGCCTACAAAACTGAAAAAATCCTAAATTAGCCAAAAGAGCTAATATGTAGCTGAAATATCTTAATTCCAAATTAGCCTAAAAACTGAAAAAGCCTAAATTAGACAAAATAGCTAGCATGAAGCTAAAATATTAGCTAAACTCCAAAATAGCCTGAAAACCCTTAATAAATGCCAAAATAGTCTAAAAAGCTAGCAGAATGTCATTATAACTTTCAACTTCACTACAGTCTGACTCCATATATTATAAAGTAACGACTAATCGTCTATTAAATTAGTTGTCGATTCTTTTAATAGTCGATTAGTCATCAATTAGTCGACCAATCGTGGCAGCCCTAGAATAAAGAACAACAACAAAAGGGGCGCGCGCGCTGACAAAGGGGCGCGCGGCGTTTACCTCGAAGGGGTTGAGGTTGAAGTAGGAGGCTCCGGGTCTGAGGAGTCTGTCGATCTGCTGCTTTGACGTCAACACAGAGTCTCTCTTCTCAATCTGTTTCACCTGTTAAGAGACACAAGGCCGGTGTCTACACTGAACCACAACCAAACAACACGCCGCTTGCAAAAATGAATGAATCTGGATTTCTGATCGGCGCGGGAACGAAATCTAAGACCCCGGATGGAAAAATAAAAAATAAAAAAAAACTGCAGCTCAACAAAAATAAATCCTGTCGGATTACATTCGTGAAGACCAAACGCCTGAATAATACTCAGAAAAATGAGAGTAAAACTGTTAGCTTCCTGCGGCTAGCTGATGCTGCAGCCCGCGAGGCCTCGTTTGAGCTAATGCAGAAACCCGCGAGCTAGCTAACTCCAGCGGCTGCTTCCGGTCCACGCGGGGGGTTTAGGAAACACGCGTGAAGCAGGATTCCGTCATACCTCCGTGTAAAAGTTCTGAAATAATTCATCTGACACACTGTGAGAAGGCTCTCCTTCGGCCGCCGCCATTTTAACCCTGGCTAATGTGACGTAGGCGTCACGTGACCGCCGCTACCGCCTCGCTTTCTTTAAATCGGACTTTGAGCAGAAAAAGAAAAATTAAAACCCACAAAAAACAGAACTCTGTCTTTTAAGACGTTAATAAAAAGACGTATCGATTGACTTTTTTTTTTTTATATTTAGTCTTCTCTTATTTTAGCCCAATTCCAATTAAAATCCCGCTCCGAAACTTCAAAATAAAACAGAAAATTTCAAACTAAATGACCCATAAAAATGACTTAATTCAGTCCAGATGATCAAAATCAAGTGGATTTTTTTTTTAAAAACTGCTTTTTAAAAAGTATTATGCATTCTCTAAAATATTAACATAATTTACTAAAAAAAAATGTATGGATGACGCACTTCCTGTACGTATTTGTTAAGGTTAGCTTGTTTCATTAATTAAAAATAAAAAAAAAAACAACACAAATGTAATTTTTGGCAAACATTTATTTTGATGACAGAGTAAAAAACAAAAACATGTTTTAAATTACATTTTTTTTTATTAATATACGACAACAGGTCCACTTATCACCTGTTTACAGGTGACAGAAAAGCCCAAAATGTTTGATAAAAACTGAAGTGATTTTATTTTGCCAGAGTACACATTTTTCTCACCTGAAGTCTGGACAGAAGGCGGGAAAGGAGGCTGTTGAGCACAGGTGAGGTGTGAGGGTACCTGGTGGAGATCAGTTTTTAAGACCCTGAACTACATAAGACAAAAACATCCCAACATTTTTGTTCAAAATGCACCCAAGCATTAGCAGGATTTTCAAACTAAAAGCGTGATCACTCTGCTTTCAGGTTAGGGCCGTTTGATTAAACTATTTATAGATTATATTAAAAGGAACTTGTTAACAAACATGCTCACATTTCCTAAATATCGTTTGATAACGAACAGTCTTACCAATCCGTCTCTCCCGAATCTGTAAAGTCACGCGGATGCGGGCAGCTCCTTTACTGCCTGGTGATGAGAGGCAACATATAAAGACAGTTCTGATGTGAGAAGCTGATACAGAACAATTATTGACTGATTACACACTTCTACATTGCGTCTCCCATTTTCACCGTGAAATATAAATGACCTCTGCTGCCATCTGGTGGCCGTAAAAAGGAACTGCCACCAATTATTAGGAGCAGCTATTGTTCCAAAATCAGCCAAATTTGAAATAATTACTTTAGTTATTTTGATTTTGAGTTCATATTTCGAAAAAATTGAAGTTTTAGATAGCTTAGATAATTTTAAATACTAGTTTATGGCCTAATAGGAATAGATAAAGAAGTAATAATACATAGAGGAAATTTGGTGCTCCCTCTAGTGGCCAAAGAGGGTAAAACATCCACCTCTCCTTATGTGTGGCTGGTGGATGCTCCCACTTTATATTTAAAACATCTGTTTTGTTGTTTTGTAACTGTAAATTAAGAAGGACGTCTTTAAGTGAAAATAGAAGCTTTCTGAACATTTCCACGGTCAACTTGTGTGACTTTTCTTGCTTGTGGCATGAAGGAAAAATAAATTCTAACAGATAAAAGGAGAGGAAAAAGACAGAAAATGAAACAAAGAAAACATGACGTCTAAGAGCTTCTCCAGTGATTAGATTACAGGAGAGGAGACAGTACTCTGTGCAAGTCCAGCTCACCCTGGAGTACCGCTCAGGTGAGTTCCTCGTGCTAGCGGTGCCGCTCTCAATGCTTCTCCACCTAGGTAGGTTCAGAGGACAGACACATGAAACAAAAGACAGAAGCAGAGCACCAACAGGTAAAGACTAAAACCACGTCTGCTCCAGTAAACACTGAGGTCAGCAAAGGCCTTCTAAAGAATTGCACTCCAGATCCTTGGGTGTCTTCAAAGATGGCCGACTTGATTAGGAGGCGAAAACAGGAAACAAAATCAGCGTAAAGAGGTTTTTTTTATGTCAACACTAGGGCTGCCACCATTAGTCGACTAATCAATTGTTAAAATAGTCAATTAGTCGTCAGATTGTAGTAAAGTTTTGAGAATTCAGCACCAAAAAAATCTACTTTTATCAAATATTTGAGTCAGTGAGAACAAAACTTGATCTTTAGTGAGAAATAGTTCCTTGTTTCAGATGTCGACCTCATTTAATTGTGTGATTGCTTAATCAATAAGCATTCACACTATAACGATTCTCCTTCTGTACGTTTTTCAGCACTTAAAAATGTAATCACACTTTAAGGGATTTCATCAAAACGTTCAGCTTTTATTTTTGATATTTATAAACTTTAGTTTTTTAAATATTGAGCAGAATACGCCACACAGGAAATACATGAGAAAGTCTTCAAATTTCAATATTTTATAGTAGATTAGCAACAAACCTTTAAATATATTCATGGGATATGTTATCTTTTATAGTAATTATAAGCATATTAAGCTAATATCTTAGCAACATGTTAACATTTTTGGCCAATTTCTAATTTATTAGGGTTTTCTTAGGCTAATTTGAGGTTTAGCTAATCTATTTTAGCAACATGCTAACATTTTATGGCTAATTTTATTTATTAGGGGTTTTTATGCTATTTAGATTTAGTTTCTATTTTAGCAACATGCTAACTTTTTGGCTAATTTCTAATTTATTAGGGTTTTTAGGCTTAATTAGAGTTTAGCTTTCTATTTTAGCAACATGCTAACATTTTGGCTAATTCTAATTTATTTAGGGTTTTTTATGCTTATTTAGAGTTTAGCTTCTATTTTAGCAACATGCTAACATTTTTGGCTAATTTCTAATTTATTAGGGTTTTTTATGCTTATTTAGAGTTTAGTTTCTATTTTAGCAACATGCTAACATTTTTGGCTAATTTCTAATTTATTAGGGTTTTTTATGCTTATTTAGAGTTTAGCTTCTATTTTAGCAACATGCTAACATTTTTGGCTAATTTCTAATTTATTAGGGTTTTTTATGCTTATTTAGAGTTTAGCTTCTATTTTAGCAACATGCTAACATTTTTGGCTAATTTCTAATTTATTAGGGTTTTTATGCTTATTTAGAGTTCAGTTTCTATTTTAGCAACATGCTAACATTTTTGGCTAATTTCTAATTTATTAGGTTTTTTATGCTTATTTAGAGTTTAGCTTCTATTTTAGCAACATGTTAACATTTTTGGCTAATTTCTAATTTATTAGGGGTTTTTAGGCTAATTTAGAGTTTAGCTTCTATTTTAGCAACATGCTAACATTTTTGGCTAATTTCTAATTTATTAGGGGTTTTTAGGCTAATTTAGAGTTTAGCTTCTATTTTAGCAACATGCTAACATTTTTGGCTAATTTCTAATTTATTAGGGTTTTTAGGCTAATTTAGAGTTTAGCTAACATTTTAGCAACATGCTAACATTTTTGGTTAATTTCTAATTTATTAGGGTTTTTTATGCTTATTTAGAGTTTAGCTTCTATTTTAGCAACATGCTAACATTTTTGGCTAATTTCTAATTTATTAGGGTTTTTTATGCTTATTTAGAGTTTAGCTTCTATTTTAACAACATGCTAACATTTTTGGCTAATTTCTAATTTATTAGGGGTTTTTAGGCTAATTTAGAGTGTAGCTTCTATTTTAGCAACATGCTAACATTTTTGGCTAATTTCTAATTTATTAGGGTTTTTTATGCTTATTTAGAGTTTAGCTTCTATTTTAGCAACATGCTAACATTTTTGGCTAATTTCTAATTTGTTAGGGGTTTTTATGCTTATTTAGAGTTTAGCTTCTATTTTAGCAACATGCTAACATTTTTGACAAATTTAGTTCAGACCATTTACGAGTTCAGCTAATACTTAAGCAATGTGCTAGCTAATTTGGCTCATTTGACGTCTACTTAGGCTTTTATGCGATCGATGAGTTTAGCTAGTATTTATACTACTGAGGTTTTTTATTTGCTAGTTTGGAGTTTAGCTAACATTTTAGCAACAGGCTAACGTTTTTGGCTAATTTTTGTAATAAGGAATTTTAGGTAATGTTGGAGTTTAGCTAGTATTTAAGCAACTTGCTAGCTTTGTAGGCTAATTTGACATTTACTGAGCATTTAAGGGCTAATTTGGAGTTTAGCTAACATTTTAGCAACATTTAATATTTTACAATATTATAATATAGTATTAGGGATTTCTACAAAATTTTACAACATTTTAGAAGTTTAGGTCAACTTCAGCTCTCTTTTGTGGTCTTTAACAGTCTTTTATGAAGTTTAACTAAAGCTTTTTAATTTTCAGTGAATCCCTGCAGCGATTAAACTTTCAGCAAAAATCATCCCACTAGCATTATCACAGGAAATGAAACTTCTATTTTTTCTTGTTTTAATCCCAGAAACTAATGAAGCACAAAGGCTGAATATTCATAAAAGTTTAATAAACCATCATCTATATTTTTAGATAATTTAAAGCCAATGATGGTAAAGATGTGTGCTTTACATCCTCGTTGCACACGACCCGATTAGTCGACTAATAAAGTACTAGTTTGTGGCAGTCCTAGTCAACACACGTGCAGCTTTGACCGTTGTGGTTAGCAGGTCGACTCCGCTTTAGGAATTTGGTTTTAGCCTTTAGAGATTGGGAGGAAACTTTGGTCTCTGTGGGGAGAAAGGTGCAGCAGTCGGCTGGAAATCAAGAAATATTTTAAAATACTTCATGAACTCTTGAGAAACTCTGCAGATGGAACGGATTGTAATCAGTAGATGACAGGATTTTGAATTTTGGAAGCTTTAATCGTCTAGAAAAAGTGAATTGAACACACAATGTGGAGTAAAGCTCCGGCATAATCCAAACATCTTCTCGAGTCCAATATTTTTTTTTTGAGAATTGAGCTTCAAATCAAGTCAAATGTGGAAGTACAACATTGAATTTGAAGTGTTTGACAATCGACTGATGCTCAGCGGAGATTTATTGAAACAAAACAAACGCAAAAGTTATAAATACAAAGAACATCAGGGACCAAACTCCTACGGCTCTTAAGGTAAGCCAAACCAAACTCTACCAAGCAAGTTGAAAGGAAAAAACAAGGAAGTTATGGTATCACTGAAAAATAAAAAACAACACAATTGATCTAGTTCTAGAAATGCTAGGCATACACTTTGAACAATACAAAACTTTGATTTCCTTCCTTCTTGTGGATTCTTTTCTCCACCATTGCAATAAGAAAAAAAAAAAATCGAGTAAGAAGCTCTAACAATATGCGTTTATTTACAAGCAAGTCCCTAAGCAGCTAAGAGAAACCACAAATAAAGGGAGTACAAGGGAAGATGGGAGCATGGACAAAAACTTCCTGCAAGGCAATGAGCATTACTGACGTCCTCCTTAAGATCTGAATGTCCGCGTTTCTGTCAATGTTCGTTTTTAAACAACCAGGAACAAAAAAGAAGGATTTGTGTTTTTTTGAAGATGTGTCCCAATGATGAATTTCCTCCAGCCAATCATCTTGAGCCAATTCTGCAGTCTGTCCATGTTTTCTACCATAAATATGTACAGTTTGTTTTTCTCAGGAAGGATGAAGAGTAAAAAGTCAATCAAAAAACAAAAAATGAGGCCAATCTCCTGTTATTTTTTTGTTGTTTCTCTTTTTTGTTGCCATCTATTTCCACTGCTGCCCATAAGAATCCTGTGAAAACTCCATGGTGTCATTACTGTAACCATAGTTACCGGAATAGTCGGCCCCCTGCTGCAGGGGCTGCTGGGCGATGGGCTGGGACCCCCAGTTCTGCTGGTTGTTGGTCTGGCGGCGCTTGGAGTCGGGCTGGTTGAACACGTCGGCCTTCCTTTTCCCGCCCACGTTCCCGCCGCGGTTGCCCCTAGCGCCGCGGAGACCGCGCCCCCTTTGGGGCTGGAAAGGAGCGCCCCGCCCGCCGCGGCCGCCCCTCGGCCCGCCCAGGGGCGGTCCTCTCTGAGGGTAGCCGCCCCGGCCTCGCGCCGGCGGGGCCCCCCGCGCCCGAGGTGGGGGGGGGCCCCCCGGCTGGGGCGAGTGCCGCGGCCCCTCATGCTGTACACGTCTTCGTAGCCGTAGTACGGGTCCTCGTAGCCCCCGCGGTAGTCGTGGTAGTCGTAGCCGTAGTAATCGTCATAGTAGTCTTCGTAACCGTAATAATCGGGTGGGTAGGCATAGCCCCCTCTGCCGCCGCGACCCCGGCCTCGGCCTGGGGGCGGCATGCGAGGGGGGGTGTAGTAGTAGTAATCCTCATATCTACAGAGAGAACAGACGCTCAGTGAACTGAATCCCGCTGCAGGGCGTGGCCAAACGCTCTCGTCTTACCCGGCGTTCCTGGTGGTCTGCCGCGCCGCTTGGCGCTCTTTCCTCTTCTTGTCGGGGGGCTTCGCCAGAACTATTTCTATTTCCTCTCCCCCCAGCTCTTTGCCGTTCATCCCCTCCATCGCCTGAGCGCAGACGACACGTCACGTCAGAGAAACGGAGAGCGAATCACGAGCGGGCGTGAACGCGGCTCACCTGCACGGCGGCGTCTCTCTCCTCGAAGTGAACGAAGGCGTAATCTTTCAGCTTTTTCACTCGCTCCAGCTTTCCAAACTGGGAGAAGGTTTTCTCCAGCAGCTCCTCGGTCACCGCCGTGGCCAGCTTCCTCACGAAAAGCACCTTCACCTGAGACACAAAAGAACTTTTCACGGCCTGTGTCTGCTGTGTCACGAGTCCAGGCCCGGGGGCCGGATCCGGCCCTCCGGGTATTTCTATTCGGCCCTCCAGATCATTTTATTTTATTATTAATGACCCGATGTCCTCTTGTTCTCATTTCTAACTTGTAGAATTTTGACAAAATCTATTTTTATGGAGAGTAAAATATTGAAAGTTATTTAAGATCTAAATTGATTTATTCCAGAAAAATATTCCTGCATTTATTATTCACAATCGTGCTAAAATCGGGTTACATGCTAGCTGTTTTGGCTAAGCTACCTTTTTCAGTTTTTATAGGCTAATATTATTAGCTTGCTTTTACTTTCAGCATTTTTAACTAGTGGTGCCACAAACGATTATTGTGTGAATGCATTGAATACATTCAATCAATTGTTTTCACACCTATTTACGTTTTCTTCCGTACGTTTTTTGACACGTAAAAACTCAAACACACTTTATGCAATTTCAGCAATCTTGGTATCAAAACGTTCGGGTCGTTGAGGACATTACTGCTTGTATTTTTGGTTTTCGCAAATTTTACGGTTTTTGCGATTTTGCACAATTTATGCTAATTTTTAGCCCTATGTTAAGTCTATGGGAACATTTTTCAAATCGTTATAAAACTTTCTGCACTTATGCTTTTTCAGCTAATTTGGAGGTAAGCTAACACATTAGCACCATGTTAGCATTTTTGGCTAATTTGGCAACTTTTTAGGTTTTTTTGTGCTAATTCAGGGTTAAGCTAATATATTAGCAACGTGTTAGCATTTTTGGCTAATTTGGCAACTTTTTTAGGTTTTTTGTGCTAATTCAGGGTTAAGCTAATATATTAGCAACGTGTTAGCTTTTTTCGCTAATTTGGCAACTTTTCAGGTTTTTTTTGGGCTAATTTGGAGGTAAGCTAACACATTAGCAAGATGTTAGTATTTTTGGCTAATTTGGCAACTTTTTAGGTTTTTTGGTGCTAATTCAGGGTTAAGCTAATATATTAGCAACGTGTTAGCTTTTTTCGCTAATTTGGCAACTTTTCAGGTTTTTTTGGGCTAATTTGGAGGTAAGCTAACACATTAGCAAGGTGTTAGCATTTTTGGCTAATTTGGCAACTTTTAGGTTTTTTGGTGCTAATTCAGGGTTAAGCTAATATATTAGCAACGTGTTAGCTTTTTGGCTAATTTGGCAACTTTTCAGGTTTTTTTGGGCTAATTTGCAGTCAAACTAACACATTAGCAACGTGTTAGCTTTTTGGCAAAATTGGCAACTTTTGAGGGGTTTTTGGGCTAATTCTGAGTTAAGCTAACATATTAGCAATGTGTTAGCTTTTTTGGCTAATTTGGCAACTTTTTAGGTTTTTTGTGCTGATTTTAAGCAAAAATCTTCAGCAGTTTCAGCAATCACATTCCGCAAAATGCATTCACACATGCATTATCGGAGGTAATGCATTTTTCTAGTTTTAATAGTCGACTAATCGGTCATGCACAAAGTAGATGTGAAACACATCTTAACCATCATTAGCTTTAAACTACCTAAAAACTAAATTTATAGCATTACCTGCAATACTGCTAGTGTGAATGCTGTAAGCTGAATTTGGCCGCTGAAAATGCTAGTGCTGATGGCTAAAAATGCTAAACTTGAAAGTTGAAATCGCTGAAGCTGATATCCAGCTAAAATATTAGTTAAATGACAATTTAGCCCAAAAAACGGAAAAAACTAAGTTAGCCAAAATCGCTAGCATGTAGCTGAAACATTAGTTAAGCTCCAATATTGCCGGAAAAACAAAAAAAAAAAAGCCTAAATTAGCTGAAACAGCTAGTATGCTGCTGAAATATTAGCTAAAACCCAAAATAGCCTTAAAAATTAAAAAATTAGCCAAAATAGCTAGCATGTAGCTGAAATATTAGCAAAAATCTAAAACTGCTTAAAAAACGAACTTAAGCCTGCATTAGCTAAAATAGCTAGTGAGTTAGCATGTAGCTGAAAAATTGGCAACTCCAAAATAGCTTATAAAATCTTAATAAATGCCAAAATAGTTCAAAAAAGCTAAAATAATGTCATTATAACTTTCAACTTTACAACACTCTGATTCCATATAATATAAAGTAACGACTAATCGATTATTAAATTAGTCGCCGACTATTTTAATAGTCGATTAGTCGACTAATCGTGGCAGCCCTATTTTTAACTATCAATTTCAGCATCTTCAGCGCTCAAATTCAGCTTCCAGCATTTACACTAACATTATTACAGGTAATGCTATACATCTAGTTCATTATGTTACAAAGTTACAGTTTTAAAGTTATAAAAATGTAGTTTTAGAGTGTTTAATGAATGTTTATCCTGTTCGGTCGCGACCTGTTTTGGATGCATATACTTTTTATTTTTCAGAAATAGAGAAAGCTAACCTTTGCCATGACCTCTGGGTCCGGTTCAGCGACCGGGTCGGCCCACTCCACGGTGACGGGGTTGCCCCACACCTTCACCTTCCCGCTCATCAGGCGCCGGCGAGCCTGAGCAGCAGACTTGTGGTCCTCGTACTCCAGGAAGCAGAAGCCGCGGTTCTTCTTCTTATCGTCCGGCTGGTGGTACAAAATCACGTCCTGAAGACCCTCTGCAGGAAAAGATAAACACGTCAGACACAAACAAACCCACGGAATTGTCTTTTCAAAGTAAAATCCCTGCCTGGAAACAGACCTGTAACTTTGCCAAAGTCTTCCAGAATGCTTTCCCTCGTCTTGTTCTTGGGAATCGATCCGACAAACAGCCGGTTGTTTGCAACAGATATACAGACTCCCAAATACTTGCCCGGGCGGATTTCATGGTTATCGCACTGAAAACACAAAAACAGAGTCAATGCAAACTAGGGCTGCCACGATTAGTCGACTAATTGATGACTAATCGACTATTAAAATAGTCGACAACTAATTTAATAGTCGATTAGTCGTTACTTTATAATATATGGAGTTAGAGTGTCGTAAAGTTGAAAGTTATGATAAAAATATGCTAGCTTTTTAGACTATTTTGGCATTTATCAAGGTTTGTTAAAGCTATTTTGGAGTTTAGCTAATATTTCAGCGACAAGCTAGCTATTCTGGTTAATTTAGGCTTTTTTCTGTTTTTGGCTAACTTGGTGTTTAGCTAATATTTTAGCTAGATGTTAGCAGTTTTGACTAACTTAAGCTTTTTAAAAAAAGTTTTTTAGGGTGTTTTGGAATTTTGCTAATATTTAAGCTACATGCTAGCTACTTTGGAAAATTTAGGATTTTTTTTCAGTTTTTAGTTAAGTTCATGTCAGCTACATGCTAGCAGTTTTGGCTAGCTGAGGCTTTTAAATTATTTTTTAGGCTAATTTGGAGTTTAGCTAATATTTCAGCTACAAGCTAGCTATTCTGGTTAATTTAGGCTTTTTTCAGTTTTTAGGCTAACTTGTTGTTTAGCTAATATTTCAGCTAGATGCTAGCTGTTTTGGCTAACTTTAGCTTTTTAAAAAAAAGTTTTTTAGGGTGTTTTGGAATTTAGCTAATATTTAAGCTACATGCTAGCTATTTTGGAAAAAACTTAGGATTTCTTTCAGTTTTTAAGGCTATTTTGGAGTTAAGTTAACATGTCAGCTACATACTAGCAGTTTTGGCTAGCTGAGGCTTTTAATTATTTTTTAAGCTAATTTGGCATTTAGCTAATATTTTAGTGGCTATCAGCTTTAGTGTTTTTAGCTATCAATTTCAGCATCTTCGCTGTCGTCACTTGCTTCAGCTTCAAAATTCAGCTTACAGCATTCACACAAGCATTTTCGCAGATAATGCTTGTGTGGATATATTTAGTTTTTAGTTTGTTTAAAGCTAATAATGGTTAATATGTGTGTTTTACATCCTGTTTGTGCATGATCCGATTAGTCGACTAATCGGAAAAATAATCGGTGATTAGTCGACTATTAAAATAATCGTTTGTGGCAGCACTAATGCAAACACAGGTTTCCTGCCACTACTCTGTGGCGACACTTTGCGGTGAACTCACAAGCTTCACGGCCTTCTGGGCGTCGTCCTTGTTGCAGTACGTGATGAAAGCGTATCCCCGGTTCTGACCGGAGAGAGGGTCCATCATTAACCTCAGGTCCCAGATGGGACCGGCCGACTCGAACAGCGGCACCAGTTCGTCTTCATACAGATCTCTGGGGATTTTTCCTACGAACACCTGAAAGAAAAACAGATTTTTAAAACATTCAAGATGCTGACGCAATAATCTGCCTTTCATTTCGTATTTATATTTTGTTTTAAAACGCGTCTATAAACAATTCAAAAGAAGAATTTGATTTGAGGCTAAAAATACTTTAATACTTTACATGTTCTAGATATATTTTTCTGATGTTTTAGGATATTTATAAAGAAACTGAAGCATTTCTGAGTATTTCTTGATTCAAATTGTTGTAAATCAGAAGCAGAGGAAAAGAAGCTGTTTGAATAAAATGGTTTTTCTGCTGTTTTGCAGAAACTATGTCATAGAAACCACACAGGTGTTACGATTCTGCCTAAAGATCACATAATTATGATCGAAATAAGCCGCCTTTCTCTACATCTCCTACCTCCGTTCCGATCCCCGGATGCGTGCCTTTGAACATCTCCTCGGGCGGGGGGCCCCCATACTTCCTTTGTCCGGTGGTGACATCCAGGGTGTACCCCGTTCGCTCCAAGAGAGCCTGAAAAAGGAAATTAGAAAACCTTTCCACATCATTGCATTCTGATCCAAAGACCGAAACAATGCAAAAGTTTACCTTGATTTTGGCCTCGTCTGGGCCTTTAGTGGACTCTTGTACCTTACTGCCTTGTTTTTCCCTCTGTCTGTACGTCTTCATGACTCCACAAAGAAATGCACTTTTATTCTACAATGAAACAAACCAGAGAAGAAGTTAGAGAACGGTTCAAATTATGATTACAGCATAAGAGACTGACGTGATTACCTGCACGTGGGACAGATCGCTCTCCTTAAACTGCTGCAGGACTGTAAGAGCTCCCTCCTCATTGAACTCCCGTAGAGCGTCGATGGCCCTTTCATCCAGGTCTGCGTACGCCACCAAACCTGTCATGACGACAAGGTGAGCTAAACCAAACAGATTCACATCCACAAACATATTAAACAGGGGTGTCAAAGCCAATCGCAAATGGGGCTAAAATCCAGAGTGAACGCTGTGAGCTGAATTTGGTCGTTGAAGATGCTAAAAATTGATAGCTAAAAACGATAAAGCTGAAAACCAGTTGAAATATAAGCTAAATGCTAGATTAGCCTTAGGTTAGCCAAAACCGCTAACATGTAAATAAAAACTTTAACTTCAAAATAGGCCCAAAAATCTTGAAAAACCAAAATTACCCAAAACAGTTAACATGTAAATATTAGCCTAACTCCATAACAACTTAAAAACTTTTTAAAAAGCATAAATTAGCCAAAGCAGATAGTGAGTAAATATTAGATAAACTACAAAACAGCCTAAAAACCTTAAAAAAACTTAAATTATTCAGAGCAGCTAGCATGTAGCTGAAAAAATAGCTAAACTTCAAAATAGCCCTGAAAGTAGAAGAATGCCAATTCTAAAACTATAAAACTAACTTTTTAAAATAATTATGAATAATAAAAAGGCAGACATTTTAGTCCAGAATGAATCAACTTAAATAACTTTTAGTATTTTTCTCTCCATAAAAATACATTTTGTCAAAATTCTACAAGTTAGAAGTGGACGCAAGATAAGATCGGGTCATTAATAATAAAATAAAATCATCTGGAGGGCCGGATAGTATTACCCAAAGGGCCGGATCCGGCCCCCGGGCCTCGTCTCAGAAGCTCACAACAACCACCCACCTGTTTGGAAGATGTTGTCTAGATTTTCAGCCACTTTCTGGGGAAGTCCTGCATCGATGAGCGTCTGGTAGTTTTCTGTGTGAGTTGTTGTCACATCCATGGGCTCCTCTTCTTCCTTTACTGGGGCCGAACTACCATTCACCTCAGCGGAAGCCATTCTCCTGTCAGACAGAAATCATTTTACATGCATTAGTACAGCTAGTGTGCACTTTTAATAACTAAAATGTAATTAAAAGCTGTCAATTGAGTACATATCTGACATTTAACTCACAGATTTTATTAAGTATACATAATTGTAATATATATAATAATAAATATGACACCAATTTTAATATTTTGATTATAAAAAACAAAGTTATTTACATCAGATTTTAATAAATAAATACATTTTAAAAGACTATTTCCACAGTACCGCCCCCTTCACATGGCGGCTGATAGCTAACAACATGCACGTTTCATTTTAAATATTTACACGCCCAAAAATGCTCTAAAAACCTAAATAATTAAAGTCAATGACAACCAGAAACGTTCCACACCTTTAAATGAAGCGCCGATCGCCTCACGCGCGCGTTTTAGGGCTACACAATAATACGCGTTAGCCTCCTAGCTAGCTAGCTAACGAGCTAACACGAAGGCCTCGCGGTGCCGACCAGACGCCGCTCACACACGCGCCGTAAAAAGCCCCAAACGGGTAGTTAGCGAGACTTACCGGGATGATTTAGAAAACTAGCGGGAAAATGGGTTTAAAAATACGTAACAGTTGTTTTTTCGGGCGTTAAGAAAATGTTAAATGCGAAGAATGTTTGGGTCTGCCACACGACAAAATTTTTTTCCAGACGGCAGCGGTCTCGTCTCGGCTCGCCCGAACAACGCCACTGAGGGAAACATCGCGAGATCTGGGAAGCTGGGGTAGTTTACAAATCCTGCGCATGCGCTCTCACATCTTGAAAAATATGACTCTCCTTTAGTATTAATTATTATGAATACTATATGTTAGTGGATGTAAATATCCACGCTACATTTACAAGTGTAACCAATCCTCTCAAACTTTTTGTTTATTTTTATATTCTTTAAGTATTTAATATTTGTATTTTTATAGTTTTTAATTCCTGGTATTTTTTTGTGCCTTTAAATTTGGTGGCATTTGATTATACGTTTTGATTTAAAAAAAAAAATGTCATTTATTTTGATTTATCTCACATAAAAATATTCCCTATTTGGTTTTTTCAGCTGTTAAGTGAATTTGCAAAGTGCTTAAAGTCCCGTAATTTTTAAATTCTTCCACATATCTAAACCCTGAAATTCAAGTTCTTAGTTTTGCAGCACACGTCCTTCTTGGCTCAGAATTTATTTGGAATCGGCAGGAGGAGAGCGTCACCATTCGGTTGTGGTGATCCTGGGAAATCTCCATTCCAAGATCAGATCTGATCTTCTTAGCAGCTGAGATCCTCTCCAGCTCTACCATTAAAAGTGTTCACAAATCTCTACCTGGTTTGTTTTTTATTTTTTTCTCATATCATCTACATAAAAATGCTTCAAATACCAACAAAAATGAGTCCAGGTTTGAACCAGGAACCATAAATCGAGGGATGGCATCAGAAGTGAAAATAAAAAACAACATAAACAAACAGGAAATTCATCCTTTTATTTTGAAAGTATCTAAAGAGAATTGTTTGCTTCATTAACTGCCAAAATTAGCAGATAAATCAATTATCTTTACAATAACTTCAAGGTTGCTGCACTTTCTATGAGAGTTGAGAGAACAAATTTCAGTCGTCGTGTTTGAGTTTTCTAATCTTGCCAACGTGGCGGTCGATCTCCTTCTGCAGACGCTCGATCTCCTTCTTGTGGTGCTCGATCTCCTCCGAGTGATGCCTCCTCAGCTCCTCCAGAAGCTCCATCTCCTTCTTCCTGCAGCCGGAAATCCAGACGGTTAAAGGGGGAAAAATCTTTACCTGAAAATGCTTTCATTTGTTACCTGAAGTACCGCTCCTCCTCCACCGCCGCTCGCTTTCCAAAGGCGCCTCCCGCCTCCCTCACCGAGCCTCCTCCACCTCCACCTTTCCCCGCGCCTCCTCCTAACTCACCAAGCTGGAACAGAGGCAACCGGGTCACAAAGTCTGCAGATATTTTAGCTACATACTAACATTTTTGGCTAATTTCTAATTTATTAGGGTTTTTTATGTTTATTTAGAGTTTAGCTTCTATTTTAGCAACATGCTAACATTTTGTGCTAATTTCTAATTTATTAGGGTTTTTTATGCTTATTTAGAGTTTAGTTTCTATTTTAGCAACATGCTAACATTTTGGCTAATTTCTAATTTATTAGGGTTTTTATGCTTATTTAGAGTTTAGCTTCTATTTTAGCAACATGCTAACATTTTTGGCTAATTTCTAATTTATTAGGGTTTTTTATGCTTATTTAGAGTTTAGCTTCTATTTTAGCAACATGCTAACATTTTTGGCTAATTTCTAATTTATTAGGGTTTTTTATGTTTATTTAGAGTTTAGCTTCTATTTTAGCAACATGCTAACATTTTTGGCTAATTTCTAATTTATTAGGGGTTTTTAGGCTAATTTAGAGTTTAGCTTCTATTTTAGCAACATGCTAACATTTTTGGCTAATTTCTAATTTATTAGGGTTTTTTATGCTCATTTAGAGTTTAGCTTCAATTTTAGCAACATGCTAACATTTTTGGCTAATTTCTAATTTATTAGGGTTTTTTTATGCTTATTTAGAGTTTAGCTTCTATTTTAGCAACATGCTAACATTTTTGGCTAATTTCTAATTTATTAGGGTTTTTTATGCTTATTTAGAGTTTAGCTTCTATTTTAGCAACATGCTAACATTTTTGGCTAATTTCTAATTTATTAGGGTTTTTTATGTTTATTTAGAGTTTAGCTTCTATTTAGCAACATGCTAACATTTTTGGCTAATTTCTAATTTATTAGGGGTTTTTAGGCTAATTTAGAGTTTAGCTTCTATTTTAGCAACATGCTAACATTTTTTGGCTAATTTCTAATTTATTAGGGTTTTTTATGCTTAGAGGCAACCGGGTCACAAAGTCTGCAGATATTTCAGAAAATTACCACGGATCTTGGTTTTCATTTTTTGCTTCAAAAAGTGATTGTTCTAAGTCCACCACATGATCATTCTAAATATAAACTAGAAAAGCTCTATTACCTCCAATAATGCTAGTATGAATGTTTCTTTTTGCTGAAAGTAGTCGCTGAAGATGCTCAAGCTTTTTGCTGAAAATGCAAAAACTATTTGCTAAATGACAAATTTCCTAAAAGAAAGAAAATTCTGTAAAAGAAACATGAAAGAGCGCTGAAGTTGACCTAAAGTCGAAAAAAATGTGTAATAAAATTGCTAAAAATCCCTAATACATGCCATTTTTGCCAAAATATTTAGTGTGCTGCTTAAATATAAAGTCCAAAAATAGCCTAAAATTCCTCAATAAACTGAATTAGTCAAAGAAGTTAGCATGTTGCTACAATATTTTATATTTATAATTCGAAATATCAGCTAAACTCCACATATTTTGAAAGTTACAATGAAAAAATCAGAACATATCCTATGAATATTTTGAAAGGCTTATTGCTAATCTACCTAAAACTTTGACATTTTAAGACTTTTACATTTATTACTTATGGGGCATATTTTGCTTAATATTTCAAAAACTTGTTTATATATAAAAGTTTATAAATACCACAAATACAAGCAGTAATGTCCTGAATGAGCTGAACATCGACTAAGAAAATTTAAGAGCATTTATGTTTTTTTAAGTCATATTTTAAGGGAATCAATAAATACATAAATATTTTCTAATAAGCTTAATAATTAGTTTGATTGAGAATAATTGGCATCTTTAGATTTATATTCAAACAAATGATCATAAATTAAGTCAAATATGTAAAAACAGAAATCAAAAAGTTCCAAAAAAATTCTAGAAAATTCCAAAGGTTTTAATTGGAGTCTGCACCTTTAAGGAGAGTCCAAGTGTTTCACCCTTTGACCCTCATGAATTAGATCCATCTCATTTAGATTAATGAAAAAAAATGTAGTTTATTTAATTAAAATCTTATTTTCTACTCAGTTTATTCCAAATTATGACTTTTTTGTCTAAACTTCGACAATAAATTCACTAATTAGAATATATATGATCAAAATGATCTAATTTGATTATTTGAAGTGAATTTTAGCACCTTTTCTTTTCAAAATAAACTCCTCTCCTTCAAAATAAAGCTGCACTTTCACTGCTTTCATAAGTTTTTAAATATATTTCCAGCTTTACACGTGACCTCTGATAGCAGCAGGAAAAACCTGCAAGCTTGGACATTAGCCAGCTAATGCTAACCTAAAGAAAATAAGAGAACCCCGCCCCTCTTTACCTGATCAGAGGCCAACCTGGTCTGAGAAACCAGGCATCTCCTCAGGTTCGTCCTCAGAAGAAGTCTCGCCATTGTTGCTCCGGAGCTCAAACGCCGCTGAAACCACGCGGTTAGACGCACCACACCTCCACCAGCGACCCTGCGAATGTGGGTCAACAAATCTACGGGAATTTGTAGTAGAAAGTGGGGGTTGGTGACGCGTACGTGCAGGACATGCGGAGACTCGCTGCTGCCCCCACATGGCCAAGAGGTGGTACTACACCCCCTGATTTTCTCTGGTTCATCCTCGGAGTAGTCAAGTAGAAAAAGAAGCGTTACTTCAGATATATTTCTTAAAAATCATAATGATTACTTGACTAAGAATAAAAAAACAAATTGTCAAGTTTTAAGTAATAGCATATTACAAATAAGGCTCATCTCTCTTCATTATAATATAAGCTATTTCTATTCCTAAATTAGAATATGTTAGAAATTTCTTCTTCTCTGCAGTAAATTTCCATTAACCATGAAGACCCACTCTGATGAAAATGCTGTTTTTAACATGTTCTTGTGGCATTTTGGGTCAAAGGATGACATACAGGAAGAAAATAAAGGTATTATTTATTTAAACAGAATTGTTGCAGCAGCTTCATGTCCGACAACAAGACAGAAACTTTATATTTGAACATAATATAATTTTGCTTCGTAGCACTTTCGGTCAAAAATCATCTCTGACCGTCTCCTCCAAGGTGAACTTCAGATGGAGCATCTTTAACGAGTCCATTCATCATCTTGACACCCCCAGCTTTGATGTACATTTCCCAGCATGCCACAGGAAGTTTGGTTTTGGCAGCACATGTCTACAGACGGCTGAAGAGCCCGAGTGTTCCGTTGACCAGAGCCGGGCCTTTCTGGAGGCATTTCTATCTTTCTATCCATCTTCTGGACGAGCAGGTCGTGGGTTGAAGTCTAAGCAAAGTTGAGTTCTCTCTCCCGGTAACGTCCTCCACCTCCTTCGGGAGGTCCTTGAGACGTTCTGCATCAAATATATAGCATGATTCCTCAAATGTTCCACTGACTCAGTTTAAGTTAAAATGTAGAATATATCTTTTACCTTATAAAGCAATTTTTCAATTTGATCTTTTCAAACTCCAGTTTAAAACTGAAGTTCGTCACTTACTTACTTACCTGCAATAATGCTAGTGTGAATGCTTTTGCTGAAAGTATTCACTGAAAATGCTGAAGCTTTTTGCTGAAAATGGCAACGCAATTTTCTTTAATTTCTGGAGGGATTTGCTGAACATGATTGAACATGAATTTGCTAAGAGACTGGAAATTTCTTTAAAGAACGCTGAAATTGACCTAAATTAAAAATCCCTGATACATGCCAGTTTAGCAAAAATATTTAGTGTGTTGCTTAAATATGAGCTAAACTCCAAATTGCCCCCCCCAAAAAACCTCAGTAGATGCCAAATTATCCAAAAGAGCTAGCTTGTTGCTTAGATACTAGTTAAATTCCAAAACTAGCCCTAAAATTCCTCAATAAACTAAATTAGTCAAAAACGTTAGCATGTTGCCTACATATTAGCTAAACTCCATATCAGCATAAAAATCTCATTGTTAGGTAAATTAGCCAAAAATGTTAGCCTTTAGCCTAAAACACCTCAGTAGATAACAAATTAGCTAAAAACTTTTGCCTGTTGCTAACATATTAGCTAAACTCCAAATTAGCATTAAATAATCTAATTATTTGCTAAATTGACCAAAAGCGTTAGCCTTTTGCTAAAATAGATGTTAACTCTATATTAGCCTAAAAAACATCAGCAGGAAACAAATTATCCAAAAATATTAGCATGTTGCTTACATATTAGTTAAACTCCAAATTAGCATTAAAAATTCTAATTTTTTGCTAAATTAGCTAAAAGCGTTAGCCTTTTACTAAAATAAAAGCAAGACTATAGATTAGCCTAAAAAAACCTTAGCAGGAAGCAAATTAGCCAAAAACATTGGCATATTGCTTACATATTAGTTAAACTCCAAATTAACATGAAAAATCTCATTATTTTTAGCCGAAAACATTAGCCTGTTGCTAAAATATGAGCTAAACTCTAAATTAGCCTAAAAACCTCAGTAGATAACAAATTAGCCAAAAAAGTTGCGCTGTTGCTAAAATAGAAGCTACACTCTAAATTAGTCAAAGAAACTCAGTAGATAACAAATTAGCTAAAAACTTTAACATTTGATTAATCTCCAAATTAGCATGAAAAATCTCATTATTAGGTAAATGAGCCAAAAACATTAGCATGTTGCTAAAATATGAGCTAAGCTCTAAATTAACCGAAAAACCTCAGTAGATAACAAATTAGCCAAAAGCGTTAGCATGTTGCTTACATATCAGCTAATCTCCAAATTAGCATGAAAAATCTCATTATTAGGTAAATTTGCCAAAAACATTAGCCTTTTGCTAAAATATGAGCTAAGCTCTAAATTAGCCTAAAAAAAACCTCAGCAGGAAACAAATTAGCCAAAAACATTAGCATATTGCTTACATATTAGTTAAACTCAAAATTAGCATGAAACATTTTATTATTAGGTAAATGAGCCAAAAACATTTGCATGTTGCTGAAATATGAGCTAAATTCTAAATTAACCGAAAAACCTCAGTAGATAACAAATTAGCCAAAAGCGTTAGCATGTTGCTTACATATCAGCTAATCTCCAAATTAGCATTAAAAATCTCAATATTAGGTAAATGAGCCAAAAACATTAGCATGTTGCTGAAATATGAGCTAAATTCTAAATTAACCGAAAAACCTCAGTAAATAACAAATTAGCCAAAAGCGTTAGCATGTTGCTTACATATCAGCTAATCTCCAAATTAGCATTAAAAATCTCAATATTAGGTAAATTAGCCAAAAATATTAGGCTTTTGCTAAAATATTAGCTAAACTCTAAATTAGCCTAAAAAAAATCCTCAGCAGGAAACAAATTAGCCAAAAACATTAGCATATTACTTACATATTAGTTAAACTCCAAATTACCATGAAAAATCTCATTATTAGTTAAATTAGCCAAAAACGTTAGCCTTTTGCTAAAATATGAGCTAAACTCTAAATTAGCCTAAAAAAAAAACCTTAGCAGGAAACAAATTAGCCAAAAGCGTTAGCATTTTGCCTATATATCAGCTAATCTCCAAATTAGCATGAAAAATCTCAATATAAGGTAAATGAGCCAAAAACATTAGCCTTTTGCTAAAATATGAGCTAAACTCTAAATTAGCCTAAAATCAGTAGATAATAAATTAGCCACAAATGTTAGAATGTCGCTAACATATTAGCCAAGACACAATAAAAGCAGGGATCAAGAGGAAGGACAGGGAGGATGTTGGTGAAAGATTTAGCATCATTTGGTGAGTGAGGACAAGATCAGATGGAGGCAGCGGCGCCCCCTAAAGGAAGCAGCCAAAAGATAAAGAAGAAGATTGGAAACTGATAAATACATATGATGTTCTGCTTCCTCATTTGAAGTGTAACGGCATAACACTTTCTGCTTTGATACTTTTAGATTGTTTGCAGAATTCAATCTAAATTTATTTGCATATTTACAATTATTATTATTATTCTGAGGTGCAGATTTCTGAGAAAAAACACATTTCTTTCCGGAAACTGATTTCAATCTACGTTTGATGGAGTTTAGCTCAAGTTTTCAAATAAAACAAACAAAAGAGAGAAGAGAGAGGACACTCGTCCCTCAAGTTCAGGATGAGACACTCGGCAGCACAAAGGAAGGCTTTCCACAGCAAGGAGTGGAGGTGGGCGTTCAATACAGATGAGTCATGATGCTGACCCATTGAGAAAGAGCCCCGCCTCCACAGCCCGGCGTCTGACAAAGCTCGCATCGGTTCAGAGTGAGCTCACAATCCCTCCTCATCACCTAAATCCAGCGGAGGTGAGGGTCAACGGGCCCGTGTTGGTGTGGGGTCGCTGCGATGACGCGCACAACCCTGTCAAGCTGTTCATCCAGCCAATGACTGCGGCGCCGTGGAAGCGCTCGCATGCTCCTTGTATTGTGCAGCATCCTTGGTTTGTAAATACTGACGACAGAAAATGATTCAAAGAAAAAAACAGTATTTTCTGCAGCTTTTCATGGTTAGAAATGACAACTCAGAAACAAATATTGAAAAAAAAATAAACCCATAAGATACGATACAATACAACATAATACGATACAATTTGATATGGTAAGACATAGGATAAGATAGGAAAAATAAAGATAAGATAAGATACAGTACGATACAATGAGCTAAATGAGATAAGATAAATACATAAGAGATTGGAGATAAGATAAGGTAACATGGTACAATGGGATGAGATAAGATAAATAAGATATGATACAATAAGATGTCATAAAATAAGATAAATATATAAGAGATGAGATAAGATCAAAAATGTATGATAATAAACAATATACAAAATGATAAGATAAGACATGATACAATAAAATACAGTACAATACAATTAGAAAAATAAGATGCTATACGATGAGATAAATATATAAGAGATAAGATAACCTATGATAAAATAGGATAAAATGAGATAAATAAAATACAATACAATAAGATAAATAAGATCTGATAATTCATTCAGTCATTCATTTTCCGTGCCGCTTCATCCCTTTCGGGGTCGCGGAGATCTGATAATATAAAATACAAAATGATACAATACAATACAATTAGAGAAATAAGATTCGATAGGGTGAGATAAATATATAAGAGATAAAATAAGAGATAAGATAAGATAAATAAGATGCAATACATTGAGATAAGATACAATACGATACAGTAAGATAATTAAGATAAGATAGGATATGATAAGTAAGATATACTAAGATAAGATACAAAACGATAAGATAAGACAAATAAGATGAGATAAGTTACAATAAAATTAATGAAATAAGATATTATAAGATACGATACAATAGGATAAAATGAGATAAATAAGATACAATACAATAAGATAAATAAGATCTGATAATATAAAATACAAAATGATACGATATGATACAATAAGGTAAATAGGATTTGATATGAGAAGACACGATACGATGAGATAAGAAAAATAAAATACGATTTGATAAATAAAATAGAATTTAATAAGATAAGAAAAGATAAGATACGACAAATAAGATACAATGCGATAAATTAAGATACGATACGTTCATTTTAGGATAAGACAAATAAGATTTGATACAATACAATACAATTAGAGAAATAAGATTCAATAGGGTGAGATAAATACATAAGAGATAAAATAAGAGATAAGATAAGATAAATAAGATGCGATACATTGAGATAAGATACATTATGATACAGTAAGATAATTAAGACAAGATAGGATATGATCAATAAGATATACTAAGATAAGATACAAAACGATAAGATAAGACAAATAAGATGAGATAAGTTACAATAAAATCAATGAAATAAAATATAAGATACGATACAATATGAAATAATACGATCTGATTAGATAAACTTGATTAAAATTGCTGTTTAAAAAATCTTAAACATTTCTTTAAAGATTATTTTTCCCAAATACACCAAATTCAGGCTTGTGGAAAATATCTAAACTAATTTAGATTCATAAAACACTTTTTTTTATCTCCATCTTTGCATAACATGTTTTCATGCAGCAGGTCTTTCACTTCCAGATCTGTCCAGCAGGTGGCAGTGTGACCCTACCGGGAAGACGTCAGCTTAGAAGTAAATCAGATTTAAAATCCTGCTTCCATAATTATGTTTTGTCAGGAAAATATGCAAACAGGATCTAAGACCACAGGAGGGATATTTATTAAGTCAAGATGCTTTTTCTTTTCTTTTTTATTTTTTGCAGAAACTAAAAATCTAATATGTGCAAAATAATGATGACCTTCTTTGAATTATCTGAAATATGTATGCTTTTCTGGCTTGGAAATTGCAGCAAAATCAACATTTCTAAGCATATTCCTGTAGCTATCAATTGCATGAGCTTCTTCTTAAATGAAAAGGCATAAAACAGTCTGCAGGATTTGCAAATGTCTCAATAAATTTCTAAAAACCAGCATGTTTGTTAATGCTTGTATTTCAATGCTAAGATCTTTGCTCTTTTGTCAGACGGAGAAAACTTTCATTGAATGGTCTGCAGTTGAAGTCTGAGGAGTTTTTGTGGAAGTTCATCTTGTTCTGGTTATGTATGGGCTTCCGGTCCACAGGTTGCATAGCAGCCGGTTACCTGAGAGCTTTCAGAACTATTCACTTTAAGTGTCGAGAGAGGAAATAGTTTCCTGGCAACAGGAGCAAAGCCAGTGTGAAGTCAGTCTCAGTCAGAGAAGAACCACAATGCTCCTCCAAGAATGCTTTAGAAACCGCTGCCGTCAATGACATTCATTTCTAATTTGTCACACATTTCATTTAAATCCTCCCAGAAAGTCTCAATTATTTTCTTTTTCTGCAGATTTTCTTTTCATTTCTGACCTTGTAACCTGCGTTTGTCCACCAGGACTTCAGCAGCTTCATGAAAAAAACTCCAAACCTGCAAGAAAACGACCTGAAACACCTTTGGAACATTAAACTCACATTCTAATCATCTCTTGATTTCGTTTTCAAAGCGACCTTTTAATTCTGATTGTGCAGCTTTTAGCCAAAAAACCTACAATTTTCTAGCATATAATTTCTACAGAGCAGCTCTTTTCGTTGAGAGCTCTTTGTTTACACTCTAGCTACCCGCTCCAGCCTTACATTAGTTGTGCAAAGAAAATGTTGAGCCACATAGTTTCTATCCAGCTGTCCAGACGTTCATGGATCTATTTGTTTGCAGGTGGATGCATCAGAAAGGGGAGGAGCATGGAGCTGGTGGCCCCACCCAGAATTTTTTTACGTCACAAATACGAGGAAGACCTGGATGCAGAAACACATAATTAAACTCATCATTTGTCGGAAAAGGAAAAGTCTCAACTGTATCTGAACATTCTTAACACTAACAGTAAAGGTTACTGTAATCAGAATCTAACTGTAACCGTAACCATAACCTAACTGTATCGTAACGCTAAACCAAGTTGGACCCGGTTCCCCTAACACCTACTGTTAAAGTAACTGTAACCATGACCACAAAATTACCATAACCCTAACCATAACTATAACTGTAACCATTACCATTACCCTAACTCAGGGGTCACGTTGGTGACCCCTGAAGGACCCCACAAGATGCCCTCAGGGCTCTTTTAAAAACAATGAAACTCACTTGTGAGCTGCATCTAAAATTAAATGTTATTCTGTTGCATTTTTGTAAATTACGGTACATTTGCATTTACATAGATTTAAAAATTAAAAGGTCTTAAAAACATGTTCATGATACATGAACTTTAGAAGTGGTGTAGATCTTTGATCTACACCACTTCAAAGATCATTAATTTTGTTAAAAATGCTGAAGATTTGGTCTTAATTTGACAAGATTTGTTTAAAAATGTCTAAGTTGATTTTTCTTTAACATTATTGATAAACATGGTACAACGTAGTGAAAATAGGGACACTTTTCCCAAGAAATGCTGTGATGTAAGGGATCATCTGAAAGTCTAACAATTACTGAGATTGATTAAGTGCTGAATATTGATATTTGTTTCCTAGCTTGTTGTTATTGTTGATAATTATGGTGAAAAACCAGAGTCTTTACATAGAGGAGGATCATTATTCATTATAAATAATGTATAACAACAACTTAGCAAAATTTGTTGTTTCAAAATGGTAGCCCTTTGCATGACTCAGTACCCATGAAGTAGCTCTCTGTTTCATAAATGTTGGAGATCCCTGCCCGAACGTAATCGTAACAGCAACTGTAACAATAACAATAACAATAACCATAACCGTAACGTAACCCTGACTATAACCCTACCTGTAACCATAACTATTTGCCTAGGCATAACCGTAACCGTAACTGTAACTGTAACTGTAACCGTAACTGTAACTGTAACCGTAACGTAACGTAACCGTAACCGTAACCGTAACCGTAACGTAACGTACCGTAACCGTAACGTAGTAACCGTAACGTAGTAACCGTAACGTAGTAACCGTAACGTAACCGTAACCGTAACTGTAACTGTAACCGTAACCGTAACCGTAACCGTAACGTAACCGTAACGTAACGTAACGTAACGTAACCGTAACCGTAACCGTAACCGTAACCGTAATGTAATGTAACTGTAACATAACCCTGACCATAACCATAACTGTAACCATTTTCCTACACATAACCATAACCGTAACTGTAGTCCAAACTGTAACTTTAACCATAACCATTACCACAACCATAACTATTACCCTAAACATAACCATAACTGTTACCATTACAGTAACATCAACCGTAACCATGACCACAGCCCTAACTGTAACCATAACCATAATGTAACCATAAAAGTAACTGTAATCATAACATCAAAGTAACCATAACAGTAACCATAACTAATCATAACCATAGACGTAACTGTAACGTAACGTAACCATAACCGTAACCATAACCCAGTTCCGGTGTTTTTCTACAGGAATAGCGTGGTGAACTTTGGTCGAGGACTCCCAGCTAATGAGGCTCTAGCGCCATCTTGGGGCGGGGCCAGGTCCTGGTCTTTTTCTTCAGCTCCTGACTCACAACAATCTGAGTGAATAAATACTCAGAATGATTTCAGCTTTAATCTTAATTTTCTAACTGTATTTCCTCCATCATCAGAAACATCTTAATGACACGAATGAGATATGAGAAGAATTTGTTTCAGATGTTAATGTTCATCATGTCAGGCAGCTTTAAACAAACATCTAAACCTGGTCTGTTGGAATCCTGCTGCAGGTTCATTCATGAAATCATTCAAGCTTCTATTAACATTACAGCTGACAGAAACTACATAAAAAATATTCTTTTTCTGTGTGTGATGTCTTGACTGCATTCTCAAGTGTTAGAATGATCCAGTAACTAAATAATTTCCTCTTTGTTTCGTGCTGGAGCTGCATCAGTTGTGATGTTTTCATCTGGAAACGTTGTGTGCATTCGGCTCTGGATCTGCTGCGGCTGAAACACGCCGCTCGCTGTTAATGGCCTTCACGAGCCGCCAGGATGTTGGCACAGTTGCCATGGCGACCATCCGGGTTGATAAAGGGGATTCTTTGTGCTCTGAACATACAGGGTCTCTCAGAGTGACAAACATTACCTACCGGACTCACAAACGTCTCGGCTGCGAGGAGACGTGGAGCTGACCCGTTTAGCAGAGCGGCCGGCGCGTGACGGTTCCACCAAAAATTCTGGTTTGAGACCAAGAGGAGCAGACGTACGGTTTTAGTGTTCAAACCTTACACTGAAGTGCAGAAGAAAAGCACTGGAGAACGGAACTTTCTCCAAACTGTTACAGGTAGAAAAGAGAACTCCTTCCAGGATTAAAACTGTTAAACATAAATGGATCAGACCAGAATTCTTGACTGTACGGTCTTGACAGTACACATGGAACAACTCTCTGATGCTGAAGAAAATTTGGGTTTTGTTTTATATAAAAGCTGAAGAGGTGAAGAAACAGATCCTTTAAATCAGAAAAAGAAAATAATGTATTAAGCTAGCGAGTTCTGCTGTAGCGAGCTAGCAAACTCCGTTGTATTGAGCTTTGTCATGTCGAGTTAGCGAGCTCAGCTTTAGCAAGCTAATGAGCTCCACTGTGTTGAGCTAGCGAGGTCTGCTGTATCGAATTAGCAAGTTCTGCTTTACCGAGCAAGCAGGCTTTTAAACTAACTTTTGCTGAGCTAGCAAGCTCTGCTTTAGCGTGCTAGCGAACTCTGTTGTATTGAACTAGTGAGCTTTGTCGCGTCGAGTTAGCGATCTCCGCTTTAGCAAGCTAATGAGCTCCACTGTATTGAGCTAGCGAGGTCTGCTGTTTCGAATTAGCAAGTTCTGCTTTAATGAGCTAGCAAGCGCTGCTTTTTCAAACTAGCCAGTTTTGCTGTATAGAGCTAGCAAGCTCTGCTTTGTGTGCTAGCTACTCGTTGTATTGAACTAGTGAGCTTTGTCGCGTCGAGTTAGCGATCTCCGCTGTAGCAAGCTAATGAGCTCCACTGTGTTGAGCTAGCGAGGTCTGCTGTATCGAATTAGCAAGTTCTGCTTTACCGAGCTAGCAAGCACCGCTTTTTCAAACTAGCCAGTTTTGCTGTGTAGAGCTAGCGAGATTTGCTGTGACAAGCTAGCAAGCTGTGCTTTAGGGTGCTAGCGAACTCTGTTGTATTGAACTAGTGAGCTTTGTCGTATCAAGGTAGGCAGCTCTGCTGTAGCGTGCTAGCTAGCTCTACAGTAGCGACCTAGCGTGCTCTGCTGTATCAAGCTAGCAAGCTCTGTCGTATTGAGCTAGCGCGCTCCACTGTGCCAAGTTAGCAACCTCCACTGTAGTGAGCTCCTTTGTATCGAGCTAGCTTATCGCTCAACTAAGCGAGCTAATGAGCTCCCCTGTATTAGAGTAAGCCGAGATTTTGCTTAATGACAAGCTATGCAAGGCTCAGCTTTAGCGTGCTAGGAACTCCAGTTTGTATTGAACTAGTGAGCTTTGTCGGCGTCGAGTTATGGCTAGCTCCGCTTATAGCAAGCTAAATGCAAGCCTCCAACTGTATTGAGCTAGCGAGATTTGGCCTGGTAACAAGCTAGCAGTCTGCTATCCGTTGTATTGAACTAGTGAGCTTTGTCATGTCGAGTTAGCGTTCTCCGCTGTAGCAAGCTAATGAGCTCCATTGTATTGAGCTAGCGAGGTCTGCTGTATCGAATTAGCAAGTTCAGCTTTACCGAGCTAGCAAGCGCTGCTTTTTCAAGCTAGCCAGTTTTGCTGTATAGAGCTAGCGAGATTTGCTGTGACAAGCTAGCAAGCTCTACTTTAGGGTGCTAGCGAACTCTGTTGTATTGAACTAGTGAGCTTTGTCGCGTCGAGTTAGCGAGCTCCACTTGAGCAAGCTAATGAGCTTCACTGTATTGAGCTAGTGAGGTCTGCTGTATCGAATTAGCAAGTTCAGCTTTACCGAGCTAGCAAGCGCTGCTTTTTCAAACTAGCCAGTTTTGCTGTATAGAGCTAGAAAGCTCTGCTTTAGCGTGCTAGCGAACTCCGTTGTATTGAACTAGTGAGCTTTGTTGCGTCGTGTTAGCGAGCTCCGCTGTAGCAAGCTAATGAGCTCCACTGTATTGAGCTAGCAAGGTCTGCTGTTTCGCATTAGCAAGTTCTGCTTTACTGAGCTACCAAACGCCGCTTTTTCAAACTAGCCAGTTTTGCTGTGTAGAGCTAGCGAGATTTGCTGTGACAAGCTAGCAAGCTCTGCTTTAGCGTGCTAGCGAACTCTGTTGTATTGAACTAGTGAGCTTTGTCGTATCAAGGTAGGCAGCTCTGCTGTAGCCTGCTAGCTAGCTCTACAGTAGCGACCTACCATGCTCTGCTGTATCAAGCTAGCAAGCTCTGTCGTATTGAGCTAGCACGCTCTGCTGTACCAAGTTAGCAACCTCCACTGTAGTGAGCTCCTTTGTATCGAGCTAGCCAGCTCAACTATAGCGAGCTAATGAGCTCCCCTGTATTGAGCTAGCGAGGTCTGCTGTATCGAATCAGCGAGTTCTGCTTTACCAAGCTAGCAAGCGCCGCTTTTTAAAACTAACCAGTTTTGCTGTATAGAGCTAGCGAGATTTGCTGTGACAAGCTAGCAAGCTCTGCTTTATGGTGCTAGCGAACTCCGTTGTATTGAACTAGTGAGCTTTGTCGCGTCGAGTTAGCGATCTCCGCTTTAGCAAGCTAATGAGCTCCACTGTATTGAGCTAGCGAGGTCTGCTGTATCGAATTAGCGAGTTCTGCTTTACCAAGCTAGCAAGTGCAGCTTTTTAAAACTAACCAGTTTTGCTGCGTAGAGCTAGCGAGATTTGCTGTAACAAGCTAGCAAGCTCTGCTTTAGCGTGCTAGCGAACTCTGTTGTATTGAACTAGTGAGCTTTGTCGTATCAAGGTAGGCAGCTCTGCTGTATCAAGCTAGCTAGCTCTGTCGTATTGAGCTAGCGCGCTCCCCTCTACCAAGTTAGCTACCTCCAGTGTAGTGAGCTCCTTTGTATCGAGCTAGCTAGCTCAACTATAGCGAGCTAATGAGCTCCGCTGTATTGAGCTAGCAAGCTTCACCCTGTAGTTAGCTAGCGAGCTCTGCAGCAGCATGCTAGCGATTTTTGCTGTAGCAATCTAGCTAGCTTCGCCAACCCACTGAGTTTCCACTTAATGTGGGCAAACAGGCGGGGCTCTAATTTTCTGTCCAATCACATGTGACCTTGCTGACTGGGGTCAGCAGAGTTCAAATCACCTGAAAGGGTTATTAAAGAGTAAAACGTGATCAATCCGAGCTCCCTGCTGAGCGTTTTTATCCTCTAATTCTTCCAAACTGCGGCAGCTCCGCGGCTGAACTTTCTCCTGATGTTTCTGTGGAACAGAACGTTCCACAGAGACATTCATGAACCCTCCAGCAGACCATTACATGACAGAAGACCCCAGGAAAGCGCTCTCAGGAGAGTGTCGGCATTTCACCGTGACGCAGACGCGCAGCTGCAGTCCGCCTCACCTGCTGCCGCCGCCATTCACAGGCAAAAGAGCCGCATTAGAGGCAGCTCCATTTGCTGCGGCGCTCCGATTATCCCAGAGAAAAGGTTTACACGTGATTGTGTCACCAGAACATCTCAATCCTTCAAGCTGACATTTAACAGAACTTTTTCATCAACACAATAATACATTTTCACATCATTCTCAGAATCTTTGCTCCTCGTCTGACTGTGAAAAATACTCGGATACATTTTGTCTGCAGGGATATTCACAGTATCTTCAGCCACTTATTGAAGTAATCTGTAACAACACACACAGACTGGTAATTTCGTACACTATTTTTGACATTTTCTGTGTTTATTTGTAATAAAATCTGCTTTATTCAGTGTTGCAATGATGACAAAACACCAGAAAAGAAGACATTTGGATCATTTTTCATTACTTTTGCTGCTTTTTCAGCCTCAAACGTTTCATTTTATTGTACAGTTTGTTAAAACTCTGATTTATTTAATTATTTGACATTAAAAAGCATTCCTGCTAATGCACCAGAGTGAGATATTTTTCATCTGCCGTCCCTGGACTGATGGTAAAACTGTCTCTCTATAAAAACATGAAGTTAGAAACAAAATGGAATACAAGCTTAAGGAGAGACATTTTATAAAAAGTTAAATGAGCAGACTCAATAGAATGAATCATAACAATGAAATGTGAAATGAGCTGCAGAGTAGTAAACGACTTTTGTAAAAACATACACTGAATCCATTTGAAAACATTAAAGAAACAGAAAACAGACATTTAAAATGACATGTCTGATGTGTCACTATCCGGTTCTTAAGATGTTTTTTAATTATTAAAAGTGAGCCCAGTTCTCTGATGTTCTGAGGGACAGAGTTGCGGCGGTAACTGAGAAGGTTTTTTGACCAAACACACTTTTCCGGCGTGACTCGATGTTCAAACGGTTACAAACTGATTCAGTGGAGGAGATGACAAACCATTTATTATTTTACAGAACAGACAAAAGGGTTGAATACTTGAAATTCTTCCAGGTTAACAGTTTATGTTTCTGTAAAACAGGGCGATGGTGATATCTTAATAGTTTTTTTTGTTTGTTTAGAGTTGTTTGTTTGTTTGTGACCAGGTTGTGATGTAATGTGTCATATGTGAAAAGATCAAAGCATTCATGAACATTCTAGCAGCCTGTAATGATAACTTAAAACTTGACAGATTGAACTTGACCTGATGACAGACTCTTGATTTGTGACTCAAACTTCAGATTAAAAACATCCACTTCAGGTCTTTTGGTTATGGATTTAGAAAAAAAATCACAACTGTTTTATTTTTATTAATGTTTAGTTTCAAACTCGACTGATTTAACTAATGTGTGACATCAGACGTTGACTGTATCAGTTTCTCAGCAACTTGTGTCATGTTTTCACCATGTATATAAATTACTGGATCGTCAGCATACATTTGAATAGAGACATTTGAACAAACTGAAGGAAGATCATTTGTATAAGCAGAGGATCTAGAGGATCAGGATCCTTGCGGAACACCGGTACACAAACAGAGGGGGGGGGTTCATTCAACCTGACTGACTGAACTCTATTAGACAGATGTGAGTCTATCCATGTTATTGCTTGAGTAGAAAAGTTGAATTTAGTTAGTTTAGTCAGCAGAATTTCATGATTTATCGTGTCAAAAGCTTCTTCAAATCTAGAAATTCGGCACCAAGTAACTGTAGATTAATTCCAGTGGAACTGTCACACAGAACAGGATAAATGTCATTTATTACTATATTGTATTATTATATTATAATCTATTTATAGATGTTAGTGTTTCATTCTCATTATCTGCGTTTATGTTACTCTTTAACTACCACCCCCCCTAAAAAAAAACAACAATAAAAAAGATATTTTTTTTACTGCTGCTTATTACTTTGGTACGGAGCCTCAAAAGGGACATCAAAGTTAAAAAAAATGATAATAACTGAAGTAAAAAAAGATGAAAAAGAAAAAAAAACACTTAGGAGCTCTGTAAAAAAAAATCAAGTAAAAAATAAATAAAAAAAAAACTTGTTTTTCTAAAAAATGAAGTAGTAAAAAACAATAAAATCTGGCAGCTGACTGGTCCACACCAATGAACATTTTTCTAAAAAATAAATAAACAAAAACATGTTCTAGTTACTATTTACTGGTTACATCCATTACTAACAAGATTTTTTTTTTTTTCTTTTCAATTTTTGGAAAATGTTTTTTTTAAACTTCAGTTTCCCTTTAGGGGCGGCGTACCTTGGGGTGGGGGTGGGAGGTGGGGGTGTAATACAGACGGTCAATATTTAAAAAAAAACGTTCTCTAAATGTTAGTTAGAGGGTTAAATACTGTTTTATGTCTTCTTTTTTAACAGAAATGTCGGAATGAACCCCTCACAAATACAAAAAAAAAAAACAAAATAAAATTTGTATTAAGAATTAAACAAATCTAATTATTTACAAAAACTGACGCTTTTATTGTGAAAGTCAACATGACCTTGGTAATCTTAATTTAGAAAACAGACGCCGTCCGGCTTGTCGTGGTGTTACCAGCGACTCTCTGGGTTTGGTAACCGCATTACCACCAGATCAGAGCTCCTGATTGGTGGATTTGATCTGTTTTAGTTTTACCTGGAACCGGAAAACTGTCTTGCGTAGATCTTTTAAAAACTCTAATTCTCTAGTAAACTCAGATTTTATGGAATTTTTAGAGGCTTCACCAGTTCTCCCCTCTAACGAGTTTCAATCAGTGGTTACTATGGCAACAGCCTGGTTTAAAGTTAGTTTTATGGTGGAGAGATGTGATGAATTGCCTCTGTTTTCAACCAAACATGAACTGACATTATTCCTGTCTGAATATAGAAATTGTGTCCAGATTGGATTTGATAGATTAAAACGAGGGGAAAAGCCTCATTTCACGTAGTGGGCGTTTCCCTTCCATTCACGCCGCCGCGGTGGTGCAAACATCCAAGCTGTGGCACTCGTCAGTCAAAAGGCGGGGTAGACCCGCAAATTACACTCCTCCGAGTGATTTGCTGCCATTTTTAAAGCTTCCTGCTCATTTATTGGCCAATCTTTCCTCTTGCTCACTGATTGCGACGATCTGTGGAACAAACAAGGAAAGAAATAGAAACCTGCGAAGAACTGTAAATGTTCTCTAACATTAGCGCCACCAGTCATCGCCGCTGCACAGATTTTCACACTGATGACTTGCGGTGGGAAAATAAATTAGCACATAAAAAAAAGAAAGTGAGAACATGGCCCACATGACAGGAGGCGCCAGTGACACCGGCGGTACATCAGAGGCCTCTCTGCTCTCCTGGTGACCTTCTCTGCTCTCCAGATGACCTTCTCTGCTCTCCAGATGACCTCCAAAACCACACACGAGATCGTCGTTCAGAAAAAAGTTCAATTATGGGAAAAAATAGCAAACGATGAAGAAATCAAGAAGGAAAAAGCTAAATTTATGCTCTTCCTTTTGTGTCAACCGCCTGTCAAATGTGTTTTTTTTTCATGATTCTACTTCAAATATTCTCTAAAAACAGAAGGATAAAATTAGAATATTTCACTTTTATCATCTTCAGAGATTTCTGCTTGATGTACGTCTATATTTAGAGGCTTTCATGTGTCAAGAATCCCAACCCGTTCTGTCTATTTTAAATCCTTTTGTTATCGTTTAGCATATTTATTTATAGGAACTTTAAAATATTATTTAACCCCATAAATCCAACTGCATTCAAGAATTGACAATAAGCTCAAATGTTCTGGAATCCTGAAATTAAAAGATTAAAAAAGGTTTCTAGATAATATCAAGGATCATTCATTGGGTCATTTAAGTTTGCTGCTCAAAATAAAGTTAGTTTATGATACAAAATTATTAACTTTCAGGGAAAAAGCTCCTTATTTATCATAAATTGGATCCAAACATTTTTAACATTTTAAACTGTTTTATAAAGAGTTAATTATCAACAAACAAACACGAATTCATTAAACTACAAAGGATTAGTTATTGCAGGCACAGTATTTGATATTTTAGCATTATGCTAGCTGCATTTGCAAACTTAGAACTGATTTTTTTTATTTTTTTTAGGACTTTTGAGTTTAGCTAATATTTTGGCATTTTAGCTAATTCAAACATTTTCCTGTTTTTAGGCTCATTTTGAAATAAAATGTTAGTTGTTTTGGCAAAATAAGTTATTTTTATCTGTTTTTTTAGGCTAATTTGGAGTTTAGCTAATACTTCAGCTTTATGCTATCTGGCCAATTTAAAAATGTTGGGGCCCCTCGGCCTGGTGGTCTTGTCTCTTGGGTTCTGGTCTTCTGGACTCAGCGGTCTCCTCGCCACGCTGGGAGAGGGATCAAACTACATCGGAGCCGTGGGGTGTCCAGGTCTCGGTGGTTCGGGTTCCGGTCCCAGCTCTCCAAAATTCCATCAGTGGGTGTGCCTGGTCGGGCCCATTGACTGTATAAAGGAGAACTGGACTGAGCATGTGTTCCATATAGGAAGTACCACTGGGTTGCAAAAAGGCCAAAGTCCCATTGACTTACATTGAGAAACAGACAGTTATTTCTCAGTCATTTTAAATGTCAGAATAATCATTCTTCCTCTGCTGCTTTCTGCTTAACTTCTTTTTTCTAATCCTCATTTTTTTTTTAAAAGATTTTTTTCCGTTATCACAAGTCATTTGAGTTATAAATTGACCAATCAGATGGCTCAATAAGCGTTTGTGGGTCTGACGTGGAACGTCTGGGGGGTTTGAGTGACAGATGACGGGTAGCCAATGGGAGCAGACTTCATCAATGCGTCCGTGAAGACCTTTTAACACCTACTTTACAATTCAACAATGTTCCATTCATTGTCCTTCTATTGTTTTCCTCAATGGAATGCAGCAGTTTAAAACAAGAGGACATGCTGTCTCCATCTTTTACTCTGTAGAAATAGATTTAGAGGCTCAACGCGGTTAAACCGGGTGGAAAAAACAGAAGAAGTTGAAAGTTAACGCGGACGTGCGTTCAGAAAGGCCAGCGTATACAGTCACTGGTTTCTATATGGAAATAGATGATTAGAACTGAGAATGTTGATGTTTCAGAATATGTGTGGAGACACATTATTTAGCTCGACAAAAATGAAAATATGTCAGTAAATACAACATTTGCAGTGTTGCGGGAAAGCTACGGAGCGAGAAAGGGACGGGGCGGCGCGAGTGTGAGTGTACGTGCACGCGCGCATGTGTGCGGGAGAGAGAGAGGAAAGAAAAGGAGCGGGCGTTCGAGGAAAGTTGGAGTAAAGCAATGTGCTGTAAAACAAAAGTGAAAATAAATGGTGGATTCCAGCCTCCAACCAGACAGAGAGAGTATCTGCCTGCAGAACCAAACACCCGCGGGTTTAACCACGAGGACGTTCATCCGAGGAGCTGCAGCAGCTCCTCTGCTCCCCCCAACCACGGTCAGGACGAGGAAGCAGGAAAGGTTAACAGCAGAATCAAATGTTGGAATGGTTCTCCCTCAAAGACTTGAACAATGACTTGTACGATTCTCTCGAGTCGCCGTTATTAAAGTGGAAGCTGTTTACATTCCGCTGTCTCGTGGTAGAGGCGTGGAAAGAGGCGGAGACTCACAATAAACTCTCTTCAGATTGGTGGAAGGTACTTCCATGACTCACAGAGACTCGGACCAATCGCTGATGATTGTTTGCAAAATGGCGATAGCCGTTTCAGGAAGTGACGGTGAAAGCAGCGGCCTACTTTCAGAGGAGAGGAGGTAATGCATTTCCAATGGGAGACCTCATTGCTTGTTTTGTCCAGTGTTTTCACAGTCAATGGTCAGGCCTTGTTAACATCATTCCTCTGGGACCCTCGTTCCTCTTGGGTGTCCCCCTGCTGGGCGGGGGTGGGCGGTCCCTGCCCGGTTCCCCCCTGGACCTCCCGGGTCACCCTTGGGGGGCCCTGGCTCGTATCTGGGGTGGGGCGGGGGGATGCTCGGCACTGCTGGGTGGTGGTGGGCTGTTCCTCTGGGGTTGGGGGGCTCTCCGGGGGTGGGGCCTTGTGATGGCCCTCCTGGCGTGGTGGGGGATTGCTGCTCTGGCCGGGCGGGGGTCCGCACTCTCTGTGCTCCCGTGCCTTCCGGCTCTCGGACGTGGGGGGGCCTCTGCGGCGGTCCCGCGTGCCCTGGTCTGGGTTTCTGGCGGGATTCTGCGGCTGACTGGTTCTCTCCATGGCTCCATGGCGGGTGTGGGGGGGGCCCGGACTGCTGCTGCCGCCCCGGTGGGGGGCCTTGGTGTGGGGTTGGCCGGGCTCTCCCTCCCTCAATACCAGGGGTCTCAGATCCACATGTGGCTCTTTCATCTCTCCATAGAGGCTCTCTGGATGAAGAAAATAAAATAATAGTGAATATCAAAAAAAATTGGAGATTAGCTTCTATTTTAGCAACATACTAACGTTTTTGGCTAATGTGTTACCTACTGCCGTTTTTTTTTGGCTAATTTAGAATTTTAGCTTCTATTTTAGCAACATGCTAACATTTATGACTGAATTTTAGGCTATTTTGGAGTTCAGCTAGTAATTAAGCGACAAGCTAGTTTCTTTTTTTTGGCAGATTTGGCCTCTAATTAGTTTTTTATGCTAATTTGGTGTTTAGCTAATATTTTAGCAATATGCTAACATTTTTAGCTAATTTGTCATCTACTGGGGGTTTTAGGCTAATTTTGAGTTTAGCTTTTATTTCAGCAACATGCTAAACATTTTGGCTGATTTAATTTACAGAGAAATGTTATGCTAATTTGAAGTTCAGCTAATTAAGCAACGAGCTAGCTTTTTTGCTACTAAATGTAAAAACTTAAAAAAATACCTTTTTGAGAGATTCTTTTTATATATTTTTTGGCTTTTGTTCGTGCCAAAAATAGACATTATTCACATTTATTTAAAAAAACAAAAAGAAGGTTATGAATGCAAATCCAAATTTCTTAAAGGCTAACATAAGTCAGTGCGGCTCCTTCTAGGTTCTGATCAGTAGAAAATGAACCCAAATGGCTCTTTTACTGTTAAAGGTTGCCGACCTCTGGACTATACATTCCATCAACATTCACATCAGCAAAACATAAACACTCACCTGAGCACAGGTGTCAGCTCACCTCGCACTAACAGAATGTGTGATGGAATGAAAGGCTTTATTTGTGTCAGCTTCTATGATTGCGTGTGAGCTGCAGTGGTATTGTGTACATTTTTGACAACTTTAAAGGTAAAGATTAGTCTAGCCAAAAGGTATGTGTGTAACTGAGTGTGTGTGTAGACAGGCCCCGCCCATTCCAGATCTTCTTCTTCTGTAGTTTTTAGGCTCTTTCAGAGTTTAGCTAATATTTTAACATGTTTTTTTGTGGGTAATTTGGCATTAAGTTTAAATTTAAGCAGTATTTTTTAGCATTCACTCTAGCATTATTATAGAATAAATCTAGTAGATTGGGAAGGAGAATCTGCTGGAATGATCGTGTTAACGGTTGAATCAAACAACAGAAACCCTGGGGTTAAAGGTTAGAGTTAACAGCTGAACAATGAGGTTCTACTCTTGAGATAAAACTAACATTAGTATAGATCTGCATCCGTGTTCCCTCCAAATATTGCACCAATATCAGTCAAAGACACTTTACTACCAATTATTGATGAATTTGTAGCAGAAATCAGATTTTTATAAAGTTTTTTTTGCAGATGTTGTTGATAAAAACCATCCAGTACTCATAAATTCATGGTATATTGTTGTGTTTTTATTAAAAATAATTCACATTCATTTTGTGCTGTGAAAACTGTACATTTACAGGAGGTAAACGCAACATAAAAAACAATGAAATCACACGCGTGTGCTCTGTACGAGTAACTCCAGCTATGAGAAGACCTGTGGGGGGCGACGGGGAGGGCGGCGGGGAGACTGGCTGGTCGTACAGACAGAAGACGAGAGGTTCTATCACCCGTAGCTCTACGGCTCCGAGTGATAACAAGTATCCTGAAGAACAGTTAAGCGATAATTGTCTATATAATCTTATTGAAATACAATTATCTACCTGTCAATCACAGAGAGCTCCAAATATGGAGACGTGTGCGAAGAATCTCTAGTGAATGAATTCCTTGAATTACTAGAACAGGTTTGTAATACAATATTATCATAAAGCATCTATAATCTCTTTAAATATGAGGAAGATGGTATAAAAGTGTTTTTTTTTAAGAAAAAAACTCTGCCTAAAACATAATATCGGTCTTGCTTGAGCATCAAGCACCCATCAATATTGCACTAGTTCACACTGATGGCTGAAAACACAAAAGTGTTGAAGTCTTAAGGCCCCGGCGGGAACCTCCGCTCTCTCTCTCGCTCGCTCGCTCGCCCGCTGGTCCGGCGAGGAGGACAAACGACCCTTTCCGTGGAAGAGCCTGCATCTTGTTGGGGTTTCCATCCAGCTTTTTTCCCAGAATGCACTGCTCTTCCTGTGTGAGAGTCTGTGTCCTGGTGCTGTCTGTTTGTCCCAATCCATTAGAGATGCATGTTTTTTGGAGAATCCGAAATAAAAAGACGTGAATAATTAATAATAATAATAATAATATTAAAGACAACAGAGAGCGGCACTAAATAAAAGGAAAGATTCCACGGCACAGAAACCAGAATGTGTGCGCCCAGCCTTCAGAAATGCACAGCATTGTAACATGAAACCGGTCCGTTCGGGGTTTTTCGGAAGGTAACGCCGCTGCAGGAAGAGCGGCTGAGAGTCCGGGCGGAGCCCCCCGAGGGGGGGACGCACCACTTTCAAAAGTTTTTTTCTCCAGGTTTCAGTTGAAGGAAAATAGAAGCACTGACACGCCGACCGCGTCCTCTGGAGCCCGGCGGCGGGGGGCTCAGGGACCCCCCCGCCAGGCGGCCGCGGGTCCACAGACGTCCCGGTCCGTGGACGCCACACAGAGAAGCTACATTTAACACCTTCCCCTTCTTGAAGACGTGGATTCAGGGATCTTCCTTTGCCTCATCCATCCAGGATCCCGTTCCGAAACCAAAGAGGTGACTGAGGTGAAACCGGGGCGCCGGCCCCTCCCTTCCTCCTCAGACCTCCGTCTGCAGGTCGATAATGTCCTGTCCCACCAGCGGGATGGTGGTGGCGGTCTTCTCCCACTCCACAGAGTGCAGCTCCAGAGGCGAGGCGGCGAGGGGCTCCAGGTCTTTGCGCACCCACGCGGGGGGCGACTGCGGGATGCCCCGGACTCCCTCCCAGGGCCTCTCCAGAGGGGGCTGCTGCTTGTCCTGTGGGGGCAGAAGGAGAGGGCGGGTTAGCCGTGGTGCCAGGCTCCGCCCCCTGAGCTCTTCCTGATTTTATTAGAATGAAATGAGATTTTCTGGGAATGGGACTGGCGTCGGCCTGATCTGATCTGGACTAGTGAGCGTGCGTCCTGAGACGGTGAGTTTGTATATAAACACTCACGCTGTGGTTCGTTTTGTCACTTCCTCCTGAAGACACACTCCATCTCACAGACTGGAAGAAGGAAGGAAGAAAATACATCCTTATTCAAGTGACCTGATGCACTCGCTTTGGTTTTGTACGTTTGTGTACTATTAAAATTTGTCTTTTTATTTCCCTTTTTTCTTCTGAAATCATGAGTGTGAATGGAAATGGGCGGCGAGCGGAAACTGCGGCTGCTCACCTTGCTGTCAGAGGCGGGAGACTCTCTGTCTTTCTCGGCGTGATGTAGCTTCCTGTTGAGGTCCTGGAACATGTTCTGGTGGCGTTTCTTCGTGTGCATTATTTTCTAAATGACAAAAACAAACTCGACATTAGCTGTTGGTTCGGTTTATATGAGATAAACGACAGAATATTGAAAGGAAAGAGGCTCTAACTGAAGGGTCTGCAACCTTTAACAGTAAAAGATCTCGTTTGGTCTGGTTTTCTATTGATCTAAACCAGGAAGGAGCCGCATGGGCTTTAAGATATTTGAATTTTTATTTAATAATATGAATTATGTATCATTTTTGGGACTATATATATATATTTACATTTGACAGAAGCTCGAATGACTTATTTTCAAAATAAAAGACGGTCTGAGCTAGCTAAAATATTAGCTAAATGCCAAATTAGCCTAAAAAACTAAGAAAAAAAGAAAATTAGGTTAGACAAAATAGCTAGCCTGTAGCTTAAATATTAGCTAAATGCCAAATTAGCCTAAAAAACTAAATAGAAAAGAAAATTAGGTTAGACAAAATAGCTAGCTTGTAGCTTAAATATTAGCTAAATGCAAATTAGCCTAAAAACTAAGAAAAAGAAGAAAATTAGGTTAGACAAAATAGCTAGCTTGTAGCTTAAATATTAGCTAATGCCAAATTAGTCTAAAAAACTAAGAAAAAGAAATTAGGTTAGACAAATTAGCTAGCTTGTAGCTTAATATTAGCTAAATGCCAAATTAGCCTAAACTAAGAAAAAAAGAAATTAGGTTAGACAAAATAGCTAGCTTGTAGCTTAAATATTAGCTAAATGCCAAATTAGCCTAAAAAAACTAAGAAAAAAAGAAAATTAGGTTAGACAAAACAGCTAGCTTGTAGCTTAAATATTAGCTAAATGCCAAATTAGCCTAAAAAACTAAGAAAAAAGAAAATTAGGTTAGACAAAATGCTAGCTTGTAGCTTAAATATTAGCTAAATGCCAAAATTAGTCTAAAAACTAAGAAAAAAAAGAAAATTAGGTTAGACAAAATAGCTAGCTTGTAGCTTAAATATTAGCTAAATGCCAAATTAGCCTAAAAAACTAAGAAAAAAGAAAATTAGGTTAGACAAAATAGCTAGCTTGTAGCTTAAATATTAGCTAAATGCCAAATTAGCCTAAAAACGAAGAAAAAAAGAAATTAGGTTAGACAAAACAGCTAGCTTGTAGCTTAATATTAGCTAAATGCCAAATTAGCCTAAAAACTAAGAAAAAAGAAAATTAGGTTAGACAAAACAGCTAGCTTGTAGCTTAAATATTAGCTAAATGCCAATTAGCCTAAAAAACTAAGAAAAAAGAAAATTAGGTTAGACAAAATAGCTAGCTTGTAGCTTTAATATTAGCTAAATGCCAATTAGCCTAAAAAAGAAGAAAAAAAGAAAATTAGGTTAGACAAAATAGCTAGCTTGTAGCTTAAATATTAGCTAAATGCCAAATTAGCCTGAAAAACTAAGAAAAAAAGAAAATTAGGTTTAGAAATAGCTAGCTTGTAGCTTAAATATTAGCTAAATGCCAAATTAGCCTAAAAAACTATGAAAAAAAGAAAATTTGGTTAGACAAAATAGCTAGCTTGTAGCTTAAATATGAGCTGAACTCCAAAATAGCCTAAAAAATCTTAGTAAATCCCAAAATAGTCCAAAAATCTACCTTTAAAACTTTAACTTTTTGACATAATTATGAAAAATAAAATAAATGTATTTTATCCTCCATAAAAATATATTTTATCAAAATTATACAAGTTAGAAATTAGTTCAAGATAAAATCGGGTCATTACTAAGAATAAAATAAAATGATCTGGAGGGCCGGATCCGGCCCCTGGGCTGTTACTTTGACATATGTGTCTTAAGTAATTTTCTTTTGTTAATTTTTCCCCTCTCTGTCCTCAGCAGTCTTACGCTGCTGGGTTTTGTTATTTTAGTTTGGGGTTGGACCTCGGTAGTCTTGGTTTGCTGGCTTTGTTTGTTTGTTTTCTTTAGGTAAGGAGAGACTGAAGACCCCCGTGTTGCAGGTTGCAGACCCCTGCGCCAACTGAAGGGTGTTTACCTCAAAGTCCAGCTCGGCGTAACGAGATTTCTGTCTCTGTGAAGCCAAAAGAGAAGCAGGTTGAGTTTGATCGTTCCAAACAAACGGTTCCAAACAGATCTCAAAGATCTTTCTGTACCTCCAAGGAGCTCATGGACAGCGTGGAGATGGTCTCGCTCTTGGACATCATGGAGTTCATGGACTCGAAGGTGTTCTCCAGGCTGCTGTGGGTGATGTGAGACTCGCTGGACATGTTGTGGATGTTCTGGATGGGCGAGTCCCTCTCCGAAAACGACACGCTGACCTGGTCGGGGGGCACCGCCGCCATCCCGAAGGCGGCCTGCGGCTCGGCGAAGGGGCCGCCCAGGTGCATGAGCCTGGCCTGGGGCAGCTGCTCCATGTTGTACTTGTCCTCTTTGGGCTTGGAGCGCAGCGTGGACGTGGTGTTGGGCATGAGGATGTAACCGCTGCCGTCCGACAGGCCGCCCTCCGCCTGCGCCCTCGCCAGGTCGGCGTCCAGCTGCTGGAAGAGCTCGCCCTCGCAGACGTAGACGGGCTTCCCGGAGGACGGGTCGATGCCGCCCGGCAGCCGGCTCTTCTCCCGCTTCAGGGTGAGGGTGTGGCTGGAGTACTCGGGCACCGCCTGCATGTGGCTGCCCTTCAGCGGCAGAGTGTGGAAGTTGGAGCCCATGGGGAGCGGCAGCTGGGGAGGAGACATCTTCTCCTCAGAGGAGCTCTTCATGCCTTCACAAAAAGAGAACAGAAACGGAGTTCAAACCTAAACCGCTTCTAAGAGTTTCTAAGTGCTGGTTTTACAGAAATTGAAATGCAAATGGAAAACATTTCAGAGGGAGCTCACCTTGTCTGCTTGAATCTCCGTCCTTTTCATTATCGGACGGCTGGTGGAGGAGCAGAAACATTCCGTCAGTGCTTAATGCATGCATGTATTCCTTTAGGGATCTATTAAGAAGCACTCAAAGCATTAAAAAGGCAAAAAGCCAAGAGATGTACCATGTGCTGGGGCTGGCCGTTGTGCAGGGAGCTGCCAGAGTCTCCGTTCCCATCCTCCTTACGGTCAACCACGCGGCACTTCACAGCATCCTGAACCTAAACGGTAGTTCAAGGTTTCGTCAGCCACGTCTGCCGCCAAACGGACCGCATCCGGTTCCGTTTGGTTGGGTTTTTTACCTCTCTGCGCAGGATGCAGTGCACCATGACGATGATGAACCCTTCCAGGGAGTCGAAGACGGCGAAGAGGATCTGGAAGAGGGCGGAGCGGCGGTCGGTTATGGCCAGCACGGCGGACATCCAGGTGAGCGCCAGGAGGGGCAGAACCACGCAGGAGCTCCACAGCGACGCCCTGCAGGAGGCGGAGAGAACAGCGGGTTGGTCGACTCGTCCGGTTGGAGCTCCGGACCGGAGGAGCGGCGTCCGGGAGGTCTCACTTACCCGGCGCGCTCCTTCAGCTTCACGTCGGTGATGCCGTCCTTGGACACCAGCTTGTTGAAGACCAGAATGCCGATGACCATGTTCACCTGTTTGGAGGCCAAGATGAAGATCAGACCATGCTAGGATGGAGAACACGCGGATGGAGCGGGGCGCAAAAACAAAAATACGAACCAGAACTACGGCTGCAGCGGGGCCGACGAAGGAGTAAAGGAGCCCGCCCTCCAGAGACAACCAGCAGCTGGCAGAAGAAGAGCGAGATGTTAGAGCTTTCACCCACAAACGCGGCAGAAACGGCGCTCAGTCGACTCGAGACTCACTAGTTGACGGTTCCGTATCCTTTCGCTTTAGTGAAACCGACGGAAACGGCAACAACCAGAGCGGGAAGTCCTGCAAGATTTGACGGAGTTAGAAACCAAAAACCGCAAGAAGTTCAGCCGTCCCGAAGGAAGATAAAGACGGGCGCTCTTACCCCAACCCAGGCACAAGAAGCGCTTGCGGATGATGCGGTTGCGCAGACGACCAGTGACAGCCATGTAGGACTGCCAAGCTTCCGTCAGCACCCAGCAGAAAGACGAGAGGAAGAAGAAGTGCAGGAGGGCGGCGACCAGAGTGCACACCACCTGAAAGATCCACGGAGGAGGTTAAGAGAATCCACGGTGAATCCACGGTGACCACGAGGCCACCGCGAGGCGACCACGGGGCGACCGCGAGGTGACCATGAGGTGACCACGAGGTGACCACGAGGTGACCACGAGGAGACCACGAGGTGACCGCGAGGCCACAGCGAGTCGACCGCGAGGCCACAGCGAGGCGACCGCGAGGCGACCGCGAGGCGACCGCGAGGCGACCACGAGGTGACCACGAGGAGACCACGAGGAGACCACGAGGTGACCACGAGGCCACCGCGAGGCGACCACGAGGTGACCACGAGGTGACCACGAGGTGACCACGAGGCGACCAGAGGAGGACCACGAGGTGACCACCGAGGCCACCGCGAGGCGACCACGAGGTGACCACGAGGTGACCACGAGGTGACCACGAGGCCACAGCGAGGCGACCGCGAGGCGACCGCGAGGCCACCGCGAGGCGACCACGAGGTGACCACGAGGCGACCGCGAGGAGACCACGAGGTGACCACGAGGCACGCGAGGCGACCACGAGTGACCACGAGGTGACCACGACAGTGAACCACGAGGCGACCACGAGGCCACCGCGAGGCGACCACGAGGTGACCACGAGGCGACCACGAGGAGACCACGAGGTGACCACGAGGCCACCGCGAGGCGACCACGAGGTGACCGCAAGGCCACCACGAGGTGACCGCGAGGCCACCACGAGGTGACCACGAGGCCACCGCGAGGTGACCGCGAGGCCACCGCGAGGTGACCGCGAGGCCACCACGAGGAGACCGCGAGGAGACCACGAGGTGACCACGAGGCCACCGCGAGGTGACCGCGAGGTGACCACGAGGCGACCGCGAAGCCACCGCGAGGCCACCGCGAGGCGACCGCGAGGCCATCGCGAGGCGACCACGAGGTGACCACGAGGCCCTGAGAGCGTCTCCAGGCGTTCTTACCTTGTTGCGAGCTTGAGTTTGACCAACAAGAATGAGAGCGTTGGAGCAGATGATGGAGAGGCAGAAGTTGATGAGGATGACGGAGCGCTCGGAGCGGATGTACCTGGAAAAAACAGGCAGAAGGCTTTAGTCTTGTTTCGTTTTACTGGGTTTTGTTACTTTAGTTTGGAGTTGGTAGTCTTAGTTTGCAGGCTTTGTTTGTTTGTTCTCTTTAGCTAGTGTTGGTGAAGGGGAGCCGTCTCCCTGACTGATTTAGAGCTCTCAGGGTTACTTACTTCCACACGGAGACGTAGATGATGATGAGGAGCAGCAGGGTGAGAGAAGAGACCCCACAGCCGACGATGAGCGTCACGGACGGGAGCAGAGCCTTGTCCATGATCTGCAGAGGGAAAAAAAAAAAAAAAAACCCTCAGAAAGGAAACCAGAGCGGGAAGCCGCTATCAGGAGCTGCAGACGGCTCCCCGCGGGCGCACCGCTGAATGGCACAATCAGGCCAGCGCTCAGGCAAGGTGACCCCAAGGTGAACACGTCAAAACCACGGAGGCGGCAAACCGCCGGTACGCGATGATGCGTTCTGTCGTTTGGCTGCACAGTTTGCATAAGTGATACGGAGAAACAGGTGGACTGTTGAACCTCCTGACAACACCTGAACGCCCGTCCCTCTGTCCCGCAGAGTTCAGGACCTCTCCGAAAGCAAACCCCCGTTTTAAAGGATAAAAGAAAGGAGGAGTTTGTTTCCGTCTTTAGTCTTCTTGCTCCACAGACGTGAAGTCAAGCCTGTGGCAGCCAGAGTCTAATTAAGCGTGGCAAATTAGTTTCAAATTCTGCCGGAACAGATGGCAGATAGCAGCGGGGCGTCTTTTTTTGCTTTTTTAGTGTGGAACTGGGTGGAGAGGCGTCCCCATCCCTCCGCTCTTATCTGGGTCGGATCTGGTTCCGCCGGGGCTGCTTAGCGACTCTCCGACAGCCGGTTTGACCCAAATATAAAAGAAGCGAGCCGACTTTTTTTTTGTCCTTGACTAAATTATTCCAAACTAGTAAAAAAAGTGAATGTTACTGCAGAGCTGAGGGCATCTCAGGCTCAACCTCTCCTGGTTTTTCTGGAAGATGTTATTGAAACACATCAAAGGGTGGTGGTGGGGGGGGGGGGGTGTAAGCCAGATGTCAGAATCTCATTGGTCTTTCTGGCATTTTCAGTTCAGCTACAGGAGCTGAAAGGAAGGAGGTTTGTGGGTAATCGAGAATTCAGCCATAGATTGGCAGACCGGATGATTGGCGCGGCTTCCCGCTTTTTTTACTGTCTGGGGAGGCTGAGAGGAGGGAAAATGAGCAGCCTGGCGGCAACAAGACGGATGGATCGACTCAACAAAAACAGGACAAAAAAAAAAAAATCCCGGTTCAGATGGAGAAGGATGCGCAAAAACGGCGCCAAATGCGACTAATTGAGCATCTGGGAATGTGTTAATCATCTGTTGATTACAGCAGAGATAAAGTGACCATCTTCTTTGTTCAGAGAAAAGGCTGTATGCCCCCCCACCCCCCCCCCACCCCCCGCGCGCCTCGGTTATCAAAATTCACCCCGGCCGAGTCTGAGCTGCAGGAGCCGTTACCAGGCAACTGGACAGCCAGCAGCTCCGCGGGCTGCACGGTCTACGGGGGGAAATCACACATTGTCTTTGCGCATGAAGAAAAAAAAAAAAAAAAAAAGATGCATGATGACCGCGCTGCAAAAACATGAATAAAAAACGCGCGATCGGATGATTACGCGCCAAAACAATTAATAAATCAAGCATTTTTTGTTCACATGCGTCTTCTGATTTGATTTTCTCAACAAATGTTTTAAGAATCGACGCAAATAAAGTCTCTTTCTGCGCGGAAACAACGCAAACGCGCCGCATCGTCGTGCGTAAAAACGCATCGTTTAAATCGCGCGGAGACAAAGACGCGCAGCGCTCCCGCAAAACAACAAGTCCTATTGATTCCCGCATCTACTCTCGAGCTGCGCGGCGCGCGGAGGATTGGGGGGGGGGGGGGTATTTAACAGAGCAGTTGAGGGACATTTCTGCCCCTTTAGAGGAGAAAAAAAAAAACCATGACTTACCGAGTCCAGGTTGACGCGCGCTAAGATGGCGAAGGTGGAGAGGCTGTCACAGACGCATTTGGTTCTGGATGAATGAACGGGCACCGCTCTGCAGCTCCGCGCAGACCAAGAGCCGAGCAGAGAGGAGCTGCGCAGGGAAGGAGAGTTAGGAGAGGAGAAGAGAGGAGAGGAGAGGAGAGATCAGACCAGCCTGTCATGTCACATTCCTTCATGTAGAGCAACAGCGAGAACAGCTGATTCTGATCACAGAGGCTTCCTTTTTATACATAGTTTTTTTTGAGAAACAGAAAAATCTCAAACTGTTCCTTTAAATGTGAACATTTACTAATAATCTGCACCATTTCTCCTCAAGATGCTCCTCAGAGGTGACGGTCTTGTTTCCAGGACACTTTGTTCCCTCTTAGAGGAAGATGGATGGGGATCATTTTAGAAATCTGCTTCAGTGCTGGTGCAGCAGGAGCTGCAGCCTCCGGTTCTGACCGGCTCCAGGAAGTCCGGTTCTGAGGGTCAGGAGAGGCCGGCCGCAGGCCCCAACCACCATTAAACTGACACCACAGGTCAAAATGTGGTGGTTGATGGGTAACTTCCGGCTGGCAGACATTTGCATTTCTACATTCCTGGCCGTCTAACGTCAGCCGGAGCTTTTCTTTCTGTTTCCTCATTAATCCCAAATGAATCTAATTTGATCAGAAACACGCCGCCCGCTCTCTGAAACTCTAAGACTTCATTAGATTCTCTGGATTCATTTCTGCTGTTTGAGATTTTTCATTTCTGACTATAAACAATGTTTTTACTCAGAGGTCACAGATCAACGACCATTAACAGTAAAAGAGACATTTTCTACGGATCTAAACCCAAAATCAGCCTCATAGTCTGACTTTAGCCTTTAAGAAATTCAGATCTGCATTCTTTACAGTCTTTTTTTATATAATTAATAGTTTTTTTTGGCACGAAGAAAAGTAAAATATACAAAAAGAAATGATAATATATGCTTTTAACTTATTAAAGATCAAACTTTTTTCTTCATTCTTTATCCTCTCCAGTCTTAGACTGCTGGGTTTTGTTATGTTAGTTTGGGGTTGGTTGGTCTTAGATAAAAGTGGTCGCTAACGGCGACATGAACGAGCCAATCAGCTGACGAGGGCGGGAATGTAAACTTACGATTCGCTCTCGTCCCAGGAGAGGCAGGTCTCGTTGACCGTGTCCTGTAAAGAGAGGCAGACGGGGGGGGGAGGGGTCAGCGTGAGGGGCGAGGACGCACAACAGCTTCTTTTTGGGGAGGGGGCGTGGGGGTGACTCACGTTGTGGAGGTGGGGGAACTCGATCTCCACGGGGGTGGACAGCAGGTTAGGGGCGGGCTTGACGATCACCGACACCACCTTGGAGTTGAGCAGGGTTGTGTTGCTGCAGAGAGACGACAATCATGAACACAACATGGAAGAGGGCGCCATCTGGTGTCCGCACGCGGGCGGGCGGGCGGCGCGGCGCCGTACCTCTGGAAGGGCATGATGGAGGCCAGGTTCCTGTACAGGACGATTCCGGTCACGAAGGCGTCGTTTCCGTCTGCAAACGCAAACGTCGCTTAGATTCTGATTCTGGGCTTTTATTTTGAAAAGCGCGCGGCGTGAACTTCCTTACCGGACTGCTTCAGAGAGAGAGCGTCCCGGGAGACGGAGATCTTCTCCTCGGACGTCCGGACCCAGTCCAGCATGCCCCTCCAGCCTTTCACGGGGAAGGTGAAGTTGGAGCTGGTGGACGTGGGGCGCTTGTGGATGCTCATCACTGGGGGAGGGGAGGGGGGGGGGCAATAACAAAAATCAGACCTCATGCATCAAAAATCTGACAGAAATCTTTTAAGATTTGAATAAAAATGTTTGTTTTTTTTAATAAATGGCGTCTGTCAGAAGTGATGCAGAGACAGTGGAGCTCACCTAAGTTCTCCGTGACTTCATAAATGTCCTGAAAGCCGCTCATCTGCATGCCGATCATGTTCACAAAGTCTTCAACCAGGCGGAGGAACTCCTTCATGTTGGCTCCACTCTGCATGAGAGGAGAAGAAAAGAAGATGTTCCTTCAGAGAATGGACTTCCTGATGACCAAACATGGGCATGCTGTTGATTCATCCTCGTTTTCCCTCCGTTTCGGGGAGGGGGGGGGGGGTGAGGGAGGGGCGCCCGGCTTGCGTGTGTCTGACGCAGAGCTGCTGCCATGTGGGCGCGAGGTGTGCGCCTGCTGCATGCGATGTACCGACAGCCTCCTCTCGAATGCTCATCAGTATGTAGCAGATTCACACTGTCGAGTGGGAGGGTCGGTTTTCCCCTGATTCAGAGATGCAGTTGCCGTGGTAACGCACACTGTGGCTTCTCAGCTTTGTGTGCACGCGCAGTGCACGATGAAAACTTTTATTTTTAAGTAGATTAGCAAATAAATTCATGAAATATGAATTCATCTTTTAGTGTAATTTTCAAAAAAATTGGAGTTTAGCTCATATTTTAGCAACATGCTAACATTTTTGGCTAGTTTGTTATCTATTGAGTTTTTTAGGCTAATTAGCTGCTTTTGCTAATTTTACATCTACTGAAGTTTTTTGGGCTAATTTGGAGTTTAGCTCATATTTTAACAACATGCTAACGTTTTTGGCTAGTTTGTTATCTATTGATCTATTGTTATCTATTGAGTTTTTCAGCACAAAAAACCTAAAAAGTTGCCAAATTAGCCAAAAAAGCTAACACATTGCTAATGTGTTAGCTTAACTCAGAATTAGCCCAAAAAACCCTCAAAAGTTGCCAATTTTGCCAAAAAAGCTAACACGTTGCTAATGTGTTAGCTTGACTGCAAATTAGCCCAAAAAAACCTGAAAAGTTGCCAAATTAGCCAAAAAGCTAACACGTTGCTAATATATTAGCTTAACCCTGAATTAGCACAAAAAACCTAAAAAGTTGCCAAATTAGCCAAAATACTAACACGTTGCTAATGTGTTAGCTTGACTGCAAATTAGCCCAAAAAAACCTGAAAAGTTGCCAAATTAGCCAAAAAAGCTAACACGTTGCTAATATATTAGCTTAACCCTGAATTAGCACCAAAAAACCTAAAAAGTTGCCAAATTAGCCAAAAATACTAACACGTTGCTAATGTGTTAGCTTGACTGCAAATTAGCCCAAAAAAACCTGAAAAGTTGCCAAATTAGCCAAAAATGCTAACACGTTGCTAATATGTTAGCTAATTAGCTGCTTTTGCTAATTTTACATCTACTGAAGTTTTTTGGGCTAATTTGGAGTTTAGCTCATATTTTAGCAACATGCTAACGTTTTTGGCTAGTTTGTTATCTATTGAGTTTTTTAGGCTAATTAGCTGCTTTTGCTAATTTCACATCTACTGAAGTTTTTTGGGCTAATTTGGAGTTTAGCTCATATTTTAGCAACATGCTAACGTTTTTGGCTAGTTTGTTATCTATTGAGTTTTTTAGGCTAATTAGCTGCTTTTGCTAATTTCACATCTACTGAAGTTTTTTTGGGCTAATTTGGAGTTTAGCTCATATTTAAGCAAAACTTTGCATATATTAGGGATTTTTAAGCAATTTTATAAACGTTTTTCATAAATTTAGGTCACCTTCGGCGCTCCTTCGTCGTTCTTTACAGTCATTTAGTAAATTTAACATTTTGCAAACAGCTTTTGCTTTTTCGTCATTAGCATTTATGCTAGCATAAGTTTTGTAGTTTAAATGTTATTTTGGAGCCGTGAGCAGAGCAGCCTCTCTTTTCTTCTCCCTCTCAGCCCTCGTTCCTCCTTTTTCCCGCCCTTTCTTCACCCTCTTGTCACTTACCAGCTGTGCCTCTTCCCATTTGTCACGGTGCTCCTCCTTCAGCAGGTTGCTGATGGTCTGGACGTAGTTCTGCGGATCGGTGAGGAACCAGGTGAGAAAACGTGCCGACACCGGAGGCTATTTCGGAGGAGAACGCGAGCTCACCTCCACGTCGGCGTTGCTCAGCCTCAGCCGGGTCCCCTTGTATATCTCGGTGGTGTTCCTCAGGATCTCCATAACGGCCAGCAGGTCTCCGCTGTACTTGGCTCCTTCATCAGAGGAGAACCTCAGGCGTGAAATGACCTCGGCGACGCCGTCCACGCTCTGTCCGATCTGGGCTTTGGAGTTGTAGACCCTCGACTGTAACAGAGTCCAAACCTTAACGTGGAGTCCCGACACGATGAATTCTTTTCGGTTTTTGTTGGACCTACCAGAGCCTGGATGTTCTCGTATTTGCTGGAGACACACTTGATGTGAGTGGGGTTCTCCCAGGAGGCGAGGCCCACGGCGTCCAGAGTGCAGCGGCGCAGAATCAGACCTGGTGACGGGAAACGGGGCGTGGTTAGAACCCAAACGGGGGTTAAAAAAGATTAAATCGTGAACTATCCCGGCGGTACCTTTAGCATCTTCAGGGCAGACGACAGCAGCAACATCTCCAGCTGGAGTCTTCTTCCACACCACGTCGCCCGTGTTCTGCTCGGGGCAGATCTCGTGGGGTTCTGTCGGCGCCCAGAAGCAAACCGTTAGCATGCTGCGCGTGATCTCTCCTTTTTCATGGTGTGTTTGCGGCACTGACCGGGACATCTCTTCTCACTGCAGCGCCTCTGCTCTCCGCCCTCGCCGGGGCACGCCTCCCCGCCGAAGAAAGGGCCCTCGCAGACCCTCTGCCTCTGCTGGACGCCCCCGCCGCAGGTCTTGCTGCAGCTGCCCCAGGAGCTCCACGAGTGCCACCGCCCGTCCACCGGACACTCCTTCAGGAAGCAGTCCGCGGACTCTTTCCAGCCGCCGTGGCACTCGGAGCCCCCGTAGGACGGGCCGTTGCACTCCCGGGTCCTCTGCATGGTGCCGTTGGAGCAGGTGGAGGAGCAGGCGGTCCAGGCGGACCACTCGTTCCAGGATCCGTCCACTAGAGGGCAGCAGAGCAGCAGTCAGAACCAGGAGAAACTGGAATCATTTCTCTTTTAGTAATTCACTAATTAACGGTAATTAAACATGAGAGCAAATCTTTTCTTATTTGAGAGTTAAAAAAGACATTTTTTTAAATGTAGAACCAAATTGGCTTCATTAAAACAATTATTCTTTTCAACCTTTTCATTTGAAACATTTCTCTTAATAATGACTTTTTTCTTTCAAAATTTTAATTACAAAAAGACTTAAAATATATTCATGGAGTATGTTTTCATCTTTTAAAATAATTATAAAAAATAGAGTTTAGCTAATATTTTAGCAAAAATACCAACGTTTTTGACTCATTTTAGGCCATTCAGGCTCTGCTGAAGTTTTTGGGGCTAATTTGGAGTTTAACTCATGCTAAATGTTTGTGAAAACTTGACAAGTATTAGGGATTTTTTTTTTTACCAATTTTACTACAATTTTTTTTTTAAATTTTGGTCAATTTCATCATTAAAAGCTTTTTCAGAAAAAAAAAAATTATAAAAACTTTTTTTTCCCATTAAAACTAAATTAAACATTTATTGTTTTCATTAAAACATTTTCTCTTGCTGTAATTTTCCTGCGCTCACATCACAGACTCAGCCGTCATCTGAAGAAGCAGAATGGCGTGTAACTGATGACCAGTAAACTCACAGAGAACTCTTCTATCCGGGTAGGCGGCGAGAAAAAAAAGCTGAAGTTCTAATGTACTGAGTGAGCGTGAGTCACTGCAGAGGATGATATCAAACTCCTGAATAATCCCAGTGGATGAATCAGACATGCTTTCCACCTGTTCACTCCTGCTCTAGAGTTCTGATAAAAAGTGTTTTTGCGGAGCAGAGACTGACCGGGGCAGACGGCGATGTTGCAGAACTTGGTTTGCCTCTCGGGGCCGGTGCACGGCTGTCCTCCGTTCTGGGGCTGCCTGCATGTGCGCGTGCGGGCGCGGTAACCGCGGCCGCACGTGGATGAGCACAAGCTCCAGGGGGTCCACTCGTCCCAAGCGCCATCAACTGCGCAGGGAAGCACAAAAGGCCCGTTGTGAAGCTTCTGGACTCACTGCGTTCTCAGACTCTCCACTAGGGGGAGCCGTCACTCTCAACACAGCAGATCCTGACAGACTGAAGGGGGCAGTTGGGCACTCACCGGGGCAGACCACGGTGTTGTTGCACTCCCGGTTCTCCCGCAGGGGCCCGGTACACTCGGAGGAGAAGGAGGAGGTGGCGCAGAGGCGGGTGCGGCTCTGCCAGCCCTCGCCGCAGGACACCGAGCAGCTCCAGGAGGACCACTCATCCGTCTTAGCGTCTGTCGGAGCCCAGAACCCTGTTAGAACTTCATCTGTGTGACGTGTGACCGCAGAGGTCACGGGTCTCACCTGCAGGGGGCGCCGCAGGTGCGGTGCTGATTCCGTCGGTGCCGTCTCTCTTCAGACCAATGATGGCGCGCAGACCCTGGCTCCTGCTGCGCTCTTTGCCTGCAACCGTCAGAAAAACCCGTGAGCCTGAAGGCGGCGGTTGTTTCAGGGGGGCCGCGTGTGGGCGGGCCTACCGATGCAGGCCTGAGGGTTGCAGGCGCGACCTTCCTCCACCGTTCCCTCGCAGACGGCGTTTTCGGGCTGGCAGCTGCGGCTGCGCACCTGCACTCCTCCGCCGCACTCCTGGCTGCAGACGGACCAGCGGCCCCAGACCCCCCAGCCCTCTGCAGGGGGCAGACGGGAAGCATGAAGTCAACAGGAAGCGGAGAGGGACGCTTCTTTTGTTTGCTTTAAAACCGCTCGAACGGAGAGAAGAATGTTTGGTTGCCACGGCGACCACCATTGCGTTCCCTGATCTGAACGCGTGCCCACTCTGAGGCCTGGTCCGGCAGGTGCGGACTCTTATGCTCGGCAGCTCGTTACCTCCAGACTCGCTTGGGAGGCGGGAGGTAACGCCAGATCTGGAGCCACACGTGGATCTTTCATCTCGCCATGGTGGCTCCTCAGACATAAAACAAGTCCTGGAGAGTGCTGACTGAGCTCAAAAACTAAGACTACCAAACTAAAACTAGAAAAATGCATTACCTCCGATAATGCATGTGTGAATGCATTTTGCGGAATGTGATTGCTGAAACTGCTGAAGATTTTTGCTTAAAATCAGCACAAAAAACCTAAAAAGTTGCCAAATTAGCCAAAAAAGCTAACACATTGCTAATATGTTAGCTTAACTCAGAATTAGCCCAAAAAAACCAGAAAAGTTGCCAAATTTTGCCAAAAAAGCTAACACGTTGCTAATGTGTTAGCTTGACTGCAAATTAGCCCAAAAAAACCTGAAAAGTTGCCAAATTAGCCAAAAATACTAACACGTTGCTAATGTGTTAGCTTGACTGCAAATTAGCCCAAAAAAACCTAAAAACTTGCCAAATTAGTCAAAAATACTAACACGTTGCTAATGTGTTAGCTTGACTGCAAATTAGCCCAAAAAAAACTGAAAAGTTGCCAAATTAGCCAAAAAAGCTAACACGTTGCTAATATATTAGCTTAACCCTGAATTAGCACCAAAAAACCTAAAAAGTTGCCAAATTAGCCAAAAATACTAACACGTTGCTAATGTGTTAGCTTGACCGCAAATTAGCCCAAAAAAACCTAAAAACTTGCCAAATTAGTCAAAAATACTAACACGTTGCTAATGTGTTAGCTTGACTGCAAATTAGCCCAAAAAAAACTGAAAAGTTGCCAAATTAGCCAAAAAAGCTAACACGTTGCTAATATATTAGCTTAACCCTGAATTAGCACAAAAAACCTAAAAAGTTGCCAAATTAGCCAAAAATACTAACACGTTGCTAATGTGTTAGCTTGACTGCAAATTAGCCCAAAAAAACCTGAAAAGTTGCCAAATTAGCCAAAAATACTAACATGTTGCTAATGTGTTAGCTTGACTGCAAATTAACCCAAAAAAACCTGAAAAGTTGCCAAATTAGCCAAAAATACTAACATGTTGCTAATGTGTTAGCTTGACTGCAAATTAGCCCAAAAAAAAACTGAAAAGTTGCCAAATTAGCCAAAAAAGCTAACACGTTGCTAATATATTAGCTTAACCCTGAATTAGCACCAAAAAACCTAAAAAGTTGCCAAATTAGCCAAAAATGCTAACACGTTGCTAATATATTAGCTTACCTCCAAATTAGCCCAAAAAAACCCTCAAAAGTTGCCAAATTAGCCAAAAAAGCATAAGTGCAGAAAGTTTTATATCTCTGGCGTTTGAGGGACTTACTGATGATCTCAGCGTCGCGGTCGTTGTCTTTGGGCGCCGGCGAGCACTTCTCCACGTAGACGCCCCCCCTGTAGCAGCTCCCCGGCTTCCTCTTGGGGGCCTCCCAGCACTGGCAGGGCGTGTTCATGATGCCGCAGGGGTAGTCGTGGGTGCTGCTCGACAGGCACTTCTCCAGCCACTGGCACAGCATCTGGCAGGCGGGCATGCTGGGGTTCCTCTTCCCCACCACCAGGAACTCGGCCTTGAACTCGCCGACGTCGCTCCGCCCCGCCGGGGCCTCCAGGGCGTTCCTCGGGGCCACCTTGCGGATCTGCAGGAACTGCTTGCTGGACTCCAGGTAGGTGACGGTGGTGGAGGCGTCGCACAGCCGCACCACCTCGTCGAAGCTCTCCATGCCCAGGTAGGTGCGGGACGTCTCGATGAAGGAGTCGAACTGGAAGGTGCGGATCTGGCGGGGCGCGCAGGTGTCGGTGGGCTTGGTGATCTTCATGTAGACGGTGTAGCGGCGGGGGTCGGGGTTCTGCAGGGTCCAGGAGCACGGCGCCGACGGCAGCGTGGCGGTGGAGGCGAACACGCCGAAGAAGCGGCTCTGCTCCAGGGTGGCGCAGGTGTCGGAGGCGGGGCCCGAGGGGGTGCAGGAGGTCAAACCGAAGAAGAGGAGGGCGAGGGCCACACGGGGGCCGGAGAGGAGCGACCGCGCCATGGGGTCAGCAGAGGAGGATTCTGGGGGTTTTTTTTTCTCTTGTTGTAAAGCTGCTGCACTTCTTCTCAGATCTCTTTTCTTGGAAATCCCTCCGAGGAACTCGCAGGTTTTAGAGCAGACGATCTGTCATTTCTGAATCAGAGGGATCTGCGGGAAAACAGCCGAGATGTCAGGGACTACCAAACTCCAAACTACAATAACAAAACCTAGTAGTTTAAATTTATATCACTCAAATGTTTAAATTGATGCTCATAAAGTTTTCCCATCATGTTGACCTGAAGAGTTTGATCAACTCTTCCTCCAGAATGAACAGAATTTAGATGCAAAGATAAAGACAGGGGTGTCAAACATACGGCCCGCGGGCCGTGTCCGCCCCCCCCCCCCAGATGGTTTAATCCGGCCCAGTTATGAAGAGAAAAATATATAAGATTTTCCAAAAAAGAAAGCGAGTTTCTAGCTTATTCCTGCGGCGAGTTATGGTTCTTTTAAAGAAAAGACCGCAATGCGCAATTTCACCACTAGGGGGAAGCAAAGGAAACTCAAGGGATCAAGAAATGAACATGGTGAAAGCCTTTGCAAGTTTAATTTAGTTTATTTTTTCATTGATTAACACATTTATATTTTTTGTAACCTCCTCTTGAAATTACCATTGATTACTACTATTGATTACTACTATTGCTTTAATGTCAGATGTAAAACATGCAGTCTGTATAAAATTGTATAAAACCTTTTTTTTTTTCTTTTTTTAGTGAAATACATTTTATCTGAAATGCATTGGACTCTGTGAATAAAAGTGAAATAAGAAGTGATTAGACTGTTTGAAGCCATCTAAGAAACAAAACTAGACAAAATCAAAGGTCCGGCTCACTTGAACCAAAATGAGTTTCCCTGTTCTAAGAGTTAAAAGCTGAGATTATTTTATTCTGCACAATAACTTTTGAAAATAAATCATTTCTGATCACATGTTGACAGATTCTTTTTTTTTTGTTTGTTCCAACAGATGGACATCATTCATGTTTGTTACAGTTAGAGGTCTCATCCTGCTGGATTCGTGGATCTGATCTGCATCACATAATTGCTGCGGCGCTGCAATTACGGTCCTTCACGGCGAGCTTCTGCTCCTTCCTCCCCCTCACTGAACCGCGTGCGTCAGTCTGACGTCCGTGCAAAGCCTCGCCGCGGGCAACACTCGTGGTTTTGCACTTTTTTTTTGCGCCGTGCATTCCTCCTGCTTTGCACAAACGTATTTTCTGAAGCTTCGTGCATTTTTGTCTGCAACTTGTTGCTTTTTTTGGTGATGCACGGAGGCTCCAGCAGGAGTCAGCGCTGTTGCCAGGTGTGGTGCCAAGGTAAGTTCCCGTGCCAGAATTTGTATCCCCTGTGTATTTTAGTCATTCACCTTCTTTTTTGGGGGCAAAATAGGAGCATTACAAAACAAATGAACAAGACTGGGGATACAAATTCTGGCAGGGGAACTTACCTTGGCACAACACCGGCAACAGTTTTCACATGCAAGTTTCTTGCTTCATCATGACTGCACCTGCACTCTCCGCTCTCATAATTATGAGTCTCACATCCCTCCTTCCCTCTCAGCCTCTCTTTTGTCCCCCCCCCCCCCCCCCCCCCCCCCCACTAACAACCGGAAGCTTCCATGAATGGGCATTGATGAGCAACAGTCCAGCTGTCCCTCCCCAACCTGTTGCTGCCCTCCTCCTCCTCCTCCTCCTCCTCCTCGCTGTCGTCAACATTTTTTTTTCTTTTGTGCAAAAGCTGCAGAGTAAAGCGCGGGAGGTGTGTTGTCATGGAGACGGGGCTTCGTTTCTGCAGAACTCAGCGTGCGTGGTGTGTCGGTCTGTGTCATCGCCGACATGGTCAGCTCTGAGGAGCGCAAATGTTTTAACCCAAAAAAGGCAAGAATGCATTTCTGAATACATAAAGATCAAATCAGAAAAGTTAGGATTTCTGATCAACTTTTCTAAACTCAAACATCAAGTTTTCTCCTCACTCTGTCAGATTCTGCAGAAATATTTTGTAGAAAAGCAGCTTTTTCCTCCCATTTATGTTCTGTCACTGAATCTGAAACTTCTGCGCTTTAATGGAGACGGAAGCTTTAAAATCAAACTGTCTGAACCTTTAATGCAAAAGCATTGCTTTAAATGTAACTAAAACTCAAATACAAATGAATTTAGATCACAGAAATCTGACAGGATAAAGAGCTTTTTCCTGCAGCTCACTGACATCCAAGTCAGATTTAAGAAATGTAACAAATGCATGTGCATGTGTGCACGGACATGGAGCGGAAAAATTGTGCAAAATGTGCAAAAAAATGTGTTCAAGCAAAGTGGAAAAAGTCGCAGCTGAACCGCTTTGGAGTTTCAGCACCACGGACAGCGACTCCGAACTTTGCTGGAGTTTAGAGGCGCGCGGGGATCAGAATCCTCCGGGATGAAGGGATGCTGATCCTGGAGGAGGATGCTGATCCTCCAGACCATCAGGGATGCAAATCCCTGTGGAGGATAAGCATTCTCTGGGATACAGGGATGCAAGAATGCAGATCCTCCTCGCATCCTTCTGGAGGATGAGCATCTTCCGGGATGCAGATTCTCATGGAGGATGCTGGTCCTCCAGACCATCAGGGATGCAAGAAAACAGAACATCCAGGAGGATGCAGATCCTCCTCGGATCCTGGTGGAGGACGCAGATCCTCCTCTGATCCTCCAGGAGGATGCAGATCCTCCTCTGATCCTCCAGGAGGATGCTGATCCTCCTCAGATCCTCCAGGAGGATGCTGATCCTCCTCGGATCCTCCAGGAGGATGCAGATCCTCCTCGGATCCTCCTGGAGGACGCTGATCCTCCTCTGATCCTCCAGGAGGATGCAGATCCTCCTCAGATCCTCCAGGAGGATGCAGATCCTCCTCAGATCCTCGTGGAGGATGCAGATCCTCCTCAGATCCTCCAGGAGGATGCTGATCCTCCTCGGATCCTCCTGGAGGACGCAGATCCTCCTCGGATCCTCCAGGAGGATGCAGATCCTCCTCAGATCCTCCTCGGACCCCGCAGGTGCAGGACTGTAAATCGAGTAAAAATCCCCCCTTACCTTGAAAGAAGCGTCTCTGAAGTCTCGTCAGCGGCTCTCTGACCCGTCGTCTCGGTTCCGGACGCGGCAGCAGCGGCTGAAAAAAGTCTGACTCGACCCAAAGTCTTCAGATCTGACTGGCCAAAACTTTCGCAGAGTTGCCGAAAGGATGCGCCAGGTCCAACCGCGACCCGAGCGGGTCGGCTCCCGAGTTCCAGTGCAGTCCACTCTCACAAGCAAAGAAAAAACGCGGCGACTCTTACCAAACTCCAAAGAGTTTACTACCAACTTTGTTTCGATGCTACGTCCAGAAATCTGGCGGGTAGCGGAGGATCAAATCGGCGGCGGTGGAGCTCCAGCAGACAGTCCGCGGAATCGAACCGAGTCTTGCGCTCTAAGCTCCAGGATAAATGTTGGTACTTCTACTCCCGGCTTCGGAGTCTTCTTGCTTGTGGTCTTTGCGCTGCAAGCGGGTCCAGTCTGAGTGAAGCTCGTGGCCTCCACGCGGAGCTATTTATCCAACCCGGCCCCCCCAGCGCCGAGCTGGAGTGCGTGGACGGGAGCGAAGTGAATGAGACAGCGCCAACACGGGGAGGGAGGGGAGGGGGCGCTCGGTGTGTGCGCGCGCGCAAGCCTGTCAGCGCGCGGAACAGGCAGGGAGGGGCGGGGTTTGTGCAGAGAGATTATGAACACCAACTACGCAGATATCAACGCACAGCCACCGAAAGACGAATGGGAGTGCCTGCGCGCGCGCACACACACGCACGCACGAGCACACAGAGGAATAACAAAGAGACGCATCAGCATCAGTGCAAACACGCGGGAAACGTGCGTCTGCAGAAAGGATTGATCCATTTTACGCATCGATCCGCGTTTGGTTGGACAGGTGCAGCGATTGTTTTAGATGATGGTCATCATTAAACACGTCGATGTGCATGAAGTGTCATTCCCGCGCTTTGCATCAACCAACAGAAACATGCGCGAGGCTGCAGGAGAGGGGCGCACTTCCTCTTTCTGCCTGATCTGGCGGAACGACACACGCATAGACACGCGCGCGCTGTGCGCACAGGAACAGCCCTCCCCCTCCCCTGCGTCCATCCATCCATCCAGCCCCCCCCCCCCCCCCCTCCCTCTCCGGGGCGTGTGATCGGGATAACCTGACGTGGGTGTCCGACTGTTCCACGAGAGAAGCTCCTCCACGCGCGAGGAGACAAACACGGATGACTGAGTGAGTCAGGGCGCGTAAAACGGAGGAGATGATCACTTTCGTGGCATTTTTAAATATTCTTCCCGAGTTTACACACAACACTGTGGGAGTGAAGAGTCACCGCAGTGTTGTGATGACACAAACGGCAGATTTGTTTGGAAAAAGCCTTTATTGGAGCAAAAGAAATACAGAAAATTATAAGATAAACGTGAAAAGTTGCATTCCCTGCAGTAATGTTGGCGGGAACTCTTTTTGCTGAAAGAATTCTGAAGAAAATTCATTTTTGAAATGATAAATTTGCTAAAAGACTAGAATTTTTGTTAAAGATCTATTAAGATCAGAACATTTTAAGTAAAATGTCCTAAAATCCCTAATACATGCCAATTTTACAAAAACATTTATTGTGTTGCTAAAATACTAAACTGTAAAACTGCCAAAAATGAATCAGAAATGTTAGCATGTTGCTAACATAGAAGCTAAACTTTAACTCAAACTTTATTTATTTGTGTAGCGCCTTTTCTTCAGCTAAAACACAAGGCGCTTAACATAAAAGCAAATAAAATACATATTACAATGTTTGAGACAAATGAGCTAAAATGTTAACATGTTGCTAAAACTCTAAATTAGCCTGAAAAACCTCAGTGAACAACAAATTAGCCAATAAAAGCTAGCATGTTGCGTAATTACTACCTAAACTCCAAAACCGTCAACATTTCTCAGTAAAATAAATGAATCAAAAACGTTAGCATGTTGCTAAAATATTAGCTAAACTCCATTTTTTTTAAGTAAATCACTATAAAATATGAAAACATCCCAGAAGTATTAAAAGTTTGTTGCTAATCTACTGAAAATGTTGAAATTTGAAGACTTTTATTTATTCCCTTTGAGGAATATTTTGAAGTTTTGCATTTATAAAGTTTATAAATGCAAAAGTAAAAGCAGGAATGTCCGGAATGAGCTGAACGTTTGATACTTTATTGGAGCAAAAGAAATACAGAAAATTATAATATAAACGTAAAAAGTTGCATTCCCTGCAGTAATGTTAGCGGGAACTCTTTTAGCTGAAAGTATTCTGCAGAAAATTCATTTTTGAAATGATAAATTTGCTAAAAGACTAGAATTTTTGTTAAAGATCTATTAAGATCAGAACATTTTAAGTAAAATTTCCTAAAATTCCTAATACATGCCAATTTTACAAAAACATTTATTGTGTTGCTAAAATACTAAACTCTAAAACTGCCAAAAATGAATCAGAAATGTTAGCATGTTGCTAACATAGAAGCTAAACTTTAACTCAAACTTTATTTATTTGTGTAGCACCTTTTCTTCGGCTGAAAGACAAGACGCTTAACATAAAAGCAAATAAAATACATATTACAGTGTTTGAGACAAATGAGCTAAAATGTTAGCATGTTGCTAAAACTCTAAATTAGCCTGAAAAACCTCCGTGAACAACAAATTAGCCAATAAAAGCTAGCATGTTGCGTAATTACTACCTAAACTCCAAAACCGTCAACATTTCTCAGTAAAATAAATGAATCAAAACGTTAGCATGTTGCTAAAATATTAGCTAAACTCCATTTTTTTAAGTAAATGACTATAAAAGAAAACATCCCATAAATATTAAAAGTTTGTTGCTATTCTACTGAAAATGTTGAAATTTGAAGACTTTTATTTATTCCTTTGAGGAATATTTTGAAGTTTTGCATTTATAAAGTTTATAAATGCAAAAAGTAAAAGCAGGAATGTCCCGAATGAGCTGAACGTTTGATACCGAGAAATCAGAGAAAAGTTTGAATGTTATTTGACATTTTTCTTTTATTCGTCTCATTTTTTTTTTAGCATTTTTTGTAACATAAATCCCTCTCCAGAGGAACATTTCCCTCCAAACTGAAACTCTTGAAAACATCAGGGACGGTTGTGTCAGCTGGACGGTCGGACGGAAGTCGTCGGGCGGGCTTTTGACGTCGGCGCCGTGAGTAACCGCCACAGCGTTTGTGTTTTTCACACATGCGCATGGATGGAACGTGTCACCGAGGAACAATGTGGAGCAGCAGCAGCACAACGGCTGGTTTCTCTCTGCAGACTCATTCCATCCTCTGATCTGCAGAAATGTGGATCAACTTCTCACTAAAGTTGTGTCAGATCTGAACTCATGTGGGTTTCAGTTGAATTTAGCTCCATCAGAAATGTTTTTTATGAACTCCAAGAAGACTTATTTATCAGCCTCTGTACAATCACAGCGAGAGGCGAGCAGGAAGTGGCAGAAATAATGAGTTGTTGGTCCGGAAACCCGGAAAAAAACAAGAAAACAAGCACAAGGTGTTTGTGTCTGTGGTGAGCCGGCCCGACGTGAGATCATTTGGAGCTGCTCGTGGACCTCATGCATGCACCCCGCCCCGTTCAGGCCTGAAAAGCCTCTCCTGCAAAGGCGGCGTGGGCCGCTGCAGGCTCTCTTACATAAAACATGCGCTCAGATGTTTTTAGGATTTTCACCGTTTGCCTCCGCACTCCTTTGTAGGACATCCCTCTGCAAAGAGCAGAGCGAAACTCTCCCGGGACGAGAGTCCGAACAGAGGAAAGCCTCCACATCACATGACTCATGACTCACATCAGGAGAGTGAGCGCACGGCCCGACGCTCGCTTTCCTGTTCCAGATCCAGCTCGGATTCATGAAGGGGTTTCTTAAAAGATTGCTTGAGCTGAAGAGGGATTTGTTTGAAGCCGTGACTTCCTCTGACCTCTAGATGGAGCTGTTCTTGATGCTGAAGAACTGAGCAGCAGCAGAGATCAACAGGCTTTACTGAATCATCAGATTATAAAACATTTAAACAAACACGAGTTTGCAGAAAAGAGGATTTTGATTTGTGACAACAGATCACAAACTTTAAAAGAGATTTGATGCATTCAAGTCTTAGAAGTGCATGTTTGAATGCACTATGATGTGCACAGGATGTGCACATCATAGTGCATTCAAACATTTGAAGGAAGAGAGCTGCTGGTTGAAGAACAGCAGGATAATTATTGTTGTCACACAACCAGAGGGAGAATATCATGAGATGATGGTTCACCTGCAGGTTTGGTTTGTTCTTGAGCTTCTGCATTAACACAGTTACCTAGAGTAAAGTTTAACAAGCTATTATCTCTTAATAACGAGATATTATCTCTTTATTACGAGATATTATCTCTTTATTACGAGATATTATCTCGTTATAACGAGCTATTATCTCGCTATAACGAGATATTATCTCGCTATAACGAGATATTATCTCACTATTATCTCCTTATAACGAGATAATATCTCGCTATTATCTCGCTATAATGAGCTATTATCTTGCTATAACGAGATATTATTTCGCTATAACGAGTGATTATCTCTTTATTACGAGCGATTATCTCGTTATAACGAGCTAATATCTCGCTGTGACGAGCTATTATCACGCTATAACGAGATATTCTCGCTACAATACAGACGAGCTATTATCTCGCTATTATCTCGCTATAACGAGATATTTTCTCTTTATTACGAGATATTATCTCGCTATTATCTCGCTATAACAAGCTATTATCTCGCTATAACGAGATATTATCTCGCTATAACGAGTGATTATCTCTTTATTACGAGCGATTATCTCGTTATAACGAGCTAATATCTCGCTGTGACGAGCTATTATCACGCTATAACGAGATAGTATCTCGCTATAACGAGATATTATCTCGCTATAACGAGTGATTATCTCATTATAACGAACATTTAACTTGTTTTAACAACAACCTACCATCTCGTTATAATAAGTTATGTAACACGTTAAGTTTAGATAATCTCAATGAGATAGTGAGATAATAGCTCGATATAAAGAGATAGTTGCTCGTTATAACGAGTTATCTTGTCTTTTGAGCTATTATCTCATTGCAAATAGATAATTGCTCGTTATAACAAGAAAATTAACTTTGTTTTCTCATTATTACACAAACATCTTTGTGTCATAATAAATTATTATCTCATTATTATGAGAAAATAGCTTGTTATGACAAGATAACTCGTGATAACGAGTTAATAGTTTTTTATAGCAAGTTAATAGCTTGTCATACCGAGCCATTATCTCGTTATAACGAGATATTGTCTCGTTATGACAAGAAAACAATAAAATTAAATGTAGGACAGGTCATTTTTGGCTTCTGCACGTGTTTTTCTGCAGTTTTGAGGCTTCATTTTTAATTATGTCGGTTTTGTAACTTAGATCCTAGAAGTAAAACAGGAAAACTTCTGGATGTTTGAAGTTTTCTTTAAAAAAACAGCTGGTAAATAAGTTAATTTTAGCTTTCATCCTCAGGTAAGATTAGATAATGATTCACAACAACTTGAATTTGTTCTTTTTATAGCAAGAAAAGATTACGAAACCCCAGTTTAATGTGAAAACCCTCCAAAAAACGGCAGGATAATGTTCCTCAGGAGGACGTCCTGCTGGTTCCACCTTTCTTGGTCTCTTTGTGTTCGTTCACGGCCCACATGGAGTACAGCATGTGAGTCTGGAGTCAACAGTAATGAGCTCGGCATTATGGGAGAACAAGGTGCCCCTCTTCACTCCTCCTCTTCACTCCTCCTCCAGAGGAGGAGAGGCAGGAGACGTCCTCCAACTTCATCACAGGTCATGATGGGATCGCACTAATGAGACTTTAAAATCTGTTTTTAGGAGTTTTTATTTCTACAGAAAAAAATATTTAGTGTTTAATATTTAACAAACTAAAAGCTCACCAACATTTTTACCTTATGAAACCAAAACACACGTGAAATTATTATGGGATGGCCACAGGATCTCCGGCTAAGCCGCCATTTTTTGGCAAAATCGAGAAAGTGAACAAAATTTTAGCTTCAGCAATTTTCATAAAATGTTACACTCACGCTGCTAGCTTAACTCTAACTGAGGTTTCGTTGACCTCTGAGCTTCAGAGGAGGCCGCCATCATGAATTTCCCCTTTAGAACCTCCTAACTCCTCTGAGGAATTTTATTTCATATTTAGCATCATCAGGAAGCAACTTGAAATAAATGTTAGTTTTAAAGTTAGTAGATTTTGAACGGCGTTAGCGTGGCATGCTAGCAAAAAGTGGCGTTCCTCTGTTTGTCATGCGTTTTTTAACCAGAATATTGTGAAAATGTAAATCGTTTGATCGAGCTGAACGAAACGATATGAAACACGATATGAACGTATTAGCAACGTGGCTGTGGTTGACAAAAAACCTCGGTTGCTAAGGAAATTCAAAAATTAACTTTTGTCAATTTTACTAAAAAGGACATCGATCTGTTCGTCACCTCGAGGGGAGCCAAAAACAAAATGGTTGCTATGGATTTAAACAAACAGAAAAGCTGTCATTTTAAGAAAAGTGAATTTTTGGTTTTCAAAATGGATTAGGGGCGTTCAGCAGCAACTAGAGGGAGTCTAAAGGGGTCGTCGAGGGCATTTATTTACTCAGAACAGTACATTAGCATCGATTCAGAGCTGGAGAGACGTTTCCTGAATGATTATAGTGTTCTCGCCGGTGTTATTGTGTTGAAAGAACTGCTGCTGTTCCGTAACCGAGGAGAATTCAAAGTACAGGAAGTGCCGGGAAGCATCTCCATCATGAAAACAACTTTTCTCAGCAATCACGTTTCGAGTTTTTCTCTTTTCAACTGAAGTGAAGCTTCCAGGAGAGGGTAGAGTTTTCTTTATTGAAAGGTTTCCCTCCCCATCAAACAATCTTCTTACGAGATTCTGTGTTTTTGCAGTTGGATTGTTAGTCACACATTCGCTCTCGCAGCTCCGCCTTCAAGTGTTCTGGGCGGCTAATGACATACATTAACGGAGAAAACCAGCGCAGCTCCGTTGCATAATGTTGTGTAAAGCCTTGTTGTGGTTTGGTCAACGCCGCCGCCACCGCTCGCCTGGAGGTCATTACGGAGAAACACATCAGACGAGTTCAGGAAATGGACAAAAAGGGATTCAGGTTAGCAGGAAGTCTTGTTTTCTGTTACTTCATGTTTTGTTTATGTTTTTCAGTCAGTGCCTTTTGACTAAAATGACAATCAGACTTTTTTTTGGAAGACCAAATTACCGTTTTCAATTTCAAAATGGAGGTTTTCTGTCTGTAATCAATACTCCTCGCTGCTTGTAAACTCTAATTTTCTTTTATAACATCCTGAAGACACAATAAACAGTTGTTTCTACGTTCCATGTTTTTCTCTCTGGACACAGGAAATAGATTTTCTCCGACTTACTGAACTGAATTGACTCCCTTTACAACACATGGGTTTTATTCTAATATGTTTACATGTTTGTTTTGATAATCATTCAGAACGTCCAGTCCCGTCGAACCCGCCGGAGGCTTCCCTGCGGCTCATCGACAACAACCGCGAGCCCCTGAACGCGCCTTAGTCACCGTGTCCATGAAAGGGCCCAGATTCATTAGCCGCTGATGGGCCAGGTGGTGTGAATGTAATAAACACCGAGGAGAGAGATCTGGAGGCACACAGCAGCATGAGTCACGGCAGAGGAAAGCTTCAGGAAACACATACATGGTATGAGCCGTGGAAGGGGAGCGCGGCGAATCCCGACCAGCTGGAGAGGGCGAAAAAACACCCGGCGGCGCCGCGCCGACCTGAAACTGAGACCAAAAACACACAAAGACATCATCCGTTCAAGAGCGGGGACGACACGTTTGGATGATTTAGATCAGAGGCGTCAAAATCAACCAGACCAAAACCCAAAACACGCTAAGGAGAAACGTTTATTAAACACTTTTAAACATAATTATGAACTAACATGTGATGTTAGTGTGAATGCTGTATCAAATCAAATCAAACTTTATTTATAAAAAAAAAACACTTCTCGTACTTCACGCAGTTCGAAACGTTTTACATTAAAAACAAAAACATGTACAGTAAAAGCCATGACTTCTAAATGAAAACTGTAAAATAAACTGAATTTAGCTGCTAAAGATGCTGAAATGGATAGCTAAAAACACTGAAGCTGAAAGATGAAAATGCTAAAGGTAAACACGAGCTGAAATACTAGCTAAATACCAAAATAGCCTAAAAAACGACAACAAAAAAAAAAGCATAGGTTAGCCAAAACAGCTAGCATGTAGCTGATAATAGCTAATGTAGCTAATATTAGCTAAACTCCAAAATAGCCTAAAAAATCTTAGTAAATGCTAACATAGCAAAGCTAGCGGAATGAAAATGATTAAAACTTTAAAACTTTTTAACACAATAATGAATAATAAAAAGGCAGGAATATTATTCCAGAATAAATCAACTTAAATCTTAAGTAACTTTCAATATTTTACTCTCTATAAAAATATGTTTTGTCAAAATTACACAAGTTAGAAATGAGCTCAAGATAACATCTGGTCATTAATGACAATAAAATCAAATGATCTAGAGGGCCAGATAGAATTACCCGGAGGGCCGGATCCGGCCCCCGGGCCTTGACTTTAACTCATGTGGTTTAGATCCTTAACTCTGACAGAAATTAGGGAAAATATTCAAATTTAAAGACTTGGTTGATCGTTTCATCCTAAAACTCATGTTTAGAGAACATCACAGAAGTCTGAAACACAACATATAAAAAAGGTTTGAAAAAGAAAAAGCAGTTACATCCTAAAAGGACATGAAATCTTCAAAACCAACAAATTCAGAACAAAAATGAAGGAAATAAAGTGTTTTAATGCAGATTTTAACGGAATTTCGATTCATTGTATGTCAGGACATATGAAGGATTGACAATAAAGTTCACTTTGACTTTGACTTGAGATTATCAACAAGAGTTCAGTTCAATTATTATATAAAAGAAATGTGGAAAATAAATGTTCATGTGAATCATTAGGTTATTGGGAACGAAACAAATTATTATCTTGTTTGTTTTGTTTGTTTTTGTTTTTATTTTTCTGCTTTTGCCACATATTAATTTAACATTACAAAGAGAAAAATGTGGTTAAAATCTTGTTTGATTGAGTTAAACGAGGCAGAGACGACACGTTTTCTTCTTTCATCATCATCAAAGACAAAAAGTATTTGGACATTTTTGTCGTTTGCTATAAAATGAAATAAATATTTAATTTTTCCCTCTGAAATGCTAGATAAATATTAAAGCTAAAGAAATCAAATCTTTCTTCACCGTAACAGAAACTATGTTTTGTCATAGATGGAACCTGACAAACTAAGTTTAGACTAAGGTGTGAACATCTATATAAAACAAACATCTCACAGTTTCAATCTTATTATCGAGTTTCATTCAGAACAAGCGCCGAATGTGGCGCGGGGTCCCCCGCTGCTCCCCCCACGGAGACTAAAAACAGATCCCAGTTCACGGCTCGTTCTCACGGCTAAAGTTAGCATCCGTTCAGCTAAATGAGTGTTCGTGACGTCTTGTTTCTTCATCTGTTTGTGTTTGTTAACGTTTTGGATGAGAAAAGCTGCTCGGGTCTGAAGGACTCGTGGAGACAGAACCACGAAGCTTCGGGTCGTTTTGGGGGAATAGAATCCGTCTGTGGCTGTTTAGGACAGAGGAGGGCAGGCGGGGGTCGTTTCAGGCTCCTTTACCCTCAGCAGGCTAATGATGCTGGGTTTTGTTGTTTTAGTTTGGTAGTCTTAGTTTTCCAGCTTTGTTTGTTTAGGTAGTTTTGGTTGGAGGAGCTGAGATTTAGACGGTCCACATGCCGGGTCAGAACTCTCCAGGACTTATTCTATGTTTTTCTGAGGAGCCACCATGGCGGGATTAAGGATCCACGTGTGGTTCCGACTCCTGGGTTTGGCGTTTATCGGGCGCCGCTCTGCTTCCAGCCCTGACATTACCTCACATTTCCCAAGTGAGTCTGGAGGTAACGAGCCGTGCGGGTTCGACCGGCGAGTAACGACCAGCCGATCAAAGTCATTCCCGCCTAAGTGTCCGCGCCTCCCGGACCTCACGCTCCGACGGCGCTCCGAAGCCCGCCGAGGAGCGGGAACGAGTTCAGATCAGGGAGCGCAAAGAGCCAGCAGGTAACCGTGACAACGCAGAAAAGGATTTTAGACATTTTGATTTGAGTGTTGGGGGGGCCAAGGTTGTCCCACACCATGTAAGTGCGCCCCTGGGGTGGGGTTCAACCTGAACAACCTGAACAAGCACATCTCAGGGAAATTCACCATTTAACCTCTGTTTTTGGACTGTATCAAAGAACTGGAGAGAGCTCCCTCCAGCATGCTGGAGGAGAAGATGCTCACAGACGGGATTTGAACCAGCACCTTCTGTCTGTGAGGTGCTAACCGCTACACCACCGTGCAAACCACTCAACAACTCTGAAAGTAAAACTTTACATTTTACTTTTTATTCCTCTTTGAAATAAAATAGTAAATTAAAAAAAAATTCATTCAAAGAGGTATCTTTAAAAAATAATAAAAAGTCGTATTTTCAGAAGCTCTTAATGTTGGAAGATTTTATTAGGAATGAAAGTGGACTTAACTAATCAGCTTAAGGGATCTTCCATCTTATTTGATCTAAGCCACGTGTCAAACTCAAGGCCCAGGGGCCGGATCCGGCCCTCCAGATCATTTTATTTTATTGTTATTGATGGCCAGATGTTATCTCGCGCTCATTTCTAACTTTTTATGGAGAGTAAAATATTAAAAGTTATTTAAGGTTTAGGTTGATTATTATTCATAATTATGTTATAAAGTTGCAGTTTTAAAGTTTAAAAATTAGCATTACGCTAGCTTTTTGTACTAATTATTGGACATTTACTAAGATTTTTTAGGCTATTTTGAAGTTTAGCTACATTTCAGCTACATGCTAGCTGTTTTAACTAATTTAGGCCTTTTTTTGAGTTTATTAGGCTATTTTGGAGTTTTAGCTAACATTTTAGCGACATGCTAGCTGTTTTAGCTAATTTAGGCTTTTAAAAAGTTTTTCATGATATTTTGAGGTTTAGCTATTTATCAGCTAAATGCTAGTTGTTTTGGCTAACCTATTTTTTTAGGCTATTTTGGAGTTTTAGCTAATATTTTAGCAACATGCTAGCTGTTTTAGCTAATTTAGGCCTTTATTTAGTTTATTAGGCTATTTTGGAGTTTCAGCTAACATTTCAGCTACATGCTAGCTGTTTTAGCTAATTTAGGCCTTTTTAAAAATTTTTGTATGATATTTTGCAGTTTAGGTATTTTATCAGCTAAATGCTAGTTGTTTTGGCTAACCTATATTTTTTAGGCTATTTTGGAGTTTTAGCTAACATTTTAGCGACATGCTAGCTGTTTAAGCTAATTTAGGCTTTTTAAAATTTTTTTTATGATATTTTGAAGTTTAGCTATTTTATAAGCTAAATGCTAGTTGTTTTGGCTAACCTAAGTTCTTTCAGGCTATTTTGGAGTTTTAGCTAACATTTGAGCTACATGCTAGCTTTTTTTGGCTACTTTGGGCTTTTAAAAAGTTTTTTTATGATATTTTGAAGTTTAGCTATTTTATAAGCTAAATGCTAGTTGTTTTGGATAACCTACATTTTTTTTGGCAATTTTGGAGTTTTTGCTAACATTTTAGCGACATGCTAGCTGTTTTAGCTAATTTAGGCTTTTAAAAAGTTTTTTATGATATTTTGAAGTTTAGCTATTTTATCAGCTAAACACTAGTTGTTTTGAGTAACCTAAGTTTTTTTTAGGCTAATTTGGCATTTAGCTAACGTTTCAGCTACATGCTAGCTGTTTTAACTAATTTAGGGCTTTTTTTTTAGTTTATTAGGCTATTTTGGAGTTTTAGCTAACATTTTAGAGACATGCTAGCTGTTTAGCTAATTTAGGCTTTTAATTTTTTTTTTATGATATTTTGAAGTTTAGCTATTTTATAAGCTAAATGCTAGTTGTTTTGGCTAACCTAAGTTCTTTCAGGCTATTTTGGAGTTTTAGCTAACATTTGAGCTACATGCTAGCTTTTTTTGGCTACTTTGGGCTTTTAAAAAGTTTTTTTATGATATTTTGAAGTTTAGCTATTTTATAAGCTAAATGCTAGTTGTTTTGGATAACCTACATTTTTTTTGGCAATTTTGGAGTTTTTGCTAACATTTTGCGACATGCTAGCTGTTTTAGCTAATTTAGGCTTTTAAAAAGTTTTTTATGATATTTTAAAGTTTAGCTATTTTATCAGCTAAACACTAGTTGTTTTGAGTAACCTAAGTTTTTTTTTAGGCTAATTTGGCATTTAGCTAACGTTTCAGCTACATGCTAGCTGTTTTAACTAATTTAGGCTTTTTTTTTAGTTTATTAGGCTATTTTGGAGTTTTAGCTAACATTTTAGAGACATGCTAGCTGTTTAGCTAATTTAGGCTTTTAATTTTTTTTTTATGATATTTTGAAGTTTAGCCATTTTATAAGCTAAATGCTAGTTGTTTTGGCTAACCTACATTTTTTAGGCTATTTTGGAGTTTTAGCTAACATTTGAGCTACATACTAGCTTTTTTTGGCTACTTTAGGCTTTTAATTTTTTTCTTTTTATGATTTTTTAAAGTTTAGCTATTTTATCAGCTAAATGCTAGTTGTTTTGGCTAACCTACGTTTTTTTAGGCTAATTTGGCATTTAGCTAATATTTTATCAGCTTCAGCATTTTTAGCTATCAATTTCAGCATCTTCAGCGGTCAAATTCAGCTTCCAGCATTCACACTAACATTATCACAGGTAATGCTATTTATCTAGTTCATAATTATGTGAAAAAGTTACATTTTTAAAGTTTTAAGAATGTAGAGTGTTCTTGGCGACCTCGTGTTTAGGATTTTGTGATTGACCTCTGATCCAGACAAACGCTTTGAAGCTGCAAAACCAGAAGAGAGGATTCATTTAGTGCATTTGCTTAATCTTCATTCTGCATTATGATGCATGTCTGTGAGCATGCTGCAGAGCTGCAGAGTGTTGCACGGTGCAAACACAAATGTTCTGCACAGATGTCTCAACGTGAACGCCGTTGCTCGGCTCTGAGCTCTGCTCTCTCAGACTCTGCAGTACTTTGATTTCTTTACTCTCTCCCTCACACACAGTGTGGGAGTCTGGAGGATGACTCATCTGTTGTACACCTCATCTTTGCCGGACCATATTTGGGCTGCCCGGAAATCTTTTTTTTTTTATTTATTTTTTTCCTGATGTCTGGTGGAGGGGAGACAACATGATGAGCTCCTCTGCTTTATTTCACTGTTATTGTCAGTGCAAGGTCTCCAATTCAAGCGGAGAGGCGTCTTCATCATCAGCGCTGATCCTGCGCCACTCTCAAGGCTTTCTGAAGTCAAACCACGTTATCACCGTTTGTAAAGAAGCAGGATTGTGCAGTGAAGACGAACAGTTTTTAAAATTTAAATTACATGCACAGCTTTTGTTCCAAATGCATTAAAATCTCCACTTTTTAATAATATTTCAATTAAAAAACAGTATTTTTTTGCTGGTTTTTGCTCCTCATTGGATCCTGAAATAGATAAATCCCTCAGGTTTGTACGTTTAGGCCTCAATTACGCTAATCTCTCGTACAAACACGAGTATTTTTGTGGCTTGACTCAGCGCACAGAAAAGGATATTATTGCCGGGAAGGTCACGCTGCTCCGTGAGCTTTATTTAATCTCTGGGTGAACTCATGCTCTCCAGCGAGGAGCACCTCGGACGACACCGCCGCCGTGACATCACAGAGACGCCCTGCGAGCGCTGCGGCCGCACATTTTCCAGTGAGACGTCAGAAGCGAGCGTCTGGATCACAGTGTCCTGATTGGACTTCTGGACCGGAGCCTGCATGTCAGAACCAACATGTAGCTGCTAAATCATCAAGTTTTCTCATTATTTTTCTTTAAGATTTGCATAATTGAATCTGAGCAGCTGTTTTGTTATTAATGTTTGGTTAAACCTTTTGTGTTTTTTGATTTACTGTCACTTTTCCATTGTTAACATGACAATTACGATGTATTCTAAAGGAAAAACGCGTCTCACATTATGCTAAAGATTTTGTGTTTAACCCTTTAACTACCTGCTCAACCAAACTGTGTAAACATTTAGAAAACATGTTTTTCAAAATATCAATTGTGTGTTTTACTCCCCAAAGTACAGAGTCACTAAAGGGAAATGGAAGAAAAAAATTGAAAAAATACTAAAAAGAATTCTGGTCAGTAACAGATGCACACCAGATAGTAACTTGTGTGAATCAATTAGTAACCAGAACATTTTTTTTCTTCAATTAAAAAAACAAAACAGTTACTGTCTGGTGAGCACCAGTTACTAACCTGAACTGTTTTTTTTAGTAAAAATTAAAACTGTTAAAAAAGAATTCTGGATATTTGGTGCGCATTATCTCCAAACCAGATTTTTTTTCTCTTGAATTTTTAGAAAAAAAGTTTTTTTAGGAAAAAAAATGTGAAATTGGATTTATTTTTACTCTTATTTTTTTTCACGGATATTTTTGTAAACTTCGAATTCTCTTATGGAACCCTTAAGTATTTTTTTTTTTAATTGTGAACTTTAATTTTTTTTACTCAAATTTTTTTATGGAGCCCCTAAGTGTTTAGAGAAAAAAAAAGTCACTTTAGAGGCTCTGTACCAAGGTAACACGCAGTAGAAAAAAACGTTTTTTTGGGTAGTTAAAGTGTTAAGCGTCACAGGCGTCACCTCAAAATGTCCGCCTGGACTTTCCTTGTGATTTTGACTATGAAGGGTCAAAGAATGTCCCTCAAATGTGTGCTTTTGCCCCTATAAGACATTACATTTTCAATATCTATCATAATTTCTAAGCTTATTTTATTTCTTAAAAGTCATTTAATAATTTAAAATGAAAAAAAACACTAAATCAGAATTGATTTTTAGAGTTTTTAGTGAGAAAAACAGTATAAATATACATGAACAGGTGTTTCTTTTTTTAAGTTTCAATTTGTCCAGTATAAAGATTTTTACAACAAAGTTTCTTTGTTTTTAGATTGTGTGAATCAATTAGTAACCAGAACATTTTTTTTCTTCAATTAAAAAAACAAAACAGTTACTATCTGGTGAGCACCAGTGACTAACCTGAACTATTTTTTTAGTAAAAATTAAAGCTAAAAAAAAATAAAATTCTGGTTATTTGGTGCGCACTAGTTACAAACCAGACTTTTTTTCTCTTGAATTTTTAGAAAAAAAAGTTTTTTTAGGAAATATTTTTAGGAAAAAAATTGTGTAATTGGATTTTTTTTAACTCTTAATTTTTCTACGGATCCCCTAAGTGTTTATAGAAAAAATATTTTTGTAAACTTCTAATTTTCTTATGGAACCCTTAAGTATTTTTAGAAAAAAAATTGTGAACTTCAAATATTTTTACTCAAATTTTTTTTTTTGGAGCCCCTAAGTGTTTATGGGAAAAAAGATTTATGTCACTTTAGAGGCTCTGTACCAAGGTAACAAACAGTAGAAAAAAACGTTTTTTTGGGTGTTAAAGTGTTAAGCGACACAGGCGTCACCTCAAAATGTCCGCCTGGACTTTCCTTGTAATTTTGACTATGAAAGGCTCAGAGAATGTCCCTCAAATGTGTGCTTTTGCCCCTATAAGACATTACATTTTCAATATCTTCATAATTTTTAAGTTTATTCTATTTCATAAAAGTAATTTAATAATTTAAAATGAAAAAGAAACACTAAATCAAAATGTGATTTTTAGAGTTTTAAGTGAGAAAAACAGTACAAATATACATGAACAGGTGTTTCTTTTTAAGTTTTATTTATAAAACTTTTTACAACAAAGTTTCTTTGTTTTTCTCGACAAATGTGCAACAAACTGAGCATAAATGTCAAACACGTCCAGGTGTTTCTGGTCACACAGGTCAGTTCTGTCCTCTTTGGCTTCTCAAAGCTCTTGTTGATGCTGCCGTGACAGTTTCAAGTCCCAAACTTCCAGAGATTCTCCTGGTACAGAGTTTGAAGCATTTCACCCGGTGACGGATGTCCTGTATTTAGACATGGTCGGACACTAGGACTATCATGATTGGTCGACTAATAGTTGTTTAATATTAAATGGAGTCAGAGTGTAGTAAAGTTCAAAGTTATAATGACATTATGTTAGCTATTCAGACTATTTTGGCTTTTATTAAGGTTTTTAGGCTAATTTAGAATCTAGCTAATATCGCTGCATGCTAGCTATTTTGGCTAACTCAGATTTTTTTCTGTTTTCTGGTATTATTTTGGAGTTTAGCAAATATTTTAGCTGTGTGCTAGTTGTTTGGCTACTTTATGCTTTTTTTGTGTTTTTTAGGCTATTTTGGAGTTGAGCTAATATTTCAGGTAGCCTACATGCTAGCTATTTTGGCTATTTTATGTTTTTTTTATGTTTTTCAGGCTATTTTGGAGCTTTTTTTGTTACTTGAAATTGTTCTGTTTTTTGCGTTGTCATGGATTCTCCTGATTGAAAGGTTGTGTCTCTGAGTTGTTCAATGACGTTAATAAAAATGAATTTAGCCCAGTGAGCATCATAGCAGCTGAGTGACGTGAGGAGCAACAAACTGAAGATTCTGGGTTTGTTTCATTGTCTTTCTCCATTTTCACACTTGAAAACAGGTCAGTTTTGATCCAAATACGATATTAGATTTGATCTTTTTTTCTGAAAAAGGTCTTAAAATCCTTTAATGTATCTCCCGGTTAAACTGAATTTTGTGGAGAGTGAACGTTTGCATCCCGACTGCAGCTCCAGGATTTTACATTTAAAGTCTTAAAACATGATTATAAGAAGGATTTCATATTTTTTCATCACATTATATTACATTAGAGTTGACCAACTGAAAGATTTTTCTTTGTTGTTTTTTTGCTTATTAACAAATTTAAAATAGTATCTTTTTTTGAAGTTTATTTGCTTGTATAAATGTAACATTTGACAACTTTTAAATAATAATCAACATTAAGTGAAAGCTGACCAAAGATCATCCAAAAGATCCACAAAAACAAAACTTCACATCAAGTTGAAACATATGCCACAAAATAAAATATTTAAACAAACACATTTTTATACTCATATACATACATATTTACTAAAACAAAAAAAAACAGTGCTCGTATTGACCATTTTTATTTTAAATTTTACCAGAAAACAACATTTTTTAAGAGTATTTTCAGATTTTTATAGAAGAATTCCAAAGTTTTGCTCCTAAAACATTTTACATTTGTTCTTGCTCTGCATGATTCACATAAAATTACCTCTCAGATTATAATGTTCCTCTTTACTTTAAAATAAAAAATGACTGCACTCTTAACTATTTTTAAAAGCACAAAAAAGAAAATTTCCAACATTTTAAATGCAAAGTTTGATTATTGGATTGATATTTTTTAATGTATATATTTCACTACAATACTGGAATCATGGAAGAATTGAGGTTGAATATGAAATATCCAAACGTTCTAACTTCATTTTCTTTTAAAGTTTCTGTATTTAGGTTGTTTTGTAAACGATATATTGAAACCGTAACCTAAAAATCGAGGTTTGAACAGAATTCTGGGGGAAAGTATCTGTTGCATCTCCAGTGTTACAAGCACACATCAACAATGAGAATGCATCCATGATTATTTCAGTGTGAATTTGTGCTTTTCATGCAGAAAATTCACCATTACGCCTTTGTGTGTCCAAGAAATAACCCTTTTTAGGCTCATTTGGTCTAAAAGAGGAAAAATATCCCTCCTTGAAAGCGATAAACCAAACGTGGGACTAAAGCAGCCTGATGTCAGAGACTTATGAAACGGGTTTTGTGTCCGCTCGGCGCCGCGGTGGGTCATATTGACGCTCCACCTTCAGTCTGGAGGGTCTCTGCAGGTTTGGCCCAGTTTCTGCAGCCGATCGCCCCCCCCCCGTCCTTGGAGAGCTGCTGCCGTGGTAACCTGCAGCAGAGAGGACAAACCTACACTCTGACAAATTACACTGAATTTGGGCTAATCGACAGCGGCTGCAGCTATACGTGTGTTCAGTTTGATGCAAAGCGCCGTTATCCGTGTTCTGCAGGTTATTGAGGCTCTGCAGTCAATAGAACCTGCAGAAAACACGTTAGATGAAGCTCCAGCTTCACACATCAGTACATTGTTCAAACATTTGAGGTCATACATTTGAAAGTTTGGACTTTGAAGCATTTGTCTTTGGTAAAAGTCTGAAATTCCCAACAGAAAGTTTTTATTTATTATAAATAATACTATTTATCATGAATATTTGTTTTGTGTAGTTAGTGTAGGATTTTCTCTTTTTTCCCCTTTAACTGTTTGATTAACCAAATGGTGGGAAACAGTCATAAAACATTATTCCCCAAGGTACGGAAGCCCTAAAGGGACATAGAAAACAAATGTAAGTAAAAAAAAAAAAACAACAAATTGAAGAATAACTAAAATTTAAGAATAACAAAAATCTATTTACTGACTGATATGCAACAAATACTAACTGGTAAGTATTTTTTTTTAGATTTTTATTTACTTATATTTTTAGCAAAAAAAAAAAAAAAAAAAAAAAAAGAAAATTCTGGATATCTGTCCAAGTAATTTTAGGGCAAAAAAAAAAAGTTTTTATTTTCCCTTAATTTTTTTTTAAAACTCTCTTTAGGGGCTCCGTACCAAGGCAATAAGCAGGACAACAATATACATTTTTATGGTAATTTTTTTTGTTTTATTTGTTTTTTTATTCATTTTTTGTTTTTCAGGTAAAGGGTTATACTTTGATATAAATCAAAACAGAAATCCATATTCTCACGGCTTCTTTCTAGTTTGTGGACTTGTGTTAAATATAAATATACAATATTATTGAGTCATAATATCCACTTAATTTGTTTGCATTTTGTATTTTAAATTAGAATGGTAAATTATTGTATAAAAATAACAATAAAGCTAAATTCTCTTGTTTACCACAGATGAGACGATGCAGTTTGTTTGCTCTACGCTGGATAAGTTTCAATGTCTTTACTTGTAACCAAGGAAAAAAACAAAACATTATTATCATGACACGGAGAGAAGGAGAAAAGTCTTTATCCGTTTGTTTCTCAGAGCTGGACTTCCTTGAAAGTGTTTGTTAAGAAAATACGTTTTATTCTAGAGACGATTCAAAAACAACAAGAGTCCAACGACTGAATGTGACGCAGAACAACGTGAAACTCACACAAAAACTTCTGACTGAAGGTTTTATGTCTGTCTGTTCGTTAAACGAATACATCAAGATATAACAAATCATATTGTTATTAAGTAATTATTATAACTTGAATAATTTTGACAAAATATATTTTTATAGAGAGTAAAATATAAAGTCATTTAAGGTCTAAGTTGATTTATTCTGGAATAATATTCCTGCATATTTATTATTCATAATCATGTTAAAAAGTTACAGTTTTAAAGTTTTAAATTGATATTCTGCTAGCTTTTTGAACCATTTTCAACTTTTTTTGGGGACCTTTTTGGAGTTTAGCTAATTTTTCAGCTACACACTAGCTTTTATGGCTAATTTGGGATTTTTTTAGGCTATTTTGGAGTTTTAGCTAATATTTCAACTACATGCTAGCTGTTTTCGCTAATTTAGACTTATTTTTAAGACCGTTTTGGAGTTTAGCTAATTGTTCAGCTACATGCTAGCTGTTTTGCCTATTCTACACTCTTTTGGGAGCTTTTTTGGAGTTTAGCTAATATTTCAGTTACATGCTAACGAATTTGGCTAATTTAGGCCTTTTTTAAAGCCGATTAGGAGTTTGCTAATATTTCAGCTACTAAGGTAATCAGAGTACTTATAGGAGAAGCATCAAATTTACATAATTGGTTGAACACTGAGAAATTGAAATGTTGAGAGGGAACGGATTTTCTTTTAAGCTACAGAGGAATTTAGTATCGTTTTTAAACGGTGATGCTGTTAAGTCGGGAATTTGTTGAAGCAGAAATTTTGGCTGAAAAAAAAAGAAAACAGCAGAAAAAAATCAAATGGAAGTCACGGAGAAAGAAAAATATCCATGACGAACGGCCAGCATCATCGAGAAAACATAACATGAATGTCTGCTCTGAAGTGTCTTCACTCTGGAGCTTCAGCTTCAGAAATCAGAAAAGTGAAAAAGAAAAGCGACTTTATGCCGGAACAGGAAGTAGTGATGATGACAGAACGCTAGCATCGAAGAGGGCGTGGCAGAATGTTGCTCCTCCTTTCTTTCATCTGGATTACAGTCAGAAATCCCAGAATGCAGCAGTGAATAAATAACATTTAGTAACAGAATCGACAGGTGGCTGTGCGGCGACATTAGTGATCGGGAGGAGTATCATTATTGTTATACTGTTCATTTTATTTTGATTTTGTTTTCTATTTTATTGTTTTAACTGTAATGTTTTTTTTTTTTGATGATTCCTTTTGACACAAGTCTCCCTTGAAAAAGAAATCTAATTTAATTGGAATTTCTTTGTAAAATTAAAGTTGATTAAATAAATAATATTATTGATTTATTATTTATGTTTTTTTTTAAATAAAATGTCCAACTTTGAGACATTTTTAATGAGATTACATCCATCCATTTTTGCAGTTAGTTGTATTTAGTCAACAACCACCAGGAAACAGACATGAACTCATGAGCAGATTTCTCTTTTTTATTTCTTCTCAAACTTCAATAAATAAAAAAAAAAACCCTCAAATTACTCGATCTTCCACGAGAATCAGGAAATTAACGAAATACAGAAAATCTGAGTAAATAAAAATCTGAGTAGTATAAATCTAATAATGGGAGGTGACGAAGATGACCTGGAAAAACATTTTTCAATAAGGGACCAAAAAGAGCCAAACTGACCTCAAACTCATCCACAAAGTCAGAATCAAAACCGTCCAACCTGGCAACCCTGGTTCTCTCAGATCTGCTGTGATGTCACACTGACTTTTCTCTCCACTCTTCCTGGCTGGACGTCTTTATATTTAATGCAAAGCTGGATTCTTGAGTGCAGCAGCAGCAGCAGCAGAAGTCGACCGTGTGAGCCGATAAATGGAATCCTGCTTTTTATTTTCCATTTGGTGCACAAATATGTTAGATTCTCCTGTGATATAATGTCACAGAGGCCCATCTCTCTTAATCGGGCTCACTTCCTGAGTGATTCACTCCGTGGCCTCTTACTCACACTCTCAGATGCAGAAACCACTCGGACCATTAGACTCGGAAGCTGTAATCATCTTCAGGAGGACTGAAATCAGAGGTCTTCTGAAGCTCAGGGTAACATCTGTTCAGAGGTAAATCTGAGCCGTGACTCACAGACTCGTCATCCTCACCTGTAAATGAGGCCAGTTCACTGGATTCATCATCCAGAACGTTCTCAGAAGGTTTGAAGTTTGACATCCATCAACACTTATGCTAATATCAAAAAAACATGCATTTTCAGAGAGAATTATAGATGTTCAACAAATTCACAGAAAATAACTACAAATAAAAAAAGGTTGAGAGGTTAAAAAGATGCTTTTTCCACAGAGCGACTCATTATAAAGTCATTAAAGAAAGCAGAAGAAACTTAGAGCTAATTAAACTCGGCTGCCGTTTCTTCTACGAAAATAACCAAGAAAGAAGTGATTCATTCCACTTACTTTTCCAATTAAACGAGTTATATTTCAGGATCGTTTACGTTCTGATGGATGAGTGATGTCCTAAAGACAAACATCCCACAGAGGAGAAAACACCTGTTCTTCACTCAGTAAGCAGGTGAAGTCTGAATTTTCTGTCATTTTTATTACATATATGACAGAAAAATGAATGAATTTGTTCTGTTTTTTTCTGTTTTCCAGCTTTTTCTTGTTATTTCTTTAAAAACATTTTCATATTAAGATCTAAACTCAGAATACTGCATTTATTAATATTCTGTCCTGCTGCCAGCCAGGACTGAAGAACCAAATTGTATTTTACAATTCTTCTACCTTATGAGTGTTTAGGCAAAAATTTACACCGTCAAAAAGGTTTTTATGATGACATCATCACAACGGGAGAAACAGTTAAAAATGAAGGGGTACAAAATATATCATGGAACAGAACAGAACAGAACAAAAAAAACAAAACCAGAAACAAACAAAAAAAACCCTAAAACAACCCAAAACTAAAACAAAACAAAAACACAAAAAAAAGGAATAAAACAAAACAAAACATTAAACAAAACAAAAAAACCTAAACCCAATCCAAAACTAAAACAAAACAAGAATCGATCTAACCAAAAACAGAACCACAAACAAAACAAATCGAAAAAAAAAAAAAAAAAAAAAGAAAAACAAACCAAAACAACACAAAAAAAACCCAAAACAAAGCCAGGAACCAAAAAACCAAAAAAAAAAAAAAAACTAATCCCAGCCAAAAACTAAAACAAACCAAAAAACAAACAAAAAAAACCCCTAAAACAACCCAAAACTAAAACAACACAAAACACAAAAAAAGGAATAAAACAAAACAAAACATTAAACAAAACAAAAAAACCTAAACCCAATCCAAACAAGAATCGATCTAACCAAAAACAGAAACAAACAAAACAAATCGAAAAAAAAAAAAAGAAAAACAAACCAAAACAAAACACAAAAAAACCCCAAAACAAGCCAGGAACCAAAAAACCAAAACAAAAAAAAAAAAGAAAAAAACTAATCCAGCCAAAAACTAAAACAAAACAAAAACAACAAAAAAACCCTAAAACAACCCAAAACTAAAACAACACAAAACAAAAAAGGAATAAAACAAAACATTAAACAAAACAAAAAACCTAACCCAATCCAAAACTAAAACAAAACAAGAATCGATCTAACCAAAAACAACCAGAAACAAAACAAATCGAAAAAAAGAAAAACAAACCAAAACACAAAAAAACCCAAAACAAGCCAGGAACCAAAAATCAAAACAGAAAAAAAAAAAAGAAAAAAAACTAATCCAGACAAAAACTAAAACAAAACAATAACCGACCCAACCAAACAAAAACAAGAAATATAAAACAGGTGTCAGATATACCTCAGTTGTCATGGGATGGTCACAGGATCTACAGCATGATAGCAATCTTGTATCAAAGTGTAAAAATTTTTGATTTTTCACAGTAATTCACACACGCCTCCACAACCAAAGTTTTCTTTTCTTTTTTTTTTTTTAAAGCTTGATCTTTTATTTTGAAATCATCCATCCCGGGCCCTGCAGGCCAAGTGTAACAACGCTCTGACTCTTTTTTTTTTTTAATCAAACTTTATTGTACATTTTCTCAATTTTAAGAAATTCACAATCAGTTATGCAATAAAGAGAATGTTTCAATACAAGAAAAAAAAAACAGAACAGAAAGAGGCCGGGGGATCAGTTTCCAACCAACGTTTTCTTGACCTTTGACCTCGGTAACAACCACAAAAGAAAACTCCTTCTATGTTTTTATCATCAAACATCTCCGAGCATCATTATGAATCTACTGAGCAGAAATGTTGGAATGAGAAGTTGTAGAAACTGAAAGGCGTGAATGTGGAAAGTTTACAACTGTTTTTTTCATAATTTAATAAAACCAAAAACTTTGAGTTCTGTGGCTCACGCTGACATTATATTTGATATGATGGTGTTAAAAATAGTAAGAAAAAAAATCTACCAACTCAGGTGAAAATCTTAATTTTCAAAAAAATAATTATTGTTTTGAATCCACTAATGAACCAACATACATTTGTCAGGAAATAAAAGGAAGTTTTGAAATTATGGGATGGCCACACGACGTAGGCGGCCATTTTGTGGCAAAGTTTGAGATTCAGTGATTTTTACGTTTGGGAGAATTAACATTTTGATTGAATTTTACACACATGCCATCAGCCTAACTCTACGACCTCTGCAGGTTCGTTGACCTTAGGAGGCGGGGCTTTGTGGCAGAAACATAAACATTTACTAAATGAATTTAAATATGACAAAACCAGGAGAACACGCTAGTGATGTACGGTGACAGAACAGAGAAGAACCGATGATGAGAAATGAAAAAGCAGACACTTAAATAGGCTGAGGGTGATTAACCAAATGAAGACAGCTGTGGATGATTAACCTGAACATGGTGAACCTGACAGAACATGACCGAACCAAAGCGCTGAATCATGACAGTTGTAGAGTTTGAACGGCGTGCGCATGGCGAGCTGTCAAATGTGGCGTTTTCCTGTCGCTCGCACATTTTTTAAAGTAAAAAGTGAAAATATTGATCTGAAACAAATCATATAACACAGGACATGAACATACAAGGAATAGGGGCGGGGCTAGCAAATAATCTCAGTTGCTAAGGAAATCCAAAAGTTTACTTTTGCCAATTCTTCTAAATCTCACGTTTCTGTTCGGTGACTCCAGACGAACAAACCATAAAATGGTTGCTATGCAGATAAAATCAACAGGAAAGCCGCCATTTTAGAAAAAGGAGGTTTTTTCATTAATTTGTCACATAAAGCTCAGACCAGCCTTACTAAAAGAGAGAAGGGGGGTTATTGGGGGTTAGGTCCGCTCAAATGTTTTGGGGACATGGGCAGTTTTGGTGCGTAGAGGAGGGCAACAAGGGTGGGTAGCGTCTGCGGGCCGTACAACGCCGCTCGCTCTTACACTATTGAACTTGTTTTATGAGCCATTCTGGCTGTTTAAGGTCATTTTAGTGACGTTAAGTGAAGGAGGATCATATTTACCCACATGTGGGCCACAGAAAGCCTTCAATAAAGAGAATATTATCTTGTTGTGTGAAAGTTAAACTAAAGAACACAAAACAGATTAAAGAGACAAATCAATCAAAGGCAAAAACATTTATTTTCAAAAGAGTTTGTTTTAATGGTTTGTAGCAGAACTACTTTCAACTCGGCTGCAGCTCGAGTACAAACAGAGAATCAGAAACAAACAGGAAATTCCTTTGTTTTCATTTTTTTTTCACATCTCTAGAAAGCTTTCCCTCCCAGCTTTGGCTTCGAAACCCTTCTCCCTCCCGTTTTTCTGCCGGCTCGGTTCAGCCGTCTGTGTTTCTGACAGAACAAAGAGAAAGAGCGGACCGAGCTTCGGCTGTTCGAGGATTCGTGGACTCGCTTTGTGCTCCGGGGACTCTCCGCACAGACAGCTTTGTGTGTCTGCACACTGGGATCATTTGTTTGGCCTCTTTTATATTTGATACGAGGGAGCAGTAACAACAAATCAGACAGGAAATGAAGAGGAGCAGAAATGCTGCGAGTGACCTGAACTCAGATCAATCTTATCTGTCCGAGACAAATCAGGAAGTTAAAAAATCAAAGAAGAAGTCAGGATATTACACACGTCATTTGTTCATTTTTATTTTAATATTCGTTGTATTTTTAGAGTGATTTATTATTTTGATATGACTAAAAAAGAAATAATCAAATGCAGTTATTGTATTTAAATCGATGCTTTTGAGGTTTCTAAAGTATGAGTTTAAAAAGTTTAAACACATTGTAATTTTTAACTTTTGATGATTGTAATTTTAATGGTTGATAGTGACCCTTGTGTGGGTAAAAAGTGACCCCCTACCATGTTAAGTTGTGGAAAAAATACCTGAACTTTTCCTTTTCCAACTTGACATTTTATGGCTTTCCCTAAAGGGGCTCCATCATTAGAAAAAGACGTTTTGTTGTTTGTGTTTCCACATGGGTTAAACACCTCTAGAAAACAAAGATCCAGGAATTATAGAAGCATTTGAGCACCAAAAAAATGAAAGAAGAAAGTTCCAGTTCTGCACCTGGAAGGAAATAAATCTGCAAATCTAAAAAGTGAAATCTGTGTCTACAAAAGTCACAGTTTTCCAAACAAAATGCTCAGTTTTAAACACCAAACTTTCAAAGTTGCAATTAAAGTTTGTGTTGTAAAGACAAAAATGTATTTTGAAAGTAAGTTAAAAGATTTTCAAAGCAAACATTTAATGTTTTCATTTGCAGATTTGGAAGTTTTGTTTTTGTAAAACTTTAAATTTTTAAATAAATACTTGAAATATCATCAGAGAACATAGGGAGCTGAGCTAATTTTAAATTTATAGATAAATAGCTTAAAAATCCCTAATAGATGCCAATTTTACAAAAATCTTTAGTGTGTTCTTAAATGAGTTAAACTCCAAATTAGCCCAGAAAACCTCAGTAGATGCCAAATTAGCCCCCCCCCCCAAAAAAAACTAAATACTAGCTAAACTCCGAAAATAGTCTAAAATTCCTCAGTAAACTCAACTAGTCAAAAGCGTTAGCATGTTGCTAAAATAGAAGCTAAACTGTAAATTAGCATAGAAAAACATCAGTAGATAACAAATTGGCCAAAAAACGTTAGCTTGTCGCTAAAATAGAAGATAAACTGTAAATTAGCATAAAAAACTTTAATAGATAAAACATTTGTCAAAAACTTTAGGCTGTTGCTAAAATATTAGCTAAAATCCAAGTTACCTAAAACTCTCCAGTAAACTAGAAAAGTCAAAAGCGTTAGCATGTTGCTAAAATAAAAGCTAAACTGTAAATTAGCATATAAAAACATCAGTAGATAACAAATTGGCCAAAAAAGTTAGCTTGTTGCTAAAAATAGAAGCTAAACTTTAAATTAGCATAAAAAACCTCAGTAGATAACACATTCTGAAATGTTAGCAGTGTTGCTAAATAAGCTAAACTCTAAATTAGCATAAAAAAATCTCAGTAGCTAACAAATTGGCAAAAACCTTTAGCCTGTTGCTAAAATATCAGCTAAAATACTAGCTAGTAAACCAAATTAGCCAAAATTGTTAGTATGTTGCTAAACACATCTAAAGTACCACTAAAGTACAAAGATCCAGAGATTATAGAAGCATTTGAGCCCCAAAAAAACGAAAGAAGAAAGAAGAAAGTTCCAGTTCTGCACCTGGAAGGAAATAAATCTGCAAATCTAAAAAGTGAAATCTGTGTCTCCACGATGTGAACAAAAGTCACAGTTTTCCAAACAAAATGCTCAGTTTTAAACACCAAACTTTCAAAGTTTCAATTAAAGTTTGTGTTGTAAAGACATAAATGTATTTTGAAAGTAAGTTAAAAGATTTTCAAAGCAAACATTTAATGTTTTTATTTGCAGATTTGGAAGTTTGTTTGTAAAACTTTAAATTTGATAAATAAACTTGAAATATCATCAGAGAACCATAAGGGAGCTGACCTAATTTTAAATTTGTAGATAAATAGCTTAAAAATCCCTAATAGATGCCAATTTTGCAAAAACTCTTTAGTGTGTTCTTAAATATGAGTTAAACTCCAAATTAGCCCAAAAAACCTCAGTAGATGCCAAATTAGCACCCCCCCCCCAAAAAAAAAAATACTAAATACTAGCTAAACTCCGAAAATAGTCTAAAATTCATCAGTAAACTAAATTAGCCAAAAACGTTAGTATGTTGCTAAACACATCTAAAGTACCACTAAAGTACAAAGATCCAGGAATTATAGAAGCATTTGAGCACCAAAAAAATGAAAGAAGAAAGTTCCAGTTCTGCACCTGGAAGGAAATAAATCTGCAAATCTAAAAAGTGAAATCTGTGTCTCCACAATCTGAACAAAAGTCAAAAAACAAAATGCTCAGTTTTAAACACCAAACTTTCAAAGTTGCAATTAAAGTTTGTGTTGTAAAGACAGAAATTTATTTTGAAAGTAAGTTAAAAGATTTTCAAAGCAAACATTTAATGTTTTTATTTGCAGATTTGGAAGTTTGTTTGTAAAACTTTAAATTTGATAAATAAACTTGAAATATCATCAGAGAACCATAAGGGAGCTGACCTAATTTTAAATTTATAGATAAATAGCTTAAAAATCCCTAATAGATGCCAATTTTGCAAAAAATCTTTAGTGTGTTCTTAAATATGAGTTAAACTCCAAATTAGCCCAAAAAACCTCAGTAGATGCCAAATTAGCCCCCCCCAAAAAAAAAATACTAAATACTAGCTAAACTCCGAAAATAGTCTAAAATTCATCAGTAAACTAAACTAGTCAAAAGCGTTAGCTTGTTGCTAAAATAGAAGCTAAACTTTAAATTAGCATAAAAAACTTTAATAGATAAAACATTTGTCAAAAACTTTAGGCTGTTGCTAAAATATTAGCTAAAATCCAAGTTACCTAAAACTCTCCAGTAAACTAGATAAGTCAAAAACGTTAGCATGTTGCTAAAATAGAAGCTAAACTGTAAATTAGCATAAAAAAACTTTAATAGATAAAACGTTTGTCAAAAACTTTAGGCTGTTGCTAAAATATTAGCTAAAATCCAAGTTACCTAAAACTCTCCAGTAAACTAGATAAGTCAAAAACGTTAGCATGTTGCTAAAATAGAAGCTAAACTCTAAATTAGCAGAAAAAACATCAGTAGATAACACATTTTCTGAAAATGTTAGCATGTTGCTAAAATAAGCTAAACTCTAAATTAGCATAAAAAATCTCAGTAGATAACAAATTAGCAAAAACCGTTAGCCTGTTGCTAAAATATCAGCTAAAATACAAATAGCCGAAAATTCCTCAGTAAACTAAATTAGCCAAAAATGTTAATATGTTGCTAACCACATCTAAAGTACCACTAAAGTACAAAGATCCAGGAATTATAAATCATTTGAGCACCAAAAAAACAAAAGAAGAAAGAAGAAAGTTCCAGTTCTGCACCTGGAAGGAAATAAATCTGCAAATCTAAAAAGTGAAATCTGTGTCTCCACAATCTGAACAAAAGTCAAAAAACAAACAAAATGCTCAGTTTTAAACACCAAACTTTCAAAGTTGCAATTAAAGTTTGTGTTGTAAAGACAGAAATGTATTTTGAAAGTAAATTAAAAGATTTTCAAAGCAAACATTTAATGTTTTTATTTGCAGATTTAGAAGTTTGTTTCTTAAAACTGAACATTTTCTTTACAGTTTTGGAAATTTTGCTGTCAAAACTGTAACTTTTGTTCTTAACGTGGAGGCACAAACATCTCTTCATACAAATCCCATCATCATACATGTGTTGAATAATTCATTTTGGGATTTTTCATAAAAAATTAAAAATCAAAAATTACATTTTGTCGTTTTGTTTAAAAATTCAATTCCTTAAAAAATATAAAAGAGTAAAAATCATGAAATTCTAGATTGTTGATTTTTTTTTTTTATTTAATCAAATTAAATCATCAATAATGACCTCACATTCATACAGTTACTATAATAAACATTTATTTTGTGATAGAAACCTGTTATGATTGCTGGTCAAGTTGCTACGATCATCTTTTTCTATTGTGTCACAGAGAACTATGATCATAAATATTGTGAAAGAAGCTTTTTGTGAATCCAAATTCCCTCCAACAGCAAACATCTCCAGCATGTCAGACCCTGCCTGAAGTGAGAGTCGGTTTCATTACGACTCCTTTGGTTTCTTCATGTTTTTGTTTGTGCAGTATGTAAATGGGATCGGCCTCATTCTAAAAACAACATGCCCATGCTGGGAGATGTTGTTCAGAGGCCCAGTGACGAAAGCGTCTGCTCCGAGAGGCCGTGTTGTGATGAAACACCCCGGCGGGGCGTTAATGACGCTCCTTCCCACACGGCCCGAGGCTCAGGCCGGAGCGCTGCTGTCCGTCGCCACACATTCGGTGGCCCCCCCTCCCACCCGGGCGCCTTCGACGTGACGGAGGACTCGGCCGGCCGCCCAGAACAGGCTCCTGACGGCTGGCGGGTCTCCTGTGCGAGGGACGTCTCCTAACTTAGACTTCTACCTCCAGAAGGACTGAATCACCCACGGGATTGGCACACGGCGGCCGGGCCTGCCGCCCACTCAGCCACTGTCAGCGGATCCAATATGGAGCCATTCAGGCAGGAGTGATGTCACAGGGCGCTTCCAACTGGAGCTTCGGCTTCACCGTGCTGTTGTTTGTGTTCGTCACGCCTTCCAGACAGAAGACGAGGAAACTCGAAGGTTTCCCACACAATTCTCTGAGATTTCTCCGAAAATTCATAGTTTGAGTCGGGGGTCCCCTGAACATCAGAGCTTCCCCAAAAACATTAACATGTTTCCCCTTTCAGGCTGCTGGAGCCTATCCCATTAACGGTTCAAATCAAACTTTATTAGTAAAGCACGCTTCCAAACCGTGTCACTCAAAGTGCTTTACTTAGAAACATCATCAAATATTAAAACAAAAAAGAAAAATATTGCACAAAAAATGTATAGAACCCGAATTCATGTCCCCCCCCCCACAGGTTTACCCTGAACAGGTGACCAATCTGACCACATGCACACCTAAGGGTGACATCACATAAACTGTTGTTGGACTGTGGGAGGAATTACACACATGAACGACGAGAACACGCCAACTCCACACAGAAAAAAACCCAGCTGGGATTTGAACCAGGACCTTTTCATTGAGAGGAAAGAGCGCTGGCCGCTACACCACTGCGCACCCGAAATCAAAGCCCTTTAACTGTTGAATTATTGCATCTTTTACCTTGTGAAGATGAACTTTCAGCATAAAAACACAAAAAACAATGACATCACGGCAGGAGAAACTATTTATTTTAGTGTAAAACACTTTGTGTTCTTTTTACGGAGCTGAATTGGAGCCAATATTATTTGAAACCCAAATTTAAAAAATTGAAAAAACATTGGTGTGTGGCAAAAAAATATTTAAAATGTCCAAAACTTTTGCTATCCTGAAAATAAACAATAAACTTAGTTATTTTCAGCAACAAATGTTGTGTTTTTCTAGGTTTCAAAAGTAAAAATTTTTATTTAATTTTTTTTAGTTTCAAATCTTTTCTTTTTTTTTTCGTTTTTAAACCTGAAAATGTCAAAATTAAAAACAAAAAATGAAAAATTTGAAAGTGAAAAAAATATTTAAACCTGAAAAAACGTTTTAAAACTTAAAAAAATTGAGCATTTGAAGCTGAAATTTATGAAGTTTATTTTAGAATTTTTAATTCTAAGAATTTTTTAGAAGTTTTGGAGATTTTACATATTTTAGGCCAAACACCAATATTTTTTTTCATTCTATTTTATTTGGGTTTCAAATAATATTGTCCCCATTTTAGCTCCAAACTATATAAATAAAGATATTTTGTTTGGTTGAAAATATAAAATCCACAGAAGAAACCAAATTATGAAATTATTATGGGATGGCCCTGGCACCGTTTTCAAGTGTGAAATTTTCACACATTACGGGTAAAAATCATTTTTGTTCACTAAAGTTCTTACATGCCACCAGTTGAAAATCCCGGACAAGCCCCCAATTTATCACGATTGGCTCTAAACTGTAACAAATGAAGGAGAGACAAAATAGTTTTTTAGCACTGAAGTATATTAATGTGCATAATAAAAAGCTACCACAACAGAGCAGAGAGGACAAGGAGAATCAGAGCTGTAAACGACGGATCTGGATCTGGATCCGGATCTGGATCTGGATCCGGATCTGGATCTGGCAGGCAGCAGCAGAAGAGTCTCTCTCGAGGCCGCCATCTTCAATTAAAAAAAATATTCAAATGTAGACTCCACCTAGGGATTTCAATCTATTGCTAACTCCTAGCGTATCATTGAGAAGCTGCTAGGGGAAAAATGTTGAAATTAGAAGGAATATGTTTTGACCGGCATTAGCAGCAGCTGATAGAAGTGATGTTCCCTGTTTCTCGCACATTTTTAACTATTATATTGTCAAAACTTAATACATGATTCGTTGACTGAAGCTGAACGAAACGATATGACATAGGATATGAACATATTAGGAGTGTGGGCGTGGCTGACCAAAAACCTCTGTTACCGAGGAAACTCAACAGGTTACTTTAACCGATTCTTCTAAAAATGACGCAGACTTGTTCGTCTCCCTCAGGTGAACAAAAAGAAAATTGTTGCTATGGAGATAAAATAATAGAAAACCCGCCATTTTGAAAAAATGCTTTTTGTCATGTGCAGCTCTGACCAGAGTGGCAGAGGGGGAGGGGCATACAGCAGCTCTTTAGCCAGTGACGGGGGAGGGGTGTAAACTTCCTCTTTAGGTTTTAAATTTTGACAAATTTTACATATTTGGAGCACTTTTCTGCAAATGGATGTTTGAATTAAATCCACCTGGATACACCTGTATCTGTACCTGTACCTTTACTTGTACCTTAACCTGTACCTTTACCTGTACCTGTATCTGTACCTGAACCTGTACTTGTACTTGTACCTGTACCTGTATCTGTACATGTATCTGTACCTGTATCTGTACCTGTATCTGTACCTTTACTTGTACTTGTACCTTTACCTGTACCTTTACCTGTACCTGTATCTGTACCTGTACCTGTACTTGTACTTGTACCTGTACATGTATCTGTACCTGTATCTGTACCTGTATCTGTACCTTTACTTGTACTTGTACCTTTACCTGTACCTTTACCTGTACCTGTATCTGTACCTGTACCTGTACTTGTACTTGTACCTGTACCTGTATCTGTACATGTACCTGTACCTGTATCTGTACCTGTACCTTTACTTGTACCTTAACCTGTACCTTTACCTGTACCTGTATCTGTACCTGAACCTGTACTTGTACTTGTACCTGTACCTGTATCTGTACATGTATCTGTACCTGTATCTGTACCTGTATCTGTACCTTTACTTGTACTTGTACCTTTACCTGTACCTTTACCTGTATCTGTACCTGTACCTGTACTTGTACTTGTACCTGTACATGTATCTGTACCTGTATCTGTACCTGTATCTGTACCTTTACTTGTACTTGTACCTTTACCTGTACCTTTACCTGTACCTGTATCTGTACCTGTACCTGTACTTGTACCTGTACCTGTATCTGTACATGTATCTGTACCTGTATCTGTACCTGTACCTGTATCTGTACTTGTACTTGTACCTGTACCTGTATCTGTACATGTATCTGTACCTTTACCTGTACCTGTACCTTTACCTGTATCCGTACCTATACCTGTACCTGTATCTGCACCTGTATCCGTACCTTTACCTGTACTTGTACCTTTACCTGTACTTTTACCTATACCTGTATCTGTACCTGTATCTGTACATGTATCTGTACCTGTATCTGTACATGTATCTGTACCTGTACTTGTACCTATACCTGTATCTGCACCTGTATCTGTACCTGTACTTGTACCTGTACTTGTACCTGTACCTGTATCCGTACCTATACCTTTACTTGTACCTTTACCTGTATCCGTACCTTTACCTGTACTTGTACTAGTACCTGTATCTACACCTGTATCTGTACATGTATCTGTACCTGTACTTGTACCTGTACCTGTATCCGTACCTATACCTTTACTTGTACCTTTACCTGTATCTGTACCTTTACCTGTACCTGTACCTATACTTGTACCTGTACCTGTACCTGTACTTGTACCTGTACTTCTACCTCAGGATTCATGAGAAAGCGGTGCACAAACTGGGACAGATATCTGAACGTTGTCCCCGATGCGGCTCATCTTCCTGCCAGTTGTTTTTGACTGGAAGAACCAGTTGGACTCATCTTAACGGCGTAATCCGTCTAATCCCGGTGGCTTCTCCCGCAGCTTGCTACTCTTATCTGTCCTGTCGACTTTCTGCTCCTCCGTCTGCTCCGCTCCTCGTTCTCAGACGGATTCTGCTGACTGTTGTTCGAGCATCAGCTCAGCAAACATTTGATGGATGCAGATTTATGCAAGACGTCGCCGGGTAATTATGACAAAGGTTCATTAGCTTGAAAAACAAGCTTTCTTCAAACGAGTTCCAGCTTCCAACTCCTTCTGGTCCAATGGAAATGAAGCCCAATTCATCCTCATGAACCTGGTTTCTGTAATAACTCTTATGAGACGTTTGGATGAAAAGATGTAGTTCGCTGGATGAGCTTTGGGTCTGATTACCTGTAATGATCACACCTTTGTTTGCTCCAATTACAGGTCGTGGCTCGGATATCGGAACCTTTCACAACACGGTTCCTTCTCTCAGGGACTCGTGACTTCTGCTTATTGTGATACCCACACTCCTTTTGTAACGGTTTTGTTTATTTCCGAGCAGGAATCACGATTCCTTTTGTCTAATAACAGCCAGATGTTTGGTTCCTAAAACGGATGGTTCAATATTTTATGTTTTATTCTGAAATTCATACATCGATTAGTTGTTTTTCGATGAAAATGCAACATTTTTGAGCGATTATTTTAATGTCGACGCCATCAGTTTTGAAGAGAAAGTCAAATTCCAGAATCAGAATTTGCTTTATTTGGACCAAATGAGTACAGATAGAAGGAATTGGACTTTTACAACTTCACAAAGACAACACAAAGCACAAACGTGTGTAAAAAATAAACATTTCCCCTCAGGATCAATACAGTTTTTATCTATTTATTTCTACATATCTATTTATTTACACATAGATATGCAGTAGATTTTTTATTTTCCTGTGTGTGGTAGTGGTTGTGTAGTTGTGTATTGTTTGTTCAGTCGTGGTGAAAAACCCCGGTGGAGATTTTCCATCCATCTCCGTTTTCTTCTTTCCGGTTGCCCCACAAATCCAAGCGTCCAATCCGGAAACGTGACGTACGGTTCGGTCTCCGAGTCGTGACGCGATCCTCTTCCTTTAACAAGTTCTAACATGAAATAATGAAAAATCCAAATGCAGCGTCGGCTGTTCTAATGAGGCGCTGATAAGGTGACTAAGTCATTCTCAACTGCTGTCACTTTGACTCCATCCTCCATGACCGATGAAATTAAAGCCGTTCAGCCCTTCCCTTTAAATGAAGCTTCAGTGTGACCGGAGTTTAAAATCTACAATTGAACTTGCTTTTGCACTAAAATGTTCAAACTTGTCTTTTTAAAAGGATCCCAGACAGTGACGTTTGATCAAACGGTCTGCAGGACCCCGTCTGCCTCCACGCCAGACGTTTCTCTGGCCCGTCGTCGGTCAGACGGGGGCCAGGTCACATGACCGAGGTGTTGTCCCTGCAGGAGGTACAGGTCTGTCTGGTATTTAGGATTATGTAATACGGCATGCACTGTGCTGAAGCTTTTTGCTGAAAATGGTGATGGAATTTAGTTTAATTGCTGAAAGGATTTGCTAAAAAATGCAAAAGCTATTTGCAAAACTTTAAATTTGATAAAGAAATTGGAAATATCATTAGAGAACCATAAGGGAGCTGACCTAATTTTCTGATAAATTTGTAGAAAAATAGCTTAAAAATCCCTAATAGATGCCAATTTTGCAACAAATCTTTAGTGTGTTCTTAAATATGAGTTAAACTCCAAATTAGCCCAAAAAACCTCAGTAGATGCCAAATTAGCCCCCCCCCAAAAAAAAACTAAATACTAGCTAAACTCCAAAAATAGTCCAAAATTCCTCAGTAAACTCAACTAGTCAAAAGCGTTAGCATGTTGCTAAAAAAGAAGGTAAACTGTAAATTAGAATATAAAAACATCAGTAGATAACAAATTGGCCAAAAACGTTAGCTTGTTGCTAAAATATCAGCTAAAATACAAATAGCTGAAATTTCCCAAGTAAACTAAATTAGTCAAAAACATTAGCATGTTGCTAAAATAGAAGCTAAACTATAAATTAGCATAAAAAATCTCAATATATAACAAATTGGCCAAAAACGTTAGCCTGTTGCTAAAATATCAGCTAAAATACAAATAGCCGAAAATCCCTCAGTAAACTAAATTAGCCAAAAACGTTAGCATGTTGCTAAAATAGAAGCTAAACTTTAAATTAGCATCAAAAAACTTTAGTAGATAAAACATTTGTCAAAAACTTTAGCCTTTTGCTAAAATATTAGCTAAAATCCAAGATGCCTAAAACTCTCCAATAAACTAGATAAGTCAAAAACGTTAGCATGTTGCTAAAATAGAAGCTAAACTATAAATTAGCATAAGACATCTCAATATATAACAAATTAGCAAAAACCGTTAGCCTGTTGCTAAAATATCAGCTAAAATACAAATAGCCGAAAATTCCTCAGTAAACTAAATTAGCCAAAAACGTTAGCATGTTGCTAAAATAGAAGCTAAACTTTAAATTAGCATAAAAAATCTCAGTAGATAATAAATTAGCAAAAACCGTTAGCCTATTGCTAAAATATCAGCTAAAATACAAATAGCAGAAAATTCCTCAGTAAACTAAATTAGCCAAAAACGTTAGCATGTTGCTAAAATAGAAGCTAAACTCTAAATTAGCATAAAAAGCCTCCGTAGATAACAAATTTTCTGAAAATGTTAGCATGTTGCTAAAATAGAAGCTAAACTCTAAATCAGCATAAAAAATCTCAGTTCATAACAAATTAGCAAAAACCGTTAGCCTGTTGCTAAAATATCAGCTAAAATACAAATAGCCGAAAATCCCTCAGTAAACTAAATTAGCCAAAAACGTTAGCATGTTGCTAAAATAGAAGCTAAACTTTAAATTAGCATCAAAAAACTTTAGTAGATAAAACATTTGTCAAAACTTTAGCCTTTTGCTAAATATTAGCTAAAATCCAAGATGCCTAAAACTCTCCAATAAACTAGATAAGTCAAAAACGTTAGCATGTTGCTAAAATAGAAGCTAAACTATAAATTAGCATAAGACATCTCAATATATAACAAATTAGCAAAACCGTTAGCCTGTTGCTAAAAATATCAGCTAAAATACAAATAGCCGAAAATTCCTCAGTAAACTAAATTAGCCAAAACGTTAGCATGTTGCTAAAATAGAAGCTAAACTTTAAATTAGCATAAAAAATCTCAGTAGATTACAAATTAGCAAAAACCGTTAGCCTATTGCTAAAATATCAGCTAAAATACAAATAGCAGAAAATTCCTCAGTAAACTAAATTAGCCAAAAACGTTAGCATGTTGCTAAAATAGAAGCTAAACTCTAAATTAGCATAAAAAGCCTCCGTAGATAACAAATTTTCTGAAAATGTTAGCATGTTGCTAAAATAGAAGCTAAACTCTAAATCAGCATAAAAAATCTCAGTTCATAACAAATTAGCAAAAACCGTTAGCCTGTTGCTAAAATATCAGCTAAAATACAAATAGCCGAAAATTCCTCAGTAAACTAAATTAGTCAAAAACGTTAGCATGTTGGTAAAATAGAAGCAAAACTGTAAATCAGCATACAAAAACATCAGTATAGATAACAAATTGGCCAAAAACGTTAGCCTGTTGCTAAAATATCAGCTAAAATACAAATAGCCGAAAATCCCTCAGTAAACTAAATTAGCCAAAAACGTTAGCATGTTGCTAAAATAGAAGCTAAACTTTAAATTAGCATCAAAAAACTTTAGTGGATAAAACATTTGTCAAAAACTTTAGCCTTTTGCTAAAATATTAGCTAAAATCCAAGATGCCTAAAACTCTCCAATAAACTAGATAAGTCAAAAACGTTAGCATGTTGCTAAAATAGAAGCTAAACTATAAATTAGCATAAGACATCTCAATATATAACAAATTAGCAAAAACCGTTAGCCTGTTGCTAAAATATCAGCTAAAATACAAATAGCCGAAAATTCCTCAGTAAACTAAATTAGCCAAAAACGTTAGCATGTTGCTAAAATAGAAGCTAAACTTTAAATTAGCATAAAAAATCTCAGTAGATTACAAATTAGCAAAAACCGTTAGCCTATTGCTAAAATATCAGCTAAAATACAAATAGCAGAAAATTCCTCAGTAAACTAAATTAGCCAAAAACGTTAGCATGTTGCTAAAATAGAAGCTAAACTCTAAATTAGCATAAAAAGCCTCCGTAGATAACAAATTTTCTGAAAATGTTAGCATGTTGCTAAAATAAGCTAAACTCTAAATCAGCATAAAAAATCTCAGTCCAAAACAAATTAGCAAAAACCGTTAGCCTGTTGCTAAAATATCAGCTAAAATACAAATAGCCGAAATTTCCTCAGTAAACTAAATTAGCCAAAAACGTTAGCATGTTGCTAAAATAGAAGCTAAACTCTAAATTAGCTTGAAAACCCCAGTAGATAACACATTTTCTGAAAACGTTAGCATGTTGCTAAAATAGAAGCTAAACTTTAAATTAGCATAATAAGCCTCCGTAGATAACAAATTTTCTGAAAATGTTAGCATGTTGCTAAAATAGAAGCTAAACTCTACATTAGCATAAAAAGCCTCCGTAGATAACAAATTTTCTGAAAATGTTAGCATGTTGCTAAAATAGAAGCTAAACTCTAAATTAGCATAAAAAATCTCAATATATAACAAATTAGCAAAAACCGTTAGCCTGTTGCTAAAATATCAGCTAAAATACAAATAGCCGAAAATTCCTCAGTAAACTAAATTAGCCAAAAACGTTAGCATGTTGCTAAAATAGAAGCTAAACTCTAAATTAGCTTGAAAACCCCAGTAGATAAAACATTTTCTGAAAACGTTAGCATGTTGCTAAAATAGAAGCTAAACTCTAAATTAGCATAATAAGCCTCCGTAGATAACAAATTTTCTGAAAATGTTAGCATGTTGCTAAAATAGAAGCTAAACTCTAAATTAGCATAAAAAGCCTCCGTAGATAACAAATTTTCTGAAAATGTTAGCATGTTGCTAAAATAGAAGCTAAACTCTAAATCAGCATAAAAATTCTCAGTTCATAACAAATTAGCAAAAACCGTTAGCCTGTTGCTAAAATATCAGCTAAAATACAAATAGTCGAAAATTCCTCAGTAAACTAAATTAGCCAAAAACGTTAGCATGTTGCTAAAATGGAAGCTAAACTCTAAATTAGCATAAAAAATCTCTGTAGATAACAAATTTTCTGAAAAAGTTAGCATGTTGCTAAAATAGAAGCTAAACTCTAAATTAGCTTGATAACCCCAGTGGATAACACATTTACTGAAAACGTTAGCATGTTGCTTATTAGCTGAACTCCACGTTTTTTAAAATTCACTATAAATTATGAAAACATCCTCCATGAATCTATTTAAAGGTTTGTTTTCAATCGACCTAATAATTTGACATTTGAAGACTTTCTCATTCATTTCCTATGGGGCATATTTTGCTGAATATTTCAAAAACTATAAATTTCATGAATACTTAAACATAAAAGCAGTAATGTCCTGAACGAGCTGAACGTTTTAAAATCACTTAAAGATTGCTAAAAGACGTGAATGCTGACTAAGCAATCACACAATTAAATGTTATCATGTCAGTATTTTACTAGTATTGACATATGAAATATTGCGATGTCCGGTCTGTCCTGCAGGTCAGCCGGAGGTCACGCAGAGTTGGCGAACGCGTCACTCTGAGTCCACTGATGCGACGATCTATATGAGAACTCATCCTCCCTCTCTGTCATTTCATCTTCAACATCGGAGGATTAACAGTTGGTTCGTGGGCGGCGGTAAACAGCCGATTGTTTTATTTTGGAAGTCAGCGTGAGGCGAGCAGCTGTGTGCGTCTCTGACAGTTGCGTGCCATTAACTCACACCCAACTGTCGAGGAGTTCAACTCGCTGCAAGAAAGCGAGATTGCGTGGCTGGAATCTGCACAGATTGCCAAGCGTCGGGGTGTTGTGTACAGCCTGGCAACAACCGAGCTAATGGCGTCACGCACAACGTCAGCGAATTCTGATGGAGAGATAAAAATATATAGAGTGAACTCTCCTGGAGGATAATTCATGAATAATATCTCAGTGTTCCACTAGTGCAGCTCGCTCTGAAAGATCTGTTTGGATGAAGTCCGATGACCCTGGAGCTGCTGGATCCATCTGTAACTCCTCAGCCTTACAGACGCTCTCTAGCTGCTTCCAGAGGGAAGGTGCACAATGCACCTGGAGGCCCATTAAAGTTCTCACCAAGAAACTGGTGTCTACATTAAATCTATATTTAAGCTCTTTAACCAGAATCTTTGTGGCGTTTGAACTTGGATGTTGGTCGCCATAATCACCTGTTATCATCATCTCATCTCCTGCTGGAGTCCTCTCACGTTTTCTGCAACTCTCGAGCAGTTTGGTTGTGCAGGAAGGTTTTCAAAAGCACTTTTTCAGTCACTTTCTCCAACCGTGAACCACAGACTGCAGCGTAACGCCGCCGCCACGTGTCACCCCGCTCAGATGGTTTGTGCCGGTCAAACATCCGATGCTTCTGCGGCTGACTGAACCCTCAAACTGGATCCGTCCAAACGTGTCGAGGAGCAGATGACGGATCGGGCGTGTGCTCGGCCAGTTCGGACAGGAGAACGTTACCGAACGGGATAGAGGACTCGGTGATGACGGTCATCATTTCAACCAGAAGATCAAAGGGAACGTAGAGGGGTTCCTGTGTTGGGATCCTGTTAAAAGCTGTTGGTCATCTGAAGGTCAAACTGAAGTCAAAACTGTTTCAGCTCCTCTGGTTCCACCAGGATGAGGTGAAGGCTGGTGTTACTTGCAACCAGTTTTTTCTGAAATTATCTTGTTTAAAACCTCAGAGATGAGAAATGTGCCTGTTTTCCAGTTTTTTAGTTTAACCAGAAAACCAAAAGTTCATCAGAAACTTGAAGTTTAATTGAGTACAAGTCGGACCTGAGTACAAGTCTTACCTGAGTACAAGTCTCACCTGAGTACAAGTCTTACCTGAGTACAAGTCTTACCTGAGTACAAGTCTCACCTGAGTACAAGTCTTACCTGAGTACAAGTTATACCTGAGTACAAATCTCACCTGAGTACAAGTCTCATCTGAGTACAAGTCTTACCTGAGTACAAGTCTCACCTGAGTACAAGTCGGACCTGAGTACAAGTTATACCTGAGTGCAAGTCATACCTGAATGCAAGTCATACCTGAGTACAAATCTCACCTGAGTACAAGTCTCACCTGAGTACAAGTCTTACCTGAGTATAAGTCATAACTGAGTACAAGTCTCACCTGAGTATAAGTCTCACCTGAGTACAAGTCTCACCTGAGTACAAGTCTCACCTGAGTACAAGTCTCACCTGAGTGCAAGTCATACCTGAGTGCAAGTCTCACCTGAGTGCAAGTCGTACCTGAGTACAAGACTCACCTGAGTACAAGACTCACCTGAGTACAAGTCTTACCTGAGTACAAGTCTTACCTGAGTGCAAGTCGTACCTGAGTACAAGACTCACCTGAGTACAAGACTCACCTGAGTACAAGACTCACCTGAGTGCAAGTCTCACCTGAGTGCAAGTCGTACCTGAGTACAAGACTCACCTGAGTACAAGACTCACCTGAGTACAAGTCTTACCTGAGTACAAGTCTTACCTGAGTACAAGTCTCACCTGAGTACAAGTCTCACCTGAGTGCAAGTCTCACCTGAGTGCAAGTCTCACCTGAGTGCAAGTCGTACCTGAGTACAAGTCTCACCTGAGTACAAGTCGTTCCCTTGGTCAAACCACTCAAAAAGCCACGACTTCTCCTCCAACACAGTTAAAATATCTTTTTTTTTTCATGTTTGATTTATCAGATCTCTAAAATATTCCGCCAGGATTCCCTCCCCACACACAGACATGAGAGTCATTCTGTTTCCAGGAGCAGAATGTGTGTAGGAGACAAAAAGAATCTCCTTCAAAGAGATTTCCGGCTCATGAAATATTCTGCTCCATTCTTTTCCCGGGAGTTGGTCCTCCTCCGTCCGTGCGTTTTACAGAGCGATGTGTCTTTAGGTTCGCTCTGTGATTCATCCGAATCTAAATCTGGGCTCATGTGGGCCTCCATCACGCGCTCCAGTGCAGCCCGAGGCTGGAGCGTGCCGCCGTCCGGTGTGGGAGAGCACGGCGTCGGAGTCGGCCGTGGACTCTGTTTTCCACCAAAGACATGGAAAGACTTTATTAAAAATATCAATTCAGGTCATTTATGTCTTCATTGAAAAATCCACATATTGGGAGTGAAGCAGCGTCTTGTGGAACAGTTATTTGGTGGTGGGGGAGTAAAAAGACCCTGTCATGGATTCACTTAGCGATGACATCATCGCCCCCCCTCCCGACACACTGGAACAGAACGGCGGCCTCCTCATGATTCATTCATTCTTAATAACCTTTTTTATCGAGCTCCATTTATTTTAAGCCGTTTTATCATAACAGTTTTTTTTTACGTTTTGGTCTCTTCTGCACAACTTCCCCAAACGCCAAATCTTTTGGGGTGCTGACAGGTTCACATTATGAATAAACGACACCTGCTTTCTTCTGACAGCTTGTGGCGAGAAAGAGCCAGAATGCAGAATAAATCGCTTTATTTATGGGAGGTAGAGCGCCTGTGAATCATGGCTGTGCTGTTAATGCTCACAGCAGGGGCGTCCTGCCTGTCTGCCATTTGTTTTTTATTTAAGTCAGGATGTGGGCCTCATTAAAGCAACTGTCACTTTTGCTTTTACCTAATAAAGGTTTGCAATCACGCCTGTCAGGTAATAACACCTTAACATTTTAAATATCCTTAAATTAGCCCTGAATAATGCAAGTGGGGAGCTTCAGAATGTATGAAGCAGAGCAGGAAAGACAATTGTACGAGTTCTAAGACTTGAAAAGACGAGAGAGGCCTGACACGTTCATCACCACGACTATGAGAGACGAAACCAGAGAAGTTGTTTGGTCCATTCCTCCATCAGATCTCCTCTACAGCAGAGATGTTTGGTCCATTCCTCCATCAGATCTCCTCTACAGCAGAGATGTTTTGGTCCATTCCTCCATCAGATCTCCTCTACAGCAGAGATGTTTGGTCCTTTCCTCCATCAGATCTCCTCTAGAGCAGAGATGTTTGGTCCATTCCTCCATCAGATCTCCTCTAGAGCAGAGATGTTTTGGTCCATTCCTCCATCAGATCTCTCTAAAGAGATGTTTGTCCTTTCTCCATCAGATCTCCTCTAGAGCAGAGATGTTTGGTCCATTCCTCCATCAGATCTCCTCTAGAGCAGAGATGTTTGGTCCATTCCTCCATCAGATCTCCTCTAGAGCAGAGATGTTTGGTCCATTCCTCCATCAGATCTCCTCTAGAACAGAGATGTTTGGTCCATCCTCCATCAGATCTCCTCTAGAGCAGAGATGTTTTGGTCCATTCCTCCATCAGATCTCCTCTAGAGCAGAGATGTTTGGTCCATTCCTCCATCAGATCTCCTCTACAGCAGAGATGTTTGGTCATTCCTCCATCAGATCTCCTCTAGAGCAGAGATGTTTGGTCCATTCCTCCTTCAGATCTCCTCTAGAGCAGAGATGTTTGGTCCATTCCTCCATCAGATCTCCTCTAGAGCAGAGATGTTTGGTCATTCCTCCATCAGATCTCCTCTAGATCAGAGATGTTTGGTCCATTTCCTCCATCAGATCTCCTCTAGAGCAGAGATGTTTGGTCCATTCCTCCATCAGATCTCCTCTAGAGCAGAGATGTTTGGTCCATTCCTCCATCAGATCTCCTCTAGAGCAGAGATGTTTTGGTCCATTCCTCCATCAGATCTCCTCTACAGCAGATATGTTTTGGTCCATTCCTCCATCAGATCTCCTCTAGTGGCTTTCAAATCCCACCAAACATTCTCTAAGGGGTTGAGATCTGGAGGCTGGTTATGTCACTCCAGGACCTTGAGATGCTTCTCCTGAAGCCACTCCTTCACTACCTGGGCAGTGTGTTTGGGATGGTTGTCAGAAGAAGTTTTAGGTTTGAGAGAGACAGAAATCTAGATGCTTTGTTATTGATCAAATACTTATTTTCCATCAAAATTTACAGATAAACTCTTTTAAAAGTGAAACAATCTGATTTTCTGGACTTCTTCTCATTTTGTCTCATAGTTGAGGTTTATCCATGATGAGAATTACAGGATTCTCTCATCTTTTTAAGAGAGAGAGCTTCCACAAATGGTAATAAGTACAAGTCTCATCTGAGTACAAGTCTCACCTGAGTACAAGTCTCACCTGAGTACAAGTCTCACCTGAGCTTAAGTCGTACCTGTGTACAAGAGTCACCTGAGTACAAGTCATACATGAGTACAAGTCATACCTGAGTACAAGTCTCACCTGAGTACAAGTCTCACCTGAGTACTAGTGATACCTGAGTACAAGTCATACCTGAGTATAAGTCTCGCCTGAGTACATGTCTCATCTGAGTACAAGTCTCACCTGAGTACAAGTGTCACCTGAGTGCAAATTTCACCTGAGTATAAGTCTCACCTGAGTTTAAGTCTCACCTGAGTATAAGTCTCGCTTGAGTACAAGTCTCACCTGAGTACAAGTCGTACCTGAGTACAAATTTCACCTGAATATAAGTCTCACCTGAGCTTAAGTCTCGCCTGAGTACAAGTCTCACCTGAGTACAAGTCTCACCCGAGTACAAGTCTCACCTGAGTACTAGTGATACCTGAGTACAATTCATACCTGAGTATAAGTCTCACCTGAGCTTAAGTCTCACCTGAGTACAAGTCGTATCTGAGTATAAGTCTCGCCTGAGTACAAGTCTCACCTGAGTACAAGTCGTACCTGAGTACAAATTTCACCTGAGTATAAGTCTCACCTGAGCTTAAGTCTTACCTGAGTATGTCTTACCTGAGTATAAGTCTTACCTGAGTATAAGTCTCACCTGAGTATAAGTCTCTAGTATTTTGTTTCTGGTGTCCTTTGACAGCTCTTTAGTGGAATTTGGAGCGTGACTGTTTGAGGTCGTGGACAGGTGTCTTTTCTATAGATAACCACTTCAAACAGGTGTCATTGATACAGGTAACGAGTGCAGGACAGAGGATCCTCTGACGGAAGAAGTTACAGAAAGACTGAACCCTCGATGGTTTGTTATTGACCAAATACTTATTTGGCTGACTGAATATTTTTGCCCCACTGTACAAAGGAGGTTCACGTCACGCTTACGGAGGATCCTCCATACATAGATGTCCCACACTTCCTCCAACATAAAAAAAGATCCATCAATCGGAGCTTCAGACTCTCCTGAGATCTCATTTTGTGAGTGAAAATGATTTGCAGGTCCCTTTATTAAGCCTCACCAGGCAACATGATAATACCATTGGGGTAAGTCCATTAAAAATTTCTGCCAGGATCTTATTCATAATCCAGTTGCCAAGCCAACTAGTACAAAAATAATGCAAAAATAAAACTCCATGACGAAGCGAATCAGCAGGAGAGCTTCCTGGAATAGCAAAGTTAGCGCCGGAAAAAACAAAAATGGTTCACGAGGTCATAAACAAACGCAGGAGAGGATACAGATTAAGAAGGACAAACAGTACAAACATTATTCACTACTAAGCAAAATATGACACTTTAGAGCAAGATATAGATGTGAAAAGATGAAACCGTATGAAAACAACTTTATTGAGACGGAAAAAGGAAGACATTGCTCCAGTAACTGAGAATTACATTGAATATTTTCCATACATGTAAAACAGCGTGAACGGACATGAAGTTTACAACTCGAGTCATGAAGACTTTTGGTGGCTTCCTGTTGGAAAAAACACACCTGATCCAGGTAACGGGGAACCAGCTGGACTCGTCTTTTCTTTACGCTCTTTGATGGTTACGTAACGGATAATGCCCGACGGAGTGCGCATTATCAGAAATTAATGCACGCTTTGGAAGCCTGAAGTATCCGACGCATTAACTTCTGATAATGCACACTTTGAAGGGCATTATCATAGTCACTTACAAAAGTGACTTTCAATTTTTTGCACTTTATGTTTTTTCGGTTTAGATCACTTTTTGACGTGTGGTGTGGCCTCTTATATAACTTATATATATATGCTAATTGTCAAGATAGGTTTAAAGGCATCAGTTCAGATAGACCAGCTCGTTACCGGCTTGTTTTTGTCTATAAGATGATGAAATAGTTTGTTTTAAAGAAGCCGGCGCAGTGATACAGAACATTCGGTCTATGGGACCGGAACTTCTTTTTTAGTTGTGCATTAACAATTTTAAATCCACTCCCAGCAGCCAATCAGAACCAAGTATTCACTCGTACTATGGTACCATTTTAGTTTACACAACAATAAAAATGCAAATCTAAACTGATCAAACAATAATTAAAGACACTCTGCTGCTGCCTTGCTCATGGACTCAACACATTTTGCTTTTAAAATGCTCTAATTCTGCCTGATTTGGTGTCCCTCTATACTTTTATTTTGAAAATCTGGGGTCTGTACGGCAACAATCTGCAACCTTTGACCCTAAAAGAGTCGTTTGAATCTGTTTCTTACTGACTGAAATTAAGCAAAAGTCACAAAGTTTGACGTTTAAATATTCACAATAATAAAAAATAATGCTATATTTTATTCTATGGCATTTTGTTTTTCACCTTCAAATATAAAAGTGGCAACATTGGAGTAGAATGAATGTTTTTAACATGTGAATTCAGGTTTACACTTGAAGTACTTTGACTGAACTACAACACACTGTTGTGTATCAGAAGATGAAAAAACGCTTTTGTAATTATAAATCATTCTGACATTAGATCCACACTTTTTCCATCATCTTGATTCATTTTCATGTGTAAAATCTAAAAAAAACTTAATACAACAAACACAAGAGAGAAAAGGAATATGCTATCCATCAGTCATTTGACAGGTGACCTTTGACCCTACACAGCAAACGAATTTGACAGATGGTGTCATTTTAATTTTGAATAACTCTTTTATTACTATCATTTGCACCTTTCAGGTTCAGTATCTTGTGATTTTGTCTGATCCCAGATCAACCGCTCTACCCCGGGACCAACTACAACTACATGTTAATACTGGATCTGAGATACATTGACTGTATAAGAAACTGGACTGAATGACAAATAATAACTTTTAGGGTTTTTTTTATCAACCGTTTCCTAATTTCTTTGGAAGCTAATGGCAAAAGAAAAATGCTATCAGAAGCTGTAGATCTGAACTGTTTGCGCGGGGCGAGCGCTCAAAGTGGCGTAGTCTTAATACACGCACGTCTTTAAATGTATCGCTTTGAAATTTTGATATGTTGATTCCAGGCTGAAGCTGTTACAAGTATTATAACATAGAACATGAACATATAAGGAATGTGGGCGTGGTTAGCAAATGACCTCCGTTGCTAAGGAAATCCAAATATTTACTTTTGCCGATTCTTATGAAACTAACGTCAATCTGTTCGGGGACGACAGATGAAGAAAACATAAAATGGTTGCTATGGAGATAAAACAAAAAAAAAATGCTTTTTCAATCAATTTCTCACATACGTCTCAAACCAGCTAAACAGAAAGAGGGGGGGGGTTAGGGGTGCATAGTGGCTGTTTAGCAAGTGAGGTCGGGTCAAAGGTGAACGTCAAGGGCAGCGATTGTGCGTAGGGTTGGGCAGCGATGGCGGCAAATGTGTGCATGGGTGGGCGGCGGGGGCGGATAGCAAAATTTTTCTGTAGCTTCAATTATAAACTGACCAATTAGATGCCTCTATAAAAGTAGGTGGAGCCTCCTAGTCCCCACATCCAACGTTCAAAACGTTTAACAGATTTTGTTATGTTTACTTTCAAGCGCTAGGGGTGTGGCCTTCCTAGACGCTCACTCCTGATTGGTCAGAGCGGTTGCCATAGAAACAATGACTGACCAATAACTGCTCGTCGAGGACGTCTATATCATGAAATAGGGCGACTAAATTGAAAGTAAATTATTTTCTAAAGAACTGGACACTCTGTTCAGTTCTCATATACAGTCGACGGGTCATGTGACCAAATAGGCGTGCCAGTTTTTCACCAGTTTTCACCAAAACTGATGTTTTTCTGACCTTTTGCAGCTTCATTTGATCTCTGTCTACCAGATGCTTGAACTATGACTGAAAAAAAAACGTTTTTTTCTTGTCATGAAGCAACTTTAAGGACTCCATGTGCAGCAGTCGACTTTAACAGAGCGACACGTCCTGTCTGAACATAGTGTATATGTTCGCTTCTGCACTGGTACACAAATGTAATCTGCTGCAATTAATGCTGATTCAGCTAATTCCTCCTGACATTCAGCTGTGTTGTACACAAATGCAGGGTTGTGTAACGCGGTTTCAAAGGAAAAAAAGTAAAAGCTGACGACGCCTGTAATGAGAAAAGCAGCAGACAGACGGGTCTGGGTCCACTCATTAGCCGCTTGTGTCTTTGTTGTGTTTCTGTGCTTCAGCATTTTTGTGTTTTCTGGCAGCGAGCGTCTCCGCCGCCCACTCGCCGTCTTTGAGGCCGCCTCCCCGACCTCTCCGAATGTCAGAGGCCTTTTTTCATGTTTTTGAATGGAAGCACCAACAGGAGGACGCCGGGGAACACATGAGGTCGGGACGGCTTGGGCGCCGTATGTGACAGATGGATTGGAATACTAAACACTGCATGTCCAATACGGGAACTCACAATGACTATTAATGCAGGAATTTGCAAAGCAGTGAAATTTGGGAGGGGGACTGTCATCTCGCTGCACTCCGGTTACGCTCATTATGAACTTATGAAACATCTTTCTGAGAAACGAGGAAGACGAAGATGTCGGAATTCCAGCGATTCGAGTATTTATATCCTGGAATTGATTGAGTGGATTTGGCGGATGAACGGCTCCGCTTCTTCTTCTTCTTAAAGGTCAAAAACGGTGACGCCGGAGACGCTGAGGCAGCCGTGACATCCTTCACCGAGTAAAATATGTGTTTTTAAATGCGAACTGAAGCTCATCCGTCAACTTTTGACAATAAAAGAGCATAAACTGATGGTTAAAATGAGTTTCCTCCGGAAAAAAACAAGCATTAGCCTCAAACGATGAAGGTTTTTCTCCAAAATAAAATCATTCAGGTCACCTTAAAAAACCCAAATGACTAATAAAAAGCTTGAATCTAACGTAGAACTACGTAGTGAAGCGTTTGTTAATCGACGAGCCAGTCTGACCTCAACCCTGACCTCTCTGTTCAAACTACAGGAAAGCAGCATTTACATTTCATCCGTTCTATGGAAGACCAAAGGTGACAAAAAAGTAATAATATCTTCAAGCTAAAATATTTTTAAAAAGTCGTAAGTGCTCGTAAAAGGAGTGCGTAGAACAGGGGTCTCAAACTGGCCCCCAAGTCGATAATTTGAGGCTCCACCCTTAATATGGAAGTTCAATGTCTACTAAATACATCTTCTGCACGTCCACGCTTCTCTGATGATAGATTTGTATTTCCTTTGTGACGTTTACGCTTAAAGCTTTTGCTATTATCTGGTGGTCAGAAAAGTCCTTAGCAACAGTTGCTAGGGGGGTTAGCTCCTGTCGTTTGCTCAGTAGAACGCAGACATGAACAAATGTTCAATAAACTTGTTCAGATATGGAGCAGAGGTCTCAAACTGGGGGGGCCATCTGTGGCCCTTAAGTCAATTTTGTGCAGAATCTTCAAATCTTTTTATTTTTTTTTTTTAGCTTTGATTACATTTTATTTAGCTAAATTTGTGAATTTCTGGTTAAGAATTTCCTCAAACTGTAAAATAAACTTTACTTTTGGGGCAAAATATTGATAAAAAGTTTGATTTTCTTTAAATCTGTTAAAAAAATAATATTTGAAGTCCATATTATGCAGGTAAATGGTTTACCAAAATAAAATTCATTTATAAGCAGAATAAACTTGTTTCTGAGAAACTCCTGTTTACTTTTGTCCAAAGTAGAAGAAATATTCATGAAGAAAACTAGATCATTTATACAAATAACAAATAATGGTGTTTTTTTCTTTTTTGCTGCAGACGTTTTGATTGCTGCACTTAAGAATAAATCCAGAACTCTGTTGTATTTTGAGTTTTTCTGCTCCACCTGCTGACATCCCATTGGAGCAGAGATGATGATGTCATTGTCCGGTTACACGCTGCCCGTCTTGTCGTAGAAATGAACTCGAACAAACTCTCCCACGTTAGTCTGGATCTTCCTGCAGAAAACCGTCTCTGTAGCTTTGAAAACAGAAACCATAAAAACTCAGTAATGAAAGAGAAATCTGCTTCTAATGACTGCAATCATGAAAGCGCAGGTCCACGCTTCCTAAAAATAGACATTAAACATTCTACAGGCTGTCAAATTTAAATAAAATCATCAGAAATTAGAGGAGCTTCTGTTTCAACTTTAGCTGAAAACCATTTTCAATTTAACTGGAAATCTCAGAGTTCAACCAAGACTTTAGAGAAACAGTTCATATATTTTATATTTCCTTTATTTTAACTCTGAGAATTGAAGAAGTTGGATTATTGGATATAACTTTTCATGTTTTAATCTGATTTCTAACTCAAAATTTTAATGTGAATCATTTTAAATGTAACAAATGACAGAACTTCTTTTTTTTTAACTGATCCAATATGTTTTCAGTGTGGGTTTGAATGAATAGTTGCTCTAATTTGCACATTTTCAGGTAACATGACAAAGAAAATAAGAAAGATGCATATGATACAAAAAACACTTTATTTTGAAAGGATCTTTCAAAATATAAAAAACTGCTCGGAAAAAAACAGCTAAAGAAATGAGAAAGAAGCACATAATGAAAAAAAAAAACAAAAAAATAACGGTCTGTATGAAACAAAAACAGCAATAGAAACGAGAAAAATGCACTTAATGAAAACAAATTAACATTTTGTTTTGAAAGGATCCTCCAAAACACATAAAAACTGTGCAGAAAAAAAAAAAAACAACAGTAAAAATGAAAGAGATGCACATAATAAAAAAATAACATTTTATTTTGAAAATATCTTTTAAAACATAAAAACTGTGCAGAAGAAAAAAAAATTAAAAACAACTTATTAAGTGACTCATTATTTTCAAAGTTCAGTTAATCAAAAGTGTCAATTCTGTCCTGCAGATATTAGATGCAGCAATAAAACAATCTCCAACATTTGGTTCTATTTTGGTTAAATTCCTCAAGAAAATACAAACAGTAAAACAATTCAAGACATCTTATGCAGGAAAAAAGAAACGGAGAGGAATAAAAATGTTTCATGCATACATTCAACAAAAAGCAACTATTTACACTTAAAATAAATTATAAATAAGCATCCAAATCGGTTGAGGAATAACAAGACAAACAAAAGGTGTTTGAAGAATTTCATTTTTTAACCGTTTTTACTCCATTATAGTCGTTCAATATAATTTAAAGTAATTATATTATCAATTTCACATGAAGAAAATGCAACAAAGATGAACAGTAAACAAAAAAAGACCAAATATTAATGTATTATTTTGTGAAAAAATGTTTCAAATGTTTTAAAAACAATTAGAAAAAAAACATTTTTAAATTATTGTCACAACAAAATATGTAAAAATGGTTATTTAGACTATTTTAATTAAAAAAAAAGTTTTGTTTTTTTTAATTAAATTTAGAAATTCATTGAGAACATCTGTTTTGTGCTTCGTCCAGATGTGTAAAAAGAAACCTCCAACAGGTGCAACAAGATGAAGGAAAAAAACTCAAACTATTACATTTTATTTTGAAAGCACCTTTCAAATCTACGGAAGCCTAAGACATGAACAAAAAAAAAAATATAAAGTAAAAAAAAATAAGTAAAAAAAAAAAAAAAAAATCTCGTGGCCCATCTTACTAACTCGGCCACGATACTAACTCGTGGCCACGACTTACTAACTTGGCACGAGTAAGCGTGCCACGACTTACTATCTCGTGCCACGACTTACTAACTCGTGCCACGACTACTATCCGTGGCCACTTACCTCGTACATCTCGTGCCACACTTACTACTCGTGGCCACGACTTACTAACTCGTGGCCACGTCACACGAACTTACTATCTTTGCCACGACTTACCACGACTTACTAACTCGTGGCCACGACTTACTAACTCGTGGTCACGACTTACTATCTCGTGGCCACGACTTACTAACTCGTGGCCACGACTTACTAACTCGTGGCCACGACTTACTATCTCGTGGCCACGACTTACTAACTCGTGGCCACGACTTACTAACTCGTGGCACGACTTACTAACTCGTGGCCACGACTTACTAACTCGTGGCACGACTTACTATCTCGTGGCCACGACTTACTATCTCGTGGCCACGAATTACTATCTCTGGCACGACTTACTATCTCGTGGCCACGACTTACTAACTCGTGGCCACGAATGACTATCTCGTGGCCACGACTTACTATCTCGTGGCCACGAATGACTATCTCGTGGCCACGAATGACTATCTCGTGGCCACGAGATAGTCATTCGTGGCCACGAATTACTATCTCGTGGCCACGACTTACTATCTCGTGGCCACGACTTACTAACTCGTGGCCACGATGACTATCTCGTGGCCACGACTTACTATCTCGTGGCACGAATGACTATCTCGTGGCCACGAATGACTATCTCGTGGCCACGAATGACTATCTCGTGGCCACGACTTACTAACTCGTGGCCACGAATGACTATCTCGTGGCCACGACTTACTATCTCGTGGCCACGACTTACGATCTCGTGGCCACGACTTACTGATATGATACGCAGTTGCAGCCCATTCAAAACAACAGGAGCGGCTCTTTATGTGTTTATCTTTCTTCATTTTGTCTGAAAGCATCCCTCGTTATTGTCACTTAAAATAACCGACATTTGTGTTTGTTTATGAGGCAGAAATTAAAGAAACATTATTGATGCTTGATAATCTTCGTTTCGGGATCACGTTTGACCGTCTCCTGGACCGGAAGTGGTCAGACTGAACACGTTCTAGCTTTACAGAAGTCATTCGGGGCCCCGATTTAAAAAGGTTCCGGGCGGTTTCTCCGAACCTACACTAACCCTAACCTTGACCCGGCACCGATGCGGGTCGGGTCCCAAATCCTGCTGATCGCCCGGTTCCGTGATTGTTCCGTGCACCCCAGACGTTGCTGTTTTACGATTTTTGAGCCCGAAAAGTCAAGCAAAACAGACAAACTACGAACTGTATGTCCAAAATAAATGCATGTCGTGATAGTAACGGGTACATTTCTCGCTAGAAATATTACCAAAATAAAGATTAGTCCACAAAATATTTTATTCAGAGGGATTTTACACCAAAAAAGTAGTGGATCTACCGCCATATTGTTAGCCGCTGTCAGACAGAAATCGGCAGAAACTCAAAAGTCACGTGATCAGTCACGTGATCCGGAGAAACCTAAACATCCGACCACGTGATCAAAACCAAACCTAAAAGCCGCTCCTGTTGTTTTGAATGGGCTGCAACTGCGTATCATATCCGTAAGTCGTGGCCACGACTTACTATCTCGTGGCCACGAGTTAGTAAGTCGTGGCCACGAGATAGTAAGTCGTGGCCACGAGATAGTAAGTCGTGGCCACGAGATAGTAAGTCGTGGCCACGAGATAGTAAGTCGTGGCCACGAGATAGTAAGTCGTGGCCTCGACTTACTATCTCGTGGCCACGAGTTAGTAAGTCGTGGCCACGAGATAGTAAGTCGTGGCCACGAGATAGTAAGTCGTGGCCACGAGATAGTAAGTCGTGGCCACAAGATAGTAAGTCGTGGCCACGAGATAGTAAGTCGTGGCCACGAGATAGTAAGTCGTGGCCACGAGATAGTAAGTCGTGGCCACGAGATAGTAAGTCGTGGCCACGAGATAGTAAGTCGTGGCCACGAGATAGTAACTCGTGGCCACAAGATAGTAACTCGTGGCCACGAGTTAGAAATTGTTTTTTTTTTTTTCGATGTCCCTTTAGGGGCTCCAGTATGTCGTGGCCACGAGTTAGAATTTTTTTTTTTTTTTTAACTTTAATTTTTTTTAACTTTATTATTATTATTTTTTTGTTCGATGTCCCTTTAGGGGCTCCGTACAAATCAACCATGAAAGTGTGCAGAAAAAGAAAAAATCTTTCATAATTTAAAAATGTCTCTTTAAGTGTTCTCATATAGAGAAAAAAGGTGCTAAAAATGGTGTTTCATGTTTAGTCAGTTTTTTACAGAAAAGTGTTTTGTGTGACTTTAGACTCAAATTAAAGGTGATATTTTTACTGAACAGAAACAGAAAGTGACTGAAATGTTTTTCTTTTCTTGAATCAGTGAAGCTCCGTCGTCTTTTGCATTAGTGCTTCCAAAGCTGCAGTGGGCGGATGCACTCTCGGAGCTCGGCATTCTGGGATTGACCACACGCTCGCAGAGCGACGTTTTAGGGATCACCTGTGGAGGTGCGCTCGTCGGTTGGCAGGAAAGCCCTCCGTCGCCGTGGCAACGCCGCATACCTGCGTGGGGATGGCGTCAGCCGAGTCCCCGGGCCTCAGAGCAATACTTCCTTCCCCGCTGCAACTCAAAGACAAATCCAGCCTCCGGCTTGAGTCATGTTAGGATTCTGCTGCCAGGAACAGGAAGTGACACGGCGCCGTCCGTTTGGGCCTCGGTTGAGCCACGGAAACGAGCGGCCCGCATTTAACAAGCTAAAAACACGGAGACGGAAACTGATGGTAGATTTATGGAATCAGATTTCCTCTCTGCTGTATCTTTAGACATATTTCATTCCTTAAACTCGTTTTTCTGCTTTTATTATATTAAACAACCAAAAACCAAGCATGACTCTTCAGTTTCTGCTCTGACAAAGCAGTTTTATTCATTGAGAATGCAACAGTTTTAATGTTAAGTCAATGGTACAGATCTGCGGCGGCGCGGCGCGGCACGGCGCGGAAGCAGCCACGACTTTTTTTAAATGATTCAAAATTTCACTTTTTTCAGAGTAGCTTTAAAACAAACATTTGCACTAACAAGCAGATTTTCATGCGACAAACCAAAGAAAATAAGAAAGAATCTCGATTTGAGCAGTGAATTCACTGCGCAGCAGAAGGGGGCGGGGCCACATTAGTGATAACTAGGGCGGGGTATCAGTTTCAGAATCGATTCGATGATGATTTTCTTTGTTCAATTCAATTCAATTTTAAGTTTACACATTTTTTTAGAAATAGATTAAAAATCTACTATATAATTTGAATATATTTATAGTAATCTGATACAATTCAACTATTGTAAAATGATTTAGTAAAATACTGAGATAGTTAATATCATCCAGAGTTTCATGGATTCTCTAAAGCAGAAATTCTAACATAAATATTCAGATCATTAACATTAGAAACATTGTTCTGCTTCTCCTGGAGGACGTTTCAGTTTGACCACTAGGTGGCGATCGCGCTACAGAATCACACTTTATTCAAGACGACGACAGTATAAGAAAAAAATGAAGTATTGGACCAAAAATAGTTACTTTAATATTTATTTCCTTAAAAGAGTTTAGAAAAATTAATACCTTTGAGTAAATAAAGATGTTCAATTAGTCAGCAATGGTTTTTTCTTTGGTCAACCAAACGTTAGCATTAGCCGTCCTATGAGAAATTCTATTGATCGTTAGCATCAGGCTAGTAGACTTATATATATATATTTATTTATACATATATACAGTATATATATATTATATATATATATATATATATATATATATATTTGATCTCTGAAGCTTAAATTGATTTAAATCGATTAGTCAATGTTTTTCAACCCAGTCCTTGTGATAACAATGCAAACACAAAAAAAAAAAAAATTGTACATGTTTAGCTTAAGTGAGAACTCAGTAGCTAGCCAGCCGCGCGGCGGACAGCGGCGCTTCCTCGCTCGCCACACAGGAGCTCGCTAGTATGCTACAGCGGAGCTAGCTATTTCGCTACAAATAATCTTGTTAGCTTGATACAATGGAGCTAGCTAAGTCGCTACAGAAGGAGCGCGCTAGCTTAATACAGCAGAGCTTGCTAGCTCTACATTTTTTTTAACTTCAATCTTTAGAAATAAAATGTTCTGGTTTGTGACTTGTGCATCAGAAATTAACTGAAAAAAAAATTTTTTTTCTAAAAAATGAAGTAAAAACATTTTTTTCTGGTTACTATCTGTACTAGAAATATATATAAATATTTTTTTTTAATTCAATTTTTGAGATTAAAAGGTTTTTTTTATTCCCAATTATCTTCCCTTCAGTGTCCCTTTCAGGCCTCCGTACTTTGCGGGTAGTAATAAGCACAATCAATAATTGTTTTCTAAATGTTTATTTGATCAGGCAGTTAACCGTTTTTTTCTGTTTTTGTTTTGTTTATTGTCAAATTACTTTAATAAACAAGTTAATTTTCCTCCGGGGTTGTAATGTTGGATTTCCCACAATCCTCGGAGGCAGCTGTCGCTCCCGCTGAAGCCAGTTTGCAGAAACACTTGCAGCTTTTTGCTCAGTTTTCATTAATCGATTCTTCTTGATGACTCGGCTCGTCAGTGATGGATGATGAGGATGATGATGATGAGGAGGAGGAGGTGACATGTGTCTGTCCCAGGAACATCTGGAAACTCCCACCAGACCTTCACACGCTCCTCCAGCTCCACACTCCGACACCTTCCCGCCCTCTGATCCACATATGACTGAAATGCCATCAGATGAATCACCTGACCTGGAGCGGCGCGGTGGTGGAGCGGGACGCCTCGTGTTTGACACAACTGCATGGACTCTCAGTCACTTCACATTCACAGACGTGTTGACTTTAGAGTCCGCGCTAATCATCCCAAAAACCCACTCAGACTGTCAGGATTTGGGGACAGCAGATGGCTGCAGCTGAAGCCCAGAAGTTCCCAGCATTCACGGAGGAAAGATAAACAAGCAGAACTTCTGGACGGAACGTTCCGACCCACCAGAGTTTGGAAAAAGTCACAAACATTTTTACATTTCATTTGATCCTGCAGAACAAAAGAGTTCGAGAATGTTTTAATAAAGACGACTTTCTGCAGGGTTTCTACGGTGGCCTGGAGGTACAAATAACATCAACACAAAATCACAAACACAATTTAAAAACAACAAGAAATCAAACTTCCTTAATAAACTTTAATTAATAAGCATTAATAAAAAAATTCCTTTTAAATACATTCAAATGTCTTAATAGTTTAATTAATTTGCTAATGAATAAAATAAAAGATTCCTTAAGTTTACAACATTACTCTTTAACTGGCTGCTCCACCAAACCATAGAGCACAAAAAATGTTTTTAAAAACATTAATTATGTGTATTACTCTCCAGAGGAAAGAAGCGGAAGAAAACACACTTTTTTTTTTTTATCTTTTTTGTCTTGGTTTGGTAGTTAAAGGGTAAAAAAAACACAAATAATGTGATATTAAGCTGCTTATAAATGCATGAATGAACATTTGTAAATGTCTTAATAGTTTAAATAAACTGCTAAAAATTACAATAAAATATTCCTTAAGAAAATATTTTAACAAGTACTAATAATGTGGTATTAAGCTAATTATAATATACATTAATTAGCATTTATTCATCCTTTATAAAATGTTTGTCAACATAACCAATGTTTGACAAAAGCCTTATAAGTCAATAATAAACTGACTAATTGTGTCTTTTCTTCATTCTGTGTATTTTATTTCTGTCAGAGTGGGACGTCTGTGCTTTAGTGGATCTTTGTGTCTGTGGACTCCAGGGGTTCCTAGAAACCAAAATAAAATTAAGATTAAAAACAGTTTTGAAAACAAAAGTAATTTACAGAAATCCAAATAAAATTATGAATAATGAAGCCAGCAAAGGGAGATATTATGGGATGTCACTGATTGGATGATGATGTTTGAGTCTGGATGAAGATGGTTGATTGATCTCTGAACTTTAGCAGTGGGCGTGGCCAGAAGACCAAGTCCAATAAAAGCAGCTGTTCCGGTTTCTATTTTTGTTTCATTTTTGAACAATTCATTTTGATTTCTATATTTGTTTTTCTTGTTTGTTTTTTGGGTTTTATTTTGTGTTTTGATTTCTAAATTGTAATTTTGTATTTTTTTTTAATTGTATTTTTTTTTTTGCGTTGATGTGATTTCACCCCTCAGGGCCACCGTAGATTTCAAACTTTTCTACAATATTTTATCATTAAGTTAAAACTCTTGGACAGATAAAAAGAAGTTAAATAAAAAAACTTTCTTTCTTATAAGCAACTACTCCAACTTGATTTGAAAATCCTTAATTTAAATCGATAAAAGTGTCACATAATGATTGATTAAATGCAAATATGTCCATTTATTAACACGAGTGAGCATAATGTGTTTGTGGATTTCTTTATCTTCTATTTTAAGTCAATTTATTACACAATATCTATTTGTATCTGTTGGTTTTCCTGAAATAAACCGATTCTCAATGATTGTTTTTTTCGTTTATATTTCCAGGTTGAATCAATGTCTCCGATGATGTCATCCGTGACACAAAACTCGGGTTATTTTTTTCCCACACGTGATTCTTTTTTTGTTTCCAAGGACGTTCAGTGAAGCCCTCCGCTGATGGATGTTAGCATACTTTAGCGGCCTCGCAGCGCGGCTCAAATCAAGGCCAGGCGGAATAATCGGCGTTCCGGACTGGATGAGCTGTTCTGAGACACTCCACCTTAAATCTGAGAGGAGGCCTCACAGACGACTGTTGGAGTCCACTTCAGATGCACGTTTCCTTTTCTGATCTGCTGGGGCTGAACTCACAAACCCCCCCCCCTCCGTGGTAAATGTGTTTTCTTCAACATCTTCCATGAAATGCTTTATTTAAACAATCCATTCACGTGTTTTCTCTAAAAAAGCTCTAGTATGGAGAGAAAATAGACTCACTATGATTTGTGCGTGCTTAATTCTTGATTTGTGCGTAAATTAGGATCTGTGCGTGCCTATATATGATTGGTGCATGCATAATTCTTGATTCGTGCATAACTTTGGATTTGTGCGTGCGTAATTCTTGATTTGTAACTAATATAATACATTTTTTGCAACAGTAAAAAATTCACAAAAATTAAAAAAATACAAAATGCAATTTACATATGCACAAATCAAAATTACAACAGCCTGAAACTAATTACTCAAAAATATATCTTTAAAATTCGCCCTTTTCTAGAAATATTCTTATTTTTAAAAGTATAAGTGCTTTAAAAGCGCTTATTTAGACTTTTTATATTAATTATATTAATTATTGAGAATATATTTTTAAGAAAGTGGGAAAATGTCTAGTTTTACTGGATGTTATACACAATCAAAGTTTAAAACGGCTGACAAGAAAACTATGGTGAACGAGCATCCTGATAGTACTTGAACGCATCACTCACGGACGAATTTGTGAGACGTGAAAAGAGTCTCACGGTAGATTTGTGCGTAACTTCGGCTGTGTGCGTGCGTAAGAGGTGATCCGTGCGTATTTTAAAAATATATTTTTGAGTAATTAGTTTCAGGCTGTTGTAATTTTGATTTGTGCATGTGTAAATTGCATTTTGTATTTTTTAAATTTTTTTAATTCTTTTACTTTTGCAAAAAAATTATTATATTAGTTACAAATCAAGAATTCTGCATGCACAAATCCAAATTTATGCACAAATCAAGAATCACGCACGCACAAATCATAGTGAGTCTATTTTCTCTCCATACTCCAGAACTCTGATTATGGCCCGCAGCAGCAGTCTACTGACTGCAACGACCATTTTGTTTTTGCTTAGAGTGAAAAAACGTAAACTTTCTGCGCCTTTGAACGAAAATTACACCCCTGCCACATGAACGAAAAGTACCTCAAAATCGGACCACACGTAGGGAAAATTGAAAATGAATTTTTGGCATAGTGCGCGTCACCCCGCCCAAAACGATGACATCACGGGGGGCGTTCCCGCAAAAAAAATGAATGGGCCGATTTTTGCTTATGGGACGTCAAAAACAATATTTCGGAAAACGCAAAAAACGGCCAATGACACGTGTCCAAGAACATTTGAAATCATTATGGGATGGCCACACGACCCACGCCTTGGCGCCAATGTGGCGCCGAAAACTGAAAAATGTTCACGTTTTTCAACAATATGGGAAACCGGCACTTTTGTTCGTCCGATTTTCACGAAACTTGACAAGCATATCCAAACCCGGAGTCTACAAACACCCCAGAAGTTTGATTGACCTTTGACCTTGGGAAGTTGCCGCCATCTTGAAATTTACGAAAAAAGCATGTTGGCTACGAGCTACGAAAAGAAATACCTCCTAGGGGGTTTTATCAACTGTTATGTGACTTAGTTGGGCATTAATGGGAACCTACTGGGGGAAAAATGTTGCAATTAGGAGTTGTAGAATGTGACATGGCGTGCATGTTGCGAGGTCGCGAAAAACACGGTTTTAGCTAGGTCGAACATATTTTGCCCGATTCGCAAAAAAGTTGCATCCGCGTGTTCAGAGGCCCAAGCTGAACGAAATGACATAACTTACGAAACCGAAATGCGTACAGTGCGCCTCTGGTACGCAAAAAACCGCCGCGAAAAAAAGTGCTGACTCAGCAATTTCAATTTTTTATTTCGCATTTTGCAAACGAAACCAACATACCTTTATTGGATATACCCATGGCTATTTTTTACATTATTATGGGATGTCTCCACGACCTACGGTTTGGTGGCCATTTTGTTTTGAAATCTGAAAATTTGGGATTTCAAAAAGTTGAAACGAACGTTTGGTTTGTCCGATTGTCACGAAACTTGACCCACATGCCGCTAGCACGAGTCTTCAACAACCCCTAAAGTTTCGTTGACCATTGACCTTGGGAAGTGGCCGACATCTTGAATTTACAAAAAAACGAGCGTTAGCATTAGCTTCAATCACATATCACTTGTTGGGATTTTTATCAATCGTTTTCTAACGCTTTTGGCATCAATCGGAAGTCATTGGGGAAAGAAAAATGGTATCACAAGCTATAGATTTTGAACGGCGTGGGCGTGGCCAGCTCGCAAAAGTGGTGCAGTCTTAATACACGCTCATATTTCAATGCATTCCTATGGGACTTTAATATGATGATCCCAGACTTAAGCTGTAACAGGCAAAATAACATAGAATATGACCATATAAGGAATGTGGGCGCGGTTAGCAAATCACCTCCGTTGCTAAGGTAATCCAAAGTGTACTTTTTCCGATCCTTATGATCTTGACGTCAAACTGCTCGGTGACCTCAGACGAACAAAACATAAAATGGTTGCTATGGAGATAAAACCAACAGAAAAGCCGCCATTTTGAAAAAAGTGCTTTTTTGATCAATTTCTCACATTCATCTCAGACCAGCTATACAGAAAGCATAGGGAGGGACTTAGGGTTCTACAGTAAGTGCTAAGCAAGTGAGTTCAGGGTCAAAGGTCGCCGTCAAGGGCGGCTGCGGCCCGTGCGGCGGCGCGTGTGTGTCAGATATTTGTGAGTATTTTTCTACTTTAAGGAGAGATATTTTCTTTTAGTATGAGTTTCAACTGTTGTGAAGGAAAGTTTCTGTTGCATGAACTAAATCTCACATTGGATTTCCTCTTCGTTCTGCATCATCTCATTTATTGGTTTTGATCTTACTTTTTTAAAAATTCCACCTTAAATATCCGATTTGTGTGCCTTAAATGATTTTCACTTCAGGCTATTATAAAATGCATTCTTAATTTTTAAATGTTTTTTTAATCATTGATTAATAGGAAAAATTATGAATGATAGACATTCATAATATGCATTTAAAGTGAAGTTTATAAATTAAAACATATTATGAATATATATTTACTTATGCTAAAATTAAAATGTTTAGAACTAAGATTTCTGTCATATTTGTTTGTACATTTGTTCATGTTCAACGTAAGAAAATTAGTCAAAGTTGTGTCTTTCTGGGAAATATTAAATTATTAAAACCATAGAAGAAGAAACCACGCAAAGATCAGCCAGAGCGTCATTGGATTTCTGCAGAAATCACAGGTCAGCACCACGGACAGCTCCCACCGCGGGATCTGGTTCAGCTGAACGGTCGGATTCCTGAGGTCAGAACCAGACCTGGATCAGCCGATGGGGGGGGGGTGGGGTAACGGTAAACGTGACGCTAGCTGCAGCCGGGAGACGACATCGAAACATGAAAACATTTTTCAAGCTTAATGTGGAATTATTGTGTAAAATATCAAAAACTAAAGATTTAAAAATTGTCTTTCAGCTCGATATTTCAGCTACATGCTAGCTGTTTTAGCTAATTTAGATCTTTCAGGTTTTAGGCTTATTTTGAAGTTTAGCTAATATTTCAGCTACATGCTAGCTATTTTAGCTAATTTAGATCTTTTTCAGGTTTTGAGGCTATTTTGGAGTTTAGCTAATATTTCAGCTACATGCTAGCTATTTTAGCTAATTTAGATCTTTTTCAGGTTTTGAGGCTATTTTGAAGTTTAGCTAATATTTCAGCTACATGCTAGCTGTTTTAGCTAATTTAGATCTTTTTCAGGTTTTTAGGTTATTTTGGAGTTTAGCTAATATTTCAGCAACATGCTAGCTGTTTTAGCTAATTTAGATCTTTTTCAGGTTTTGAGGTTATTTTGGAGTTTAGCTAATATTTCAGCTACATGCTAGCTGTTTTAGCTAATTTAGATCTTCTTCAGTTTTGAGGCTATTTTGGAGTTTAGCTAATATTTCAGCTACATGCTAGCTGTTTTAGCTAATTTAGATCTTCTTCAGTTTTGAGGCTATTTTGATGTTTAGCTAATATTTCAGCTACATGCTAGCTATTTTAGCTAATTTAGATCTTTTTCAGTTTTGAGGCTATTTTGGAGTTTAGCTAATATTTCAGCAACATGCTAGCTGTTTTAGCTAATTTAGATCTTCTTCAGTTTTGAGGCTATTTTGGAGTTTAGCTAATATTTCAGCTACATGCTAGCCATTTTGGCTAATTTAGATCTTTTTCAGTTTTGAGGCTATTTTGGAGTTTAGCTAATATTTCAGCAACATGCTAGCTGTTTTAGCTAATTTAGATCTTTTTCAGTTTTGAGGCTATTTTAGAGTTTAGCTAATATTTCAGCAACATGCTAGCTGTTTTAGCTAATTTAGATCTTCTTCAGTTTTGAGGCTATTTTGGAGTTTAGCTAATATTTCAGCTACATGCTAGCTATTTTAGCTAATTTAGATCTTTTTCAGTTTTGAGGCTATTTTGGAGTTTAGCTAATATTTCAGCAACATGCTAGCTGTTTTAGCTAATTTAGATCTTCTTCAGTTTTGAGGCTATTTTGGAGTTTAGCTAATATTTCAGCTACATGCTAGCCATTTTGGCTAATCTCTGCTTTTTCAGTGTTTTAGGCTATTTAGGAGGTTACGGATTTGAGGCTATTTTGGAGTTTAGCTAATATTTCAGCTACATGCTAGCTATTTTAGCTAATTTAGATCTTTTTCAGTTTTGAGGCTATTTTGGAGTTTAGCTAATATTTCAGCAACATGCTAGCTGTTTTAGCTAATTTAGATCTTCTTCAGTTTTGAGGCTATTTTGGAGTTTAGCTAATATTTCAGCTACATGCTAGCCATTTGGCTAATCTCTGCTTTTTCAGGTGTTTTAGAGCTATTTAGGAGTGTTACAAGATTTGAGGCTATTTGGAGTTTAGCTTAATATTTCAGCTACATGCTAGCTGTAGCTAATTTAGATCTTTTTCAGTTTTGCAGGGCTATTTTGGCATTGCTAATATTTCAGCAACATGCTAGCTGTTTTAGCTAATTTAGATCTTCTTCAGTTTTGAGGCTATTTTGGAGTTTAGCTAATATTTCAGCTACATGCTAGCCATTTTGGCTAATCTCTGCTTCTTCAGTGTTTTAGGCTATTTAGGAGGTTACGGAAAAGTTACGGATTTAAAACTTATCGTTCTGCTTAATAATTTAGCTACATGCTAGCTATTTAGGCTAATCTAAGTTTTTTTTTTACATTTATTTACTTATTTTTTTGCATTTAGCTAATATTTTAGCTGGTTTTCAGCTTCACTCTTTTCATCTATCCATTTCAGAATCTTCAGAAACCAAATTCAGCTTCCAGCATTTACACTAGCATCATTGCAGGTAATGCTATTTATTTAGTTCATAATTATTTTTAAAAATGTGGTTTTAGAGAGTTGAATCCATGTTTCTCCTTAAGTGCGTTTTGGATTTTGGCCTCTTTGAGTTTGAGTTTGTCGCTCCAGCTTCACTTATGAAGAAAAGTGTCTCAAAAACTCTATTGAAGAAAAGTTATTAGAGCAAATGTTAAAGTAGTAAAACAAAAATATCCCGGACGAACCCCCGTTTCATAACAAACAGACTAATATTGGATCAGTTTTCTGTTCCATCTCTACAAATCTAAATTTCAACATTGATTGTATCAGAGGATGACAGATTAAAGCTTCCCCAGAATAATTCGGTTTTGATCAGCTGTAAATGTGAGAGTTCATTCTTAGTCAAATTATGGACACAATCTTTTTGTCCAAGCTGTTATATGAAGGTGTTTTTTTTAAATGCGGGTGCTCAGATGGATGATGTTAATGAGTGCACGGTGGCCCCAAATTGATTTAAAACAGCTTTTATTTTCCACACAATGAAGATTGGGCCTGCAGAGGAGTTTACATTCAGATTTCTTATCTGGAAGGACCGGGCTTTTCAAAGTCCAACTCCCACATCTCCTTACCCATGCTGCTCCGCTTCACCCCCCCGGTTTCTGCTTTTGTCTGATCCCGATTTTATGCAATTCGTTTCTATTATTTGGGTTTCTATGTTTAATCATGATTTTTATTTAAGGGGGGACGGAGTGAATAACACTTTAACCCTCTGTGTGCCGCTTTCTTCCACAGTTTTAAGACTCACTCTAATGAAAATGGTGATTTTAATTAGGGTATGTATTGGCGGGACTCTGGTGATACGATACGTATCACGATACATCCGATATAGATAAAAATGCTGATATAGACAGAAAAACTTTTCACTTGTTTTTTAAACTCTACCTGAATAGTAATAGTGACAGCAACATGGAGTTTCTGTTCTGTACCCATCCCAAGTAAAAATTAATTAGTAAATGTCTCATAACGATATATAATATCGCTTTGTCAGCATTTAAATCGATACAAGTATCGCCGAATGAAATATCGCGAAATCGATTCTCCCCCGGACCCCCGGGACATGTATGGAATTATTCTGTCAGGATTCACTCAGCCATGTCCTCCTCCGACCACCAGAGGGACCCCTCTCCTGAGAACTAACCATCTTCAGCCCCTTCCTCACTACAACTCCCATCAGCCACTGCTTCAGTCGTCTCCAAGCACAGATGATCCTCATCATCCTCAAGTTTTGCTTTGTATATAAAATCTGTTCATTCTGGAGGTAAAGTTGATCAAACAAACGACTTCAGGTCAAAAACCTACAAAGTTTAGCATCTATGTGCAACAATTTATAAAAGTCTAAAAATCTAAATGAAATAAAGGTTAATTAAGTAATCATTGCTTTAATTTGTATTTATTTCTGTCTTATTCTGCTGGGTTTTGTTATGTTAGTTTAGGGTTTGGTAGTCTTAGTTTTCAGGCTTTGTTTATTTGTTTTCTTTAGGTAGTTTTGGTCAGACGGAGCTGCAGACTCAGACGGTCGACATGACCGGTCAGCACTCTCCAGAACTTATTTTATGTTTGGTCGAGGAGCCGCCATGGAGAGATGAAAGATCCACATGTGGATCTGGAGCCTTCCTGAAACGTTTACTTTGAAAAGTCTCATTCTTATGGGGTGCCGTTTGTAAATCAGAGATGTAAATTTTTTACATCAATGTTTTCAGATATTTAGCGTGTTTTAGGAGAAAAAAAACAGGTTTTGTTTTTCAAATGCATATTCTCACTCTTTAAATTAATGTATTTATAAATGTTACATAATAACTTCCAACTAAATATTTATTTTAAGCTAAATATTTAGCCTACAAACTAAATATTTAAGTTTTGCAATTAAATATTTAATTTGCTCATTAAATATTTAAATCTAACCTAAATATTTATTTTTTCAAACTAAATATATTTAGATTTGAGCTAAATATATAGTTAAGATTTATATATTTAGATTTGAGTTAAATATATAGTTAAGATTTATATATTTAGATTTCAGTTAAATATATAGTTCAGATTTATATATTTAGATTTGAGCTAAATATATAGTTAGGATTTAAATATTTAGATTTGAGTTAAATATATAGTTAAGATTTATATATTTAGATTTCAGTTAAATATATAGTTCAGATTTATATATTTAGATTTGAGCTAAATATATAGTTAAGATTTATATATTTAGATTTGAGCTAAATATATAGTTAAGATTTATATATTTAGATTTGAGTTAAATATATAGTTAAGATTTAAATATTTAGATTTGAGTTAAATATATAGTTAAGATTTATATATTTAGATTTGAGTTAAATATTAAGTTAAGATTTAAATATTTAGATTTGAGTAAAATATATAGTAAAGATTTATATATTTAGATTTGAGTTAAATATATAGTTAAGATTTAAATATTTAGATTTCAGTTAAATATATAGTTAAGATTTAAATATTTAGATTTCAGTTAAATATATAGTTAAGATTTATATATTTAGATTTGAGTTAAATATATAGTTAAGATTTATATATTTAGATTTGAGTTAAATATTAAGTTAAGATTTAAATATTTAGATTCAGTTAAATATATAGTAAAGATTTATATATTTAGATTTGAGTTAAATATATAGTTAAGATTTAAATATTTAGATTTCAGTTAAATATATAGTTAAGATTTAAATATTTAGATTTCAGTTAAATATATAGTTAAGATTTAAATATTTAGATTTGAGTTAATATATAGTAAAGATTTATATATTTAGATTTTAGTTAAATATATAGTTAAGATTTAAATATTTAGATTTCAGTTAAATATATAGTTAAGATTTAAATATTTAGATTTCAGTTAAATATATAGTTAAGATTTATATATTTAGATTTGAGTTAAATATATAGTAAAGATTTATATATTTAGATTTGAGTTAAATATATAGTTAAGATTTAAATATTTAGATTTCAGTTAAATATATAGTTAAGATTTAAATATTTAGATTTCAGTTAAATATATAGTTAAGATTTATATATTTAGATTTGAGTTAAATATATAGTTAAGATTTATATATTTAGATTTGAGTTAAATATTAAGTTAAGATTTAAATATTTAGATTTCAGTTAAATATATAGTAAAGATTTATATATTTAGATTTGAGTTAAATATATAGTTAAGATTTAAATATTTAGATTTCAGTTAAATATATAGTTAAGATTTAAATATTTAGATTTCAGTTAAATATATAGTTAAGATTTAAATATTTAGATTTGAGTTAAATATATAGTTAAGATTTATATATTTAGATTTGAGTTAAATATATAGTTAAGATTAAATATTTAGATTTCAGTTAAATATTAGTTAAGATTTAAATATTTAAATTTGAGTTAAATATATAGTTAAGATTTAAATATTTAGATTTCAGTTAAATATATAGTTAAGATTTAAATATTTAGATTTGAGTTAAATATATAGTTAAGATTTATATATTTAGATTTTTGTCCTATCTCGTCCTATCAGGGCCGGGTATCGGTTGTAATTTCCAGAAATTATTCGATTCGATTCAGAAGACCATGAAACAATTCGATTCCAACTTTTTCCGATTTTTCAATTTAATTAAATTAAATATGGAGTTCACACATTGATACAATTCAGTTCAATTTTATTTATATAGCACAATATACACATTTTTTTAGAAATACATTAATAATCAACTATATAATTTGAATATATTTATATTAATCTCATTCAGTTTGGCCACTAGGTGGCGATCACGCTGTAGCGTCACACTTTATTCTAGAGGAAGATGACAGAATTAGGGAAAAAAATGTATTTTTAGGCCGTTAGCGTTAGCATTAGCCGTCCTGAGGGGAATTCCGTCAAACGTTAGCATCAAGCTAGCGGATGTCTTTTGTGAATCGATTCTTGATCTATTAAGCTTAAATCGATTCAAATCAATTTTACAACCCAGCCCCACGCCCTATCCAATATGGCGTCCAGCTTTGCGTACGCAACAAGCTAGCATGTAGCCTCTATACAATCATTGGTCACAACACAGAGGCAAACTTCTAATGAATTCCTGTTGATTTTGGCTAAAAACGTCTAATCAAAACTAAAAGACCATTGGGAATATTTTCCACTTTAAGCTCGTTTGTCTCGCCGTCCGGCGGTTTGTGTGTTTGGATCAGGAGGACGTTTACGGCCATGTTGACGCCTCTCCTTACAGACTCTTCATATGCATCCACTCTCATGGACTCGCACGCCCGAGTGTGTGATGAGTCAGAACAGTGAGAGAAGTGAACAGAGAGTGGGCTGCATGATCAACCGCAGGCAGAAAGAAAGCAGATCAAAGCGGGCGCGTACGAACTGTTGACACGCGTGTGTTCCCTCATTATAGAGCGAGGAAGTGTGACAGATCGGAGCCGCGGCATCATGGGAGGTTTCTGAAAAAGCTGCTCCACTTTGACGTCAAGATTGATGCTAAATTGTTTTGCCCACTCATAAAAAACATTTTTTTTCAGCGCTTTTCTCTCAAAAACAAAATAACAGGAAGTTTGGGTTTTAGCTGCTATTTTCTCCATTTTCACCAAAACAAAAATCTTGTTTTTGTGTTACATCACATTTGTTGGTGAATCAACAACAAATCCTGACAAACGTTTAAATGTCCTAAATCTTTCATAAGTGGAACAACATTATTATCTTATTTAAACACCTTAAACCACATGTGTCAAAGTCATTTTATTTTATTATTATTAATGACCCGATGTTATTATTTATTTATTTTATTTAACAAAATATATTTTTATAAAAGGTAAAATATTGAAAGTTATTTAAGGTTTAAGTTGATTTATTCTGGAATAATATTCCTTTGTTATTCAGAATTATGTTAAAATTACGGTTTAAAAGTTTTGAAGATTGACATCCTGCAAACTTTTAGGGTAATTTAAGCTTTTCTGAGATTTTTGAGCTGCTTTGTTTTGGCTAACTTGTTTCAGTTTTTGGCATTTAACTAATATTTTAGTTAGCTATCAATTTCAGCATTTTCAGCAGCTAAATTCAGCTTCCAGCATTCACACTAACATTATCACAGGTAATGTTATATATCTAGTTCATAATTATCATAGAAAGTTATGATTTTAAAGTTTTAAAAATTAACATTCTAGTAACTTTTTGTAGTATTTTTGAATTTACTAAGATTTTTAGGCTGTTTTGGAATTTAGAATTTTAAATATTTCAGCTACATGATAGCTGTTTTGGCTAACTTATGTTATTTTTTTTAGAGTTGTTAAGGCTAATTTGGCATTTAGCTAATATTTTAGCTAGCTTTCAGCTTCAGTGTTTTCAGCTATCAATATCAGCATCTTCAGCAGCCTAATTCAGCTTTTTTCATTTTTGGGCTATCTTGGAGTTTGGCTATTAATTCAGCTACATGCTAGCTGTTTTGACTAATCTATGTTATTTTCTTTTTAGTTTTTTGGCTAATTTAGCATTTAGCTAATATTCGAGCTGGATATTAGCTTAAGCCATTTCAGCTGTCAGCTTCACTGCTTTTAGCTATAAATTTCAGCATTTTCAGCTATCAGCATTAGCATCTTCAGCTGCCAAATTCAGCTTCCAGCATTCACACTAGCATTATAGCAGGTAATGTTATATATTTAGTTCATAAATATGTTAAAAACAGCTTTAAAGTTTTAAAAATGTAGTTTTTGAGCGTTCTATAAATGTTTCTCCTGTTAAGTGTGTTCTACATTTCAGCCTCTTGTGCAGTTGAGTTTTTCACTCCGGCTTTGAAGGTTCTCTCAGAATTTTGTGAGAATGTTTTAAAAACATGTTTTATTGTGGCACACACCTTTAATCTTCTACTATGAAGCACTGGTTGATTTAGGAAGGAAAACTTTCATTTATTTATTATATTTTACTCAGAAAATGTAATTTTTTAAAAGAAAAATGTTATTTATTTGCTCAAATTTCTTTTCAAAAATAATAATTATTTGTTGTTTTTATTTTTTCATCTTTAACATTTATTTACAAAGAGAAAAGAGGTTTAGAAACAGATTTTCTTTCAACAAAATATTTTTTTTAATATTGCAAAGATAACAAAACAATCATTTATGCAGTTATTGTGTGATTCTTTGAATAAGAAAAATACATAAAAACTAAATATTTTCCTGGAAAAAGAAAAGTAAAATAGAAATAATTTCACATTTCTATGGAGTGACTCAACAGAAGTTTCTGTTCTGAAATATTTAGATTTGTGAAATGATGATGTTCATGCACAGATTTAAAAAATACTTGAACACAATTTAAAGACCTTTTCTATATTTTCTTTATACTTTCAGAGATATTTTTTAGAACAAACTGCAACATTTTTAGTGACTTTAAAACCATAATGTTTTATTTTACATTATATTATTATTATAATCATATAGATATTATATGATTACATTATATTATTTTATATTTTCTCTTTTCCTGTCATAAAACTGCAATACAGACCAAAAAAAAAAGAAACGTTTCCTGGGGTGATTAATAGAATAAATAGTTAAATAGTAATGAATAATAAAGTAAATGTAATAAATAAAGAAAATGAAAACACTTTATTCACCTTAATCCCACCTGATCGCATATTTATTATTATCTTAAGGTAAAAAACAGGTCAGAGTGTAAATAATTGAGCCTCTTTGGGTGTAAAAGTCTGATTCAGATTTAGTTGTTTCACGCCTTAAATCAGATGCAGACTCTTAAAGCTGAAGTTTATCCTTATCTGGAGGAAAGTTGATCAAAATGTTGCTCAGACAGCTTCCTGTGTGAGTGAAGCGAGCATCCAGAGGTATTTTCAGTTTCCTCGTCCTCAGATTAATCGTCTGTTTACTATTTACTGTCTTTTAATCAGCAGCCAGAAGAATATCCGAGCCCACATTTCTGAATCATTTCTCTTAAACGTGAAGACGTCGACGGCCTGGATGACGGGGAATCTGTGTTTAAATTTAACCTCTTGCAGGCTGGCAGCCGCCGCGACACCCCCGCCGAGCTTCTGTGCGTCACGGCGAGCGGCGCCGTCTCTCTCCAGAGAGAAGTCCGACTCTGGAGAGAGACGCTCGACGCACGCGTGCAGGTCGAGGCACAGAGTTTCATTCTGTCGTAAAGTTTACAGAAATGAAAAAAATGTAGTGTCTAAAGTTCACTTGAAGTTTGTTCCTTTAAAAATACTAGAGTATAAGTATAAAGCAAGTATATATAAGAACTGGACATGGATGAAGTGTAGTATCTAAATACTTGTGACAAAGTTGGAATATTTAAGTTTATGAATATCAAAAGTGAACTTCTCTTACTATTGACCGTTTTAGGGTAAATGATTGTTGTGTTCAACTTAGGGCCAGATTACACTCAAGAACTTTAATTACAACTTTAAATCTTGTAAATTTACGAGAAAAAATGCAAAATGGAAACTTTTGAAGCAGTGATGGAGAGGAGGAGCTTGAACGGATCCATCATGGATCATCCTCTCCATCCTGAACTTGATGAACAGAGAAGTGTCTTCTCTGAGAGGTTAATCCAACAAACTGCTACAGGAGATCTTTGCTGCCTCATTCTACTGGACTGTATAACTCATCAGCCCCGTGCCGCAGATAAACCCACTGGATGTCTGGAAAGCTGTAAAAAGTTTGGTGCTCGCCTAACTTTTTTTTTTTTTTACTATTTTTTCTTACTATTTACTGTTGTTGTTTGATTGTCTGTTTGCTTTATGAGTCTGTACACAGTGCTGCTGCAACATGGTAGGGATCAATAAAGTTTCTTTATCTTCATCTTATCTTAGCTTAGCTTAGCTTAGCTTAGCTTAGCTTAGCTTATCTGAGCTTATCTTGGCTTGGCTTGGCTTGGCTTGGCTTATCTTATCTTATTTTAGCTTATCTTAGCTTAGCTTAGCTTAGCTTATCTTATCTTAGCTTAGCTTAGCTTATTTTAGCTTATCTTAGCTTAGCTTAGCTTATCTTATCTTAGCTTAGCTTAGCTTATCTTAGCTTAGTTTAGCTTATCTTAGCTTAGCTTACCTTAGTTTAGCTTATTTTATCTTAGCTTAGCTTATCTTATCTTAGCTTAGCTTATCTTAGCTTAGCTTAGCTTATCTTATCGTAGCTTAGCTTATCTTATCTTAGCTTAGCTTATTTTAGCTTAGCTTAGCTTAGCTTAGCTTATCTTAGCTTAGCTTATTTTAGCTTAGCTTAGCTTACCTTAGTTTAGCTTATCTTAGCTTAGCTTATCTTATCTTAGCTTAGCTTAGCTTATTTTAGCTTAGCTTAGCTTATCTTATAACTGCTAAATTACGAGAATAAAGTAACATATTTATTTAAATAGTCATAGGCTAAAATTAGGATTTTATTCTTGTTCATTTACGAGAAAAAAAGTCAACAAACTTATGAGAAACAAAGTCATGTATTTATGAGAAAAAAGTTGTAAATTTAAAATAAAAAAGTTGTAAATTTAAAATAAAAAAGTTTTACATTTATGAGAAAAAAATCATACATTTATGAGTTGTAAATTTACAAAAAAAAAACATTTATGGGAAAAAAGTGGAAATGTACAATAGAGAAGTCGTAAATTTACAAGAAAAAAGTCAAATTTACCAAATAAAAAGTTATATATTTACAAGAAAAGTTGTATATTTGCGAGAAAAAGTAGTAAATTTACCAAAATATTAAATTCATGAGAAAAACGTCATAATTTATGGGAAAAAAGTAGAAATTTACAGGATAAAAAATCATAAATTTGAGAAAAAAAGTCGTACATTTACAAAAATAAATAAATTTACAAGAAAAACGTCAATTTTCAAAAATAATCACATTTAGTTAAAATGGTCAAAAGTAAAAAAGTGGAGATTTAGGAGAAAAAAAGTTGCAAATTTTCAGTGGCTCTAATATTCTGTTGTATCGGTAAACGGAGGTTATTCTTTTAACCTCTTTTCATCTAAAATGTAAACTTTTATCTTCAGGCATCATTAAACAAAACTTTGTCAAGGAATCAGTTATTTAAAAAATTCATTAGTTTTGTGGTATTCCGCCCCCCCCCTCCCCTCTTTGCAGCTGAGAGCTCTCTGTTTCCACCTCTCATGTTAGCTTACAGCCTTTAGCGTAGCATCAGGGTTCTGTAAACGCCTCACACGAGAAAAACAAAGACGTTCATGGATTGACTTGTGGCTCCGCCCACCGTATTTTCTACATCACAAATGTGATCTTTTTCATGCATTTTTTTTTACTTTCTTGTAAAAGCAAAATAATCCAGAATTAGCCAGAACAGCTAGCCAGTAGCCTAAATGTTAGCTAAACACCAAAAAAAAAAAAAAGTTAAAAAAAAATGGTTACAAAAAATCCAAATTAGCTAAAATAGCTGGCATGGATCTGAAATATTAGCTAAACTCCAAATTGTCCTAAAAACTGAAAAAGTGCGAAATTAGTCAATACAGCTAGCATGTAGCTGAAATATTAGCTAAACTATGAAAATTCCTAAAAACGGAAATAATCCTAAATTAGCCAAAATAGCTAGCATGCAGCTGGAAAATTAGGTAAACTCCAAAATAGCCTTAAAAATTAAAATAATCCAGAATTAGCCAAAGCAGCTAGCCAGTAGCCTAAATGTTAGCTAAACACCAAAAAACCTAAAAAACGCTAAAAAATGTTTTTCTAAATTAGCCAAAATAGCTAGCATGCAGCTGAAATATTAGCTAAACTTTCTTCTGATTCATAATTTCAATTAAAAACAAAGTTGAGCTTAATGTTCCTAATAAATGTCTTTAATACCACAAGAACATAATTAAAACACATTTTTTAATCATAGTTGCTCTTTAAAGAAATAATATAAAAGCTTTCATCAGACTGCTGTACCACTGATGTCACCTCCTTACAACTCTTTCTCTCCTCTTTACAGCATCTGTATTCTTAACCATCTTCATCCTTTTTGTTTATTTCTATGTTGTTTTTTAAGCCTCGAGGAAGAACTCGATCGATGGAAACTTCTGCAGACTGAAAATCTGCCACAGAGCTGAACTCCTAATCCTCTCTGTGTCTGTTTACACTGTTTGTGTTTACCCTTCCCATTACCATAATGTCTGCCAGTTGCCATTTTCCAGCAGGATTTGTTGCAGACGACGGTTACATGTGCACGTTCAGAGGAGGCGTCAGGCGAGCGACTCGGCCGGGTTTGATGGGATTTCTTCCTCATGCATATGCATGAACACCTTCAGTCTTTTACACAGTAAATGAACAAAACATACAACAAAACCAGAGAGAGAAGGGCTTTCTGGTGTTGTTTACATTGTGTGGCGCTGCGGGTTTAGCACGGCGGCGGCGGCGTGGGATCGACTGTTCTGGGGACAGTCTAAGGCCACTCGTGTCAACAGAGACTTGGCTGAGCGTCCAGACGGCTCTGTGCACACCGGAGGAGCCCACAGAGATTATGTCTGCAGGAGCCATCTGGGTCCAGTACAGAGGAATATCACAAACCTCCTCAGGAAGATGAAGAGAGTCTCCGAACGACAGTTGTAGTGGCTGAAAATCTGAGGATAGGAAACAGAGGAAGACAAGACAGAACGATCACAGACAACTACAGTGTGTCTCAGTGAACAAAAACAGCTTGATTTTCATGCTAAACTTCTGTATTTAAAGGATTCGTCTTGCAGGAACTCAGTTTTGATTTATAAGCAGTTATTGCTGCTGCAAACGGTTATTTTAACAGTTGACTAATCACAGATGATTTTTTTCTGGTGAGTCGACCAATCGGGTCTTGAGCAAACTGGATGTAAGGCGCACATCTTAACCATCATTAGCTTTAAACTAGCTAAAGACTAGATATATAGCATTACCTGCTAAAATGCTAGTGTGAATGCTGTAAGATGAATGTGGCCGATAGCTGATAGCTGAAAACGCTGAAGTTGATAGCTGAAATTGCTGAAGCTAATAGCCAGCTAAAATATTAGTTAAATGCAAAATGCGAAATTAGTGAACTGAAAAAAAAGACCAAATTAGCCAAAACAGCTAGCATGTAGCTGGAATATTAGGTAAACTCCAAAATAGCCTAAAAAAGCAAAATAATCCGGAATTAGCCAGAACAGTTATCCAGAAGCCTAAATATTAGCTAAACACCAAAAATCCCCAAAAAGTTTTTAAAAATTCCTATATTAGCCAAAATAGCTAGCATGTATCTGAAATATTAGCTAAATTCCAAATTGTCATAAAAAACTTTAAAAAATCCTAAACTAGTTAATACAGCTAGCATGTAGCTGGAATATTAGATAAACTCCAAAATGGCCTAAAAAATAATCCGGAATTAGCCAAAATAGGTAGCATGTAGCCTAAATATTAGCTAAACACCAAAACAACCTAAAAAAACAGGAGAAAAAATCCAAATTTAGCCAAAACAGTTAGCATGTAGCTGGAATATTAGCTTAACTCCAAAGAAGCCTAAAAACCGAAAAAAATCTTAAATTAGCCACAATAGCTAGCATGTAGCTAAAATATTATCTAAATTCTAAAATAGCCTAAAAAAGCAAAATAATCCGGAATTAGCCAGAACAGCTAGCCAGTCGCCTAAATATTAGTAAAACGCCAACATTGCCTAAAAAAAAGGGAAAAAAAATCCAAATTTAGCCAAAACAGCTAGCATGTAGCTGGAATAGTAGCTTAACTCCAAAAAAGCCTAAAAACCGAAAAAAAATATCCTAAATTAGCCACAATAGCTAGCATGTAGCAAAAATATTATCTAAATTCTAAAATAGCCTAAAAAAGCAAAATAATCCGGAATTAGCCAGAACAGCTAGCCAGTAGCCTAAATATTAGCAAAACGCCAAAAAACTAAAAAACTGGACAAAAATTCCTAAATTAGCCAAAATAGCTAGCATGTAGCCTAAATATTAGCTAAACACCAAAACAACCTAAAAAACAGGAAAAAAAATCTAAATTTAGCCAAAACAGCTAGCATGTAGCTGGAATATTAGCTTAACTCCAAAATAGCCTAAAAATCCTTAATAATTGCCAAAATATTCCAAAAAACTAGCATGATTTCATTATAACTTTCAACTTTACTACACTCTGACTTTGTGTGATATAAAATAACCACTAATGGATTATTACATTTGTGGTTGAGTATTTTAATAGCCGATTAGACCAATCACAGCAGCCCTGTATGCAACAGCAAACATTAGAGAAACAGAGCTTTGAGTGTAAAGGATCCCAGCAGCTCTTCACTTCCTCATCAGTCGGAGTTGAAGTGATCCTAAAAGCCTCGTGGAGACTCTCACCCCCCCCGGAGCTAAAACGCTGCCGGCAGACGCATCCTCTCAGATCTTCAGCTCTGTGAATTCATCAGCGCTCCATTGACTGCGCCGATCAGAAATGATGCTTACATGCTGCAAAACAAAGCGATGTGTTTGGAAACAGCGCGTTGAAGCCGACGCCCACAGCTTGATGCTGATGTAACGTTCGCTGCTCTCCTGTTTCCTGTTTGATTTAGACAGAAAATGACCAAAACATCCTGTTTGCTCCGTTTCCTGTGACCCGCTTTTTCCTGCATCACACAGAGCAATTCTGCAGGATAAAAGAGTGTAGTGGACACACACCGAGGAGTAGAACGTCCTGGATTTACATTAGAAACAGCAACAGAAAGTATTCCTGATGCTGCTTACAGGATCCTGCAGGACAAAGAATCAGAAGTATTGATAAAAAAGGAAAAGCATGTCAAGCAATAAAAGGCAAAGAGAAAAGAAATTTGGATTTGCATTCATTACCTTTTTTTTAAATTTTTATAATGAATATACATTTTTTTAAAGCAAAAATATGAAAAGAACCTAACATCTCTCAAAATGTGATTTTTTAAAGCTTGTTTTAGAAAAAAAATTCACTCTGAGGACCATCTCAATGCAGGATAAGTGTAACGGAGGAGCTGAGGCGAGAAGATCCATGTGCAGCTGGAATTTAAAAGCAACCAATTTCTTTTTTTGTTGGACCGGACGGAAACAAAGGGGGGGGGTAAAGAGTGGGGAAGAGAACAAAGAAGGTAACACAGAGTAGTAACATCCTATAACAACCAGGTCTAAATAACAACTGGAATGGGCGGGGCCTGTCTACACACACACTCAGTTACACACATACCTTTTGGCTAGACTAATCTTTACCTTTAAAGTTGTCAAAAAATGTACACAATACCACTGCAGCTCACACACAATCATAGAAGCTGACACAAATAAAGCCTTTCATTCCATCACACATTCTGTTAGTGCGAGGTGAGCTGACACCTGTGCTCAGGTGAGTGTTTATGTTTTGCTGATGTGAATGTTGATGGAATGTATAGAAGGAGAGAGAGCCCGGCCACCCCCATGCCAAGGCCCCCCACCGGGGCGGCAGCAGCAGCACGGGCCCCCCAACACCCGCCAGGGGCCATGAAGAGAACCAGTCAGCCGCAGAATCCCGCCAGACACCCAGACCAGGGCACGCGGGACCGCCGCAAAGGCCCCCACGCCCGAGAGCCGGAAGGCACGGGAGCACAGAGAGCGCGGACCCCCGCCCAGCCACAGTAAATCTGTGCAGAAAATCCTCCAGATCAGTGAAGAAAAAGACGACGTCTCCAGAGGTTTGATTCTCTGAAAGGATCCAGTTTTCTGTGTTTCGAGCTGCGATGCTGAAATAATGAGGAGTTACGCTCCACGCCGAGACCTGCTCTTCAAACCCGGCGCCGAGGTCAAAACATCAGCTTTAGTCATCGTCAGCGACAGCTTCAGCTCCTCTGAGGAAGCTTTAGTCAGATCGTCTGTGGAAGTGGGAGTTTGACTCAAACAGATCCAGCTCTGACATTTGAAGGAGCTGTTTTCATTCTCTGCTGATGGATCATCAGCCTGACATTTAGGAGACCATTTTAATACATAAAAACAATGAATCCAAAACACATTTGATCAGATTCTATTAACATTTCATCTCAGCTGAAACTTTTAAACCAGAACAGAGGGGAGCTTTTATTTTGAAATGTTGTTATTCTTCAGTTCCAGTTCAGATTCTCTTAAACTGAAACATGAAAAGAGCTGAAATGAATGAAGCTGATCAACACGAACGTGGAGACATCGATGAGGAAACGCCGTCAAACGCTACAAGAATCAAGAGAATAAAACTCAGAATCAAATCCAAGAATCTTCACATTTAATATAACAGAAAGAGAAATTCAGTCAAATGGAAACATCTAAAAACAGTCAAACTTGAAGATTCTGTTGTGGAATTCGCTTCTTATTTGAGGTTTTCTTTAACTTCATGTTGATCAACAAATACAACGTATGAATACAAACTAAAGTAAGAAAACAATTGGAATACTATACAATGTAAAATAAACAAATATCTTTGAAATATTATTTAAAACATATGAGTAAATAATAAAATAAGCTGCATTTTGTGCGGCTAAAAGAACTTAAGTCCTTAAGCATGTGGAAAGTAAAAAGAAGAAGAAAAAAAAACACTTAAATATGACAAAAGTGAAAGAAAACGATGTCATGTATAAATAGAAAGCTTAAAATATCATGGAAGGCTAAAAACAGTGAAGTGAAGAAAAAACAACTTAAAAGTGCAACGTAAAGTAAGAAAATACTTAATAATATTATAAAATGTTTAAAAAATTAAAATTCTCTTTAAAGTAATAAAGTACGAAAACTGCCTAAAGTAAAAATGAATAATATGTAAAGTTAAAAACATTGTTGAAATTAAAAAATAAACTATGTAAAGAAAATAAACTAAAAATACGTTTTTTAAAGCAAAAAAAAAAGGTGAACACCATGGAAAGAAACACAAAAAATACTGTGCAAAGTTAAAAAAACAAACATTAAAATATTATAAAAAAATATAATAAAACTGTTTGAAGTAAAGAAAAAACTAAAATTTTTATGTAAGGCTAAAAAAACCTTAAAATCCATGTAAGTTTGGCTGTTGATCAGCTGTTGATCAGCTGTTGATCGGCTGTTGATCGGCTGTTGATCGGCTTTTGATCGGCTCTTGGTCGGCTGTTGGTCGGCTGTTGGTCGGCTGTTGATCGGCTGTTGATCGGCTGTTGATCGGCTCTTGATCGGCTGTTGGTCGGCTGTTGATCGGCTGTTGATCGGCTCTTGATCGGCTGTTGGTCGGCTGTTGATCGGCTGTTGGTCGGCTGTTGATCGGCTTTTGGTCGGCTGTTGGTCGGCTGTTGGTCGGCTGTTGATCGGCTGTTGGTCGGCTGTTGATCGGCTGTTGATCGGCTGTTGATCGGCTCTTGGTCGGCTGTTGATCGGCTGTTGATCGGCTGTTGATCGGCTCTTGATCGGCTCTTGATCGGCTCTTGATCGGCTGTTGGTCAGCTGTTGGTCGGCTGTTGATCGGCTGTTGATCGGCTGTTGATCGGCTGTTGATCGGCTTTTGATCGGCTTTTGATCGGCTGTTGATCGGCTGGGTCGGTGTTTGATCGGCTGTTGATCGGCTGTTGGTCGGCTGTTGATCGGCTCTTGATCGGCTCTTGATCGGCTGTTGGTCGGCTGTTGGTCGGCTGTTGATCGGCTGTTGATCGGCTGTTGATCGGCTGTTGATCGGCTTTTGATCGGCTGTTGATCGGCTGTTGGTCGGCTGTTGGTCGGCTTTTGGTCGGCTGTTGGTCGGCTGTTGATCGGCTGTTGATCGGCTGTTGATCGGCTCTTGGTCGGCTGTTGATCGGCTGTTGATCGGCTGTTGATCGGCTGTTGATCGGCTGTTGGTCGGCTGTTGATCGGCTGTTGATCGGCTGTTGATCGGCTGTTGATCGGCTGTTGATCGGCTGTTGATCGGCTTTTGATCGGCTTTTGGTCGGCTGTTGGTCGGCTTTTGGTCGGCTGTTGGTCGGCTGTTGGTCGGCTGTTGGTCGGCTGTTGATCGGCTGTTGGTCGGCTGTTGGTCGGCTGTTGGTCGGCTGTTGGTCGGCTGTTGATCGGCTGTTGATCAGCTGTTGATCAGCTGTTGATCAGCTGTTGATCAGCTGTTGATCGGCTTTTGATCGGCTGTTGATCAGCTGTTGATCGGCTGTTGATCGGCTGTGAGTCCGTCTGTCTCAGACTAATATATTAGAACTTTTTAAACCTGTTATTGTCCAAACTTGTATTCCTGTGTGTTAGTGAAGTTAATTCTCATTTTACGTCACGTTTGTAATCTTCTTAAACTTTCCTGTGTGAATGACTCGTTCTCCGTCTCTCTGCCTCCAACCTGCATCATTTTGATCCTCCGTGTTTCTCTAAAATTATTATCAGAAACAAAGACGGAAACGTGAAGCTGAAAGCAGAAAAAAACAAAAGTGAACAATTTGATCGTTATTTTAAACTGAAGGCTGGTAATTACCCCAGATGTAATTATGCGTAGAAGATTATGAGGGTGTAGTAATTGTGGGTGTGAAGCGGGTTGCCAGGTCCTTGGAGCTGCAGGATGATGGAGTTCCAGCTTTAGAATTCTTCATTTCACCCTCGACGTAAAACAGAACTAAAGAAGTATTCATTATCATGACCTAGAATCCAGCGGAGATCAGTTTTACTTTTATAACATGTTCCAAACATTGGAGGCCATCAAAATAAAAAGAATCTCTTGTTTATTTCAGTCTTTCAGCAGGAAGTTGCATCAACAGTTTTCCTGCGTTAAACCGTCTTCATTAAAACACTTCCTGACGGCTCGCTTTCTTTCTTTGTGATTGATTTATTTTTCAGGATATTTGTTTGTTTGTTTGCGTAGTGGACCGCCACCATTACCTAGATAAAACCACATTTCAATAAGAAATGTATTTTCTGGATTTCATTCATCTGTGTTCAGCTGCTGTCGACTGTAGGAGTTATGATGGTAACTATGTATAAAAGAGGGGAACTAGAGGGGGAATTCTACAAGTCTGCTCCATTTTAAGTAAGTAATCAAATTCAATTAGACAAACTTAATGTTCAACCAGAAGAATTCCAGTGTTTAATTAAAACAAAGCATCAGAAGGAAGCGGTTGCTGTCCGTGGTGCTGAAATGGGATTCCTGCTCAGAGCGCCGATGGTCAAAGTCAAGAAATTCAAACCAAATTTAAAAAAAAAGAAAAAGTTTTCTTCGGTCAGTGGCTCATTAAAACAATCATTTACTCGGTGATGAAATTTATGATTAAAACATACATTAAAAATGCTTCATTTGACCATTGAAAACAACTAATTAATGCCAATTAATTTGGTCCAAACTGTAATAAATAAACCTAAAAGAAAACTTTCAAGATTTTAAAAGCATCCACCACAACTTTAGATGTAATTAGTATTTATATATGATTATATTATAAATATTAGTTAAATGCCAAAATAACCTAGAAAAACAATAAAAAACAAATTTGGGTTAGCCAAAACAGCTAGCATGTAGCTGAGAAAATAGCTTATCTTTAAATAAAAGGGAAAAAAAAAAGCTAAAACAGCTGGTGGATAAATATTAGCTAAACTCCAAAACAACCTGAAAATTAAAAAAATCTAAATGATCCAAAAAGGCTAGCATGTAGCTGAAATATTAGCTAAACTCTGAAGATTTTAAAAAATCTTAGTAAATACCAAAATAGTAAAAAAACCTAGCAGAATAACAATGCAATTTTAATATAATTATAAATAATAAAAAGCAGGAATATTATTCCAGAATAAATAACTTACAATATTTTATTCTCCATGAAAATATATTTCGTCAAAATTAAACAAGTTAGAAATGAGAACAAGATAACATCGATCATTAATAACAATAAAAAAGAATTACCTGGAGGGCATTTATTCACTTTGGTTTCATCTAAAGTTCAGTTTATTTTGGCCTTAACTTTTACAGATGTGATTTAAATGTGCAGTTTTGTTTAGGATTTTAGATTATGATAATAAGTAAATACTGTAATAAAAAAAGGTAATTGCAATTAACTATTTAGTGATTAATTTGTTACATTTTTTTAATTGATCTTGTATTCAAGTTGCTAACTGTTGGTATTTTCTGTTGGTTAATTAAGTAATATTTGTTTTTATACAGAACAATCAATATTTTTCAATATAAAAAAAAAAAAAGTTATATTATGTGATTTAACTAATGAGGTTCTAATAGTAATAATAATTGAGGAAACAGGAGTTTTATGGAAGTTTTTTAGTTCCATCAGAATTTTTCTGAATTTTTTTCTGATTTTTTTTTCTGAATTTTTTTCTGAATAGAGTTTGGTTTATTTTCCACATTGCTAAGTTGATCCAGTAGCAGTTTGTGGTTAAGATGATGAAGAATGTTTAGAAATGATGAATTCAATAACATAATTTCAGGATTTAAATCAATGCAAGAATCATCAGATGAAGTTTCACTAAACCTCATTTGTTCATCATGCTGAGCACATCTTCATGAAGCGACCTCCTCCTCCTCCTCCTGCTGGGACATGTGAGGAGCCCCTCTTCCCGTCACCTCTCACCCCCACGGGGCCAACTCTCTCGCCTTCGCCGCCTCTCGACGCGCCGGCTCCATCAGGTCAGAGTATTCGTGTGTTCACGCCTCCCAAACGTACAGTAAAAACAGTAAATAAATGTGTTAAAAACGAGAAACAAAAGCCTCCCATTTGGTCTCCCTTCAGGCCGTGTGAACGCACATGTAAGAAAAAAAAATTATTTTTATCAATTGAATGGTTGGAAGCCGCACAGAAATAGAGGCGCAAATCCTATTGACGTCACGGCGGCGCGGCGCCGCGCTTGTGAACACTCACAGGAACACAATTCAAGTTTTGTTCTTGTGGAGAAAGTGAGAAGCAGCAGATGAAGACGAGGACAGGACACACCAGGCCTGACTCATCCTCAACATGTATGTAAAACCAGCACACACAAACACGGCCGACCGGGCCGACCGTGTTCCGTCCTGTTCAGAAAACGGGTCAGAGCGGGATCTCCATCACACATTTTTAGCTCTCCTCGTCTCCATTTAGCGCCCTGGAAGAGAGGTATTTGTGGCACAACAGTGTAAATGTTCACATTGTTGAGATCCATTAGGACACGGCAGCGTCCGGGGGAGAGGCCGCCACACACGTGTTCCAACGAACACGGATGGAAAACACGGCTTATGTCAGCAGCCGGCCTCTGATTCAGAGTTTCATTAGAGAGGTGGAAATGTAAAGATTTGTTTTCTTCTGTTAAAATGTTGTTTTTGTTTAGGAAAAAGGAACAGGTGATATAAGAATTGTTTTCTTCACAATTGTTCAAGCCCAAAGTATGTCTGATGTATGTTTCCTTGTTAAAAAAAATAAAAAAGGCATGAACAATAAACCATAAACCATAATAAGAATGAAAGAACTTCAATCTTGACAGTTAATTCTTCTTAAATGAATGGAACCACACCGTCTGACTTAGATATATATATATTTTATCAAAATAAGGGACATCCTAAAACAGGAAACTCAATCAGACGGGGGTCAAAATCCAAAACGCACAAGAGAAACATTTATTCAACACTCGAAAAGTACATTTTTAAAACTTAAAAACCAGAACTTTTTAATATAATTATGAAGTAGATATGAACAGCATTACCTGTGATGATGCTAGTGTGAATGCTGGAAGCTGAATGTGGCCACTGAAAATGCTGAAATTAATAGTTAAAAACGCTGAAGCTAACTAAAATATTAGCTAAATGCTAAATTAGCCCAAAAAACAAACAAAAAACTTAGCTAAAACAGCTAGCATGTAGCTGAAATATTAGCTAAACTCCAAAACAGTCCAAAAAGCTACAAGAATTTCTATTTTAAAACTTTAAAACCGTAACTTTTTACCATAATTATGAATATTAAATAAGACAGAAATATTATTGCAGAATAAATCAATTTAAACCTTAAATAATTTTTAATATTTTAATCTCCATAAAAATATATTTTGTCAAAATGATACAAGTTAGAAATGAGAACAAGATAAATAACAATCAAAATAAATTATTTGGAGGGCTGGATAGAATTACCTGGAGGGCCGGATCCGGCCCCCGGGCCGAGACTTTGACACAAGTGGTCTAACTCAATCAGACGGGGGTCAAAATCCAAAATACACAAGAGAAACATTTATTCAACACTCGAAAAGTACATTTTTAAAACTTTAAAAACCAGAACTATTTAGTATAATTATGAAGTAGATGAATAGCATTACCTGTGATGATGCTGGTGTGAATGCAGGAAGCTGAATGTGGCTGCTGAAAATGCTGAAATTAATAGTTAAAAACGCTGATTGCTAGCTAAAATATTAGCTAAATGCTAAATTAGCCCAAAAACCAAACAAAAAACTTATGCTAAAACAGCTAGCATGTAGCTGTAATCTTAGCTAAACTCCAAAACAGTCCAAAAAGCTATTTTAAAAACTTTAAAACCATAACTTTTTAACATTATTATGAATATTAAAAATTCAGGAATATTATTCCAGAATGAATCAACTTAAATCTTAAATAATTTTTAATATTTTAATCTCCATAAAAATATATTTTGTCAAAATGATACAAGTTAGAAATGAGAACAAGATAAATAACAATCAAAATAAATGTTCTGGAGGGCCGGATAGAATTACCTGGAGGGCCGGATTCGGCCCCCGGGCCTTGACTTTGACACGAGTGCAGTAAACCAAAGATCATCAGCTCTAGAGGTGATTCTCTGGTGTTAAAGAGTTCAATCAAATCAAACTTTATTCGTATAGCACTTTTCAAAAAAGATCATTTTCAATCAAAGTGTTTTACATAAAACATAATAAAATTTTAAAAACAAAAGACAATGCCCACAAACCCCGCCCCTCCACACTAGGGTTGCCACAAACGATTATTTTAATAGTCGACTAATCATCGATTAATTTTTCCGATTAGTCGACTAATCGGATCATGGACAAAGTGGATGTAAAGAAAATCTGAAATATGATTAGCTTTAAAACAAAAAAATCCTAAATAAGCTAAAATCGCTAGCATATAGCTGAAATATTAGCTAAACTCCAAATTTGTCTAAAAAAACTGTAAAAATTCCAAATTAGCCAAAATAGCTAGCATTTAGCTGAAGATATAGCAAAACTCCAAATTAGCCTAAAAAACTGTAAAAATACCAAATTAGCCAAAATAGCTAACATGTAGCTGAATTAATAGCAAAACTCCAAATTAGTCTAATAAACTGTAAACATTTACAGTTAGCAAGCTAACATGTAGCTGAAATATTAGCTAAACTCAAAATTAGCCTAAAAAAACTGTAAAAATTCCAAATTAGCCAAAATAGGTAGCATGTAGCTGGAATAATAGAAAAACTCCAAATTAGCCTAAAAAACTGTAAACATTTAGAATTAGCTAGCTAACATGTAAATGAAATATTAGCTAAACTCCACATTTGCCTACAAAACTGAAAAAATCCTAAATTAGCCAAAAGAGCTAATATGTAGCTGAAATATTATCTTAATTCCAAATTAGCCTAAAAAACTGAAAAAGTCTAAATTAGCCAAAATAGCTAGCATGAAGCTAAAATATTAGCTTAACTCCAAAATAGCCTGAAAACCCTTAATAAATGCTAAAATAGTCTAAAAAGCTAGCAGAATGCTATTATAACTTTCAACTTTACTACAGCCTGACTCCATATATTATAAAGTAACGACTAATCGACTATTAAATTAGTTGTCGATTCTTTTAATAGTCGATTAGTCATCGATTAGTCAACTAATCGTGGCAGCCCTACTCCACACACGCACACAAACACACATCGACATATTGTCACGCCATGAAGGCGAAGAACAATAAAAATAACTAATTACTAAAAAGCTGGAAAATAGAAATCTAGAAATCTGGCTTTGTACTGCAGTGAGGAAACAATATTTTAGGTACCGGTCCATACCAGTGACCCCCCCCCCAATCAAGTTTACAGAGAACGCCACTACAGGACCCCCCAGATCCCAGCAAAGAGCCAGTGTTAAAAATGTAAAAGGTGTAAAATAGATCCAAAACAAATGAATAAAAACAGATATAAGTAACAGGTGAAAAAATGAATATACATATATATATATGAACAAAATACACATAATTCAGTAAAAATAAATATTCATTAAAGCCGCAAGCGGCGTTGGATGGCCCGCAGTCGCTACCCGGCCCCCCTTCTCCCTCGCTGCCCGCCCTCTCCCTCGCTGCACCCACCGCCGCCGGACCAACGCCGCCGCACGCACGCCGCCGCCGCACGCACGCCGCCGCCGCATGCACGCGCCGCCGCACGCATGCACGCGCCTCCGCACAGGCCGCACCCGCCCTTGGTGGTGACCTTTGACCCCGAACTCACTTGCTTAGCACTCACTGTAGAACCCTAAGTCCCTCCCTATGCTTTCTGTATAGCTGTTCTGAGATGAATGTGAGAAATTGATGAAAAAAGCACTTTTTTCAAAATGGCGGCTTTTCTCTTGGTTTTATCTCCATAGCAACCATTTTATGTTTTGTTCGTCTGAGGTCACCGAGCAGTTTGACGTCAAGATCATAAGGATCGGAAAAAGTACACTTTGGATTACCTTAGCAACGGGGGGTTATTCGATAACCACGCCCACATTCCTTATATGGTCATATTCTATGGTATTATGCCTGTTACGGCTTAAGTCTGGGATCAACATATTAAAGTCCCATAGGAATGCATTGAAATATGAGTGTGTACTAAGACTACGCCACTTTTGCGAGCTCGCCACGCCCACGTCGTTCAAAATCTATAGCTTGTGGTACCATTTTTCCTTTGCCAATGACTTCCCATTGATGCCAACGGCGTTAGGAAACGATTGAAAAAAGTCCCTGCAAGTGATATGTGATTGAAGCTAGTGCTAATGCTAGTTTTTTTGTAAATTCACGATGTTAGCAACTTCCCAAGGTCAAAGGTCAACAAAACTTTGGGGGTTGTTGAAGACTCGTGCTAGCGGGGTGTGGGTCAAATTTCGTGACAATCGAACAAACTAAAGGTTCGTTTCACCTCTCTGAAATCCCAAATTTTCAGATTTCGAAACAAAATGGCCGCCAAACGGTAGGTCGTGGAGCCATCCCACAATAATGTAAAAAATAGCCATGGTTATATCCAACAAATTTATGTTAGTTTTGTTTGCAAAATGCAAAGTAAAAAATTGAAATTGCTGAGTCAGCACTTTTTTTCGCGACGGTTTTTTTGCGTACCAGAGGCGCACTGTACGCATTTCGGTTTCGTAAGTTATGTCATTTCGTTCAGCTTGGGCCTCCGGACGCGCGAATACTACTTTTACGCAAATCGGGTAAAATATGTTCGACCTAGCTAAAACCGTGTCCGTCGCGACCTCGCAACATGCACGCCATTTCATATTCTACAACTCCTAATTGCAACATTTTTCCCCCAGAAGGTTCCCATTAATGCCCAACTAAGTCACATAACAGTTGATAAAACCCCCTAGGAGGTATTTCTTTTTGTAGCTCATAGCAAACGTGCTTTTTTCGTTAATTTCAAGATGGCGGCAACTTCCCAAGGTCAAAGGTCAATCAAACTTCTTGGGTGTTTGTAGTCTCCGGCTATGGACATGCTTGTGAAGTTTCGTGAAAATCGGACAAACAAAAGTGTTGTTTTCCCATATTGATGAAAACCGTGAAAAACGCCATTTTTCAGTTTTCAGCGCCACATTGCCGCCAAGGCGTTGGTCGTCTGGCCATCCCATAATGATTTCAAATGTTCTTGGGCTTATCCCCAACACCTGTCATTGGCCGTTTTTTGTGTTTTCCGAAATATTGTTTTTGTCGTCCCATAAGCGAAAATCGGCCCATTCATTTTTTTTGCGGGAACGCTCGCCGTGATGTCATCGTTTTGGGCGGGGTAACGCGCACTATGCCAAAAATTCATTTTCAATTTTCCCTACGTGTGGTGCGATTTTCAGGTACTTTTCGTTCATGTGGCGGGGGTGTAATTTTCGTTCAAAGGCGCAGAAATTTTACGTTTTTTCACTCTAAGCAAAAACAAAATGGTCCTTGCAGTCAGTAGACTGCTGCTGCGGGCCATAATTAAGCAAAAAGAGAGGATAAAACAAAACATCAGATAACTTTAAAAGCCAGATTAAACAGGTCGGTCTTGAGCCTTCCTTTAAAACATGAACAGTTTCTGCAGCCCTGATGCATTCTGGGAGGCTGTATGTTTTAGTTCTAACTTTAGGAATAACTAACAGGCCTGTTCCAGAGGACCTCAGGGTCCTCGAGGGCTCGTACCTTAAAATCATATCAGATAAATAAGGAAAAACATTTATAAACCAATAAAAGAATTTTAAAATCAATTGAAAATAATCAATTTTAATCAATTAAAATCAAACTGATGTGAAGCAAATGTCTAAAAGTCAAAGAGGAAACAGAAAAGTTTGTCTGTGATGGATTTATTATCCAGGTCTTTTTTAGAGTCGAGTTTTTTTCCTCCTTTTAATGAAATAAAGACAAACTGTAGAAGTTCCTGAATCAGCTTAAAAGCCTTTTTTCCTTGAAATCATCCAAACAATCAGAAGAAGCTTCTGCAGGAAAGTGGAATCCTGCAGCATCCTCATGACACGGTTGATTACTTTCTGGACATTTGAAGCCTTGAAAACACAAATGTTTACATTAGGAGAACAGCTGGATTTAAATGTAAATGTGTAATAATCTGAATCAGTAACTCGTCGTGGTTCAGATCATTTCCTTCATCTCCAGGATGAACATCAGAGGAAACCACCAGCCAGATGAAAGACGACTGCAGAAACCACCTGACATGATGCTGACGTGAACCTGGATGTGAGACGGCAGCTGCAGGATAGAGGGCGAGCGAGAGAGAGAGAGAGAGGGCGGAAGTGGTGGGCGAGGCGCAGACAGACAATACGACTGAAATGGAGAGCAGAGGAGGAGGAGATGAAAGAATCTGCTGGGAACTCATCAAGGACGTGAGAGGAGGTCACATGCATTAAACATGACGTTCAGTCAATGGAGATGACCATCGGGGGGAGGGGGGGTGTGTGCACAAACCAGAACAGGAAGTGACATCGACGAATGTAGAAATGCTGATCTGTCATGAGTGAAGCTTCAGTCAGCTCTATAGTGATGACTCAGCAATAACACAAAGACTGTCAGGATTCCTGCAAAACAATCAAAATCCAGTTTAAAAAACATCATCAATTCTATTTTAGCAGATTTTAGTGACGTCATGAACGGTCGTCTTTAAGAATCTCAAATTTAAAGTGTGACTGTAGTGAAAAAAATGACTCAGGTCTGGATTTACCTGGTTAACCTGGTTTACCTGGTTTACCTGGGTCTGTCTTATCCCTCTAACCCCCCAAAAAGCTTCCAGAACCATGGACCCATCTGTGTCTGTACGAGCTGGATCCTCCTCCTGACACTATACCCTCTGGATTCTCGGGTTTGAGCCCTTTTAAGGCTGAATTTATCTTTTTTTAAATATATATGTCATGGCCCACCTGCGCTCCTCCTCCAAGCCCTAATTGGACCCAGCTGTCGGCACTCATCACCTCCACTCCAGCCTATTTATGAGGAGCCCTTCCCAGCATTCTTCGCCAGTTCGTTGCCTTACCCGGTGAAGTTACCTGGCCTACTACGTACAAGTTTTGTATGCTTTCGCTACGTCTCGCCTCGTCTCACGTACTGACTCCTCTATCTCCAGGTCCTTACCTTCCATGTGCCGACCTGGGTCCTGCCTCGTCTAAGCACCTCGTCTTTGACCACGCTGATCATCACCACGCCACGCACCCGCTGCCGGACTCACCTCCTTGCTCCACCTGGTCGCTCCAGTCCGCAGCTGGTCTTCGTTCACAAGCTTCCACCTGCATTCCTGGTTCCGGACGTAACTCCATTATATCCACGGACAATAAAACTTTATTTAAACCACTCCAGTTTCACGTCCTCCTTCCGGGTTCCAGCAACTGGGTCTGCCTCGTCACGCCATAGCATGACAGAACGAACTGGCCGTACTCCAGACCCAGCTGACCCGGAAGGGCTTCGTCACACCGTCACTCAACAAGGCACCCTCCTGGATCATCAATCCAACGCTCTTCAGCAACTCGCCTCGGCACAGCAGGACATGTTTCGCCGGATTGACAACGTTTCGCAAGCAGTAATGGATCTAACGAGTCAGCTAGCCAAACTAGCACTGTCTCCAACCCCGCCACTTCCGCAAACAGGAGCCGCAGCCGCTTCAGCTTCCGCCACGTCACACGAAAACATCCGCCTACAACCAGAAGTCTTCCACGGGGATGTAGAAGCCTGCGGCGGGGTTTCTTTTGCAATGTCAACTTATTTTTCAACAAGCACCTCATTACTACCAAACGGAATCATAGTAAGATTACTTTGATTATCAACTCTCTCAGGGGGAAAGCCTTACAGTGGGCCCAAGCTTATCTGTTCGCTCATCCTATATCTGTTCTAACATATGATCGATTCCTAACTGAATTTAAGCTAGTCTTCGACCAGCCTCGCAAGGAAGATGAAGCAAACTCGCCGACTATTGAACCTCAAGCAAGGTAAACGCACCGTCGCTGATCACGTCATAGACTTTCGTATCCTGGCTGTTGAAGCGGGTTGGCCGGACCCGGCACTTAAGGGAATATTCTATCAATCCCTGAGTGAAGCTATCAAAGACCACTTATGTTCGCAGCCAGAAGCCCGCTCGTTCGAAGAGCTAGTCTCCGCGGCGTTACGGTCAGACGTCCGCCTAAAAGAAAGACAAACTGAGAGGCATCTCCTCCCACGCAAAGCTATTCCTGACCATAGTTACCCTGTTATGTTGCCTCTTCCTCCTTCCCCAGTTCAGGAGCCCACTCGGAGAACCGGTGATGAACCCATGCAGATCGGGAACTCCAAACTCACTCCAGCGGAGCGCCAGAGAAGGAGGGAAGAGCGCTCCTGCTTCTACTGTGGCAAGTCAGATCATTACGTTGCTCAATGTCCCCTCTGTTTAAAAGCCAGACCTCCCGCTAGAAGACAGGCCGCGGGGGGGTTCCCAGGAAGTCTCCCCCCCGGGGAGCTTCCTCATGCTACCTGTCAAGATCTGCTTACAGGCTAAATACCAGGAAACCCAGGCACTGGTGGACTCCGGAGCTGAGCAGAGTTTCATCGACCCGGACCTTGTGTCACAGTTGCAAATCCCCACCGAACTGTTAGACGTACCTGTGAAAGCTGCTGGCTTGGGGGGCCAGCACCTATCCCACATCACGCATCGTACCCACCCGGTCCTCCTCATAACCTCAGGTAACCACAGAGAACATATACAATTCTACGTCACTCCAATCCATCAGAATCCAATCGTGCTGGGTTTTCCATGGCTCCAATTACATAACCCGCAAATTAACTGGTTCAACGTCGAATCACTGACTGGAGTGAATTTTGTTTGGCCAATTGTCTCCAGTCAGCCTTCCCCGCCGTTAAAACCTCCCGGCCTGACTGCAAAGAATCCATTGACCTATCCCAGGTACCCAGTTGCTACCACGATCTCAAGTCCGTGTTTAGTAAGGCCAAGGCGTGCTCCCTACCTCCCCACAGGCCTTACGACTGCCTCCATCGAGCTACTCGCAGGGTCCAGTCTCCCAAAGGGACGCCTGTTTAACCTGTCCGGCCCCGAGAAGGAAGCCATGGAGAAATACATTCAGGAGGCCCTCTCCACTGGCCTCATTCGCCCCTCATCTTCGCCGGCCGGAGCAGGTTTCTTCTTTGTAGCCAAGAAGGACGGCACCCTGCGACCTTGCATTGACTATAGAGCATAAACCAAATCACAGTTAAAAACAAATACTCGTTGCCTCTCCTTTGCTCTGCCCTAGACTCCGTGCAGGACGCCCAAGTCTTCTCCAAACTCGACTTGAGGAACGCCTATCATCTGGTCCGGATAAAGGAGGGTGACGAGTGGAAGACTGCGTTTAACACCCCCTTGGGACACTTTGAGTACTTAGTGATGCCCTTGGGCTTACTAATGCCCCCGCAGTCTTTCAGCACCTAGTCAATGACGTCCTCAGAGATTTTATAAATCGCTTCGTTTTCGTCTACCTAGATGACATCCTTGTGTTCTCCCGTAATCTCGCTCAACACAAGATCCATGTGCGTCAGGTGCTGGAACGCCTTCTAGAAAACCAACTCTACGTTAAGGCCGAGAAGTGTGCGTTCCATGTTTCCTCCATCCCTTTTCTCGGTTACGTTTTTGAGGCTGGTCAAATTAGACCAGACCCTTCGAAGATCTCTGCAGTGGCCCAATGGGAGCCCCCTACCTGCAGGAAGAAACTGCAGCAGTTCCTAGGTTTCGCCAAATTTCTATAGACGATTTATCCGTAACTTCAGCCAAATCGCTTCTCCTCTTACTAAACTCACGTCTACGCTTCAAGCCTTTAAGTGGACCCCTGAGGCCCAGAGGGCTTTTGACACCCTGAAGTCCCGCTTCGTCTCCGCTCCCATCCTCATACAACCTGATACAGGACGTCAATTTATAGTTGAGGTGGACGCCTCGGATTCTGGGGTGGGGGCCGTCCTCTCTCAGAGGGAAGAGAAGACTGGCAAGTTAAAACCATGCGCCTTCTTCTCAAAGAAGCTTTCCCCGGCCGAACAAAATTATGACATCGGTAATCGTGAACTTTTAGCCATCAAATTGGCATTGGAGGAGTGGCGCCACTGGCTGGAGGGGGCGGCTCAGCCATTCATTGTTTGGACAGATCACAAAAATCTAGCTTATTTACGCTCCGCTAAAAGACTCAACTCACGTCAAGCTCGCTGGTGCCTCTTCTTTGACCGTTTCAATTTCTCCATTACCTACCGTCCGGGGCAGCCGCAACATCAAACCGGACGCTCTCTCCAGACAGTTCAACTCCTCGGAAGGTTCCATGGACACTACTATTATACCTCCCGACTGCATAGTTGGACTGTTGACCTGGGAGATCGAGGACCGTGTACGTCAAGCTCAAGGTGAGGAACCTAACCATGCACCATGCCCTCCTGGAACCTTGTATGTCCCCTCATCCCTCAGGTCCGACGTCCTCACTTGGGGCCATGCCTCCCGCATATCATGTCACGCCGGGATCCACAGAACCCTCGCCCTGCTGCGCAGACGCTTTTACTGGCCTTCTATGCAGAAGGATGTCCGAGAGTATATCACGGCCTGTTCCACCTGTGCCAGAGCCAAGACCACCAGCACCCCTCAGTCAGGTTTGCTCCACCCTTTACCCACACCTAGTCTTGTCCTTTGGTCTATCGCTCTAGATTTTGTCACCGGCCTACCCCCATCCAATGGTCATACTGTAATCTTCACAGTTATCAACCGATTCTCCAAATCAGCCCAATTCATAGCTCTGCCTCAGCTCCCCTCAGCTATGGAGACCGCAAAATTACTGGTTGACCAAGTTTTTCGCCACCATGGCATCCCTCATGACATCGTCTCTGATCGTGGTCCTCAATTCATCTCCCAGGTGTGGAGGCCTTTTGTTCTGCCTTAGGTGCTACTGTCAGCCTGACCTCCGGATATCACCCCCAATCCAATGGACAAGCTGAAAGAGCCAATCAGGAGCTGGAAGCCGCCCTTCGTTGTGTCGCCGCTCAGAACCCTCGGACTGGTCGTCCTTCCTCGTTTGGGTCGAGTATGCACACAACACCCATACTTCTACCGCTACCGGAGTCTCGCCTTTCGAGGCCTCCCTGGGGTACGCTCCCCTCTGTTCCCCTCCCAGGAGGCCGATCTAGCCGTGCCCTCGGTTCAACCAACATCTCCAGCGGTGCGACGCATCTGGCGCCAAACGAAGGAGGCCCTCCTGCGAACCAAAGATCGCAACTGCGCCATTGCCGACGTCAAGGTCCCCCGCTTCCGGCCTATCAGGTCGGTCAAAAGGTTGGCTGTCCTCGCCTTCTGTTCCCCTCCAGGTCACGTCACGTAAACTGGCTCCCCGCTACATTGGACCCTACGAGATCGACAAGATCATTAACCCGTCCTGTGTCCGTCTCCGTTTGCCTCCTGCCCTTCGCATCCACCCATCGTTCCACGTCTCACAGCTCAAGCCTGTCCTGGACAGTCCGCTGTGCCCGCCGTCCTCGGCCCCTCCACCCGCCCGTATCATTGACGGCGCCCCGGCCTTCACGGTTAGTCGGATCCTGGACGTCCGGCGCCGTGGGCGGGGCCTCCAGTTCCTGGTGGACTGGGAGGGTTACGGTCCTGAGGAGCGGTCCTGGGTCTCCCGCTCTCTCATCCTGGACCCCTCTCTCTCCTCTCCTTCTACTCTGCTCACCCTGACCGCCGCCGCTGTGACCGCCTGGAGGCGGTCGTTGAGGGGGGGTACTGTCATGGCCCACCTGCGCTCCTCCTCCAAGCCCTAATTGGACCCAGCTGTCGGCACTCATCACCTCCACTCCAGCCTATTTATGAGGAGCCCTTCCCAGCATTCTTCGCCAGTTCGTTGCCTTACCCGGTGAAGTTACCTGGCCTACTACGTACAAGTTTTGTATGCTTTCGCTACGTCTCGCCTCGTCTCACGTACTGACTCCTCTATCTCCAGGTCCTTACCTTCCATGTGCCGACCTGGGTCCTGCCTCGTCTAAGCACCTCGTCTTTGACCACGCTGATCATCACCACGCCACGCACCCGCTGCCGGACTCACCTCCTTGCTCCACCTGGTCGCTCCAGTCCGCACCTGGTCTTCGTTCACAAGCTTCCACCTGCATTCCTGGTTCCGGACGTAACTCCATTATATCCACGGACAATAAAACTTTATTTAAACCACTCCAGTTTCACGTCCTCCTTCCGGGTTCCAGCAACTGGGTCTGCCTCGTCACGCCATAGCATGACAATATATTTATTCATTTTAATGCAAAAGAGACATAAACATTTAAATTCAATTCAGTTCATTTTCATTAATATAGACCAATTTCTCAAAAGAATCTCCTCATTTTACAGCAGCAGGCGGTCATAAAACATAAACAACTAAAAACTAAACAGACTAAATAAACTGGTTATCCCTGTCCTTATACAGGAAAAACTCCTAAAAAACCGGACTCTAGTTCAATGAGGTAACGGAAACCATCGACTGTATCAGAGAACTGGACAGAGAATAAAGTTTACTTCTGGCTCCAGTCAAATTAAGTCAATCCAGTCGCCGTTTTTTCACCACATGGACGCCGCCATGTTGGAGCCAGACATCACCAGTCACCACCGATTGTTCCGAGTCCGCGTTTCTATGGTAACCACTCATAAATGATGTCATGTTGCAGATTTGTTCAAACCAGACGTGTTGATCGTGTAAACCAGGGGTGCCAAACATCCGGCCCGCGGGCCACACCCGGCCCTCCAGATGGTTTAATCCAAAAAAGAAAGAAGAGAAGAAGAGAAAAGAAATAAAATCCAGTTTCTGGCCAATTCCTTTAGCGAGTTATGGTTATTTAAAGAAATGGATGCAATGCACAAATCCACCACCAGGGGGAGCAAAGGAAAAGAGATACCAGAATAACAAGAGATGAAGAAATGAAGCAACCCTGCTAGCCTCACCGCTCTTAAGTCTCTATAAAAGTGATCAGAAAATGTCATCAAAAAGATCATAATAATAATAATATTGTGTTTTTAAACTGACAAAAAAACAAAAACAAAGCCACACACAACAAGTTGACCATAGGTTATTTTGCTTTTATGTTACTGGCCCCGCCCACTTGAAATCAAACGGGTTGGATCTGCCCCCCGAGCTAAAATAAGTTTACCCCCCCCCGAGGTGTAAACAGTGAGGAGTTACAGTTCCATTATGGACCACCGGGGGCCGGTTTCAGATGGGAGGGATTTCCTTCTCACTGTTCTGTCACGCTAAGAAACATTTTAGAAAAAAACAATTATAAAAAACTGGGGGAGGGGGAGGGGGGGGGGCAGGTTTAATCCAATTAAAAGAACATTTTTAAACCGTTTTTTTTAAAGCTTTAATGCACGTGTCAAAGTCAAGGCCCGGGGGCCGGATCCGGCCCTCCAGGTGATTATATCCGGCCCTCCAGATCATTTTATTTTATTGTTATTAATGACCCAATGTTATCTTGCGCTTATTTCTAACTTGTATAGTTTTGACAAAAGATATTTTTATGGAGAGTAAAATATTGAAAGTTATTTAAGGTTTAAGTTGATTTATTCTGGAATAATATTCCTGCCTTTTTATTATTCATGGTTATGTTAAAAAGTTACGTTTTAAAGTTTTAAAAATTGGCATTCCGCCACCTTTTTTGGACTATTTTGGCATTTACTAAGATTTTTTGGCTGTTTTGGTGTTTAGCTAAAAATTCAGCTACATGCTAGCTGTTCTGGCTAATTTAAGCTTTTTTGTTAAAGTTTTTTTGTCCATTTTGGTGTTTAGCTAATATGTTCTGGGTAATTAGAGCTTTTTGAGATGTTTTTTTAGGCTGTTTTGGAGTTAGGCTAATATTTACACGCTAGCTGTTTTGGCTAAACTTTTCTTTTTTAGTTTTTTAGGCTAATTTGGCATTTAGCTAACATTTTAGCAGGCTATCAGCTTTAGTGTTTGTAGCTATCAATTTTAGCATCTTCAGCTATCAGCGCTAACATTTTCAGCTGCCAAATTCAGCTTACGCATTCACACTAGCATTACCGCAGGCAATGCTATATATCTAGTTCATAATTATATTTAAAAGTTACGTTTTAAAGTTTTAAAAAATTTAGTTTTAATATTCAATAAATGTTTATCCTGTTCGGCCCGCGACCTAAGGTGTGTTTTGGATTCTGGCCCCTTGTGCGATTGAGTTTGACACCCTTGCTTGAATGTGTTCATTATTGTTTTTTTAAGGACCAGCAGGCTCCGCCTACTTTTCATAATTTGCGCTACAGAAAAAAACAGAATTAAATAAAAGAGGATTATCAAGAAGAAGTTTAAAAATGTGTTTTTTCTGACCAAAAGAATGTTTATTCCTCTACAGACGTTTTTGGAGCCACTTCCTCCAAGTGGGCGGAGTCACTCTACATCTGCTGAGCTGGTCTCTATTTCCTGTTTCCTGTCATTTCTACATGACTTTTCTGTTTTTGGTTCATTTTAAAAGACTTTAAACTGGTTTGTATCCAGATTACAAGGAGGAAGGAGGTCAAAATCTGCAAAAATGCATTTAAAAACAATCCATGCTGCTGAAAATGCAAGCTAACGCGTTCTTAAGGTGACTTTCTGATCCTCCTCACCAGACCAACACTTTTCCGTTCTCATCAAGAAAGACAATCAGACTTTCATTTCTCCTCCTTAATGACTTGATGGAGAGATAATTGAGGCGACAGGACGGAGGATAAAAGCCTCCCGCCTTTCTCCCGTCTCACCTCGCTCTCCCGCTCAGCTGATTAGGTTTCCATGGCGACAGAGAATCACTCGGAAGGCAGGTGGTGGATTCTCAAGGACCGGTTAGGCAACGGGTTTCTCTGAATCACGTCTGCAGGAAACAAAAGAGACGGTCGGATGGAAAGTTCCTTCATTCATCTGCGCTGTACGCTCCTTTATTATGCTAATTACACGGATATGCAGAACATTTGCTGCTTTTGGCTGATATTAGAAAAGTTTAATTATTTAAGCCAGGGATGTCAAACTCATTTTGGTTCTGGGGCCGCATTCAACCCGTCTGATCTCAAGTGGGCCGGGCCAGAAACATAACAGCAAAATAACCTTTGTTTAACGTGTTATCTTTAGATTTATTTTTGTTTTGTTTATTTCTTAGTTGCAAAAACTGTTTCAAACAACCTCGTAGTCTAATCACTTATTGTTACATTTTTATTTACTGAGTCCAAAGCATTTCAAATAAAATGGATTTCACTAAAAAAAAAAAAAAAAAAAAGGTTTATTTAATTTTCTACAGACTGAATGTTTTACATCTGACATTAAAGCAATCCCAATAGTAAACTAAAAAGGGGGCTACGGAAAAAATATAAATGTTTTAATCAATGAAAAATCAAACTAACTGAACCCTCAGGAACCGACGGACGCCCTCAGACGTCCTGCTGTGCAGCTGTGAGATCAACGTGATAAAATAAAAGTTTATGTTCGGGAACTGATATTTTATTGAATTAAAGGCAAAATATGGCCTTTATTTTTAGTTTTTGGACAAAAACATCATGGAGCTGTGAGGTGTGTCATGTTCCTCTTTATATTTGTGGCCCAAATGAGGAATCTGGGAATTTCACCTGAAATTTTCTTTTGCATTTTCAGTCAAAAATATGTTGATTAGTTTGTTGACTAAATTTAGTTTAGTGGTTTTTATGAAATTACACCCAAAACTATCATTTTATGTTGTAAAAACAGTTTGTTAAATATTTGGAGGGTTTCCACAGCAAAATAAATCCGATGTTAATTTCTTGATCTTTTGAGTTTCATTTGCTCTCCCTAGTGGTTAAATCGCGCATTGCATCCACTTCTTTAAAGAACCATAACTCGCCACAGGAATGGGCTAGAAACTTGCTTTCTTTTTTGAAAATTCTTATAGATTTTTTTCTTCATAATTGGGCCGGATTAAATCATCTAGCGGGCCGGATACGGCCCGCGGGCCGTATGTTTGACACCTCTGATTTAAGCCTTCCAGCTGGTAAGAAAAAAGATGTCAGGAATCACTTCCTGTGAAATCTTTAGAAACAATCATATTCTTCTTTTTGGGTTTAATCTGGACTTTATTCCTTTTAGTTTTTAACAAAATCAGAATACAAAAAGTACTTGTAAAGTTTCCCTTTAGAAGTGTCTTGAAAAGCCTTCAAAATGGTGCCGCTCGATTCCTGATGGAGAATCTGGAACCCACGGCGAGAAAGTATTGAGCCGTGCAGAAACGCTGACACATTGACTGGTGCAGACAGTGTGAAGCCTGCAGCCTGCATTCATGGGAAAGGGTAATAAGTCCCGTTTCAGCCGTCCTGTCACAGTATTTGCCCTTTACTCTTTCTTCTCCCAGAAGCCAAAGCTTTCAGCCGCGGCACAATCGTCCGACCTGCGGCCTTTCACCGCCGTCGGTGAACGCGGCGCTGCGGCGGGGTCGCCAAAAGTTTGTGGTCTGAATCCCAGCAGGCGAGGTTCACGTCTGTGGGGGTTTTCAGGACACTCCGACCCCCTCCCAGAGTCAAAAAAACACACGTTCCCCTCATAACCGAACCGCAAAAACACCAAATCTTTTGTCTACTTCTGTGTTTGTTAAACTTGAAAACCAAACTAACCTCAATTATTCAATAAACAAATACATTTAACGCTTTTAAGATAAATACGGTCAAATTACAGTCATTGCACTAGTACAAAGAAAATTAAAGAGTGCTCTTACGGATCATATAAAGGGAAATTGAAGTAAAAAGTAAAAATTGAAGTAAAAAAAATGTTTTTTTCTGGTTACTAACTGGTGCACACCAGATAGTAACTGATGCGTACCAGATAATAACTTGTTCACACCAGATATCTACTGGTGACAGATAGTAACGTTTTTTTTTTTTATTTGTACGGAGCCTCTAGAGCAGGGGTGGGCAAACTACGGCCCGGGGGCCACATGCGGCCCTTAAGCTACTTAATGTGGCCCTCCAAATTAAAATACATTGAATCAAAAATCCTAATTATTGTTTTATTTTCATTGTATTTCTGGTTTCTTCCCATGAATGGTGTTGTTTCTCTGACGTTCGTGTGTGTTCCTTTCTGAGTCAGATGGTGATCTTTCGGATTATTCCTACACCACATAAATGCAGCATTTCTTTGAGTTCACATTTTCCTCTGAAGAACATCAACCCATTGGATCACCCAAAAGAGAACAAAAATCAAAATTTAGAAATTAAATCCCAAATTTCTGTTTTTAAATGAATATATGTGAATTTGAATCCAAATTAAAGCATGTTTTTCTCTAAATTCCATATTATTTTTTAGTTTATGAGGTTGATTACCAAATCTCTCCTTCCATCTGCTCCTTGTCCGGCCCTGATGCCAAATTTTAGAACCCTTTGTGGCCCGCGAGTCAAAACAATTGCCCACCCCTGTTCTAGAGGGACACTGAAGTAAAAAAAAAAAAAAAAAAAAAAAGACGTAAAAAATTTGTTTTTTTTAAATAGAAGAAAATTGGGTTTTTTTTTCACGGTACTTAATGTTGTGCTCCAGATAGAATCTGGGATGAACCAGTTACTATCTTGTACGTACCAGATAGTAACTTCAAAACATTTTTTTTCTAAATATTGAAATTTTTTTTTTCTTTTTTTTTCTGTTTACTATCTGGTGAGCACCAAATATTAATTTAAAAAAATATGTTTTTTTCTAATAATTGTACGGAGCTTCTAAAAGAACATCGAAATAAAAAAATGGATGAAAAATTTTTTTTTCCTAAAAATGTAGGTAAAATTAAGAGTTTTTTTTAAACTGGTAAGACACCAGATAGTAACTTAAAAAACACATTTATTTTTTTCTAAAAATAAAAGTAAAAAAATATAAATGTAGTTACTATCTGGTGCGAACCAAAAATTGATTTTAAAAAATGTTGTTTTTTTTTTTAATTGGACGGAGCCTCTAAAGAGACATCAAAATAATACAAAAAATGTATGTACATTTTTTTGTTTTTGAAAAAAATTATGTGAAATTACGTATTTTTCTACCAGATAGTAACTGAAAAACCTTTTTTTTTCTAAAAACAAAGTAATTTTTTTTTCTTACTATCTGGTGAGCACTAGAAAAGAATTAAAAAAAATATGTTTTTTTCTAAATAATTGTACAGAGCTTCTAAAAGAACATCGAAATAAAAGTGGATGAAAAAAATTTTTTTCCTAAAAATGTAGGTAAAATTAAGAGTTTTTTTTTAACTGTTAGACACCAGATAATAACTTAAAAACACATTTATTTTTTCTAAAAATGAAAGTAAAAAAATATAAATGTAGTTACTATCTGGTGCGCACCAAAAATTGATTTTAAAAAATGTTTTTTTTTTTTTTTTAATGGACGGAGCCTCTAAAGAGACATCAAAATAATACAAAAAATTTATGTAAATTTTTTTGTTTTTTGAAAAAAATTATGTGAAATTACGTATTTTTCTACCAGATAGTAACTGAAAAACTTTTTTTTCTAAGAACAAATTAAAGTTTTTTTTTCTTACTATCTGGTGCGCACCAGAAAGTAAATGTCCAACTTCATTTATTTCATTGTAATTAACTTAATAAAATGTAATGAGTCATTTAAAAAATGTCCATAAAACTTTAGAAAAGTCGATCCAGAGCATCAGACCTAAACATTATAGTTCATTTAAAATTACAATTCTGTCTGAAAAAGTGATGACATCACAACATATTTTAAGAATTCCTACCAAACCAGATTCCACCAGTTCTATTGGCAGATTAATTCACTTATAAGCACAGAAAGCTTTTTACATTTTATGTTCTCACTAGTTTTGAGTATCTCATTTTTTACAGTGTAGCGGCTCATCTTAACAGAAGAGTCTGGACAGAGAGGAGCAGAAGTCAAACTGATTTAAAATCATTGTCAGGCGTTTTGTAATGCACTTATTGAACTCTACATATGGAGACCTTTCATTTGGATGTAAAGTGCAGCAGAAATGGATGCTTTAACATCCGCGCTTTTACTCTGAAGAACCATCTACTGCTGGAAAAACCAGATTCACTAGAGAAGAAGTGCAGAGAGATGAAATAAAAGCCCAGAAAGTGCAGAATATATGACTTTCCTACATTAATGCTCATATGCAAAACTTCTGAAAAAGATAAATAACCATGACTTTGAAAGAGTAGGTACATTTACACATTTGTCTTTTTAGAAAAATATATATTTTTAGGTTAAACGACACAGAATAAATAAATCTGAAAATATTCAGTTTGTATTTACAAGTTCCTTTTTATGGCATGTTTGAGTTTTTGTATTTGTAACGTAGAAAATATGCCACACCCCTAATGTTAGCTTCAGTAAGCTAACATTAGGGGCTAGTGAAAGCTAGTGTGAAAGCGTGTAAACATAAATGATCGTGGCCCAGACAGCAAGGCTAGGTTGGCCCATGTGGTTTAAAGTGAAAGGAACATATGGACCCCAAATGGGTTAGTCCACATTGGCTTCAGGGTGCTATCCAGTAAGCTGACTCGCTACGCTAGTCAGCCGCCCGGTAGACACGCCAGCTTGCTCGGTCTATACAGGGAAGCTCACTAGCACGCTACCTCGGCGCTCGCTAGCTAGCTACAACTGAACCCACTACAGTAGAGCCTGCTAGCTTGCTAAAGCAGAGCTTGCTAGCACACTTCAACGGAACTCGCTAGCTCGCAACAGCAGAGTTTTCTAGCATGCTACAGCGAAGCTCACTACAGCAGAGCTTGCTAGCTTGATTCAGTAGGGCTTGCTAGCTCAAAACAGCAGAGCCAACTAGCTAAATATAGCAAAGCTCGCAACACAGTACAGCAGAGCTCACTAACTTGCTGCAGAGGAGCTTGCTAGCATACTGCGCCATCCACAGGTTGGCTAGCATTGCTAGCACACTTCAATGGAACTCGCTAGCTCGCAACAGCAGAGTTTGCTAGCATGCTACAGTGAAGCTCAATACAGCGGAGCTCACTACAACAGAGCTTGCTAGGGCTTGCTAGCTCAAAACAGCAGAGACAGCTAGCTAAATATAGCAAAGCTTGCAACACAGTACAGCAGAGCTCGCTAGCTTGCTACAGCAGAGCTTGCTAGCTTGATTCAGTAGGGCTTGCTAGCTCAAAACAGTGGAGCCAACTAGCTAAATATAGCAAAGTTCGCAACACAGTACAGCAGGGCTCACTAGCTTGCTGCAGAGGAGCTTGCTAGCATAGTGCGCCATCCACAGGTTGGCTAGCATTGCTAGCACACTTCAACAGAACTCGCTAGCTCGCAACAGCAGAGTTTGCTAGCATGCTACAGTGAAGCTCAATACAGTGGAGCTCACTACAACAGAGCTTGCTAGGGCTTGCTAGCTCAAAACAGCAGAGCCAGCTAGCTAAATATAGCAAAGTTCGCAACACAGTACAGCAGGGCTCACTAGCTTGCTGCAGCGGAGCTTGCTAGCATAGTGCGCCATCCACAGGTTGGCTAGCATTGCTAGCACACTTCAACGGAACTCGCTAGCTTGCAACAGCAGAGTTTTTTAGCATGCTACAGTGAAGCTCACTACAGCAGAGCTTGCTAGCTTGATTCAGTAGTGCTTGCTAGCTCAAAACAGTGGAGCCAGCTAGCTAAATATAGCAAAGTTCGCAACACAGTACAGCAGGGCTCGCTAGCTTGCTGCAGCGGAGCTTGCTAGCATACTGCGCCATCCACAGGTGTGCTAGCATTGCAAGCTAACCCACTGAATGTCCGCTTAAGCTAACAGGAGGGGCAACTTTTTTTTTTACCTCTTTTAAATCACATGTGTTAGGGTTAGGAAGGAGGCGGGGTTACTCCATGCCAATGGCCCCGCCCACAACTCAGAGGTGAATTTCTAAGGACCTTGTGCTGCTCTGCAAAAACTGGCCTAGAAAACGAGACTGTTTTTAGATTTTGTCCAGAAACGGCATCAACATAATGAAAAGATCTTTTTAAAATAGATCAGCAGATGATCGATTGGGTCTTTAAAGGTTAAATATAATTCAAACTCTTGGACAACAGAAATGGATGTAGCCCCAAAAATAACAACCATTACTTAAAGTAATACCACAGAGCAAAGGGTTTGGGGTTTTTTCTCATATTCAATTACCAGCTTCCAAAGAGCGCTCTTATTTAAAGAAAATAGTCTGTATATAAATTACCTTCAAAAACAGATTACTGGAGACATTTGCTGAACCTTCGCCTGACTGACATCTGGATTTGTTTTCATTTAGCATCAAGCAGTCGCGGTCAAGATAACATAATTGATTGTGCTCTGAAAATTGAAATACAAAGTGGTACCTGTAATTTAAAAGCTATTTTTGCTTCAGCAGCCATTATAACTTAAATCAGCAAAAACAAGGAGACAGCCAGGATCTGAAGCGTTTACAGACTCAGTAAATAGCCGTTAAATCGCCGACTCAGACGACTCGTTCCGGGTTGTTTTTATATAATATTCAGAAGCAAACCACAGTTTGATCAGGAGATTAGAACAAACTAAAATAAGAAAAGTTGTCGTTTGATGAAACATATTTCTGTTTCAGATCTGTTAGGACGCTTCTAAAACCACAGACCGTTTTCAGGAAAATGTCCGCCTTTAGTAATCTCTCTCTTTGGTGTTCTTTCAGCTCATTTGCAGACAAATGTTGAGTTTTATTCCCAGCCGATCGACACTCTGACGCTGACACTAACATCTTCGCTTCCTGCTTCATGTTTGTTTCTTTTGCTGAAACAAAACAATAAAAAAATCAGAGTTTTACCTGAAAAATCTCCAGTCTGGTTTTCGTTTCGTAAATAAATACCCTGCATTTATGTGATTTATAATAAATATGTTTTTTTTTAATGCTTTTATAATACGTTACATTTTTATTTTACCCTTTTTTTCCAGACCAGTTCTAACCAGTTGTGGGGAGTTTTATTTCTCTCCTTAAAAACAAAGCTATAAATTATCTTTAGGTTTGGTGAAGACGAGGTAACAGGCCAAACAGGATCAAATTCTATTGAACTAAATGTTAAAAGCTTTAAAACGTAACTTTTTACCGCGACCGGTAATGGTACCTACAGCCTGATCCGCGTCCGCTTTTTACCAAAAATTTGCTTTGCATTTAAAATCTGTTGAGTAAACAAGACGTCTCCAGGTCAACAGGATGTAAAAACCTACAGAGTATAACTTCAATTTATAAATATGACTAATCTAAATTAAATAAATGCTAATTAAGTAATACTTATTTTCAAAAATTACTATTTTGTTTGTCTTTTACTCATTTTTTTGGTTCTTTTTTCCCCTCTTTGTTCCACTACTGTCTTTGCTGGGTTTTGTTATCTTAGTTTGGGCTTTGGTAGTCTTTGTTTTCTGGCTTTATTTGTTTTTTTTTTTCTTCAGTAGTTTTGGTTATGTGGAGCTGCTGACTCTGACGGTCGTCATGGATGTGTCAGCAGGATAACAGTGTGCAGTCTGTGTCCAGTACTGGACCGGTACCGGTTTGGAAGCCTTGATTTAATAGAATGTCAAAATAATGACAAGTCAGGATCACCCAAAGCGTCAATTTTTTCACACAGAAGGTTCTTAACCAAACCTCAATATGAGACGACTTGGGAATGACAATATGTTAGCCTATGCTATCCATATTATTGGAGGTGGATGTGACATAACCTCAAAATCTAAAATGTTTCTAGATATCTGACCCGCAGATACTGACCCGACATCAGCTCGCTACAGCGGAGCTTGCTAGCTCACTACAGTGGAGCTAACCAGCTTGCTAGCTCGCTACATCAGAGCTTGCTAGTTGGCTAAAACGGAGCTTGCTAGCTAGCTACAGTGGAGCTTCCTAGCTCACTAAAGCGGTGCTCGTTAGCTCAATTCAGCAGAGCTCGCTAGCTCGCTACTGCGGAGCTTGCTAGTTGGCTAAAACGGAGCTTGCTAGCTTGGTACAGCGGAGCTTAACCAGCTTGCTAGCTCGCTACAGCAGAGCTTGCTAGCTCACTAAAACGGAGCTCGTTAGCTCAACTCGCTAGCTCGCTACATCGGAGCTTGCTAGCTCGCTACAGTGGAGCTTGCTAGCTTGCTCGCTTGCTACAGTGGAGCTTGCTCGTTGCTACAGTGGAGCTTGCTAGCTCAATTCAGCAGAGCTCACTAGCTTGCTACAGCGGAGCTTGCTAGCTCACTACAGCGGAGCTTGCTAGCTTGCTACAGCGGAGCTTGCTAGCTCACTACAGCGGAGCTTGCTAGCTTGCTACAGTGGAGCTTGCTAGCTCACTACAGCGGAGCTTGCTAGCTTGCTACAGCGGAGCTTGCTAGCTTGCTACAGTGGAGCTTGCTAGCTCACTACAGCGGAGCTTGCTAGCTTGCTACAGTGGAGCTTGCTAGCTCACTACAGTGGAGCTTGCTAGCTTGCTACAGTGGAGCTTGCTAGCTCACTACAGTGGAGCTTGCTAGCTTGCTCACTTGCTACAGCGGAGCTTGCTAGCTTGCTACAGCGGAGCTTGCTAGCATGCTACAGTGGAGCTTGCTAGCTTGCTACAGTGGAGCTTGCTAGCTTGCTACAGTGGAGCTTAACCAGCTTTCTCGCTTGCTACAGGTGAAGGTTCTCGTTCATCCAGGTGACGTCTTGCCATGATTCCAGTCCAGGATTCCTCTGAAGCGTGTTTTTTGGGCTGTGGTAGGACGTCCCACCCACACATGCACGAGGAGAACTCCACACAGAACCGTCCCAGCTGGGATTTGAACCAGCACAGTGTGCTAACCCTGTACCTCATGCTGTTAAATCCAGAGCTGTCTCCTTCATGTTAGTTCTGAGTTCTACTCCCGTTTCCTGAGTCAAAGTTTTTTTATAAGTTATTTTATCTCTCAGCTTCATGAACAAATGATTCTGAATGAACTTTTTTTTAAACAAAATTCTTCTTTTTGTAACCTCCTGTGACCCTTTGACCCCGATTATCTTCTTTATCATCACTAACATGTTGGTTTGTGTTTTCCCTCCGTAAAGACTTTTTCTTCCCAGTGACATAATTCATCAGCGGGAAACCAAACAAGTCAAATCTGTGGCTCCACCGCGAGTAGTGATGTGAGTAATCCCTGACACAGTCCCCTCCACTCAGCCCAGATGTGGCCGAAGAGCCGGGCCTCCCTGAAGAACCGTTCCCGGGCTAAAAATGATCCCGGTCTGCCGTGGGACGTGGGAGCGCTCCGCCACACCACGCCATCAGTCAGCGGCGCCGCACGCTCCCTCCCACCTGCGTTCTCCTGCTGAAGGCGAAGCTGCTCTGTTTACGGCAGGCGGAGCTGGAGGTGAGCGGTACCGGGAGGTCCGGAGGGTTCTGATGACCGATCAGGAGCTCTGATGGTCGCTGTGGAGTTCAGAGATGAATCACATGCAATAAAAATACAATCATAGTATGTTCTTTTTTAATGAAAGATTCAGATGAGGGAGTGACTCTTCACTAAACTGTCTTAGATTCTTTTATTGGAAAAATAAGGATATTATCAAGAAAGTTTTTTAATTTGCAAATCATTTTTCTGACCCATTTATGAGATTTCTTTTAGCTAAATCAAAGACATTTCTTCAAATATTTGGGATTTTGGACACAGTTTTTGACAGGCCTGTTTTTGCAGTGGAGGTCAAGAGGTCAGCCTCTAAAATGATGCACTAAAAACTTTATAAAAGAGAAACATTCTTAAACAAGATCAAAGATTTCATAAAACAAACAATATAGATAATCGAATGTTAAATAGAAAATAAAAAAATGAATAATACTAAAAAAAAAGGAAAAAAATGTTTTTGTGCAGAAGTTCTTAAAGGACATCAAAGTACTCAAATACTAGTGTTTTGTGCGTACCAGATACTAACAGATGCATACCAGATAGCAGCTGATACGTACCAGATAGTAACTGTTGCATACCAGATAGTAACTGATGCATACCAGATAGTAACTGATGCGTACCAGATAGTAACTGATGCATACCAGATAGTAACTGATGCATACCAGATAGTAACTGATGCATACCAGATAGTAACTGATGCGTACCATATAGTAATTGTTGCATACCAGATAGCAGCTGATACGTACCAGATAGTAACTGTTGCATGCCAGATAGTAACTGATGCGTACCAGATAGTAACTGATGCGTACCAGATAGTAACCGATGCGTACCAGATAGCAACTGTTGCATACCAGATAGTAACTGTTACATACCAGATAGTAACTGTTACATACCAGATAGTAACTGATGCGTACCAGATAGTAACTGATGCGTACCAGATAGTAATTGTTGCATACCAGATAGTAACTGATACATACCAGATAGTAACTGATACGTACCAGATAGTAACTGTTACATACCAGATAGTAACTGTTACATACCAGATAGTAACTGTTGCATACCAGATAGTAACTGATGCATACCAGATAGTAACTGATGCATACCAGATAGTAACTGATGCATGCCAGATAGTAACTGATGCGTACCAGATAGTAACTGATGCATACCAGATAGTAACTGATGCGTACCAGATAGTAACTGATTCATACCAGATAGTAACTGATGCGTACCAGATAGTAACTGATGCATACCAGATAGTAACTGATGCGTACCAGATAGTAACTGATGCATACCAGATAGTAACTGATGCGTACCAGATAGTAACTGATGCGTACCAGAAAGTAACCGATAAGTATCAGATAGTGACTGTAGCGTACGAGACAGTAACTGATGCGTACCAGATAGTAACTGATGCATACCAGATAGTAACTGATGCATACCAGATAGTAACTGATGCATACCAGATAGTAACTGATGCATGCCAGATAGTAACTGATGCGTACCAGATAGTAACTGATGCATACCAGATAGTAACTGATGCGTACCAGATAGTAACTGATTCATACCAGATAGTAACTGATGCGTACCAGATAGTAACTGATGCATACCAGATAGTAACTGATAAGTACCAGATAGTAACTGATGCATACCAGATAGTAACTGATGCATACCAGATAGTAACTGATGCATACCAGATAGTAACTGATGCGTACCAGATAGTAACTGATGCATACCAGATAGTAACTGATGCATACCAGATAGTAACTGATGCGTACCATATAGTAATTGTTGCATACCAGATAGTAACTGATAAGTACCAGATAGTAACTGATGCATACCAGATAGTAACTGATAAGTACCAGATAGTAACTGATGCGTACCAGATAGTAACTGATGCGTACCAGATAGTAACTGATGCATACCAGATAGTAACTGATGCGTACCAGATAGTAACTGATGCATACCAGATAGTAACTGATGCGTACCAGATAGTAACTGATGCGTACCAGAAAGTAACCGATAAGTATCAGATAGTGACTGTAGCGTACGAGACAGTAACTGATAAGTACCAGATAGTAACTGATGCGTACCAGATAATAACTGATGCATACCAGATAGTAACTGATGCATACCAGATAGTAACTGATGCATACCAGATAGTAACTGATGCGTACCAGAAAGTAACTCGTTGTACCAGATAATGACTGATAAGTACAAGATAGTAACTGATGAGTAAAAGATATGAATTGGTGCACACCAGATAGTAGCTTGTGTAAACAATAATTAATAAGTACCAGATAGTAACTGATTCATACCAGATAGTAACTGATGCGTACCAGATAGTAACTGATGCATACCAGATAGTAACTGATGCGTACCAGATAGTAACTGATGCATACCAGATAGTAACTGATGCGTACCAGAAAGTAACCGATAAGTATCAGATAGTGACTGTAGCGTACGAGACAGTAACTGATAAGTACCAGATAGTAACTGATGCATACCAGATAGTAACTGATGCATACCAGATAGTAACTGATGCATACCAGATAGTAACTGATGCGTACCAGATAGTAACTGATGCATACCAGATAGTAACTGATGCATACCAGATAGTAACTGATGCGTACCATATAGTAATTGTTGCATACCAGATAGTAACTGATAAGTACCAGATAGTAACTGATGCATACCAGATAGTAACTGATAAGTACCAGATAGTAACTGATGCGTACCAGATAGTAACTGATGCGTACCAGATAGTAACTGATGCATACCAGATAGTAACTGATGCGTACCAGATAGTAACTGATGCATACCAGATAGTAACTGATGCGTACCAGATAGTAACTGATGCGTACCAGAAAGTAACCGATAAGTATCAGATAGTGACTGTAGCGTACGAGACAGTAACTGATAAGTACCAGATAGTAACTGATGCGTACCAGATAATAACTGATGCATACCAGATAGTAACTGATGCATACCAGATAGTAACTGATGCATACCAGATAGTAACTGATGCGTACCAGAAAGTAACTCGTTGTACCAGATAATGACTGATAAGTACAAGATAGTAACTGATGAGTAAAAGATATGAATTGGTGCACACCAGATAGTAGCTGGTGTAAACAATAATTAATAAGTACCAGATAATAACTGATTCATACCAATTTGTAACTACTGAGTACCAGACAGTAATTGTTGAGTACCAAATAGTATCTGATGCATAACAGAAAGTAACCAGTGCAAACCAGTAATGGTTGAGGACCAAGTACTACTGATAAGATCCAGATAGTAACTGTATGACCAGTTCACCAATTACTACCTGGTGTGCACAAGAAACTCATATTTATCTTTCAGTGTCCCTTTATGGTCACTAGAAGGAACTCTTGCATTTTGGAGGAATGCGTTGCTTCATATCAATAATAAGTTTATTTTTTAAATTTAATATTAAAAATGACAAAAACTTGAAAAGAGTAAATAAAGTTTGAAACGTTATGCATAAACAGAAGTTTGAGGTAAACTAACGTGTTTATCACCTGGATGTAGATGCTGACGTTATTCAGTGATTTCATTTGCTTTAATGATTTTCACTGCAGAGTCAGAATGAAGAAATAACTTTATATTGAAGGAACTCCATATTCTATGACATTTGATTAATTATGCTGCCGTCTGCATGCTGTGATTCAAACCTACGTTTAATTATGGATTAAACAGCTTTTGCTTCATATGCAGCCAGGAAGCAAAAGCTGTGGAAACTTCTGGAAACGCTGCTTGTGATGAAGCTGCATGACGAGGCAGCAGAGACCTCATCTCCAGCTCTCTACTGCCCCTCTCAGGCCGCTGAGGGAACAGCAGAACTTCCGGTTGTCCTTGTGTTTTGTATTCCCCGCAGCAGCAGCACCCCCCCCCCCCCCTTCAATTTTCTGGTTTCAGTGTTGGAGAGGGGATGTGCACACAGAGAAGAAAACTTGATCAAATTGTTTTGTGCTGCAAGGCTGGAAAGTCAGGGACACATTCACAGCTTCTTTAACAAAAAGAACAATAATGCATGTATGAAACTCATTTAACGTCTTCTTTTTTCTTATTTTTTTTACAAATGAATGCAGGAATTAGCTCAAAAGCACAAAAAGGAAAATAGTTTTGTTAAAGAAAATGATTGGAGGATGGGGATTTTTTGCTTTAAACTTCAACTTTGAGCTTAAAGGATAACCAAACAGGACCGTTAGAGACTGAATCCACACTCCGCTCAGATTTAAAAATGCTAAAAAAAAAAGGGCGGGGTTAGGGGAGGCAGGCAGGGCGGAGTCACCCCTGGTGCTCTCGGTGTCGAGGGGCATCCTCCGCCAGCCTCTGCATCACGGGGCGACTTCCGCCAGTCTCGCGGGGTGACCTCCGCCAGTCTCGCGGGGTGACCTCCGCCAGTCTCGCGGGGTGACCTCCGCCAGTTTTGTGGGGTGACCTCCGCCAGTCTTGTGGGGTGACCTCCGCCAGTCTCGCGGGGTGACTTCCGCAAGTCTTGTGGGGTGACCTCCGCCAGTCTCGCGGGGTGACCTCCGCCAGTCTCGTGGGGTGACCTCCGCCAGTCTCGCGGGGTGACCTCCGCCAGTCTCGCGGGGTGACCTCCGCCAGTTTTGTGGGGTGACCTCCGCCAGTCTTGTGGGGTGACCTCCGCCAGTCTCGCGGGGTGACCTCCGCCAGTCTCGTGGGGTGACCTCTGCCAGTCTCGTGGGGTGACTTCCGCAAGTCTCGTGGGGTGACCTCCGCCAGTCTCGCGGGGTGACTTCCGCAAGTCTCGTGGGGTGACCTCCGCCAGTCTCGTGGGGTGACCTCCGCCAGTCTCGTGGGGTGACCTCCGCCAGTCTCGCGGGGTGACCTCTGCCAGTCTCGTGGGGTGACTTCCGCAAGTCTCGTGGGGTGACCTCTGCCAGTCTCGCGGGTGACTTCCGCAAGTCTCGTGGGGTGACTTCCGCAAGTCTCGTGGGTGACCTCGCGCAGTCTCGCGGGGTGACTTCCGCAAGTCTCGTGGGGTGACCTCCGCCAGTCTCGCGGGGTGACTTCCGCAAGTCTCGTGGGGTGACTTCCGCAAGTCTCGTGGGGTGACCTCCGCCAGTCTCGCGGGGTGACTTCCGCAAGTCTTGTGGGGTGACCTCCGCCAGTCTCGCGGGGTGACCTCCGCCAGTCTCGTGGGGTGACCTCTGCCAGTCTCGTGGGGTGACTTCCGCAAGTCTCGTGGGGTGACCTCCGCCAGTCTCGCGGGGTGACTTCCGCAAGTCTCATGGGGTGACCTCCGCCAGTCTCGTGGGGTGACCTCCGCCAGTCTCGTGGGGTGACCTCCGCCAGTCTCGCGGGGTGACCTCCGCCAGTCTCGCGGGGTGACCTCTGCCAGTCTCGTGGGGTGACTTCCGCAAGTCTCGTGGGGTGACCTCCGCCAGTCTCGCGGGGTGACTTCCGCAAGTCTCGTGGGGTGACCTCCGCCAGTCTCGTGGGGTGACCTCCGCCAGTCTCGTGGGGTGACCTCCGCCAGTCTCGCGGGGTGACCTCTGCCAGTCTCGCGGGGTGACCTCCGCCAGTCTCGCGGGGTGACCTCTGCCAGTCTCGCGGGGTGACCTTCAGCAGTCTTGGCGTCGCGGGATACGGCTGTCAGTCTCGGCGTAGTGGGGCGAGTCTCTGCATCGCGGGGCGACCTCTGCCGTTCCCGGGGTGACCTCTGCCAGTCTTGGTGTCGCTGTCAGCCCCATTAGTCTCGGCGTCTCAGCACAAAGACGGTTTTAAGCCATAATTTCAGGAATTAAACAAGTTAATTTAAAATAGTAAAAAACTGACGGACAGCAGTTTTAAAGCCTCATTTATGGAGAACAGCCAAAAGAAATTGATTTAGGGTTTGGTTACCCTTTAAAACATTAGCATGACATGAATGATGATCGATGCATAAACTGTTTATTTGATTAAAAACAAACCTTTCCGGGAAATCTTCACCCACAAACTGTCTTACAAGATGAAGAATGAATGAAAACGATGAAATGTCATGAACGGACGGAGAAAGCAGCTCAAGAAGTTTGTGAGCCGCTTCCTGCCAGCCTTATTTATTCTCACTCTGCATCACTGCAAACCCATCAAAAGGAAGTAAAAAAAAAAAAAAAAAAAAACCTGCAAGGCCACAAACGATGTTTCCCTGCAGCTTTCTCTCCTGTAATTCCTCATTTGCATTTAGAGCACCTCTTTCTCTTCTCTTCAGTTTGGATGTGAGAGCAGCCATCCCTTTTGCAAAGCCAGCAGCGCATGAGAGTCTGCAGCACGTGCAGCAGCATTCCCCTCCCACACTGATGCGGCTTCGGCTGGAGAAACCTCACAGTGCAGGTTACAGGAGTGGGAGGAACAGAGATCAAGTCAGACCAACAGGAACTCCATATATCGCTGGAGATTCCTGAAGGTGAAGTTCCTGACGAGGTTCTGTGGATCCATTCGGTGGTTCAGACATGAGGTCACATCTTTGAGCAGAAGAGTGACCGTAGTGACTCACTCAGAGCAATCGAGGCAGGAGTACATTTGTCTGCATTCTATTCACTGAATAATCCTAATTAATCCTTTTCTTTTAAATATCTTAAGTGGTTTCATAAAAATAATGAATGTTCTGTTCAGGTTTTCTGCTGCAAATCACAACTCAGTCATTGAAAGAGCAGCTCAGACTATTGACCACATATTTATCCAAACCGTGAGTATGAAAGTCTGCAGACTGCTTCCACAAACTTCCTGTAACTTCCTGTTGCATACCAGATAGTAACTGATAAATACCAGATAGTAACTGATGCATACCAGATAGTAACTGATGCGTACCAGATAGTAACTGATGCGTACCAGATAGTAACTGATGCATACCAGATAGTAACTGATGCATACCAGATAGTAACTGATGCGTACCAGATAGTAACTGATGCGTACCAGATAGTAACTGATGCGTACCAGATAGTAACTGATGCGTACCAGATAGTAACTGATGCGTACCAGATAGTAACTGATAAATACCAGATAGTAACTGATGCATACCAGATAGTAACTGATGCGTACCAGATAGTAACTGATGCGTACCAGATAGTAACTGATGCGTACCAGATAGTAACTGATGCGTACCAGATAGTAACTGATGCGTACCAGATAGTAACTGATGCGTACCAGATAGTAACTGATGCATACCAGATAGTAACTGATGCGTACCAGATAGTAACTGATGCGTACCAGATAGTAACTGATGCGTACCAGATAGTAACTGATGCGTACCAGATAGTAACTGATGCATACCAGATAGTAACTGATGCATACCAGATAGTAACTGATGCGTACCAGATAGTAACTGATGCGTACCAGATAGTAACTGATGCGTACCAGATAGTAACTGATGCGTACCAGATAGTAACTGATGCGTACCAGATAGTAACTGATGCGTACCAGATAGTAACTGATGCATACCAGATAGTAACTGATGCGTACCAGATAGTAACTGATGCGTACCAGATAGTAACTGATGCGTACCAGATAGTAACTGATAAGTACCAGATAGTAACTGATGCGTACCAGATAGTAACTGATGCGTGCCAGATAGTAACTGATGCATACCAGATAGTAACTGATGCGTACCAGAAAATAGCTGATGTGTACCAGATAGTAACTGTTGCGTACCAGACAGTAACTGATAAGTATCAGATAGTAACTGTTGCGTACCAGATAGTAACTGTTGCATACCAGATAGTTACTCGTTGTACCAGATAATGACTGATAAGTACAAGATAGTAACTAATGAATACAAGATATTAATTGGTGCACACCAGATAGTAGCTGGTGTAAACAATAATTAATAAGTACCAGATAATAACTGATTCGTACCAAATTCTAACTACTGAGTACCAGATAGTAATTGTTGAGTACCAAATAGTATCTGATGCATAACAGAAAGTAACCAGTGCACACCAGTAATGGTTGAGGACCAAGTACTACTGATAAGATCCAGATAGTAACTGTATGACCAGTTCACCAATTACTACCTGGTGTGCACAAGAAACTCATATTTATCTTTCAGAGTCTCTTTATGGTCACTAGAAGGAACTCTTGCATTTTGGAGGAATGCGTTGCTTAATATCAATAATAAGTTTATTTTTTAAATTTAATTTTAAAAATGACAAAAACTTGAAAACAGTAGATAAAGTTTGAAACGTTATGCATAAACAGAAGTTTGAGGTAAACTAACGTGTTTATCACCTGGATGGAGATGCGGTGGAGAATGGAGTGACCTCCGCCAGTCTCGCGGGGTGACCTCCAGCAGTCTTGGCGTCGCGGGATACGGCTGTCAGTCTCGGCGTAGTGGGGCGAGTCTCTGCATCGCGGGGCGACCTCTGCCGTTCCCGGGGTGACTTCTGCCAGTCTTGGCGTCTCAGCACAAAGACGGTTTGTGCAAATCACAACCCAGTCATTGAAAGAGCAGCTCAGACTATTGACCACATATTTATCCAAACCGTGAGTATGAAAGTCTGCAGACTGCTTCCACAAACTTCCTGAGGAAAAGACGGAGGCGGGATCAATGATGAGCATCACTAGAAATATAGAGTTCAGTCCTCCATCACAGACCTTCAGACTCCTGAACTCATGAGTGGAGCTGCATCACGTGTTTTCACGGCCAAGCAGCTGCATCAAAGCCCTGCAGTGGAACACGTCAAAGATTCAATCAAAATATAAGCAGCCGTCACTGCAGGGATGCAGGGAAACGCACTTCCTGTAGCGACCGGTCACGGGATTTTAAATTTACATTTTCATTTAATATCAGAGCATAGCACAGTTAAACCTTATTTCATGTCTAAATGTTTAAAAAGGTAATAATTAAAACCATGAATATTTATCTTTTTAAGCCTCTTTTGTATATTAAAAAAAAAAGTTGATTTATTGTTTGGTCACACTCGAGTGTAATGATGCAAAAAAAATTCCATTCCCAAGAAAATCTAAAAACGTACTTTTGCTGATTCTTCTAAAACTGAAGTAGATCTGTCCGTCATGAAACGGTTGCCATGGAGACAAAAACAAAACAGAAAAGCAGCCATTTTGAAAACAAAAAAAAGTGCTTTTTTAAAATTGAAATTGTTATGTGCAGCTGTGGCTGGGGTGGTAGTCAGAGTGAGGGGCAGATAGTAGCAACAGGGGTGGTAATACAGTGGGGCTTCTGGCTAAAACTGTTCTTTTTTCAGCCAATCAGGAGTTTCATGTAGGAGGCCGGCCCTCGAGGCCTGAATTTGGACTCCCCAGGCCTAAAGCCAAACTCAACCTCACTGGGGCCAAAATCCAAAACACACCTTAGGATAAACATTTATTAAACTCTCTAAAACTACATGTTTATAACTTTAACTTTTTAACATAATTACTGTGATAATGCTAGTGTGGATGATGGAAGCTGAATTTGTCAGCTGAAGATGCTGAAACTGATAGATGCATTTCCTGAAGCGGATAAGATATAATATTAGCTAAATGCCAAATTAGCCTAAAAACAACTTAGTAAATACCAAAAGTCCATAAAGCTAACAGAACGACAATTTTAAATCTTTAAAACAGTAAATTTTAACATAATTATGAATAATAAAGGAATATTATTCCAGAATAAATCAACTTAACCTTAAATAACTTTCAATATTTTATTCTCCATAGAAATATATTTGATCAAAACAATAAAATAAAATGATCTGGAGGGCCGGATCCGGCCCCCGGGCCGTGACTTTGACACATAATGGTTTAAGAGAAATAATGTCAAATGATAAACATTGAGTTGACTGCATTGATCGTAGTGAGATCTTGTTCTGTGATCCTCGTAATCCCTGAAGGATCAATCATTCTGATCACAATCATCTGTGCTGTGATGAAAACAGACGAGAGAGAAGACTAAAGTAGAACAAAACAGACTCACACTGTGTTGTGTAAGCTTTGTTTTGATACTTCTGTTCACAACAACAGCAGCAGCAGCAGCAGCAGCAGCGATCAGAAGCGCCGCATCGTTTCCCTCCCAGCTTTTATCAGGAGCCTGAACCCTCAGAGAGATGACCCCAACAGAGCCGCCGGGTCGGGTTCTGTCTGAGTTTCTCTCCACAAAAACAAACATTTGAGCGAGTCCGGACCAATCAGGACTCTCTCTAACCGATTAGAGAGCTCTGATCTGCTGCAGACGGTGATGAGAGAACCTGTGAGGTTGTTCAAGTGATGAAACGGAAAAGTTTCTGCATCCAGAATGAAACCATGCACAGAGGGGTCTGGGGGGGGGGGGGGGGGGGGGTCGAGACCCTTCAGAGACTTTACACTTCCTGTAATTCAAGTCAAGAGGAACATGAGCGCTGCTGCTCTCCAGCTTCATCACTGATGCAGTCTTCATCTTCATCGTCCCGGGACCTTCACCTGATCGATCCTTAACCCAAACAGACGGTCCTCCATCACAGCTTTGTCTGCATTTCATTCTGATCTGTTGTCGTTTTTACTGTGTGGTTCAGAAATGTGTATTTTCTTTAAGAAAACTGATCATTTTACAAATGATAAACAGTTTATGACAGAAAGTTCACAACGACTTCAAGTTCAAGTTCTGATGACTTTTGATTGTTTTGATTGTTATTTATAAAAGGAATCATCCTGTTAATCCCAAACTCCTCCAACTATCATCATCAACTTTATGCTTTAGCACAATTTAAATTGAACGTATTAAAAGCTAAAACACAATAAAACTAATGTAATAAACAGGTGAATAAATAGATAAAAACATAAATGAAGTATGTCTTGACTGGGATTTGAACTCACGTCCTTCAACTCTCAGGGCGGACACTCCACCGCTAGACCCTTTAACGTGCACGGATGGCGGCTCTGCTTCCGAACGCCGGCGCCAACCTTCCACAGCTGCCCCATCTGGAAGTGCATTCCCCACTAATACCCCGGTCACTTCCAGAAATAAATATGAAATCTGTATTTTTGTACTGAAAGAGGCAGAATATATGGAATGCACGCTGTGTTATGGTAACGGCCGGCCTCTCGCTCTGCTGCAGCCGTGACGACTGACCGGCGGGGGGAGGGGCTTCACGCTCTAAATGATCCAAAGCTTCATTTCAGGGAGAACGTTCGGATGATGAAAATCAAAGACACAAAGCTCCACCGCGTGGAAAAAAGTTTCTTTTGTTCTGTTACTAACTAACATTTTAAAATTTAGAAGTTTAGCTTCTATTTTAGCAACATGCTAACATTTTGGGCTAAGTTTTCTGAGAAATGTTAAGCTAATTATTTGAAGATGCTAGCTAATTTCAGCTAAATTTTTATTTTCTAAATTATTTGGGGGATAATTTAGAATTTTAGCTTCTATTTTAGCAACATGCTAACATTTTTGACTAAGTTAGTTTTCTGAGAAATTTTAGGCTATTTTGGAGTTCAGCTAAAAATTAAGCAACAAGCTAGTTTTTTTTGTAGATTTGGCCTCTAGTTAGTTTTTTATGCTAATTTGGTGTTTAGCTAATATTTTAGCAATATGCTAACATTTTTAGCTAATTTGTTATCTGCTGGGGGTTTTAGGCTAATATGGGGTTTAGCTTTTATTTCAGCAACATGCTAACATTTTTGGCTAAGTTTTCTGAGAAATGTTAAGCTAATTTAGAATTTAGCTAGTATTTTTGCACAATGCTAATGTTTTCAGCTAAATTTTTATTTACTGAAATTTTTCGGGAATAATTTAGAATTTAGCTTCTATTTTAGCAACATGCTAACGTTTTTGACTAAGTTAGTTTTCTGAGGAATTTTAGGCTATTTTGGAGTTCAGCTAAAAATTAAGCAACAAGCTAGCTTTTTTTTTGTAGATTTGGCCTCTAGTTAGTTTTTTATGCTAATTTGGAGTTTAGCTAATATTTTAGCAATATGCTAACATTTTTAGATAATTTGTCATCTACTGGGGAGTTTAGCTTTTATTTCAGCAATATGCTAACATTTTTGGCTAAGTTTTCTGAGAAATGTTAAGCTAATTTCGAGTGTAGCTAATATTTTTGTACAATGCTAATGTTTTCAGCTAAATTTTTATCTACTGAAATTTTTCGGGGATAATTTAGAATTAGCTTCTATTTTAGCAACATGCTAACGTTTTTGACTAAGTTAGTTTTCTGAGGACTTTTAGGCTATTTTGGAGTTCAGCTAAAAATTAAGCAACAAGCTAGCTTCTTTTATTTTGTAGATTTGGCCTCTAGTTAGTTTTTTATGCTAATTTGGAGTTTAGCTAATATTTTAGCCATTTGCTAACATTTTTAGCTAATTTGTTATCTGCTGGGGGTTTTAGGCTAATTTTGAGTTTAGCTTTTATTTCAGCAACATGCTAACATTTTTGGCTAAGTTTTCTGAGAAATGTTAAGCTTATTTGGAGTTTAGCTAATATTTTAGTACAATGCTAATGTTTTCAGCTAAATTTTTATCTACTGAAATTTTTTTGGGATAATTTAGAATTTAGCTTCTATTTTAGCAACATGCTAACGTTTTTGACTAAGTTAGTTTTCTGAGGAATTTTAGGCTATTTTGAGTTCAGCTAAAAATTAAGCAACAAGCTAGCTTCTTTTATTTTGTAGATTTGGCCTCTAGTTAGTTTTTTATGCTAATTTGGAGTTTAGCTAATATTTTAGCCATTTGCTAACATTTTTAGCTAATTTGTTATCTGCTGGGGGTTTTAGGCTAATTTTGAGTTTAGCTTTTATTTCAGCAATATGCTAACATTTTTGACCAAGTTTTCTGAGAAATGTTATGCTAATTTGGAGTGTAGCTAATATTTTAGTACAATGCTAATGTTTTCAGCTAATTTTTTACCTACTGAATTTTTTGGGGATAATTTAGAATTTTAGCTTTATTTTAGCAACATGCTACATTTTTGACTAAGTTAGTTTTCTGAGAAATTTTAGGCTATTTTGGAGTTCAGCTAAAAATTAAGCAACAAGCTAGCTTTTTTTTTTTGTAGATTTGGCCTCTAGTTAGTTTTTTATGCTAATTTGGTGTTTAGCTAATATTTTAGCAATATGCTAACATTTTCAGCTAATTTGTTATCTGCTGGGGTTTTAGGCTAATATGGGTTTAGCTTTTATTTCAGTAACATGCTAACATTTTTGGCTAAGTTTTCTGAGAAATGTTAAGCTAATTTGGAGTTTAGCTAGTATTTTTGCACAATGCTAATGTTTTCAGCTAAATTTTTATCTACTGAAATTTTTCGGGATAATTTAGAATTTAGCTTCTATTTTAGCAACATGCTAACGTTTTTGACTAAGTTAGTTTTTCTGAGGACTTTTAGGCTATTTTGGAGTTCAGCTAAAAATTAAGCAACAAGCTAGTTTCTTTTTTTTGTAGATTTGGCCTCTAGTTAGTTTTTTATGCTAATTTGGAGTTTAGCTAATATTTTAACCATTTGCTAGCATCTTTAGCTAATTTGTTATATGCTGGGGGTATTAGGCTAATTTTGAGTTTAGCTTTTATTTCAGCAACATGCTAACATTTTTGGCTAAGTTTTCTGAGAAATGTTAAGCTAATTTGGAGTGTAGCTAATATTTTTGTACAATGCTAATGTTTTCAGCTAAATTTTTATCTACTGAAATTTTTCGGGAATAATTTAGAATTTAGCTTCTATTTTAGCAACATGCTAACGTTTTTGACTAAGTTAGTTTTCTGAGGAATTTTAGGCTATTTTGAGTTCAGCTAAAAATTAAGCAACAAGCTAGCTTCTTTTATTTTGTAGATTTGGCCTCTAGTTAGTTTTTTATGCTAATTTGGAGTTTAGCTAATATTTTAGGAATATGCTAACATTTTTAGATAATTTGTCATCTACTGGGGAGTTTAGCTTTTATTTCAGCAATATGCTAACATTTTGGCTAAGTTTTCTGAGAAATGTTAAGCTAATTTCGAGTGTAGCTAATATTTTTGTACAATGCTAATGTTTTCAGCTAAATTTTTATCTACTGAAATTTTTCGGGGATAATTTAGAATTTAGCTTCTATTTTAGCAACATGCTAACGTTTTTGACTAAGTTAGTTTTCTGAGGACTTTTAGGCTATTTTGGAGTTCAGCTAAAAATTAAGCAACAAGCTAGCTTCTTTTTTTTGTAGATTTGGCTTCTAGTTAGTTTTTTATGCTAATTTGGAGTTTAGCTAATATTTTAGCCATTTGCTAGCATCTTTAGCTAATTTGTTATATGCTGGGGGTTTTAGGCTAATTTTGAGTTTAGCTTTTATTTCAGCAACATGCTAACATTTTTGGCTAAGTTTTCTGAGAAATGTTAAGCTAATTTGGAGTGTAGCTAATATTTTTTTGTACAATGCTAATGTTTTCAGCTAAATTTTTATCTACTGAAATTTTTCGGGAATAATTTAGAATTTAGCTTCTATTTTAGCAACATGCTAACGTTTTTGACTAAGTTAGTTTTCTGAGGAATTTTAGGCTATTTAGGAGTTCAGCTAAAAATTAAGCAACAAGCTAGCTTTTTTTTTGTAGATTTGCTCTAGTTAGTTTTTTTATGCTAATTTGGAGTTTAGCTAATATTTTAGCAATATGCTAACATTTTTAGATAATTTGTCATCTACTGGGGAGTTTAGCTTTTATTTCAGCAATATGCTAACATTTTTGGCTAAGTTTTCTGAGAAATGTTATGCTTATTTGGAGTTTAGCTAATATTTTAGCCATTTGCTAGCATCTTTAGCTAATTTGTTATATGCTGGGGGTTTTAGGCTAATTTTGAGTTTAGCTTTTATTTCAGCAACATGCTAACATTTTTGGCTAAGTTTTCTGAGAAATGTTAAGCTAATTTCGAGTGTAGCTAATATTTTTGTACAATGCTAATGTTTTCAGCTAATTTTTATCTACTGAAATTTTTCGGGGATAATTTAGAATTTAGCTTCTATTTTAGCAACATGCTAACGTTTTTGACTAAGTTAGTTTTCTGAGGACTTTTAGGCTATTTTGGAGTTCAGCTAAAAATTAAGCAACAAGCTAGCTTCTTTTATTGTGTAGATTTGGCCTCTAGTTAGTTTTTTATGCTAATTTGGAGTTTAGCTAATATTTTAGCCATTTGCTAACATTTTTAGCTAATTTGTTATCTGCTGGGGGTTTTAGGCTAATTTTGAGTTTAGCTTTTATTTCAGCAACATGCTAACATTTTTGGCTAAGTTTTCTGAGAAATGTTAAGCTTATTTGGAGTTTAGCTAATATTTTTGTACAATGCTAATGTTTTCAGCTAAATTTTTATCAACTGAAATTTTTCGGGGATAATTTAGAATTTAGCTTCTATTTTAGCAACATGCTAACGTTTTTGACTAAGTTAGTTTTCTGAGGAATTTTAGGCTATTTAGGAGTTCAGCTAAAAATTAAGCAACAAGCTAGCTTCTTTTTTTTGCAGATTTGGCCTCTAGTTAGTTTTTTATGCTAATTTGGAGTTTAGCTAATATTTTAGCCATTTGCTAGCATTTTTAGCTAATTTGTTATCAACTGGGGGTTTTAGGCTCGTTTTGAGTTTAGCTTTTATTTCAGCAACATGCTAACATTTTTGGCTAAGTTTTCTGAGAAATGTTATGCTAATTTGGAGTTTAGCTAATATTTTAGTACAATGCTAATGTTTTCAGCTAAATTTTTATCTACTGAAATTTTTTGGGGATAATTTAGAATTTAGCTTCTATTTTAGCAACAAGCTACCGTTTTTGACTAAGTTAGTTTTCTGAGGACTTTTAGGCTATTTTGGAGTTCAGCTAAAAATTAAGCAACAAGCTAGCTTCTTTTATTTGTAGATTTGGCCTCTAGTTAGTTGTTTATGCTAATTTGGAGTTTAGCTAATATTTTAGCCATTTGCTAACATTTTTAGCTAATTTGTTATCTGCTGGGGGTTTTAGGCTCATTTTGAGTTTAGCTTTTATTTCAACAACATGCTAACATTTTTGGCTAAGTTTTCTGAGAAATGTTGAGCTAATTTGGAGTTTAGCTAATATTTTTGTACAATGCTAATGTTTTCAGCTAAATTTTTATCTACTGAAATTTTTTTGGGATAATTTAGAATTAGGTTTTATTTTAGTAACATGCTAACGTTTTTGACTAAGTTAGTTTTCTGAGGACTTTTAGGCTATTTTGGAGTTCAGTTGGTAATTAAGCAACAAGCTAGCTTCTTTTTTTGGAGATTTGGCCTCTAGTTAGTTTTTTATGCTAATTTGGAGTTTAGCTAATATTTTAGCCATTTGCTCACATTTTTAGCTAATTTTTATCAACTGGGGGTTTTAGGCTCATTTTGAGTTTAGCTTTTATTTCAGCAACATGCTAACATTTTTGGCTGATTTAATTTACAGAGAAATGTTATGCTAATTTGAAGTTCAGCTACTAATTAAGCTTTTTATTTATCTTTTGGATTTTGCTCGTGCCAAAAATAGACATTATTCACATTTATTAAAAAAAACAAAACATAAGGAAGGTCATAAATGCAAATCCAAATTTCTTAAAGGCTAATGTGAGCCCAAATGACTCTTTTACTCTTAAAGGTTGCTGACCTCTGGTCTAAGAGAAAGAATTTTTATTTTTTAACAGAGAAGGAGTTGAAACTAGGATGTGACAAAGAGCTGCTGAGGTCATCAGAACATGAAGATGTAGCTGTTTCCCTCAGACTCACGCGTTGCAGACGTGCTCGTCATTAAATTAAATGAAGCTCAGAGGGCCGCCTAATGAGACACATCCAATTATGACGCCGCGGCTAATTGCTGTGCGACACTAAACTAATGTCACGACCCTGAAATGTGAGTCGGATTACTTTTAATATTATTTTGTTAGTTCCTCTCCTTCTGTTCCAGGACAAAGGTCCTGCAAACGCAGCACTGCTGTTCCTGGACTTGAACAACCAAATGGATTTAGGGTGAGAGGTCAGCCGTGGACCCGGATGACCCGGGATGCTCCGAGACAGCTTTAGCGCTTTGAATGTAGCGACAAAACAAATGGATGAAAATTTTGGCTGATTGTAAAAATAACAAAAGCTTTTACTTTAACCCTTCAACAGCAGAAATCCAATGTTTGATTCTTTGATTTACTGGAACTTTCATGATCATTCCAGCAGATTCTGGAGGAGAAAAGCAGGTCGATGTGTCAACGGTTGAAAAGTTCCAGAATGTTAAATATTTTGGGTCATTGAGTTTATAAAGTCTCATTTCAGTGATGTAAAATGAAGGAATGAATGTCTGCCGGTCATTTCTGGTTTCTGTTGCATTTTTTAATTTACATTATGTTTTTATTCTCTAACTGTAGGTTGTTTGTGAGATTATTCAGCACCATGTTTTGTAGTTTTCAGTGTGACGTGGGATGTTAAATAAAAAAATAAAAAAAAAAATACAAAAAAATAAATAAATACAAGTTTCATGAGCTCTTCACACTAACGTCATTTAAAATCTGTAAACTTTAATTTCCTTCCCTATAATTATATTATATTTGTATTTTTTTATTCTTGTATTTGTATTTTTTTTTATTACAATGTTTATTTTCATTTTTGTTTTGTATTTGAAACAAAAACTAATAAAATATAGAGTTAAGCTGGCAGCAGTTGTTAAATTTCATTTATTTTCTTCTATCATTTGGTGCTAAATTGGAAAAATCACCAAATTTCTCACTTTTCCTCATGATGGCTGTGAAGTTATTGATCTTGGGGCCATCCCATAATAATTGAATATTCTTAAAGTTTCGTGGGATGGTTTTTTTTTTTTTTAGGGGTGGGGGGTAGGGTGTTAAGTAGGTTTTGAACTATTTTTTGAGATTTTGTTCCTGTTCATTTTTTTATGGTTTCTCCTGCTGTGATGTCATCGTTTTTTTGGGTGGGGGTCATTCATCAAAAGTTCATTTTATCCTGAGCACCAGGTGTTTTTCAATAAGTGTTTGGGGCCAATTTTTTGCTAAAAGGTTGCAGAAAGAAAGAGAAAAATGACAAATGAGAAGGGTTTTTATATTTTAGTTAATATCATAAAAATAGAAATTCCAGCCTAAATATAGTGTCGTATTCCTCCTCTGAAAAGCTTTTCTTTGCGGTTTGTTTCTAATCTTTTCTGAAGGGAACAGCTCCGTGGGACGGAGGTCTTTTCTTCCGTGGTCGTCCGTCTCCGCCCACGTTTTCAGACTCGTCATCCTCATGTTTACTTCTGTCAGCCTGTCAGTCTTCGCTGAATGAAACGTGATTCATGGAGGAACTATTTCCAGGCTGTGGAGGATGAGATGCTCCTTTTGTCGTTTCTCTGTGGGAAGAAGAAATATTGAAGTTAAATTTAGCCGGGAGTTGTGACAGACGTGACTCTCCGCCAACTCGGGTATTTCTGGCTTGACCTCTGACCTTTCAGTGACCGGTCGGAGTTCTGTTCCGGTTCCTTATGTCCGAACAGACGGACTCACAACCAACATCTAGAAGTTCCGTTGATGCTGTTCTGGAGGTTTTTCCTCCGTTTGTTGAAACAAATACAAACTGGAGCGAAAAGCTTAAAATCTGGATGAAACATGAAGAACGTTCAATGTTTTAAACATTAAAAATGAGAGCAGCTGCCGTCAACAATTCATTAATGAGGTCAAAATATTAATTACTTTATTGTAAATATGTATTTTTTCGGTTTCTGCTCCTCAAATTAATTATTTACATCACTTGTACAAAGAAAACCAGTTTTGGCTCCAGTGTTTTTGTTTTTTTACTCTTTTCATGTGTTTTTTCGGTTTGTTGAGTTCAGAGTTTTTTAAATCCAGTTTTTATTTGGATTTCTATGAGCCTGTTTTGTCTGCCAGCAGGTTTATTTATATTAAAAAAGCGCTCATTGTTTCGAAGCCCTTTACAGTTGAAAGCATAAACTGAGGACTAGAAGTGTCATCGCAGCGGAAAAAAAGTAACTGCAAAAATGAAAAAATATATCTGTAAACAAAAAAGTGAGAACAGCAAAAATAAAGATGTAAGTAATCTTACCGTCTGTAAAAACAATCCCAGATAATCGTAGATTTCTTGTTTGCATTGTCATTTTTTTCGTCTTTGTTGGCAGATTTTTTTTTTTTTTTTACATTTTTTGCACAGTTTCTTTTTTTGTTTGCAGTTACTTTTTCTTTATTTCTCTGCGATGTTGGTTCACGCCCACCGTAAAAAGACAAATCAAAAAATAATAATTAAATCCATTAATCCATTAAAAACAAATATTTATAAAATTACATTCTAAAACACAGTCTAACAGTCTGCAAAGCTACATCAGGCTCAGGCAGGCACCGGCCAATCAGGAGCATCTATTGAGTGAGATGTCAGCGTCCAGGTGAGATAAATCCTAGAAACGCTCAGTAATGCAGGCAGAGTGGTCCGAACAATACTTCACACAGGTGAGGCTCTGTCCGGTGCTTAAGTGTCCTGTGGGTCAATGGTAAAAGAGAGACAGCGGAGCGGCATCCAGGAACTGTGCGCTGGGGTTGCTGGGAGATGTAGTGCAGTCATTACTCTGGAGATTGATCCTGCCGGTGACCAGAGGGGGCGACAGAGAGACAGTAGACGGCAGCAGTCGGGTGCCCGTCAGGTGTGTCTTTCTTATGTACCTCAGGCTACTGGGCAGCCGATGGGCCTTGATGTGAACGGACGCCTTTACACATCGTCCAATCAGCTGTTGCCTGACTTCCTGATGGCGTCCTTCCTGCCTGTGACCGCGTCTCAAAATGTGGCCGGACGGCCACTTACTGATGACAACTTCTAGACCGACTTCACATTCTCCCCCTGCCCCTCCAATCGTAGGGGTATTTGGGGGGGTGCAGTTACCTAAATAATTTTTTGAAGGGCAAACCCTCGCGCTTGCTCCCTGTCAATGTATCCCTCCGCCGCCAGGGTCTTCCACGCCACTCGGTGGCGCCGAGGAGAAGCGCTTTTCTTTACATGGGGGTAAAGGTTTTAGCACGACCTGTTTAAAGTTATGGAACCGCTGTCTGAGCGCTAGCAGCTCTGCGCTAACGTCGCTAACGACTAAAAAACTATTCAGCGCGGGACTGTATAGTTCCCTGGATTTTAAAAGTAATTCAGAAACGATGCTCACGACTTTTGTTTTTCTAAAAACCGGATATGACGCCACCGATTTCACAAAGTGAAAATAGAATCAATAAGAACACTGATGGTGAAAATGTGGATCGTTTATTTAAAAATTAACTCGTTTTTTGTTCAACTGCAATGCATTGTGGTCTATATTTGCTAGTCTAGTAAGCATCGATGCACGCTAGTTTTTCGCAAAGACTTCTGGGAGATTTCGAGTGCACTCGGATTTATATATAGATATTATATATCTATATAGTGAGTAATTCTCCGTCTGGAGGGCAGAATGTTGGGGTAGTCGTGGAAGTATTCAACCTTAGAGACTTAAAATGTTTACTTTGTCTTAAAATGCGTGTAAAAAAAGCGACTATCGCCTCCCGATTCCAAATGCCACCAGCTGATGAATTAGCTTAAAACCTGCATTTAGCTGGCTGGACTGTGGCATTCTGGGAAATGTGACCTAACTAAACATTTAATAAACAATACTCAGGTTGGCTGTGATGTTGTAGCCATGCTCAGTTGATACTAGAGCTCCAAATTGTGCCAAGAAAACCCCCCTCCACCTGTTATTTGCTGTGTCACTAGAAAACTTTAGGAGATTTTTCAGAAAGTTAAAGTCAGAAGAGTGCAAGAAAATCGATGCGCGCGCATCCAAGCGGCAAAAACATGGACTAAATAATTAAACAAAACAAAACTTTATTGACAGATTCTAACAGAATCTTTGTATTTTTGTCGTAAAATGACCTTAACTGTCTTTTCGGAGAAGAAATTGATCATTAAATTCGTCTCAGACAAACGTTGAACCTGACAGAAAATCTTTGACTTGTTTGGAACATGAAACCGGGCTGTCCATCTTTTTTCTTTCAGCCTAAAAGTCACCGGGTTCCCACACGCGGTCTGAAACTTCTGTAACTTATGAATCTGCAGCACAACTACCGAGAGTTTCATTTTACTGCAGCTGAAAGTGCGTCAGTTAAATTCTGCTGTACAGTAAAAAAAAACCTCAGAGTAATCATCCCTCCTCTTCATTTTGGATTCATCTGGTAGGAAATGACACATGAAATGACTTCAGAACTCCCACATGAAGACCCTTCAACGCTCAGATACTCGGTGGCTGAATCACCTCTTTGTTTTCACATTCTCTTTTTTTTTTTTTGAACCATCTGGTATTTTAATTCCTTTAACTGTTTTCATTGGAGCAATAATTTCAGACAATTACTCTTATTAAAAAGTATTTATTGTTACTGCAGTGATGCAGTGAAAGGCTATCATTAAAAACACTAAAATGATTCTGTTTCTCTTTCTTATTATTTATGTTTCTTCCATACGTTTTTCTGCACGTAAAAATTCAATCACACTTTAAGTGAAATCTCAAAACGTTCAGCTCTTTCAGGACAATATCGCTTGTATTTTTAGTATTCATAAATGGTTTTTACGCAATTTATGCGATTTGTTTTAAGCTCCTTTAAATAGAATCAATATTTTTCAAATTTCTGAAATTTAAAACATTCAGAAAATTCCTGCTTTTATTTATGGTATTGTTAAAATTCCCTCAAATGTTCACATATTACACTTTTTTATTTTTTTTTATTTTACGCTATAATTCGCGTTTTTTTTTTTGTTTTTTTTTAAATACAATTCGTCAAATTGAAAACTTTTGCACTATGGGCATCAAAACGTTCAGCATGTTAAAGACATTAATGCAACTGAAGTTTTTAAGGCTGACTCTGAGTTAAGCTTGTATTTTAGCGACGTGCTAGCTTTTTTAAAAGCTGATTTGACATCTACTAACGTTTTTTAAGGCTAAATATGAATTAAACTAGTTTTTTAGCAATGTGTTAGCTTGTTTGAGTAAATTAACTTTCACTGAAGTTTTTTTTCCAGCTCATTCAGAGTTAAGGTAGTATTGTATTTTGGGAAAGTGCTAGCTTTTTTTTTGGCTAATTTGGCACTGACTGAAGATTTTTGGGCTAATTTTGAGTTAAGTTGGTATTTTACCAACATGCTAGCTTTTTGGGCTATTTTGGCATATACTGAAGTTTTTAAGGCTAACTCTGAGTTAAGCTAGTATTTTAGCAACATGCTAGCTTTTTTAAAAGTTAATTTGACATCTACTAACGTTTTTTAAGGCTAAATATGAATTAAACTAGTTCTTTAGCAATATGTTAGCTTGTTTGAGTAAATTAACTTTCACTGAAGTTTTTTTTCCAGCTCATTCAGAGTTAAGGTAGTATTGTATTTTGGGAAAGTGCTAGCTTTTTTTGGCTAATTTGGCACTGACTGAAGATTTTTGGGCTAATTTTGAGTTAAGTTGGTATTTTAGCAATATGCTAGCTTTTTTGGCTATTTTGGCATATACTGAATTTTTTAAGGCTAACTCTGAGTTAAGCTAGTATTTTAGCAACGTGCTAGCTTTTTTAAAAGCTGATTTGACATCTACTAACGTTTTTTTAGGCTAAATATGAATTAAACTAGTTCTTTAGCAATGTGTTAGCTTGTTTGAGTAAATTAACTTTCACTGAAGTTTTTTTTTCCATCTCATTCAGAGTTTAAGGTAGTATTGTATTTTGGGAAAGTGCTAGCTTTTTTTTGGCTAATTTGGCACTGACTGAAGATTTTTGGGCTAATTTTGAGTTAAGTTGGTATTTTAGCAATATGCTAGCTTTTTTGGCTATTTTGGCATATACTGAATCTTTTAAGGCTAACTCTGAGTTAAGCTAGTATTTTAGCAACGTGCTAGCTTTTTTTAAAAGCTGATTTGACATCTACTAACGTTTTTTAAGGCTAAATATGAATTAAACTAGTTCTTTAGCAATGTGTTAGCTTGTTTGAGTAAATTAACTTTCACTGAAGTTTTTTTTTCCAGCTCATTCAGAGTGAAGGTAGTATTGTATTTTGGGAAAGTGCTAGCTTTTTTTTTGGCTAATTTGGCACTGACTGAATATTTTGGGGCTAATTTTGAGTTAAGTTGGTATTTTACCAACATGCTAGCTTTTTTTGGCTATTTTGGCATATACTGAATTTTTTAAGGCTAACTCTGAGTTAAGCTAGTATTTTAGCGACGTGCTAGCTTTTTTTAAAAGCTGATTTGACATCTACTAACGTTTTTTTAAGGCTAAATATGAATTAAACTAGTTTTTTAGCAGTATGCTAGCTTGTTTGAGTAAATTAGCTTTCACTGAAGTTTTTTTTTCCAGCTCATTCAGGGTTAAGGTAGTATTGTATTTTGGGAAAGTGCTAGCTTTTTTGGCTAATTTGGCACTGACTGAAGATTTTTGGGCTAATTTTGAGTTAAGTTGGTATTTTAGCAATATGCTAGCTTTTTTTGGCTATTTTGGCATATACTGAATTTTTTAAGGCTAAATCTGAGGTAAGCTTGTATTTTAGCCACGTGCTAGCTTTTTTGGGCAAGTTGACATTCACTGAGGTTTTTTTTCCAGCTCATTCAGAGTTAAGGTAGTATTGTATTTTGGCAAAGTGCTAGCTTTTTTAAGCTAATTTGACATCTACTGAGTTTTTTTAAGGCTAAATCTTAGTTGTGCTAGCTTTTTTCAGTAATTTGAATTTCACTGAAGTTTTTTTTCAGCTCCTTCAGGGTTACGGTAGTATTGCATCTTTGCAACATGCTAGCTTTTTTGGCTAATTTGGCACTGACTGAAGATTTGTGGGCTAATTTTGAGTTAAGCTAGGATTTTACCAACATGCTAGCTTTTTTTGGCTTATTTGACTTTTGCTGAGTTTTTTTTTTTTGGGCACATTTTGTGTTTTAAGCTAATATTTTGTAACATGTTAGCTTTTTTTCAAATTTGGAATCGACTGAGGTTTTTTGGACTACTTTTGAGTTAAGCTAGTACTTCAGCAACATGCTAGCTTTGTTTGGCTATAGTGGCATATACTGTGCTTTTTAAGGATATTTTTTAAGGCTACTAAGAATGTTTGGGCTTTTTAGGAGATTAGCTAACACTTGAGCAAAATATTCACTTTTTGGCTAATTTGCCATCAACTGAGATTTAATTCTGAGTTCATATCTGTATGCATTTTTAAATTTTACAGACTTTTTTTTTAATTTTTCAAGAAATTCTTCTAATTCTTTGAGCACTTAATTTTCAATCCTTTAGTAATTTTAGCTTTTTATCCAAGTAGCTTCAGCAATTTCAGCAAACCCCTTCAAGAAATTACAGTTCATTTCTTCAGCCTATTCCTTTGAAAGCCTTCACACTAGTATTATTGAAGATAATGCAACCTTTATAAATTTAAAAAATTTTATATTAAAAATGGTTTTGTTCATGGGACATTCAACATAAATAATATGAAGTATTTTATAACAAAAACCCAACCAGCAGCTTCATCTGAGTGTTCCCGTCACTTTTTTACTGTTATTTCATTTTTTTTAAAGCAGTTTTAATGTTTCAGATCCGTCCTGTGACGGCGAGTGACTTGGCGCCGCGTGACCTCACACTGACCAGCAGAGTCATTCTGGAGCGGCGGCGAGCCCCAAACCTCGGCTGGGGTTGACTCACAGGAACCTCCGTCGCCTGTGGAGCAGAAATGGATTAAAATTGAGGTTCTTGTGAAAACGCCTGTAGATGGAAGCTTTAATATCCTGACAGTTAGATTGAAAGAGAGCGAGTAAACCTCTCAGAAATGAAGAAGTGGGAGAATTTATTTAATAGAAAAGCAGAAAGTCCAACTTGGATGTCAGAAAAATTCCTTATTTGATGGTGAAAAGTAAGACAGGCGCTTTGTCATGTGAGGATTGTGTTGTTTCTTCTCTTTGCAGGTTCTGTCTTCCTCCAGTCACAGCAGGTTCCATTAACCACAGCCGTCCTAATTGAAGGTAATCTTCTTCGGTGGATTTAACCGTCTGGTCATTTGGATTTTAGTTCTTTGTCACATAATCTGGTTTGCTCTTTAGTTTATTTGATAAAGATTTTGTCACTAACTCCGCCTCCTGCAGCACCACTCCCCAAAATGTTTGAAATCATCTCATATTTGCATAAAAAAACTATTTAGATTTTTTTTGCAGCTATTTTTGTTCGACTGTCCGTAAAAGGCGGATTTTAGCGGCGTCCGCCATTTTGCGGTCGCTGTACCGGTCCGTTGTGGTAAAAAGAGAGCTGATCCAGTAAGCAAAGCTCTCAATCTTCGTTCCAGTACTCACTTATGGTCATGAGCTTTGTACGACGGAGTATTAGGGTCACCGAAAAAAAAAAAAAGTAATGTTACAAGTTTTTTTCTCGTAGATATACGACTTTAAATCTCGTAAATTTATGAGAAAAAAACGTGTAAATCTACGGGATTTAAAGTCGTAAATCTACGAGATTAAAAGTCGTAATTTAATGAGAAAAGAACCAAAGTTGTCTGTTTATCAGAGCCGTGCTAGAAGATGAAAGACGTGGAGAATCTGGTGTAGATTATGTCCAGATCGGTGTTAAAAACAAAGAAATTCTGAACGTTTTGGCGATTCAAAATCAAATTATTTCCGGGTTCGGTAGTGCGTGTGTTGTCTTGCGTATCTTCAAGTAAGCAAAAGAGGCGCTATTATTGTGTTAAACAGACTTTTTATTAACAGTCTCTTCTTACTGCTGCACTGTGCATGACTAGCGCTCATCTGCTGCTTACTACTTGCCGTGCACCGAACATGTGACCAGTCGCTTGGCCTTCTGGGTAATGCAGTTCGTAAACAGCTAACTTCAATACACAACAGTGCGGAGTTTCATATGTAAAATAAAGAGCTCAGAGATACATGTTCATCAGGATCGTCACTTTATTACATCTTTCATTTCCTTTCTCCACCTTACGTCATGTCTCTGTCATGCTCAGAAACCAAAAGAGAATGTAAACAGAGCTCCGGACGCCTCCTTCCCAAAATGAAACGTCCCGTCTCGACACAAAACAACATTGAGAAATGACAACGTTAGCACAAGAACATTGAAAATTCCAAAAACTGGTCCTCTTCAGACGGAAGCATCACAGAGTTGGAGGAGATCTGGTCTGTCAGAGGAAGAAATGACTGAAGTGGACAGCTGGAGGATATGGACCGCTTCATAAACGGGATCTGCAGAGATCCTGCAAGCAGCATCAACGAATAAAACATTAATACACTGTAAATCAAATAAAGGAACTTCCAAATATTTGGAATATTTTAAACATTCAGTTTACCTGATGAAATCCAAGACGCTTTTCACAGTTTGGTTGGTCTGCTTCAGTTCACGGCATAAATTTGCTGGAATGTAGACTCCCCTCGATTTTAATACATTACGAGAAAAAAGTCGTAAATCTACGAGATTAAAACTCATAAATTTACGAGATTTAAAGTCGTATATCTACGAGAAAAAAACTTGTAACATTACTTTTTTTTTTTTTCGGTGACCCTAATACTCCGTTGTAGCTTTGGGTCGTGACCGAAAGAACGAGATCCCGACTACAAGCGGCTGAAATGAGTTTTCTCCGGAGGGTGGCTGGACGCTCCCTTAGAGATAGGGTGAGGAGTTCAGTCACCCGGAGAGAGCTCGGGGTAGAGCCGCTTCTCCTCCGCATCCAGAGGAGCCGGTTGAGGCGTCCAGGAGGCATCTGGTTCGGATGCCTCCTGGACGCCTCCCTGGAGAGGTGTTCCGGGCATGTCCCACTGGGCGGAGGCCCCCGGGAAGACCAGGGACACACTGGAGAGACTATGTTTCTCGGCTGGCCTGGGAACGCCTCGGGGTCCCCCCAGAGGAGCTGGAGGAAGTGGCCGGGGAGAGGGAAGTCTGGGCATCTTTGCTTAGACTGCTGCCCCCGCGACCCGGTCCAGGATGAAGCGGAAGAAGATGGATGGATGTCAGTAAAAAGTCTGTTTCAATGAAGAGTTTTTAAGCTTTTACTTAAACTTTCTAATGTTCTCAGACTTTAATTCCATGAAATATTCTTTAAAATTGTTGTTTGTTATCTTGTAGAAAAGAAGAGTTAAATTTTAAATTCTTGATGTCTTTGTTTATATTAAAAGGCTGATGTTCTTCACATGTATTTATGTTCCACTAAGTACAAAAATGATATAAATTCATCATATCGATGCACATCGTGGTATTGGACTCAGATGTATTTTAACATTTCAACTATGTTGTTTTTGGTCGCACAAATTAACCAAAACCATAACCCTTCCTCCAGGTCTGTGTGTAGAAAATAGTTTTTTTGGGGAGTTTAGCTAATATTTTAGCTATATTGCTACTGTTTTGGCTAACCTTTCCTTTTAGGCTAATACATTAGCTGACTATCATCACTGAATCTTCAGCAGCTAAATTCATCTTCCAGCACTCACAGGTAAAGCTGTATATCTAGTTCATAATTATGTTAAAAAGTTCTGTAGTGTTCCATAAATGTTTCTCCTGTTCGCCCTCAGGTCTGTTTTGGATTCTGGATCTTGTCAGATTGAGTCTGACACCTCTGATGAAAGGTTTTCCTCATTCAAAAGTCTTATAGCTTGAACTTCTAAGGAAAAGATTTGGAAGTGTTTTGACTCCAGTCCATTCTTTTTGAAACATTCTGCAGAGGAGAGGTTTTTTTTAAACTTCATTTCTGCCTGGTGTGATGGTTTCTGTAGAGAAAAGGTTAATCACGTTACAAGAATAAGCCAAGGAGACTGGGAACGTGCTCGTAAGTAATTATAAATCTGCTCTATTTAGACCATGTGGGAGAAGTCATTCAGCATGGAAGCACTTGGCTGTGCTGGCGCTTACGTACGCTCTGATGCAAACGCATTCTACAGAACGCTCAGACTAACCCGTACCAAAACTGAGTCACGGTGGAGCGCGCGCCCACGTACGGACGGCGAGCTAGGACTCTGGCTCTGCAAGCTGTGCGGCGCAGACATTCCCCAACTCCATCCCCACGGCGCTCACACACCATTCTGTTAATGTTGCACTAACACCTGCTCGCAAAGACAAACGCACTCTGCAGCCTACGCCAGCACGCACTCGCTGTTGTGCTGCGGGACGCGGCTCCTCGCCGCCTGACGTACTCGCTGACCGTTTCCCGCCGAAGGCCACAGACAGAGGAGCTCTTCATTGTTGAAGGAGAGGATCAAGGGTGATTATGAATCACCGTTTTCCTCGGCGCTCCGTCATCATTGACTTTGGTTTTTAACAGTGGAGGGGAAGTAGATAATTGTGTTTTATCTGTTGGCAAACAGCAGCTTTTAGGGGAAGAAGTCAGGTGGAGCATAAACAACACAAAGCGTTCGTCCGTTCAACTATTGTGACTTTTCATCATTGTTGAACAAACATAACCAGAAAAGTTATCTGGGATGATGCTTTTAGCTGAAAATGATGCTGAAATTGACTTTAATCGCTGAAGGGATTTGCTGAAAATGCAAAAGCTACTTTCAAAATGTTAAATTTGCTAAAAGATTGGAAATTTTGTTAAAAAACTATGAAATTTCTGGAAAAATTTGTGGTAAAATTGCTTAAAAATCCCTACTGCATGTGAGTTTAGCAACAAAGTGATGTTTAAATATGAGCTAAACTCCAAATTAACCCAAAAAACCTTGATAGATGTCAAATTAGCCAAAAAACTAGCTTGTTGCTTAAATATGCTAAACTCCAAAATAACCTGAAATTCCTTAGTAAACTAAATTAGCCAAAAACGTTAGCATGTTGCTGAAATATTAGCTTAATTCCAAATTGGCATTAAAAAACCTCAATAGCTCCCAAATTAGCCAAAAATGTTAGCCTGTTGCTAAAATAGAAGCTAAACTTTAAATTACCATTACAAAAAAGCCTCAGTAGATAAGAATTTAGCCAAATAAAATGCTAGCAAATAGCTTAAATACTAGCAGAACTCCAAACTAGTCTAAAAATCCTTAGAAAGCTAAAGTAGCCAAAAACGTTAGCATGTTGCTAAAATAGAAGCTAAACTTTAAATTTCCATTAAAAAAAAGCCTCAGTTGATAAGAATTTAGCAAAAAATGCTAGCAGATAGCTAAATACTAGCAGAACTCCAAAATAGTCCAAAAATCCTTAGAAAACTAAAGTAGCCAAAAATGTTAGCATGTTGCTAAAATAGAAGCTAAACTTTAAATTGCCATTAAAAAAGCCTCAGTAGATAAGAATTTAGCCAAATAAAATGCTAGCAAATAGCTTAAATACTAGCAGAACTCCAAAATAGTCTAAAAATCCTTAGAAAACTAAAGTAGCCAAAAACGTTAGCATGTTGCTAAAATAGAAGCTAAACTTTAAATTTCCATTAAAAAAAAGCCTCAGTTGATAAGAATTTAGCAAAAAAATGCTAGCAGATAGCTAAAATACTAGCAGAACTCCAAAATAGTCCAAAATCCTTAGAAAAACTAAAGTAGCCAAAAATGTTAGCATGTTGCTAAATAGAAGCTAAACTTTAAATTGCCATTAAAAAAGCCTCAGTAGATAAGAATTTAGCCAAATAAAATGCTAGCAAATAGCTTAAATACTAGCATAACTCCAAAATAATCCAAAAATCCTTAGAAAACTAAAGTAGCCAAAAACGTTAGCATGTTGCTAAAATAGAAGCTAAACACTAAAGTGGGATTAAAAACCCCAGTAGTTAACAAATTAGCCCAAAATGTCAGCGTGTTGCATTAGCTAAAAGATGAAAACACAACTCATGAATATATTTATTTTCTCCCACTTCTATTATATTTATATCATTTATTTTTTTTTACTTGAGTTTTTACTTGCTAAAGAAAACATTCAGAAAGGAGAATCACTTTTGTGTGAATGCTTACTAAGCAATCAGACAATAAAGATTAGAAGAAAAAAGGGAACAGAGACGCATATTTTTGTTAAGCCTAATCTACTTATAGAGTTTTTTTTTTTATTTAAATCCGAAAAACTGCCCAGAAAAAGGCAGAAGATGTGATTTAAAGAAAACAAACTGTAGATCAGAAAGATTTGAATCTGATGCTTTTGATTTTCTGCAGGACTGCTTTATTTCCTTTATGTTTTTTGCAAGTGAATGCATCTATAAAAAGAATTGCTGGTTTGGGCATCTGGGTTCCAAACTTTTGCATTCACGTGTGTCTAAAAACACGTCTGTTTTTGCGTTTGAAAATAAAATCAGTTGAACTTTGACCAATCAGGAGGACAGATTTGTAGTGACTTAAGAATGCCATCCCTTTTTATTCACAGAAGCTTCAACTGTTTGAGAAACTGGAGAATTCTATGACACCAAGTCTTTCATATGTTAATAAAGCTGTGAGAGAAAAAGCCTGGAGGCTGTCATGTGTATCATGGAGACACGCCCACCTTTCCATGTTTGGTCACTGGTCATTCCAGTTCCTCTTTCGCTTTCGTTCTTCTCTAACCCGTCTGATCGCTCCGTTCTCGGATCCGTTTAGGATCCGCCCTAAAATGTGGTGCAGATTCCTCACCAGAACGCTCTTTGGCGTACGCCACCGCACAACGTCTAAACGCTAAAAGGAACGAGGCCAAACAAACAAAAGTTTTGTTTGTTTGGGCTTTAATTCTGTTCATGATGCATTACTCTTTACAGAATAACGTTTATGATTTCAATATTCATCTGATCCATTTTCTCTATGATCAATCAGGACAAGCATTCTAATAAAACTTATATCAGAAACAATCAACTCCACTTGTATTAGACAAGACTCCTATCCATCAGTCACAGTTTTCTTTCTGTTACCGTGGCAACAAATGATTAAATGAGTTTGAGTTCTTCATAGTAAGATTCAAGGAAAATAACCTAAAAAGATTCTGATCTCAATGTATAAAAATTGAGTTTTATTCTGAAAAAAATTAAGTTTACCAATTTGATTTTCATTGGAATTCTTATGTTAGAGTTGTTTGTTTTTTAGATTCTTCAATCTAGTTCTAGATTTGTTACTTAACCATCACATGATTTGACTTCTCTGTATTTTAATGTAATTCTTATGTCCTTTTTATGTAATTTAAATCTTTTAGACGGCAGATATGGGAGACCTGCCACTACTGGAGGGTAAAGAAATACTCTTAAAGGCTTGTTTTCTTTGTTTCAATGCTTGAACCCCTTAATGCCTGTTGTTACAAATATGCGACACACCACTTTGGCTCCAAAATTTCCTAAATGTGGCTTCAACTGAAAAGCAAAAACATGAGTGATTTTTATTTTTTCATGGGTGGAAATGAATTCATTGGTTACAGGGTTAATTTCTTATACATATATAACTTCTATCATTAGAAAAATGTTAGAAAAAATATATTAGAAACTCCAAAAACTAAATTTTCATCAGAGTTGGTCTTTAAATACTATGAATTTGAACAGAATTAAAAATCGGCTCATTTTATTGGTGACGTGTCCTGAAATGACCTAAATGTTATAACAATTCCACAGAAAATGTGAAATAAAGCTCAAACAAAACACATTGTATGTAATAAATAACTTTGGAAAGTCCAGAAAATTAAAATAAAAAACAAGATTTTAATAAAAGTCTAAAACTGTAAACTGTTGTGTTCTTATTAAGGAAAAACTGACCGTAGATTGACTCCAAATCATCATTTCAATGAGCTGAAGGCTCTTTTTATATTCCATCAACAGCAAAAAAAATTCCAAAGATTTAAATTTGTGAGTTTATTTTTTGATTTTTCACCAAAATCCAACAATGTCGGGTGTTTTAGCAGCTGAATGCAAAGAGACACAAAGCAGAGCCGCTCCACGACCCTCTGAAAACGTTTTAACATAATAACATAAAAATGAGCGTGAATAAACTCATGAACTCTGCAAGCGCTGAACTTCGTATTTTTCCAACTGAAAGGTTTTAAACATTGACGTCTTTGCATTAAACAAAAACACATTTTCAGTTTTTCTGCGTTGGTGGATTACAAACAAACAAACATATGGAACCATGTTAGTAGAAAATCCTTTGAAGATTCATATTTGGAAGTTCAGAGAAGGACGGACGTCAGAGCGGAGGAAAAAAGGCCCCCGGGGATTCTTGAATGGGAGAAAAAGTCATAAATGGACAGTTTGATGCGTCCATGATAGCGGTGGACTCAATGATCCCGTCTTTAACCGTTTCCTCGTTCCGCGTTGAATGGACCAAAACTGTCTCCGTCTTCAATGGCTCCAATTAGACTCGGGTTTGCGTCAAAGGCTTCAATCAGCCTGATCTCATTGTGAAAGTTCCTGCACAGCTCCAGACAGGAGCTAATGACGCACACGTCAAACATCTGACAAAAGATTTATTGTCAGTTAAGTACTTTAAAGCGTTTGATTTGGGGTCTGGAGCGTCGGCTGGTTCGGGTTCCTGGAAGAGAAATAACAAAGTCGGTTGAGTTCCACACGAGGACCCGGAGGAAACTCTGACGGGTCCGGATGTGTGAGGAGGACTCGGCGATTCAGGCAATTCCAAAAGAAAATCCTTCAACGTGGAGCTTCCACTGCATGAAAAAAAAAGCTAAAGTGACTCATGGGGACAAAACAGATCTATTAAGACTCCAATTATGCAGAGAAGAGTGGAAATTTCTTTCAACACGTTTAGAAGTTATTGTTTGGGGTTTTACGTAACAAAGACACTGACGTTGTTTACTGAGAAAACAAGAATGCAGAACAGAATTTGAATCACAACATTGTTGAATAAGTTCTGGTTTCATCTTCTGTGATGGAAACCTGGTTTATTCCACGCAGGAAACTATGGCTTGGCATCGCTAATAATTGTAAAAATTGATTTTCCGATGCTTAAAAATATTTTGTTGTTGAAATCAAACAACGTTAAATGTTGAAAAAAAAAAAAAACTTCTTAAATTACCAAAAGAAAAGCACCATGACTTTTCTTGGTTAAAATAAGCTTGTATAAGAGATACAGTTGCACCTCTGATCATCAAATAAAATGTATTTCACCTTTTGTTTAACATGAAAGACGCATTAATGTTCAGACTGTATTTTTCTACATAATGATCTGTAAAAAAAGTGAAGTCTTTAATACAATTTTGTGACATATCGGAATACATATCGTATCGTGTGTATCATGATACGTATCATATGTTTTGTGATACATATGATACACATGATTTGTGCCATGATACGTATTGTATCATGTATATCATGAGACTTATCGTAATACGTATCAGGATACATACGATATGTATCACGATATATATCGTATCATGATACATATCGTGATACGTATCATGATACATATCGTGTGTATAGTTATACGTATCACGATGCACACGATACGTGTCACGATACGCATGATATGTATTGCATCATGTATATCCTGATACGTATCAGGATATACATGATGCAATACGTATCATGATACATATTGTATTGTGTGTATCGTGATACATCTGATACACATGATATGCCACAATACGTATTGCATCATGTATATCATGATATGTATCCTGTTACATATCATGATAAGTATCAGGATACACACGATACGTATCACAATACATTTTGTATCGTGTTACGTACCATGATACACACTATGTGTCACGATACATACAATATGTATTGCATCATGTATATCATGATGCGTATTGTGTGTACCATGATATACGCACCGTGATACATATCGTATCATGTGTATCATGATACATATCGTGTGTATCGTGATACGTATCGCATCACATGACTCTTGCCAATACACACCCCTACTGGAAACACCAGTTCGGAGTAAAAATGATTGAAAAATCAAATCTAGTTAAACTTTTGTTTGTTATAAATTGGTAAACCTGCAGATTTTTGGTTCTAGAGAGATAATTTAATTAAGTGTTTCAGGAAAAGGCCTCAAGCACAGAATATTTGGGTTATCATTAATGTAACTGTCTTTTTTGTGCTAAAAACATCTGAAAATATTTCTTTTTTTTCTGTTATTCTCCATGGTGGATCACATCTGTGTCATGGACACCCTGCTTCTTGTTTTCCAAATTGTGAACTGTGTACTTAAGGATTTGCTCTTCTCTGGTTCAGTGTCTCAATGTCCTAAATTCTCTGGTTTAAGTACGTTTTGAGATTAAAATCCTGTGTTGGACTCCTGGACCTTCTGTTGTTTTCTTTCTCCTGCTTTTGGGTTACCTCGTTATTCACTCCCTGACATTCTGGTCCATAATCAGAAGTTTGTGGATAAAGCCGACATAACTCCAGCTGTGTTTCTGTGCGTGTCATATATATTTAAAATACTTTTTTTTAATGAACATATAAAAAAAACCTAATCCATTTTGACCTTTTCATCTGTCTAAAATAAGGGAGGGACCCCCAGCTGGAGAAACCACTCATAAAAACAGAATCAACCTTTGAAACACTCCACGTCAGTGAACCACGCCGGGACTTTTTCTGTCCCAGATGGTTAATGAGCTGGTCTGTGCAGGGTTCCCTCTCTGAGGGCGTTCCTCTGACGTAAACGTCCCACCGTTCCTTTAGGTCACCTGTTCTATTTGGTTGGTTTTTTTCAGTTTCATTCAACCTGAGAACTTTCTTATAAATGGACCAGACTTTAAGAAGAGTTCAGCTGTCAGAAAAATTGACCATCTGAGATCATAAACTGGGTTCACCAAATATTATGTTGAGCACAACATTGTTTGGAGTTTGATTTAAGAACAAGGAATAATTTGATTGTCATTGCAACTCAGTGTGGACAGTAACAATAGCTTTGGACAATGTGTTTGGACGGCATTATTTTCTCAAGTCTTTCAGAGTAAAATGTATATCTATTTATATATGATCATCTATGGTACACTTAAGAACAAATTATTTATGAAACATATGTTATTTTTGAGAATTATTTTCATAAGTGGAAGTAAAACGCCTCTATCTACGAGGCTCCACCTTTCTCTTCTCGTGGGTGCCGCCCATTTCATGACATCATCCTAGAGCCGGCGGCGTCTGCGTTTCCATCCACGAAAACAAACATCTGTACTTCCTCTGCTATCGCTACACTGGCGGCTGGGCTGGCTTAGCAGCAAAGCTAGCGGCTAATCGCTGCTTGCTTTCGGAGAAATTGAGTGTGAGCCTGGGGGGCGGGGTTCTGGAGTTCTCACTCTGTGACATCAGCTTGTGAGAAGCAACTTAGGGTTGGAAGGGGCTGGTGCTCAGAGAGCAGGGTTTCAGAGGATTACTCACATGTGTGTGAATGGATCAAAACGCCGCTTTATAGCAAGGAATGAACATTATAATACTCTTAAAAGCTCAAAAAGTTCATGGTATAGGTCAGGGGTCTCCAGAGCTCTATTATCCAGTCATTGTGGCTCTTTGGCTTCAAAGAAAATCTTAGACTTCACTCATTTTTTAACTAATTAATTTATGTTTAGATTTTTGACACGTCAGATCGTCCGAAATGATCAAAATCATGGAGAAAGGTTTAATCTTCTGTCCCAGTGGTTTCTGATCAGTGACATTATCTTATTGCATTTACATGTATAGTTGAAGTGGATTCTACACTTAAAAACATTTGTTTTTATTCAATAGTAAAAGAAGAAAAAGAATAAAGGAACGGCAAAGTCTCAATAATTAAAAATCTCCTGTTTCTTGGATTTGAATTAAAGTAAATCTGCTGCAGCTGAAGGATCTGATTAAACACAGGATGTGTTTTACTTTGAAAGGAACTTGTATGTGCTGCTGTCAATAGTTAAAAAAGTAAAAAGAAAATATATATAGAAAAGCTTAATTGTAGAGAACATTTCAAAGCTTTATTTTATAAATAAATGGCTGAACGTGGAAGCGGCGTGGGGGGGTGCACGCAGCAAGCGCTCTCTCCTGCAATTCACACCAGACACGCCTTTTTCCACACCTGTCGACAGGTGCTTCTGCCAGAGCTTTTTCTTTTCTTGCCTTCATGGGTAAGTTAATGACCTAAAAATATTATCCCATGTTTCTGCTAAGAAGAATCAAGTAGTGAGTAGGAGGGCTGTGACGAGTATCCGGGTGCTCGGATGCTTGGGATCTGTTCCCAAAAATTTAAGTACGAATATTCGCAATGTCCAAGATCTTTATAGCCCTCTCTCAAATACAGCATGCGACTTTCATACAATCATTACGGTAGCAGCAAGAAAGACCTCTGGAAGGTACTCCGCTTAGATGTCCACATATATACACTGCTCATAAAAATCAAAGGATCACTTTAAAGAAACCCATTAGATCCATCAGATCTCAATATGAAGTTGGATATCTATCCAAATAACGACAGGGCAGTGTCTCAGAATTAAAAGGATGTCGAGTCTGTTAATGAAATAAAAGTTTTCAGTCTACAGAGGCTCAATTGTGTAGACACCATCAAATCAGAGCGAAATGAAGATGTGGCAGGCTAGTCCATTTTCTCCCAAACTTCATTTCTGCAACTCTAAATGCTTTTCAGTATCTTGTGTGCCCCCCACGAGCTTGTATGCATGCTTGACAACATGGCGGCATGCTCCTAATGAGACGACGAATGGTGTCTTGTGGCATTTCCTCCCAGATCTGTGTGAGGGCATCCCTGAGCTGTTGTACAGTCTGAGGAGCAACCTGGCGGCGCCCAATGGACCCAAACATAATGTCCCAGAGATGTTCTATTGGGTTTGAGTCAGGGGATGGTGAAGGCCATTCAATTGTTTAAATTCCTTCATCCTCCAGGTACTGCCTGCAGACTCTTGCCACGTGAGGCCGGGCATTGTGGTGCATTAGGAGGAAACCAGGACCTACTGCACCAGCGTAGGGTCTGACAATGGGTTGAAGGATTTCATCTGGATACCTTATGGCAGTCAGAGCACCATTTCCTAGGCAGTAGAGGTCTGTGCGTCCCTCCATGGATATGCCTCCCCAGACCATCACTGACCCACCACCAAACCTGTCATGTTCAACCACGTTGCAGGCAGCAGAACGTTCTCCTGGTCTTCTCCAGACTCTTTCACGTCTATTATAGGTGCTCAGGGTGAACCTGCTCTGGTCTGTGAAAAGTACAGGGCGCCAGTGGTGGACTTGCCAATTCTGGTGTTCTTGAGCAAATGCCAGTGGAGCTCCACGGTGCTGGGCAGTGAGCACAGGGCCCACTACAGGACGTGGGGCCTCAGGCCACCTTCATGAAGTCTGTTCCTGATTGTTTGGGTAGGGACATTCACACCAGTGGCCCTCTGGAGGTCATTCTGTAGGGCACGAGCAGTGCTCAGCCTGTTCCTCCTTGCACAAAGGAGCAGGTATGGGTCCTGCTGAGGGGTTGAGGACCTTCTACGTTCCTGTCCAGCTCTCCCAGAATAACTAGCAGTCTCCTGAAATCTCCTCCATGTTCTGGAGATTGTGCTGGGAGACACATTAAACCTTCTTGCTGCAGCACGTGTGGATGTTCCATCCTGGAGAAGTTGGACAACCTGTGCAACTTCTGTAGGGTTAAGGAATCTCCTCATACTGTCAGTAGAGAGAATTACACAAGACAAAATCAGCACGAGTGGAAAACCAGCCAAAAAACTTGAAATGACCTCCACATGGAACACCAGTCCTGTTTGGAGGGTTTTCTAATTGTTGCCACTGAAATGCACCTGTTGTTAATTCATGAACACCAATACAGCTGAAATTGATGAACGAGGCCCTCAGTTGCTGAACCAACAAGAACATTATCAGACGGGTTTCATTCAATTCATGCCAGAACCAATAAAAAAGTCTTCCTATCATTTTTGTGTATATATATATATATATGCGATATATATATATATATATATATATTACCGCATATATATATATATATGCAATATATATATATACCGCATATATATATATATATATACCGCATATATATATATATATGCGGTATATATATATATATATGCAATATACAATATATACCGCATATATATATATTACCGCATATATATATATATGCAATATATATATATATATATGTGGTATATATATATATTGCGGTATATATATATATATGCAATATACATATATATACCGCATATATATATATTACGCATATATATATATATATATGCAATATATATATTATATGTGGTATATATATATATATGCGGTATATATAATATATATGCAATAAATATATATATATATATATGCGATATATATATATATATATGCGGTATATATATATGCGGTAATTATATATACGCATATAATATATATACCGCATATATATATATACCGCATATATATATATATATATGCGATATATATATACCGCATATTATATATATATACCGCATATATATATATATATATATATATAATATATATATATATATATATATATATATGCGGTCATATGACTGAAGGTTTATCATAGTATAGAAAATCCTTTCGTCTGGTGTGTTTTTTTAGAGGTTAGGGGGTTAAGTTTCGTTCTTTTATTGTTTTTTGGCAGATTTTTTCTGTCTTCTTTGGTCAAGTTTTGCAGTTTGGGTCCATTTCTGTGTCAATGTGGAATTTCAGGTCAAATCTGGTCAGTTTGTGATTTTCTGTGCAAACAAAAAAAAATGCTGCCTTGTGAAAAAGGTCAAAATAATCCCCAAAGAGTTTTATTTCAGAGCACAACGGTAGAAAAATTGGATTTCTTCTTCTTACAACGACATTATTGTCAGACAAAATAACTAATCACTATCTTTTCCTGGCAGCCTGCTGATTTGAACCTTTTTATCTGGTTGCATACATTAAAGTTTAATTACACATTGCAAGATGTCACCATAAATATGGATTACATGGTGTTGGGGGAAGATCTGTACGTCATCAGCTGCTACAATTACAGATTTGATCACGGACGCGGCGCCCACTTCACAAGCCGCCTGCAGGAGAAACGAACAGACTTATTTTTGAAGGCGGTTGCACGTATGCACGCCTATAAAAAGACAATAGGTGTCACACATGTTGATACAGACTGCTAGAAAAATGCTAATTTCATAAAGCACTAAAATAGTAGTGTAAAATTAAGTTATGAAAAATGCTGAAAGAATCTGTTGAATCTCATTTGTAGATTCAGTTTTTGTGGAGTTTTAATTTTTGGAATTCGATTCAATGCACTTCTGAGCAGAATCAAACAGTAAAGCCCAGCTGCATGCTGGGACGCTGGAATATTTAGGTCACTCCAGGCTGGGCGTTCTCTAAACCAGCGGGTCACGTGTTGCGACCACAAAGGCAAAAACGTGATCTGCCGAACAAAAGCCGAACAATCTTCTTGTTCTTTTGATGGACTGAGCTGCAGATTGCTGTTTTTGTGTGAACCGCGCTGACAGATCGTGCAATTTCTTTTATTCTCCTGCACCATCAAAAGCTGGATAAACATCGGCCGACCTCTGGACGCCGCTGAATGTCACATCAAAAGTGATTTTCAGCTTCCTACACAAAAGGAAAACTCAAAGATCCGCTCCGACACGGGATATTTCTCTGGGAAGTTCCAAGAGTTTATTCTGTGAACTCTGTCTGGTGCTGCGGTTTGACGCCGACACACAGCAGCGATGATATGTATGGGGGGGTGACCTCGAGGGCCCTGCGTGTTTTTCAAGCACACCTGATCCAGGGAGGCGGCCCTCGAGGGCTAGATTTGGACACCCCGATCTACGGTGTGCAGTCTTAGTCCTTACGGGTGAATAGAAGCAGAACGTGGAAGAAACCTCACGAAATATGGACCTGTAGTGAGGAAATGTCATGCATATTTTTTCTATGGGTATGCTGCGGGCCACAAATACACAACACGTCAAGTAGGCGATCCTTAGACGTCTCATGGGAGCTGCCGGGTAACAAATGAACAGGAGGTCCTTCTGCGCATTGTCAGTTTAGATTTCGAGCAGAAATTTTGTTAATTTAGAAACTGACACATTTCTAGACGATACGCCCCCCAAGAAAGAAAAATGTTCAACCTTCAGAATCCAGAACGGGGAACTTCAGTTCCTCTGAAGGAAGAATATTGACTTCTGGTTCGGTTTGTTTCCGCTAATGGAAGTTGCAACTCGTTTGATGAAGTTTTAGAAAATCTTTTAATGAGGAAAAAGTCATTTAACCGAAAACGGGAACGTAAGGATTATTCTGAACCGCGTCCTGACGGTCAAGAAATGGAAAATCCGCCTTTACAGTTTAAAATACACAACACTGTGAATGCCCAAAGATGATTACAGAAGGTAATGAGAAGAAAATGAGGCCAAAAACGAAAAGACGGGGTCGCAGCTGTGAGAGATTTTATTTTGAAGCTCCTTCTCTGCTCTTGATTAATGTCTTTTTTACAGTGTGAATGTTGTGTCCCATTTTCCCTCCGTACGATTTGTGTCCGTTCGTGGCTCTTCAGCTCCTTCACCTATTCAGCTCGTTCAGCCATCAAAACGTTCAGCTCTTTCAGGAGATGGTTTCAATTCCATAAATCTTCAACTTTTTAAACTATTCAACCAAGTACCGCTTTTTTAACTCCATTGATATTGGTTTCAAAGCTTCAAAAGCCCTTTTTTCAGCTAAAACTTTCAGCTCTACACAACAATAGAACTCAAGCAGACTTTCAATTGCAGAAACCGTTCAACTTTTAAACTTTTCAGCAGACTTTGACCTCTTGAACTTGTATATAAATATTATTCTAAAGCTCCTTATGGTTTTAAAAATATCACAGTTCAAAGTCGACATGTCGACAACCCAAAGCAACTGAGCGGCAGATGGAAACTGTCAAAAGAGTGGGGCAGGTTTTAAGCTATTTTGAAGTTTAGCATATTTTTCGCTACATGCTAGCGGTTTTGACAAACCAGGCTTTTTCAGTTTTTAGGTTATTTTGAACTTTAGCTGATATTTCAGTTACATTCAAGTTATTATGGCTGATTTAGGATTTTTTTTTTCACTTTTAAGCTGTTTTGGAGTTTAGCTAATATTTCAGCTACATGCTAGCTACTTTGGCTAATTTAAGCATGTTTTCAGTTATTTAGGTTATGTTTAACTTTAGCAAATGTTTCAGCTACATGCTAACTGTATTCGCTAATTTAGGATTTTTTTTTTGCTTTTAAGCTGTTTTAAAGTTTAGCTAATATTTCAGCTACATGCTAGCTACTTTGGCTAATTTAGGCATGTTTTCAGTTATTAGGTTATGTTTAACTTTAGCTAACATTTCAGCTACATGCTAACTGTTTTGGCTAATTTAGGATTTTTTTTGCTTTTAAGCTGTTTTAAAGTTTAGCCAATATTTCAGATAAATGCTAGCTGTTTTGGCCAATTCAGACATTTTTCACTTTTTAGGACATATTTTAATTTAGCTAATATTTCAGTTACATTCTAGCAGTTTAAGCTAATGTAGGATTTTTTCACTTTATAGGCTAATTTTAAGTTTAGCTAATATTTCAATATTTATAGCAAGCATTTAGGCTAAATTAGAAATTTTCTTAGTCTTTTAGGCTAATTTTCATTTAGCTAATCTGTTAGTAATAAGCTACCAGATTCGGGATTTTAGGCAACTAGCTTGAGTGTTTTTACCAGTCAGCTATAGCATTGTTAGCTATAAATTTCAGCATCTTCAGCTATCAGCATTAGCATCTTGAGTGGCCACATTCAGCTAACAGCATTCACACTAGCATCATCACTGGTTATGCTTCACATCTATTTATTTTCTCTCTTGATGTTTCAAACTCAGCAGAAGTTCAAACTATCAAATCCACCGTAAATGAAAACTTTTGGGGATTTTTCTTGCTTTTTGCAGCCAAAGCTCTACAGACAAAGAGGTTTGTGAGCTGGAGGCAGTCGACATCAGAATCCACTCAAAGCCGAACAGACGTCTAATAAGACCGCTGACGTAAACGCTCAGGTTCAGAAGGCACGGTGGATTTAATCAGGGAGGTTTCTCCGTGATGAATGCAGAGTCTGTGTTTAATGGGCAGCTTTTTGTTGTGATAATGACCTCTCGGCTTCAGTCACAGAGATGACCGTTTAACAATGAGAGCGTCTCTGAAAATGATCCCGGAAATGTCCTGAGAGTGATTACAACCTGGGGATGTCCACTTTCTGAAAAAAAAAAAAATATCACAACCTTGAAGCAATTCGATTCTGTTGCTAAGCATCAGGAACAAACAAGGACTGCACTCGAATGAAGAAAGGGATTTCTGCCTGTTGCGGATGTAATAAATGCAGTGACGCTCTTCGGTGGCAGGGTGACTTGTTGTTGTTTTTTCTCTATTAAATATGAGCTTTTCCACTGAGAGCAAAAAAAATAAAAACAGCAGCGAGTTGCGTCATTATTACCCCAAAGACATTCATGCTTTTTGACAGGAACAGTTTAGTCGCTTTTGCTTTTTACCGTTTAATTCCTGCCATTAAATGGGTTTCCCGCCCGTTTCCTGTGGCTGCAGGAGTCCCCCCCCCCGATGAATTATCAGGATCATTTACATGAACTGAGAAGGTGGCGAGCACACTCCAGGGGTCTATTCAGACAGCTGGGAGGGAACAGATTTGAGGTAAAACCTGAGCAGGAAAGTGTGTAAAATCCATCAAATCCTCATGAACGAGCGGAAGGAACGAACAATGAAACGCTCTGAAGGCCGCAGCGTCGGGTGACTCAGACATTCCTGCATGCTCGAGTGCAGAGACTCGGTGACTCAACTGGAGTTACTTTAGAGTCGCATCTGCAGCCCTGATCTTTAGTTTGAACAATGAGATTCTGTTTACAAGCACAAACTGTGCCGATTCTCTGAGCCTTTCAGAGAACACCTGAGAGAACACCTTCATGGTGGGAGGAGTCTTCAGCCCTCACCTCTCCAACCTGAGATGGTGAACATGTTGAGGAACGTTTCCATATTATCTGTATTTTTAAAAAAAAATTGGAGTTTAGTTGATATTTTAGCAACATGCTAACATTTTTGACTAATTTAGTTTAATGAGGAATTTTAGACTATTTTTAAATTTAGCTAGTATTTAAGGAAAGCGCTAGCTTTTTTGGCAACTACTAAGGTTTTGTAGGCTAATTTAGAGTTTAGCTTCTCTTTTAGCTACGGGCTAACATTTTTGACTAATTTAGTTAGCTGAATAATCTCATGCTAATTTGGAGTTTAGCTATTATTTAAGCAACAAGCTAGCTTTTTTGGCTAATATGGAGTTCAGCAAACTTAGCTAGCTAATTTGTTATCCACTGGGGTTTTTCAGGCTACTTTAGAATTTATCTTAGCAACAAGCTAACGTTTTGACTAATTAGTATAATGCGGAATTTCAGACTATTTTTAAGTTTAGCTAGTATTTAAGGAAAGTGCTAGCTTTTTTGGCTAATTTGGCAACTACTAATGTGTTTTAGGCTAATTTAGAGTTTAGCTTCTCTTTTAGCAGCAGGCTAACGTTTTTGACTAATTCAATTTTTTGAGGAATTTTAGACTATTTTGGGGTTTAGCTAGTATTTAAGCATTTAAGTATTTGAGCTAATTTGGAGTTTATCCAACTTAGCTAGCTAATTTGTTACCTAGGCTACTGGGGTTTTTTAAGGCTACTGAAGAGTTCATCTTCGCAACAAGCTAACGTTTTGACTAATTTAGTTTAATGAGGAAATTTAGACTATTTTTGAGTTTAGCTAGCATTTAAGGAAAGCGCTAGCTTTTTTGGCAACTACTAAGGTTTTGTAGGCTAATTTAGAGTTTAGCTTCTCTTTTAGCTACGGGCTAACGTTTTTGACTAATTTAGTTTGCTGAATAATTTCATGCTACTTTGGAGTTTAGCTAGTATTTAAGCAACAAGCTAGCTTTTTTGGCTAATATGGAGTTCAGCAAACTTAGCTAGCTAATCTTGAGGTTACTCCACTGGGGTTTTTTTCAGGGCTAACTTTAGAAATTTATCTTAGCAACAAGCTAACGTTTTGACTAAACTGTATAGCAATGCGAATTTCAGACTATTTTTTAGCTTTAGCTAGTATTTAAGGGCAGTGCTAGCTTTTTTGGCAAACTCTTGGAACTACTATGTGTTTTAGGCTAATTTAGAGTTTAAGCTTCTCTTTTAGCAAAGGCTACTACGTTTTGACTAATTCCATTTTTTGAGGAATTTTAAGACTATTTTGGGGTTTAGACTAAATTTAAGCATTTAAGTATTTGAGCTAATTTTGAGTTTATCCAACTTAGCTAGCTAATTTTTACCTAGGCTACTGTTTTTTAAGGTACTGAAGAGTTCATCTTTGCAACAAGCTAACGTTTTGACTATTTAGTTTACTGAAGAATTTTAGACTATTTTAAAGTTAATTTAATTTGTAATTTTAAGTTAAGCTATTTTGTTATCTACTGGGGTTTTTTAGGCTCCTTTAGAGTTTATCTAGCAAAAGCTAACTTTTTGACCAATTAATTTACTAGAATTTAGAACTATTTTTGGGCTTAGCTAGTATTTAGCAACAACTTAGCTTTTGACTAATTTGCCACTATTAAGTGCTTTTACGGCTAATTGGCAGTTTAGCGCTAACTTAGCTACTATGTTTTTGAAGGCTAATTTAGAGTTTAGCTTCTCTTTTAGCAACAGGCTAACGTTTTTGACTAATTTAATTTACTAAGAAATTATAGACTATGTTGGGGTTTACCTAGTATTTAGGCAACAAGCTAGTTTTTCTCGCTAATTTGGCATCTACTGAGGATTTTTGGGGGGCTAACTTGGAGTTTAAATAATATTTAAGAAACTCGCTAATTTTTGCAAAATTGGCATGTATTGGGGATTTTTAAGCAATTTCACTACAATTTTTTTTTTTATTTCAGTCAACTCGAGCAATCTTGTTCCAGATTTTTGATTAAATTTCCAACCTTTTAGCAAATTTAACATCTGGAAATAGTTTTTGCAATTTCAGCAAATCCCTTAAGAAACTAAAGTGGATTACGTCACCATTTTTAACAAAGGGCTTTAGCATTTTCAGCAAAAATCATTCAGACTAGCATTATCACAGGTAATGCAACCTTTCTAGATATACGTTTTGCTTGTTACCTTTTTTCTGTTGTAGAACCACACACACTCGTTCACAGAGAAATGTTGATACAAACAGTAAATTTAAATCTACAACTAAAGGGTAAAAGAAGATAAAGTCACATATAATCTCTTTCAGTTTCACCCACTGTGTGACATTTTACAGCAAAATGTGAACATTGAAAAATGAATTCCATTTTGTTTCCGTTTTATCCCTGTTGAGCAGGGATTTCCAAGGCAAACAACGTTATGTTTTTGTTTGTTTGGTGAGCGACTCACAGGCTCAATGAAACGTTTGTGAAATGATTAGTGCTGCAAACTTTCACAAAAGTCGAGCAAAAAGTCTCTCGACTGTCTTTTAAGAGGAAGTCAGTGCAGAGATGCTCAAGCTGAGGTTACTGCATGATGCACACGGACTGTATTTTCCAATGCAACAGCCTTTCTGGCAGTTTGAGAGTTCACACAGGTGAGTTTGCAGACAGGAAATCCTTCAACAGAAGGAAAGTCATCAGAGGCTTAATGTCCAGAAAAGCTGAATGTTCTTCACGGGTCTGCTCCAGCACTCAACATTTCATCCTCGTTGCCTTGGTGAGCCGGTGTTTCCAAGTAAGTGATTGCTGTAAGTGTTAATTTTCAGTAGTTGCAGCCTCCCTTAAAATGTCATTGACGTCAATAGAGAGAGAGAGAGAGAACAAACTAGCCTCAACAATTTCTCCTACACCCTTTTATTGCAATTCAGACAGAAATTAACTGCGCACACATGCGCCGGCTCTCACATCCAGCACGGCCAGAGAAAGCAAAGCGAGTGGGATGATTGTGGTTATTGAACACAATGACAACATGAATGATGAATGACAGCACTTCAGGAGCTGGAGCTGAAACACGCGTCATTTAGGCCCAGGGATAAAAGGACACGCCGAAAGATCTGAAACGAGGGTTTTAAATATCAAAGGATGCACACTGAACCATAATACACACAAAATCATCTTTCTTAATTGTTTGGGAGAGTCTACGTTGTTCGTCTTCATTGTGTTTGAAATAATAAAACTACCTTTGATGCATTTTTGCACAAAATATATCCAACAAAAAAAACGCTTTAACTGTTTTGCAGAAACTTTTTCAACTTGCAATAACAAGTTTGTTTTTGTCACATTTGAACAATCATCATCAGGAAAAATGTGAATGAGTGTGTGATGCATGTAAATATGGTGCATATGGTGCATACCAAACATCCTGTAATGAATCATTTCAGCTTCTCTCTGCAGCGTTTGCACTTGATTCCATGTCTGAGTCCTTCCAGCCCTGCAGGATCCTTCAGGTGCTGGATGACTGACTCAGCACGTTTGATCATGGTCATTATCGTCACCCAGACTGCAAGGAAGAACTAATTCATGCCTTAAGAGACCATTCCATCAAGCAAAGCTCTGCAGTTTGTGCAAAAACAGAAAATTAGTCATGATTTTATTTCCAGACATTCTTGAGACTCTTCACAAATCCATTTTTTTTTTCCTACTTTTCAGTGTTTCATTGGATGGAAACACACATGGGGTCAAATCAGGATCAGCTTAAAATGAAGGAAAAACAAGAAAAGAAAAGAAAATGTGAAACTTGAATTAAAAAAATAACTATTACCAATAAATAAATGTTTAATTGTACTTTGATCTTCCCCGGTTTTCGTTTTTTCCTGTTTGTTTTCAGAGTTTTGCTGCTGAGCTGATCCAAATTTTGCTTGGGGGCGGAGCTTTGAGCTCATTGGCTACAGGGAAAAACAACAAAAGGAAAAGTTGAAAGTAAAAACAAGCATTTTATTTTTTGCGGTAACAGTTTAAGTTTCAATTTTAAATATTTCTTTCGAGTTTTCAGTTTTATTTTTTACAAATGTTCCTTTTCTTTTTTAATTTTCAGTCATTTCTTCAAGTTTTCAATATGTATTTTTGATTTAAAAACTGTTTTCATTTTTTTTTTCTTTTTAAATGTTCCCTTTTGTTTCTAAAGCGGATCCTAATTTGATCCCATAGATCAGAGGTCCGCAACCTGCGGCTCTGGAGCCACTTGTGGCTCTTTTACCTCTCCACATCGGCTCTCTGGAAAAAGATAAATGAAACAACACTACAGTTTTTAAGTTAGGGTTACTAAATTAACATTTTATTTAATTTAGATTAGTTCAATTTATAAATTTCTGGCATAGAAATGTATAAACTGAAGGCATCGTTTATTTTGAAAGGAAATCATACGAGCTTCTGTCAAATAATTGAGAAAATGATAGTTTCTTTTATATTTCTGTTTTTATTCATGCAACAATAGAAGCAAAATTCATATTTATTATTAAAAATACATTTTATTAAGTATAAAAATTAGAATTTGTGGTTCCCACTATGTTTGATCAGTAGAAAACAAGGCTCTTTTACTGTGAAAGGTTGCAGACCCCTGCCATAGATACAATGCCAAAGATTGATGAAAATCAACAGGTTTTTGAGTTAAAAGACTAAATCTATTTTTTGGATTAATTGTACTTCCTATTTTTAGAACCATTTTTACTTCGTGAAAGATTACTGCACATCATTTGTTGTTCCACAAATATTTCTTGATGACAGTTAATTTACTAAAGTCGCAGTTTTATTTTGCATAGTTTGGCCAGAGGTACAACTTATACTCAAAGTGACTTATATGTGGTTTTCAAATGATGAATATTTGCTCATACGTTTGCTATTTTCCATGAATAACCGGTTGCTCTTTAGTGGTTGTTTCCCACTAACTACCACTAGGAGGCGCTGTAGATGTTTGTGTCAGTATTTGCTACTGACAGCATCGCAGAAGAAGAAGAAGAAAAAGAAGCATCCAAGACAAATATGGAGGCAAATCTAATCTAAACTTTGATATTTTTCTTTTTTGCATCGATAAATTATTATTTTTGTTTATATGTTTTTTCTCTTCAAACTAGGAAGAGACAGGAAGTCGAGCTTTGAATTCTCCTGGAGCTGCAGATTTAGTTTTCATAGTTGGATTTTAAGTGGAGAAATTGTTTTAGCTAATTGTTAAAATATGGAGTTTCTAACATGCAGTTGTCCTCTTTATTTATTTATTTAGATCCGATAACAAACTCACCTTTTTGAAAATCTGATGTGGTCCTGACTTTCTTTCTTTCTTTCTTTCTTTCTTTCTTCTTTCTTTCTTCTTTCTTTCTTTCTTTCTTTCTTTCTTTCTTTCTTTCTTTCTTTCTTTCTTTCTAATAATTTAAATTCTTCAAGTTTTAACGCCGTCATAAGAAGCTGCAGACTCCAACAGAGATTCGCTGCAGAGTCTGGCCTCACCCGGCTCTTATGACGCACATTCTGCTGGAAAAAAAAAAAGAAAAAAAAACCTGGTGGAACATAAAGCCAGGTGAACAGCAGGAATCTGAATTTGCCCGATCACTGCAGCACTGCAAAGATTTATGTGTTTTTATTCATGCAAATGCACAGAAACGTTCATGCATAACGGTGTGAGCATCGACCTCATTTGAATATTTTGATTGATGCATTCTGCAAACCAGAGTGCACAGAAGTTAAGAAAAAATGCATGAAATATGAATGAGGCTGCTTCATGCTTTATGGATGTCCAGACACTCCTTGTAGCCTTTGACCGGATCTGTGGAAAAGCAGGACCTGCAGAGGAGCTTCTGCGTCACAACTCGCCCCTCTGATTTCTGCAGAGCTGCACGCCACACCCGTTCAGAAATTCACCTCATCGTTTTTGAGGTTAGTCAAAAGCGGTGAGTCAAAAACTCTGTCGGGAGCTCCTCTGTGCCGGAACTTCACCAAAAAAAAAAAACCTGTTGTCACAGAAACTCGGATTCAGACACGGAGGAACCCTGTGCAGGTGATTGCTGCGTTGCCATGGTGACGTTGCTCCTGACAAATAAGTCAAATGAATCATTGGTAAAAAGAAAAAAAAAAGAGCTTGAACCTTGAAGGAACTGATATTTAAATAAATGTCTGTTAACACAAACAGAAGCAGGTTTGAAATGTCAACACGATCATCATATCTGTGTTGTGCAGCAGCATCTGTGGATACAAATACGCAGGAATATTAATAATATATCGCTGAAGGGATTTCCTGAAAATGCAAAAACTGTTTGCAAAATGTTAAATTTACTAAACGACTGAAATGTTGTTAAAGAACTATGAAAGAGTGCTGAAGCTGACCTAAATCTCTGAAAAAAAATGTAGTAAAATTGCTTAAAAATCGCTCAAACATGACAATTTGCAAAAATATTTAGTCTGTTGCTTAAATATGAGCTGAACTCCAAATTAGCCCAAAAAATCTTAGTAGATGCCTAATTAGCCAAAAAAAGCTAACTTGTTTAAATACAAGCTAAACTCCAAAAATAGTCTAAAATTCCTCAGTAAACTAAATTAATCAAAAACGTTAGCATGTTGCTAAAATAGAAGCTAAACTCCAAATTAGCATAAAAACCCCAGTAGACACCAAATTAGCCAAAAAGCTAGCTCATTGCTTAAATAATAGCTAAACTCTAAAATGCCCCTAAAATTCCTCAGTAAACTAAATTAGTCAAAACGGTAGCCTGTTGCTAAAATAGAAGCTAAACTCTAAATTAGCATAAAAAACCCCAGTAGATAAAAGGTTAGCTTGTTGCAAAAATATTAGCTAAACTCAAAGATAGCCTAAAATTCCTCAGTAACCTAAATTAATCAAAAACGTTAGCATGATGCTAAAATAGAAGCTAATCTCCAAATTATCATAGAAAACCTAAATAGATGCAAAATTAGCCAAAAAGCTAGCATATTGCTTAAATGCTAGCTAAACTCTTCAATAGCTTAACATTTCTCACCTAAATAATTTGTAAAAAATGTTAGCCCGTTGCTAAAATAGAAGCTAAACTTTTAATTAATCTAGAGAAGACTCAGCAGATAACAAATTATCCAAAAAAGCTAGCTTATTGCTTAAATTATAGCTAAACTCCAAATATCCTAAAATTCCTCATTAAACGTAGTCAAAAACGTTAGCCTGTTACTAAGATTTTAGCTAAACTCCAAATTAGCCTATAAAGCCTCAGTAGATACAAAAAATTAGCCAAAAATGTTGGCATTTTGCTAAGCTATTAGCTAAATGCTAAAAATAGTATTAAATACCTCAGTAAACTATTAGTCAAAAATGTTAGCCTGTCGCTAAAATATTAGCTAAACTCCAAAATAGCATACAATTCCCCAGTAAACTAAATTAGTCCAAAAAGTTAGCATGTTGCTGAAATAGAAGCTAAACTCTAAATTAGCCTAAAAACCCCAGTAGATAACAAATTAGTCATAAAAGGTTAGCTTGTTGCTAAAATATACGCTAAACTCAAAGATAGCCTAAAATTCCTCAGTAACCTAAATTAATCAAAAATGATAGCATGATGCTAAAATAGAAGCTAATCTCCAAATTATCATAAAAACCTCAATAGATGCCAAATTATCTAAAAAAAGCTAGCATATTGCTTAAATGCTAGCTAAACTCTTCAATAGCCTAACATTTCTCACTTAAATAAATTAGTAAAAAATGTTAGCCCGTTGCTAAAATAGAAGCTAAACTTTAAATTAACCTAGAAAAGACTACAAAAGAAAAGACTATAACAAATTATCCAAAAAGAAAAGCTAGTTTATTGCTTAAATTATAGCTAAACTCCAAATCAGCCTACAATTCCTCATTAAACGTAGTCAGAAACGTTTGCCTGTTACTAAGATTTTAGCTAAACTCCAAATTAGCCTATAAAAACCTCAGTAGATATAAAAAAATTTGCCAAAAATGTTGGCATTTTGCTAAGATATTAGCTAAATGCTAAAAATAGTCTGAAATACCTCAATAAAGTATTAGTCAAAAATGTTAGCCTGTTGCTAAAATATTAGCTAAACTCCAAAATAGCATACAATTCCCCAGTAAACAAAATTAGTCAAAAACGTTAGCATGTTGCTAAAATAGAAGCTAAACTCTAAATTAGCCTAAAAACCCCCAGTAGATAACAAATTAGTCATAAAAGGTTAGCTTGTTGCAAAAATATTAGCTAAACTCAAAGATAGCCTAAAATTCCTCAGTAACCTAAATTAATCAAAAACGTTAGCATGATGCTAAAATAGAAGCTAATCTCCGAATTATCATAAAAATCTCAATAAATGCCAAATTAGCCGAAAAAGCTAGCATATTGCTTAAATGCTAGCTTAACTCTTCAAAAGCTTAACATTTCTCACCTAAATAATTTGTAAAAAATGTTAGCCCGTTGCTAAAATAGAAGCTAAACTTTAAATTAACCTAGAAAAGACTCAGCAGATAACAAATTAGCCAAAAAAGCTAGCTTATTTCTTAAATTATAGCTAAACTCCAAATATTCTAAAATTCCTCATTAAATGTAGTCAAAAACGTTAGCCTGTTACAAAAATTTTAGCTAAACTCCGAATTAGCCTATAAAAACCTCAGTAGATATAAAAAATTAGCCAAAAATGTTGGTATTTTGCTAAGATATTAGCTAAATGCTAAAAATAGTATTAAATACCTCAATAAAGTATTAGTCAAAAATGTTAGCCTGTTGCTAAAATATTAGCTAAACTCCAAATTAGCCTAAAACCTCAGTAGATAACAGATTAGCCCAAAATGTGGCTAAACTCTGAGTGTGTTTTGCTAAATAAAGACCCACGTTGATTTAATAAAAGTGTTTTAGGCGTATTTAACGTGTTCTTATAGCCTTTTTCTGCTGATAAAGAATATCTATGAACAAATAAAGATCTAAACTTCTTTTTCTGAGTATTTCTTTATGCAAATCGTTGTGAATGAGGAGCAGGTGAGTTGTATTGGGAAGCATTAATGCTCCATACCAATGGCCCCGCCCACAACTTGGAAGTGAATTTCTAATGAACTCTTGCCGCTCTGCAGAAATTATGTAGAACGAAAAGATTTTAGCTAAAAACTGCTCTGAAAATAAATTGAAACCTAAAGGATATTAAAGTTTAAAGCTGTTCTTTTCATCTTAAAGGTGCATCAAGAGGAGAAACTCTGCAGTTTAGGGGTGAGTAGGACACCTGTCACCTGAGACGGGGAACAGCAGCTCCACAGGTGGGATGAACTCAGAGTCAGAGTGTGTCTGGAGTCACGCCGGCTTGCAGTGGCCAGCGGCGTCTGACGGGTCCTCGGCTTCCGGCTGCCGCTCAAAGCAGAATACTAATGCGGCGATTAGCGTAACCCGGCAACAGGAAGCTGGCCGGCCTCGAGGGGAGACGAGAGAGAGGAGCTGAATGCATCACTCTGATCCTGACGAGCTGGAGTGGCTTCTGTCAGGTGGCTGAAACTCCCCCCTCAGACCACGGGGGGGTAAGGAGGCGCTTCCGGGTCGAGTGCCGCGGGGTCATCCGGGCTGCTGCGTGAAAACGCCTCACTGACAGTCAGCACATGCATGGACCAGAACAGAGGAGCAGAAATGACTTCCATGCAGCTGTCCTGAAGGATCAATTATCTGCTCGGAGATTTGTTTGTGAGATCCCAGCGGTGCAGAGCTGCAGAACATCTGCAGCCAAGCTTTGAGGAGATCATGACTCCCAACGTAAGCTGACATCTACCAGGTTAACACCTCAGATCTTCATCCTGCAGAGTGTTGCTTTGGGATCCTTCAAACTTTATGTAACTCGTTCATTACCTGCAGAGTGGAGGACCTGAGCTTTTGCACCGCAGGTTGTTGTTACATCTCCTGAATATTAGTTCTATCATATTAAAACAGTTAAATCTTTTCAAATTACATTTTTTAATAAAAGCTACATTTATTGCATTTTACATTTTCATGTTTTTGGGTAAAATAATTCAGATAAAAGTTAATGATTCAATATAAAACTATTTTTATGACCCAAATTCAAACTAAGAATGCAGTCGGTCAGTCTCTATGGAAGGCTTTTTAAGACACAATTTAAAGTATTATGCTTTTCTTAATAGACAATTCAATTTGAAAAAATGCAATTTAATGACAATTTTAGAAATCAAAGATTGAATTAAAACAAAATCAGTTGTATTGTAAATTGTCACGGGTTTTTATGTCTTAATTCAAATGACTGTGTTTTACAAATTACGATTTAATATTTAAAAATGTAATTTCTATATATAGTAGGGCTGCCACGATTAGTCGACTAATCGTTGACTAATCGACTATTAAAATAATCAACAACTTATTTAATAGTCGATTAGTCGTTACTTTATATTGTATGAAGTCAGATTGTAGTAAAGTTGAAAGTTATAATAGCATTCTGCTAGCTTTTTGGAATATTTTGGCATTTATTAAGGTTTTTTAGGCTATTTTGGAGTTTAGCTAATATTTCAGCAGCATGCTACTATTTAGGTTAACTTAAGCTTTTTTAAGTTTTTTAGGCAATTTTGAGTTTAGCTTATATTTCAGCTATGTGCTAGCTTTTTGGCTAATATAGGATTTTCCGTTTTTTTTTTAAGGCTAATTTGGAATTTAGCTAATATTTCAGCAGCATGCTAGCTATTTAGGCTAACTTTGGCTCTTTTTATTTTTTGGCTAATTTGGCATTTAACTAATATTTTAGCTGGTTATCAACTTCAGCGTCTTTACATCCACTTTGGCCATGAACAGATTAGTCGACTAATCGGAAAAAATAATCGGTGATTAGTCGACTATTAAAATAATCGTTTGTGGCAGCCCTAATACATAGTTTGCTTTAAATTAATTTTAAAGTTTGTGTCAAGATCCAATCAACTTCCAAACCAGCGCCCCCTGGTGTAATGCGTTCTCATCTGCATGGCGTGGAACTTTATCTTTGCCAAAATTCAAGTTGAAAGGTAAAGAGGCTCATCAGGGCGGGGCCTACCACCTCCGTAAATATGCTAAATCTGGCCTCCACTCTTTATGTCAATTATAAAATGCATTCTCAAATCAAATGATGAATTTCCAAAATGAGAAATGCTTAATATGTTGAATTATGGCTCAAAAAATCTTCCATACTATCAGAACTGGTCCCACTTGCTTGCATTTTTTTCAAGTCCCGCCTCCACTGTGGGCCGGATTTTATGTTTAATTCAAGAATAGAAATTTGAAAGTCTTTTTATTTTTATTTTTATTTTGCATTAAATTAATTTCAAATTACATGAGCAAATTCAACAACAAGTTGTCAATAATTCCTTAAACTTATTGTAAAAAAATGAAAATTTAAAATGCAAATTCTTTTATTTTTATCAAAACTTTAATTTGAAAAATGTCAGTCTGAATTGAACTGTTTTCGTTTTAATAACAAAATACATTTTTCAAATAGCAAAATGTTTAAATTGGGACTTGAGAATTGAATATTAATTTGAATTAAAGGCTACATACTTCCCCCTTTTGACCCCCCCCCCCCCGGCAGCATTTGTTGGTTTTATCACCATAGCAACCATTCCATTTTTTGATCATCTGGGTGTGGCGAACAGGTCGACGCCATTTTTAGTAAAATCGGCAAAAGTAAACTTTCTGATTTCCTTAGCAACCGAGGTTTTTGGTAACCACGCCCACATTCCTTACACGCTCATATCGTATGTCATATCATTTCATTTAGTTTTAGCCAGAGATTCATTAATTTAACATTTAGAATGTGTTGCAAAAATTGAAAGCAGCAGAAGAAACGCTACTTTTTCAAGCTAACCATGCTAACGACGTTCAAAATCTACAATTTTTAATTCCAGGATTTTTTTTTACCAATTATGAGGGTTAAATATGATGATATATATCCAGGTAGGGATTAAATTCGTAGCTGGTACTAAGTGATTTTCTTCTTTTTCGGGGTGAAGCATTCAAGATGGCGGCCTTTTTCCCAGCTGAATGGTTGATCAGCAGATTTTTGGTTTAAAACGTCACCCTTTAACACCAGAGCTCCAGTGTTTACGTTCTTTGATTTACTGTAACTCTTCAACCGTCGTGTCAGTAAATCAGAATCCACTGGAATTATTGTGTTAACGGTTTAAAAGTTACAGCATGTTAAAGATTTTGTGTTTTAGCGTCACCTCAGGTGTTAACCAGGTGATGTCTGTTAAACTTTGTAAACTTTTCTCTTATAATTATAAATTAACAAATTTCCAACTTTGCCTGAAAATGGCTGCCAAAAGAAAAGAAAAAAGAAAATGGCTGCCAAAAGAAAAGAAAAAAGAAAATGGCTGCCAAAAGAAAAGAAAAAAGAAAATGGCTGCCAAAAGAAAAGAAAAAAGAAAATGGCTGCCAAGTCAAAGATCCTGTGGCCATCCCATAATATTTGTCAAACGTGTGTTTTGGTTTCATTTGTGAATTTGAAGTATATTTTTTTGGCCCTGTAATTTCTTTTTATTATGGCTCCTCCCCCTGTGATGTCATGAGGATTCATTTTCACCGGTAAATTTTGGTGAGTTTTTGAGTATGTGGTTGGGATCAAACTGTTTCTCAAAGGCGGAGTTGGACTCCTGCGGGGCGGTCGGGGGCCCAGACGGGATCTGGTTTAGGGACCACCGGATTTCATCTCCGCTCTTTGCAGATGATGTTGTCCTGTTACCTTCATGGAGCCAGAACCTCCAGCAGGCGGTTAGGTCATGGTTCTGGACCCCAAAAACTTAGTGGGTGGGGTGTTCCTGCCTCAGGGGGAGGAGTTTAAATATCTTGGGTCTTGTTCACGAGTGAGGAAGGTCGGAGAAGTCTGGGTACCTTTGCTTAGACCGCTGCCACCACGACCCGGTCCGGATGGACGGCACCGTCCAGGACAGCAGAAACTCCGTCTTTTGAGAAGATTTTCATGCAAAACTGATCATTTATTATGAGTAATTAGACGCTGAAGTGTCCCGTTTTTTGTTTTTTTGGTGGCCCAGATCCTGAAGCGCAGAGTCATTAATGCGCTGCATGGATAATGCTGGGATAGAATCAATCAAGCGGCGCGGTGGTCTTAAAAAGCATTAGCGTTCAGAATCCCAGCAGAAGCTTTCAGTCATCAGACAGATGCCGACTAATTGAACTTGATGGCAGCGTTTGTGACTCTGCAGAGGAAACCAATTCAACCTACTCGTCCCCGTCTGGTTTCAAGTGAATTTAAATCGTACGTGTCCTACATCCTGATCACCCCGTAACCATGGAGACCAACTTGTTCAGAGCCCGGCTCTCCAGCGCTTTTGACTTTAAAGTGTTCTTCTTGCCTCTGCAGAGGCTGCAGACCCGTTTATGCCGCGTTAAGTGACAGCAAAATGACGGCGGTTCGGCGAGCTTTCGTCTGAACGGAGGATCGGTGCGCTCCGACAGAGCTGACATGTCTGCAGCTTCATTCATGCTGTCTTCCTGCTTTAATAAAAGAGGCTTTACTCCACGCCACCAACGCGTTTCCACATGTTTTGACTAATTCAGGCTCCAACACGGAGCGTGTTTCTGTTTACCAGAAACTATTGTGGTCGGCCGTCCATCAAAGGAGTTCTAGAACCTTTTCCAGACAATAAAGGAGCTGTCTCTGCGGCAGAAAAGAGGATTCTCAGATGGAGACGGTTGTTAACCTTTCTGAGGGCGGACACCTCCGCCGGCGCGCTCCATTAGCGGCTGCCTGACTAATGCAGAAGTTTGTATGTGTGAAAAAGTGATTGGGAATTGTTTCAGGTCATGGGCGACTCGCAGTCATCAGGTAATAGAATCTTTCTGGCTCTGAGAAGACTTTGTCTCACCGTGTGTGAAACGTCTCGCTCTGTTCAGGGTTCTGATCACAGAGCCAATCGTGGGGCTAAACCTCAACAGCAACCAGAGGAGAAAAATAAGAATAATTCACATTAATCTCCATAAATTAGGGATATTGTTGTTTACATGAGGTGTTCAGGAGGCGTGTTCAGACCGGTCCGCTTAAAGAGAACCAGAGTCCGTTTCCCAGTACCAGGACCCACTTTAGAGGTGGTCTTCCAATCTGTGACGAAGAGGCGGAGACGCGTGGATCCATGTGCAAACGAAGGTTTTAAAGAAGAAACGGGACAGGGGAAGGCGTGGTCAGAAAACATGAGGCCAGGCGGAGAGTGGAGGGTTCAGGCATGAGGGTAAACGCTCAGACTGTATGCAGGCCAAACAAGACTTCGCAGTGAGATGCTGTGAGAAAGCCAGACTAAAGACTACAGCAGTGATGAGGTGATGGCAAACAGATGATGAAGATGAATCAGGTGGTGAGTTCAGAACTCCGGTGAGCGAGCGCTCCCTCTGGTGGTTGGTGAGAGAAGCAGCAGGTTGAACCAATCAGACAGAACTTTGGTTCACTCTGAGATTCTTCAGTCTGAATATGAAACAATCTGAACCAAAACGGCAGAAATCAGGTTAGGAACGAGAGATCGGTGAGCCGTGGACAAATGTTGTTAGCAAAAGGAAGTAATCGATCTTACTGTTAGAGCGTTAACTTTAAAGCAGCTAAAACACTCATTACTGGCTGTTCTGTGTCTGTCACAAACTCTGACTGTAGTTCTGTGTCCTGCTGGTTCCCCTGCAACACCGGACTACCAACCCAGAAGAGCGCTATGGACATGTGGAACCGGACCGCGACACGACGATCTCACTCTTCCCAAAATCCGTCAAGTCAAACAGTCTGTTTAGTTTCCCTTTGTTTTCTCTGGAGGGTTCTGTTATGTCCTGCAGCTGTGTAGCGTTTGGGGTTGGTCCCCTCTTTGTCCTCAGCAGTCTTATACTACTGGGTTTTGTTATTTGTGTGCTGACAGAGTCTCCAATGTTTCACAAGCACAGATAATAAAGACGGACACTCGGTGGATTCACGTTTATGATTATATTCAGGAGAGATCTGTTTTTCGATGGTTGTGTCGTTTTATTTTGCTTTAGTTATTCATTACACCTTCAAATTCAGACACAGCTAAAGTTAGCATTCTGGTTAGCATCTCCTTAGAAGTGAAGGGGGAAATATAACCACAAATATTAAGTTTAAACATTTAACTTCTTAAAACCATTGAATTAGCCCCCCGCATATGTTTTTTTTTTGTCTGTGGCGCGGTATCAAGTGACACACGGACCGGTACCGGTCAGCGGCCCGAGGGTTGCGGACCGCTGCTGTCTGAAGTTCACTGCAGCCTAAAGATTCTCTCCAAAATCTCTTTTAGTGCTGTCACACAGCGGTTGAAGTGCAAGTTCTTCAGATAGAAGCTAACTCTTTAGCAGGTAGAAGCTAGCATTCTCTCCTCTAACCTCCGACACCAAACAACTCCATTGGTTAGTTGAGTAAGGAAGTGGGGGCGGGATTTAGCAAATGTTGGGAGGTGGAAGGCCCCGCCCTGATGAGCGTCTGACAGAATGCAAAACGATTTGAATTTTGACCGACTTGAAGCGCCTGGATAAAACTGAGAATGCATTACAGCAGGGGGCGCTGTTCTGCAAGCTGGAATGAGTTTTGACACAAACATAGCATGGGAGATTTTAATACACAATTGATTTTAAGTTATTTGAAGCAAGTCATGTATTGAAATGTCATTTTAAGATATTGAATTGTCAATTACAAAATGCATTGTCATTTGAATTATGACATCAAAAACCCATGGCAATATGCAATGCAATTGATTTTGTTTTTATTCAATATTTTGTTTTAAAAAATTGTGATATTAAATTGTAAATTTTAATATTGAATTGTAAATTGCAAAATGCATTTTCAAATTGCATGATGAATTTCCAAACTGAATTGTCAATTGAATAATGCATAATACTTTGAATTTTGACACAAAAAAACTTCCATATGTGACGGCTTTAATAAAGTATTTTTGAACTGAAAAACTGTGGCGTGGATGAAAACTGACTCTTTTTTGAACATTTCCCGCTCGGACGGCAGAGAGAGCTGCAGGATTTGGAGCTGAAAACCAATAATGAGGACTGAAGGGGAATTCCTATTTCACCTGGAGTTTGATTGTGGCCACGATTCCGGTAACAAACCCTGATTTACCCAGATTAGACTTCAAAGGAAACCAGTTCCAGAAATACAGGCGGAGAAGTCGTAGCGACTGCAGAAATAACCTCCACTAACTCTAACAAATGACTTCCTGTAAGAAGATTTACCGCTCTCAAATATGGTTTTCTTTCCTTTCATGTTCGGTAAAAATGACTTTTAAAGAGACAGGTCTGATTATTTGATCAAAAGTGCAGGTTTGTGTTCTAGTGTGAACCTGTGTGTCAAATATAAAGATTGTTTTGACACTTTCTAGATAAAAACTGTAAAAAATAAAGGATAAATTCTCATTTATTCACAGTAGAAATCCGGTCATTTTGTCGTCTCACATTAAATCTGTCGATTCACCAAAGAACACAAATCACCTGAAATTTAATCCAGAAAGTGACCAAAAAAATAACATAATGATCTTTAAAATGAGTTTAAAAAAAAGAAAAGATAATGTGCAATAAAGCGAGCTGTCATGGTGACTTAATATGTATAATATACTTTATTACTTTATTACAGACTCACAGTCTATTACACACAAGAGACACAACCGATAAAAGACTTAAAAATAGAAATAAATAAAAACACTCATGATAATACAAGTTTAATTATCAAATATAGTAAACTGAAAAAACAATTGGATACTTATAAATTAAAAATTTAAAGGAGGTGACTGAACCAAAGCCTCTAAATTGGGGAGTGTTATGTAAAAGTGCTGCATCTCACGTCGGTGACAGTTAAACAAACATGATTTAATCAAAGAATGAATCGTCATAAACAGGTTTACATTAAAGAAACGGCAGAAACTCCATGAAGAAAATCATCGTAAACCAAAGAAACTGAATAATGACTCTTAAAACAGAAAAATCTGATCAGAAAACCAAAAGAATTGATTCTTTCCAAGATATTTTCTGTCAGTTTGTGTTTTTTCTGAACTAAAAAGTTACAGAATAACTATATAAATAAATAAAATTCAAAAGATTAGGTAGTTATAACTAAGTCATCATTATCTTTCCAAAGGAAAAATAACATAAATGCGGGTTAGAAATGAATTAATTTTTAAGTTCGTCGTTTTTTAAAAAGAACTTGCTTTGAACGGCGTGTTTTGTTTTCTTCAGAGTTTGTTGGATTTCTCATGGAGTTTTGTGTTTGTTGCGTGTGAAGTGGATGCTGGCGGCGAGGAAAAAAAAGATGTGAAAGACGTCTTAAAGACGAAACGTTCTCCATTTGTCTTCTGACCGAGGGAGGAGCGGAGGGAGGAGCCGAGGAAGGAGCCAAGGGAGGAGCCGGGGAGGAGCTGAGGGAGGAGCGGAGGGAGGAGCTGAGGGAGGAGCCGAGGGAGGAGCTGAGGGAGGAGCCGAGGGAGGAGCCGAGGGAGGAGCCGAGGGAGGAGCCGAGGAGGAGCCGAGGGAGGAGCCGAGGAGGAGCCGAGGAGGAGCCGAGGAAGGAACCGAGGGAGGAGCCGAGGGAGGAGCCGAGGGAGGAACCGAGGGAGGAGCCGAGGGAGGAACCGAGGGAGGAGCGGAGGGAGGAGCTGAGGGAGGAGCTGAGGGAGGAGCCGAGGAAGGAGCCAAGGGAGGAGCCGGGGGAGGAGCGGAGGGAGGAGCTGAGGGAGGAGCCGAGGGAGGAGCCGAGGGAGGAGCTGAGGGAGGAGCCGAGGGAGGAGCCCAGGGAGGAACCGAGGGAGGAGCCCAGGGAGGAGCCGAGGGAGGAGCCGGGGAGGAGCCGAGGGAGGAGCCGGGGGAGGAGCAGAGGGAGGAGCCGCTCTGGGACGGACGCCTCTTTCCAGGTGTTTTTTTAATGTGTTTCATTTAACCTTTATTTAATCAGGAACACTTTTAAGAACATTTATGAAGACAGATAAAAGCGACGACTTATCCATAAAACTATTTAATCATTTTTAGTTAAAACATGTCCAGGATTCAGTCAGAACATGAACTAAAAGGGTTTTACAAGCTGACATTGATACTAGTATTCATTCTTGTTCAACTGGACTGATCTCCTGTGAGTCTCCTCGTGAATAGACTCCACGCTCGGAGTGGAACAACTGGACCGAAACGGTCTGTAGCCGGGCATTATGGGATGTAAATGCAACAGTTTTATCATAGCTTATCATAGAGATAATAATCGGTTTGATCCATAACTTCTCCTAAACAGAACATTATTTGGTTATTTATTATATTAAGTGACATATTTATTGATTGATCTGTGATCGACTACTCTGGTCTTAATGTTAAAACATCCTCATTACAGTTATAACATATTCAGTGCTAATATTTACATGTTATTTTGAATAATTAGCTTGATTTTACATGGTTTACATTTAGTTTTGAGCGTTTTATTTGTTTCGATTGATCATTTATTTATTTATTTATTTATTTTCATCATGTCTGAGTTCATATCAGGGAGACGTGCTGCTTCTGATCATCCGTTGTGTAACATCAACAGTTTGTTTACAAGCTTTGGTCTGCAATAAGCTGCTGAACAAAATACCATTTTTGATGTTTTGATTTTGTTTTAGTAGTTAAAGGATTAATAAACTCCAGGTTGTTTTCTGTTTTACTTCTTCCTTTTGCTAAATTCTGAACTTAAAGACTCAATTGCCCCTGTATTGGGGCTTTTAATTGCCCTGTCTTTATGTGTCCCGATCCCCCGGAGGATCTATTTGCAGCTTCATCCGAGTCTCCGTGTCCTGTAACCACCGGCTGCGCTCCGCCCATCATTACGGCTCCTTCTCCGTTCTTTAGAGAGAACAACCACTAATTTAGCCCCAATTCTGATCCCATGTTTGAGGCGGAGACGTGAACGCTAAAGGCCAAGTCTATTCAGGGCTCAGTCTATTTCCAGATCCCTGGAAATAGACTGAGCCCGTGTGTGGAGGGACACGGTGTGGGAGTCGTCATGATAATTTTAACCCAATGACCAACAAAAGACGTGTCAGGAGAAACTGGTGCTGCCCCCCCCCTCTAATCCTCTTTTGTTGATGAGAGGATTACACAAACAGGAGGAGCAACAAAAACACAACAGAGTTAAGAAAAAGGCTTGTAAAAAAAGACTTTTTTACAGTTTACGTTTCAACCTTCTGATGTAGTCTGAGCGTGGAGACGTCCGTGAGTTCCTCCTGAAGTTATTGTTTAAAACTCATTTGTTGAACGGGAACTTCCTGTTTCAAGTTTTTAAAAAGATTTTGACAATTTTTATGGAAATATGAGACCAAAATGGAGTTGATTCAATCAGAATAAAGAACTGGACATTAACAGTCTGCACGGTGGTGCAGCGGTTAGCGCTTCCAGCAAGAAGACTCCCGGTTCAAGTCCAGCTGGTGGAACCAGAACCAGAACCACCAACCGGGGTTGTTGTGGAAAAACTGTTTGAGTCCGATGGAAGAGCAGACAATTCTCAAGTTAAACACAAGCATTTAATACAAGAAGTTTAATCAGACACACAGAGAAGCCTCACGGGAGAGTTCTGCCGCTTGACAGGACGCCAGAGTCTTCTATATAGGCTGCTCAGGCCACCTTCAAAGCTTAAGGGTTCTCTCATACATCAAGCATTATCCTGACATTGGGTAACATTCCTCCTAAACCCAAAGGCCCATTGTAATACAGAGGATGCACTGTCTCACATCAAAGAGCTTCCTGACGTGGATGAATATTCCTGACCAAATGGCCTGAGGATGTTATCTTACAAACACTTCTCAACTATATGCACATTAGGTTCATTTAAAGGTTACATTTAAGAATAAAGAATGACATTAGAATTTAATCAAAAATATTCTTTTACAAGGTCTTTCTGAGTGGAGTTTGCATGTTCTCCCCGTGTGGGATTTCTCCAGGAAGTCCGGCTTCCTCCCACCCTCCAAAAACATTCTTCAGGGGTCAGCAACCTCCAGATCCTCATGTGGATCTTTCATGTCTCCATGGTGACTCCTCGACCAAACATAAGATAAGTCCTGGAGACTGAGGATCCAGCATGTGGACCGTCTGAGTCTGCAGCTCCTCTAAACAAAACTACCTGAAGAAAACAAACAAACAAAGCCTGAAAACTAAGACTACCAAACTAACATAACAAAACCCAGTAGTGGAAGACTGCTGAGGACAAAGAGGAAACATAAAATAACATTTTTTAAAGTAAGGATGACTTAATTATCATTTATTTAATTTAGATGATTTACATTTATAAATTGATGCTCATAGATGATAAACTCTGCAGGTTTTTCCATCCGTGTTGACCTGAACACGTCTTATTTGATCAACTCTACCTCCAGAATGAACAGAGTTTATATATAAAGATAAACTTTGGTAAAACGTTTGATCTTTTATGAGTTAAATGATCCTGTTTGACACAGAGCAGCTTTTATTTTGAAAAGAAGTTATCTGATGAGCGTCTTTGACTTTCAACTTGAATTTTGGAGATAAAGTTCCACATCATGCAGATGAGAACGCATTACACCAGGGGGCGCTGGTTTGGAAGTTGATTGGATCTTGACACAAACTTTAAAACTAATTTAAAGCAAACTATGTCTAGAAATGACACTTTTAAAAATTAAATTGTAATTTACAAAACACATTGTCATTTGAATTAAGACATAATACAATTGATTTTATTTTAATTCAATATCTGATTTCTAAAATTGTCATTAAATTGCATTTTTTTTCAAATTGATTTGTCTATTAAGAAAAGCATAATACTTTAAATTGTGTCTTAAAAAATCTTCCATAGAGATGGACCGACTGAATTCTTAGTTTGAATTTTGGGTCATAAAAATAGTGATGATATATTTGTTGCACCCGGATAATAATATGAAGTAACTTGGTCACATGACTTCCTTTCTAGTCTTGGCAGCCTCCTCAGGACTAGACGACCCAAAGACCTGCAGCACCTGTACAGGTGGACGTGATTCAGCTCAAAGCAAGGATTGTTGAGGACGGCAGGTGTTGGTGGATCAGGAAGTTCACCTGAGTGTTCCAGGTGGATCCACCTGCGTGACAGGTGAAGGTGGACTGAAGGTTTCTCCTGCAGAAGGACAAACATCTGCAACAAAAACATCTGAAGAATCTGTTTGTGTTTAAGGAAAATCAACTAAATTCATGAACAAAAGGTTACAAGTGCATGCTAAAAACTTTTAAAAAATCACATATGAACATATTTTCATATTTTAAATATGATTAAATCACTAAAAACAAATATAACTAGAAAAATGCATTACCTCCGATAATGCATGTGTGAATGCATTTTGCGGAATGTGATTGCTGAAAATGCTGAAGATTTTTGCTTAAAATCAGCACAAAAAACCTAAAAAGTTGCCAAATTAGCCAAAAAAGCTAACACATTGCTAATATGTTAGCTTAACTCTGAATTAGCCCAAAAAACCCCTCAAAAGTTGCCAATTTTGCCAAAAAAGCTAACACGTTGCTAATGTGTTAGTTTGACTGCAAATTAGCCCAAAAAAACCTGAAAAGTTGCCAAATTAGCCAAAAAGCTAACACGTTGCTAATGTATTAGCTTAACCCTGAATTAGCACCAAAAAACCTAAAAAGTTGCCAAATTAGCCAAAAATGCTAACACGTTGCTAATGTATTAGCTTAACCCTGAATTAGCCCAAAAAACCCCTCAAAAGTTGCCAATTTTGCCAAAAAAGCTAACACGTTGCTAATGTGTTAGTTTGACTGCAAATTAGCCCAAAAACCTGAAAAGTTGCCAAATTAGCCAAAAAAGCTAACACGTTGCTAATGTATTAGCTTAACCCTGAATTAGCCCAAAAAACCCCTCAAAAGTTGCCAATTTTGCCAAAAAAGCTAACACGTTGCTAATGTGTTAGTTTGACTGCAAATTAGCCCAAAAAAACCTGAAAAGTTGCGAAATTAGCCAAAAATGCTAACACCTTACTAATGCGTTAGCTTGACTGCAAATTAGCCCAAAAAAACCTGAAAAGTTGCCAAATTAGCAAAAAAAGCAAACACGTTGCTAATATATTAGCTTAACCCTGAATTAGCACCAAAAAACCTAAAAAGTTGCCAAATTAGCCAAAAATGCTAACACGTTGCTAATATGTTAGCTTACCTCCAAATTAGCCGAAAAAGCATAAGTGCAGAAAGTTTTATAACGATTTGAAAAATGTTCCCATTGACTTAACATAGGGCTAAAAATTTGCATAAATTGCGCAAAATCGCAAAAAACCGTAAAATTTGCGAAAACCAAAAATACAAGCAGTAATGTCCTTAACGACCCGAACGTTTTGATACCAAGATTGCTGAAATTGCATAAAGTGTGTTTGAGTTTTTACGTGTCAAAAAACGTACGGAAGAAAACGTAAATAGGTGAAAAACAATTGTGTGAATGTATTGAATGCATTCACACAATTTCTTTAAGGGATGCATGTCATTCATTCTTCCTTCAGCAGCAGTGGGGGGGGGAGTGGGGGGTGTGGGGGGTCCTTTCATCCATATTGCGTGCAGATGACCTCGTCTCGTTTGCACTCGTCCACTTCCTGTCGACAAACAGAAAGTTTGAAGGAAAAAAATCAAATGTGTGAAACATGAACCGACAGAAAGCAGAGACTCGCTTTCATCAGAGTCTCTCTGAACCGATTTTCTCCTCTTTCTGTCAGTAAAAACGTGGCCACAGAACTTCTGCCGACAGGAAACCCGTTTCCATGGAGACGGCTCTCTTTTGAAGAGGACGGTGTGAGGCCGTCTCTCGGCTCCAACAGGAAGGTTCTCAGCTTCATCTGGTTAAGGAGATGTGCAGAGAGATGATGATGATGATGATGGCTCTAATGCTGTAAACAAACGTTAAAAGAAGGATTCTGATTGGAGGGAACGCTTTGATTGATCAGACTCGTTCTCATCGAGGTGAGACAATAAACAAACCTTTTGTCGTGCATTTAACTCTTTCTGCAGAGGAGAAGAAGAAGAGGGATCATGAGATCCTGCAGGATCAACTTTCATCCTCTAAAACTTCTAGAAAAATTAGAGATAGAACTGAAGAAACTGGAGCATGACAGAAGTATGACGGGGAACCAAAAGGGGGACAACAGCTGACCTGGCAACCCCAGAATGATGAGACAGGTGATTGACAGCTGAAAACACAAACCAAATCACAAAAAAATCTGTTAAAAGTTTTTAATTTAATTTTAAAAGTTCCCCAAAAACCAAAGAGGAGAAATATTGAAGTGAATGAAACCAAAAGGTTAGTTTTGATGGTAAATAGAGGCAGTTTGACACGAATGAACACTGCCCCCTAGTGTCAGCAGCTGGAACTTCAACGAATCTCTCATTTACAGTTTTTAGAGTTCAAAATGTTTTGATTAAATTCTAGTAATTATATTTTTGGTCTGATGACATCATCATCCTATCAAAAATAAGATTTATGCACTTTTCAGCCAAATAAACCCAAGAAATGTTTTTATGAGTCACCCGAAAACAGGAAGTCAAAATCAAAGAAACAGAGGAGTAATCAGAGTCAAATCAAGCCTCTGCCGTGGTTTCTCTGAATAAAAGGATGAATAAATCTAAAACTTCCTCCGTCCGACTCTGATTTGCTGTAAAGAAGATTCAGCCAGAGGTCACGACCCCGCCCGCAGGTGACGTCCGGCCCGCCCCGGCCCGCATCGATCGGCTCATTCGGCGTCGGCGCTGACGAGCGAGGAGCTGGAATGTGAAAGCTGGTGCGTCAGCGAGCCGTCCTGCAGGAGCTGCAATATTTAAGGCCTCCTCTGCAGATGCAGCGAGGAGGTCTGCAGAATCACTGGAGGAGAAAAACTTCAAGATGACTCCGTGATAGGAGGCTCATCCATTCATGAATCCTATAAAGTTGGGAGTAAAATGAGGTAAAACAGGATTATTTTATGATTCTGCAGTCAAACTCTCCAGAGTTTTGGTTTTAAAGTTTAAACATCGTCATCCTGTCAGCTTTTTGGACTATTTTGAAATTTATTAAGATTTTTAGGCTTTTTTGGAGTTAAATTTCAGCTACATGCTAGCTGTTTTGGCTAGAGGCAGCCATCTTGAATCCCCCCCAAAAGAAAAAAAAACTGCTCCTTGTTGGTTTTAAAGTTAGTAAATTTAGCGTCACAAGTTTAAATATTGTGAGAATGTAATTCATGAATCGTTGGTTCAAACTGAACAAAGATATTTAACATGAATGTAATAGGAGTGAGGCCCAAGTCAATGAAAAACCTCCGTTGCTATGGAAATCTAAAAATTACTTTTACTGATTATTGCAAAAATGACACTAATCTGTCCGTAATCTCCCGGAGATCAAAACATCCAATGGTTGCTATGGAGATAAACCAACAGAAAAGCCGCCATTTTGATAAAACTGTTTTTTTTCTATGAATTTGTCACATGCAGCAGCTCTGAGTGGAGTGTTGGGGGAGGTGGAAGAGATGGGGGGTGTAGCAGCTGCTGGGTCAAACGGGGGTCAAACGGGGGTCAAAAGGGGGTGGGGGTGAAGGCAGGTGGCACCTGTGCAGCATACAATGCTTATCTATCTATCTATCTATCTATCTATCTATCTATCTATCTATCTATCTATCTATCTATCTATCTATCTAGTAGTCTTTACGTGAATTCGTTTTGATCTGTTCCAAATTTTTTTTGAGAATTATGCAACTTAGTTATGTTTTATGTATATAATATAATATATAATATAACATATATTTTATACGTAATTATTACGCAAATGTTCCTCCATTGACAGAGATTGTTTCTAGCTCTATGTGTACATTTGTGTCTTTCCGTTCCACACAGAACAAACTTCACGCATGGAACACTCATCTATAACTGTTATTTCACAAATACGGTGCACGTATCACATCAAAATAACATAATTGATCCACGAATCACTGATGAATTGCATATAAACAAATGATGAATGATTGGTGTGTCCAGCAGTCCAGGTTTATTCGTCTGTCTTCTGTGGTTAATTCTGTTCATTTGGGATAAAACTGTCAAAAAAACCACATATATTCACTAGGGTTGTGCGTTGGCAAGAGTCTGATACGTATCGCTATATATCGGGTAGTTTACGACAATATTTCAACATTTTTCAATTATAACTAATAGGGCTGCCACAAACGATTATTTTAATAGTCGACTAATCACCGATTATTTTTTCCGATTAGTCGACTAATCGGATCATGGACAAAGTGGTTGTAAAGATGCTGAAGTTGATAACCAGCTAAAATATTAGTTAAATGCCAAATTAGCCAAAAAATAAAAAGCGCCAAAGTTAGCCTAAATAGCTAGCATGCTGCTAAAATTAGCTAAATTCCACATTAGCCTTAAAAAACGGAAAAATCCTATATTAGCCAAAACAGTTAGCATATAGCTGAAATATAAGCTAACTCAAAATTGCCTAAAAAAACTTAAAAAAAGCTTAAGTTAACCAAAATAGCTAGCATGCTGCTGAAATATTAGCTAAACTCCAAATTAGCCTTAAAAAAATGGAAAAATACTATATTAGCCAAAACATTAGCATATAGCTGAAATATAAGCAAACTCAAAAGTTGCCTAAAAAACATAAAAAGCTAAAGTTAGCCGAAATAGCTAGCATGCTGCTGAAATATTAGCAAATTCCACATTAGCCTTAAAAATGGAAAAATACTATATTAGCCAAACAGCTAGCACATAGCTGAAATATAAGCTAAACTCAAAAGTTGCCTAAAAACGTAAAAAAGCTAAAGTTAGCCAAATAGCTAGCATGCTGCTGAAATATTAGCTAAACTCCAAATTAGCCTTAAAAAAATGGAAAAATCCTATATTAGCCAAAACAGCTAGCAATATAGCTGAAATATAAGTTAAACTCAAAAGTTGGCTCGTAAAAACTAAAAAAGCTAAAGTTAGCCAAATTGCTAGCATGCTGCTGAAATATTAGCTAAATTCCACATTAGCCTTAAAAAACGGAAAAATCCTATATTAGCCAAAACAGCTAGCATATAGCTGAAATATAAGCTAAACTCAAAATGCCTAAAAAAACTTAAAAAAAGCTTAAGTTAACCAAAATAGCTAGCATGCTGCTGAAATATTAGCTAAACTCCAAATTAGCCTTAAAAAAATGGAAAAATCCTATATTAGCCAAAACAGCTAGCATATAGCTGAAATATAAGTTAAACTCAAAAGTTGCCTAAAAAACGTAAAAAAGCTAAAGTTAGCCAAATTCTAGCATGCTGCTGAAATATTAGCAATTCCACATTAGCCTTAAAAAAACGGAAAAATCCTTATATTAGCCAAAACAGCTAGCATAAGCTAAATATAAGCTAAACTCAAAAATTGCCTAAAAAACTTAAAAAAGCTTAAGTTAACCAAAATAGCTAGCATGCTGCGAATATTAGCTAAACTCAAATTAGCCTTAAAAAAATGGAAAAAATCCTTATTAGCCAAAACAGCTAGCATATAGCTGAAATATAAGTTAAATCCAAAAGTTGCCTAAAAAACTGTGAAAAGCTAAAGTTAGCCGAAATAGCTAGCATGCTGCTGAAATATTAGCTAAACTCCAAAATAGCCTAAAAAACCTTAATAAATGCAAATATTCTAAAAAGCTAGCAGAATGCTATTATAACTTTCAACTACTACAATCTGACTTCATACAATATAAAGTAACGACTAATCGACTATTAAATTAGTTGTCGATTATTTTAATAGTCGATTAGTCGTCGATTAGTCGACTAATCGTGGCAGCCCTAATAACTTAATAATTATTTGAATAATACATTTTTCACAAATGTAAAATACATGATGAGAACATTAAACAATGTAGTTGTATCTGACGAATAGGTTCCTTCTACTCAGTAAATTTATGAAGTATCATCTTAGTATCAGTATTTTGAATCGATTCAAGTATCGCCAAATAAAGTATCGCGATATTTCACTGTATCGATATTTTCTTGCATCCATAATATTCATATATATTTGGAGACGAAACTTTTTTTTTTTTTTTTTTGCCATTTAAAAATCTGAAGACGTTTCTGAAGCGTCCTGATGCCCAGACGCTCCTCTGACCTTCACGGCGCCGCGCCCCCAGCTTCATCAAAACCTCCTCCAGTCACGACCTTTGAGCGGCGGTGAGTCACTGGCGTGAAGCCTGATGACGGGCCGTCAAACCGCTCGCCGCATCAGGAGGAAAACCCTCGCCATTGTTGGAAGCGTTCACTGCGGCGGAGGACAAAGGTTGACGCATGAGTCCACCAATCTCTGACAGGAGGAAGAAACGTGCAGCTTTCTTTGATTTCATGTCAAAAGATTCTTAATTTAGTGGTTTCTGCTGCATTTCAACCCAAACTTCACACTAAACTGAAAACTTAAACGGATTCTCTGGATATTTTCTGAAATGATCTGCAGGTTAATGCGGAGCAGAAAGCTTCAGTCTGAAGGTCACTGAGAGAGCGGCGAGGTTTCTGAGAGCGGCGTGACATTTACCACTAATGGAAGCTGAAATATTCCAGCAGGAAAAACCCACATTTGAGCTGAAATGTTAAAAAAATTATGTCACAGAAAATCTGTTTGTCACTTTTACCAAACTTTGGTTTCTTATTTTAAAGTATATTTGACTTTTAACTCAAATAAAGAATTATAACACATCTATTTAAATGCAAATCACTGGATTTACTGATCAATAAATGAAGGAAATCATCTGAAATGGTGAAATAAATCATCAAATATCATAAATAAGACGTTTTCAGCTAATATTTGGAATGAGACTCACATGTAACTGGTTTAAGTGGATAAAGACACCAAATTACTGAAAGAAAAACGTGTTAAAAGAATTACTTCATACATTCAATAAATGATTTAATTCCAGTTCAACTTCAAAAAAAGTTTCTGGATTATTATGTCACAAACAAACGTAAACACTAAATATTAGAAATGCAGAAATATATATATATTTTTTAATTATATATCATTGTTTTATATCTGTAAATATACATACATTTTTTTTACTCTAAAACTTGTTTATCCAAAAAATGTAAAATGTTTAGGAATCCTCAGTGCAGGTCACAGATGTCCTGGATTCAATGCTCCTCTCTCAGAATAAAAACATCTTTGTGCAGCAGAAGAGAAAAAGGAAGTTAAAAACCGGATGATCTGATGTGGCTCCGTTAGCCGCTAACGAGCCCAGCGCGTCGGCGGGAACGTTCTTCACCGCGCTCGGCTTTCCTGCAGGAAGTCCTCGTGTGAAGAAAAACCATCTTTACTGTCAGGATTCAAACCAGATGTTTTAATCACAATAAAATACTCTGGAGAGGAAAATATTCAAAGTTATTTAAGGGTTAAATTGATTTATTCTGTAATAATATTCCTGCCTTTTTATTATTCATAAATATGTTTAAAAACTTTCGGTTTTAAAGTTTTAAAATGGCATCATCTTAGCTTTTTGGACTGTTTTGACATTTACTAAGACTTTTAGGTTACTTTGGAGTTTAGCTAATATTTCAGCTACATGCTAGCTGTTTGAAATTATTTTGATTTTTTTTTTCTGTTTTTTAGCCTATTTTGAAGTTTAGTTATTTTTTTTCAGCTATATTGTTGCTGTTTTGGCTAATTTAGAGTTTTTTCAGTTTCATAGGATCTTTTGAAGTTTAGCTATCCTTTCAGCTACATGCTAACTAAATGTTTTTTTAAGACTAATTTGGCGTTTAACTAATATTTTAGCTGACTATCAGCTTCAGCGTTTTCATCTATCTGCTTCAGTGTTTTTAAGTATTAATTTCAGCATTTTCAGCTATCAGCACTAGCATCTTCAGCAGACAATTCAGCTTCCAGCATTCACACTAGCATTATCACAGGTAATGTTATTTATCTGGTTCATAATTATGTTGTTTGACACTCCCGATCTAAACTTTTAACTTTTTAGTCTGAAAATTAAAAATTAGAGACAAATTATCTGAAGTTGAGAGAGAATGGGGGAATTCTGGGTCAAGAAGTCATGCTTTGATTAAAACTACAATCTTAAAGTGAGAAGGTTTTAAAAAATAGTGTTTTTTCTGTTTTCTCGTGTAATCATGAAACCTCAAATGAAGGTTTTGCTGGTCTGTAATCAGAGGTCAAATGAAACCAGATTAAATCAATCTGTCCCTCTCAATAAACTTCATTCTTTAATACTTTACAGCAGATTTATTCAATATTCTCTTTTATAGACGTTGTTTTTAGCAGAAGGCACTTTAATAAAAAACATCTTTATTGATAGTTTTAGAAATTAAAAATAGATTGGATTGAAAGCGTATTACTATTTACTCGAATGAACTTTCTGATAAATAAAGACCGTTTTCTAGATTTTTTTTCTTATTGGTTGATTGAGATTTCATCTTCATCCTTCAGTCTTTCACAGTGAATCCATCACAGAAAAAACAGTCTGGATGCATTTCAATAGATGACCAGCAGATGGCAGCAGAGCGCACCAGTTCTGAAGTTTAACCACCGACTTCTGAGTGGAAAAACAACAGAAAACATCCTAAAGAACCACTTTAAAGTTTCTGCTTTTATCCCATCCATTAAATTAGTGTTGTAACGTCATTTAAAGGTTTGAAACTTTACATTTTGCAAACATTAAATGACCTCAGATTAGAATGTTACTCTTTTGTTTTTAAAACTTGACTGCAACAAGCAATGGCTTAAATAAATGTTCAACTGTGGTTTTTTTCTCATTAATTTATGACTTTTTAAACAAAAAATGTTCAACTTTATTCTCGTAATTCAACAGTTGCAAATTTTTTTCTCGTAAATTTAAAAGATTTAAGGTTATAATTTAATTAGTTTTGCTTTTAACTTGGCCTATTATTGAAGTTTAAATGTCTTGTTAAGCATTCACTGTTTTCTGATATTTTCGTCTAATTTTTTCTTGGTTGAATAAACAGTTTTAAAATAAATGTCCTACATCCCCGTCCGGCTGTTTGTCATCAACGTGCTGTAGAACACACTAATTGAAACAAAAAACATTCATGATTTAACTCAAGTTAAAACAATAAAAAGTCACAAAAACATAAAACGTGAATACTTGCTATTTATTTGAGAAGGTAGAGCATTCATTTAAAGACAGAAAATGCATAATCCAAAGCCAAATACAGTAAATAAATAAGTTAATTAAAGGAGTTATATAAATGCAAAGTTCAAATGTAAAAAGTTTATTTTTAATTTACATTTAAAATGTCCACAAATGCAGAAAACTCTTAGATCACCAGTTTCTAATAACAGTCACACACTAGTGAAGAAAGTAGGTACGTTAATTAGTTTATATAATATAAGGAAGTTAATTATGTTAGTTAAATGTATTATATTCTACTTTAGGACACAAAGGCACACATTTTTTTCTGCTGAATTTATTTTTTGTTACTTTTTTGAATTATCAGAACATGAAACACAGTGACTGTATCTCATAAATAATTTACTTTTACCCTAGTAAACTCATGATGCTTTTATTTTGGTAACTTAGGACGTATTGAAGTGAAAAAGATTCACTAAATTCATTAAATGTCACCTCGGCAGTATTTTAAATCGATACAAGTATCACAGTATACAGTGGGGTGTGGCTTAGATCAGGCCCACAGACACGAAAGGAGGAAGGGTTTGGGGAGGGAAAGGAGGGAAGAAAAAGAATGCGTGCCCTGTCTAGGCTACCCCACTTGGTGGGACACAGCCTTGGTATATGTATGTATGTACAAGTATCACCAAATAAAACATCGCGATGTTTCCTAGAATCGATATTTAATTGAAATAGTTTTTGAATGTACTTATTTCTTTCATGAAAGCCTCACATATAAACCACACTACATGCATCTCAACACATTTTCCTTTTTTTTTCTTTTTTTAAACTTTATTGTAAAAATCAGTTTCAGTAAAGAAAAACTGCACAATAGCTAAGTCTTTTTTAGTTAACATTTCAAAGATACAGTACAAAAGTAGCTTTATAAAACATACAGGATAAGAACATAATAGAATTCTAAATAAAAGCTGCGGTTATTCACTCACGGTTTTGAAATGCTTGACTCACAACAAGAATATGAATAACATACATTTTTAGCATATTATTAGTAGAGAATAACTGTATACAGAATACACAGATACAAATAAAAAATAAACAAATAAATCTAAAAGAGAAAAAATAGAAAACTCAAGAGTTAAATAAACTAAGTTACTCGTCCAAAAGATGCTAAACGTTTTTTGGACTTTTTTATTCTTTGAAGCAGAAATTATCTTTAAGTATTGCTGAAGTTCAAGTTTTAATAATACAAATTCAGGTTTTTTATTAGTAAATTTACTTTAGTGAACATGAAATTTAGCCATGAATGAAAACATATTTATATAAAAAACAAAGCCTCACAATCTTTGTGTTGAAATTTATGAAAACTAAATAATACATTTTTTTTATAAAAGTAGAAAATCAGTAACAATTGATTCTGTCCTAAATTTGTGGTTGTCTTTCCAGAATTTTCCAACACGTTTTCCGTCCATTTAAGCTTGTTCTGGAAGTTGTAGTACACACGTTCTGCCTCCAGAGGGCGACCGCGTTCATCTTCTTTCCGATCAGGACGGACATTTTCACTCCGCAGCCCACGAAGAAGAGCAGCCCGAGGCTGGGCTCTGAGTTCTGAGCGTCGGAGAGCTGTCACTGCCCTCCGCGGACATAAACAAGCCGAACAAACGACATGTGAGTGAGTTTCCACCCGACAGCGTCGAAGTTTTAGCTCGTTTTGATAGCTGTAGCAAAGCATGCTGGGTAAAGACTTTTGTCCGCTCAGTATTAGCTTAAAACCTACAAGGCTAATGTTAGCTCAGTGCGATTTTGAAGATCCCCGGATAGATTTAGATTTCCGTTTTATAATTTAGTATTTTGTGAGCTAAAAACACATTAAATGTTATATAATTGAGTTTATATAATAATGTAGAAACAATATAATTGTTTGTGTGTAATTTGAAGCTAATTGGCTCATAAAATCACGTTTGTTTTTATCTTAAATGACGTTAGCCTACATATTATTTAGTTATATTTGTATTTATTTATTTAAATTTCAGAGTCGTTGAAGTCTGGAACCGGAATGAATCCACCGCAGATGAGCTGAAGATCCAGATTTTTTTGGGGTTTTGTTTTTTTTTTTTTTTTTGCTCTGAAACGGAGCCCAATGGTTCTGGATGATGGATCGGGGCGTGGTGGACAGTCCGGTGACGCTGGTCATCAAGGCTCCCAACCAGAAGTATGACGACCAGAAGATCAACTGTCATCCCAACTGGACCGTGGAGAAGCTCAAAGCCCACCTGTCCGATGTTTACCCCAGCAAACCCGTGAGCTTTCAACGCAACTTTATTGACAACCTCTGTTTACAAACAGTCATAAAAGTTGAAAAAAATGGCAAAGAAGTGTTTTTTTTTTTTTAATTCTCAATTATCATCTTGATAGTTAAATCCTAACCTGTTTGTATTTCTGTGTGTGTACAAATCTGGATTATTAATCCGGCTAAATAATCATAAATGTTTATGATGTTTATATTTTAATCTCGTGTGAAAATAACAGAAACTAATTTTCCAATAAAAAGGTTTATAGCTTTAGTGTCCAGTGCTTTTGTGCTGCTCTAATCCTCTAATCTGAGAACGTGATTCTGTAAATGTGCCGACTGACTTGAGTCTTTTTGCAGACTAGATTCAGTTTAAAGAATTTAGCGTCCAGTCTTGACGGCGGCGCTCTGAATGAAGGCTAATTAGGACACGCTCTGACATTGTTGCTGCTAAATCCTTTAAGATCCAGATTGAGGTTACTACGATCTCATCCTCTTGCATAAGTTATCTGCCCTTTGATGCTGGAGCCATTCACAACTCTCCTGTTCTGGGACTGTCTGTGGATTTCAGCTATTTCATATAAAACAACAATAATCTTTGTTTTAGTTTCTGTTTCTCCTTAAAGCTGTTCTAATTCTTTTGTTTGTAGAGTTCAAAGGACCAGAGACTGGTGTATTCTGGGAAACTGCTTCTGGATCACTTTACCTTAAAGGACGTCCTGAGGAAAGTAAGTACACGCGTGTTTCTGGTCAGAAATAGAAGGAGGGACTTCAGGTTTTAATTAAAACCGTGTCTTTAACATGTTCTCGTGGCGTTTTTCTGATGATGGATGACTCATGGGAAGAAAATTTAGATTTAAATTCTGGGAATTCTTGATTCAGAATCGTTGAGAATCAAGAGCAAAAAGCTGTAGGACTTTATGTTGTTTGGTTAATGTGGGGTTGGGGTGTGAGGGGCTGTAAGCTAGAGGGAGAGCGTGGAAACAGAGGAGGGCTGGGTTGATAAAATCAATTCATTGATCAAAGCTTAATAGATCAATTATGGGTCTAGAAAAGTAGAGATTGAAACAGTGTTTAATGCTAAAGTTGGTTAGCATTATGCTAACGTATAAAGGATTTCCCTTAGGACCGCTCATGCTAACGCTCACTCGAACCTAATCACACATTACTAAATCCTGCTAGCTTGATGCTAACACATGATGAGATTTTCCATAGGACAGCTAATGCTAACGCTCGGTTGACCTAAACATGCATTGTTTTAGCCTGCTAGCATGATGCTAATGTATAATAGGATTTCCCATAGGATGGCTAATGCTAACGCTTGGTCGACTTAAACATACATTACTAAATCCCGGTAGCTTGATGCTAACACATAATAGGGCTGCCACGATTAGTCGACTAATCGATGACTAATCGACTATTAAAATAATCGACAACTAATTTAATAATCGATTAGTCGTTACTTTATATTGTATGAAGTCAGATTGTAGTAAAGTTGAAAGTTATAATAGCATTCTGTTAGTTTTTTAGAATATTTTGGCATTTATTAAGGTTTTTTTTAGGCTAATTTGGAGTTTAGCTAATATTTCAGCAGCATGCTAGCTATTTCGGCTAACTTTGGCTCTTTTTATTTTTTGGTAAATTTGGCATTTAACTAATATTTTAGCTGGTTATCAACTTCAGCATCTTTACATCCACTTTGGCCATGAACAGATTAGTCGACTAATCGGAAAAAATAATCGGTGATTAGTCGACTATTAAAATAATCGTTTGTGGCAGCCCTAACACATAATGAGATTTTTTTATAGGACAGCTAATGCTAACGCTCGGTCGACCTAAACATGCATTGCTATAGCAAGTTAGCTTGATGCTAACGTATAATGGCATGTCACATAGGACGACTAATGGACGGCTGTTGACCTAAACATTGCTAAAGCCTGCTAGCTTGATGCTAACACATAATGAGATTTTCCATAGAAAAGCTAATGCTAACGCTTGGTCGACCTAAACATGCATTGCTAAAGCAAGTTAGCTTGATGCTAACGTGTAATATGATTTCCCATAGGATGGCTAATGCTAACGCTTGGTCGTCTAAAACATACATTACTAAATCCCGCTAGCTTGATGCTAACACATAATGAGATTTTTTTATAGGACAGCTAATGCTAACACTCGGTCGACCTAAACATGCATTGCTATAGCAAGTTAGCTTGATGCTAACGTATAATGGAATGTCACATAGGTGACTAATGGACGGCTGTTGACCTAAACATTGCTAAAGCCCGCTAGCTTGATGCTAAGGTATAATGGAATTTCCCATAGGAAGGTTAATGCTAACGCTCAGACAACCTAAACATACATTACTAAAGCCTGCTAGCTTGATGCTCACACATAATGAGATTTTCCATAAGACAGCTAATGCTAACGCTCAGTTGAAGCTCAGGAAGGCTAATGCTAATGCAAAGCAAAGTGGATAAACCATAAAAGTTGACTGGATTTTCTGAGCTCGTTTGGTTTTACGTTGATAGTATTTGATGTAGGAACACCAGAAGTGAGTTTCTTCTGTGCTGCTATAAACTTAAGCAAACTCGTACTTTACTGTGATCAGAATCCGGTACGTTTAAAATTGTGCATCATTGCAGTAAATGATTGAGAAAGAGTCATAATTCTAATCCAAACAGTCCTCTGTAGCTGTTGAGTTGGTTTGAACCCCGATGCATTCTGGGAGATAACGAGCCTCCTCTTACAGCAGGACGAGTACCACATGCTCCACCTGGTGTGTGCCTCCCGGACGCCCCCCAGCTCCCCAAAGCCGGCCCGCAGTCGCAGTAACAGGCCTCAGGAGAGCGCCGCCGCTCCCGCGGTGAGTCGGCGACAGACCTCCCACGCCTTTCAGGTCATTTCATCATCGCCGTGCTGCCTTTCATCACGCCGGGACGCCCTCTGATCCTCAGGGGTTCGCTCTAAGACTCAGTTTGTGTTTTTTTTGTGTCCCAGGTTCCTCAGAACGGCGGCGGCCTCAGCAGCCATGCAGCTGCGGCGGAGAGCGGCGCCGGCGGAGGCTTCAGGCAGGGCGGGGAGGCCTTCCCTTACCAACACATGTACCCGCAGTTCCTGCACAGGTGAGGCCCGGACGAGGAGACGTGAACTCCACGCAGACTTCAGGTTCAGGATCCACAGAGAATCGAGAGGAGAAAACTGCAGAACAGCAAGATCAGATCAGAAGAATTCTGAATCACTTCAGTCAAAATACATGATTCATGTCTAAAAGTCTGAGGTCCAATCAGCTGAAAGGAAATCCAGACGGAACATTTCGGGGAAAATTTGAGAGAATTATTTTAGGTCGACCGAGCGTTAGCATTAGCCTTCCTATGGGAAATCCCATTATACGTTAGCATCAAGCTAGCAGGCTTTAGCCATGTATGTTTAGGTCATCCAAGCGTTAGCATTAGCCGTCCTAATGGAATTCACATTATACGTTAGCATCAAGCTAGCAGGCTTTAGCAATGTATGTTTAGGTCGACCAAGCATTAGCATTAGCCATCCTATGGGAAATTCCATTATACGTTAGCATCAAGCTAGCATGTATGTTTAGGTCGACGGAGCGTTAGCATTAGCCGTCCTATGGGAAATCCCATTATACGTTAGCATCAAGCTAGCAGGCTTTAGCAATGTATGTTTATGTTTACTGAGCGTTAGCATTAGCTGTCCTATTGGAATTCACATTATACGTTAGCATCAAGCTCGCAGGCTTTAGCAATGTATGTTTATGTTTACTGAGCGTTAGCATTAGCTGTCCTATTGGAATTCACATTATACGTTAGCATCAAGCTCGCAGGCTTTAGCAATGTATGTTTAGGTCGACCATACGTTAGCAATAGCCTTCCTATGGAAAATTCCATTACACGTTAGCATCAAGCTAACCATGTATGTTTAGGTCGACAAGCGTTAGCATTAGCCTTCCTATGGGAAATCCCATTAAATGTTAGCATCAAGCTAACCATGTATGTTTAGTTCGACCAAGCGTTAGCATTAGCCTTCCTATGGGAAATCCCATTAAACGGTAGCATCAAGCTAGCAGGCTTTAGCAATGTATGTTTAGGTCGACCGAGCGTTAGCATTAGCCGTCCTATGGGAAATCCCATTATACGTTAGCATCAAGCTAACCATGTATGTTTAGTTCGACCAAGCGTTAGCATTAGCCGTCCTATGGGAAATCCCATTATACGTTAGCATCAAGCTAGCAGGCTTTAGCAATGTATGTTTATGTTTACTGAGCGTTAGCATTAGCTGTCCTATTGGAATTCACATTATACGTTAGCATCAAGCTGGCAGGCTTTAGCAATGTATGTTTAGGTCGACCATACGTTAGCATTAGCCTTCCTATGGGAAATTCCATTACACATTAGCATCAAGCTAACCATATATGTTTAGGTCGACCGAGGATTAGCATTAGCCTTCCTATGGGGAATCCCATTACACGTTAGCATCAAGCTTGCAAGCTTTAGCAATGTATGTTTAGGTCAACAGCCGTCCATTAGTCGCCCTATGTGACATTCCATTATACGTTAGCATCAAGCTAGCAGGCTAAAGCAATGTATGTTTAGGTTTACCGAGCGTTAGCATTAGCTGTCCTATTGGAATTCACATTATACATTAGCATCAAGCGAGCGGGCTTTAGCCATGCATGTTTAGGTCGACCGAGCGTTAGCATTAGCCTTTCTATGGGAAATCCCATTACACGTTAGCATCAAGCTAGCAGGCTAGTGCAATGTATGTGTAGGTCTACCAAGAGTTAGCGTTAGCCGTCCTATGGGAAATCCCCATTATGCATTAGCATCAAGCTAGTTTGGAACTCCCTGCCGTGTAGTCACGTGTTCATAATTGATTGGGGGCGTGGTCTCTTCCAGCTGGAGTGGCTCCTCGCTGTCAGCACTTCCCTCTAACTACCCCTACAGCCCCATGACGGCGATGTGGTGGCAGCAGCTGTACGCCCGCCAGTACTACATGCACTAGTAAGCTCATTCAGTCCAGCTTTGAGGAGATTTTCAAAATAAAAGCAGAGTCAGAACCGGCTTCCTCCTCCTCCTTCATCAGTCACCTACTGGCCGCCGCCGCCGCCGCACGGGCGGAGCCGTCCTCCACGCCGCCTCACCAGCCCGACCCGCTGAGCCGGCGGCCACCAGTGGGTCACCGCGGCAACCCGGAGGTCCAGATGAACGCCCAGGGGGGCGAGGTCCTGAACGAGGAGGAGCTGAACAGGGATTGGCTGGACTGGGTGTACACGTTCTCGCGCGCCGCCGTCCTCCTCAGCATCGTCTACTTCTACTCCTCCTTCAGCCGCTTCGTCATGGTGATGATGGCCATGCTGGTGCTCTACCTGTGAGTCCTGCAGGCAGGCTGACCTTTGACCTCTGGAACTAGAGAACAAATATAAACTATTCGTAGTGGTTTTAACTCCTCGAGCATCATGGGAAGAAATATTAGAGATTGTAGAACATTTTCTTGTTCCACATTAAAGTCATTCATTTATATTTTAGAGTTTTCCAAAGTTTTTATATCATTTAATTTAAAAAACGATGATTTAATCGTATTAACAAATAAAAGTCTTTGAAATCATTCAGAACAGTTCAGCTGCACAGACTTCTGTCTCCGCCTGCAGACATCAGGCCGGCTGGTTTCCTTTCAACCTGGAGAACGAGCTGCAGCTTCCGGGAGAGCGAGCCAATCAGGACGACGCGGACGGAGACGCCCAGAACCACGACTTACAGGAAATGGTAACGTGAAACCGAAGAGACGGAAGTTTCATTTGGCTTTTTGGTTTGAGGAAAAACAACCTTCACCTGAACCTTCGTCTGACCGCGCAGGAAGTGGCGAACGACGAGAACTCCGACGACGAGGACGGCGGCGAGAGCGGCGAGGAAGGAGCGGACGACCCCGACAGCGCTCCTCAGGCGGGATTCCTGTCCTCCACCTGGTCGTTCATCATAACCTTCTTCATGTCGCTCATCCCGGAGGGCCCGCCCAACGCCGCCAACTGAGAGGGGGCGGGGCTTAGCCCTCTGTCCGCTCCTTGAACTGAACCACGGATCCCTCCGATCGCGGCGGAACAAGGAGGAGAAATGTTTCTGCTCTCAGAGACGGCCAGTGATGCTCTGCAGAAAAAACTCTGAATCTATGAAACATTTCCAGCAGCACTTACTGTAAACTGACAAACGTTAGTCTGTCTGAACTTTATTTTGTAGGAGCTCTTCCTGATTTCTTTTTGTTTTTCTCCCAAAGTAAAAATTCAGATTAAATTAAAGACATCAGAGCTCCAGAATGAATGAAACTGAAACCCAAGAATTATATTCATGTTATGAAAACTGAACCCGCTCCTTTGTTTTCTTCTCTCTGCACTTCCTGTGGAATACATTACATCCTCACCTTTGATTTTTTTAAACTCTTTAACATTTCAAAAGTTTTGACGTCACCAATAAATTAAATTATTTTATTTTTTTACTTTGTATTCACCAAGATTCAAATGTGAAGTAATACAGTCTATGAATTAAATTCCAAATATTTATTCAACAAGAAAAAAGAAACTTTGGAGAGCAGACTCTTATTGTGGAGGGATTCCTGGAGGAAGTGTCTTTAAAAGTGGAACATTTTCTTTTCTTTTGATAGTCCGATATCTTTAACAAGTTTTGTTATGTCTATTAAAATAGTTCCAGAAGTTGTGTTCATTTTTTTATTTTATTTTTTGTATTTATGTTCCAGGTTAAAATACTCAAAAACAAATTAAAAACAAATTAAATAATCCAAAAAACATTTTTTAAAAAACATTTTTAAAATAAAAAAAAAAAAAAGTCACCTAAAACCCTAATTTGGGTTGTTCTAGTAAGAGTTCAACAAATGAAAATGAGTTTAGTCATAAGTACTCTGCAAAAATCATATCAAAACTATAGCTAGGATAGGCTCCAGCAACCCCCCGGCCCTGATTTAGTGGGTTTGGAGGATCGATGGATCCAATAATTCTACATGACCTTCAGATTTACAAAGGTTAAGAAATATACATACAGTCAAAATAGTTTTTTTAAATCCATCCTAAAACTACAAATCCCAGAAGCCCCGCCCCCTCAACATTAGTCATCATTGAAAGCCTCAAATGTCCTCTGTTTTAAGGCGTTGGAGGTATTTAGGTTTAGAAATATCCTCTGCAGAAGAACACATTTGTGTTTTTGTTAGAACAGGAAATGATCCTTCAAAATAAAGGTCACTATAATCCTGTTTTCTTTCCCACTGCTGCCCCCTTTTGACCCTAAAGTAAAAAACACTTTTGATATTAATTCCCTTTATTTCAAAATAAATCACCCATGAAAATATACTTTTATTTCTTTAACGAATTTAATATGTTTGACATATGAATGGGAAATTATTAAGAAAAAAACAAAAGAATGAGCCAAAAAAAATAACAGCAGGTAACTGGAATGAAGAGATCTCAAAATTGAATTGTTTTTTTTACAAAAGAAAAAAAAAAAAAAAGATTAAATCCTGCATAATCCTTTATTCGTGTTGTACTAACTCTCCAGGTAATTAAACTACAGATGTTTTCAATCTTAATGAGTGGAAATCAGAGATTTGTCTCCCTCTAGTGGCTGATTTGTGAAACTCCGCAGGTTTTTTTAACCTCTCACAGACTAAAGTCACAAAGTTAAAAGCATAAAAACAAATACTTCAAAAGATGAAAAGACAAGAACAAATACCACACATCGGCGGGATAATCCGAGCAGGCGATGACGGCGGCGTGGTCGCCGTCCTCCGTTTGGGGAAATGAATGAACGAAGAGAAACCCAGAGGCGGAATAATGTAGTCGTCTTTATTGCTTTGCAACATTCCGTCATCAAACCAACAGGATCCGAGAGCTCGACTGCTTTATTGCGATCACACGGTCGACATGAACACGTCACTGATGCTGTGAAAATAGAGTCTTTATTATTCAACAAACGATTCCGTCCAGAAAACGTAGATACTCGCTCGCTTTGATCTTCATGAGTGAAATGAAACTTTTGTCTCCATAGATATTATAATAAATATAGACATTTCTGTATTTTTGACACCGACGGCACAAAAACTCGACACACGCAGAAGTAAAGGTGTGACCTAACGGCGTGAACGTGACGGCAGACCACACAGAAGCAGGTTTCCATGGCGGCGCGGCCGGCGGCGTGCTCACCTGCTCAGCAACAGTACAACACCTGCACACCAAGAGCTTTACGAAAGGCACGAAGTAATGCGAGTGTGGGCGGAGCCTCTGGAGGCGACGAGACACGACTTCTTCACGAATGTTCTCTCTGCCGGATGGGACATCTTATTGCTAGAACGGGACAGCACTTAAGAAAATAAAGATGCATTTCTAGGTTATAGATCCAGACACGATAGAAAAGTTTCCACATGAAATCTTTTAGCAACACTAAATAACTTTGCACCACACAGAGACCGTCACGAGTGCAACGAGGCGGCGGCGCCGCGGGGGGGGGGTTCTGGTTCCCCCGACACCGGACTACGCGCCGCTGAAATGATCCGTCTGCCTCGGGACGAAACCGGGAAGGACTCCTGAGTCAAAACAGCCCGTCCCAAATTCTGGCAAAGTGCTTCCTGTACAGTACAGAACCGCTATGGCCTTTAGAGTAGTCTTTAACGTGGACAGTGCATTAACTGGAGGGGGGGGGGGTCTGTGGGCGGGGCTTTTGTGCTTCAGCAGCTCGGGAATGAACTCTCCAATAAAACGTCGGCTCCGACCGTACGGAGCCAAGAGGAAGTGCTGAGGACCAACCGGCGGAGATGACATCATCAAAGCAAGAGGTCAAAGGAAGTTCACGCCCCCCCCCACCGCGCCCTTCCTGCCGACGGGAAGAAACTCTTTGGAGAAGCTCGCCACACGGCGAGGGTTGGCCAGCCTCAAACACGCGGCGCTCCCGTCCGGAGGACGTCCGAATCCCGCCCAAAGACGTCCTCCTCCCAGATCACAGGAACGTCTCGGAGGCGGAGCTCTCCCCGTGGGCGTCCGGGCTGATGTCCACTCTAACGCAGGCCACCTTCTCCTGGCTGTGAGGGGGAGGACACCACGACAGTTTGTTAGTTTTTTTGTTATTTTTTTATTTTATTTTGGCTAAAAACGTCAAAATCATGATGAAAGGTTCACTGGTAACACTTAGACGGAGGATTAGGACCACGAAGAAAAAAAACATTATGATTTTTTTCTTCATAAATTGACAAATTTTAATCTTGTAAATTTACAAGAAAAAAGTAATACATTTAGCCCATGACATCATTCTAGTAATTTAACAGTTACGACTTTTTTTTGTAAATTTGTGAGATTTAAAGTTGTGGCAAAAAACAAAAATTGATTGTAAACTTGCCCTAATACTCTGTCGTACTATATTGGGATATTTCATTAGGCGATACTTCATTGTATCGCGATATTTCATCAGGTGATACTTCATTAAATCACAATATTTAATTAGGGAACACTTCACTGTATTCATCATTTTATTAGGCGATACTACATTGTATTGCAATTTTTCATCAGGCGATACTTCATTAAATCTTGATATTTCATCAGTGGATACTTCATTATATCGTGATATTTCCTTATGTAATACTTCATTATATCGTGAATTTTCCAATATTTTCTTAACTGTCGTTTGGGTAATTCTCGTAGATGTTAACAGTGAGACTCAGAACAGCACACCAAAATTCAAAGACTCTCCAGGCAGGTAAACATCCCGTTAGCAGGGAGGGGGTCTGTGCGGGATTGTTTCACGAGCTAACACATCCGCAGCATTAGAAGCTAACTGCTAGCACGTCACAGGAACTGCAGGAAATCAGGGTTTGTGTTACGTCTGAGGCATGCAGCGGTTAGTGTGCAGCCGTGCAGCCTGCTACCTGTTCTTCCACTGGGAGACTCTGGGTCACTATTCCTATTCTGTAGGATCTGTTCAGGATGAACATAACAACAGCAGCTGTAACACAGACATGTCAAAACCTACACTTTCTTTCATTCATTCACTACAGTACACTCATCTTACCTTTATCTGGGACACATCAGACCAATCATAAAAGTTCATAAGTGACGGTTGCTACACCCCACCCCCACCACCCCCTTTAGACCCGCCCTCACTGGCCAAGCAGCTGCTACACGCCCCTTTCTCTCTGGTCATGTCACAAGTTCATGAAAAAATGGCTTTCTTCAAAATGGCCGCTTTTCTGTTGATTTATCACCATAGCAACCATTTTATTTTTTGGTCATCTGGTGATGATGAACAAGTCTACGTCACTTTTAGAAGAATCGGCAAAAGTAAATTTATGAATTTCCTTAGCAACTGAGGTTTTTTGTTAGCCACTCCCACTTTCTTAATACGCTCATATTGTCATCTTTTAGTTCATTTTGTGGCAGATTTATGTAGTTGATTTTCAAAATATTTCAGTAAAAAATTCCAAACAATGGGGGAACGCTAGTTATGCTAGCTCGCCACGCTAACGCCAATTTAAAATCCACAAATTTTGATTCCAACATCTTTTTTACCATATTCAAATTAATACTCGGTGTGTTTAAATAAAAAGAAAGGTTGGGGACCTTAATCAAAACAAGTAAATATACTGTAATCATGAAACAAATACAATCTGAACTTTGAATTTCTGATTTGTGGATTCTGGGCGGAGCTTCAGCTCACCTTCCGGAGATGGAGGTCACCGGGATGTTGAGTAGGTTGGAGGCTTCATAGGTGACGTTGAGCGCAGCCTCCTCTTCGTCCTGCAGTCTGGACTCTTCCTCCTTCATGAATGAATCATAAAAAACATGAACCTGAACTCTTGAGTTCTACTTTTATTCCCATCATTCATTGAAACGGTTTTGGTTTTATTGTGTGATTCTGTTTCTCATTATTTATTTTTTGGAGGTAAAATCTCGCACTTTAAGCAATTTCTGAAATCTTGGAATCAGAACATTCAGCTCGTTCGGACACCATCGCTTGTATTTTTGGTTTAATTTAAGGCTTTAATTTTTCAGTCCCATTGAAATAAATTTGATTTTTTCACCTTTCGGCAATAAAAACATTCATCATGTTCAGGAAATTCACGATTATACTTTTGGTATTCATCAGTTTTGCATAAACATTACATTTTACAAATAAAAAAGAAAAATTAAGAATTTTTTAAAAATTTTGTTTTCATCTCCATGCAATTCGTACATTTTTGTGCATTTTGAAACCTTTAAAATATTGATATGAAAACATTCATCATGTTAATCATCAATGCTACTCAGGTTTTTAAGGTTCATTTTGAGTTTAGCTAATATTTTAGCAACATGCTAAAGTTTTTGGCTAATTTGGCATTTAATGAGGTTTTTTGACTTATTTTGAGTCGGGCTAATATTTTAGCAACGTGCTAGTTTTTTTTTTGGCTAATTTAGCATCTACTGAGGATTTTTAGCTAACTAGGAGCTAAGCTAGTATTTTAGCAACGTGTTGTTACTTTTGACTAATTTGGCATTTACTGAAATTTTGGGCTTATTCTGAGTAAAGCTAATATTTTAGCAACATGCTAGCTTTGTATGGAATAATTTAGCATCTACTGGTGTTTTTTTTGGCTAATTTTGAGTCAAGCTAGTATTATAGCAATGTGTTAGCTCTTTTGACTAATTTGGCATCGACTGAGGTTTTTTGTGGCTAATTTTGAGTTAGGCTAGTATTTTAGCATTGTGTTAGCTTTTTTGGCTAATATTATATCTACTGAGGATTTTTGAGCAAACTAAGAGTTAAGCTAGTATTTTAGTATCAAGCTAGCTTTGTTGGCTATTTGGCATCTACTGAGGATTTTTTAGGTAAAATGGAGTTAAGCTAGTATGTTCAGCACATTGCTGAGCTTTATGGAATTATATTTAAGGCTATATTAAGTTAACTAGTATTTAGCAATTGCTTTGCTTTTTGGCTAATTCTAGCATCTGGATTTTTGAGCTTATATGGAGATAAAATAATATTTTAACTTAGTTTCAAATGGAATCTGTAAGGAAACAGGAAACGGCACCATCTTTTCTTGGGCTTTCTTTTTCTTATCGTCCTCCGTCTTCTTCTTGCTCTCTGGCATCAGGTCGTCCAGCCAGCTCAACTCTCTCTTTGTGAAGAAAAAGTCCAAAAGCTTCCGGATGAAGACCAGCGCCAGAACCTGGAGAAGGAACCAAAGACAGACGCCGTGAGTCCCGTGGACGTCTCCCTCCACAGCGGTCCGCGGGCTGAAGGCATCACCATCATGGGGAACACCACGGCGGCCGCCGACGCCTTGATCACCCACAGCAGAACCAGGCAGGTGAGCTGGATCAGCGTGAAGATGTGGACCTTCCAGAGCGGCACGTAGCGCAGGTAGATCAGGTCCGGCTGGTGCTTCGCCGGCATGCCGAAGAGTTTGATTCTGTCAAAGAACTGCGGAGACCAAAACAAAAACGGCTTCAGAGAGTTCTGAAGAACGGGTCAGGAGGGTCCGAGGCTGCAGCTTCGTCTTACCTGGATCCCTTTGAGGGACGAGGCCCCCATGTAGAGGAAGACTCCGTACAGGACGGGCATGGGAATGAACTGGAAACAACAGAAACCCGTCAGCGAGAGGTTAGCGGTCGATCGCCGGCGGACCGAGGCCCCGCCCACCTTCAGCACGGACGTCATGAAGACCGAGCAGCCCATGAGGACGAAGATCATGAAGCCGGTGACCCGCTGCTCCCGGATGCCCAGGAACTTGGGCTGCTCTCCCGGGGCGGAGCAGCCGGACTCCACCTTCAGGCTGTTGACGTGGGAGATGGACAGGACGGTGGCGGCCACGAACCACGGCAGCCCCATGATGGAGCACACGCCCAGCATGACCGCCACCACCAGCAGGTCCAGGTGATAGCCGCAGCCTTTCTGTGGGACAGAGGAACGGGGCGGGTGAAGGTCCAGCAGAGGACGAGTGTCCGTGAACACGTCAGCTTCAGGAACGTCGGGGAGAAAACCTTCAAACTTTCACTCCTGCAAATAATCGAGACTGAACAAGGAGCCCGATAGCACGGCAACACACCAGCGCCCCGCAAAGCTAGCGGTCATCAGCTAGCGGTCATCAGCTAGCGGTCATCAGCTAACGGTCGTCAGCTAGCGGTCATCAGCTAGAAGTCATCAGCTAGAAGTCATCAGCTAGCAGTCTTCAGCTAGCGGTCAACAGCTAGCGGTCATCAGCTAGCGGTCATCAGCTAGTGGTCATCAGCTAGCGGTCATCAGCTAGAAGTCATCAGCTAGCAGTCTTCAGCTAGCGGTCATCAGCTAGCGGTCATCAGCTAGCGGTCATCAGCTAGCAGTCATCAGCTAGCGGTCGTCAGCTAGCGGTGATCAGCTAACGGTCATCAGCTAGTGGTCATCAGCTAGAAGTCTTCAGCTAGCGGTCAACAGCTAGCGGTCATCAGCTAGCGGTGATCAGCTAACGGTCATCAACTAGTGGTCATCAGCTAGCGGTCATCAGCTAGAAGTCATCAGCTAGCAGTCTTCAGCTAGCGGTCAACAGCTAGCGGTCATCAGCTAGCGGTCATCAGCTAGCAGTCATCAGCTAGCGGTCGTCAGCTAGCGGTGATCAGCTAACGGTCATCAGCTAGTGGTCATCAGCTAGTGGTCATCAGCTAGCGGTTAAGCTAGCGGTCATCAGCTAGCGGTCATCAGCTAGTGGTCATCGCTAGCGGTCATCAGCTAGTGGTCATCAGCTAGCGGTTATCAGCTAGCTTTCATCAGCTAGCAGTCATCAGTTAGCGGTCATCAGCTAGTGGTCATCAGCTAGCGGTTATCAGCTAGCTGTCATCAGCTAGCAGTCATCAGCTAGCAGTCATCAGCTAGCGGTCATCAGCTAGTGCTCATCAGCTAGCAGTCATCAGCTAGCAGCTAGTGCTTATCAGCTAGCAGTCATCAGCTAGCGGTCATCAGCTAGCGGTCATCAGCTAGCAGTCATCAGCTATTGGTCATCAGCTAGCGGTCATCAGCTAGCGGTCATCAGCTAGCAATCATCAGCTAGCAGCTAGTGGTCATCAGCTAGCAGTCATCAGCTAGCTTCGCGAGCCCCCTTCCCGCCACTCGTGCACAGTTAGAGTGATAGCAAAGAAACGCTCATCGGCTTTAGCATTTAAACTTTGTAAAAAAACTTCTGGTGATGAATCTGCACAACGAGTTGGGATGGATCCTGAACGTTTCTGAGAACGAGGCAAGAAGACGGCTGGAGAAAGGGGACAGACTATTTCTTGGTTTAGAAAGGGACCAGACTATGTCCTGGTAGGAAAAGCAAGCTATGAATTGGGAGATCTGGTCTGAATGAGGTCTATTGAACAAATGCAGACAGGTGTGCATGAAAATGATTTTTATCCGGAGATTGATGATTCTTCAAAGAGAAAGGAAACATTCACAGCCTGTGCTAATCAGAACAATGCTCTCATCATTTCAATAAATGTTCATTTGGTGTCGTCTGCTTCTTTTGACCAAATTTCACCTCAAAATGAACCGATTAGCCATCATCACTCCGTCTATGTGAAATATGTGGGATAAACGCCCACACTACACATAATCAATATAGTGCTGGCTGATAAGGAAAAAAATGTATATCACGATATAAAATATTTTATATCACGATATACGACAATAATATTTTCATATTATTGTTTCATATTATTTCATAATATTATAATATTGCAGCAGCTTTTGTCAAAAGTTGCGACAAAAGTTGCAATGTTTTTAATGTAATCTTGTTTTGAAAAGCACCTAAAAAATAAAAAAACTCAGAGAGGACTAAAGAGAGATAATAAAAGAGAACAGGAGTCAGAAGAGAAACGGTCAGGAAGCTGCGTCGTCATCTACGACTGTTGTTGGTAAAGTTACGGTGAAAATAAAAAGTTGCAGGATGAGGGTCTGGAGGGTCTGACATATTTGGTGTAATAATTGATCAAATTAGCTTAATTAGCTTAATATATGTGTATATAATGTAAGAACATAATGGTAAAAATGCTTCAACTCCAGAGCATTTTCTGTGCATCAGTTCCTGTATTTTTTATCTGACATCAGCTGGAGGATCTTTCCTGGTAGTAGAAACACAAACACTCTCCTGTGGATCCTTCTGACCTTCAGCTTGTGCTCTTTGCGGTTGATGATGACGGCGGTGATCTGCTGGTCCATGAAGATGAGGATGGTGCAGAGCAAAGCGGGAAGCGCCGCCAGCAGCAGCGTCCACCAGGGGTTCCCCCCCAGGGGGTCCATCAGCCAGCCCCTGTTCTTGGAAGTCGGCTGCAGGTGAGACACAGAACAGGTTCAGAGCATCAGACATCCACCAATCAGAGGCATGGAAACAAGCCGCTCTCCACGCCGGAGCGTACCTCGAAGCGGTCCGGAACGTTGAGTTTAGGAGACGGGATCCCCATCAGGTAATCCACCATCACCATGATCATGATGGTTAGGAAGACGGCGAAGTCGCTGATGGTGGATCGCAGCTGCACACACAAACACACAAACACACAATCACACAATCCTTTAACAGCTTTAATCCAGATTTTCTGACTTTATGGATCATGAGAGGAGTTTGTTTGGGATTAGTTTGTGTTCTCATTCCCTTCTCCTGATCTTCTTGGTCGAACATCCACGCGTTCTTCTCAGTGGAAATGTTTAAAAAAAGACCAGAAAAATTTGCTTTTTATGGAGACTCTTCCAAAAAAGGCAGATTTTATAAATCATACTCAAGATGAGAAATCAGTTTACTAATTTAGACTTCTTTATGAGCTCCTCTGAGAATCGGACGGGATGACCTTTGAGGGGGGGGCTTGTGGGAAGACAAACGTTCCCCTCATGAAGGATCAAACTGTCTGGGAATGTTCGGAAACGCAGATTCCTCTGACGGATCACTGCAGGAACATCCACAGAAAGTCTTACATCGAGAAGGCGGATGCGGTCTGAAGATCCTCCTCCTTATGGAGCTAAAAGCTTTGAAACCCGAAGCGGAAAAACTGGAGTTAAAACTCAAAATGAAGGAAAATAAAAATGCAAATGAAGATTTCTGCAAGTCAAATAAAACCTTGAATTTTTTCTGTTTTAAGATTTTCAAAATTTAATTCAGAAATCTTCAGTTTCCACGTTTGGCTAATTTCTGGCTTGTAGGGGCGGGGCTTTAGATGAAGGACCAATCAGAATGATGAGAGTGGCATGAGTGAAGACACTATTACTAACTACTCTTGAGTGGTTGTGAACAGACAGACACGGATTCATCTTTTGCTAGAAACTCAAACTGGATTTTTCCAGCAGCTCAAACGTGAATGTGGCGCCAACAGCACGCCGCTCTTTAAAAAGACAACCAGAATGGCGTCTGAGCGGGAAGAGTCCAATGCAGAGGCCGAATCCAAATTCTTCTCCAAACTCCTACATTTAAATCATTTTTCATTTTAATTTGATCTTTTTCTCATAAATTTGCATCTTTTTTTCTATTAAATATATGTCTTTTATCTTGTAAATGCACTTTTTTCTCATAAAAAAAGTCATTTTCTCAGAAATTTATGTATTTTTTTTCTAGTAAATGTATGTTTTTTCTCTTGTAAACTAACATTCTAGTGAATTTACATCTTTTTTCAAGTAAATTTACATCTTTTTTCTTGTATTCTTGTTTTTTTCTTACATTTGTTCTTTTTTTCTTGTAAATGTACGTATTTTCCATAAATTAAAGTTTTTTTTTCTCCTAAATGTACTTTTTTCCATAAATTGACGTCTTTTTTTTCCATATGTTTACGTCCTTTTTCTTGTAAAGTTACGTCTTTATACTTATAAATGATTTAAAGTAATAAAAATACAATTTTATTCTTTTAATTTAACAGTTTTGATTTTTTTCTAGTAAATAACGTACACAATTTACAGTCGTAATTAAAAATATATATATATTTTGCTTGTAAACTGACCCTGATACTCCGTCGTGGGAGGGAAAAGAATTCAGATTTCTCTTAACTCTCATCATTCTAATTGGTCCTTTATTTAAGCTCCGCCCCCATGCAACAGAAAGGGGCCAAAAGTCAAAACTAAAGATTTCTGATTTTAAACAAAAAAAACAAAAAAACAAATGAAGGTAAATAATTGAGTTTTGAAACTTGAAAACAGACAAAAATTAAAGGCAATATTCAATATGCAGAAAATCACTTTTCACTTTTTCAAAGTTCGTTTTGGCTTTTATTAATTTTGAGTTTCAACAGTTTTTCAGCTTTCACTTCTTTGATTTTCAAAGCTTTTTCCATCATTTTTTCAGTGATTTTACTCTCATAATCTGAAAAAAACCTGTAAAACTGAAGGAGAAGTTGTGAGTAAAATGGATTCTCAGGTCACAGTTCCACCGAAGCAGCGTCTGTCTTCACCAACTCGTTATGGAACGTGTTGAAACTGAGTGGGAGGACTCGACCAGCACGCCACACACTGCAGCCCGACGCCATGTAAACATTCACACAATGAGAAGCTGGAGGCGAATCACGCCGTAAACGTCACCTTAGTGGGGAAGTATCTGTCCGTCTTAAACTGCTTGAGGAACGAGGACAGGAAGAAGGTGGTGAAGAAGAGGATGATGGACCAAAACAGAACATCTGGGATGTAGGGTCCATGGTGGCCGCAGGCGGAGCCCACAAAATCCCCCTGGAGAAGTTTACACATCTGGAAGAAACAGAACCGCACAAACCGGTCAAGTTTTACTTTTAAAATGGGGAGTTTTGAGATTCCGTTCAGTGAAAATGTTTCCACTAAACTCACCAACATAAAAGATGACATCACAGCGGGAGAAACCATAAAAAACAAGGGGGGCAAAATCTCTTATTGGTACAAAGGAAACTTTAAAAATATTATGGGATGGGCGCAATTTTTATATTTTTCCTCGGTATGAAAAAAAGTTCAACCTTTCATTAGAACGATCTTCAGGAAATTTCACTAAATCTATGATGACAACCAAAGTTTTGTTGACCTTTGACCTCAGCCATCTTGAATTTTCCAGCTACATCATGTTTATTAGCAGCTACAAATTTAAACTCCTTCTGGGGATTTCGATCCATCGCCTCCTGACTCCTCGAGCATCACTTGGAAAAAAATGTTTTGGATTTTGAACAGCGTTAGCATGACGAGCTAACAAAAGTAACATTTCCTTTTTTCTTCTTTTACTGTAATATTGCCAAAACTGAATACATGAATCGTTGGCTCAAAATGAACGAAATGATGTAACATACGATAAGGAATGTGGGCGTGGTTAACTAAAAACCTCTGTTGCTAAGGAAATTAAAAATTTTACTTTTGCCGATTCTTCTAAAATTGACGCGGACTTGTTCGTCACCACCAGGTGACCAAAAAATAAAATGGTTGCTATGGAGATAAAACAACAGAAAAGCTGCCATTTTGAAAAAAAGTGGGGTTTTTTTGTGGATTTGTCACATGCAACTCTCAGGGGGAGAGGAAGGGGTCGTCCAGCCAATGAGGGCAGACCTAAAGGGGGCGGGGCATTCAGGCCATGCAAAGCTGCTCACACCTTTACTGCACTTGTTTTTATCGCAAAGGAAAAGGTGAATTTAAGGGTTTGTCTGTGTTATTATTAGGGCTGCCACGATTAGTCGACTAATCGACTATTAAAATAATCGACAACTAATTTAATAGTCGATTAGTCGTTACTTTATATTGTATGAAGTCAGATTGTAGTAAAGTGAAAGTTATAATAGCATTCTGCTAGCTTTTTGGAATATTTTGGCATTTATTAAGGTTTTTTAGGCTATTTTGGAGTTTAGCTAATATTTCAGCAGCATGCTAGCTATTTCGGCTAACTTAAGCTTTTTTAAGTTTTTTTAGGCAATTTTTGAGTTTAGCTTATATTTCAGGTATGTGCTAGCTGTTTTGGCTAATATAGGATTTTTCCATTTTTTTAAGGCTAATTTGGAGTTTAGCAAATATTTCAGCAGCATGCTAGCTATTTTGGTTAACTTAAGCTTTTTTAAGTTTTTTTAGGCAATTTTTGAGTTTAGCTTATATTTCAGCTATATGCTAGCTGTTTTGGCTAATATAGGATTTTTCCATTTTTTTTAAGGCTAATGTGGAGTTTAGCTAATATTTCAGCAGCATGCTAGCTATTTAGGCTAACTTTGGCTCTTTTTATTTTTTGGTAAATTTGGCATTTAACTAATATTTTAGCTGGTTATCAACTTCAGCATCTTTACATCCACTTTGGCCATGAACAGATTAGTCGACTAATCGGAAAAAATAATCGGTGATTAGTCGACTATTAAAATAATCGTTTGTGGCAGCCCTAGTTATTATTGTTTGCAGGTTTTCTCGCGGCTGCCGCGTGAGCCGTGACCACGTTCAGCTGGGGAGGGGGGGACGCAGCTGTGGAGCCACTGCACACGTGGGGGCGGCTCGCCTCATTTCCCAGAGTCCCATCTGTGTAAATCTCCACACTCGTCGTTCAGGAACAGTTTTCAGGAAATGTCTGATCAAATATTTACAAAACATAAAGTTTTCCAGGACGGTTCAGACAACCATCTCACTCCTCATGCTGGAACATCATTCTTTCAGTTTAAGGCTGTAATTACTCCAGTGTTCCACTAGAGGCTCTCCCATTGCCTTATAAAAGCAGAGTCTCCCTCTCTCTCTCTTCGTCCAATCAGAGTCTGATGATCCACAATGACCCAGAAAAACCTGAGCGGTTGTCATCTTCCTGACTTCCTGATTGAGTCATGAAACGATCAATAACGCAGGAGAGCAGGAAGTTAGGAGGATCGATTGGTTTAAATACAGGAAGTACTTGAGAGGAAACATGCTGTCATGTGGGGCTGCTTTCACTCTTTTTAGGTCATTTGATTGGCTGTTAGTGTTTAACAACAGAGACTTCATTCAACTCTCAGCAGCGGATAATTACATTCAGACGACTAAATTATGCACCTCCTGTAGTGACTGAGGCCAAAAAGAAAGTTGGAACAGAATAAAAATGACATTCTAGATCTCACAAATGTGACATGACCAGCCTCCTCGCCTCACCGAAACGTTCAGGCTGCTCCACGGGACGGCGTCGGGGCTGCCGAAGCCCGTCCGGTTCCACAGCTGCGCCAGCTGCTCGGTGGCATTAGCCGGGGGGGAACACTGACACCTGAGAAGGACATCCAGAAGACTTTAAGGTCTGCAAGCATTTATAAAATATTTAGCGGTTCTTTGTTTAAAAATAATCTCAATTTATTATTTATTTTATGCTTTTTTTGCTCTGAATCAATAAAAAAACTTTATTGAATCTACTGAAGCTCATTCGTGATGGAGGACAGCGTGTCATGTGATCGTCCTCACGAGTAGAGGGTGAGATTGTCCAGGCTGTTGTGCATGTTGACGGGATAGTGCTCCCCGAGGTGGAAGAGCTTCTCCAACGCCTCGTAGATGAAGATGATGCAGATCAGAGCCGCGAAGGCTTCCTCGGTGAAGCGGGTGATGTAGCAGACCAGCGAGCTGGCGTCCGTGGCGACCAGCAGCAGACACAGGAAGGCCGTCCACAGCCCGATGCTGGTCCGCAGCGACAGGTAGGACAGGTGGTAGTCCCTGAAAGCAGGACAGTCGGTTCTGGGACAGAGCTCGGGACGGGGGAAGGAGAACGGTCTTCAGACTCACTTGCAGAACTTAAATAGGATCTTTTCAAAGACTAAGACGGGACCCGTGCTGCCCAGGATGGTGAGGGGCTGGCCCGCGAAGAGGGAGTACGCCACCCCGGTCAGGGACGCCCCGAACAGAGACTCTATTGCACTCTGCGGAGACAGAGGAGACGAGAAGGAGGTGAGCGGACAGGACGGGGAGCGTTTGGACTGGACAGGTCAGGAAAGGCCTCCGCCGGCCGGTCTGTGAACAAACCTTCCCTGCTGAGTTTACTCAGACGCATTACACACATGAGCTGACAGACGTCTGTCCCAGCAGCAACCGGGCCGGGGGGCATGAGAGGGGAGCGGCGCTTTTTAGACCTGCTTAGACCTGTAAAAATGATGTTTTTAGTCCCGTTTACAACTATAAACCTGATGAATATTAGGGCTGCCACCATTAATCAACGACTAACCGACTATTAAACGAATCGATTAGTCGTTACTTTATATTCTATGGCAGAGGTCGGCAACCTTTAACAGTAAAAGAGCCATTTGAGCTCGTTTTCTACTCATCAAAACCTTAGAAGGAGCCGCACTGACTTATGTTAGCCTTTAAAAAATTTGGATTTTCATTCATAACCGTCTTTTATTTTAAATAAATATGAATGTCTACTTTTGTCACAAACAAAGTAAAAAAAAAATATATATATATAAATAAGGTAGCATCTCTTAAAAAGAGACTTTTTTAAAAACATTTTTAACTTTAGTAGCAAAAAAGCTAGCTTGTTGCTTAATTACTAGCTAAACTTCAAATTAGCATAACATTTCTCTGTAAATTAAATCAGCCAAAAATGTTAGCATGTTGCTGAAATGAAAGCTAAACTTAAAATGAGTCTAAAACCTCCAGTAGATAACAAATTATTTAAAAATGTTAGCAAATTGCTAAAATATTAGCTAAACTCCAAATTAGATACTAATTAGAGGACAAATCCGCCAAAAAAAGCTAGCTTGTTGCTTAATGACTAGCTGAACTCCAAAATAGCCTAAAATTCCTCAGTAAAGTAACTTAGTCAAAAACGTTAGCATGTTGCTAAAATAGAAGCTAAATTCTAAATTATCATAAAAAAATTAATATAAAAGCTAAAAAAAATAAAAGCTAAAATATTAGCTAAAATCTAAATTATCCTAAAACCCCAGTAGAAAACAAATTAGCCAAAAACGTTAGTAAGTCGCTAAAATACTAGCTAAACTCCAAATTAGCATAAAAAACTAACTAGAGGACAAATCCGCCAAAAAAGCTAGCTTGTTGCTTAATTACTAGCTGAACTCCAAAATAGCCTAAAATTCCTCAGTAAAGTAACTTAGTCAAATACGTTAGCATGTTGCTAAAATAGAAGCTAAATTCAATATTATCCAAAAAAAAAAAAAAAAAGAAATTAGTAGATAAAAAAATAACTGATAACATCAGCATTTTGCTAAAGTATTAGCTAAAATCTAAATTATCCTAAAAACCCCAGTAGAAAACATTAGCTAAAAACGTTAGCAAGTTGCTAAAATAAAAGCTAATCTTCATCCAGAGAGCCACTATGGAGATATAAAAGGGCCACATGTGGCCCTGGGGCCGCAGGTTCTATGGAGTCAGATTGTTGTAAAGTTGAACAAAGTTCTGAACATTTAGAACCAAAAAAATTCCACTTTTTTTCTATATTTGTATATTTTCTATATTAATCTTTATTGACAAATAGTTCCTTGTTTCAGACGCCGACCTCGTTAGAGAGATCAGGAATATACTTTCCACCAAACTCATTTTGACAGGTGACCTTTGACCCTACATACTCTTTATATATCAAAATGATATTAAATTGTTGCATCATCTTGAGGGGGCGGGGCATCAGTCAAAACGAGTTTGATGGATGGTGTGGAGCACATGTGACAAAGTCTAGGCCCGGGGGCCGGATCCGGCCCTCCAGGTGATCATATCCAGATCATTTGATTTTATTGTTATTAATGACCCGATGTTATCTTGCACTCAATTTTTAACTTGTATAATTTTGACAAAATATATTTTAACGGAGAGTAAAATTTTGACATTTATTTAATGTTAAAGTTGATTTATTCTGGAATAATATTTTTTGCCTTTTTATTATACATAATTATGCTAAAAAGTTACAGTTTTAAAGTTTTAAAAATTGTCATTCTGCTAATTTTTCTGCTTAATTTTCTATGTTTTTAGTCAGTTAAAAGGTAACGGTTGTTAAGATGTGTGTTTTACATCCACTTTGCACATGTCACAAGTCAATTAATCAGAAAAAAACAATGGGTGATCTGTTGATCGTTTGTGACATCACTGTTACATATCTTCTTCTATTTACAGATTTCTCACTATGACAACCCAAACAGAAAGTGAAAACCTCAGAAGAAGAGCCGAGTCAGCAGGAACGGCAGAACAGGCAGAACAGGAAGCGTCTGCTGCAGAGGACTGGAAATGAAAGTGTTCATCATCAACGGTCATGAGGTTCAAATTCAGTCAACTATTTTCTGAAATGGAATTTCTATGGAGCGATATAACTGTCAAAATGACTCGTGTGCTCATGGATAAAGCTGTGCACTCTTTAAAAATATATACAACTGGTTTTACCTTTGACATGTTTGTTATTAAGGACTTTTTTTATTTAAACTTCTTTGTTTTAATACAATATAAAGGCAACATTTTTGCTCCCATTCCTCATGAAGATCTAATATTCATTCCAGATAGACAATATTAGTATTTGTTCACAATTCTGTCTAAATGTGAGACAGTGAACGCATCCATCCCACCTCACAGGTGTGCCGCATCAAGATGCTGATCTGACATGATGATTAGTGCACAGGTGTGCCGCATCAAGATGCTGATCAGACATGATGATTAGTGCACAGGTGTGCCTCATCAAGATGCTGATCTGACATGATGATTAGTGCACAGGTGTGCCTCATCAAGATGCTGATCTGACATGATGATTAGTGCACAGGTGTGCCTCATCAAGATGCTGATCTGACATGATGATTAGTGCACAGGTGTGCCTCATCAAGATGCTGATCTGACATGATGATTAGTGCACAGGTGTGCCTCATCAAGATGCTGATCTGACATGATGATTAGTGCACAGGTGTGCCTCATCAAGATGCTGATCAGACATGATGATTAGTGCACAGGTGTGCCGCATCAAGATGCTGATCTGACATGATGATTAGTGCACAGGTGTGCCTCATCAAGATGCTGATCTGACATGATGATTAGTGCACAGGTGTGCCTCATCAAGATGCTGATCAGACATGATGATTAGTGCACAGGTGTGCCGCATCAAGATGCTGATCAGACATGATGATTAGTGCACAGGTGTGCCTCATCAAGATGCTGATCTGACATGATGATTAGTGCACAGGTGTGCCTCATCAAGATGCTGATCAGACATGATGATTAGTGCACAGGTGTGCCTCAGACTGCCCACGATAAAAGGCCAGCCTGACATGTGCAGTTTTGTGTCACAGGTCACATTGAGGGAGCGTGTGATTGGCATGTTGATCCATGTTAACTTTCTCCACTATAAGCCGTCTGTGTTTCATTCTTCTTGGTGTCCAGGTTGTGTTATAGTCCGTCCCCTTTTGTATTTTTCCATTTCACATTTAAACAAAGAGGGTACAAAGATATACATTTGACAGTCTGATGGAATGACAACACCCCCCACCCTCTCTCCCATTACTGTAACACTCACTCACATTGCAAAGATATTTTGTAAAATACAAATTTTCAAAAGAAAATAAACTTCTCTTGTGTCCAAAAGTAAGCAGTCGATCCTTAAATATTCTAACATCTAAGTTCTTCTTATCACTTTGGAAGGGATTCCAGGTGGTATATTAATCTTTTCTTGGATTTGAAAATGACTTTTCTTTGAACTTCAAGGTCAGATTGATAAGAACCACAAAGAGAAGTTTCTGTGTTTCTGTGTGAGGAACTAAACTCTGGAACAAGTTAAGTAATGAACTCAAACTATGTTCAAGTATTTATCAATTCAAGAAAATGTATAAAGAAACTCTAATTTCACAATATGAAGATAAGACGAGTTAAAGATCAACTGGTGGTTGAATAATTCCAAATCAAAGCTTTGTTTTTTTAATTTTTTTAATGCAATCAAAGAGTTTTATGTTATGTAATATGCAGTAATGATCACTGATAAGTTTATAATCACTATGGCATTAATTTTCCTTTCTTGATCCTAAATATGTAGCAATGATTCATGTAATTATGTGTTTCTAATGATAATCAATGATTATTACATATTGTGTAAATCATTAATGTTTATTGAAAATATATAAGACTTATTTCAGAGAATGATCAATAAGCTCTAAAGTTACTTAAAAACTTGATTTCAATGTGTAATTATTATATTTCTGCATTAATATGACATTGTATTATGATGATAATCAGTGAGTTTTTACATATCAGTTACATGATGTATGATTGATGTTACTGTTTACTGAAATAATGTTTTACCAGATTAATCAATAATCAACAAGCACTTTACTTTACTATTGGGAATGTATTGAGAAAAAAAAAAAAAAACAACCGGAAGACATAAAAATGCAAAACAGTTAAATGAAGTAATCAAGTAGGGGTGGGATTATATAAGTTTGCTTCTTCCCGCTCCTTTTCAAGCAATCAATCAAACTCTACTGACTTTAGTTAATTATCATAAAGAATGAATGAACCAAATGTGACACAAGTGTATTTTATTTTTGTTTGTTTTCTATTTTCTAATCAATGCATCTTATTGATTCTGTAACGAGTTTGAAATAATTGTGTGTTTTGTCCTGTATTTTTCAATCTATGCTTGAAATAAACCAACCAATCAATCAATCAATCAATCAATTTAAATGTTACTTCTTTGCTTTAAAAATAACTTTTCTGCAGTTTTAATCTTGTGTAACTGTAGGCTTCCAGTTTTTTTCCTTATTATCCAATTGTCTATTTTTTTTTTAACTAAACTGGACTTTTGCAAACTCATTTCAGTAAACCTAATGCACATTTTCTTGGACTGCTTTTTCCCACTTTTGTGTCTATAAGGGTCTGCAGATCTGTTGTTTATACGATCAGCTGTTGTCTTGGAAACTGAATCACCGTTCTTATCTGTTCTTTTCTTCAACATGTGAATTTTCTCACTGTGGGATTAATAAAGTTTTATTCAATTCTATTTTAGTTTCATAAATGAGCTTCAGTTCACATTCCCACTTTGTTGAATCGATGTTTTACTAGTAAACCTGGGACATATTTTTGACAGTAAACTCTTTTAAATGTAAGATCAAATGTAGTGATATGTTTTAGCAGAATCTTTGGACGTTTCCTTTAGACCAGGGGTGTCAAACTCAATCACACAGAGGGCCAAAACCCAAAAGGCACCTCAGGTCACGGGCCGAACAGGATAAACATTTATTGAACACTCTAAAACTACATTTTTTTTTTTAAACTTTAAAACCGTATTTTTTAGCATAATTATGACTAAAACAAGCAAAAATATTATTCCAGAATAAATCAAGTTAACCTTTAAATAACTTTCAATACTTTAAACATTTCTAAATTATACAAGTTAGAAATAAACTAGATGTTAAATAAACACTCAAATTTCTTTACTTTATGCGTCATTTTATATAAAAATTAACATTTTTTTATTTTTATTACAACCAAAGCCTGGAAATAGAAATAAAACGTATGCTTTTTATCAAAAACAAATCAAATCCTTCCGTTTTCTTACACGTGTTTTGTTGTCACCAGCGTAAGATAACATGGGGCTGTAAAGACAATAAAATAGAATGATCTGGAGGGCCGCATAGAATTGCCCGGAGGGCCGGATCCGGCCCCCGGGCCTTGACTTTGACACGTGTGCTTTAGACAGTCACCCCCCCACACACAGACTATCCTCTGAACCATCAAACCGTCCGCCACGGTCACCACTCACTATGTTGCCTTTGGTGGCCTCCCCCAGCAGCCCCCCGAACGTGATGACGGGGGACATGCAGGCGCAGTAGAGGAAGAGGACGGAGGCCAGACACTGCAGGCTGAAGGCGTCCTTGATGTCGCTCCAGTAGAACGGCGCTTTCCGCTTGACGTCCAGGAACAAGCCTCCAAAGATCCTGCAGAAAAGACGGTCGAATAATCTGACGGTGTTTTTAAAGAGAGAAAGCATGAAGAATCACATTTATCACTAACTTCTTTTAACCTTTAGCTTTTCTTTACGTCAATTCTTTATTAAGTCCACATTTTTAATATCTTATAACAAAGATAAAGTGTTTCTGAAGGGTTATTATGAATTTAGCTCCTTTCAGAAAAGTAACGGTCGCATGACCAACAACTTCCTGTATGCAGATCAGGATGTGATTGGCTGTTACTCCTACAGGACGAGTTTTAAACCTGATTCTCAGATCCGTCAGGATCACACGATCCCCAATCGTAATGAGAGATGTGTCCAAGGCTAAAACTGAAAAAACAACTAAACTCTGAGGCTATGAATAAATAAAAAAGCCTTTTAGCTCGAGACAGAAAAGTATAAAGTAACAAGAACTTCAAACAAACTCTTGAAGACTTGAAGCTCCGTTCATCTGAAGTGTTTATCCAAAGTCTCGACCTCCTTCAGTTCTGCAGGATTTCAACTCTTCATATCTAATCTGGTGTTTATTGCGTCATTCATCTGGTCTTTACACCAAAGACGAGAACCAGCAGGAGCCAAGATCAGAAGAACCAAATCCATCCTTCAGCGGTTTCCTGATTACTTCCCATAAATATAACTGTACTCTGTTTCTGCTGCTAGAACTTAAACTGATTTAACTGAATATTGTTGTGGAGTTAGAATTTAACAACCCACCAGCGGGTGAGGAGAGACTTTACTAGAGCTGCCACAAACGATTATTTTAATAGTCGACTAATCACCGATTATTTTTCTGATTAGTCGACTAATCAGGTCGCAGGCAAAGTCAATGTAAAACACACATCTTAACCATCTAGCTTTAAATTAACTAAAAACTACATATATAGCATTACCTGCAATAATAGTGTGAATGCTGTAAGTGGAATTTGTTGCTGAAATTGATAGCTAAAATCTCTGAAGCTGAAAGCCAGTTAAAATATTAGTTAAATGCCAAATTAGTCTAAAAAAATGAAAAAGCATGTTAGCCAAAACAGCTAGCATGCAGCTGAAACATTAGTTTAGCTCCAAATTAGCATAAAAAACAGAAAAAATACTAAATTAGCTAAAATGGCTAGTTGAGCTGCCGAAAACTATTATTTTAATAGTCGACTAATCACTGATTATTTTTTCCGATTAGTCGACTAATCGGTTTATGCACAAACTGGATGTGAAACACACATACTAACCATCATTAGCTCTAAACTAACTAAAAACTACATATAAACAACTACCTGTGATAATGGTAGTGTGAATGTTGTAGGCTGAAGATGCTGAAATTGATAGATGAAGATGCTGAAGCTGAAAGCCAGCTGAAATGTTAGCTAAACTTTAAAATAACCTAAAAAACAAAAAAAAAAGCCTAAATTAGCAAAATAGCTAGCATGTAGCTGTAACTCCAAATTAGCCTGAAAAACTAAAAAAATAATAAAGATTTGTCAAAATAGCTAGCTGAAATATTAGCCAATCTCAAAATTAGCCAGAAAAAATTGAAAAAACAATCCTAAATGAGCTAAAATAGCTAACGTGTAGCTTATATATTAGCTGAACTCCATAATAGCCTAAAAAACCTTAATAAATGCCAAAATAGTCCAAAAAGCTATCAGAATGACATCATAACTTTCATTTTTACTACAATCCGACTCCATATAATATAAATTAACGACTGATTGACTATTAAAGTAGTTGTTGATTATTTTAATTAGTCGACTTATTGGGGAATCCCGACAGTTTACCCCGAGATTCTCAGTTGGAGGATAACTTCAGTCTAAAAATATGCCTCAATGTTTTCCTGCTGGTGAGTTGGCATGTAGGGTGAAACAAACAAACAAACAAACAAAAAAAACACCAAAATACTTCAGAGTGAAGCTGAAGCTAGAACTAAGGTGGAGCTGAACTAAACTTCCGCTCTTCATCAGCTAAAACGCCTGCAGAGACTCCATCATTGATTGTATAAGAGAAGTGGACGGAGTGACTCCTCCCCCCTGGTGTTCCAAACAGGAAGTGGCTCCAAGAAGCCAAAATCCCATAGACCTCTACAGAGAAATAAACAGCTGTTCCTCTGTCATTCTATTAGTCAGAATAACCATTCTAACTCTCATAACTTTTTTAAACATCTTCTTGATAATCTGACTGAATTTCATGACATTTTTCTGGTGTTCATTTTATAAACGGCCTCAATAAAAGTAGGTGGCGCCACCGTTCAAAACGCTTCACTGATTTTTTTCTAGCCTGCTTTAAAGAACCCTTCCAACAGTCTGACTCCTGATTGGCCAGAGTGGTTTCCATAGAAACAATGACTCAGACCGATTTGGACCAATCACTGCTTACTGACTGGCTCCAACATGGCGGCGTCCGTATTGTGAAACAATGGCGACTGAATTGACTTCATTTGGTTGGAACAGGAAGTGAACATTTTTTTACAGATGACATCCCACTCACTCAGTCCAGTTCTCACATACAGTCAACCTATTTGGACTGGAGCTGTCAGTGTTATACCCGACATTTCTTAATCTAAACATCTAAGCAAAGATAATTCTGAAGAACAGGACTGAAAATCTACACGTCTGTAATTCAGTAAAGGAGACCAAACTGAAAACTTCCCCTGCAGCTTTAAATCTCAGCAGCGGTCGTGCTGCACCTCCTTTGTCCTGACGGATGGCTTTCCTGTGTGCGGCTGCGTTTTGTCTAGATTTGTGCAAAAAAAGCTTTGAATAAATCAGTTTCAGAACTGTAATTCACAGTCACTGCCTCGGAAATGGTCTGTTTTTAAAACCCTTTCCAGCGTGAAATCCTTCATTTTTCCCTGTAACGTCTGTCCAACATCTCCGCTGTGAGGTTTCTTCTCATTTTCTTTTTCTCCTCACTCATTATTTACCTTCATTTCTCTTCTTTCTGTTGATCGGTCTCTTTACATTCGGCTGCGTCTCTGTCCTGCAGCAGCTCCCTCTGAGCGCTAACCTTTTATAGTAATGCTGAAAGGGGTTTAGTAAATAATACAGAGCTTCACAGTCCGTGTGTGTGTGCATGTGTGTGTATAAGTGTGTGTGAGGTTTCAAACACACACTACTGGCTGAGAGGCTCTGGCTCAGGAGGCTCTCGGTTATCCATAAATGTCAGGGATCCTGAAAACAAAAGGCCTCAAATCTGCACCATAATGTGGTTTTTTTTTCTCCTCTTTGGTTCAGTCTTACAGATCTAAATGTAACAGAATGATTTGTGAAGAACTTGAAAATAAAACCCAAACAGAAAAGGTACTGTTCACCCCTCATTCTACCCCTGCTGCCCCACACTAATTTCATTTTTAAAATGGTGGCTTTTGTGTTGCTTTTATCTCCATAGCAACCATTATATTTTTTGGTCGTCTGGGGGCGACGAACAGTTCTATGCTTTTTAAAAGAATCTACTAAACTAAATTTTTAAAATTCCTTAGCAACAGAGGTTTTTTGCTAGCCACGCCCCTATTCTTAATCTGTTCATATTGTATGTCATTTCATTTTGATCAGCTTGAGCCAACGACTCATGTAGTCAATTTTCATCATATTTCGGTAAAAAATGTGCGAGCAACACCAAAATGCTACTTTTGCTAGCTTGCCACGCTAACGTCATTCAAATCTACAAACTTCAAAGTTTTTCCCCGAAGTAGAATGTTTCTCGTGGAGTTTGCAGGAATTTAAAGTTGAAGAAAGGACTTCAAGTTCAAGGTCAAAGAAATGTCATGATTATGCGAATGAAGGTGATTTGTCAACCAATCACGAGTGAGCTTGTTCCGGTTTGTTTGAAACCCACACCCATCCCACTGAAAGCGGCTCAGAGGAATCTGTCGATCAAATGTTGGAGGCGGGGCCAATGGGAGCCACATGCTTCTACTGAGGCGTCTGATTGGTCAGTTTATAACTTGATCAGCTGGCGATAAAGAAAATATATTTTTTAAAATTAGGATTATAAAGAACATGTGAAGCATCAGAGCAACAATGATTATTCTGACAAATAAAATGACGAAGTCTATGGGAATTTGGCCTTCTTGCAACCTGCAGGTACTTCCTGTTTGGAACATAGAAGGGGCGGGGTTACGGCGTCCCTTGATATTCATGTCAATGTTGTAGGGTTATCTTGGCGGCATGTGTGGGAAATTCTGTGAAGATCTCTAGAACAAAAAGTTGTCTTTCCCAGATTGTGCAAAAATATAGAAAAATTATTAAAAATGGCTGCCAAGCTGTAGGTACTGGCCATCCCATAATAGTTATTCAAAACTTATTTTGAATATCCCTGAAACATGTCGAGAAAAAAAAAGAAAGAAAAAAAAATTTGAACTTTTTTGATGTTTTCTCCCGCTGTGATGTCATCATTTTTGGGGGCGGGGTTTTACACCGGGCACTCAAACTTAAACTTTGGTGAATTTTGTGTTTAGAGGAAATAATAAATGTAAAAATAATCTTGTCCTACAGTTATTTGATTAAATTATAATCCAGATTAAGTTATTTTACCCACTAACCATCTTTTTCAAACCCAAACATGTGATCACGCATGATGGAGGAGGGCTCATTACATGTGGTCAGGGTTAAAATGACGGTTTAGCCCCCACCTCCCCGTTCTCTGCAGCTCCGGCCCGGCGTGGTGCTCCTCCTCCTTCTCCAGCTCTCCGGCGGCGGGTGCATTGCCGTTTGGCTGGGGGGGGCGTTTCCTCTTCATCTACGGGTCACACAGATGTCATTCGTACCGCTTACTCCCTCAGAGTGGCAAACAGTAATATCCGCTGAGCGTAGTTAGTAAGTCGTGGCCACGACTTACTATCTCGTGGCCACGACTTACTATCTCGTGGCAACGACTTACTATCTCGTGGCAACGACTTACTATCTCGTGGCCACGACTTACTATCTCGTGGCCACGACTTACTATCTCGTGGCCACGACTTACTATCTCGTGGCAACGACTTACTATCTCGTGGCCACGACTTACTATCTCGAGGCCACGACTTACGCATATGATACGCAGTTGCAGCCCATTCAAAACAACAGGAGCGGCTTTTAGGTTTGGTTTTGATCACGTGGTCGGATGTTTAGGTTTCTCCGGATCACGTGACTGATCACGTGACTTTTGAGTTTCTGCCGATTTCTGTCTGACAGCCGGCTAACAATATGGCGGTAGATCCACTACTTTTTTGGTGTAAAATCCCTCAGAATAAAATATTTTGTGGACTAATCTTTATTTTGGTAATATTTCTAGCGAGAAATGTACCCGTTACTATCACGACATGCATTTATTTTGGACATACAGTTCGTAGTTTGTCTGTTTTGCTTGACTTTTCGGGCTCAAAAATCGTAAAACAGCAACGTCTGGGGTGCACGGAACAATCACGGAACCGGGCAATCAGCAGGATTTGGGACCCGACCCGCATCGGTGCCGGGTCAAGGTTAGGGTTAGGGTAGGTTCGGAGAAACCGCCCGGAACCTTTTTAAATCGGGCCCCGAATGACTTCTGTAAAGCTAGAACGTGTTCAGTCCGACCACTTCCGGTCCAGGAGACGGTCAAACGTGATCCCGAAACGAAGATTATCAAACATAAAATAATGTTTCTTTAATTTCTGCCTCATAAACAAACACAAATGTCGGTTATTTTAAGTGACAATAACGAGGGATGCTTTCAGACAAAATGAAGAAAGATAAACACATAAAGTCACGTGATCCGGAGAAACCTAAACATCCGACCACGTGATCAAAACCAAACCTAAAAGCCGCTCCTGTTGTTTTGAATGGGCTGCAACTGCGTATCATATCCGTAAGTCGTGGCCACGAGTTAGAAATTGTTTTTTTTTTTTCGATGTCCCTTTAGGGGCTCCAGTATGTCATGGCCACGAGTTAGAATTTTTTTTTTTTTTTTTTACTTTAATTTTTTTTTTAACTTTATTATTATTTTTTTTGTTTGATGTCCCTTTAGAGGCTCCGTAGAAGCCAAAGTTTTTTTTTTGTTTTTTTTTATCTTTACTTCACAGCACAAGATTCTAATTCAGCGACCAAATGACTAAGAGTGGCGTGTACGACGGCCTGAAACACGACCGTCGTCATGGCGATGAGCGAGGAAGTCCGAGATGCGGCGCAGTAGCGCAGGCTTTCAGAAAGAAGGAAATAAAGCATCTCCAAAAACTTCGGGATCAAAAGGGTGCATTTTTCATTACTAACCCCCGTTCAAGTACTGTTTCAGTACCAGAACTGTTTCTAAAGTACCAGTTCACTCTGGCTAAAGAGGCAGAACCCGTCCAGAATCCAGGGTTATAAAAAAGTAACTTTAAAGAGTTTAACGGAGAGAATCTAACCTGAGACGGGACGTTCTTCGGAGGCTCGATCCGGATCGTAGGGTCCCATTCCCCGGGCGGCAGGACAGTTACCTGATCCAGGAACTCATCGATCCCGGACAGCAGGTCGGTCCGGTCTTTGGCCTTGTATGCCACGTCATGGAAAATCTGCAGAGATTACGTCCGCTGGTCACATTTCCTGGAGGAAAGCGCTGAATCTCCTCAGCGATTCAAAACTGGTTTCCATTCAGCTGGTAGAAAAAGATCTCACCTCATCCGTCATCAGCGTTGCCATGGATCTGCCTATTTCATGGTACTGCGGTCCTTTACCGTGAGGACCGAGAAGCAGGAAGAGGAACCTTGAGAACACACACTGGTATCAGTTCCCTTTCACAATAAAACACATATGTTCCTCCCACGATTAATCCCGCTTCTCCTAATCCAGTCAATCTACGAGAAACACTTGATAGCATTGAGAAGAGTCTGGCGATACGATATGTATCGTGATAAGTATCGAGATACATCCAATTATTGCAGCAGAACTTTAATTTTTTAAACTATTTTCTTAAAGAGAACGAGTAACTTCCTTATAAACAGTAAATGTCTTATTGTCTAGGAGTATGTATTTGCAAGAGTCTGTTGATATGATACGTATCGCGATATGTGTCACGATATATCCCCCGACTATACCAGAACCATTTTTTTAACCTTTTTTTAAGAGCATGACTTAGAAAATAAATTCTACCTGAATATTAATACTTATTTCATTGTATTAAAATAATAAAACTAATTTTATTAAACAATCACAACACTAAACACTGTATCTCATATACAAGTTGCTTTTACCCACAAATTCACGATACTTTACTATTTTTTTGGGGAAATTAAGAAATATTTGTATTTAAAGCGAACTCTCAACATTGTCTGATTTCCACAACAAAATATGGCAAAAAAGTGGTTCAGAGTTTCAGTTTGGTGCCCATGTGAAGTAAAACTAAATAGTAAATGTCTCATAACAATCGCAGCTGTAAGGCCGACTGAACATTTAACACAAGCTAGTTCTCGCGAGATCTCGTTGTTGTTTTGGTTCAGTGTGCTGCCAACTAGAAATCAGGGGTTTAGGTGGAAAACTAAAGTAAGACGCTGAAGGACACTCATAAATAATTCATTAAATATCGTCATGTCCAAATTTTAAATCCATACAAGTATCGCCAAACGAAATATCGCGATATATCGTTGAATTGATTTTTTCCCTACATTCCTACTTGATAGTTTTAATTTGAAAACAAGAACCTTCACTGACACTTTACTTTGAAGGTTTATTTACTTCCAGTGACAGTAGTACATTGAGATTGTTTAGCTTAAATACTTAAGCTTAGAACTGAGCGATATAGAGTTTTTGTATCTCGATATGGTTTATTTTCATATCAGGCAATAATGATATATATCACGATATAAATCAAATAACTACATTTGTCAAATAACTACAAGACGCATAAATAATTACATGCAAACATTTTCTCACCATGTGGCGACTAATTGACATGTGTCAATTTCGGACCCTTCAAAATAAAAGTCTGTAGCAATATACTCATTTCTCTGTTGTGAGAAATTTCTATCGCGATAAATATTGTTATCGTTTATCGCCTAGCCCTACTTCAAATTCTGGATTTTAGAGCAATAATTATGTTATATTTTTATAGTGACGGGAATTGATTAAAAATGCTTAATTAATTGCAAACTTGGAAAAAATAATCGCGATTTGTTTTTTGTTTTTTTCACAGTATTTGCTCACCACTTATTTTCACGATATGAAATCACACACATGTAGACTGTTTATTTTTAAATAGTGCTGTCAATCGATTAAAACAATAATCAGATAATTCACACTTTTGTGTTGCGATTAATCACGATTAATCACAATGTTTAACCAGATACATTTTAGATGACATTATGCTGCTTTTTTTTTTTCAATTTTTATTTACGAACAACAAAAAACAAACAAAGAGAAATAATGCAAATTATCCCACAAACACTCTTTTGAACAAAAACAGGCCAACTCTTTATTTTTATCGTCTGAAATGTTTAAACCGTCGTATAAGAGGGATAATACCTGACGAAGTATTTTAACGTAACGCCGTGGAAGCCTGAACCACCGAAAGACTGTTCTTCACGACGTTTAATTAATTTGTATTAATTAATATTAACGCGTTAATTCTTTTTACGCTTACACGCTAAGCTTCACAGCCCTAATTTTAAGTTATAAAAGCAGCATTTGTTTAGAGCAGGGGTGGGCAATTGTTTTGACTCGTGGGCCACAAAGGGTTCTAAAATTTGGCATAAGGGCCGGACAAGGAGCAGATGGAAGGAGAGATTGGGTAATCACCTTCATAAACTAAAAAATAATATGGAATTTAGAGAAAAACATGCTTTAATTTCAATTCAAATTCACATATATTCATTTAAAAACAGAAAATTTGGGAATTTTAATTTCTAAATTTTGATTTTTGTTCTCTTTTGGGTGATCCAATGGGTTTGATGTTCTCAGAGGAAAATGTGAACTCAAAGAAAATGCTGCATTTATGTGGTGTAGGAATAATCCGAAAGATCACCATCTGACTCAGAAAGGAACACACACGAACGTCAGAGAAACAACACCATTCATGGGAAGAAACCAGAAAATACAATGAAAATAAAACAATAATTAGGATTTTTGATTCAATGTATTTTAATTTGGGGCCAGATTAAGTAGCTTAAGGGCCGCATGTGGCCCCCGGGCCGTAGTTTGCCCACCCCTGGTTTAGAGTAAACTTTTTGTTTTTTGATAAACTGTCAGAGTGAGACATCTGTCATTTCAGGTGACGTTTTGATTTTATGTCAGAGTGAGCGCTCTCACCGTGCAGTCTTCAGTCTAATCGAGAACTTTTTCACGGGAGATGCGGCCATGCTCGTGCTGAGTCGGCTCTGTGCGAGCGAGCGATGGGATATTTTGTCTTTATAAAGTAAAATGTACTACGTTAATGTTCTTAGGTTGTGTTTAACTGTGTTTTGAGAACCTTAAAAGCTTCGTGTTAAGAATAGGCCTGTCATACCTTTTTATTGTTTTATTTCAGTTACAAAAAATGATATTTTTCAAGAACAACTTGGTGTATTTGTTCGCTGGCTGTCTAGCAGCGTGAAGCTCAGGAGCAGATCGTGAGTATTCGAGTACTTTGTCACTGATGAGACAACAAGACTGGAAAACTTTGTGCTTGTATGCCTTTACCGTGTGGAAGTGCCCGTGTTCGTAAGCAGCTCACCTGGTGGGCACAGGTACTCCGTGAGGCCCGTGATCAGGACCGCGGGCAGCAGCCGCACAAACGCGATGATTGGCTTCTCCAGGAAGTCCACCTCTCCCACCAACACGTTGAAGGCCTCGGCACCCGGAGGAATCTTCTTCATGAAGTTCATGTCCACCTGAAATCGACCCACAGCGTGAAATCGAACGCTCGCGGAAGAAAGAGAAAAATAAGCAGACGATGCGGCTACGGACGACAGAAGCAGGGAGGGGTCAAAGGTCGTGCAGGAGGACACAGAAACTTAGTAGAAGCATCAAACTAGAAGCGGCGTACTGAGCAAAGACAGTCCAATCGTTTGTGTTTCACGTCGGATTTGGATCCAGTCCAGTTGTGCAGAAATGTTTCCTCAGCCCTCCGCATTACTGTGACTCACGTAAACACCGAGGCTCTTATTGGCAGAACCAAAGCTCGGTTTCATAACGATTCATGGAAGCCTGCCATTTTGCAAGTGATAGGATAAAGAAAAAGACATGCAGCATCGGTGAACTCTAAAGAAAAGCGGTTATATAAACACCCCCCCCGCGCGGCTGAAGGAATTGAAGGAACGGTGGCCGCTGGTCACCAGTTTTTAAGGACTGTTCGCAACGCAAGGCGCCAAAATGTGGGAGAAAGAAGGGAGGTGGACGACCCGAGCCCCTCCAGCAGGACGGACGGAGTCTGTGCTCAGTACTCAGGTTAGGTTACCTTGCTGAAGTCCACACTGCTGCCCTCTCTACTGACCCCTACTTTAGACGGCCTCCTCTCCACCGCCTTGTTGCCATCCAGGTTGTTGGGGAGAGAATGAGGAGACGCCATTGGTCCTGGGAGGGACAGCAGAGCAGGGATGGGAAGAGTCAGTTGTGCATTATGGGATGGAATGAGAAGAAAAGCAGTTTTATGACTCAGCAAGGGTCACCAAGGAAAACCCTTTCTTCTAGTCCAGGGCAGAGTCTGCGACGTTCAACAGTGAAAGAGACACATCGGCTCATCGGCTTATTTTAGCCTTTAAAACTTCTGTTTTAGCCTAATAAATACAACTAGAAAAATGCATTACCTCCGATAATGCATGTGTGAATGCATTTTGCGGAATGTGATTGCTGAAACTGCTGAAGATTTTTGCTTAAAATCAGCACAAAAAACCTAAAAAGTTGCCAAATTAGCCAAAAAAGCTAACACATTGCTAATATGTTAGCTTAACTCAGAATTAGCCCAAAAAACCCCTCAAAAGTTGCCCTTTGTCCAAAAAGCTACACGTTGCTAATGTGTTAGCTTGACTGCACATTAGCCAAAAAAACCTGAAAAGTTGCCAAATTAGCAAAAAAGCTAACACATTGCTAATATATTAGCTCTAACCCTGAATTAGCACCAAAAAACCTAAAAAGTTGCCAAATTAGCCAAAAAAGCTAACACATTGCTAATATATTAGCTTAACCCTGAATTAGCGCCAAAACCTAAGAAGTTTGCCAAATTAGCCAGAAATGCTAACACGTTGCTAAATATGTTAGCTTACCTCCAATATTATCCCCAAAAACCCTCAAAAGTTGCCAAATTAGCCGAAAAAAGCATAAGTGCAGAAAGTTTTATAACGATTTGAAAAATGTTCCCATAGACTTAACATAGGGCTAAAAATATAGCATAAATTGCGCAAAATCGCAAAAACCGTAAAAATTTGCGAAAACCAAAAATACAAGCAGTAATGTCCTCAATGAGCCGAACGTTTTGATATTTACGTTTTCTTCCGTACGTTTTTTGACACGTAAAAACTCAAGCACACTTCAATGCAATTTCAGCAATCTTGGTATCAAAACGTTTGTCTCGTTTAAGGACATTACTGCTTGTATTTTTGTTTTCGCAAATTTTACGGTTTCGCGATTTCGCGCAATTTTAGCCCATGTTAAGTCAACGGGGGAAATTTTCAAATCGTTATAAAACTTTGTGCACTTTTGCAACTTATGCAATATTGGTGTCAAAACGTTCCGCAAATTTAGTACATTCATGCCTGTATTTTTGGTATTCTCAAAATTTATGTTTTTACGCAACTTAAGCTAATTACTAGCCTCACTGGAAATGAATGGGAATTTTTCAAATCCTTTTAGAAACTCTCTTACAACTTATGCAGCAGTGGTATCAAAACGTTCAGCTTGTTCAGAGACATCGTGCTTGTACTTTTGGAATTTTACACTTAACGATTTTAACGCAATCTATGCTAGTTTACTAGCCTCTGACAATTAATGGACATTTTTAAAATCGTTATAAAATTTGTGCACTTTTTACACTTGTGCAATATTGGTATCAAAACGTTCAGCTCGTGGAGGACATTATGACTAGTTTTGGTTTTCACAAAATTTACGGTTTTTACGCAAATTATGCTAATTACTAGCCCTATATGAAAATGAATGAGAATTTTAAATCCTTAAAAAACTATGCATTTTAGTAAAACTAAGGTTTTTAGGCTTTTTAGAGTTTAGCTTAATATTTCAGCTACATGCTAGCTATTTTGGCTAACTTAGGCTTTTTCAGTTTTTAGGCTATTGGAGTTTAGCTAATATTTCAGCTACATGCTAGCTATTTTGGTTAACTTAAGCTTTTTTTTAAAGTTTTTAGGCTATTTGGAGTTTAGCTAATATTTCAGCTACATGCCTAGCTATTTTGGCTAACTTAAGTTTTTTAAAAGTTTTAGCTATTTTGGAGTTTAGCTAATATTTCAGCTACATGCTAGCTATTTTGGCTAACTTAGCTTTTCAGTTTAGGCTATTTTGGAGTTTAGCTAATATTTCAGCTACATGCTAGCTATTGGCTAACTTAGGCTTTTTCAGTTTTTAGGCTATTTGGAGTTTAGCTAATATTTCAGCTACATGCTAACCATTTTGGCTAACTGAAGCTTTTTTTAAAAGTTTTTAGGCTATTTTGGAGTTTAGCTAATATTTCAGCTACATGCTAGCTATTTTGGCTAACTTAGGCTTTTTTTTAAAGTTTTTAGGCTATTTTGGAGTTTAGCTAATATTTCAGTTACATGCTAGCTATTTTGGCTAACTTAGGATTTCAGTTTTTTAGGTTAATTTGGCATTTAACCATTATTTTAGCTTGTATCAGTTTCAGCGATTTCAGTAATCACCTTCAGTGTTTTTAGCTTCCAATGTCATCTGTTCATCTATTAGCACTAGCATCTTAAGCTGCCAAATTCAGCTTAAAGCATTTACACTAGCATTATTGGAGGAAATGCTATACATTAGTTTAAAGCTAATGATGGTTAAAATGTGAGCTTTATATCCAGTTTGCGCATGACTCGATTAGTCGACTAATTGGAAAAACGAATCTGTGATTAGCTGACTATTAAAGTAATTGTGGCAGAACTACTAATCACAATAAAAACCTTAAACGTTACTTCCAATATATAACTTTAAACTGGCATCTTTTTCTATTTTACAAAGACAACTGTGAATTCAAAGTCAGCTAAAAGGAACAACAGTAAAAACATGTTTCAGAGACCTTTTCACAGCAACCATTACTTGTTATGGTTAATAAATGACAAAAAACCAGCAAGACAAACGTTAAGATCATAGACTTCACACAGAACTGTTCATAGCGGTTAAACTCATCGGTTTGAGCCTAAATTCAGCCATGAACAGTTGAGAATCCTGTCAGCTTTAAAGGACGTTTGACACATTCATATTCACATTTAAGCGTTCGTGACGTGATCAGAGCCGAACCAGACACAGGAAACGCTAGCACTTATGATGGCATGAGGTAAGGATGGGAGATGGATGCTCATCAAAGGATAGCAAAAGTTATCCTTTGAAAAATCAAAATGATCTAAGGACGTAAATATTCATGCTTCTCTCTACGTTTACCAACAGCAACTGGAGCGGTCAGTAATAAATACACTGTTAACTGTATTCTGCTGATCCTGCTGGATTAGCATGTGAGAACGTGGGGCAGGAGCTCCGCAGGTTGTGTTTGCTAACAGATTGAATTCAGTGGGACTAAATCTTCTTTTGTTTCAAAGCAGCCATAGATTAAGGTGCCAAAACGCATACAAACAACAACTGATAGGTTTACGTTTGTAGACTCAAAACATTTTTTTCTTCCTCATATTTGAAATTTCCTTAAGAAATTTGACACTTATTAACATATATAATTTTTTTTCAAAGGGATTTAAACACATTCTTATTTCTGGACAACGTCTGCATGATTCTGCATTCTTCCTGCATCCCAGAAACATCTGATCAGTGGGACTTCCAACCAAAACAGAAACTATTCTGAAGCGATTTGTTCATTTGGGCCTCCAGGAACACATTTAATGTCTTTGCGTTGTGCTCAAGGATACTTGAGAATTTTTGTTTTCTGTTTTTTTTGGGTAGTGGACATTACATCAGGTGTGTAGATTTTTTTTTTTTTTTGTAAAAACAGCATTCCAAAGACAGCCAGAAAATTACAATTCTGCATCATCCCATTTGGGATTCAATTAGTTATCCCAGTGGTCACTAAATTGGTCATCGAATTGGTCCCTAAATTAGTTATTCCATTGGTCATCTCTGCTGATGTACAGCAACAAACAGTGAAACAAAAGTTTCAGATGACATTCATGAGTCCTGAACCCCTTCACTGACCCCTGGGAAACCCCGTATTTGTGGTCATATGATCAGCTGTCTTCGTGGATCCTAGCCAATTATCAAGCCTTTTGTGGATCCTAATTCTTAAGAGATTACAAAATGATTTTAATGATCCACTTAAGCTCAGTTTACAGTGCGACTTGTAATACGGTGCGACTTGTAATACGGTGCGACTTGTAATATGGTGCAACTTGTAATGCGGTGCGACTTATACTACAGTATGACTTATACTCCGGTGAGACTGGTACTCCGGTAAGACTTATACTACAGTACGACTTATACTACAGTATGACTTATACTCCGGTGAGACTTCTACTACATTACGACTTATACTCCGGTGAGACTTATACTCTGGTAAGACTTATACTCCGGTGCGACTTATACTCCGGTGAGACTTATACTACAGTACGACTTATACTACAGTATGACTTATACTCCGGTGAGACTTCTACTACATTACGACTTATACTCCGGTGAGACTTATACTCTGGTAAGACTTATACTCCGGTGCGACTTATACTCCGGTGAGACTTCTACTACATTACGACTTATACTCCGGTGAGACTTATACTCTGGTAAGACTTATACTCCGGTGAGACTTATACTCCGGTGCGACTTATACTCCGGTGAGACTTGGATCCTGTGCGTTGTTTCATTTTAAATCAACAGGTTTGTCTTTTAAAGCTGCATATTTTACAAAAAAGAGGAAATGACTGAACTTTCAGCTCGCTCGCTGCCAGCCGTTTAGGTTCCCACCAGATGAACTCTGGGTATTATTGGCCTTGCTTTGAGACGGAACTATTCCCAGACTGAAGCAATAAACACTTACATAAACACACACGAGGCCTAATAATAAACTCTCTGGGTTTGGATGGGAGGAACAAGCCATCACTGTAGGTGCCAATGCGAGAGCACATCCAGTACCAACCCACAGACTCGGGCTTATTTTAGACCCCGTTCACACACGCCTGTCATTGATTCTTTATCAGGATTTGATGATGGGGAGGAACTGCGTGGGTGTCAAATGATGCAACAGGAAAGGAAGAAGAATTTGCGTGAACGATCATGGGAGGGCAGAACAGAAAACAGGATGTGATGTCAGCCTGCAGATCACGCTACATTAATGCTGATAAAACATGGATGTCTCACGGCTTTCTGCATCTGTGACCAAAGTGAAGGAAGCACTAGAGGACTAGAGGATCAATCTATTGCTATCACATCTCAGATACAGACAGAGCATCACAGTTTGGCCAGAATCCAGTCAGTTTGGTTTCTCTTTGTTTGATTTTAGCTGTTTTTTCAACCTTCACACCAGCTTAAATTAGTAACCAGCACAGCTGTTTACTGTTTGATTGTCCTCTAATGTATTCATAGCCATGAGTTCAGTTGCTCTTTGTGAAATCATTACTAGTGACCTTTTCGGGAGGTCGAACCCCCAAAAGGTTCCCGTGTTACAATGAAGCTCCTGTCCCTGGTTTCTTCTCCATTTGGATTCTCCCCATTGACTGTATATGAGAACTGGACTGAGTGGCTCCTCCCCCTGGTGTTCCAAACAGGAAGTACAAAAGATTCCACAGATTCCAATAGAGAAATAAACAGCTGTTACTTAATTCATTTTGTTTCTAGTTATAAAGTGATCAATCTGATGCCTCAAATAAAGTAGGTAGAGTCTGCTGGCTTGTGCCGCCACAAACGAGTATTTTACTAGTTTTTTTCTAATTAGTCGAATAATCTGGGTCATGCTAAAACTGGATGTAAAGCTCACATCTTAACCATCATTAGCTTTAAACTAACGAAAAATTAGATATAAAGCATTACCTGTGATAATTCTAGTGTGAATGCTGTTAGCGGAATTTGGCTGCTTAAGATGCTAGTGCTGATAGCTGAAAATACTGAAATTGATAACTGAAATCACTGAAGCTAATAGCTCAAATCACTAAAGCTGATAACCAGCTAAAATATCAGTAAAATGCCAAATTTGCCTAAAAAACTGAAACAAGTCTAAGTTAGCCAAAACCTAGCATGCAGCTTAAATATTAGATAAACTCCAGAATAGCCAAAAAAACTGAAAAAAGCTTAAGTTTGCCAAAACTGCTAGCATGGAGCTGCAATATTAGCTAAACTCTAAATTAGTCTAAAAAAAGGAAATAAAAGCTTAAGTTAGCCAAAATAGCTAGCATGTAGATGAAATATTAGCTAAACTTTAAATTGCCTAAAAAAGGAATTAAAAGCTTAAGTTAGCCAAAATAGCTAGCATGTAGCTGAAATATTAGTAAACTATAATTGCCTAAAAAACTGGAAAAGTCTAAGTTAGCCAAAATAGCTAGCATGTAGCCGAAATATTAGCTAAACTTTAAATTGCCTAAAAAAGGAAATAAAAAAGCTTAAGTTAGCCAAAAAAGCGAGCATGTAGCTGAAATATTAGCTAAACTTTAAATTGCCTGAAAAAAGGAAATAAAAGCTTAAGTTAGCCAAAAAAGCTAGCATGTAGATGAAATATTAGCTAAACTTTAAATTGCCTAAAAAAAGGAAATAAAAGCTTAAGTTAGCCAAAAAAGCTAGCATGTAGCTGAAATATTAGCTAAACTTTAAATTGCCTAAAAAACTGGAAAAAAGTCTAAGTTAGCCAAAATAGCTAGTATGCAGCTGAAATATGAGTAAAAGTCTAAAAAATCGTAAAAATTGAAAAAAAGCATAAGTTAGCCAAAATAGGTAACATGTAGCTGAAATATTAGCTAAACTTCAAAATTGTCTTAAAACTGAAAAAACCTAAGTTAGCTGAAACAACTAGCAAAACTGTAAATTACCCTAAAAAACCTTAATAAATGCCAAAGCAGTCCAAAAAGCTAGCATTATGTCAATATAACGTTCCATTTTACTGCAGTCTGCCTCCATACAATCTAAATTAACGACTATTCTACTAAATTAGTCACCGACTATTTTAAGTCGATGAGTCGTTATCAGTCAACTAACTGATGGCCACGGCGTCGAACGTTCAAAACTTTTGATTTACAGATTTCCTGCTTTCAAGTAGTAGGGGTGTGGCATTCCAACAAGCTCACTCCTGATTGGCTACAGTAGTTGCCATAGAAACGTCGACTCAGAACGAACCAAACTAACTGAATCGCACATTTCTTCTAATATTCTTACTGATGTCGCCTGGCTCTAACATGGCGGCGTCCATACTTAAAGAAAAATGTCCGCTGATTTAACTCTATTTCACTGGAGCTTGACGTATACCATTTTCTGTGGGTGACATCACTCTCACTTATTCCAGTTCTCATATACAGCCAATGTTTCTCCAACTATACTGCCCTATAAAACAGAGTCTATTGTCTGGGAGGATGTGTTTACATGGAAAAGCAGAAATGCTACGTTCAGACTGGGAATGTGTGGCGGGTTTAAGAACACACTCTTACAGGAATGTTACTACCTGATACTCGCGCTCATACTCACAACTGGAAGAAGTTTGGTGCAAAATGTCAAAGAAGTGACAATCCTGCTCTTTTACAGCTCACTTCTGATTATAAGACTTCAGGATCAGCTTAAAAAACAGAATTACAACTGAAGATAAAATTTGAAACATTGAAAACGAGACATTGTAAATAAGAAAAAAAAATTTTGAAAAAATATTTTTAATACTTGAAATACAACTTGAAAATTTTAACAAAATATTGTAAATCTGAAGAAAAAAAGAATACTCGAAAATTAAAAACACTATAAATTTATATTAGCAATTGAAAAATAATGTTTCCATTAGTAACAGCTGCTGTTTATAATTTTCATTTTTGTCTGTTTCCCCTGAATCTTCATTTTTCCAGTAACCAATGAGCTCAAAGCCCCGCCCCAGTGTTTGCAGCTGAAACTGAATTGAAACCTGAAAATACTGAATACAGAGAACTGAAAGCAAAAAAACGAAAAAAGAAAGTTGAAAGTACAAATAAACATTATTTCTGAAATTGGTAACAGTTTGTTTTTTTCTTTTAAGTTTCAAATTTCATTTTTTTTCCAAATTTTCAATTTCTTTCAAGTTTTTTTTTTCAAATGTTCAATCTTTTAAATTTACAATCTTGTTTTTCATTCACTTTAAGCTGATCCTGATTCGACGCCATATCTAAAATCCATCTGGGCTCAAATTGCATTTATTACTCTCTGTTTAAAAAGCGCCAGATTGTCCCTGATTGGACAAAGTTCAACTGGTTTATCTTTTTAAAATGTGTTTAAGGGTCACACATTTTGTACGTAGAGCGTCCAAACGGACTTGCATAGCGACGCAATAGTTTTTAACGCAGAACGTGTTTACATAGACTTGTTACTTGAAGCGGACGCTCGAACGCCCGGTGTGAACGTAGCATTAAATTTAACACGACTTGACCTTCAATAACTTCAGCTTTCCTAATAAATGACATAGACAAAGACCACAGCGAGGGAAAATCCGGGACATCCCCTTTTTGACAAAATAAAATATTGCATGACGTATGACGAGAGGGCAAATCATTCTGATTTACAGCCATGCAAGTTTTGCAAAGGACTGTGGGAGGGGGCGTTCCCAAGCAAGGCAGAAGGTGTGATAACGAGAGCAGGAACCGTGGACGGGGAAATGCAAAGAAAGTTTGGGGCGGTAAAGCCAGAGCCAGGTGTATATATTAGGGCTGCCACGATTAGTCGACTAATCGATGACTAATCGACTACTAAAATAGTCGACAACTAATTTCATAGTCGATTAGTCGTTACTTTATAATATATGGAGTCAGGCTGTAGTGAAGTTGAAAGTATAATAATGACATTCTGCTAGCTTTTTAGACTATTTTGGCATTTATTAAGAGTTTTCAGGCTATTTTGGAGTTTAGCTAATATTTAGCTTCATGATAGTTATTTTGGCTAATTTAGGATTTTTTCAGTTTTGAAAGCAAATTTGGAGTATAGCTAATATTTCATTTACATGTTAGCTAGCTAATTCTAAATGTTTACAGTTTTTTAGGCTAATTTGAAGTTTTTCTATTATTCCAGCTACATGCTACCTATTTTTGGCTAATTTGGAATTTTTACAGTTTTTTAGGACTAATTTGTAGTTTAGCTAATATTTCAGCTACATGTTAGCTATTGGCTAATAATTGGAATTTTTACAGTTTTGTTAGGCTAGTTTTGAGTTTAGCTAATATTTCAGCTACATGTTAGCTATTTTGGCAAATTTGGGATTTTTACAGTTTTTAGGCTAATTTGGAGTTTAGCTAATATTCAGCTACATGTTAGCTATTTTGGCTAATTTGGAATTTTTACAGTTTTTGTTAGGCTAGTTTGAGTTTAGCTAATATTTCAGCTACATGTTAGCTTGCTAATTGTAAATGTTTACAGTTTTTTAGGCTAATTTGGAGTTTAGCTAATATTTCAGCTGCATGTTAGCTATTTTGGCTAATTGGATTTTTACAGTTTTTTAGACTTGGAGTTTAGCTAATATTTCACTATTTAGCTAATTTGGGATTTTTTTTACAGTTTTTTAGGCTAATTTGGAGTTTAGCTAATATTTCAGCTGCATGTTAGCTATTTTGGCTAATTGGGATTTTTACAGTTTTTTAGACTTGGAGTTTAGCTAATATTTCACTATTTTAGCTAATTTGGGATTTTTTTACAGTTTTTTAGGCTAATTTGGAGTTTAGCTAATATTTCAGCTGCATGTTAGCTATTTTGGCAAATTTGGGATTTTTACAGTTTTTTAGGCTAATTTGGAGTTTAGCTATTTCTTCAGCTATATGCTAGCGATTTTAGCTTATTTAGGATTTTTGTTTTAAAGCTAATCATATTTCAGATTTTCTTTACATCCACTTTGTCCATGATCCGATTAGTCGACTAATCGGAAAAATTAATCGATGATTAGTCGACCATTAAAATAATCGTTTGTGGCAGCACTAGTATATATGGAGAAACAGTGCAGAACACTCGCGTTTTTGCACGTCAGCCTTGCTTGATGGGATGGCCACGAGGTTGAAGGTAAACAGGGCTGCAAAGCTTTCATGCTAGTGCTAGTGTTCTCTGTTCAAGCTGTGACTCACACTGGCAGGCTACACAGATATTTGCCTTCTAAGGGCAGTAGCTCAATGTTGTCAGACGCCGAAGACGCTCGCCGGCTGATCTGTGGTAATACTGCGTCCTCTGCGGAGCTTTGAGGGCCGTCATCCTCGGGAGGAGACACCACCACCTCCGGGATGCCTTGGGGGCCCGTGCCGTGGGCTTGTGACGGGCTCTGAGAGGAACGGCGAAAGGATGAAGGAGTATTTTGAGGGGTGCTGAGCAGAGAGGACGCCCCAGTGCCATTTGAGGAAGATGGCAGGAGGTGGTTGAGCAGGACGGACACTTTGGAGTCTTGTCTCTGGAAGAGGTTGGAGACAGAGGAGGCTGACCCTGGCTTGTGGAGAGAGAGACGTGAGGAGGACAGGCCCTCTCCTATTGAAGGAGACAATGGCACAGAAGGAGGAGATAGAAGGAGGGCGAGGGGGAGGTGAAACAATAAGAGATGGAACAGAGAAGATAAACATTTGAAAAAGAACTAAGACGTTATCCAAACCAGAAAATCCAGTAGGGATGGGGAGCGAAAGCATGGCGCAGGTGTGGTTAGAGAACTGCATGCTTGTGTTACCGGACTTGAAAGAGTTCAGTACCGGTCAAAAGTTTTATGACTTACAGTTTCCAGGTGTTTCGGGAATGGTATTCAGTGTCGAGTCTTGTTGTACTCTGATAGTATAGTACGAACACAGCAGAAGATGGAAATGGTACCAGAGACCAAACTTTTGGTTTCTAGACTCTCTAGACTTTGGTCCAGAGACCGAACTTTAGAGAGTCTAGAGACCAAAAGTTTCTCTAGAAGGAAATTAAGAATAAAGACACCTGTGGTCTCTAGAAGAAACTCTACAGACTCTAGAGAACAAACTTTTGGTCTCTAGAGACCAAAAGAATATTTTTCAGAAATGTTATCCCAAATATCTGGCAGAAGTTCACATAAATGTGTTTTATTTTTATGTCCCGCAGTCGTCTTGGACCAAAGGTCTGCAACCATTTCCAGGAAAAAAAACATTTGAGCTTGTTTGGTTCTGATCAAAGCCTAATAGAAGCAGCAAAGCCTTTTTTTTGTTTTACCTTTTTAGGAAAATTTGATACGACTTTGCATCACTGAATTATATTGATTTTTATTGTATAATAAAGTACATGAATACGGGAATATTCACAGTCGTTTTGCGAGTGTGAAAGCTGAATTTAGCAGCTGAAAATTAAGAAAATTGATAGCTAATATCTCTAAAGCTGAAAGCCAGCTAGAATATTACTAAAATGCCAAATTTGCCAAAAAACCTGGAAAAAAATATGTTAGCCAAAATAGCTAGCATGCAACTGAAACATTAGCTAAACTCCAAATTACCCTCAAAAACAAAAAAAAAAATACTAAATTAGCCAAAATAGCTAGCATGCGGCTGAAATATTAGCTAAGCTCCAAATTAGCCTAAAAAACTGAAAAAATAATAAATTAGCCAAAATAGCTAGCATGTAGCTGAAACATAAGCTAAGCTCCAAATTACCCTCAAAAACTAAAAAAAAAAAATACTAAATTAGCCAAAATAGCTAGCATGCGGCTGAAACATTAGCTAAGCTCTAAATTAGCCTAAAAAACTGAAAAAATACTAATTAGCCAATAGCTAGCATGTAGCTGAAACATAAGCAAAGCTCTAAATTAAAAAACTGAAAAAAAATAAAATTAGCCAAAATAGCTAGCATGTAGCTGAAACATAAGCTAAGCTCCAAATTACCCTCAAAAACTAAAAAAAAAAACTAAATTAGCCAAAATAGCTAGCATGCGGCTGAAACATTAGCTAAGCTCCAAATTACCCTCAAAAACTGAAAAACTAAATTAGCCAAAATAGCTAGCATGCAGCTGAAATATTAGCTAAGCTCCAAATTAGCCTAAAAAATGAATAAATACTAAATTAGCCAAAATAGCTAGCATGTAGCCGAAACATTAGCTAGCTCTAAATTAGCCTCAAAAACTAAAAAAAAAAATACTAAATTAGCCAAAATAGCTAGCATGCGGCTGAAACATTAGCTAAGCTCTAAATTAGCCTAAAAAACTGAAAAAAATACTAATAGCCAAAATAGCTAGCATGTAGCTGAACATAAGCAAAGCTCTAAATTAGCCTCAAAAACTGAAAAAAATAATAAATTAGCCAAATAGCTAGCATGTAGCTGAAACATAAGCTAAGCTCCAAATTACCCTCAAAAACTAAAAAAAATACTAAATTAGCCAAAATAGCTAGCATGCGGCTGAAACATTACCTAAGCTCCAAATTACCCTCAAAAACTGAAAAAATACTAAATTAGCCAAAATAGCTAGCATGCAGCTGAAATATTAGCTAAGCTCCAAATTAGCCTAAAAAAATGAATAAATACTAAATTAGCCAAAATAGCTAGCATGTAGCCGAAACATTAGCTAAGCTCTAAATTAGCCTCAAAAAACTGAAAAAATACTAATTAGCCAAAATAGCTAGCATGTAGCTGAAACATAAGCTAAGCTCCAAATTACCCTCAAAAACTAAAAAAAAAAATACTAATTAGCCAAAATAGCTAGCATGCAGCTAAAACATTAGCTAAGCTCCAAATTAGCCTAAAAAAACTGAAAAAATACTAAATTAGCCAAAAATAAGCTAGCATGCGGCTGAAATATTAGCAAACTCCAAATTAAAACTAAAAAACTTACAAAATAATAAATTAGCCAAAATAGCTAGCATGCAGCTAAAACATTAGCTAAGCTCCAAATTAGCCTCAAAAACTGAAAAAATACTAAATTAGCCAAAATAGCTAGCATGTAGCTGAAATATTAGCTAAGCTCCAAATTAGCCTCAAAAACTGAAAAAATACTAAATAGCCAAAATAGCTAGCATGCAGCTGAAATATTAGCTAAGCTCCAAATTAGCCTAAAAAACTGAAAAAATACTAATTAGCCAAAATAGCTAGCATGTAGCTGAAACATAAGCTAAGCTCCAAATTACCCTCAAAAACTAAAAAAAAAAATCCTAAATTAGCCAAAATAGCTAGCATGCAGCTAAAACATTAGCTAAGCTCCAAATTAGCCTAAAAAACTGAAAAAAATACTAAATTAGCCAAAATAGCTAGCATGCGGCTGAAATTAGCTAAACTCCAAATTAAAACTAAAAAACTTACAAAATAATAAATTAGCCAAATAGCTAGCATGCAGCTAAAACATTAGCTAAGCTCAAATTAGCCTCAAAAACTGAAAAAATACTAAATTAGCCAAATAGCTAGCATGTAGCTGAAACATAGCTAAGCTCCAAATTAGCCTCAAAAACTGAATACTAAATTAGCCAAAATAGCTAGCATGCAGCTGAAATATTAGCTAAGCTCCAAATTAGCCTAAAAAAATGAATAATACTAAATTAGCCAAAATAGCTAGCATGTACCGAAACATTAGCTAAGCTCTAAATTAGCCTCAAAAAAACTGAAAAAATACTAATTAGCCAAAATAGCTAGCATGTAGCTGAAACATAAGCTAAGCTCCAAATTACCCTCAAAAACTAAAAAAAAAAATACTAAATTAGCCAAAATAGCTAGCATGCAGCTAAAACATTAGCTAAGCTCCAAATTAGCCTAAAAAACTGAAAAAATACTAAATTAGCCAAAATAGCTAGCATGCGGCTGAAATATATAGCTAAACTCCCAAATAAAACTAAAAAACTTACAAAATAATAATTAGCCAAAATAGCTAGCATGCAGCTAAAACATTAGCTAAGCTCCAAATTAGCCTCAAAAACTGAAAAAAATACTAAATTAGCCAAAATAGCTAGCATGTAGCTGAAACATTAGCTAAGCACAAAATTGGCCTAAAAACCTTAATAAATGCCAAAGTAGTCCAAAAAGCTAGCATAATGCCGTTATAACTTTCATCTTTACTACACTCTGACTCTATATAATATAAAATAACAACTAATCGTCTACTCTAACAGTCGATCAGTCGTCGATTAGCCGACTAATCGTGTCAGCTCTACTCAGTCGTAACTTTATTTTAAGTCGTCCGTCTTGAACTGGAAGAATAAAAGTTTGAAAACGTTTGACCGGTAGAGTGTAAATGCGGCTGGACACTGAACCCTCACGGAGAATCACGTGGAAACGTCTGCAGAGGCGAAATGTTTGCTTCATTTGAGAACGAAAAACCAAACGGAGGAAACACAAACCATTCACCCGAGGTCAGAGAAGCCGGCATGCTGGAGGGAATGAGTAAGCGGGGTGTAAGTGCCCCCCCCCCACACACACAGCAATAATCAATGTGCATCACATGATCATGTCATCACACAGCCGTCATACGGTATGAACCCATCTGGATTATTGTTCAATGAAGATGCAAGCTGGAGTTGAACAACATCTGAAAACCTCCCCAAACATCTCAAGATGCAATCAACGCCCCGCCCCCCGACCATGCTCGTCCCAGCAGAACCACGTTCGATTGGCCCGCGGGTTCGGCCACACGCGTCAGCACAAACCTCCGCACCCAAATTTCTCTTCCGTTGGGGGAACTCGCGTTACATTTTAGCGATCTTTCACGCCCTCTGCTGGCGCGAAGGGATTTTAGGATTCTACAACCGTTCCCCAGCAGTAGCAGACGGGAAGGAACCAGAAATGTGAGTGCATCCTGAGTTTCTCACCGTTTCTTTCAAGCAAGAGTGGGTCAGAATGTTTCTTGCCTATGTCAGCAATGGAGCGCACCAGAGGGATGCGGTTGCTGAGCTTCCTCTCGTTCTGGTGGTGGTGCTTCTTCAGCATCGCCTCCCGAACTTTGTTGCGCAGCTCCTCCTTCAGCTGGCCGGACGCCACCATGCTATCGATCACCATGTCTGAGGCGAGGAAAGCGGCGTTTTTAGGATCAAACGTCTGCAGTTATGGGGAGGGTGGCGTGAAAGGCGGGGACCTGCGATCTCCTCGATGCTGTTGGCCCTCATATCCAGCATGACGGTGCCGTTCTGGATGCAGCTGCGCAGCTCAAACAGGCTGTGCAGCGACAGCGTGGCCACGTACGGCTTGCTCCACCTCTCGCCGCCATCCTCCACATCCTCCTCGAACTTCAACCACCTGAACAAAATGAGAAGTAAAGAATAAAATCAGTATTTTCAAACTCCGGCAGCGGCAGAGCGCTACGTCAAAGAGGAGCCAATCTCTTAAATCTTGCTCCAGACTTTTGTTTTCAAAGCTCTGATCCTATAAATCTGCATCTAATCGACTAATCAACAACTAATCTACTATTAATAGTCGATGAGTCATTCAATAGTCAATTAGTCGTTACTTTATATTATATGGAGTAAGAGTGAAGCAAAGTTAAAAGTTATGATGATGTTATGCTAGCTCTTTTTTGGCTAATTTAGGCTTTTTTTTTGTCTTTTAGACCTAATAATTCAGTAACATATGATATTTACATTTCAAGAACAAAGAAAGCCAATGATAGCCAAAACAGCTAGCATGGTGCTGAAATATTTGCTAGATTCCAAATTATCCTTACAATGAAAAAAAGCTGATTTAGCCAAAATTTCAGCAACATGCTAGCTGTTTTAGCTAATTTAGGATGTTTCAGTTTTTTAGGCCGATTTGGAGTTAGCTACCATTTTTAGCTGTTTGGCTAATTTAGGCTTTTATGGTTAGGCTATTTAGAGTTTTGCTCATATTTCAGATACATGCTAACTGTTTTGGCTAACTTAGGCTTTGTTGGGGATATTAAGGAGTTTAGCTAATTTTTCAGCTACTTGCAAGCTGTTTTGGAGTTTTACTAATACTTTAACTACATGCTAGCTGTTCTGGAGTTTAGCTAATATTTCAGCTATATGCTAACTGTTTTGGCTAACTTAGGCTTTTTTTGAGGATATTCAGGAGTTTAGCTCATATTTCAGCTACATCATAGCTGTTTTGGAGTTTTACTAATACTTAACTACATGCTAGCTGTCTGGAGTTAAGCTAATATCAGCTATATGCTAACTGTTTTGGCTAACTAGGCTTTTTGGGGAATTTACAGTTTAGCTAATATTTCAGCTAACTCTGCTGTTTTGGATTTACTAATACTTTAACTACATGCTAGCTGTTCTGGAGTTTAGCTAATATTTCAGCTATATGCTAACTGTTTTTGCTAACTTAGGCTTTTTTGAGGATATTCAGGAGTTTAGCTCATATTTCAGCTACATCATAGCTGTTTTGGCTAATTTAGGCTTTTTATGGTTTTTAGGCTATTTTAGAGTTTAGCTCATATTTCAGATAAATGCTAACTGTTTTGGCTAACTTAGGCTTTGTTGGGGATATTTTGGAGTTTATATAATATTTCAGCTACATGCTAGCTGTTTTAGCTAATTTAGGATTTTTCGGTTTTTTAGGTTGATTTGGAGTTTAGCTACCATTTTAGCTGTTTTGGCTAATTTAGGCTTTTTATCGTTTTTAGGCTATTTTAGAGTTTAGCTCATATTTCAGCTACATGCTAACTGTTTTGGCTAACTTAGGCTTTTTTGGGGGATATTAAGGAGTTTAGCTAAATTTTCAGCTACTTGCAAGCTATTCTGGAGTTTTACTAATACTTTAACTACATGCTAGCTGTTCTGGAGTTTAGCTAATATTTCAGCTATATGCTAACTGTTTTGGCTAACTTAGGCTTTTTTGGGGGGTATTAAGGACTTTAGCTAATATTTCAGGTACATGCTAACTGTTTTGGCTAATTTAGGCTTTTTTTGAGGATATTTTACAGTTTAGCTATTTCAGCTACATGCTAGCTGTTTTTGAGATTTACTAATACTTTAACTACATGCTAGCTGTTCTGGAGTTTAGCTAATATTTCAGCTATATGCTAACTGTTTTGGCTAACTTAGGCTTTTTTTGAGGATATTCAGGAGTTTAGCTCATATTTCAGCTACATCATAGCTGTTTTGGCTAATTTAGGCTTTTTATGGTTTTTAGGCTATTTTAGAGTTTAGCTCATAATTCAGGTACATGCTAACTGTTTTGGCTAACTTAGGCTTTTTTGGGGGATATTAAGGAGTTTAGCTAATATTTCAGCTACTTGCAAGCTGATTGTTCTCATTCTCGTCAGCGGCAGAGCGCTACGTCAAAGAGGAGCCAATCTCTTAAATCTTGCTCCAGACTTTTGTTTTCAAAGCTCTGATCCTATAAATCTGCATCTAATCGACTAATCAACAACTATTCTGCTATTAATAGTCGATGAGTCATTCAATAGTCAATTAGTCGTTACTTTATATTATATGGAGTAAGAGTGTAGCAAAGTTAAAAGTTATAATGACATTATGCTAGCTTTTTGGCTAATTTAGGCTTTTTTTGTCTTTTAGAACTAGTAACATATTATATTTATATTTCAAGAACAAAGAAACCCAATGATAGCCAAAACAGCTAGAATGGTGCTGAAATATTTGCTAAATTCCAAATTATCCTTACAATGAAAAAAAGCTGATTTAGCCAAAATTTCAGCAACATGCTAGCTGTTTTAGCTAATTTAGGATTTTTCAGTTTTTTAGGCTGATTTGGAGTTTAGCTACCATTTTAGCTGTTTTGGCTAATTTAGGCTTTTTATGGTTTTTAGGTTATTTTAGAGCAGGGGTCACCAACGTGGTGCCCGTGGGCACCAGTAGCCCTCAAGGCCCCCACAAGGTGCCCTCAGGTCTCTCTAAAATTAACACACTTGTGAGCGACATTAAAATTTAATTCTGTTGATATTTTTTTAATTACACTTGCATTTACCCCAAGATAAAAATGAACCTTACAAAATGTATGACACATGACACACGACTTCAGATAAGTTTAGGTGACCTCTGACCTATTTCAGTTTAAAGATCATTAATTTTGTGAAAATGCTGCAGATTGTCTTTAGTTCAAAAATGTGACAAGATTTGTTTAAAATTGTGGAAGTTGATTTTCTTTAACATTTTATAATTGATTAATATGGTACAACAACAGGGAAAATGGACATTTTTCCCATGAAATCTGAGCGAACATCTGAAAGTAACAATTGCGGAGACTAAAAGTCCTGAATATTGATATCTTTCCTAGTTGTTGTCATTTTTGATAATTATGGTAAGAAATCAGTGTCTTTACAGAGGAGTATCATTATTCATTATTAATAATGTTTAACTAACCATAACTAACAAAAATTTGTTATTTAAAAATGGTAGCCCTTCGTATAACGAAGTACCCATGAAGTAGCCCTCAAGTTCAAAAAGGTTAGTGACCCTGTTTTAGAGTTTAGCTCATATTTCAGATACATGCTAACTGTTTGCTAACTTAGGCTTTTTTGGAGGATATTCAGGAGTTTAGCTCATATTTCAGCTACATCATAGCTGTTTTGCTAATTTAAGCTTTTATGTATTTAGGCTATATTTAGAGTTTTGTGTTCAAATACTAAATACAATGCTAACTGTTGGCTAATACTTAGGCTTTTTTGGGGGAATTAAGGGATTTAGCTAATATTTAGCTACATCCTAGCTTTTGGGAATTTAACTAATACATTAACTACAATGCTAGACTTTCTGGAGTTTAGCTAAATTCACTACTGCAAGCTGATTTTGTTCCATTCCTTCAGCTGGCAGAGCGCTACGTCAAAGGAGCCAATGCTCTAAATCTATGCTCCAGACTTTTGCTTCAAAGCTCTGATCCTAATAAACTCTGCTATCTAATCGACTAAATCAAACAACTAATCTACTATTAATAGTCGATGAGTCATTCAATAGTCAATTAGTCTTACTTTATATTATATGGAGTAAGAGTGAAGCAAAGTTAAAAGTCATAATGATGTTATGCTAGCTTTTTTTGGCCAATTTAGGCTTTTTTTTGTCTTTAGAACTAGTAACATATTATATTTATATTTCAAGAAAAGAAACCCAATGATAGCCAGAATAGCTAGCATGGTGCTGAAATATTTGCTAAATTCCAAATTATCCTTACAATGAAAAAAAGCTGATTTAGCCAAAATTTCAGCGACATGCTAGCTGTTTTAGCTAATTTAGGATTTTTCAGTTTTTTAGGCTGATTTGTAGTTTAGCTACCATTTTAGCTGTTTTTGCTAATTTAGGCTTTTTATGGTTTTAAGCTATTTTAGAGTTTAGCTCATATTTCAGATACATGCTAACTGTTTTGGCTAACTTAGGTTTTTTTTGGGGGTATTAAGGAGTTTAGCTAATATTTCAGCTACTTGCAAGCTGTTCTGGAGTTTTACTAATACTTTAACTACATGCTACATCCTATAAATCTGCATCTAATCGACTAATCAACAACTAATCTACTATTAATAGTCGATGAGTCATTCATTAGTCAATTAGTCGTTACTTAGTATATTTATATTAGAGTAAGTAAGAGTGAAGCAAAGTTAAAAGTCATAATCATTAAGATGTTATGCTAGCTTTTTTTTGGCCAATTTGAGGCTTTTTTTTTGTCTTTAGACTTAGTAATTAACATATTAATTATAGTTGATATTTGTTCAAGAACAAAGAAACCCAATTTTTAGAGCCACAATAGCTAGCATGGTGCTGAAATATTTGCTAAATTCCAAATTATCCTTACAATGAAAAAAAGCTGATTTAGCCAAAATTTCAGCGACATGCTAGCTGTTTTAGCTAATTTAGGATTTTTCAGTTTTTTAGGCTGATTTGTAGTTTAGCTACCATTTTAGCTGTTTTTGCTAATTTAGGCTTTTTATGGTTTTAAGCTATTTTAGAGTTTAGCTCATATTTCAGATACATGCTAACTGTTTTGGCTAACTTAGGTTTTTTTGGGGGATATTAAGGAGTTTAGCTAATATTTCAGCTACTTGCAAGCTGTTCTGGAGTTTTACTAATACTTTAACTACATGCTAGCTGTTCTGGAGTTTAGCTAATATTTCAGCTATATGCTAACTGTTTTGGCTAACTTAGGCTTTTTTGAGGATATTTTAGAGTTTAGCTAATATTTCAGCTACATGCTAGCTGTTTTGGAGTTTTACTAATACTTTAACTACATGCTAGCTATTCTGGAGTTTAGCTCATATTTCAGCTACATCATAGCTGTTTTGGCTAACTTAGGCTTTTACAGTTTTCAAGGCTAATTTGGCATTTAACTAATATTTTATTTGGCTATCAGCTTCAGCTTTTTCATCTATCAACTTCAGCGTTTTTAGCTAACAATTTCAGCATTTACAGGTATCAGCACCAGTTTCCTCAGCAGCCTAATTCAGCTGACAGTATTCACATTAGCATTATCGCAGGTAATGCTATATATCTAGCATGACTTGATTAGTTGAACTAATTGGAAAAACTAATTGGAGATTAGTCAACTATTATTGTTTGTGGCATCACTAATGTCATTTTAATCTAACTGGACACAAACTACAGTTATTTGTTTCTCCTTCGTGATCATGTGTACAACGATTGGAGCTTCCGTGTCATGAAAATGATGCTACCTGCACGTCTCGGGTAACAGACTCAATTTTTGATGCGATCAAGCGTCACAAAGTTCAACCAGTTGAACTTTCATTGCTCTGTCAATAAACACCAAATTTGTTTGTATGGATGACTTAAAGTCCCGCTCCAACCGAATTATTTCTATCATAAAATCGTTCCCAATAATCTTTTAATTATTATTAAGTTTTTGCCAAAATCAAAAAGTTTTTGCCGTTTTTTTTAAGACATATTTAGCTCATTAGAAATACAGTTCTGGACTTTTAAAACTATAATCCAGTGTATCTACATCTTCATTAGCAGCAGCATGCTGGAGCCAGCTGCTGCAGGTTTTGCTGCCGTTCATTAGCGATGTAACCACCGATCCTCTTCTTACCTGGCGGTCTCCCTCCATTCGGTGGCTCTTCCATCTCTGAAGGAGAGCTCGTCCAGCTCTGTGAAGAGGTCGTGGGGCATGTGCTCCAGGTCCTCATCCTCTGTGCCCAGGATGAACTGCACCCTCTGGGACGGGGTGTCTGGACACAAACACCAGACATCTACAGACACTCGCAGATAATATTTGTATAAATCTAAATTTGGTGTGTTTAAGCCTCTGGCAGTCAAAGCTGATTCCTGAGGCACTAAAACAATCTTTTAATGGATGAGACTGAATGTTCAGTACATGAAAACAACTCATGGAGCTCTGCAGAAAGTTTTTGGTTTAGGTTAAAATAAAAAGTTTGGACTAAAACACGAGTTTTGGTGCATTAGCTGTGACAGTTCATTTGTTTATGGCAGACGTCTGCAACCAGCGGCTCCAGATCCACGTGTCTCTTTTATCTCTCCATGGTGGCTCCAAGGCCAAAAATAAAAGTCCTGGAGAGTGCTGACCCAGACATGTCAGCAGCTCCACATAACCACAAAAACCTAAAGAAAACAAATAAACAAAAACCGCAAACTGAGACTACCAAACCACAAACTAAAATAACAAAACCCAGCAGTGGAAGACTGCTGAGAAAGAAAAAAAAAGTGTTTTTTTTTAACTTAATTAGCATTTATTTAATTTAGATGAGTACATTTTGGTTAAAAAATTCAATTTTTTATGGGACATTTTATCTTCTGCTTCACAACATTGCACAGAGCGTCTTTTATTCTGAAAATAAGTTATTTGAGCTTCTGTCAAACATTAAAAAAAAAACACATTTTGAGAGATGCTAGGTTCTTTTTATATTGTTTGCTTTTAAAAATAGAGATAATCATATTTAGTATTAAAAAAAAAAGACGGTCATGAATGCAAATCCAAATTTGTTAAAGGATAAAGTAAATCGGCTCCTTCAAGGTTTTGATCCGTAGAAAACGAACCCAAATGGCTCTTTCACTGTTAAAGGTTGCAGTTATAATGAGAAATCAAATAAAAACCTGTTTTCTTCTATTCTTTAGCCTTAAAGATATGAAAATGTAATGCTAAGTTATGAATTGAATGATTAATTAAACTGATTACTCTTTCTATTTAAGTCTAAACTGTTGATCGCATCTGTTTGCTCTAGTGCTGCCACAAACGATTATTTTAATGGTCGACTAATCATCGATTAATTTTTCCGATTAGTCGACTAAACGGATCATGGACAAAGTGGATGTAAAGAAAATTTGAAATATGATTAGCTTTAAAACAAAAAAATCATAAATAAGATAAAATCGCTAGCATATAGCTGAAATATTAGCTAAACTCCAAATTAGCCTAAAAAACTGTAAAAATTCCAAATTAGCCAAAATAGCTAGCATGAAGCTAAAATATTAGCTAAACTCCAAATTAGTCTAAAAAACTGTAAACATTTAGAATTAGCTAGCTAACATGTAAATGAAATATTAGCTAAACTCCAAATTTGCCTACAAAACTGAAAAAATCCTAAATTAGCCAAAAGAGCTAGCATGAAGCTAAAATATTAGCTAAACTCCAAAATAGCCTGAAAACCCTTAATAAATGCAGAATAGTCTAAAAAGCTGCAGAATGCTATTATAACTTTTAACTTTACTACAGTCTAACTCCATATATTATAAAGTAACGACTAATCGACTATTAAATTAGTTGTCGACTATTTTAATAGTCGATTAGTCATCGATTAGTCGACTAATCGTGGCAGCCCTAGTTTGCTCTTATTAAAAGAAAAAAAAAAAAGTTTTTATAAATATCAGAATAAATTTACCAACTTTAATTATTGGAGTTTTTACTTTTGTGTGTTTAGTTAATTACACATGAGTTTATGGATTTATGATTTGTTAGATTAAACTGCTTCCACAGCCGTATTTGTTGATGACACAACCAACCGTAACTCGGGGATTCTCTGCCGTCGTCCTTCCCCTCCTCGCAGTCTCGTTCTTTCTTCTTCCGGTGGTGCTTGTGCCCTCGGTGGCGGTGCCGGCGCTTCGTCCCCCGTCCGAAAGGAACATGGACACCGACGTACACGGCTCTGTGACCTGGCAATGACGAAAAAGAAACTCAAATCTTTTTTGAAAAAAAAGTGACTCTATTGGGTCAAATTATAAACGGACCAATCGGAAGCCTCAATTGAAGTAAGTAAGTAATTTCCTGTAGGTCGCCTAATTGGTGAGATCGGTTGCCATAGAAACTTTTCATCAAACTTGGGGTCCATTTTGTTGGAGATCGGTTTAAAAGCAGCTGAGAACAATTAAAAAACTGAAATTCTCTCCATCTTCTCTGACCTGGAGAGTCTCCGTATGAGAACATTTTCACCTCCCCGCGTCTCTGATTGACTTGTGTGTACTGAAGAGAGCAGCGCACTGACGGAAAGGGGCAGTTTTAATCTTCACATTCCACTAATACCCGCTCCTCGCAGATGAGTCATCCCTTTAAGAGCAGAAACAGAAGCAACATGCCGCTCGCTCTGGTGTTACGGGGAGAAGCAGAAACAAAGGAAGTCTGAAACGTTGAGTCATGACATCTGGATCTATGACGCAACTTCAAGACGGCGTCACCTGGATGAAGAACGCCTCAGGTGGTAAAAGGGTTGGAGAAACAAAAAAACATGATAACTAAAGAAGAAGAGAGAAGGATCATGTGTGTGCAAACAAATGGGAAGACTTTTAGGGTTTGATGCCAGTAGGGCTGCCACGATTAGTCGACTAATCGACGACTAATCGACTATTAAAATAATCGACAACTAATTTAATAGTCGATTAGTCGTTACTTTATAATATATGAAGTCAGATTGTAGTAAAGTTGAAAGTTATAATAGCATTCTGCTAGCTTTTGAATATTTTGGCATTTTATTAAGGTTTTTAGGCTAATTTGGAGTTTAGCTAATATTTCGGCAGCATGCTAGCTATTTCGGCTAACTTTAGCTTTTTTACGTTTTTTAGGCAACTTTTGAGTTTAACTTATATTTTCAGCTATATGCTAGCTTTTTTGGCTAATATAGTATTTTTTCCATTTTTTTAAGGCTTAATTTGGAATTTAGCTAATATTTCCAGCAGTATGCTAGCTATTTCGGCTAACTTAGCTTTTTACGTTTTTTAGGCAACTTTTGAGTTTAACTTATATTAGCTATATGCTAGCTGTTTTGGCTAATATAGTATTTTTCCATTTTTTTAAGGCTAATTTGAAGTTTAGCTAATATTTCAGCAGCATGCTAGCTATTTTGGTTAACTTAAGCTTTTTAAAGTTTTTTTAGGCAATTTTTGAGTTTAGCTTATATTTCAGCTATATGCTAGCTGTTTTGGCTAATGTAGGATTTTTCCATTTTTTAAGGCTAATTTGGATTTAGCAAATATTTCAGCAGCATGCTAGCTATTTTGGTTAACTTGAGCTTTTTTTAAGTTTTTTTAGGCAATTTTTGAGTTTAGCTTATATTTCAGCTATATGCTAGCTGTTTGGCTAATATAGTATTTTTCCATTTTTTTAAGGTTAATTTGGAGTTTAGCTAATATTTCAGCAGCATGCTAGCTATTTTGGTTAACTTAAGCTTTTTAAAGTTTTTTTAGGCAATTTTTGAGTTTAGCTTATATTTCAGCTATATGCTAGCTGTTTTGGCTAATGTAGTATTTTTTCCATTTTTTTTTAAGGCTAATTTGGGAATTTAGCTAATATTTCAGCAGTATGCTAGCTATTTTGGTTAACTTAAGCTTTTTTAAGTTTTTTTAGGCAATTTTTGAGTTTAGCTTATATTTCAGCTATATGCTAGCTGTTTTGGCTAATGTAGGATTTTTCCGTTTTTTTAAGGCTAATGTGGAATTTAGCTAATATTTCAGCAGCATACTAGCTATTTTGGTTAACTTAAGCTTTTTTAAGTTTTTTAGGCAATTTTTGAGTTTAGCTTATATTTCAGCTATATGCTAGCTGTTTGCTAATGTAGGATTTTTCCATTTTTTTAAGGCTAATGTGGAATTTAGCTAAATATTTCAGCAGCATACTAGCTATTTTGGTTAACTTAAGCTTTTTTAAGTTTTTTTAGGCAATTTTTGAGTTTAGCTTATATTTCAGCTATATGCTAGCTGTTTTGGCTAATGTAGTATTTTTCCATTTTTTTTAAGGCTAATTTGGAATTTAGCTAATATTTCAGCAGTATGCTAGCTATTTTGGTTAACTTAAGCTTTTTTTAAGTTTTTTAGGCAATTTTTGAGTTTAGCTTATATTTCAGCTATATGCTAGCTGTTTTGGCTAATGTAGGATTTTTCCGTTTTTTTAAGGCTAATGTGGAATTTAGCTAATATTTCAGCAGCATACTAGCTATTTTGGTTAACTTAAGCTTTTTTAAGTTTTTTTAGGCAATTTTTGAGTTTAGCTTATATTTCAGCTATATGCTAGCTGTTTTGGCTAATGTAGTATTTTTCCATTTTTTTTAAGGCTAATTTGGAATTTAGCTAATATTTCAGCAGTATGCTAGCTATTTTGGTTAACTTAAGCTTTTTTAAGTTTTTTTAGGCAATTTTTGAGTTTAGCTTATATTTCAGCTATATGCTAGCTGTTTTGGCTAATGTAGGATTTTTCCGTTTTTTTAAGGCTAATGTGGAATTTAGCTAATATTTCAGCAGCATACTAGCTATTTTGGTTAACTTAAGCTTTTTTAAGTTTTTTTAGGCAATTTTTGAGTTTAACTTATATTTCAGCTATATGCTAGCTGTTTTGGCTAATGAAGGAATTTTCCATTTTTTTAAGGCTAATTTGGAGTTTAGCTAATATTTCAGCAGCATGCTAGCTATTTTGGTTAACTTAAGCTTTTTTTAAGTTTTTTAGGCAATTTTGAGTTTAACTTATATTTCAGCTATATGCTAGCTGTTTTGGCTAATGTAGTATTTTTCCATTTTTTTAAGGCTAATTTGGAGTTTAGCTAATATTTCAGCAGCATGCTAGCTATTTTGGTTAACTTAAGCTTTTTTACGTTTTTTTAGGCAATTTTTGAGTTTAGCTTATATTTCAGCTATATGCTAGCTGTTTTGGCTAATGTAGGATTTTTCCGTTTTTTTTAAGGCTAATGTGGAATTTATCTAATATTTCAGCAGCATGCTAGCTATTTAGGCTAACTTTGGCGCTTTTTATTTTTTGGCTAATTTGGCATTTAACTAATATTTTAGCTGGTTATCAACTTCAGCATCTTTACATCCACTTTGGCCATGAACAGATTAGTCGACTAATCGGAAAAAATAATCGGTGATTAGTCGACTATTAAAATAATCGTTTGTGGCAGCCCTAGATGCCAGCAACATTTTCAAAGAGGAAAACTGATTGAAGCAGTTTAATGCAGATATGCAACACTTCACGGTATCAGTTTATGCAGTCAGTGTAAATCAGTGGATTCTGTTGTGGAGAAAAGCAGCGTTAGATTTCCACTGATCGTGTGAACGGCGGCGGAGTAAAGAGCGTGTGTCGCTGGTGATGTCTCCGGTGTTAAACAGTTCATGTTTTCAGGTAAAGACACATCAGAAGAAGGTTGAAACGTGGAAGTTACGTCTTAAATAAAATAAAAAAAAGGTTAAAAGCCTATTTTACAATCGATTATAACAAATTAATCGCAAACCTGGAAAAAATTAATCACGATTAATCGCTTTAATTATTTTTGTCTCAGTAATTACTTATTATCTGTGGAAAATCACAAAATTAATTACGGCTGTCAATCAATTATAAAAAAAAATCGGATTAATCGCACTTTTGTGTTGAGATAAATCCCAGTTAATCCCAATGTTTTACCAGGTAAATGTATTTGAAGAGTATAGCACCGACCGCGGATCAAACAGTCCAGTTTTTGTGGAAAAAGTGATCTAAACCACAAAAATAGCAAGAATAAAGTCCTAAAAACCACTTTAATATTCATTTCTTTTGTAAGTGACCACAGTGTAAGCGTGATAAAATGTTTGAACGCAAACTGTGAAAGCTGAACCGCCGACTTAAAGCAAAGGACGGTTTCTTCCATTAAATTATGTTAATAAATGTGAACGCGTTAATTCTTTAAGACGAATCATGTGCGCTAAAGCATTACTGTTCACAGGCCTATTTTAATATTTAAATGACAAATATATTTAAAAATGTATTTATTGATTTAAAATATTATTTGTTTAATGCACATTTTTTAATAATGAAAAACACATTAATTTAAAAATTTAATGGTTTATATATTTGTTGCTATTTGTCTCTTTTAGCCCACACTGTCCATGAAATACTTAAATGTGCTTTTAATAGCTATTTTAACATTTTAATGTCACATATATTTAAACATTTATTTATTAATTTACAATTTTATTTATTTAATGCCAATTAAAAAAAGACATTTATTTAATAATTTAATGGTTTATATGTTTATCTAAATGTGTCTAAATTAGTCCACCGTATACTTTATATATGTTTTATTAAATATATTTATTGACGCTTTTTAAACAATTGATTGAAGGCTTTTGTTATGATGTTTCTCCTGATTCAAAAATTCATTTCATTTGGTTAAATAGAGAAACAAACGATTTGTTTTTAAACAGAGTAATGTAACATTCCTGCTATTTACTGATGACATCAAAGTTTTTACAAATTCCTCATAAAATGTGTGTGAAGATACAGAACAATCGTCTTTCTTTGAGTTCAGTTTATAATAATAGTTATCAACATCCCGGCTCCTAATCCATCCATACTGAACAGTTGAACACTTACTTTCCAGCTCCTCTCCCTCATAGTTGGTTTGAGTGGTGAAACTGGACTTTCCGTGGTCAACGATTGCTTCTTCATCTAATCCCTGCAAGCAATCAGAAAACAGAAGAAAAAATATGAATGACAAATACTGAACACCAATCAATTATCAATAGAAACTGTTTCCTTTTAACTAACGACATCTGGTTCCAACATGGCAGCATTCGTATGGCGATAAAACACTGACTGAATTTACTTCATTTGAGCCACTTTTTTACGTGTGATGTCACACTCACTCAGTCCAGTTCCCAGATACAGTCAATGATCTCACCTTAAAGGGTCCACAGCATAAAAAAAATCTACTTTTTGAGTTTATTTAAGTGTATTTTACTGTTCATTCCTGCACTCTCCACAGCAGCCCCTCCCACACCCACCAGAACGAGCGGGTTCTCACATGCTTACATCACAAGTTGAGAACCGCCCCCTCCAGGAAGAGTCTGCTCCACTCCCAGGCTAACACAAACACTTACTCTGGGCGTTAGTGCTAGCGTTTAAACTTCCTGAAGAAACATCTGGTGAGGAATCTACACGACTTGTTGGGATGGATCCTGAACGTATCCGAGAATGCCGCAAGCAGACGGGGATATTAGGAAGACTGTTGGAGATAAGGAGCAGACTAATTCCTGGTGGACAAAGAGAACAGACTATTTCCTGTAGGAGAAATGGAGAAGACTATTTCCTAGAGGAAAAAGATAACAGACTATTTCCTGTGGGAAAAAGAGAGCAGAGAACTATTTCCTGGTGGAAAAAGAGAGCAGACTATTTCCTGGTGGAGAAAGCGAGAAGGCCATTTCCTCTGGGAAAAAGATAGAAGACTATTTCCTGCTGGAGAACGGGAGAAGACTATTTCGTGGAGGAAAGAGATGGCAGACTATTTCCTGGTGGAGAAAGATAGAAGACTATTTCCTGGTGGATAAAGAGAGCAGACTATATCCTGGTGGAGAAAGCGAGAAGACTATTTCCTGGTGGAGAAAGAGAGAAGACTATTTCCTGGTGGAGAAAGAGAGAAGACTATTTCCTGGTGGAAAAAGATAGAAGACTATTTCCTGGTGGAGAAAGAGAGAAGACTATTTCCTGGTGGAAAAAGATAGAAGACTATTTCCTGGTGGAAAAAGATAGAAGACTATTTCCTGGTGGAGAAAGAGAGAAGACTATTTCCTGGTGGAAAAAGATAGAAGACTATTTCCTGGTGGAAAAAGATAGAAGACTATTTCCTGGTGGAGAAAGAGAGAAGACTATTTCTTGGAGGAACAAGATAGCAGACTATTTCCTGTGGGAAAAAGAGAGCAGAGAACTATTTCCTGGTGGAAAAAGATAGAAGACTATTTCCTGGGGGAGAACGGGAGAAGACTATTTCCTGGTGGAAAAAGATAGAAGACTATTTCCTGGGGGAGAACGGGAGAAGACTATTTCCTGGTGGAAAAAGATAGAAGACTATTTCCTGGTGGAAAAAGATAGTAGACTATTTCCTGGGGGAGAACGGGAGAAGACTATTTCGTGGAGGAAAAGATGGCAGACTTTATCCTGGTGGAGATAGATAGAAGACCATTTCCTGATGGACAAAGAGAACAGACTATTTCCTGGTGGATAAAGCGAGAAGGCCATTTCCTCTGGGAAAAAGAGAGCAGACTATTTCCTGTTGGAGAGAGGGAGCGACGAATTGGGAGTGCTTTTACAAACTTGGATTATTGAGCAAAGGCAGAAAGGATTTTTGATTCGGAGATTGATGAAAGAGAACAGAAACGTTCAGAGATAGTGCTAATCAGAACAATGTTCATTTCAATAAATCCTGAAATGTTCATCCGCTGTTGTTGTCTGCATTTTCTGACCAAATTTCCCAGCAAAACAAACCCAACTGCCAATGGTTATAAATACCCATATTTCTATATTTCTATATTGGTTTCCGTGTGTCATACACTGATGAGGACGGCTCTAGGATGACATCATGAAATGGGCGGTACCCTCAAGGAGTGAAAGGAGATCGAGTCGTTTTACTTCCGGATATGAAAATAGTCCACAAAAATGAGTCATATTTCATAAATAATTTGTTTTTTATTGTTCCAAAGGTAATATGTGATCATATATATGGATGTAGTTTACTCTGAAAAACTAAGAAAAGAATGGTATGCTTAAAAAATGAACATGTTAAAGATTAAATAGGTTATAAAGATGGATAGATGGATGGAATCAACCCAAATGTATAAGAACATATAAATATTTAGCATTTATTAACAATCAAAGATCTGCTGTAGTTTACAGCTGTCGATATAAGACATGATTTATGAGGACAGAGCTGTTAGTTTGTTTCTCTCTTGTTTTCTGGATCGTCCTCCTGTCACGGTCACACCTGGTTCAGGTTGCTGATCATCCACAGCTGTCTTCATTTCAGGTAATTATGTTGGGTGTCTGGTTTTCAGTTCTTCACTGTCAGGTCATCTGCTCCGTCACGCTTTTGGTGCGTTCTTAGATTGTTTTTTCCGTAGTTATGTTCATTTATTAAACTCCTGAGTCCTCCATCACATTCTTGATAAACACATTTAAAAATAGTTCACTCTGTTGATTTGTGTAGTTTTTGTTTCTAATCACAAAAGTAGAATCCCTTAAAGAGACTTTCTCTGTGTTCAGTTTGTTCAATCTAGGGAACTTTCTCAAAAAGGTTTCTAGCATAAATTCATATATCCGTAAATGAGTGGAAAGGATTATTTACTACCCCAAAAACAACCAGCTGGAAGGTCCTTTGATCTGAGTGGAAACGAAATGTGATGCTTGGCCTGCAGTTCAAAGGAAATATGAAAGTGGAATAATAGGAGCATTTAAGGCTGCTGGACGGATGCATCCACGCTACACCGGATAGGGTTCTTCTGATTTTAAAACCCCTTCATCTGAGTTTGAAATAGGGCTGCCACAAACGATTATTTTAATAGTCGACTAATCATCGATTAATTTTTCCGATTAGTCGACTAATCGGATCATGGACAAAGTGGATGTAAAGAAAATCTGAAATATGATTAGCTTTAAAACAAAAAAAATCCTAAATAAGCTAAAATCGCTAGCATATAGCTGAAATATTAGCTAAACTCCAAATTAGTCTAAAAAACTGTAAAAATTCCAAATTAGCCAAATTAGTCTAAAAACTGTAAAAAAAATCCCAAATTAGCTAAAATAGTGAAATATTAGCTAAACTCCAAATTAGCCCTAAAAAACTGTAAAAATTCCAAATTAGCCAAAATAGCTAGCATGTAGCTGAAACATTAGCTAAACTCCAAATTAGCCTAAAAAAACTGTAAAAATCCCAAATTAGCCAAAATAGCTAACATATAGCTGAAATATTAGCTAAACTCCAAATTAGCCTAAAAAACTGTAAAAAATTCCAAATTAGCCAAAATAGCTAACATATAGCTGAAATATTAGCTTAAACTCGTAATTAGCCTTAAAAAACTGTAAAAATTCCAAATTAGCCAAAATATCTAGCATGTAGCTGAAGACATGGCAAAAACTCCAAATTAGCCTAAAAAAAACTGTAAAAATCCCAAATTAGCCAAAATAGCTAACATATAGCTGAAATATTAGCGAAACTCCAAATTAGCCTAAAAAACTGTAAAATTCCAAATTAGCCAAAATAGCTAACATATAGCTGAAATATTAGCTAAACTCGTAATAGCCTTAAAAAACTGTAAAAATTCCAAATTAGCCAAAATAGCTAACATGTAGCTGAAATATTAGCTAAACTCCAAATTAGCCCTAAAAAACTGTAAAAATTCCAAATTAGCCAAAATAGCTAGCATGTAGCTGAAGACATAGCAAAACTCCAAATTAGCCTAAAAAAACTGTAAAAATCCCAAATTAGCCAAAATAGCTAACATATAGCTGAAATATTAGCTAAACTCCAAATTAGCCTAAAAAACTGTAAAAAAAAATCCCAAATTAGCTAAAATAGTGAAATATTAGCTAAACTCCAAATTAGCCCTAAAAAACTGTAAAATTCCAAATTAGCCAAAAATAGGTAGCATGTAGCTGGAATAATAGAAAAACTCTCAAATTAGCCTAAAAAACTGTAAACATTTAGAATTAGCTACTAACATGTAAATGAAATATTAGCTAAACTCCAAATTTGCCTACAAAACTGAAAAAATCCTAAATTAGCCAAAATAGCTAGCATGAAGCTAAAATATTAGCTAAACTCCAAAATAGCCTGAAAACCCTTAATAAATGCCAAAATAATCTAAAAAGCTAGCAGAATGTCATTATAACTTTCAACTTCACTACAGTCTGACTCCATATATTATAAAGTAACGACTAATCGACTATTAAATTAGTTGTCGACTATTTTAATAGTCGATTATATCGACTAATCGTGGCAGCCCTAGTTTGAAATGATGTGATTTTATTTATTTTATTAAAACTCTTGCTGCTTCTTTTTTTTTGTAATTTTCTGACAGGTTCTGTGAGAGTTCCTGAGAAAATGATTCATTTGTACAATAAAGACAAACGCTGTCTGGTGGCTGCAGGAACCGGCAGGAATTAGTGTAGTTTAATTGATTTACCACAATGCACCATGGTGGAAGAACATACAGACATTCCTGCAGTGCTGCATTATCTATCATTCGTACAGGAAAAAACACCAAGAACAAAGCCATTTATTTTTTATATTTTTGGTTTTATCTCGTGGGATTTTTCTCCCAAAAGTCATAATTACTCCGGGGTTGTGTCCGAAATGAATCCCTACTTAGTAGGGATGCAACAGATCATCAAACTCCCAGTTTGGATCATGCTATGATTTTAGAGGAACGGTTCAGATCAACAAAAAAGAATAAAGACAAAAGATTACATATGTGTAAGAAAACATAAAATATATTTAAAAATATACACACAAATATATATATAGATATAAATCACTTAAAACGTTTGTTCTGAACCGCGGTTACTGATCCGTACGGTTCCACCATGACCCGCTACAGCCTTACTACTTATACAAACCTCATCTATATTGGGCTTATTTTTATTATTTTTTTTTTTTTAATGGGGGGGAGGGGTCTGAAGCTACAATTCCAAAATGCAGTACTCTGGAAATTTCCCAGAAGTCTTTGCAAAAAAAAAAAAAACTGGCGTGCATCAATGCTCATAAGATTAGCGATTATAGACCACAATGCATTGCATTTGATCAATTTATTTGAAAGAAATTTCAATTTTTTAAAAATAGATCATCCATCATAAACAGTCTTCTTAAAATGTTCATTTTTTTTAAATTTTTGGATAACTTTATAGTTAATTATTAAAATAAAAAAATGGTGAGCATTTGTCCAAATGGCATTAAAATACAAATTACTGGACAGTGCTGCCACAAACGATGATTTTAAGAGTCACAATAATAATCACAATATTTTTTCCGATTAGTCGACTAATCAGGTCACTAGATGTAAAGCACACATTTTAACCATCGTTAGCTTTAAACTAACTACAAACTAGATAGATTACCTGTGATAATGCAAGAGTGAAGCTGAATTTAGCTGCTGAAGATGCTGAAATCACTAAACTAATAGCTGAAAACGCTGAAGTTGATAGCTAGCTAAAATATTAGCTGAATACAAAATTAGTCTCAAAACTAAAAAAAGAAAAAAAAAAACATAAAGTGGGTCAAAAGAGCTAACATGTAGCGGAAAGATTAGCTAAACTCCAAAATAGCCTAAAAAACCTAAATAAATGCCAAAATAGTCCAAAAGAAAATCTAGCGTTAAGCAATTTTGACTTTCATCTTTGCTACACTCAGACTCCATATAATATCAAGTAAAAACTAATCGACTGTTAAATGAGTCGACCAATCGTGGCAGCTGGATAGTCCCGCACTATGTAGACTTTTAGGGAACAGTGCAGAAATGCAGACGGCCGAGGTTTATGAGGTTTAAGTTGTAGTTTCCTCTATTTTTGTACAAGTTGATGTATTGAAAGTTTTAGAATTTAATTTAATGGTAACAAATTATTTTCTTTGGAGGTCTGTTTAGTTTGTCCCCTCACATTAATGACTCATTATAAGGTTTCTAAAATAATACAGTGGATTTCTGTAAATTGCTTAGAAAACACACGAAAACAATGTTTACTACAAAGCTGGAGAGAAACTATTTCAGTCTCATAAATGTGGAAAGCTCCTTAAAGTGACTGGATCAACCAAATCCGTCACTCATGCTGCACGTTTAGCGGTTCTGTTGTGGTTCTGGTTCAGGTTCTGTAGTCACGTGTCGGTCTGTCTTTAACCCCGCGCAGCTCGGTACCCTCTGAGGACACATGATGCAACCCGTCACATAGCTTTGTCAAAAATAAACCCCATTCTTCTGTCACGGTTCCTGGAAGAGAGCGTGGTAACACCCCCCACCCCCACCCCCGACCTTTGGTAGACCACATAAGTGATGAGATCATCGTGCACCAGATGCAACACTCAAGGATTTTCTTAGCTAAATACAGAGAAATACTTCGGCCCACTTTAGGTCGACTAGGAAATATCCATTTCCAAAAAGCTGTTACTTTATTAACAGGTGAAAAAGTTCCTCATCAGGAAGATTAGCTCAATAATTAATGAAAGAACCAATAAAGACAAGCTGACATTGTTTGCCTTCAATAGATATTAAACGCAAACACATCATGGAAGTGCCACTAGACCAGCGGGCTACAACCTTTCACTCGTTTGGACTCGTTTCCTACAGATCTAAACACAGAAGGAGCCGAATAGTCTGACTTTAGCCTTTAAGAAATTTGGATTTACATTCATGACCGTCTGTTTTTTAATACTAAATAGGGCTGCCACGATTAGTCGACTAATCGACGACTAATCGACTATTAAAATACGTCACGACTAATTTAACAGTCGATTAGTCGTTACTTTATATATATATGGAGTCAGAGTGTAGTAAAGTTGAAAGTTATAATGGCATTATGCTAGCTTTTGACTATTTTGGCATTTATTAAGGTTTTTAGGCCATTTTGAAGTTCAGCTAATAGCTAATATTTCAGCTACATGCCAACTATTTAGGATAATTTAGTATTTTTTCAGGTTTTTAGGCTAATTTGAAGTTTTGCTAATATTTCAGCTAAATGTTAGCTAGATTGGCTAATTTAGTATATTTTAGTTTTTAGGCTAATTTGTAGTTTAGCTAATATTTCAGCTACATGCTAGCTAGTTTGGCTAATTTAGGATTTTTTTGTTTTTTAGGCTAATTTGTAGTTTAGCTAATATTTCAGCTAAATGCTAGCTAGTTTGGCTAATTTAGGATATTTTAGTTTTTAGGCTAATTTGTAGTTTAGCTAATATTTCAGCTAAATGCTAGCTAGTTTGGCTAATTTAGGAAATTTTTAGTTTTTAGGCTAATTTTGAGTTTAGCTAATATTTCAGCTACATGCTAGCTGTGGCTAATTTTAGGATTTGTTTTTTAGGCTAATTGTAGTTTAGCTAATATTTCAGCTAAATGCTAGCTAGTTTGGCTAATTTAGTATATTTTAGTTTTAGAGCTAATTTGTAGTTTAGCTAATATTTCAGCTACATGCTAGCTAGTTGGCTAATTTAGGATTTTTAGTTTTTTAGGCTAATTTGTAGTTTAGCTAATATTCAGCTAAATGCTAGCTAGTTTGGCTAATTTAGGATATTTTAGTTTTTAGGCTAATTTGTAGTTTAGCTAATATTTCAGCTAAAATGCTAGCTAGTTGGCTAATTTAGGATATTTAGTTTTTAGGCTAATTTGTAGTTTAGCTAATATTTCAGCTAAATGCTAGCTAGTTGGCTAATTTAGGATATTTTAGTTTTTAGGCTAATTTGTAGTTTAGCAAATATTTCAGCTAAATGCTAGCTAGTTTGCTAATTTAGGATTTTTTAGTTTTTAGGCTAATTTTGAGTTTAGTAATATTTCAGCTACATGCTAGCTAGTTTGGCTAATTTAGGATTTTTTAGTTTTTTAGGCTAATTTGTAGTTTAGCTAATATTTCAGGCTACATGCTAGCTAGCCTAGTTGGCTACGTAGGATTTTTTAGTTTTTTAGGCTAATTTTGAGTTTAGCTAATATTTCAGCTACACGCTAGCTAGTCTGGCTAATTTAGGATTGTTTTAGTTTTAAAGCTTATCATGGTTAAGATGCTTTACATGACCTGAGTAGTCGACTAATCGGAAAAAATAATCGGTGATTAGTCGACTATTTAAATAATCATTTGTAGCAGCTCTGATACTAAATATGAATTATTTCTATTTTTTGGTACGAACAAGATCAAAGATCTAAAGAGAACCTAGCATCTCTCAAAATGTTTGCTTTTTGTTTGACAGAAGATAACTTCTTTTCAAAATAAAAGCTGCTCTGTGCCAAACAGGATCATCTCAGTGTAACTCATGATGTGCAGCATAAGATAATCTGAGCTTTTAACTCATAAAAGATCAATCTTTTTACCAAAGTTTAGTTTTCCATATAAAATCTGTTCATTCTGGAGGAAGAGTTGATCAAACAAGACGTCAACAGGGATGTAAAAACCTACAGAGTTTATCATCTATGTGCGCTACAGCTATCAATTTATAAATTAAATGAATACTAATGAAATAATCATTACTTAAAAATAATTATATTTTATTTTTCTTTGTTGTTTTTCCTCCTTGTCTTCAGCAGTCTTACACTACTGGGTTTTGTTATTTTAGTTTGGGGTTTGGTAGTCTTAGTTTGTGGGCTTTGTTTGTTTGTTTTTTTTATGTTTGGTAAAGAACGAGTCCTAAAGGCCGAATAACGTCTTCCTCATCTTGTGGGAACAGTTTGGTGATGACCCTTCCTCAACCTACAAGCTTCCGTTTCTGAGGACTTGACAGACTCGCACAGTCCAAACTCTCATTCTTCTAACCCAATAGTGCTGCCACAAACGATTATTTTAATAGTCGACTAATCATCGATTATTTTTTCCGATTAGTCGACTAATCGGGTCATGAATAACATGGATGTAAAGCACACAAGTTAAGCATTATTAGCTTTAATCTAACTAAACTATCTGCGATAATCCTAGTGTGAATGCTAGAATGTCATCTGTATCTGACCTCTGAAGACGCTGAAATCGATAGCTATAAAACATTGACGTTGATAGCTGAAATCGCTAAAGCTGATAGCCAGCTAAAATATAAGCTAAATGCCAAATTAGCCTAAAACACTGAAAAAAGCCTAAGTTAGCCAAAACAACTAGCATGTAGCTGAAATATTAGCTAAATACCAAAATAGCCTATAAAGCAAAAAAGCCTAAATTAGCCAAAACAGCTAGTATGTAGCTAAAATATTAGCTAAACCAAAAATTAGCCTAAAAATGAAAAAAAAAAAAACTTAAGTTAGCTGACACAGCTTACATGTAGTTGAAATATTTAAAATATTAGCTTAATACGAAAATAGCCTACCAGCAAAAAAAAAGCCTAAATTAGGCAAGACAGCTAGCATGTAGCTAAAATATTAGCTAAACTCAAAATTAGCCTAAAAAAGAATTTAAAAAAAAAATACTAAATTAGCCAAATTAGCTAGCATATAGTTGAAGTATTAGCTAAATTCTAAAAACCTTAATAATTGCCAAAATAGTCTAAAAAGCTAGCAGAATGCTATTATAACTTTTAACTTTACTACACTCTGACACCATATAATATTAAGTAACGACTAATCGACTATTAAATTAGTTGTCGACTATTTTAATAGTCGATTAGTCGACTAATTGTGGCAGCCCTATAACCCAACACCAAAGTCTGACCTCTGGAAGAATAACCAGAACTCCCCATAAGAGATGAAGCAGCTGCAAAGACTGACGTCATCATGTGGATGAGAGACATTCATGAGAGAATCTTTTTAGCGCTATGTGATCTGAATACAGCAGACGGCTGAATGCGTAACCAGCCACCTATAGCAACAACTTTGCTTCTCTCTGTCCTCTTTCTTTTGTCAGAGCTACAATAGAGGAACATGATCCAACCCGGAGGAAACGACATTCCACATGTGCCGCATAGTGACGGACCGTTCAGATGAAATAACTTCATCAGACACGGCCACATGCACGCTGGCACCTTCCAAACCAAGATATCTACACTTCACCGCGTGAATTTACTGAAAATGTACATTATTATTTATGAATGATCTCTGATATCACTGTAATGTCGCCATGAGTGTAAAAACAGCTTATATAAATATAAAAAGTGCAAATTTGAAAGAGTAATCATGTCTTATAACCAGAAGTTCATGTATTAAAACTACTCAACCAAACACTGGTAAATAACTACATTTCATTTCACTACTGGTTCATTCACGCTGGGTTTTTCACATGTTTTCAAGCAAATGATTTCAATAAAAAGTTTATGTAAACTAGAGCTGCCACAAACGATTATTTTAATAGTCGACTAATCGGGTCATGCACAAACTGGATGTAAAGAAAATCTTAAAATATGATTGGTTTTTAAACGGAAAAAGCCTAAATTTGCAAAATAGCTAGCATATAGCTAAAATATTAGCAAAACTCCAAATTAGCCTAAAAAACTGTAAAAATCCCAAATTATCCGAAATAGCTAGCATGTAGCTGAAATATTAGCTAAACTCGAAATTAGCCTAAAAAACAGAAAAATTCTAAATTAGCCAAAATAGCTAGCATGTAGCTGAAATATTATGTTAACTCCAAATTAGCCTACAAAACTCAAAAAGCCTAAATTAGCCAAAACAGCTAGCATGAAGCTAAAATAATAGTTAAACTCCAAAATAGCCTGAAAACCCAAATAGTCTAAAAAGATAGCAGAATGTTATTTTAACTTTCAATTTTAGTGCTATCTGACTCCATATATTATAAAGTAACGATAATTCGACTATTAAATTAGTTGACGACTATTTTAATAGTCGATTAGTCATCGATTAGTCGACTAATCGTGGCAGTCCGAATGTAAACGTGAGCATCTGTGTGTTCTGGGCTTTCACATTAAAAATCCCAACATTCGGGTAGTTCTGGGTAATATGGAAGAACTGTATATCACAATATAAATCACAAAATACAACAATAAAGTATATTTCAGTTATTCTCTACAAAAAAGGGTCATCTTACTCTACTGAGTTAAAATACTCAGTAAAGTAAGATGACCCTTTTTTGTTGAAAATAACTGAAATATACTTTATTGTTGTATTTTGTGTTACACATAACTAAATAGTCACAATTACGAAACAAACGTTTTAGAAATAATAATAGAAATAAATCAAATTAGAACAGATGTGGCTGATATACAGTAGCCTTCACATTTGTTTAAAAAATCCTAGGTATTTAAAACCAATTTTTGAAAAAAAATAATATTTTCAAGAAAAACCTTATTAAAGTGCGCAATAGTTCCAAGTTTCTGAGTAGAAAAACACGTTTTTGCACAAAATTCCGCTAGAATTACGTCAACTGTTGAAGAGTTCCAGTATAAACACTGGAGCTAAAGCTCTGCTGCTAAAGATAATTCTTATTTTTTCCAGATCTTATGTCAGTGAGAGAAACTGCAGTCTCATTTTTTGAACGGGAAAAAAAAAAAAAAAAGCTCTCGCTAGTTTTACTTTGAAAACAGGAAACTTAACCAACACTTTATTTTGAAGACTTGTTTACTTCCGGTAACAGTAGCGCTGCTCATTCAGGTTTGTTTTGGTTAATAAATTCAAATCTAACATTATTCTGGATTTCAGAGCAATAACTCACTCTACTATGTTTATAAAGATCGAGAATCAGAGATCTTGGATATTTGTATACTCAAATGTACTCATTACTAGGGTTGCCACAACAGTCGAATAATCACCGATAATTTTTTTAAATTAAAAAGCGAACCGGGCTTGGAAACGCCTGATCAAGCAAACGATTCCAATAAAAAGTCTAAATGTGTCCATCTGTGTTCTTTGGTTTTTCAAACTCTCGCGTTCACACGTCACCACTCAAGTTTTAAGTCCATTTGGGAGTTCTACATATAAAACGCGCATCAATTGAACACGCGCTGACCTTTGACCAATCATGGATGGCGTCCTTTCTAAAACACAGAAGTGTCCGCTAAAAAAGCCTAAATTAACTAAAATAGCTAGTAGGGCTGCCACGATTAGTCGACTAATCGATGACTAATCGACTATTAAAATAGTCGACAACTAATTTAATAGTCGATTAGTCGTTACTTTATAATATATGGAGTCAGGCTGTAGTAAAGTTGAAAGTTATACTGACATTCTGCTAGCTTTTTAGACTATTTTGGCATTTATTAAGGGTTTTCAGGCTACTTTGGAGTTTAGCTAATATTTTAGCTTCATGCTAGCTATTTTGGCTAATTTAGGCTTTTTCAGTTTTTTAGGCTAATTTGGAATTAATATAATATTTCAGCTACTTATTAGCTCTTTTGGCTAATTTAGGATTTTTTCAGTTTTGTAGGCAAATTTTGAGTTTAGCTAATAGTTCATTTACATGTTAGCTAGCTAATTCTAAATGTTTACAGTTTTTTAGGCTAATTTGGAGTTTAGCTAATATTTCAGATACATGCTAGCTATTTTGGCTAATTTGGAATTTTTACAGTTTTTAAGACTAATTTGGAGTTTAGCTAATATTTCAGCTACATGTTAGCTCGCTATTTGTAAATGTTTACAGTTTTTTAGGCTAATTTGGAGTTTAGCTAATATTTCACTATTTTAGCTAATTTGGGATTTTTTACAGTTTTTTAGGCTAATTTGGAGTTTAGCTAATATTTCAGCTATATGCTAGCGATTTTAGCTTATTTAGGATTTTTTTGTTTTAAAGCTAATCATATTTCAGATTTTCTTTACATCCATTTTGTCCATGATCCGATTAGTCGACTAATCGGAAAAATTAATCGATGATTAGTCGACTATTAAAATAATCGTTTGTGGCAGCCCTAATAGCTAGCATGTAGCTTAAATATTAGCTAAACTCTAAAATAGCCTAAAAAAAAACTTTTAATAAATGCCAAAATAATCCAAAAAGCTAGCATAATGCCATCATAACTTTCAACTTTACTACACTCTGACTCCATATAATATATGTATATAGTCGACTAATCGACTATTAAATTAGTCCTCGACTATTTTAATAGTCGATTAATCATTGATTAGTCGACTAATCGTGGCAGCCCTAGTTCTCAGATATTAATCCTCCAATTTGTTCCAATTTAATCAGTTTGTTTGTACTTTAACTTTATTGGCTACAGGAAAGCAAAAAACTGTTTGCTTTTTGAAATGGAGAAAGGTTGTTTGCATTTGACCCACATCGTCCTAATTACCCCAGAGAGAGCGGGGCAGTTCTTCTCACTGTCTACAAGGATCAGACCCTACATGGGTTTGATGAAATGACAATAGAACCTTTAAATCTGAATCTTAAATGTACATAAACCATAGAAAACCAGCCTTGTTTACTATGTCTGTAGAGCAGAATAAACTTTCCAGGCAATGCTTATTAGTTCCTCCCTACGCAGCAACGGGAACACGGGTACCCTGCTGGATACACAAATAGACCCAAGAGCTAATAAAACAAATTTACTACCAGCATGCCCTGAGGAGGAAACGCATCAAACAGCGAGAGTGGCTTGGGTTGGTTAGGACGGGAGCCTGCTGGTCCAAGAAGCATTTTCCATCTTCAACCATGGACCGAAGAGGATAAACATTTATTAAACACTCTAAAACTACATTTATATACTTTAAAACCGTAACTTTTTAACATAATTATGAACTAGATAAATAGCATTACCTGCGATAATGCCAGTGTGAATGCTGGAAGCTGAATTTGAAGATGCTGAAATTGATATCTGAAAACGCTGCAGCTGATAGCCAACTAAAATATTAGCCAAATAATGCCAAATTAGCCTAAAAAAGTGGAGGGAAAAAACTTAGGTTAGCCAAAACAGCTAGCATGTAGCTTAGAAAATAGATAAACTTCAAAATATTTAAAAAAAAAAACTGAAAAAAGTCTTAATTAGCCAAAACAGCTAGTGTCTAAATATTCAAAACAGTTTACAAAAACTTAAAAAGAGAAGTCTACATTAGCCAAAGCAGCTAGCATGTACCTGAAATATTAGCTAAACTCCAAAATAGCCTAAAAACATCTTAGTAAATGCCAAAATAGTCCAAAAAGCTAACAGAATGTCAATTTTTAAAACTTGAAAACTAACTTTTTTAACATAATTATGAATAATAAAAAGTCAGGAATATTACTCCAGAATAAATCAAGTTAAACCTTAAATAATTTTCAACATTTTACTCTCAATAAAAATATATTTTGTCAAAATTATCCAAGTTAGAAATGAGCTCAAGATAACGTTAATAACAATAAAATAAAATGATCTGGAGGGCCGGACAGAATTACCTGGAGGGCCGGATCCGGCCCCCGGGCCTTGACTTTAACATATGTGATCTACTGGATGAGCCAAACACCAGACGTGGTTTTTATTTAAAACGGGTCAGAACAGAAGCATGTCAGCGGTTTCTGAATGTCTTGTTCTGCTCTTCTCACAACCTCTTCCAGTATCTTTCTCTGAATTCTTCCTCTGCTTGATCCTCAGGTCACCTTTGTTTGCTATAATTGCTACCAGTAATTACGGCGCCGTCTTCTCCACACGCCGCCGACACAGCTCGGCCTGTCGAGTGACATTCTACAGGACCTCATGGAAAACTACTGTAGATAGCAGACAGTAACACCTCAGATCTTCTCGCATCTTCAAGGTCCCTGACCTGCACATTTCTCCCAGGTCACTACATATTATCATCTACATATTTAGCATGCGTTAGGCTTTGCTTTGTTCTAAGTGACTAAAAAAAAGGAAATGACTTTCATTCCATTACACATTTCTGTAATGAAGGCAGCACACGCACTACACTACATTCCCAGAATTCCAAGCTCTGAAGCACTTCTGTATGTTTTAGCTGTGCTGTGTGTGGGATAATGCCCAGAAAGGTGTGCATTATCAGCAATTCACGGACAATGGATAATGCACACCACTTATACTACAGTCATTTACAAAATAAATAAGTATTCAATCATTTTTAGTTGCACATTTTTTTTAGATTTAAAAGGATTTCCACAAAAAAACTATTAGATATGTGCTGCGATGTGTCGTCATGGTAACAGCTACAGATCCCACACCAAACCTGCACTGCAGTGGCGAAGGTGAGTGGTGTGTGAAGCATCATTAGTTAAACAAAACATCAGGCAAGGGTTTATAAGAAATGTTGGAGTATAGCTAATATTTGAGCTACATGCTAGCTATTTCGGCTAATTTATGATTTTTTTTCAGTTTTTTAGGCTATTTTGGAGTTTAGCTAACATTTCAGTTGCGTACTAGCTATTTTGGCTAATTTAGGAAATCTTTTTATTTTTGAGACTATTTCAGAGTTTAGCTAACATTTCAGATATGTGCTAGCTATTTTGGCTAATATAGGAAATCTTTTCTGTTTTTTAGGCTAATTTGGAGTTTAGCTAATATTTCAGATGCGTGCTAGCTATTTTGGCTAATTTAGGAAATCTTTTCTGTTTTTTAGGCTAATTTGGAGTTTAGCTAATATTTCAACTACATGCTAGCTATTTTGGCTAATTTAGGAAATCTTTTTATTTTTGAGACTATTTTAGAGTTTAGCTAACATTTCAGATGCGTGCTAGCTATTTTGGCTAATATAGGAAATCTTTTCAATTTTTTAGGCTAATTTGGAGTTTAGCTAATATTTCAACTACATGCTAGCTATTTTGGCTAATTTAGGAAATCTTTTTATTTTTGAGACTATTTTAGAGTTTAGCTAACATTTCAGATGTGTGCTAGCTATTTTGGCTAATTTAGGATTTTTTCAGATCTTTAAGATATTTTGGAGTTTAGCTAATGTTTAAGCTAAATTCTAGCTATTTTGCCAAATTTAGGAAATCTTTTCAGTTTTTTAGGCTAATTTGGAATTTAGCTAACATTTCAGATGCGTGCTAGCTATTTTGGCTAATTTAGGAAATCTTTTCTGTTTTTTAGGCTAATTTGGAGTTTAGCTAATATTTCAACTACATGCTAGCTATTTTGGCTAATTTAGGAAATCTTTTTATTTTTAAGACTATTTTAAAGTTTAGCTAATATTTCAACTACATGCTAGCTATTTTGGCTAATTTAGGAAATCTTTTTATTTTTGAGACTATTTTAGAGTTTAGCTAACATTTCAGATGTGTGCTAGCTATTTTGGCTAATTTAGGATTTTTTTCAGATCTTTAAGATATTTTGGAGTTTAGCTAATGTTTAAGCTAAATTCTAGCTATTTTGCCAAATTTAGGAAATCTTTTCAGTTTTTTAGGCTAATTTGGAATTTAGCTAACATTTCAGATGCGTGCTAGCTATTTTGGCTAATTTAGGAAATCTTTTCTGTTTTTTAGGCTAATTTGGAGTTTAGCTAATATTTCAACTACATGCTAGCTATTTTGGCTAATTTAGGAAATCTTTTTATTTTTGAGACTATTTTAAAGTTTAGCTAATATTTCAACTACATGCTAGCTATTTTGGCTAATTTAGGAAATCTTTTTATTTTTGAGACTATTTTAGAGTTTAGCTAACATTTCAGATGCGTGCTAGCTATTTTGGCTAATTTAGGATTTTTTCAGATTTGTAAGCTATTTTGGAGTTTAGCTAATGTTTAAGCTAAATTCTAGCTATTTTGGCAAATTAAGTTTTTTTTTAGTTTTTTAAGTTAGCTGGCTATTAGCTTTAGCATTTTCAGCTATCAACTTCAGCGTTTTTATCCATGAATTTTGGCATCTTCAGCTATCGTCACTAGCATCTTCAGCGGCCAAATTCAGCTTTTACTGTTCACACTAGCATTATCGCAGGTTATGCTATATATCTAGGTTTTAGTTAGTTTAAAGCTATAGATGGTTAAGATGTCTGCTTTCCATCCACTATCCACAAGACCTGATTAGTCAACCAAACAGAAAAATTAATCGGTGATTAGTCGACTATTAAAATAATCGTTTGTGGCAGCGCTAGTTAAAATTTAAGACCCTTCTTTCACTAAAATCCTATCATCTTTTTTTTGTTCCATGGCTCAATGTTCTGACCACCAACCAAACACAACACTTCTGAGCAACACAGCAAACAGCAGTGATACTGAACCAATGATAGCCGTTTAGAGGAGAATATGGACTGTTCGGTAAACAGGAGGACAGAAGATCCGACGTACCGTCAGCATGTGGTCCCCTTGTCTGTCTCGCTCCATTCCAAACATCAGAAAAAAAATAACGGCAGTGAAAATTTGAGTCTGTTTCTTCTTTCTGGTGGTTATTTTTGTCGTCTGTGAGCCGAGCGGCAACTGCGGCGGCGGCGGCGGTGTCACGCGCGCATGTTGCCTCTTCCTGCGCTCATCGCTGTATACAAAAGGAGGATGAGGGAGAGCGAGAGAGCTGCTTCAGAACACACAGTGCTCGCTCCGCCGTACCCTGACAGCCCGCTCTTTGCCAAGCGGCCAATCCCACCATGCGACCATGAATATTTCATAGACGGGAGCCTGAAAACACCCACGTGCGCGGAACCGCACAGGGGACACACTCGCTCAGTTGGAGGACACGCAGATCCGTAGCCGCTAAGGTATTCAGGTCAAAAATGAAGAGCCACCCCCCCCACACACACAACACAAGTAAATAGAAACAGGAGCACACGTGCACTCGGTATTCCGGACTGCATTGGGCGAAATTCCAAACGCATCCGTGCTTTTTTTCACTTTGACATTCACGGTTCCGATGGAAGCTTCAAGGTTGCGTCTGTCAACAGGCTGCAATACTGCAAGGAACGGCCGGTCTCCACAACATGAGGAGAAAAGCAGGAGCAGTTATCAAGCAGGCCCTCATTTCAATTCAAGGAAACCCTGTTTACCCTCGCCGGATCCCAAATGCCCTCTGGGTAACAAAATGAGACAAACATAACGGCAAAAGTGAACATCTGTAGACGTTCATGTAAAATGGATCCAAAGGTTTCATCAAATCAGCAGAAATAGTGACATCTAAAGGCGGATGAAGACCCCCCCCCGCTTCAGACCTGAACCCAGAACTGAACGTCGCTGAGAAATTCTATCAAATGTCCTTAAAAACACCAATAAATATAAGTGTTTTCAACTGTTAAATGTCTTTTTCAACAGATATTAATTAATATGTATTAGGGCTGCCATAAACGATTATTTTAATAGTCGACTAATCACCGATTATTTTTTCCGATTAGTCGACTAATCATGCGCAAACTGGATATAAAGATGCTGAAGTTGATAACCAGCTGAAATATTAGTTAAATGCCAAATTAGCCTAAAAAAAAAAAAGAGCTAAAGTTAGCCAAAATAGCTAGCATGCTGCTGAAAGAATAGCTAAACTCCAAATTAGCCTAAAAAAAAAAAAAAAAAAAACAACTAAATTAGCCAAAATAACTATCATACTCCTGTTAAACTCAAAATTGGCTTTAAAAAAAATACTAAATTAGCCAAAACAGTTAGCATATAGCTGAAATATTAGTTAAATTCAAAAATAGCATAAAAAAAAAAAAAACGCTTAAGTTAGCCAAAAACAGCTAGCATGTATATTAAATATTAGCTAAACTCCAAAATAGCCTAAAAAAACTTGATAAATGCCAAAGTAGTCCAAAAAGCTAGCAAAATGCTATTATAACTTTCAACTTTACTACAATCTGACTTCATACAATATAAAGTAACGACTAATCAACTATTAAATTAGTCGTCGACTATTTTAATAGTTGATTAGTCGTCAATTAGTCGACTAATCGTGGCAGGCCTAATATGTATCAGTGATCCTTTCTACTAATGTGAAGGTTTCCTAAAGAAGAAATCAAACTTTAATTTGTTAAAGTCAGAAGAAAATAGAAACATTTCCGATCATTTTTGTTTCTATTGACGACATAAGACTGAAATCTGCTAAAGAAATGAAGTTTCCTGCAGCCTTCAGTAAAAATAAACACAAAGAACAACCATAAGACATTTTGTAAAGATGCTGCTTTAAGCTGTAATAGCATCTTTATTAAAGACCATCTCTATGGCAACACAAGATTTAAGGCCACGAGCTTCAAATCCACCACAGGAAGCCGAGTTATGACGTATCGTAGCTGCGCATTGGAACAAAGATCTTAGGTTTTTCTGTTTAGATCTGGTCAGTACTGAACCGAGGATCCGTTAAAGCTATAAAAGAAACCAGTGTCCCACACGAAGGATTGTTTGGTTCAACTGTTTGTTGTGCAGAAAGAAACATATTATTGAGATTGTGGTTTCTCTTTGATCAGAAGAGCGGAAACAAGAATTTGGTATTAGGGCTGCCACTTTTAGTCGACTAATCAACGACTAATCGACTATTAAAATAGTCGATTAGTCGTTACTTTATATTCTATGGGGTCAGAGTGTGGTAAAGTTGAAAGTTATAATTGCATTCTGCTACATTTCTTGACTATTTGGGCATTTTTTAGGCTATTTTGGAGCTTAGCTAAGGTTTCAGCTGCATGCTAGCTGTTTTGGCTAACATGTTTTTTTCAGTTTTTTAGGCTAATTTGGAATTTAATATTTTAGATAGCTTCTTTCAGCTTCACAGATTTTAGCTATCAATTTCAGCATCTTAACCTATCAGGCCGTTGGGTGACCTCACGCCCACTCAGTCCAGTTCTCTAAATATAGTCGATGAGTCTTAGTGACTCGGTCCAATTGCTGTCGTCATGGCGATGTCTGTCGCCAACGACTGAATTGGCTTTAATTCACTGGAGCCGGGGCTAAGATTTTTCTATGGGTGACATTACAACTACTCATTCCAGTTCTCTATATACAGTCGATGGGTCAGACTGACTCAGACCAGTCATAGTCGTCATGACGATGTCCATATTGCAAAAAAAAAGAGGTGACTGTTGGCTTCATTTCGCTGGAGCCAGAGGTAAGACGTTCTCTATGAGTGACGTCACGTCCACTGAGTCCAGTTCTTTATATACAGTCGACAAGTCATACCAACTCGGACCAATCACTGTCGTCATGGCGATGTCCGTCTTGCAAAAAAGAATTCAATTCACCGGAATCGGGGCTAAGATTTTTCTATGGGTGACATCACGACTACTCATTCCAGTTCTCTATATACAGTCCATGGGTCAGACTGACTCGGACCAGTCATAGTCGTCATGACGATGTCCATATTGCAAAAAAAAAGAGGTGACTCTTGGCTTCATTTCGCTGGAGCCAGAGGTAAGACGTTCTCTATGAGTGACGTCACCTCTACTGAGTCCAGTTCTTTATATACAGTCGACAAGTCATACCAACTCGGACCAATCACTGTTGTCATGGCGATGTCTGTCTTGCAAAAAAGAATTCAATTCACCGGAATCGGGGCTAAGATTTTTCAATGGATGACATAACGACCACTCATTCCAGTTCTCTATATACAGTCCATGGGTCAGACTGACTCGGACCAGTCACTGTCGTCATGGCGATGTCCGTATTGCAAAAAAAAAAGAGGTGACTGTTGGCTTCACTTCGCTGGAGCCAGAGGTAAGACATTCTCTATGAGTGACATCACCTCCACTGAGTCCAGTTCTTTATATACAGTCGATAAGTCCCACCTACTCGGACCAATCACTGTCGTCATGGCGATGTCCGTCTTGCAGAAAATTAAAAAAAAAAAAAAAAAAAGGCGACTGAATTGACTTAATTTCGTTGGAGCCGGAGGTAAGATATTTTCTATGGGTGTCGTCACACCCTCTCTTCCAGTTCTCTATATACAGTTGATGAGTAAGACCAAATCAGATCACTCACTACTAACTGGTGATGTCTGGCTCCAACATGACAGAGTCTGTACCTCAAAAATATGGCAACTGAATTGACTTTAATTCGTTGTAGCTGGAAGTTAACCATTTTCAATGGGTGACGTCTCAAGACGAACGGGAACTGTTGCTAAATGCTAAGCTAACCAAACACCACTTTTTTTTCATGATCTTTTCCCTTGACTGGCTGCATCTGACAAACCACTTTTTAACAAAACATTTTTTCATCAAACTAAACACAGAAGAAAGCATTTATAAAAACATATAAAATCCTCCAATCCCATTCCTCACCACCTGATTGGTGCACCAGAAAGGCTAAAGAGCAATGAACCAGCAACGCTAAACGATTTAGTTGTTACTTCATTAGCAAGACTCCTTCTAATTACACGATGGTTTTCAATCGCCTTCTCTTAATACACTACTTTCTAGGATTAAATTTGCTATGCACAAAGAGGCTCTATTTAGTTCACATTAATTAGCCGCATGGAACTCAGTCCTAATAGACGACTTAAAGGCTGCAGTTCAGAGCTAAGCGTATTGTCGGAGATCTCCACATGCAATTATTGCCATTCTTAGCGCCAAGTTAATCAAAATGTAGAACTAAAGTAGTTTCAAAGTCCAAAACAGACAGAGTTTTCCCATGAAAGCAAAGCGTTCATTTAGGAGCGATTATTTTAATAGTCGACTAATCATCGATTAATTTTTCCGATTAGTCGACTAATCGGATCATGGACAAAGTGGATGTAAAGAAAATCTGAAATATGATTAGCTTTAAAACAAAAAAATCCTAAATAAGCTAAAATCGCTAGCATATAGCTGAAATATTAGCTAAACTCCAAATTAGTCTAAAAAACTGTAAAAATTCCAAATTAGCCAAAATAGCTAGCATGTAGCTGAAGACATAGCAAAACTCCAAATTAGCCTAAAAAACTGTAAAAACCCCAAATTAGCCAAAATAGCTAACATATAGCTGAAATATTAGCTAAACTCCAAATTAGCCTAAAAAACTGTAAAAAAAAAAAAAAATCCCAAATTAGCTAAAATAGTGAAATATTAGCTAAACTCCAAATTAGCCTAAAAAACTGTAAAAACCCCAAATTAGCCAAAATAGGTAGCATGTAGCTGGAATAATAGAAAAACTCCAAATTAGCCTAAAAAACTGTAAACATTTAGAATTAGCTAGCTAACATGTAAATGAAATATTAGCTAAACTCCAAATTTGCCTACAAAACTGAAAAAATCCTAAATTAGCCAAAAGAGCTAATATGTAGCTGAAATATTATCTTAATTCCAAATTAGCCTAAAAAACTGAAAAAGCCTAAATTAGCCAAAATAGCTAGCATGAAGCTAAAATATAAGCTAAACTCCAAAATAGCCTGAAAACCCTTAATAAATGCCAAAATAGTCTAAAAAGCTAGAAGAATGTCATTATAACTTTCAACTTCACTACAGCCTGACTCCATATATTATAAAGTAACGACTAATCGACTATTAAATTAGTTGTCGACTATTTTAATAGTCGATTAGTCATCGATTAGTCGACTAATCGTGGCAGCCCGAGAGCAAAGCAAACGTTTTATTGGACGATTCCCAACTTTAGATCAATACTAGTTACTGACTTTCTTTTATCACATTTGAAAACAAGTCTCACCTCAACACAGAACCATTAAATGTTCAAGCTCTCTTCTTCTCTGTCTTTCTGTTGCTCGCTTTAAGGGGCAAATATTTACCCTCCTCAACCACCTTCATCTACTCCTCCTCTTTCTCCTGGTAGCTCCAACTTTTCACCAACATCAGAACTTCTCCATCTGCTTCCCGGCATCTATCTCCAGGACGATGGACATGATCTGATTGGTCCTGTCAGCTTGGATTCCTTAAGGAATGGATGAACATAAGAAAACTCTTGGAAAATAGATGGTTTCATTCGTCAGCCTGGTTTGTTTGGACATTTTTAGGAATTTTAAGTCTATTTCTTTATGTTTTTAGTGAAACAAATTCAAACTAGAAAGGTTGTATTACCTGCGATATAGGGCTGGGCGATATGGGATTTTTTATATCACGATATAGCTTTTTACATATTGCGCGATAACGATATTGGTCACAATATAAATCAAATCACTATATTTGACTATGTTTATTTATATTAGACTAACTGTTTCTTCAGTTCCATTAAAAAACAAAGCATTAAGTCTTCAAATAAATTCTAATGTTTTCAGGTTTCATATAATAAAAATGTATTAATATTCTACAAATTATTTTTGTTGTATTTAGTAGGGGTGAAATGGATCGCAAAACACACGGCTTGGATCGTGTCACGGCTTTAAGGTCACGGTTCAGATCATTTTTCAGATCAGTAACAAGTAAAAAAACAACAAGAAAAAAGTAGATGAAAACCTAAAATTACTTTTTTTAAAAAGTTAAAAATATATGTTTAAAAAAAAGTACTTAAAAGCATTAACTCACACATTTTGAACTTTGAACATAAACAAAACATGTATTTTCTGATTACACGTACATGTCTGGAGAGAGAAAGGAATGCTTAATATGTTATCCCATCAAATTAAACTGCAATTTTGAAATTAAACTTTCATTATTTTTGGTATTAATTGTTGTATTGAAATTAACTGTAGCAACATTTAAATATGTCAAATAAGTATTATTCACCATAGCACTTGTCCAGGTGACGCACTGCCATACCCGCGTTTTTCTGGTTAATTTTGACCCTAACAGCTTGCCATACCTTCCCCTGTCAGCTCTTGTCAGCCGGGTGCAGGAGTGCGACAGCGGCCGCTCCTCAATGGAAGATCTCCTGAACTCCGACACGGAGATGTGTACCGATGTTTTTATTCAGCTCTTCAAAATAAATCAATCTCTCGGTATCCGCGTTCTTCACGAAGAGTTCCAGAAAAGTTTTGACTGAAGCTTCTTCCACACGCAGCAACAGACTTTCTGCTGACCGGCAAACATCAAATCTGACGCTTGTTAAAATTAATACAGTATAAAGTAATTTAATTTGACCCCAAATGCATTCGGCGTGGACAGACAATGATTGTGATAAAGCGCGCGGGGCGCGAGGTACACAGCGGCAGCGGGGGTTGCTGGTAGAAGTCGGCTCGTGCGCGTTTGTTTACCTTTCATGCAGACGAAGGACGCGGAGTGGAGTCAAAATATGAACGAAATGAGAGCTAAGAAACACAATAATTAGATACAAACACTTACTCGCCCTGTGGAGACTAACTCTCTAACTTTTACTCATCTAATAGGAGAAACTGTTCGCTAGCAAGTGTTATTTGCGGACCCTTCAAAATAAAAGTCTATCGCGATAGACTCATTCTTCTATCGAAAAAATGTTCTATCGCGATATCAATAATTATCGTTTTATCGCCCAGCCCTACTGCGATAATGCTAAAACATAGTCACTGAGGATGCTGAAGCTTTATGTTAAAAATGGTGATGCAGTTGACTTTAAATGCTGAAGGGATTTGGTGAAAATTTTAAATCTATTTACTAAATGTTACATTTTCTAAAAGCGCTGAAGTTGACCTAAATTTCTGAAACATTTGTAGTAAAATTGCTTAAAAATCCCTAATATATGCTAATTTTGCACAAATATTTAGTGTGTTGGTTGAATACTAGCTAAACTCCAAAATAGCCTAAAATTTATCCGTAAACTAAATTATCCAAAAACGTTAGCATGTTGCTAAAATAGAAGCTAAACTTTAAATTAGCCTAAAAACCTCTCAGCAGATAACAAATTATCCAAAAACTTTAGCCTCTTGCTATATTAGCTGAACTCCAATTTAGTATAACAAACCTCAGTAGATGCCAAATTAGCAAAGAAAAAAACTAGCACATTGCTTAAATACTGGCTAAACTCTAAAATAGTCTAAAATTCCTCAGTAAACTTAATTAAATTTCTTGGTTCTAAGTTTTCTCTTTTTTGAATTTTATGTTTGTTTTTTAATTGCGAAGTGCTCTGAGCTGCAACACATGAAAAGGAGTAAATCAAGATTTATAAGTTCAGTTTGCTGAATAATAACCAAACAAGGTCAGATTTTACTCAGACTTAATTTTTGTTCTGTCAAATAGGGCTGCCACAAACGATTATTTTAATAGTCGACTAATCACCGATTATTTTTTCCGATTAGTCGACTAATCTGTTCATGGCCAAAGTGGATGTAAAGATGCTGAAGTTGATAACCAGCTAAAATATTAGTTAAATGCCAAATTAGCCAAAAAAATAAAAGAGCCAAAGTTAACCCAATAGCTAGCATGCTGCCTGAAATATTAGCTAAATTCCCAAAAATGCTATTAGCCAAAAAGCAAATAGGAAATATAATAAACTCAAAAACTAAAAAACAAAAATTAAGCCAAAAAAACGCTAGCAAATTAGCTGAATTATACGTTAAACTACAAAAAGTGCCTAAAAACCGTAAAAAAGCTTAAGGTTAACCCAAATAGCTAGCATTGCTGCTGAAAAATATTCAGCCTAAATCCCAAATTAGCCTTTAAAAAAACGGAAAATCGACTATTAAATTAGCCAAAACAGTCGATTAGCATATAGCTGAATATAAGCTAAACTCAAAAATTGCCTAAAAAAACTTAAAAAAGCTTAAGTTAACCAAAATAGCTAGCATGCTGCTGAAATATTTGCTAAACTCCAAATTAGCCTTAAAAAAATGGAAAATACTATATTAGCCAAAACAGCTAGCATGTAGCTGAAATATAAGTTAAACTCAAAAATTGCCTAAAAAACGTAAAAAAGCTTAAGTTAACCAAAATAGCTAACATGCTGCTGAAATATTAGCTAAACTCCAAAATAGCCTAAAAAACCTTAATAAATGCCAAATTATTCCAAAAAGCTAGCAGAATGCTATTATAACTTTCAACTTTACTACAATCTGACTTCATATATTATAAAGTAACGACTAATCGACTATTAAATTAGTTGTCGATTATTTTAATAGTCGATTAGTCATCGATTAGTCGACTAATCGTGGCAGCCCTACTGTCAAACATGAATATGAAATGTGAATAAGTTTAAAAATGAATGTTAAAGCTGATAATCACTCCATTTACTGGGGCTGAAAATGAAGAATGAAGCTGTCCTGTTGCAGAAAATTTTAATCACTATAAAAATCAAACTAACAAAAAAGTAAAAACATTTAGTTTTACATGCAATAAAAGCATCATCACAGAATGAACTAAGTTATTCAGGTTATGTCTCATAATGTAACAATAATAAAAAAGCCAAAAGTATGCACTTGTTTTTATTTTTTTTCTAATTAATTTAATTAATTTCAACTATTTTCTTTTCAGCAATTTTATTATGAAAGCACAATTTTGAGCTGAAATGTTAAAAAAAAAAGTTTTTGACCTGCTCTTTGAGAATTACATTTTTTCCAGATATATTGAAATCTTTTGTATTTTTATTGCATTATGTATGACATTAGAGTTAAGACGTGTCTATATAACTCAGTTGTCTGGTGTAGGACCTGGAGGAAAAAATTATATAGAAAAATTATATACAATGAACTGAACCTGGTAAGTAAATGTTGTCCCTTTTAGTTTCCAGACTATGTGCAGTTATGTGCAAAAAAAGCGAGGAATTTAAATAACCGGATTTACATATGTATATGTACATAGCAGAATATGTACATGTATATGTATATACATGTACATATGTATAACTTGATCTTTCTGCAGCTTAAAAACACAGGATCGTGTCCAGAAGAACCAGATCCAGCATACAGAACCACCTGTGTGAACTAGGGCTGCCACGATTAGTCGACTAATCCATGACTAATTTAATAGTCGATTAGTCGTTACTTTATATTATATCGAGTCAGAGTGTAGTAAAGTTGAAAGTTATAGCTTTTTGGATTATTTTGGCATTTTTTATGGGTTTTAGGCTATTTTGGAGTTAAGCTAATATTTAAGATACATGATAGATATTTTAGCTCATTTAGGACTTTTATCATTTTTTTCAGGCTAATTTTGAGATTAGCTAATATTTCAGCTAGCTGTTTCGGATAATTTAGGATTTTTTTTCACTTTTTTAGGTTAATTTGGAGTTTATCATATTTCAGATGGATGCTAGCTATTTTGGCCAATTTAGGATTGTTTCTATTTTTTTGGCTATTTGGTAGTTTAGCTAATATTTCAGCCATATGCTAGCTGTTATAGCTAATTTATGATTTTTTTCTGTTTTTCAGGCTAATTTGGAGTTTAGCTAATATTTCAGCCATATGCTAGCTGTTATAGCTAATTTATGATTTTTTTTCTGTTTTTCAGGCTAATTTGGAGTTTAGATAATATTTCAGCCATATGCTAGCTGTTATAGCTAATTTATGATTTTTTTCTGTTTTTCAGGCTAATTTGAAGTTTAGCTAATATTTCAGCCATATGCTAGCTGTTATAGTTAATTTATGATTTTTTTTCTGTTTTTCAGGCTAATTTGGAGTTTAGCTAATATTTCAGCCATATGCTAGCTGTTATATAGCTAATTTATGATTTTTTTTTCTGTTTTTCAGGCTAATTTGGAGTTTAGCTAATATTTTAGCCATATGCTAGCTGTTATAGCTAATGTATGATTTTTTTCTGTTTTTCAGGCTAATTTGGAGTTTAGCTAATATTTCAGCCATATGCTAGCTGTTATAGTTAATTTATGATTTTTTCCTGTTATTCAGGCTATTTGGTAGTTTAGCTAATATTTCAGCCATATTCTAGCTGTTATAGCTAATTTATGATTTTTTTCTGTTTTTCAGGCTAATTTGGAGTTTAGCTAATATTTCAGCCATATGCTAGCTGTTATAGCTAATTTATGATTTTTTTCCGTTTTTCTGGCTAATTTGGAGTTTAGCTAATATTTCAGCCATATGCTAGCTGTTACAGCTAATTTATGATTTTTTTTCTGTTTTTCAGGCTAATTTGGAGTTTAGATAATATTTCAGCCATATGCTAGCTGTTATAGCTAATTTATGATTTTTTTCTGTTATTCAGACTAATTTGGAGTTTAGCTAATATTTCAGCCATATGCTAGCTGTTATAGCTAATTTATGATTTTTTCTGTTTTTCAGGCTAATTTGGAGTTTAGCTAATATTTCAGCTACGTGCTAGCTATTTTGGCTAATTTATGCTTTTTTTTTTTAGGTTTTTAGGCTATTTTAAGGTTTAGCTAATGTTTCAGCTGGCTTTCAGCTACAGCAATTTTGGTTATCAATTTCAGCATCTTCAGCTATCAATTTCAGCCTACAACATTCACACTACCATTATCACAGGTTGTTTATATCTAGTTAGTTTAGAGCTAATGATGGTTAAGATGTGTGTTTTACATCCAGTTTGCGCATTAAACGATTAGTCGACTAATCGGGAAAATTAATCTGTGATTAGTCGACTATTAAAATAATCGTTTGTAGCAGCTCTAGTGTGAATCAGTGAAAGCTGATTGGGATGATCCCTGATAGGATAAGCCGAAAGATTCACACTTTCTACTAAATGATGGCACAGTTGTTAAGGAGAACATTTTGAACTGGCACTTCCTGTCATAAACGTCGCTGACCCCTGACATAGCCCATAAATATATTTAAAGGTTTGTTGTTAATCTGATTAAAATGTTGAAATTTGAAGACTTTCTCATTCATTTCTTGTGGGGCATATTTTGCTCAATATTTCAAAAACTATGAAGTTTATAAATACCTAAAATATAAGCAGTAAAGTCCTGAACAAGATGAACGTTTTGATACTAAGATTGCTGAAGTTAATGAAAGTGTGACTGAGTACGAAAAGGAGAATCACTATCGTGTGAATGCTGACTAACCAATCAAACAATAATTCATCAGGTTTTCTATAATTAGAAGTGAAAATAAAAAGTAAATTTGGGTTAGTCTGCGTGATGCTCCCATTAAAAGTCAGGAAAGTCAAATGTCTAATTAGGGACTTCTATTAATATTAGTTAAAATATTTGTTACCGTATTATTAAACATGGATTGCACAAACACTAAAAATACACATGTAAAAAAAAAAAATCAGATAAACCAAATAGAAAGTCTGAAAGAAGAAAAATTGAATTTACAAATAAAGTCAGATTTAAACCTGTTTAAAGCCTAAATATTTATACAAAATTAAATGCAAAATCAAATAAATATATGTGCTTATTTTGAACCAAAAAGTTTTATTTATAACTATGTAACTGACACAGATTCTGTATGTAAATAAATCCAGTTTACTGTAAAACCCAACACCTCTGATGTCACTATGTAAACCCAGCTGTGCAGCCTCTTCTCCTGAGCAGAACAGAACCGGTTCAGACCCGGAACTGGTTCTGGTTCCTCCAGAACCTGGAGTCGCACCTCATAAAAGCCAAACTTCACCATATTAGTGTTTGTTTACAGGGAAGTCTGTGCTGCGGCCGTAAAGGCAGAGCAAGTCACGCACCTTCAACTATTTATAGGACGTTCAAAGCCGCGCGCTTCACTTCACGCGGGGCTGATTTACGGCTAATGTTTTCTCGAAGTTTTGCTAACTAAAAAAGCCCGGGCTCGCGCCCGCGCGCGGCTCCCGCTCTCCTTTTAAGGGAGTTTTTCTGAACCCGCGTGTCGATTTACCGACACGGAGGGGCAGAAAGTAACGTGTGAGCGCGCCACGTGTCCGGGGCAGAAAGCCGGCTAACAAAGGCGGTCCCCGGACGATGCCGCACCGGCTCCGACTCCCCAGCATCCCCCGCACTCCTGCCGCAGCGAGCGAACACAACTCCGGACAAAGAGACGCTCCCCCGCTGCGGTTCTCCGCCGGAACCGGCGTTCCTCCGGGTACTCACGGCTCTCAGAAGGGGTCGCATTTGCTCCAGAGGCTCGTCCATGTCACCATTCCGGTCCCGAAACCACCGGATGCGCTCCCAGACGGCTGATGCACGGTACAGGCTGGGCTGGGCCGGCTGACACTCCGGGGAGACGGGCTGGCTCTCCCCCCCTAACAACAGCGCGAGGACACGCCCCCTGAGGTGACTGACAGCAGCTGTCAGCCATTCAGATTTGAAAGCATGACAGCGAGAGCCAATGAAATTAAAGGAGGCAGAATAGGGGCGGGGCTCGATTTTCAGTTGCTGGAAAGCCTGCAGGACGTGAAGGAAAAGAGGTAAACTGAATAATGACAAATAATAATCCTTATTAATATTTTAAATGTTCATTTCTGGGTATTTTTGTTTATTATTTTTGCAGTGAATCAAGAGCAGACAAAAAAATGCTGTTTGTAAAAGCTTAAAGCCGTGAGGTAAGTGAGAGAGTCAAGGGCTACAAGCTTCCCGCTCCACTCTATTCTGATGTATTTATCCTCCATCTTCTTCCGCTCATCCGGGACCGGGTTGCGGGGGCAGCAGTCTAAGCAAAGATGCCCAGACTTCCCTCTCCCCGGCCACTTCCTCCAGCTCCTCTGGGGGGACCCCGAGGCGTTCCCAGGCCAGCCGAGACACGTAGTCTCTCCAACGTGTCCTGGGTCTTCCCCGGGGCCTCCGCCCAGTGGGACATGCCCGGAAAACCTCTCCAGGGAGGCGTCCAGGAGGCATCCGAACCAGATGCCCAAACCACCTCAACTGCCTGTCGATGCGGAGGAGAAGCGGCTCTACTCCGAGCTCTCTCCGGGTGACTGAACTCCTCACCCTATCTCTAAGGGAGCGTCCAGCCACCCTCCGGAGAAAACTCATTTCAGCCGCTTGTAGTCGGGATCTCGTTCTTTCGGTCACGACCCAGAACTCATGACCATAGGAGAGTACTGGAACGAAGATCGACCGGTAAATTGAGAGCTTTGCTTTCTGGCTCAGCTCTCTTTTCACCACAACGGACCGGTACAGCGACCGCAAAATGGCGGACGCCGCTCCAATCCGCCTGTCAATCTCACGCTCTGATCTTCGAGAACCAAGGCCTCAGATTTAGCGGTGCTGACCCTCATCCCAGCCGCTTCACACTCGGCTGCAAACCGCTCCAATGCATGCTGGAGGTCCAACAGAACAACATCATCTGCAAAGAGCAGAGATGAAATCCTGTGGTCCCCAAACCAGATCCCCTCCGGCACCTGGCTGCGCCTAGAAATTCTATCCATAAAAACTATGAACAGAACCGGTGATAAAGGGTAGCCCTGCCGGACTCCAACATGCACCGGGAACAGGTCTGATTTACTGCCGGCCATGCGAACCAAGCTCCTGCTCCGGTCGTACAGAGACCGGACAGCCCTGAGTAAGGCTCCCCGGACCCCATACTCCCAGAGCACCCTCCACAGGACACCACGGGGAACGCGGTCGAACGCCTTCTCCAAATCCACAAAACACATATGGACTGGATGAGCGAACTCCCACGAACCCTCCAGCACCTGGAGAGGGTGTAGAGCTGGTCCACTGTTCCACGGCCAGGACGGAAACCGCACTGTTGTTCTTGAATCTGAGGTTCGACTATCGGACGGACTCTCCTCTCCAGTACCCTGGCATAGACTTTCCCGGGAAGGCTGAGGAGTGTGATTCCCCGGTAGTTAGAACACTACCGGGGAATTTATCCTCTGAAGACAAATAAGTACCTCTTTGTTTTCTTCATCTAAAACTAAAAGACTAGGACTGGATTTCTCTGGTACCGTCCGCCGCTTTTGTTAAGCTAACGTCTTGTTAGTATTAGCTTGTGTTAGCCATTAGCCTTCCAAGCTAGCAGCAGTAAATGTAAACATGGGGATCATGGGAAATAAGGGAAGGCTTACTTTTCGCCAAAAGTCCCGCCCACCTCCCAACTACCCAGAAGTTTTCTGTTCCATCAGATTCCGAATTTTTTAAACATTTCAATTTTCTTTGGGAATTTTTGTTGACCCTTGATTTTCCTAAAGCAAAATATTACTTTCTATCTTAAATATTTCATTATTTTTAATTTTGAGACTCAACATTTCGATGGCCTAGAAATGCGATGGAATAAAAATTTGATGGAAAAAACCTTCCTAGAGCAATTACTCAATCTAACATCACAATCAAATCATGACATTGACATACCGTCAGCGTTTGCTAGACGTTTTGCTAGCTAGCTCCAGAAGAGGTTCTGGATTGGCTGCTGTGCACCATGAGCCAGAATCATGACTTTGCATTTTGAAGGAGGCTTGGATTGCGGTCCGTCCCAGGAGAATCTGGCCACAGAGAAAAAATATGGCGCTCGAAAACTAATTGCCGGAAAGTCCCTCCCAGACGCAAAAAAAAAAACAATTTGCCCCCAAAATCATTAGCCGGAAGTCCTCGACCAGATCCCCCCGTTTCAAGATTTCAACCTTTTTTCCCTTCGACATACCGTAACTGCTTACATGATCAGCTGATTCAAAGAGAAAAACTGCATTTCGTCGGCTTTTTCCCCGCAGATAAACATGTGTAGTTTAGAGCTGCCACAAACTATTATTTTAATAGTCGATTAATCACCGATTATTTTTCCCGATTAGTCGACTAATCGTGTCATGCGCAAACTGGATGTGAAACACACATCTAAACCATCATTAGCTTTGAACTAACTAAAAACTAGATATAAACAACTACCTGCGATAATGGTAGTGTGAATGTTGTAGGCTGAAATTGATAACCAAAATTGCTGAAGCTGAAAGCCAGCCGAAACTTTAGCTAAACCTTAAAATGGCTTAAAAATCTTTAAAAAACCCTAAATTAGCCAAAATAGCTCGCATGCAGCTGAAAATTAGCTAAACTCCAAATTAGCCTAAAAAGACTGAAAAAAATTCTAAATTAGCCAAAACAGCTAGCATGCAGCTGAAATATTCGATAAACTACCAAATAGCCAAAAAAACTGAAAAAAAGCCCTAAATTAGATAAAATTACTAGCATGTAGCTGAAAATTAGCTAAACTTCAAATTAGTCAAAAAACTTTAAAAAACATAAATTAGCCAGAATAGCTAGCATGTAGCTGAAAATTAGCTAAACTCCAAATTAGCCTAAAAAGACTGTAAAAGATTCAAAATTAGCCAAAATAGCTAGCATGCAGCTGAAATATTCGATAAACTACCAAATAGCCAAAAAAACAGAAACAATCCTAAATTATTCAAAACAGCTCACTGAAATATTAGCTAATCTCAAAATTAGGCTGAAAAAAATGATAAAAATCCTAAATTAGCTAAAATAGCTATAATGTAGCTTAAATATTAACTAAACTCCAAAATAGCCTAAAAACCTTAATAAATGGCAAAATAGTCCAAAAAGCTAGCAGAATGTCATTATAACTTTCAACTTTACTACACTCTAACTCCATATATTATAAAGTAACGACTAATCGACTATTAAATTAGTCGTCGACTATTTTAATAGTCGATTAGTCATCGATTAGTCGACTAATCGTGGCAGGCCTAGTGTAGTTATACAAATTTGAACACTTGTTAATATTGACATAAAATAAATACGATTAATGTTTTCTGCCCCATTTAAAGCTCGTCTCGCACACTAAACTGTTCGACAGTTACAATTTATTCACATTTGAAAGCTTAAAAGCTGATTGTTCTGAAAAGTTTTTAAAATATAATTTCCTGAAGTTTAAGGAATTTTCTTCTCACGCAACCGACTGAAGTTGGAAAATTACCGCAAGATTTTTTTCTGGCGCCATCTTGCATGTGACCCGAGGTCCCTCGTCTGTCCGTCTGCTCTGCGTGAACGAGCCATCAAACTCAAGAAAACCGTGTCGTCTGGAAGAACTGAACAGTTTCGGGACAGTGTGAGCTGGCAGAGAAGGCGGAAATGCCGCCCCGCGCAGAACAGTCCTCTGAAACTGTGCAAACAATCATTCGAATCTTCTTTTAACATTAAAAACTTGCATAGAACACTTCAGTGAAGTAGCTTTAATAGCCAAGTAAAAATAAAGCAAATATAAACTAGAAAAAAACTATGTTCTTGTTATATAATTGATAATTAGTTTAGTAACTTTAGCTTTAAAATCTTTAGAGCTGTTAAACATTTTTAATCAAATGTGATTCCTGTCATTTAAAATTTTTAAAAATGAATGATGACTTTTTTTTGGCATGAATTTGCTGATGAGTGTTGATATCATTAGAAACAGTTATTAGTTTATTTCTTTTTATTTTATTATTTATTATTTTTATTTATTTATTTTTTGGGGGGGGTTGTTTTTAGATTATGTGATTAGTGTTTTTAAGCACATCACATTTTTGGTTTTCTCACCCAAGTAGTCATTTTAATTATAACTTTTATCTCTCTCAGATAAATAAAACAGGCATATCAAGGAACAGCTCGGGTCCTAAGGAGTTAAATCACGGAGCTAGCACTTAGCTTAGTACAGTTAGCCGCTGCTCTGCAGCACGAAGGGCTTAACATTGAAAAGAAACAAAAACTCTTCTGTTGAAATGCCTTTATAGGTGGTTGTTTACGTTAAGACGAACTAATAGAGACACTTGCTGTCAGTTTAAAGCAATTTTAAAGGCATTATTGATCCTGGAAGTCTGAATCTGTGACCACATCGCTAGCTTGGTATGCTTGTTTATGTTAGCCTCCGGTTTAAACTACTGCCGAATTCTGCTGGGTTTTACATCTAGTGGAGTATTTATCCGGAATAATAAGATTGAAATATAAAGCGCTGATTATGATAAGAATAAATGAAATATCCAATACTGATCGGAGGACAAACTCCAATGCCGATCGAGTAATCAGCCCCGATTTCCGATTACGTGATCGGATCGGGACATCCCTAATAAAGTTGAGCTCCATGTTGTTTTTCCTCATCAGAATAATCCACACTGTGTGGTCACATGTCTTTGCTAAATTCAAAGTGTTTCTATACATGAGATTGTAATGATGGATGATCAGTTTCTGCTGCATCACATGTGCTTTGATTTGATGGCACTTGGTCTTTTTGATTGAATTGATTATTGATTTTTTCAGTTGAAAACATTTTTTAAGGGTATATGTCAATTCAATTCTCTTTTGCCTCAGACTGGTCGTTCTGGTTGGATGGTAGGAATAGAAATCGATTAAGAAAAGATTGGATCGTGCGACAGGGATCTCAGAAATGTTTGTACCAAATATGATGTGAATGGGGTTAAAGGGTTTTTGGGTCATTTCAGAATTGGAGGACATTTTACCATCAATTTTTGAATGTTCCACAACAAAAGCATTTTCTGTTGAATGTTACACACAAACAAACAGTGCAGAATTTCTAGATTAGAGTATGCACAATGTCGTAAGACAAAAAAGAGAGAAACAGAAATTAGTTTTTTCACAGAGTTAGGACTTTTCTGTGATTTTCAATCCACACAAATCAGTTTCAGGTTTTTCCACAGTAGAATGGTCAGAATCAAGAGAAATTGACATAGTCAGGCAGAGAGTCACATGCAGTTCTGTAGACAGAAATGCCTCAATGCATGATGTATAGGGTGATAGAGGGAAAAGACGATGCAGACATAACTGATCAGACAGTGAGACTTATGCAATTCCAGATAATCAAAAGAACACACGTCGCTTTACAACCGCGTGCTCTGCAGTAAGACTTTCTACACAGGGCAAAAACTCCTGTCAGCTACTAATCAAGGAAAATGAGGCTCACAATTCACACAGATTCTACACAAATGAGACAATAATGAAAGATGGAATAACATCTGGATCAACATCACTGTCATCAACAGTTCAGGAATGCTGGTGAGTTGGTATTGGTGTGCATTGTGTGTTATGGGACGGTAGCTCGACTTCTTTTGTATCCTTAGTTCCAACTAGATGATGGTTATATTTACATCAACAGCCTTTACCTCGAAGTTATCTCGTTTGGACCTGAAAAATCATCCTTTATTGGGGATCAACAGTGGTACAAATCCTTCTGAGAGCTACTTCCAGCACACTGATAATGTCTTCCATCTCTCACACTTGAAAGCAATTTCGCAGCAGCAAATCTGCCCCTACCTGCCCTTTCTTTTGCGACAAGCAAATGCAAAACATTCATGCCTGCTCGCTGCTGTTAAAAGAGGTCTTGTCAATGCCCTCACTAATGCAATTTTAGCTGCTCCTAAGTTACACAGAGCCTCTAACAAAATCATGAAATATATGACTCGGTTAACACACCAACAGCACATCACACAAGGAAGGTGGGACCTTCAACGTTCTGTTCCCTACCCTAGGCCTGGCGGGGAGAGGGGGGCGGGGGCACCTCGGCCTGGTGGTCTTGTCTCTTGGGTGCCGGTCTCCTGGCCCCGACGGCCTCCTCTCCACGCCGGGATTTAAGATCTAGAGGAGGGGATCATATTACATCAGAGACAGGGGGTGTCCATGTTTCGGTGGTGCGGGTTCCGGTCCTTGCTCTCGAGAACTGGACCTCTTAAAAAAACTCCACCAGTGGGTGTGCCTGGTCGGATATGTTTACATCACTCTTCTGGGACCCCCGTTTCTCTTCTGGTTACTTCCCTCTGTTACCGTCTTCTTTTTTCTCTAAACTCCCCTCTTTTACCTTCCCCTCCTCCCCCCGTGGATGTTCAAATCTGCAGCAACTGTGTGATGCTATGACGTCAGTAAAGACCAAAGTCTCTGAGGAATGTTTTTCAGTACTTTGTTGAATCAATGCTTCCAAGGATTAAGGCAGTTCTGTAGTACTACCGGATCCTAACCCGGCCACTCGTGGTCGAAGGCAGGGTTCACCCTGTCACAGGTCCACAATCACACATACGAGGAAGATGTACCTGATAAAGTGGACTGTTAGTGTCTGTTATCTTAGTTTTGCACAGCAGACGTGGTTTCTATTCAATTCTGTTCATCATTTTTATGTGTTTTTTACTCTGTTTATGTCAGTATTTTGCTAAAAGACCCTAAAGCTGCAGGAGAAGAAGATTTTTTACACTAAGAGGCCAATTCCAGAAGCTTTGATAGTCTTAAACTTAACTGCACAGATTTGTTTGGAATATTTTGTCTGGAATCCAAAATGTAGCTGACCCGACCTGCGGTGAAGGCTTCATTTTGTTACGTACCATTTAATTCAGGACTCTATCTGTCAAAACTTTGAGCAAATGAAACAAAGAAACTGCAGAATATTTTATCATACAATTGGAAACAAATTCAGGCATGAAGTGGTTAAACTTAACGATTAAAATTACATAAACTAAACTCAAGCGTGAAAAAACAAGTTACCTAAAAGAGAATATTAAATAAAACAAATGAACATGTAAAGAAATCATAACTTAAGTTAAAGAAAAAAATCTGAACACATTTGATTATTCCTTTTTTCCTCCTTTTTCTTTTTCTTTCTCATCAATTTTTCCGCCACAATGGACATCTGTTGCCATGGAAACAGCAAGCTGCAGCAAAAACAGTGTTAAAAAACAAATAAAAGGCCATCACTCACAACAAGTCTTGAATTTATCTAAAAATATTTGTGCTTAGTCTTCTGCTAAAACAAAGTTGTAGTAACCTGATACTGCCAGTAGATGGCAATGCTATACAGAGCAAAAGTCAATGGGTCAGAAAAGGCAAATCCTTCTTGGAGTTGAATGAAAAAAAAAGGTTTTGACATAATGTATATTATTACACCATTAGTATATTGATTGTTTTATGATATAAAATAATTGAAATATAATAAACATAAGTGAAACCCATCTGTTCTGAACACATTTAAGAATACCTGTTGATAAAAATGCAGTTACTTATTTCTTCAGATTTCAAAGCAATGCTTGATAATCATGATCCAACACAAAGTTCCTCCAGAGCTGCCTGGCATCTTCCTTTAAATAGAGCTCGTTCAGCACCCGCCCATCAACATCCGACATGATCACGCGGCAGCTCAAAAATAGAGCTGTGAGGTGGGAGATCAAACTATCACCTCCTAATTGTGCCCCGAGTCTTAAAGAGACTGAGGGCCTATTAGTGCACGAAGACGTGTGCAGTGTTTTCCTGAAACATGCATGGGAACAATGCAGCTGGGAGATGAGTCAGAAAAGAAGAAGCAACAGCAGCACTCTGGCATCCACCTGTGCTGAGACTATCATGTAGGATGGAGTTGGTAAAGTGTGGTATGTCATGAGAAAGAAAGTTTCCATCTTTGGAGCTGAATCAGAAACTTTTGTTCAGTCCCACTATAGCTATATCCCCAACACATTCTCATCCCCAAGTCGTCACTTATTGACGTTTGGTTAAGGACCCCTCCACGCCACTATGTGACGTTTTTGGGTGTCCCCCGACTCATCTTTTTTTTCACTTGCTGGCTGGGACGTGGTACCGGATGTGGTACCAAATGCAGTACAGGACGCGGACTGGTTCTCGGGACCGAGCTCTGTACAAACTGGTCCTTGGGACTGGTTAGCGGATGTGGTACCGAATGCAGTACAGACTGATCCTCAGGACGCAGTACCGGACGTGGTACCGGATGCAATACAGGACACGGACTGGTCCTCGGGATGTGGTACCGAACTTAGTGATCCTCTGGATGCGGTGCCATATGTGGTTCTGAAAGCAGTACTGACTGGTCCTCGGGATGTGGTACCATATGTAGTACTGACTGCAGTTCAGGACGTGGACTAGTCCTTGGGACGTGGTACCGTATGTGGAACCAAATGCAGTTCAGGACGCCAACTGCTCCTCGGGACATGGAACAAGATGTGGTACTGAACATGGTACACGATGCAGACTGGTCCTCAGGATGTGGTACCGAATGGAGTACAGGATGTGGACTGGTCCTCGGGACATGTTACCAGATGTGGTACCAAATGCAGTACAGACTTGTCCTCAGGATGTGGTACCGGATGTGGTACCGAATGCAGTACAAGATGCCGACTGGTCCTTGGGATGCGTCCAGTACCATCTCCCTGACCCTGCACCGGATGCGGTACCAGACTCAAACCAGTACTAGATTAAGGTTAGGGTACCGGTACTGGGTTAAGGTCCAGGTACTGGTGGAGACCCATGATTTAATGGGAACAACCAGCGCATCAAAAAACAACAAGTTGGTGACACCCAAAACGTCAATTTTAAGGCGTCCTTAACCAAACGTCAATATGTGACGAGTTGGGAGTGAGAATGTGTAGGTACCTCAGGACAGGATGTGGAGTTTTTAAAACAGATATAGGCTGCAAAATAACTGCCTTCTGTAAAGTTTTGTCCCAAAAGACCCAGGAATTAAAATAACCCTTTTTATAATTTCTCTTGAGTGGTGGGGCCCTCTGAGGGGGAGGTTTCCTAAATCTGTAAGAACGCTTCACCAAAGTGCCATTGCATTGATTTTGACCACAGAGCCTTTCCGCCCTGGTGCCTCAGAAGAAGAGGCGTACCCCCCCACCCCTGCATCCTCCTCCTCCTCTGGGACACTCATAGGAGGAAAAGAGGGGGGAGAGCCAAGTCCTAAGGCGGACGCGGTGCACCTCAATCCACACAAGGACTGACGGTCACTGGGAGGGGTGGCGGTAAATGGTGGCGTTGAAGACTCTGGGAGCTGTCCGACCTGTTGAGGAGCGTTCCACTGCCCTCCGGAGGGAAGGCAGAGGTTTGAAATCAATGTACTGTTAAGTGCAGCTTAGCCGTGGGAGACGCTCCACCATTATGCACGCGCCAGTGGACCCTAGCCCCACTTGCTGGATGCACACGCCGTCTGAGGGCACTGACACCAGGCTCTTCGGCACCTCTGTGGACTGTGCCAACACTCAACACTCTAGTCCAAACAGTTGTGCCAATGATAACTTGAGGTCTCACTCACTTTTAAGCAAATCCAAAAAAACAAAACATTTCTTTCATGATATAGAAGCCATTAAACAGCAACACGGAACACAAGTTTCAAGAACTGTGATACAACGTTCAGACGTTTGTCTTTGGGTATCACTTCAGATTTGTCTCAAGACTAATCTTTTGTAAGACAAAAGTCATGATCCTAAAAGACGAAGATCAGAGGAAATGCGTGTGTCCCCGAGGAACAATCCCACATGATTCTAACTGGCTTGAAGACCATGTAAGATCTGACATTTATCAACACATTAAAAGAGAAAATATGGCGTGAAGAGGAAACATAATTGCTACGCTCTGAGTGGAGCCGACTTTTAAAACAATCCTGACCCAGACACGTGTCTGCCCATGGCCGCGTTTAGTCAGTGAGAGCAGTAATAGTGTGTGACTGAAGGTGAGGAAACGGCCTCGGGGCGCCATGTGTGTTTAGATGTCAGCACTTTCAGAGCAGATATCGCCCGAGCCTCCTTGGCCCGCCTCACACGGATTCTGAAGATGGTAACCGGAGGACGGCCTGGGGGAAGGACAAAGGCTTGCGGTTTGTCGTCCGCACACACGAAACAAGCTTCACTGAGGCCTGATTTTATTTGGAAAGGTCCAACAAAAGTAAGTCAATTAAAAGACAGCAGTGAATGATGTTAACAGTGTGGAGCTCAGCTGTCTATCGTCTCCCAGAGCGCAAACCTCCTTCAAGTAAACATCACTTCTGCAAGCATGCAGTCAAGGTGTCTATTGATTATTCTACCTTCTTGCTTGAATGGTCACAAGTTTAGAAGAGAAACTTGCCGCTAAAAGGAACATCAGAGGATTAATCTGAATTCAAAAACAGTCACGTTGATAAGAATACAAACACAGATGTAGGGTTTCTTAGGTTATCAGGGCGGCTGCAGATCCTGAAAAAGCCTTTAAGATCCACTCCAATGGGTCTTATTATGTACCGACCACGTGTGTCTCGTATTTTTACCTTTTCAAAAATATAAGTCTTTTTAATGCTTGCATTGCATTTTGTTTCTAATTTTATGTTTTTTAGGGAAACAATCTTACCATCAGTCCAGGGAATATAGCTTTGCAGCTAACTCTGGTGCATTGGCACCAATGCTTTTTAATGGGTAATGTCCCTGTCAGATAAATAAACAAATGATGGAGGACATACATGAAGAGAATCAAGCTCTAAATTGCATTTTCTGAGTATTTATTTATTCCGAAATGAGGAGCAGACAAAAACGTGTTTGAAAAAGATACGGTAGGTGGCGCACAGGCTCCCTGCTCCGCCCCATTCTGATGCTTCCACTTGAAGACAAATAGATCCAGGAACGTCTTTGTTTTCCTCATCTGATCTGGAATCTGGACCACAACTTTACAGCTGGATAGCTTTGATATTGCTGCCATTTTCCTTGCATCACTAATACTAGCTTAGGAGGGGCTGTAAGTTAGTGACTGTGTATTCAATGGACATATCGACCAAACAGGAAGTAGCCTCTTGTTCCAAGAAGTCAAAATCGCACAGACTTCTATTGTCAAACAGACCTTTTTAATACTCATTCTGTTGTTCAGAATAACCATTCTTGCTATGATACCTTCTTTTTAATATCTTCTTTCTTATTTTATTTTTCTAAGATTATATTTTCTTTATCGCAAGTTATTCAAGTTGTAATCTGAACAAAGCATTGAGTATTTGATTGACAGCTACTCCCACTTTCAATGAAAGGGATGTGGACTTTGAACAAGCTCTCTTATGACTGGCAACAGTAGCTCCTCTAAAAACGTGACTCGGACCAATCACTGTCGACTGGTTTCAAAATGGCGGCGGCCGTATCAGGAAGCCACGGTGACGGATTTGTCCTGATTCTTGATCTGGAGGTAAGGCCTTTTCTCTGGGTGACGTCAACATCTCGCTTTATCCAGTGATTATTAAATGTTTATGGTGTAAACCAGGGGTCCCCAAACTTTTTCTTGAGAGTTCCACAGAACAGTTTTTTTTCTGGTGTGGGGCTGGGGTCAGCGTGAAGGCCAACAGAAGACGTGTAAAAATCGCCAGGTGTTATTTCTAAACGTAAACATTTCAGGTTTTCCAGAAAGGCACATGTAGCCAATAATTATTAATTCTTGCTGAAAAAAAATCAGAAAGTATAAAATGATTACTTCAATAAAAATGTATTTTGCACCTACAAGTCAATATGTATGTTTCATTTTCACCAAAACGGTGTTCCCTCGTTTATTCCGGGAGTTTCGTTCTAAAAGTAACTTGTTAGGATGAAATCCAAGAATTAGGACCACAGATACAAAACTCATCACTACACACTTGAACATTTTCACACTTTTCTCTCTTAATTAAACTCTCAAAGCTCAAAACTTCATATAAAATAAGTAAAGTTTTATTATGAAAACAAATGTCTGATCCGATTAGCGCTGCATACATCAGATAGGGGCACAGACTGGAGAAGGCTGGAATAAAAAGTCTCAATTGTATGTCCGGAGTGGGAAAAACATAAATAAATCATGGGTATCTGATACAGTTCAGGGGGCCGGGTCGGATCTGGACCGTGAGCTGTAGTTTGGGGACCCCTGGTGTAAACAGATGGGTGATGGGAAGTGGGGATGGAGTTGCTCTCCCCCAACAATTCTGCCCACAATTATGAGGTGAATTTCTAACAAACTCCTGCAGAAATTTTGTCCAGAAAACACCACGTTTTTGGATTTTGGCTAAAAATAATCAAAATTCCACTGGGAATGATTTGAAAATGGTCGGAGTGGGACTATAAATTGTCTTAATTGAGCTAAAACTGTAGTGATCAGGTATTAAATTTAGTCAAAAAGAAAGAAAATCTGAGATGTGTCATAAGGTTCTGAACTATCATGAACATATTTCAATATTCTTGCTTATATGTCTTCTTTTTCTTTGTTTTTTGACTTCTTTGTCCCAAAATGACTTGAAAAGTTGCAGTAAACTTAATTTAAGTTAGTAAAGAGGTTGGGATTAATAGTGTTTAAAATAAACTAAAACTAAATCATGTAATTTCAGCTAGCTAATTAGCTTATGCAAATGAGTGCGGGAAAATGAGAAAGTGTAAATTTATGGAGAATTGGAATTACTTGTGGTAAGTTCGTTGAAAGTCTTTCAAAACCAAAATACATTCAAAGAAGGAACAAAGGGAATCGTAGCGATAGAATCTCATCTGTAGAGCAGGGGTGGGCAATTGTTTTGACTCGTGGGCCACATAGGGTTCTAAAATTTGGCATAAGGGCCGGACAAGGAGCAGATGGAAGGAGAGAGATTTGGTAATCAACCTCATAAACAAAAAAAATAAAATGGAATTTAGAGAAAAACATGCTTTAATTTGGATTCAAATTCACATATATTGATTTTAAAACAGAAAATTTGGGAGTTTTAATTTCTAAATTTGATTTTTTTCTCTTTTGGGTGATCCAATGGGTTGATGGTTCTTCAGAGGAAAATGTGAACTCAAAGAAATGCTGCATTTATGTGGTGTAGGAATAATCCGAAAGATCACCATCTGACTCAGAAAGGAACACACACGAACGTCAGAGAAACAACACCATTCATGGGAAGAAACCAGAAATACAATGAAAATAAAACAATAATTGGATTTTTGATTCTATGTATTTTAATTTGGAGGGCCACATTAAGTAGCTTAAGGGGCTGCATGTGGCCCCCGGGCCGTAGTTTGCCCACCCCTGCTGTAGAGCAAGAAACTGCAGATTCTGGCAGTTAGTTTTATTGTCTTTGTCTTAAATTATATGTACCTGTTTCTTTAAAATCCTTACATTTGACTCCTACAAATCAGTTTGTGTCTCAGAGCTGATATTTCAGACGCATTCTAGGTTTTCGATACATTTCAGGATAATAGCCACAACTAAAGAACAGAAGCGCATCGTCAGCATAAACAGGAACATAAGACGGCTCTATTTAAAGAGCATCATAGCCTCACACGTCGCCGCCGCCGCCGCCACACCTCCAGCCGCCGAGGCCGCCGTTATCGTCCAATAGAATCCCGACAGCTGTTCTCCAAATCACAACAAATTATCAACAGAGGTCAAGACACGACAAAAGAGAAGAAAAACATCATCAGATACTATTTGCTGACAAGCACGAGTGAAAACATTTTTATCCCACCGCCACCCGCCCCCCCCTCCTTACCCATGAGCCTTTTTCTTACAGCTTTCCTGAGAGGCCGGGGCAATCAAACACTCTACCTTGTTAGGAGGTGTTAATTGGAGTTAGTCAGGCTCCTCACTTTGTCAAGGAGTCTGACAACAGAATTAATTAGAATCGGAGTATGTAAATCAATTCAAATTGGGTTCCTCATCGGGGAGGAGATGAGGTATTTTTGTTGAGGAAAAGCAGGTGCCCGCAACGCCAGCCAACGTGTGTTTGCGCCATTGATGGGATTTTTTTTTTTTTTTTCCTTAATTGTGCATTTTTGGACGAAACACAAACAGAATAGAAGTAAACTTTTGCTTTTGTTTCCATGAAGCTCACACGGAGACGGATCCGAACGACGGAGCGACTCAAAGACTCGATTGTCTTTTATTGTAACAGATATTAGAAATTTGTGCGTTTGCGGATACAATTGGAGCAGCTTCGTTTTCTTATATATTATTTTCCTCTTTTTTGATGCTCATTAACATGGTGTTTAAATGTTTAATGTAAAATAATGTATTTTAAATCAAGAAAATATAGCAACATGTATGTTTCGAGATGAAATTGTTGCCATGGATGCGTGCCGAGTTATATTTCCATTCATATTCATATGAATAAAACTCTTATTTTGTTTAAATTTATATATTTTTTCTTCAATAAATACAAATCAAATGTATGTGTGCAGAAAAATTAAAGAAATTTAGATTTTTATTAATCTAAATTCTCATTTCTTTGATCAGCTTTTCAAAATAAAATGATTTTTGAAGGACGCACAAAAAGGAAGTCATTTGCTTTATGAAAAGCAATTTTATTTGTCCATTTAATACCACTTCCATGAAGACAATTTGTACAGTACAAGATACATCACATCCTAAAGTGCACAAATACTGTACAACAAAAAATGATATGATTGATTATGCAGGGGGGGGGGGGTCCACATCAGTTTAAAGTTAAAAAAAAGTCTCAAAAATAATTGTCAAACATGCTTTTTTTTTCATAATCAAACCAAAACAACAACCACTACGCATGTTTTCTGCTCATTTGACAGGGAGGGAGGGGGGGGGGGGGCTGGCCTGGAAAAATAACCGTGTTCAGCTTGCTTGGGAGGGGGGGGACACTAAGCTTTGGCACCTTTAGAGAAAAGAGAAAAACAAAAACAAAACAAAAAAGACATTAACGAGGAACACTGAGTCATAAACAAATATTTAGCTTGAATAAATACAGTCTTAGGGGCTGGTGTAGAATGCATAATAACCCATGCCTTTTGGATTGTCCTTGTTGTATTCCTCTGCGGTCAAGTCCTCACACTTGATGGTGGGGGAGTTCTCTGTACTCGAGCCCCCGGGCGACATCCTGCGTCTCTTGCACACCATGGAGTAGACGCCAGAATCGATAGAGTCCACCGATTTCAGCGAGCCGGACGTCTCGATCCAGGTGGAGGCGGGCGGCAGGTTCTCCTCGGGCAGCTTGTCTTTCGTGACCCCCAGCTGGTCCTCGGAAAAGGCTGGCGGGCTGGGGCGGGGGGACCAGGGCAGCCCCGTGGTCATTTTGCGCTGGTAGGAGCTCCGGGTGCCCCAGCCCGCGGCCATGGAGGCGAAGGCGGAGTCTGGGTAGTAGCCGAGAGCGTGAGACGTCTGCAGGGACAGAGGTTTGATGCCGTACGACAGCAGGCTGCTGGTGGAATAGTCATTCTCGTAGGACAGGTCGAGCTTGTTGGACCCCGGCTGCTGCACGGGGGGCACGAACCAGCGCTGGGCGGAGGCGGCGGCGCCTGGCGTCCTCGCTCTGCGGCGACAGGAGGCTGTTGGTTTGGGGGACGGCGCGCTCCCCGGTGTAGAATCGGTTCTGAGGCAGGTTGTTGACGAACTGGTCCTGAAAGAAAGGCTGCATGGCGTAGCGGGCTCCGGGGACGATCTGCGTGGAGCGGGGGGAGTCTGTCGGGGACGGGGTCAGCCGGTCGCTCTCGGGGGCCGTGTACATCCTGCAAATCCACAAACAAATCAAAGCCTCAATTCAGACTCAACCGACACAACCGCGAAGCAGGAAGTCCGGCAGACGTACGAGTCGTAGTTGTCCCGGAAACCTTTGGCAAACGGGTTGTGATCGATCTTCAGCTGAGTGATCTGAAACAACAACAACAACGACGACGCATGAAGCATGAGGCGCCGAAAGAGCCAAAACCAAGACTGACAACACTCACATCCGTGTTCTGGTAAGCCGTGACAGCTATAAACTGGTTCTCCGGGAAGGTGAAGGTTTGGGTTCGGGCCTCGTTGCTCATGTCCTCCACTCCGTCCTCCGTCACCTCCACGATGTGCAACCGCGGCTGGTATTTGTGAAGCGACTGCAAGACGATCATCTGCAAACGGGAAGTGGTCGATGAGAACAACTTCTAAAAAGAACGCGCAGCAGCTTCGGTTCTTCAGGCGTGACAAAGATGAAATCACTTTTAAAAAGGACCTCGGATTCCACGCCTCACCTGCGTGTTGTTGTTGTTGGCTCCTTTATTGTTGGTCAGCTTCAGCTTGCCGAAGGAGATTTCTTGCCTCATCCAGTGAGCGCCGGTGTTTGGGGACTCAGGATGAACGTAGACCTTGTTACCTTAAAGTCAAATCCACAAAAATATCACAAAAAATGTCTGCAAACTGGAATTAATTGAATTTTAATTCATGTTTGTTTAAATCTAAATTTGTGTTTTCGTATATATGTTGTATAAAAAACATAAATGTGATTAAAAATTTACACATTTGGGATTTTCAAAGTAACATTTTCAAATAAATTGATTAAATTATAATTTATTTAAAAAAACTTTGCATTTTAGGTACTTTTTTATTTGTATTATTTTAATTAAAAAAAAAACATTTAACTCTTGAAATCTAAAGCAAATATTACATTAAACGTCATAAATTTAAAGAAATAATTTCATAAATATGACAAAATTTCCACATTAAGGATTTTCAAATTAACATTTTCAAACTAATTAAATAAAAAGATAAAATTACTATTTATTTTTTAAATAAATCAGCATTTTGTTTTGTTTTTTACTTGAAAATAATGTAAAACAATAAATTACACATATTTCAATTTGAAAAACGACCATTAAATCTTTAAATATGAAGCAAAAATTACATCAAAATTAGTAAATTTAAAGAATCGATTTAAAAAGCTATTAAAATCCCCTTTTTTAAAACACTAAAATTTCCTCAAATCATACATTTCCTTTTATAAAGGCTGAGGCCTCCATGAATAAAAACCTGTTTTATTTTAGGCCTTCTTTTTTCTGGGGGGACTCACCTTGCATATTGTTGTCCGCCTTCCCGCAGGTGACCCACTTGCCCCCCTGAAAGCGCCAGTGGTTCGGGTCGGCCAGAACAATTTCCACAAAGACGTTGTAGTGGGCCGTGAGGTTGAGTCCGGTGATGTTGAAGCTGAGAAAAGGAAACATCCGCCTGGAAACAAAACAAGATGAACAGAAATTATAGAAGAAATCTACATTTTTCCGTCTGAAAATGCCTACATTATTTTAAATGTTTAGTAAATTATTAGTAGTGACTGTATAATTAATTTATTTAGGCGGTTTTACATATTTTTCAGGATTTAAAGTTGCGCGTAAAATGTGCGCATTTTACGCACGGCTCCGAGGCCTCCGCGCGGCTCACCTGCCCTGCTTGGTGATGATCATCTCGGTCTGGTGTCGGTGGAATTTCAGCCAGAGAGGCCGGTTGCACAGGTAGACCTGCGCCCTGGCCCCCGCGGCGGAGCCGGGCAGGGACATGGAGCCGATGGCCGCCCCCGTCCCGGGGTAGGACGGGTACAAGCAGCCCGGACCCTGGCTGAACTGGTACCCGCCGCCGCCGAACTGACCCCGCCCGCCGCACACGGACGGGGAGGAGAAGCCCGCGGGCGGCAGCACGGAGCCGTAATGGAGCGAGGCCGGGTACCTGGAGCTGCCCGAGCCGGTGTACACCGAGCCGCTCTGTCCGGTGTAGGGGAAGAGGGAGCAGGGGTTGGCCATGTCCGAGCTCGCCTGGGATGACGAGATGAAGTAGCGGTCAGAGCCAAGTTCGTCTATGTTGTACCGTCGGCCGCTCGCCAGCTCGTCCTCACCCAGCCCCGGGGAGCCCTTCCGGCCGTCCCCCTCTCCCTCGCCCAGCATCCCGCCGCCCGGGAACTTCTTCGGCGCGCTCCTGCTCTCGGACTCCGGCCGCTCCACCTCGGGGAAGTCGAGCTGCGCGGCGGGCCGCGGGCTGTGGTCGCCGCTGTCCGCGGAGGACAGGTTGTAGAAGGTCTTGGGTAAGTTGATGCTGGAGCTGGGAAGGATGTTCTCCAACTGCATGGTCTTCAGATCGGACGGAAGTTTCCCGAACCTCGGAGATGCCGCCGAGTCCCCCGGTGAGTGCAGCCCGCCTCCCTGACGACTGATGGGGGGGTGACAGCCTCGCACAAGCGGCGCGTGCTCAGCTCTGACAGTGGGCAGGACATCAGAAGCTCGGCGGCTCTTATACGATGCAGACACACAAAAACACAAACACACACTTCTTCTTCTTCTTCTTCTTCAGATGGAAAGGGGAGGAGCTTCAGAGGAGCCAATCTAATTACTCAGATACTTTTATTTAAACTATTCAGTGCTGTGTCCACCTCTAAAGCATTTCCAATTACTTTTATTTACTAAAAATATTCAGATTATTTTAATAGTAGAAATCAAAACGTTAATCATTTCTAAAAATGTTTCCTTAAATCTTTAGCAAATCGACTCGATGAGAGCGTGAAATCTGCAAACAGCTTCCTTAAACGCGTGCATCCAAAATAAATTATTTTCCTATTTTTTGACTCACCAGCAGCAGATTTCATCCTCAGCCACAAACGCCGAAAAATCACAAACATTTCGGTCCAAAAAAAAAAACTTCACATGTGCGGCTTGTTTCCTATAATTGGACCGTTTATAATCGAAAAGATAAAAACTTCTATTAAAAATGTCCAAATTTTAATTTGTTCGTAAAAACGTTTAAAAATAAGGAAAATTTATCGACATTTCTTTGTATTTTAATGATAAATTAACAGCTTAGATTCTCTTTAAGGACATAAAAATCTGTTTTCATGTCTTTTTTTTTCAATAAAAATGAAAACATTTAATTGAACAAAAAATAGTTTTTTTATTAGAAAACGTATCACTTTAAATCAGAAATATGTGATCCGATTAATTTATGTTCTATTTAATTCGAATAAAAGCATGAACATTTCACAATAAAACGTGATTTTCCGCTTCATCTCTTAAATCCGCGTCACTTTTATTTTCTTCCTCGTTTTTGTGAAACCTCATTCATGCCACACACCTTTACCTGTCTGTGAATTAAGTTATGAAAACATTTAATTTAGAAAAGAGGAAGAAATGTGTCCTCGCGCGCCTTTTTCTAATTAAAAAAAAATGTCTTTTTAGGAAAAGTAGATGCGCTTTTACGCACATGCGCGCGCACCTATCCAGCCACCGACCGTGACGCAGATGAAAGGAGAAGCCGCAGCGCGTGGACCTACTGCACCGCGGCCTTTTGATGATGGGGGCCGGGGGGGGGGGGGGGTAGCCCGCGAGGACAGCGCTCTCTAGTGACTGATGGAGACGCTGGTTGACGTCCCAGATGCACAAAAGAACAGGAAACAGTAAGAGATCAGTCTGCGTTGGGTCTTTCTTCCGCGTGTTGTGCGCGCGCGCGTTTGTCTGAGCTGAAGGGGGCGGGGGGGGGGGAGTAAGGGGTGAGATGAATTTGGGGAAAATGGGGATACAAATCTGTGAAAAGCCGAGGGAGAGTCTCGGCTGGAGGCAGATTGGCTCGTGTCATAAATGGGACAGAAACGCCGGTTATTGGTCCGTCAGGGGAGCGGAGCTGCACGCGCGCGGCGCGGCCTGTCAATCAAGACGGAGACCCTCCGACATGCAGACGAGCGCGCTCAGTTCGGGTCGACAGCGGAGATCCGTCTGCAGCGAAGAAGAATGCAGATTTTCACAGATTGTCTCCTTTATTCTACTTTTTTTAAATTTCATTTTTAAGCAAAGTTCTCCCGGGAAATTCAGAAAATGAGGAGCAACTCTTTGGGGGCCATTTTTAAATCCACACAAATGTCTATTTTCCAAATATGTTCCTTTCAATGGTTCAGGAATCAAATAGTATTTGTCACAGTAGTACTGCACGGCTGTCTGACAAAGGCCAAAGAGCAGTAAATACAATATGAGATAATAAAGTCTACTATAAACTGTTAAGTTCAAACCGTAAAGACCTACGGAGGCCCTAAAGGGACATTAAAGTTAAATTTAAAAAAATGAAGTAAGACAAAAATGTTTTGTTTTTTTTTTTTTTTTTTAATAGGTTGAATTAAAAAAAAGGGATGATAATTGGTGCGCACCAGCTAGTAGCCCAATTTTTTTAGATTTTTTTTTTCTTTTAAAGAATGTTTTTTAAAAAAAAAAATGTTTCTTACATCTTTAGAAAGAAAGTTTTCCAGATACTAGCTAGTATACACCAGTTACTATCTGGTCCACACCCGTTTGCAACCAGGAAAAAAATGCTTTTATTTACTTCAATTTTTTTTTTTTTTTTACTTCGATGTCCCTTTAGTGGCTCTCTACATTTTTTAGAAAAAAAATCAGTTACTATCTGGTTGGCACCAATTATTATCTGGTATGGACAAGTTACTATCTGGTGTGTAAAAGTTACTACCTGGTGCATACAAGTCACTATCTGGTGCGTACAAGTTACTACCAGATGTGTGCAAGTTGCTATCTGGTGCGCACAAGTTACAATCTGGTGAGCGCAAGTTACAGTTATTACAATCTGGTGCGTACCAGTTAATAACCACAAACATTTTTTTTTATTTCAATTTTAAAAAAAAAATTAAAAATTTTTTTAATTCAATTCTTTTTTACTTCGATGTGATTTTAGGGGCTCTGTACAATTTTAAGAGAATTTTTTTAAATTTTTATTTTACTGTCTGTTACTATCTGGTGGGCACAAGTTACTATTTGGTGTGCACCAGTTAGTAACTAGAAAAAAAAATTTTTTTTTTTTTTTTTTTTTACTTAAATTTTTTTACTTCGATGTACCTTTAGGGTCTCTGGACAATTTTTAGAAAAAAAACAGTTTTTCCCAGTTACTATCTGGTACGCACAAGTTACTATTTGGTGTGCACCAGTTAGTAACCAGAACAAAAAAAATCTTTTGGAATTTTTTTTTTTTTTTTTACTTCAATTTTCTTTACTTCGATGTACCTTTAGGGTCTCTGGACAATTTAAAAAAAAAAAACAGTTTTTTCCAGTTACTATCTGGTACACATAAGTTACTATCTGGTGTGCACCAGTTATTATCTGGGACATATGTGTTTAAAAAAAACATGTTTAGTGGTTTTGGATGAAAGCTGCATCATCATCATCATTGAAAGATCACTTGCAACGCATTAAAATAGATTTCATAAATGGAGTTGGAGTGAAACTTTAAGCTAGGAAAGCAGCATCTGTGCTGAGACCGTCCCCCAGCTGAGCTGTCAGCACCTTATTACTGTAATCCTGTCTTAAAGCTGTTCTTTTTTCCTGAAGAAAAGCTGCTCCGTGACGTTAAACGAAGAACTGTTTTGGTTTCATTTCATTTCATTCTTGTTTTTTTGGATGCTCCAGGTTTTAGCCGGGAGCGCCGCGGTTCCCCAGAATGACCCTCAAGGCTCCCGAAAAGCCAAAAAACAAAATAAATCTGATTTATGGGACACCTATAAATAAGCTAATTCCAAATGAGGTGGATGTGTAGGTCCGACTCATAAAGGAAGTCCTATTTGTGACCTGTTGGCGTGTTTTTGACCACCCATAAAAGCCCAAGTGTGTCTGGGATGACCCTCTGTGGCCCCAGACGAAGGCCCGCGCGACAGGGGAAGGGAAGTCTTACCACGCCGTTGTCAGAGCACATCATCAACACGCCACATGAAAGGAAGACATTCCAGCTTTTATGGGCCCGAGTGACTGCAGCCGGCTTTGCTCGGGAGTGAATTCATGTACCCCATTGCAAGGATTAATAACGCAAGACTCATTAGAGATCCCGGCCGCCGAGACCCCTGGAGGGAGGGGTGCTGGGAACAGGAGTGAGAGCGGCGAGCGCGGCGGCGGCGGCTCTGTGCTTCTCTGCAAATCATCGTTCTCAAGAACGTTTTTATTGGAAAGAATTTATTTCAGGAGTTTATCAAAGATGTCCCCTTGTATATTTTCCGCGGGGAAAGCTTATGTTACCGCGGCGCTGCCGTCTTCAAAGATGCAGAGGTGACGGCGCCGTGAACCCTCCGTTCCAGGGCATCTTTCATCCTGTACTTTGTCTTCTCTTTATTCGCCTGTCTCCACCATTTTAGGGATGATTGAAGTCTTTGCCGTCGGATCGAGGAAACACACAAGATGCGTTTCTGAAAACATCCGACGGTGTTTTTAACATGTTTTGTGGCTTTTTGAATGAAAATAATTCAGCTCAAAATACATTTCTATTTCAATTCTGATCAATTTGTTCATAAAATATCAGACTGGATTTGAAACATTTTTATCAAAACAAGAATAATGCAAACAAATCAATCAAAAGAGGTTTATATCCACACAAAAACATATCAAACTTTGGAAAATTAGGAAAGAAATTTAATATAAAATATATAAGATACGTATTAAAAAATTGAAATCCACAAATACGAACAAGATTAGTTAGTTCAAAAGTATAAAATCAATCAATCAGTATAGCAAACTATAGTTTCTGTTTTTTCTTTTTAAGTTCATGCGATGCAAACAAAAAGTCATCAATCAGGAGCTTGTTTCTTCCAAGTCAATACGTTATTATCTAAAGCTTTAACTGAATAAGAAAAATCTAGATTTTAGCATTTTTTGGTGAAAGAATCTGACTGTATCGCTAAAAAAACTACTTGAATCCTTTATGTATCAAGATTGAATTGGATAAAAGATGCACTCCTCTACTTTTTGGATAAATACTCAATAATAATCAATTACAGGTGATGTTTACTGGTCATTTTTATTGGGGAATTATTAAAACAAATACCATCAAATCCAGGCCAGATAAAACCTTTATTTTGCCAAATACAAAACTTAAAAAAATCTCCTTAATATAAATATGTATAAACAAATAAAAAACAAAAAAGTGGACATAATCTGTTTAGCTTCAGATTAGTGTTTATGAACATTCTGCACTTCTATGGAGATAAACTTGAGCCAATGTTATTTGAAACATTAATAAACTAATTAAAAAAAAAAAATATTGGATCAAAAAAATTTAAAATGTCCAAAACTTTTTGATATTCTAAAATAAACTTACTCACTTTCAGCTTCAAATGTTTTGTTTTTTAAGTTTAAAACTCAAAATTTTAGTTTCAAATCTTTTTTTTTGTTTTGTTTTTGAATCTGAAAATTTCAGTTTCAAATCTTTTGGCCACGTCGGGGCGGGGCTAACACGAAGGAGCAATCAAAATGGATGAGGGTGGTGACTTCAGTCCCGGTGCATTCACTGACTCTGAGAACTGTAGTAATTACGTTAGTCTGTACGATCATTGTCTGAAGTTTTGTCCCGAGACGGGAGTAAAAAACAGTTTTATCGCGTTCAAAACGCTCTTCTAGCACTTTCAAAGCGCCATCGTACTGTGTTAAATTCAGCTGTAGAATACGTCCTAATTCTCACAGTTCTAGGAGTCAGTGAACGCACCGGGACTGAAGTTACCACCATCATTGAGTTTGATTGGCCCTTCGTGTTAGCTCCGCCTCAACGCACCCCAACCTGGCCAAAAAGTTTTAAGAAACTGAAATTGTCAGATTTGAAAATGAGAAAAGAAGAGTCGAAAGTGAAAAAAAAAAATAGTTTTGAAATTTTGAAACAGAAAACAATATATTTGAGGCTGAAAATAATTCAGTTTATTTTAGAATAGATATTGTTTGTTTCAAATAACATTGGTCAAAATATAGACTTCTGGCTAACTTTCTCTGTCCGCTGGAACAGATGTAGCAACAGTTTTCAGATGTTTCTGTACTCAACAGTGGAAATTCCCTTTTCATTTTTGTTTTCCTCCAAAGTAAACTCAGCTGACTCTCATTTTCCAATCACCTGCAGGACACATAAGCACTGCTCAGAGGCTCACTGGGTGCGAAGTACTGTTTTTGCCGCTCTGCCTGCATTACTGAGCATTTCTGCCGACCCTGCTTCAGCTCGGATCTCTGATCTCTGATGCCCCCGCGCTGGTGTTTGACCCCTGCTTATTAGAATTTTAGCCGTGTTTTGACACCCGTCAGAGCTAATAAAGCCGCTTCACGTGGAACCAGCTCAAACAAAGAGCTCTCATATCTGCATCCACAGAGCTCCAGCCGCTCTGCAGAAACTATGCCTTAGAAAAACCTTTGGTTTTGGCTAAAAACGTCATGAAAATAGATCAAAAGATGATAAATCTATTGAAATATTCCGAATTGCACAACAGATTTGGATGCTGCTCAGCATCAGATCATGCAGCCTTATGCATGCATGGTGCCTGCGTTGTTTGTTGGATTACATGTATCTGGGGATGTGAGAGCCCAGACTGTCCTTGATAATCCTCCATCTTCCTTCAGATCGTAGTAAAATAAGGCGGGCTGGTTGCTTTCATTGAAATAGGATGGAAGCTGCTTTGTTATATTTGACTCCCTAAGGCAGGATAACATGATTTTTGGATTACTGCATAAAAAAGTGTTACCCAGGACCTTTGGGAACGGGGGCAGGTACAGTTGTGGCTGCGCTCTGGCTTTATTTATTTTATTATACTGATGTTTCTGCAAGAGTTCCTGGAAAATCCATGTTTTTATTGTTTTTTTTTCATTCAAATTTGTTCCAGAGTAATTGCGTCCGGTTGACTCTAAAGCAGTGAACTGAGTTTGACACTTCCATCCTTTTACTTATACCCGGAGTGTCGCTTTGGGCAGAAACACGAAGGCGACAACGTCAAAAGTAGATGTCGGCCCGCTGGCCCGAGCCTCACCCTGATAACCATTTTAGCATCAACCTTTGCTGACCCATTTCTCCGAGCCCATCCTCCTGAACCACCAGAGAAATTGACATCGCCTGGGGGACCGCAGCAAAGTAGCAGGTGCTAAAAGTTTGACAGCGTAGACGGGATATATGTGTTCCCTGGAACGTGAGGTGTAAGGGAGGGTGCTGGAGTTGTATCGACTCGGCATCAAACCTCACAGATAACAGAGCTTCTATGACAGTAGTGCTGCCACAAACGATTATTTTAATAGTCGACTAATCATCGATTAATTTTTCCGATTAGTCGACTAATCGGATCATGGACAAAGTGGATGTAAAGAAAATCTGAAATATGGTTAGCTTTAAAACAAAAAAATCCTAAATAAGCTAAAATCGCTAGCATATAGCTGAAATATTAGCTAAACTCCAAATTTGTCTAAAAAACTGTAAAAATTCCAAATTAGCCAAAATAGCTAGCATGTAGCTGAAGAAATAGCAAAACTCCAAATTAGCCTAAAAAACTGTAAAAATCCCAAATTAGCTAAAATAGTGAAATATTAGCTAAACTCCAAATTAGCCCTAAAAAACTGTAAAAAAAATCCCAAATTAGCTAAAATAGCTAGCATGTAGCTGAAATAATAGCAAAACTCCAAATTAGCCTAATAAACTGTAAACATTTACAATTAGCAAGCTAACATGTAGCTGAAATATTAGCTAAACTCAAAATTAGCCTAAAAAAACTGTAAAAATTCCAAATTAGCCAAAATAGGTAGCATGTAGCTGGAATAATAGAAAAACTCAAAATTAGCCTAAAAAACTGTAAACATTTAGAATTAGCTAGCTAACATGTAAATGAAATATTAGCTAAACTCCAAATTTGCCTACAAAACTGAAAAAATCCTAAATTAGCCAAAAGAGCTAATATGTAGCTAAAATATCTTAATTCCAAATTGGTCTAAAAAACTGAAAAAGCCTAAATTAGCTAAAATAGCTAGCATGTAGCTGAAATAATAGCAAAACTCCAAATTAGCCTAATAAACTGTAAACATTTACAATTAGCAAGCTAACATGTAGCTGAAATATTAGCTAAACTCAAAATTAGCCTAAAAAAACTGTAAAAATTCCAAATTAGCCAAAATAGCTAGCATGTAGCTGAAGAAATAGCAAAACTCCAAATTAGCCTAAAAAACTGTAAAAAAAAATCCCAAATTAGCTAAAATAGCTAGCATGCAGCTGAAATAATAGCAAAACTCCAAATTAGCCTAATAAACTGTAAACATTTACAATTAGCAAGCTAACATGTAGCTGAAATATTAGCTAAACTCAAAATTAGCCTAAAAAACAGTAAAAATTCCAAATTAGCCAACATAGGTAGCATGTAGCTGAAATATATGCTAAACTCAAAATTAGCCTAAAAAAACAGTAAAAATTCCAAATTAGCCAAAATAGGTAGCATGTAGCTGAAATATTAGCTAAACTCCAAATTAGCCTAAAAAAACTGTAAAAATTCCAAATTAGCCAAAATAGGTAGCATGTAGCTGGAATAATAGAAAAACTCAAAATTAGCCTAAAAAACTGTAAACATTTAGAATTAGCTAGCTAACATGTAAATGAAATATTAGCTAAACTCCAAATTTGCCTACAAAACTGAAAAAATCCTAAATTAGCCAAAAGAGCTAATATGTAGCTAAAATATCTTAATTCCAAATTGGTCTAAAAAACTGAAAAAGCCTAAATTAGCCAAAATAGCTAGCATGAAGCTAAAATATTAGCTAAACTCCAAAATAGCCTGAAAAACCCTTAATAAATGCCAAAATGGTCTAAAAAGCTGCAGAATGTCATTATAACTTTCAACTTCACTACAGTCTGACTCCATATATTATAAAGTAACGACTAATCGACTATTAAATTAGTTGTCGACTATTTTAATAGTCGATTAGTCATCGATTAGTCGACTAATCGTGGCAGCCCTATATGACAGGAATGCCGTCTTAGCTGAGGAGAGTCGGGGTTTTGGGGAAGGAGACACAGTCCCACACTTCAATTTTTGTCCAAAAAAATAAAAAAAAAATCCACCACGAATGTCCAACCAGCAAACAAATTGCATTTGAGGAAAATCCTGCTTTTATTTTATTTTATTCCCGTCCCAATTTTTTTTTTTTTTTTTTTTCTGTTTTTTGGACAGGGACCACAAACAGATTTACACCACAGGAGTATTCTGCTGCTGCTCCTGCTTCAATGTGGTTAAATCAGTGAGTCAGAAGTGAGAATGTAGAGTTTTAACACTTCTCTCTCCTGGTATGAAAGCTTCTAGATCAACACAGAGGAAAGCCCTAACTGACTTACTGTCTACTAAGCACAAGCATATGCTGCTGGGAGGGCGGTTACGCAGACATGAATAATGGTTTAAGGCTGAACCCCCCAGTGAAATGGAAATCTGTCTTTGGCATCTCCAGCTTCTCCGGAGACGGAAAACTATATTTAAGGTGTTAGAAGGCCCTCGGATGCCCCTTAAAGTCCCTTAAAAAATGTCATTATGTTACCGGGAAGCTCTAATAATAATAATGTCACTCACTGCTTTGGTTGTTTTATTCATTTATCCATCACATTCTTAAATGCTGTTGAGTTCCTTTTTATTATAATGTTTTCACTTCTTGTATGGTTGGTTGGATGCGTGTTTGATTTTAATATATCTTAATATTTTAACATTTTATTTATCTATTTATTTTTTATTCTATTCTATTGTATTCTATCTTTATACCTGGTCAGGGAGGGGCAAATCCAAAAGGAGACAATAAACGAAAACTTCACACCAATAAAAATAAAAGGAACACAGTTTATTAAAGGGTAACCAAACAGGGCAGGTGGAAGCTGACTCCAAAAGGGGGCGGGGCTAGTGGAGCCAGACTGAGCGGTAGGGCTGCCACGATTAGTCGACTAATCGATGACTAATCGACTATTAAAATAGTCGACAACTAATTTAATAGTCGATTAGTCGTTACTTTATATTGTATGAAGTCAGATTGTAGTAAAGTTGAAAGTTATAATAGCATTCTGCTAGCTTTTTGGACTATTTTGGCAATTATTTTGGCCTTTTATGGAGTTTAGCTAATATTTATTTACATGCTAGCTGTTTTGGCTAACTTAAGGTTTCTTTTTTTTAGTTTTTTAAGCTATTTTTTTAGTTTAATATTTCAGCAACATAGCTATTTTGGTTAATTTAGGATTTTTCTGTTTTTTTTAGGGCTAATTTTGCGTTTAGGCTAATACTTCAGCAGTATGCTAGCTATTTTTGTTAACTTTGGCTCTTTGTATTTTTTAGCGCTAATTTGGCAATTTAATTAATGTTTCAGCGTCTTTAATCCAGTTTGCGCATATCCGATTAGTCGACTAATTGGAAAAAATAATCGGGATTAGTCGACTATTTAAAATAATCGTTTGTGGCAGCTCTAATTTGAGTTTTATCTTATATTTCAGATGGATGCTAGCTATTTTGGCCATTTCAAGGCTATTTGTTTCTTTTTTTAGGCTATTTCGGTTTAGTTTTAGCTAATATTTCAGCCATATGCTAGTTGTTATAGCTAATTTATGATTTTTTTCTGTTTTTCAGGCTAATTTGGAGTTTAGCTAATATTTAATTTACATGCTAGCTGTTTTGGCTAACTTAAGGTTTCTTTTTTTAGTTTTTTAAGCTATTTTTAAGTTTAACTAATATTTCAGCTACATGCTAGCTGTTTTGGCTAACTTAAGGTTTCTTTTTTTAGTTTTTTAAGCTATTTTTAAGTTTAACTAATATTTCAGCAACATAGCTATTTTGGTTAAATTAGGATTTTTCTGTTTTTTTTTAGGCTAATTTTGAGTTTAGCTAATATTTCAGCAGTATGCTAGCTATTTTTGTTAACTTTGGCTCTTTTTATTTTTTAGGCTAATTTGGCATTTAATTAATATTTCAGCTGGTTATCAACTTCAGCGTCTTTACATCCAGTTTGCGCATGACCCGATTAGTCGACTAATCGGAAAAAATAATCGGTGATTAGTCGACTATTAAAATAATCGTTTGTGGCAGCACTAATTTGGAGTTTATCTTATATTTCAGATGGATGCTAGCTATTTTGGCCAATTAAGGATTGTTTCTATTTTTTTAGGCTATTTGGAGTTTAGCTAATATTTCAGCTACATGCTAGCTGTTTTGGCTAACTTAAGGTTTCTTTTTTTAGTTTTTTAAGCTATTTTTAAGTTTAACTAATATTTCAGCGACATAGCTATTTTGGTTAATTTAGGATTTTTCTGTTTTTTTTAGGCTAATTTTGAGTTTAGCTAATATTTCAGCAGAATGCTAGCTATTTTTGTTAACTTTGGCTCTTTTTATTTTTTAAGCTAATTTGGCATTTAATTAATATTTCAGCGTCTTTACATCCAGTTTGCGCATGACCCGATTAGTCGACTAATCGGAAAAAATAGTCGGTGATTAGTCGACTATTAAAATAATCGTTTGTGGCAGCACTACTGAGCGGCGGAGGTATGGCTTGAATCTATGTTTGTTTTTCTTTGTAAAGCACTTTTTTTAAACTAAATTAAACATTTAAATATACCACAACGTCGGCCATTTTGTTCGATCCACGTGTTGTGAAAATCGGTTAAAAATGAAGAAACTAAGATCAAAAACTAAGCGGGAAAACGCAGTTTTTCATCGTTTTTTTTGTTAGCTTTACTCTTGCTGTAGTCAGACTACACAACGTGGAGTGGAAACTGTCACCTGATTGACAGTATGTGAATCAGAATGGGGCGGAGCAGGAAGCTTGTGGCCCCGCCCATTGTATTTTCTACATCACATTTTTTTAATCTCCTCCTGATTTGTGATTCGAATAAAGAAATTAAATTTTGATCTTAATTTTCCTTATTTAAGTCCTCAATCTTCAGGAATCTACTGGATTAATTAAAAAATGACAGTAAATGAAAGAACAGAAATCCTGGAGTTAAAGGGTTAAAAACACCATTTTTCATGAGGCCGTCTTTAAAATGCCAAGTAATTTGCAAATAAAGGCTCGTCTTTCTGCTGTGGAGAAATGCATCCAGCAGCCATTAGATATAATTAGAGCCCACAGAATGGTCTTGTATTAAAATATTTGTAGCAATTTGGCAGCTGTATAATTTACTGGATCCTGCCATCCATCATATACGCTTGCACACACGCCTGGATACCCACACACAGAGGGACCCCGGTGCAGCGGACACCTTCAATATTGAACCCGGACCCGGGCCCGCTCTCTGTATTTACATGTAAATGGTCTACAACAATCTGCGGCCCTCTGCGTCTGCTCCGTCTGGGTCTGGGGAGGAGGGCTGCTCGTCAGATGGGAGGACCACATCAGATGGGCTCCCGCCGTCGTGGAGCCAAGCGCTCCGAGGACAGAGGGAAGAGGCTGCCTGACTGGCAGCCACGGAAACAGCAGGGACTCCCACATAGCATGGAAAAGGTCCACGGAGCGCGGATCTTCTCCTCCGACCGGGAGAGAGGACAACAATGCAGCGAAAGGCCTTCCTGCCTGATAAACAGAGACCAAAGCAGATGTCTGGTGGCTTCACGAGGAGCGAGCGCGTCTCTCCGTGCAGGTCTCCTCTGGAGGACGGAGAACCTGGTTTGTTCCTCGTGGGTAGAGGTGTCACATTTGACAAGTGTATATGTGGATGTGGAGGGGTGGGTGTCAATAAGAAATTACGAACAGCAGTGAGCATCTATGTCCAAGTCACATGGGGGTGGGAAGGAGCCTGTCTGTATTTGTTCCTTATGATCGTCTGTCGAGTGTTTGTGTGTCCTTCTGTGCTGGCGGGTCAGGCCTGGTGGAGGTCTAGACACACCAAACATTCTGCCTGATGGAGCGCTCCTTCTGAGGATCGTACAATAGATACGGTGGACGGCCAATCCTCACCTGGAGGAGATGCAGCTCCTCAGAAAACTTCTGCACTGTAATTAAGCTCCGATCGATTATGCTGTTAAAGATCTGAAAAAAGTCCACGAGTGTCAATCAAACTCCAGCCACAAAAAGAACAGTGCACGGGTGCAGGACAGTCTCCACACCTGCTCCTCTACTCCACGTGGTGAAACTTCTCGTTGGTGAAACTTCTTCTTCTCGCTGGTGAAACTTCTTCTCATTGGTGGAACTTATTATTTTCGCTGCTGAAACTTCTTCTTCTCATTGATGAAACTTCTTCTTCACGCTGGAGAAACTTCTTCTCGCTGGTGAAACTTCTTCTTCTCGTTGGTGGAACTTCTTCTTCTTGCTGATGAAACTTATTCATGCTGGTGAAACTTCATCTCGCTGGTGAAACTTATTCATGCTGGTGAAACTTCTTCTCGTTGGTGGAACTTATTATTTTAGCTGGTGAAACTTCTTCTTCTCATTGGTGAAACTTCTTCTCGCTGGTGAAACTTATTCATGCTGGTGAAACTTCATCTCGTTGGTGGAACTTATTATTTTAGCTGGTGAAACTTCTTCTTCTCGCTGGTGAAACTTCTTCTTCTCGTTGGTGAAACTTCTTCTTCACGCTGGTGAAACTTCTTCTTCACGCTGGTGAAACTTCTTCTTCACGCTGGTGAAACTTCTTCTTCACGCTGGTGAAACTTCTTCTCGTTGGTGAAACTTCTTCTCATTGGTGAAACTTCTTCTCATTGGTGAAACTTCTTCTCGTTGGTGAAACTTCTTCTTCTCGCTGGTGAAACTTCTTCTTCTCGTTGGTGGAACTTCTTCTTCTTGCTGATGAAACTTATTCATGCTGGTGAAACTTCTTCACGCTGGTGAAACTTCTTCTCATTGGTGAAACTTCTTCTCGCTGGTGAAACTTATTCATGCTGGTGAAACTTCATCTCGTTGGTGGAACTTATTATTTTAGCTGGTGAAACTTCTTCTTCGTGCTGGTGAAACTTCTTCTTCTCGCTGGTGAAACTTCTTCTTCTCGTTGGTGAAACTTCTTCTCGTTGGTGAAACTTCTTCTTCGTGCTGGTGAAACTTCTTCTTCTCGCTGGTGAAACTTCTTCTTCTCGTTGGTGAAACTTCTTCTCGTTGGTGAAACTTCTTCTTCGTGCTGGTGAAACTTCTTCTTCTCACTGGTGAAACTTCTTCTTCGTGCTGGTGAAACTTCTTCTTCTCGCTGGTGAAACTTCTTCTTCTCGTTGGTGAAACTTCTTCTCGTTGGTGAAACTTCTTCTTCGTGCTGGTGAAACTTCTTCTTCTCGCTGGTGAAACTTCTTCTTCTCGTTGGTGAAACTTCTCTTCACGCTGGTGAAACTTCTTCTCGTTGGTGAAACTTCTTCTCATTGGTGAAACTTCTTCTCATTGGTGAAACTTCTTCTCGTTGGTGAAACTTCTTCTTCTCGCTGGTGAAACTTCTTCTTCTCGTTGGTGGAACTTCTTCTTCTTGCTGATGAAACTTCTTCATGCTGGTGAAACTTCATCTCGTTGGTGAAACTTCTTCTTCTCGCTGGTGAAACTTCTTCTCGTTGGTGGAACTTATTATTTTCGTTGGTGAAACTTCTTCTTCTCGCTGGTAAAACTTCTTCTTCTCGTTGGTGGAACTTATTATTTTCGTTGGTGAAACTTCTTCTTCTCGTTGGTGAAACTTCTTCTTCTTGCTGGTGAAACTTCTTCTTCTTGAGAGGTTTTTGGACCTCTCCACTCTTTTGACCTCTGTGTTTGCTCTTTTTAATGTGGTTTTTTCAAAGCCTTTTATTTATGGATCAGGATACAGAAAGACTCCAGAGAGAAGTGGCTACTGCCAAATGTTATTAGTGGTGAAGCTAAGCTTGCAGTTCATGTCAGCATTCCAGGTGAACAGATTTCTGAAGACATCCGCTCCAGGCTGAAGCTGGAATTTTCTTCAGACTGTCTAATCGTTTATCCTGTTTTGAAAAGTTTTGGTGCTTTGGGGATGTTCTCTGTTCGGTGTGTGATGGAGAGCTGCTTTTTTGAGGGATTGACTCCGCGTGACCCGGTTTTTGTGTGATCTATGAATTAAACTGATGTTTTAAATCAAAAAATCTCGCTGGAGAAACTTCCTCTCTGCGCTCGTGATTTTTTTGAAATTTTCTTTCTGATACATTTTTTTTATTTTCATGTCTTTTTTTAAACTGTTTGTTTGGAATGTAATATTTTTTATTTATGTGTTTACTTTTCTTTTTTAATTGTCATGATCTTGAATTCTTCTTTGATTTTTTAATGTGTTTTGAACTTCAGGGCCACCGTAGGAAATGGTGAGTAAACCCTGTCAGGGACAGAGAGCGTCCGTCCACCTCACCGTCTGAGATGAACAGAATAAAGAAGAACCTTTAGATCAGAGAAGCTTCCAAACAGAAGCTACAGGTGAGATGAAGCTGCTGCTCTTCTACCTTTAGCTGATTAATTACATTCATGTCAGCTGGTTTCATGCTTTGGGTGAATGAGGAGAAACATTTGAAGCTGCCGTGATCATCATGACTGAACAGTAAACATTGTCAGCTCAGAGACGGAATAACAGGAAGAACGGCTGCGGCTGAGGAAAGGTTCTGGTTTCAGGTCCAATCCTGGGGTTTAAAAACAACAACTTTTGGTTTAGTGGTTAAAAAAAAAGTAAAAATCACACAAATGTGAGAACAATAACCTCGAATGTTAAACATTTTCTTTGTTAAACACATTTTAAAGTAACAATAACAAATGTTTTTACATTTTTTGATCTGTAGAGATAATATTGATTCATATTCAGCCAAATATATACATACCTACATACATGTCTTTATCTGTACAGAAGTGATATGAGCAAAGACAAATAGATAAAGGGTGATCTAATTAATAAATATAAGGAAGTCTGTTCATTTTTATAAAATCCTTTGATCCTTATTGTTTTTTCAGAGTTCATTTTTTGAAATTCTGTAAAAACTAACAGTATGAATACATTTTATTCTTGATTATTATTGATAAAAGAGGATTAAACTAAATGAAAAGTTGATTTGAAGCTCTTTTTTTAACTCTGAATATGTACATTCATTGTTTTTTTAATTGGTTACAAATACATTTTCAAAAGTAACTTAGCTGGTCAAATGTAACTTAAATGAACCGTTACGCTCGGTTCTCACCGGACGCTGGACGCATCCGCTCTCTTCTGAAATTCCGGGACGGTCGACAGGTGCTTCTACTAGCGCTTTAGTGGTGAGTACGATTACATTTCTTGAAGTAATCTCTCACTAGCTGCGTTTCCATTACACTTTTGCGCAAAACTTTATCGAAATTTCTAGAATTTCGATAAAACACTGTTTCGAAAAAACAGCGTTTCCATTAAACCATGATTATGCGAAAAACTCGAAGTACTTCCCGCGATAAGTCATTAAAAAAAACATGGGACGGATATAAACACTATTTTGATGTGCAGTAGATTCATTCACATTTCTGCCACGGCGCTAGCTCTCATCCTTTCCATTCAGAGAGAAGTCTACGTCTGATCCGAGCCTCGGAGCGGCAGGCTCCTTATACGTGGGAGCGACGTAGAGTCAAACATTTTTGGGAAATGGTGGTTGAAGAATTCACCGAAGAGCTGTGGATTCAGCATTTTCGCATGACACGCTCAACTTTTGATGAACTGTGCGATGCTGTGTCTTTGACCAGCTTTTCCTGCTTCCTGTCCGAAACGTCATATCCGGTTAATGGTCACGTGACTCGTTTGTTTCGAAAAAAGTGTTTCCATTACAGTTTTTGGAAAAACTACTGTTTCGATACGGCCCAAATACCACCTCCTCTAAGCGCAAAAACTTTATTTCGAAAAAGGCGAGTTTTTTCGAAATTGTGGTGTTTCCATTAGGAGAATTTAATATGGAAATTCCGTTTTTCAAAATTTCAGAGTTAATGGAAACGCGACTATTGAGACTCATTATTGTGTGTGTAGAGATTGTACGTTTATTTTCATCTACGGTCTGTTAAGATACAAAAACATGATCGCGTCTCGTCGATGTGTTTTATTGTGAAAAATGTGTTATATTTTGAAACTAAACAGGATTTTGTCATGTATCTGGATGTAACTTCCTGCTGGAATTGATCGATGGCGGTCGACCTGTTGACCTGTTGCTCTGCGTCCAGTGTGAACCAGGCGTTCACGTCCAGCTACAGTCGACTTCTAACCACCATCGTGTCGTTTTTTTACTTAAAATCTAAAACCCCGCATCATTTTCTAGGACGTAGTTTCTGCAGAGCGGCTTTAGAAATTCACCTCTGAGTTGTGCTGCCGTGCAGCGACCCCGCCCCTCTTTCCCTCCCCGTTGCTGAGAACTGAAGCTGAACCTTTTTGCAACTGTATTACTTTTTCTGTTCTTGATTTCCAACAATTTAAATCAAGAAATACTCAAAAATTCAAATTTAAACCTAATTTTCTTCATAATTCTTCAGAAAAATTCCACGAAAACATCCTGAGAAGAGCAAACGACAAATACTGATGCAGAGAAATAAGTTCTGAGACTTAATAAAGTCTAACTGTGACTTCTGAAGAGCATGACGACACAAACAGAGAAACATGAAGGTTTTCAAAATAAAAGTCTACGATAAACAGATGCAAACACAGAAACATAACTTCCAGCAAAAACTCTAAATATTAAAGATGAAGATGATCTCAGGCTCTCCTTCACAGCTCTGATAGGAGCATGGAGGGGATCCCCAAAAACCCGGCGGGCTGATACCTCCCACCTCTGCTCCAAGAACATCCCCCACCTCCTCAGCGCTCACACCTTTAATGCAGAGGCAGACGAAGGGGAGACCCCCCCCCCCCCCCCCCCCTACATGCGTGTGCAGAGTGTGTGCGTCTGTGTGGGGGACAATGCAACACGTTAAACCACCGTGGGAGGTGTGAAAACGGGGGATCTGCTGCAGTCAGAAACAACCAATAGGAGGAGAGCTTCTTCGGTTCATTGTTTTGAGAGATTGCAGTTAATTCTGTTTATTGTTAAACTTTCTGCTGTTTTCTGTGTTTGCTTGTTAGACACGATGGCAGAAACAGACGTGAACTTTGACATTTAGGGTTCCTCTGGGGGCTGAAGCGGTCGGTGGCGGCGGGTTGGAGGGGGGTCTCACACCAGAGTCGAAAGATCCGCCTCCTCACGCCTGCTCTGCACTCGTGTCTATTAAAACGATCGTTGTTAGTTTAAACGATTTTATTGTTAGTTTAAACGATTTTATTGTTAGTTTTCTAACAATCTAATAATTCTGTTGTGTTTCAGTTTGATGAATTATTTTAGGATTTTTGCAAAACTGACAATTTATTATTATAATTTGTTTAAAGAAAAACCTAAAATAGGCAAAATAAAATAGCTATAAACATAATAACTAATTCTTTTTGATTGAGTAAGTGAGTCTGACGATACGATACATATCGCGATACACGCCTCACAATACAACACCGTAACAGAACAAATCTTCACTATTTTCTTTGAAGACTATGAAAAAATGAATATAAATGCACTTTTCATGTTAATAAAATGATAAAAATAGATTTTATTCAATGATCACAACTGTATCTCATTTACCCATGAATCAGTGCTGCTCTTCTTCTGTTGAATTCAGAAATATTTGTTTTTTAAGGAAACATCAATAATTTTCACAACAAAAGGTTTTTCAATCTAAGAAAAAACAAAATAACGTAGAATAAATGTAAGGAGCTGAACAAAGTTTGCTCATAAATAATTGATTAAATATAACAGGTTAATGATTAAAGTTGATATTTTTCAAACTAAAATGTCCAAAACAAACAGATAATCACCTTTAGACTGTAAGTTTTTATTTAAACAGAATTGCATTAAAAGTCTCAACAGAGCAGATCTGATCCAGCGACAGCTTCAAGTTTTTTTTTTTGTATTTTTTGTGTCTTCAAGTCAAACGTGACGTTCACACAAACCCCGTCGAGGGTCACGACTGCAACAGTTGTTTTTCCATCGAAGGAAACCCACACCGTGACTTTTAATGTTTTAGATATTTCACCTTCAACGTCATATTTAGACAAATAGTTTTATATCATCGTCAAGGAATCTCTTGATTCAACCGACAACTTCAACAACCAATCATTATTATCGTTGTTTGTTTGTTTGTTTGTTTTTAGGGACTTTTATGAATTAATGTCGGGAATATTTTCAGCTCTTTTTACACATGCAGTTGTTTCAGAAAAACCATCCATCCATCATCATCCATCCATCCATCATCCATCATCCATCCATCATCCATCATCCATCCATCCATCCATCCATCCATCATCCATCCATCATTCATCCATCATCCATCATCATCATCCATCATCATCCATCCATCATCCATCCATCCATCATCCATCCATCATCCATCCATCCATCCCATCCATCATCATCATCCATCATCCATCATCCATCCATCCATCATCATCCATCATCATCATCCATCCATCATCTCATCCATCATCATCCATCATCCATCCATCATCATCCATCCATCATCATCCATCATCCATCCATCCATCCATCCATCCATCATCCATCATCCATCATCATCCATCCATCCATCCATCATCCATCCATCATCATCCATCCATCCGTCTCCATCCATCATCATCATCATCCATCATCCATCCATCATCCATCCATCATCTATCCATCCATCATCATCCATCCATCCATCCATCATCATCCATCATCCATCCATCCATCCATCATCCATCCATCATCCATCCATCATCCATCATCCATCCATCATCCATCCATCCATGTCATCCATCCATCCATCATCCATCATCCATCATCCATCCATCATCCATCATCATCATCCATCCATCATCTCATCCATCATCCATCCATCTCATCCATCCATCATCCATCCATCCATCCTCCATCCATCCCCACCATCCATCCATCCTCCATCCATCCATCCCATCCATCCATCCATCCATCCACCATCCATCCATCCTCCATCATCCATCCATCATCCATCATCCCATCATCATCCATCCATCCATCATCCATCATCATCCATCATCCATCCATCCATCCATCATCATCCATCCATCATCCATCATCCATCATCCATCATCATCATCCATCATCATCCATCCATCATCATCCATCCATCATCTATCCATCCATCATCCATCTCATCCATCCAATCATCCATCCATCCATATCCATCACATCCATCATCCATCCATCATCATCATCCATCCATCATCCATCCATCCTCATCATCCATCATCCATCATCATCCATCATCCATCATCCATCTCCATCATCCATATCCATCATCATCCATCCATCATCATCATCCATCCATCATCATCCATCATCCATCATCCATCCATCATCCATCATCCATCCATCATCCATCCATCATCATCATCCATCATCATCCATCCTCCATCATCCATCCATCCATCATCCATCTCATATCTCATCATCCATCCATCATCCATCATCATCATCCATCAATCCATCCCATCATCCATCATCCATCCATCCATATCCATCATCCATCCATCCATCCATCCATCATCATCAATCCATCCATCCCATCATCATCATCCATCCATCCATCATCATCATCCATCCATCCATCCCCATCCATCATCCATTCATCATCCATCATCCATCCATATCCATCCATCCATCCATCCATCCATCATATCATCCATCATCATCATCCCATCATCATCATCCATCATCCATCATCCATCATCCATCATCCATCCATCCATCCATCCATCCATCATCATCCATCATCCATCATCCATCATCATCATCAATCCAATCCATCCATCCATATCATCACCATCCATCCATCCATCCATCCATCCACCATCATCCCATCCATCATCCATCCCATCATCCATCATCCCATCCATATCCATCCATCCATATCCATATTCCATCATCCATCCATCCATCATCCATCCATCCATCCATCCATCATCCATCATCCATCCATCCATATCCATCATCCATCCATCATCATCCATCATCCATCCATCATCATCCATCCATCCATCATCATCATCCATCATCCATCATCTCCATCATCATCCATCATCCATCATCCATCCATCCATCCATCCATCATCATCATCCATCATCCATCATTTCATCCATCATCCATCCATCATCATCCATCCATCATCCATCATCCATCATCCATCATCATCCATCATCATCCATCATCATCATCCATATCCATCCATCATCCTCATATCCATGTCATCATCATCCATCCATCATCCATCATTCACAACATCATCCATCATCCATCCATCATCCATCATTCATCCATAATCATTATCCATCCATATCATCCATCCATCAATTCATCATCCATCATCATCCATCATAATCCATTCTTCATCATCATCATATCCATGTTTCATGCACATCCATCACCATATCCTCATCCATTCATCATCTATCATCCATATCCTCATTTCTGAGTTTATATGTATTAATGAGAAACTTTTTGATCAATAATCTGCATTTTGGACTGAAAAAGTTTGAGTAACTTTAATAAGACGTTAATTATGGTTAAAAGTTAATCATGAGAGTGGTCGGATGTTATAAATTAAATCAATCTGCTTCTTTCTACTCAATCAATTGAACATTAGGAGCTTATTGAAACCGTTTCTGAGAGGAATATGTTCACTGTTTGAATACAAAGATGGTTATTTATGATTTATTTATCTGTGAATATTTAATCTATAATTGGCTGAAATACATGAGAGATATTTGTGTATTTTTTTCATTTGTTTTATCTTAATTACTTGGACTAAACTGAATCCTCAATAAATGAATTGATTTGACGTTTCTGTGAGATTTTTCCATTCAGACGGATCTGCGGACAGAAAGTGAGAAAGTCAAAGATGGCGGCGGTGAGTCAGCTGTAGGTGAAGCCTGGCCGCTGTCTGTGGTCGCTGACATGAGTCAGAGTTGAAGTGGAGGGTAAGCAGCGCCGTGTGAGTCATCAGCAGCTCTTTCATGGGGGGGTGGGGGTGGGGGGGTCACTGCTTCCTGCCTCTCCGCCTCCCTGAACTCGCTCTCCGTGAACCGGAGGCCAGAAGGCGTGCTCCCCGTCCCGAGCTGGTGGGCGGTCCTCTTCACGGCGGATTCTTCGTTCCATCAGCTGCTTGTGTAACTCGTGTTCTTGCGGGACGGTCGGGGTGGGGGGGTTCTGGGGGGGTCCACCTCCAAACAGCTGTCCCGGCGGTCCGGTCCCGTCTCCGGAGCGGAACAGCAGCAGGGGCGAACCGTCACATTTGGTGCCCAGCGTGGGGGCGGTTGGTGAGCTGTCGAGCTCCAACTATCCCATGGAGCTTTTCTTCTGTCTTTTCAGCGCAATTTTGACTAACCTCATTTGCATCTGCTAATTAGATCCTGTTAGCATAATTCATACACATGACACCCTTTTTGAAGCTAATGAATAGATACATCTCCAGACAACTCTCCGAGAGCTTTTAATGAGACTCCAACTTGGAGAAACGCTTGTTAACGCACGGAGGAAAGTTGGAGGAAACTTCCATTTGGTTCCTCGGAACCAGCTGGGATTTGGAGGTTAAAACTCGCTAACGCAGAAACAGTTGGAAGGTATTAATTCCCCCGTTTGCTCTAAAGGAGTTTCTATACACGCTTCATTAGAACGTGTCTTTCTCTTCACGCTGCATAACATTTGAAGCGTCCATTCAGCCGACTTCCCTGCAGATGGACGGATCAGAACCGCCACTTGAAGTCCTTAAATGCAAAGCAGGGATTTTAAAATATTCATCAGGAAAATGTAAAACGACGTGACTCATGCTACGCCGCTGCGTTGTTATTCACGGAGGGAAAACCAGAACAGAGATTTCATTTCAGGTCGTCCACAGAAATGTCAGTTTCTCCGTTTTTAGACGATATTCCGGATCGTCTGTTTAGACTCGGATCAACAACAACATTTGTCTTCCCTCCATTTTTTTTCACCTATCGGAGTGTTAGCCGTCTATTTTTATCTTTAGTTAACACTTTTGCTTTTAAAATCGCAGAGAAACTATAAGGATTTACACGATAGGATTCATGTTTTTTAGTTTTTCTGGTTTTAGATTTTTGCTTTTGCAAAAACAGAATCAGAGAAAAGTAGAAAAGTTTGAAGAAAAATTGCTTTATTTTTTTGTTTTGTAATAAAATAATCTTTTCAGGAAAGTTTTCAATAGTAATGTAATTTTAGTTTTAAAGGGACATCTAAGGCATTAAATAAAATGATTTTTTAAAATATTTTCACTAAAGATTGAAGTAAATAAACATTCTGGTTACTAATTGATGCACACCAGATAATAACTGGAAATTTTTTTTTTTTGGTAAAATTTTAAGTTAATTTTTCTGTCATAAATAAAAATTTTTTCTGTTAAAACTGTAGATAGTAGATAGTAACAATTTTTTTCTCGGGGGGGGGGGGGGGGGGGGGGGTTAAAATATTTTTTTCCTAAAATTGTATTAACCTAACTGGTGCTCACCGGGCAGTAATCGATGCACACCAGATAGCAAAGAAATTTTTTTTTTCAAAAATGTAAGAAAAATGTTTTTTTTCCTTGAAAATTAAATTAAAAAATCTGGTGACTAATTGGTGCACACCGAATAGAGAATGAAAAATAACATTTCTTTTGTAAAAATTTTTTTTTTTTCTGGTCACTGACTGTTGCTCACTAGATAGCAACAGAAAAAATGTGAGTAAAAAAATGTTTTTCCTAAAAATTTAAATTAAAAAAAATGTAAAATTTAAAATGTAAGTGAAAAAGTTTATTTATTTATTTTACTTACTTTAAAAACAATGACTAAAAATTGAAAAAAAAAAAACTTTTTTTTGGTTACTAACTGGTGCGCACCAGATAATAACTGACAAAAATGTCAGTAAAAAATATTTTTCCTAAAAATTTAAATTAAAAAAATATTTGTTTTGAAATATTTTTTTTTTTTTTTTTTTTACTTTAATGTCCCTTTAGGGGTTCCGTATTTCTTCTCATTGCGTTGGCAGATTTTTTAATTGCTTATTTAAATTTGTTTTTCCATGAATTTTTCTACATTTTGTGGCTCATGAATGATAAATATGAAACTCAGCCTATTGTATATATTTTTTTTAGCTTTTTTTTTTTTTTGCAGTGTTTCAAATTTGATTTCTATCACTGGACCATTTGACATTTTTTCCACCATAGATGTTTTATCTTCCGTGTACAGTATGTATGTTCTTGTTCTTTCCACACGTTTCTTCAGGAACCACAACAGTGTGAAACGACTCGTGTTCTTCTGCTCTTTGGAAGACCAGAACTTCAGGATTTGAACTTCTTGGTCTTCATCTGAGGAGCTGCAGCATCGAGGGAGTTTAGGGAACTTTCCTTCTTCTGGACTGAATTCCTTAAAAAGCAAACGTCCTGTCGTGCGCACAGACCCTCTCCCTCGTTCGTCCTCAGAGACGGCGTCGCTGTTGCTGCGCCGTGGCGTCCCACCTGGCCCCGGCGGGGGGCCCTGAATCATCTCGGCTGAAGCCTCGCGGCTCGGCCTGGCTGGAGCCCTCACGACGTGATAGGACGATGAGCCAGGCCTGAGTGTGTCTCTCCGAGTGTGGGAGCGCTCGTTTCTGCGAGGCGTCGACTCGCCGTGCGTCCCCGCTCGCGCACACGTGTGTCTTTGTGCGTGCGATCGCTCCCGTCTGCTCGCTCCAACCGGTTGATCTTTCACATTTTGCACGGGCAGGAGGGACAGGAGGCTGCCAGGCTGCGCCCGGAGCCTGGGTACAGTACAGTTAGCAATGCCCGGCATTCATTAGCACCTCCCAAGCTGTCTGCACTTTACCAAACGCGCTGCAGCTAGCTAACATGCGCTGGCTCCCCGCACCCTGCTCTCGTCACCCGAGCGGAGGCCTTCGCCATGCGTTGGCTCGGCTCAGCGGCAGCTGAGGCCTTCAGTCTTGGCTTGGGCCGCTTCAACTTTGTCACAGTTCAGCTCCGTGACACGATGGAGAGTCAGCCGGCGCTGACGGACTTCCTGCGACTTCAGCTGCTGCTTCCTCAGGAAAACCGGATTATTCAAATGTTTGTCTGCAGTAAACGTATTATTAATGGAAGGAGAGAGGATCTATCAACATGTGTTCATCAATGTTAGCAGATGCTAGCATCTAAGTAGATTTAAGACTAATTCATCAGTAAAACACCAATCTAAAAATGCAAAATATGAAGCAAATTAAAAATGTAGAAACATTGACTGGAGTTTTGCTAAATGGAGAAAAAATAAGATATTTGTGACTCCCTGCTCCCTGTAATGGAGACGGGAAGGGGGGCGGTGTTGCTCGGCACCGACGGTCAATTCAGAGGTGAAGTTCTGATGAAGTCCTGCAGCTCTGCTAACGCGAACGCTTTCGGTCATCAGCTAGCTACGCTAGCCCCCCCATCCCCCGCTCCTGCAGACGGCGGGTGTCTGAGTTGTTAGCGAGTTTAGCGTTAGCATAGAAATGCTAATTTGGTTTAACGTTCAAACATCCTTAAGAAAGTTCCAGTGAGGAATCTGCACGACAGGTCGGGATGGATCCTGAACGTATCTGAGAACGCCGCTTGAAGACGGGATAGGGAAGACTGACGGAGAGAAGGAGCAGACTATCTCCTGGAGGATAAAGGGATCTGACTATCTCCTGGTGGAGAGACGGGAGAAGACTATTTTCTGGTTGAGGAAGGGAGCAGATTATTTCCTGGTGGAGAGAGGGAGCAGACTATTTCCTGATGGAGAGATGGGAAAAGAGTATTTCCTGGTGGATAAAGGGATTTGATTATTTCCTGGTGGAGAGAGGGAGCAGACTATTTCCTGATGGAGAGATGGGAGAAGAGTATTTCCTGGTGGATAAAGGGATTTGATTATTTCCTGGTGGATGAAGATTATTTCCTAGTGGAGAGAGGGAGGTGACTATTTCCTGGTGTAAGATGAAGGGATCAGACTATTTCGTAGCGCAGAGAGGGAGCAGATTATTTCCTGGTGGTGAGATGGGAGAAGAGTATTTCCTGGTGGATAAAGGGATTTGACTATTTCCTGGTGGAGAACAGGAGAAAAACAATTTCCTGGTTTGGAACCAGGAGACATATTAGACACTGACGAGTTCGGCTCTAGGATGACCTGATGAAATGAGCAGCATCCTTGAGGAGCGAAAGGCAGAGACTCAGAGATCGAGTTGTTTTACTTCCGGGTATGAAAAGAAATCTAATTTTTTTTTTTGTTTTATGGATATAGTTCACTCAGAAAAACATTTGATAAGAATGGTATGGCACCTTTAAAAGTTTTATTTATGGTCATTTTTTGTGAGTATCTATTCGTATCTATTGTACCTGTCCATCAGTGTCTTTTACTGTATTTATTTGATCATTAATCTCTTTACTTATTTTAGATTTTATTTCCTCACATAAACATCAATCAGACTTCCACTAAATCTGTTTAAGTTTTTAATTCTTTTTGATTCCATTTGTCTTTTTTAATCCTGTGAAGCTCTGTCGTATAAAAATGATTTATAAATAAAGTTGGATTAGATTGAAGAGATTCTGAATGAAACATGGGACCCGTGTTATATCTGTGATGGCGGCGGCGCGTATGGGAAGGTCACGGGGTTCTGTCCCGATAGTGGCTCCAAACTACGAGACGAGAGGATTTCTAAAAATGTTTGGGAGGGGACGGACCCCCTCCTGTGAGTCGCGTGGTCTCTCTCTAGTCCTGGGAGTAGTGCGAGTGCCGTCCAGTCAGTCCAGAAAACTCACCGGGTGTCTGACTGACTGTTCTGAGTTTAGTTTCTGTTAAAGGGAAAGAAACAGCAGAAACCAGCGTTCAGGTTGATCCACTAACGTGATTTCAAACACTTTCAATCCTGTTTGGAATATTTCCACATCTTATCTTAGAGTTTCTGTGTCACTCCAAGTGAATTTTGATTCAGTTTGATAACAGTAAACATTTATGCAATTACATACAGAGTCTGTTTTGTTTACATTCATCCTAAAAGGTTTTTATTCAAACAAATTAGAAAGGAACATTTATAAAATCAGAAAAAGATTAGAGAAAAATTAAAGCCTGTTGCCCCATTTAATTACCCTCACTGTCTGTAGTTCACACCCTCTCCTACCCTAATCGGAGCTGACAGACTCATGAAAACATTTTTTCAAATTGCAACTTTGCATTGGTTTAGTCTCCATAGCAACCACTTTATGTTTTGGTCGCCTGGATGTGGCGAACAGATTCATGTCATTTTTTGCTGAATTTACTAAAGTAAATTTTTGGATTTCCTTAGCAACAGAGGTTTTTTAATGTTTTTTAGGTTTTCTTTATATGTTTAACTTGAAAATCGTATTTTTTTTGCTTATGTTTTACATTTTCACAATATTCCGGTAAAACGTGTGCAAGCGACAGTGAAGCTGCGAGTAAGTCAAAACTTTTCTGACAATTTAAGGTGGCGGCCTCTTCCCGAGGTCAAAGGTCAACAAAGCTGTGGTTGTAGATTTAACCTGTGTGAAATTCTTCCAATATTCAGTTGAACAAACGTTTTCTTTACCATATCGGCAGAAAATGTGGTTCCTGTAGCCATCAATGGGACAGCTGGGGGGAACGGGAGGGGGAGGGGGAGTGATACACAAGACGAGCCAGAGGCGAGGTCCACGGCCTTGAACAGAACAATCCAAGAGAACAACACCTGAATCCCACTGCACCAACATAGAAGATAAAGAATAGAAGGAATGAAACTAGAGGACAGAACTTCACTTCACCATCATCTCCTCGTCTTTTAACTCGTAACAGATCAATATAAACTTTAAATTTAATTCAAGAATGTCAATAGTAGATTGCATGCAGTATAGCACTGATAGCAGATATACATCTAGTAGATTATGAATGTTTTTCTTCTTTGAGGCCCACACGAGATTTCGACTCCATTCATTTCTTGATGCATTCTCCTGCTGTGATGTCATCATTTTCTTGGGCGGAGCTAGGTCAGCTGACATTACTAGCTGAAAATGCTGAAGCTGAAACGTAAAAAGAAAAAAAAAACAGGTTAGCCAGAACAACCAGCATATAGCTTAAATATTAGCTAAAAGTAGTAAATGCCAACATAGTCTAAAAAGCTAGCAGAAGGACAATTTTTAAAACTGTAACTTTTTAACATAATTATGAATAATAAAAAGTCAGGAATATTATTCTAGAAAAAATAAATTTTAAACCTTAAATAACTTTCAAGATTTTACTCTCAATACAAATATATTTTGTTAAATTCTACAAGTTAAAAATGAGAACAAAATAACATCGGGTCATTAATAACAATAAAATCAAATGATCTGGAGGGCCGGATCTGGCCCTCGGGCCGAGACTTTGACACGTGTGGTTTAAGTCCAACAGTGATAAAAGAAATCACTTCCTTTACAGTTTCTTTTCTCTAGATCTACCTGGACTAGAAAATATCTGCCGACACACAAACATAAACATGTTGACACATAAATTACTCCAATCAAAGAAGAAGAGAAAACTCAATTTAATTTATGATTTTATTTTGAGACGTGTAAAATTTGTGTGTTTTGGAAAGTTAAACAGATTTTTAAACTAAGGATATTATATTATATTAAATTATACTATTATACTATACTATACTATACTATACTATACTATACTATACCATACCATACCATACCATACCATACCATACCATACCATACTATACTATTATATATTGTACCATACTGTACTGTACTGTACTGTACTGTACTATACTATACTATATTATATGATACTATACTATACTATTATATACGGTACTGTACTATACTATACTATACTATACTATACTATACTATACTATACTATACTATACTATACTATACTATACTATACTATACTATATTATATTATATGATACTATACTATACTATTATATACGGTACTGTACTGTACTGTACTGTACTGTACTATACTATACTATACTATACTATACTATACTATACCATACCATACCATACCATACCATACCATACCATACCATACCATACCATACCATACTATCTATTATATTTGTACCATAACTGTACTGTACTGTACTGTACTATACTATACTATACTATATTATATGATACTATACTATACTATTATATACGGTACTGTACTGTACTGTACTATACTATACTATACTATACTATACTATACTATACTATACTATACTATACTATACTATACTATACTATACTATACTATACTATACTATTACTATCTATACTATATCATTACCATACTCTATACTATACTATATGATACTATACTATTATATATTGTACTATACTATCTATACATACCATACTATAACTCTATACTATACTATACTATACTATGCAATACAATACCATTATATTATATATATTTATTCCAGCAGACTCTAATGTCAAAGAGGTGTTTTTGAATTAATAAAATATTGATGAAAAATATACATTTAAATTATTTTAATGGCAAGGCAAGGCAAGGCAAGTTTATTTGTATAGCACATTTCATGTACAGAGACAATTCAAAGTGCTTTACATAAACATTAAAAGAAACAATCAAAAGAAATAGTAAAAATTCATTCATTATTCAAATCATTAAAATAAAATTAAAAAGAAAGTAAAAAGATTTTTAATTTAAAACAAGCATAGATAAAAAGTGCGGACGTAAACTTTTGAATACATATTAATCAAATGCAACTGAGAACAGGTGAGTCTTTAACCTGGATTTAAAATACACTGAGTGTTTCAGCAGATCTAAGGTTTCTGGAAGTCTGTTCCAGATCTGTGGTGCATAGAAGCTGAATGCAGCTTCTCCATGTGTTTTCTGACTCTAGGAACTGATAAAGAGAACCTGATGATCGGAAAGGTCTGGGGCTGGTACATACTGGGTCAGGAGGTCAGTCATGTATTTTGGTGCTAAACCATTCAAAGCTTTATAAACCAGTAACAGAACTTTAAAGTCTATCCTCTGAGAGACAGGTAACCAGTGTAAAGACCTCAGAACTGGACTGATGTGGTCTACTTTCTTGGTCCTTGTGAGAACCCGAGCAGCAGAGTTCTGAATAAGCTGCAGTTTCCTGATGGATTTTTTTGGTAGTCCTGTAAAAACACTGTTACAGTAATCAAGTCGACTAAAGATGAAAGCATGCACTAGTTTCTCCAGGTCCTGCTTAGACATCAAATCTTTAATCCTTGAGATATTTTGAGATGATAATAGGCTGATTTAGTGACTGCCTTAATGTGTTTATCAAAATTTAAGTCTGTGTCTATCACTACACCCAAGTTTCTGGCCTGGTTGGTAGTTTTTAGTTGAATAGATTGAAGCTCTGTAGTGACGTCTAACCTTTTTTCTTAGCCCCAAAGACAATAACCTCAGTTTGTTTTTTGTTTAATTGAAGTAAGTTGTGACACATCCAGTCATTAATGTCCTCAATGCATTTACCAAGAGCCTGTACAGGGCCTCGGTCTCCTGGTGTCAGTCTAATATATATCTGTGTGTCATCTGCATAGCTATGGTAACTAATGTTGTTGTTCTTTATAACCTGGGCCAGTGGGAGCATGTAGATGTTAAATAGAAGTGGTCCCAGGATGGAGCCTTGGGGCACTCCACATGTAATTTCTGTTGGCTCAGAAGTGAAGTTACCAATTGACACAAAATATTTCCTGTTTTCTAAGTATGTTTTGAACCAGTTTAGTACTGGTCCAGTGAGACCCACCCAGTTTTCCAGTCGTCTGAGTAGTATTGCGTGGTCGACTGTATCAAACGCAGCACTGAGATCCAGTAAAACTAGCACTGACATATTTCCACTGTCTGTATTCAAACGTATGTCATTGGTCACTTTGGTCAGAGCCGTTTCAGTGCTGTGGTTCTGTCTGAAGCCGGACTGGAAGACATCATAGCAGTTGTTATTTATTAGGAATTCATTTAACTGATGGAAAACAGCTTTTTCAATGATCTTACTTAAGAATGGCAGGTTTAATGTGTGTTGTAATTAGTAAAAGACTTCAGATCTCCTTGTAGAATGTATAAGAAAACAGTCTGCCAACATTCCTGCTTTTTAATGATATAAAAGAATAATTTAAGCCTAAACTTAAGGTTGTATTTTCTTAACGTGTAAATAAACTCCCATTAAATCCAGTTCTGGAAGCGTTCTCCCACACAGATTCTCAGAGCATCACGTCTTTGTCTTAAAAAAATGTAACTTTATCCGAGTGACAAAAAAAAAAGGTGATGTTTAATTTTTTGGTAATGTGAGGAAAATCACACCCCGACGTGAACTCACAAAAAGATCTCAATATTGTGTCATGCTATTAAGAGATTTGAAACTTCTCACCTGTACTTTTTGTGGCAAAGATGAACTCGTCCTCTTCATCACTTTGAGCAAATGTGAAACTGGAAATTCACTTTTGTTTGACAAATAAATATACGTTCAGGTAACTTTGCACGTTACTCAATGGTGGAAGTCTAATGACTTTTCTCAGGGAAGGAGCGAAACAGCTGAGCGGGAGTCGGAGGGCGGAGCTGAAGGTGCGGCGGGCGTGAGACTCCATCCACCTTCTCTCTTTGCTTTCGCACGTCGGCTCCTCTTTTAACACGCTCCTTCTCGGATATCATATGTTCTCTCTCCTTCTCCTCCCTTTCCGCGGTCCTCTCTCCTTCCCTTGCAAGTTCAACAGGCTGGGAATACCTCCGAGAGCTGCGACCGGGGTGCAAAGAAAGCAGCAGGAGTGGGATTCGCCGGGCCTGGCACTTCCCCAGGCAACGCCGCCGGAGCGCCGCGCTCCTCATTAGAAAAGTGCCTCGGAAAACTTCTGAAACACTGACACTATTCCCGGGAAACGTGTGTGCAGCCCTTCCTGATGAAGGATTATTTACATCAAACCTTCATGGAAATAATCGGAAACATTAAAAAACCTTTAGATTCTGATCTTAAGATCAAAAGATCTTTGTCTGCACTGATTTTATTGGACGTTTAAACCCTAAAATCAACACCAGAGGTGTCCAGATCCGGGCCTCGTTCAACCAACCTGTCATTGAAGCTTCCTGCTGGCCAAACACACCTGATCCAGGTGATCACATTTGATCTTCAGGTCAAGCAGAGCGAGGACAAAAAGACTCTAGATCAGTTTTACTGCAATAAATCTACTAAATGCTGCAAGAAAGAATCAAACCTGGAGGACAAAGTGGATGTTTTTCTTATATTTATCAGTTTTTATCATTATTCCGTTCCAGTTCTTAACAATTTTAGCACCTATAGAATATCTTGTTTTCATTAGTAATTGTTTAAATTTCCAGGTTTTACGTACTTTTGCTTTTTTATATTTTATTATTTTTATGTGGGTTGATTTTAAGTATCTATCTATCTATCTATCTATCTATCTATCTATCTATCTTAGGGCTTGCCACGATTAGTCGACTTTATCGATGACTAATCGACTATAAAATAATCGACAACTAATTTAATAGTCGATTAGTCGTTACTTTATATTATGAAGTCAGATTGTAGTAAAGTTGAAAGTTATGATAGCATTCTGCTAGCTTTTTGGAATATTTTGGCATTTATTAAGGTTTTTTAGGCTATTTTGGAGTTTAGCATAATATTTCAGCAGCATGCTAGCTATTTCGGCTAACTTAAGCTTTTTTAAGTTTTTTTAGGCAATTTTTGAGTTTAGCTTATATTTCAGCTATATGCTAGCTGTTTTGGGTAATGTAGGATTTTTCCATTTTTTTAAGGCTAATTTGGAGTTTAGCAAATATTTCAGCAGCATGCTAGCTATTTAGGTTAACTTAAGCTTTTTTAAGTTTTTTTAGGCAATTTTTGAGTTTAGCTTATATTTCAGCTATATGCTAGCTGTTTTGGCTAATATAGTATTTTTCCATTTTTTTAAGGCTAATTTGGAATTTAGCTAATATTTCTGCAGTATGCTAGCTATTTAGGCTAACTTTGGCTCTTTTTATTTTTGGGTAAATTTGGCATTTAACTATATTTTTAGCTGGTTATCAACTTCAGCATCTTTACATCCACTTTGGCCATGAACCGATTAGTCGACTAATCGGAAAAAATAATCGGTGATTAGTCGACTATTAAAATAATCGTTTGTGGCAGCCCTACTATCTATCTAGCTAGCTAGCTGTGGTAGCTAGCTAGCTAGCTAGCATTCTATCTATCTATCTATCTATCTATCTATCTATCTATCTATCTATCTATCTATCTATCTATCTATCTATCTATCTATCTATCTATCTATCTATCTATCCATTTTCATGGAACAGAACATTGAAAGTTATAACTGATGAAGAAACTTCTTCTGACGGAGTTCAGCGTTCCTGTTCGGAATGAATGGAAGCTTCAATTCAAATCTTTATTGAGCAGCATCGTGACGACGAGACGGAACATGAAATGTAAGATTACACATTTTATTTTGTCAGAGATTTGGTGAAACTCTCGTGTTTTTATTAAATACCAAAGTGTTTTTTAACGTTTTAGAGCAGGAGCGTCAAACTCTTTTTGGTTCGGGGGCCACATTTAACGGCCCTCGTGGGCCGGACCAGGAACATAATAGCAAAATAATTAACCTATAGTCAACTTTGTTTTTGTTTTGTTTTTTCTCAGTTGGAAAAACCACTTATAATTACATTAATTATTTCTTGAACTCTTGTTAGCCGGTTTTACGTTGCTTTGCTTTCTCCTAGTGGCGGGATTGCGTATTGCGGTCATTTTTTTTTTTTTAAAGAACTATAACTCATCACAGGAATGGGCTAGAAACTTTTTTTTCTTTCTGTTTTTTAACAGTTTTGTATTTTTTTCTTTTCGTAACTATCTGGTGGGCCGGATACGGCCCACGGGCCGGATGTTTGCCATCTCTGGTTTAGAGCTTTAGAATCATAATTGTTTCCTTTTCTAATCGAGGGGTTAGTTAAAAATTTGTAACAATCACAGCGTAAATGTGATGGTTTTCCAGAAAGCCACACGTTGCCAAATTTTAAATAATCTTTAAGGGAAAAATAAAAATTTAGAAAAAGTAAAATTTAAAGCGATTGATAGTCTTCAGACGGCAGGAAGGGGGAATAAAAAATGGGTTTCAGAAAAAAAGAAAAGATTATGTTTGGGGGCCAAATGTGGAGGAGGGCCAGATCCGGCCCGCGGGCCGAGTTTATTTTTATATGACTCAGAACTTTAGTAAGGGAATTTACCTGTTAGATTTTGTTGAGACTGAGCAATCCATTGTTGAGATGATGATTGTGTTCTCTCTTAGTTTTATTTTGACAAATTTTGAACAATTTTGAAACTTGCTTTTATTGTTTTTTACTGATTCTGTTGCAGAAAATGTTTCTCTACCCTTTCCGAATGCTGAATGTGTGTTTTTAAATTCAAAGGATTTAACTTTATTTAAACCACCAGCATTAACAAACGTCTGGATGAGCTGCGTCTGCGGACGTGACGGCGTGATGCCCGCCTGCAGGAACGCCGTGGATTGATACGGGTTGAAGGTTCCCTCCCCGGGTCGGGGGGGGGGCTCATCCGCCCCACCCATCACTCTCATCCGACATGAACGCACCCATCTGTTAGGCGGACGGGCCGCGGCGCTCCAGTCGCCCTGACAAACACGTGGAGATGCAGTTTGAGGTTAATCATCTTCAATGGAAGACAACCCGAGAAAAGCTGTTCCACCACATCCTGGGGGGCGGGGGGGGGGGGGGGTATTTAAGTCGTGACGCCCGTCATTCTCCGTGATGAGCATCGATGGGGAGGAAGCTACAAACTAATTAACACTTGAGTGCATGACAAGGCTGTCGCGTCAGGAAATGTTGAGGACTTTTTCTGTTCCGTCAAACAGTGAGAATGCTTGAAAGCAATCACACTATTGTCGTCCTGTTTATTGTTATTATTGTGTGAATGCTTAAAAGCAATCACACAATAATAATATAGAGAAGAATGCTTTATAGCATTCACACTAGTGTGATTCTCCTGCTCGTTTTTTCTGCACATAAAAACTCCAACTTTCACCGGCTAACGCTGTTGGCTAATTTGTTATCTACTGAGGTTATTAGGCTATTTTTTTGTTTAGCTAGGAACAGGCTAACGTTGGCTAACTTGTTATCTACTAAGGTTTTGTTAGGCTACTTTTAAGTTTAGCTTGTAAGAGGCTAGCGTTGGCTAATTTGTTATCTACTGAGGTTATTAGGCTATTTTTTTGTTTAGCTAGGAACAGGCTAACATTGTCGGCTAAGTTTTTATCTACTGAAGATAATAAGATTGGCTATTTTTTATCTACTGATGTTTAAAGGCTATTTTCGTGTTTAGCTAGGAACAGGCTAGCATTTTTTTTTGCTAATATGTTATCCACTGAGGTTCGTTAGGCTATTTTCGAGTTTAGCCAGAAACAGGCTAGCGTTTTTGGCTAATATGTTACACTGAGGTTCGTTAGGCTATTTTCGAGGTTTAACCAGAAACATGCTAACATTGTTGGCTATTTGTTATCTACTAAGGTTCGTTTAGGCTATTTTTTGTTTAGCTAGAAACATGCTAACATTGTTGGCTAATTTGTTATCTACTAAGGTTCGTTAGGCTATTTTTTTTGTTTAGCTAGAAACATGCTAACATTGTTGGCTAATTTGTTATCTACTAAGGTTTGTTAGGCTATTTTTTTGTTTAGCTAGAAACATGCTAACATTGTTGGCTAACTTTTTTCCTACTGAAGAGAATAAGATTGACTATTTTTTTATCTACTGATGTTTAAAGGCTATTTTCGAGTTTAGCTAGGAACAGGCTAGCATTTTTTTGCTAATATGTTATCCACTGAGGTTCGTTAGGCTATTTTCGAGTTTAGCCAGAAACAGGCTAGCGTTTTTGGCTAATATGTTATCCACTGAGGTTCGTTAGGCTATTTTCGAGTTTAACCAGAAACATGCTAACATTGTTGGCTAATTTGTTATCTACTAAGGTTCGTTAGGCTATTTTTTTGTTTAGCTAGAAACATGCTAACATTGTTGGCTAATTTGTTATCTACTAAGGTTCGTTAGGCTATTTTTTTGTTTAGCTAGAAACATGCTAACATTGTTGGCTAATTTGTTATCTACTAAGGTTTGTTAGGCTATTTTTTTGTTTAGCTAGAAACATTCTAACATTGTTGGCTAACTTTTTTCCTACTGAAGAGAATAAGATTGACTATTTTTTTACCTACTGATGTTTAAAGGCTATTTTCGAGTTTAGCTAGGAACAGGCTAGCGTTTTTGGCTGATATGTTATCCACTGAGGTTTTTAGGCTATTTTTGAGTTTAACCAGAAACAGGCTAACATTGTTGGCTAATTTGTTATCTACTAAGGTTCGTTAGGCTATTTTTTTGTTTTGCCAGAAACATGCTAACATTGTTGGCTAACTTTTTTCCTACTGAAGAGAATAAGATTGGCTATTTTTTTTTATCTACTGATGTTTAAAGGCTATTTTCGAGTTAAGCTAGGAACAGGCTAACATTGTTGGCTAATTTGTTATCTATTGAGGTTTGTTAGGTTTCTTCTGAGTTTAGCGAATATTTTGGCAACAGGTTAATGTTTTTGATTAATTTTACAGAGAATGTTTATACTAATTTGGAGTTGAGCTAGTATTTTTAGCACCGTGTTGGCTTTTTAGCGACGAGGAAGCTTCTTTGCTAATTGGGATTTTTCAAGGATTTTGGTCAAATTTAGAGTTTAGCTCAAATCTAAAACAACAAACATTAAAACATTTTTCAGAAATTTAGGCCAGTTTCAGAGGTCTGTGTAAACTTCAGCAATCAGAATAAATTCCTTCAGCATTTTCAACGAGCAGATTTAACAATTAACAATCACACTAGCGTCGTCGCAGCTAATGCTACTTTTCTAGTTATAGTTTAAATCTTCTTCCATACATTTTTTGAACCGGAAAAACTCAAATCACACTTTATGCAATTTCTAAAATTTTGCTATCAAAATGTTGAACTTGTTAAGGGCGTTTTCGCTTATTTTTTGGTAAATTTTACGATTTTTACTATGTTATATAATTTGTGCGATTTTTCAGCCCCATTGAAACCAATGGTCATTTTTTCAATTAACTGCAAAATCTGCAATTTATGCAACTAAAAATATTCTGCTTCTTGTACTTTTGGCATTGCTAAATTTCACACAGTTTGAAATTTTTACACAATTTTTACAATTTTCTGCAATTTGTGCGATTTTTTAAAAAAATGTCATACTCATACAACTTTTGCGAACTTTGAAACCTTTGCAATGTGTGTACTACAGAGGTTTTTATGTATAATTTTGAGTTAAGCTAAAATTTTAGCAATATGCTAACGTTTTTGGGTATGTTAGCATGTCATAAGGTGTTTTGGGCCGTTTTTTTGACTTTGCCAATATTTTAGCCCATTCTAACGTTTTTAGCTAAGTTGGAATCTACTGAGGTTTATTGGGCCATTTTTTAGTTAAGCTAGTATTTTGCCAACGTGCCATTTTTTTTGGTTAATTTGGCTTTTTTTTTTGGGTTTTCAGGGCTAATTTTGGCTTAAGATAGTATTTTAGCAACGTGTTGGCTAAAATTGCATCTACTGAGGATTTTTCAGCTAATTAAGGTCTAAGATAGTATTTTAGCAACATGCTAGCTTTTTTTGGGCTAATTTGGTATCTACTGTGGTTTTTGGGACTAATTCAGACTTAAGTTAGTATTTTAGCAACGTGTTAGCTTTTATTGGCTATTTCGGCATCTACTATGGTTCCTAAGGCTAATTCTTAGTTAAGCTAGTATTTTGGCAATGTGCTATCATTTTTGGCTAATTTGGCATTTTTTGAGATTTTCATGGCTAATTTTGTCTTAAGCTAATATTTTAGCAACGTGTTGGCTAGTATGGCATCTACTGAGGATTTTTCAGCTAATCAAGGTCTAAGATAGTATTTTAGCAACATGCTAGCTTTTTTTGGCTAATTTGGTATCTACTGTGGTTTTTAGGACTAATTCAGACTTAAGTTAGTATGTTAGCAACGTGTTAGCCTTTACTGGCTATTTCAGCATCTACTATGGTTTCCAAGGCCAATTTTTAGTTAAGGTAGTATTTTGGCAACGTGCCACCTTTTTTGGTTAACTTGGCATTTTTTTGGGGGGTTTTCAGGGCTAATTTTGGCTTAAGCTAATATTTTAGCCTTTTTGTCTAACATGGCATCTACTGAGGATTTTTCAGCTAATTAAGATCTAAGATAGTATTTTAGCAACATGCTAGCTTTTCTTTTGGCTAATTTGGTATCTACTGTGGTTTTTGGGACTAATTCAGACTTAAGTTAGTATTTTAGCAACACGTTAGCTTTTATTGGCTTTTTCGGAATCTACTATGGTTTCTAAGGCCAATTTTTAGTTAAGGTAGTATTTTGGCAACGTGCGATCTTTTTTTTTTTTGGCTAATTTGGCATTTCTTTAGGTTTTCATGGCTAATTTTGGCTTAGGCTAATATTTTAGCAACGTGTTGGCTAATATGGCATCTACTGAGAATTTTTCAGCTAATCAAGGTCTAAGACAGTATTTTAGCAACATGCTAGCTTTTTTGGCTAATTTGGTATCTACTGTGGTTTTAAGGACTAATTCAGATTTAAGCTAGTATTTTGGCAACGTGCCATCTTTTTTGGCTAATTTGGCATTTTTTTAGGTTTTCATGGCTAATTTTGGCTTAAGCTAATATTTTAGCAACGTGTTCGCTAATATGGCATCTACTGAGGATTTTTCAGCTAATTAAGATCTAAGATAGAACTTTAGCAACATGCTAGCTTTTTTTGGGCTAATTTGGTATCTACTGTGGTTTGTGGGACTAATTCAGACTTAAGTTAGTATTTTAGCAACACGTTAGCTTTTATTGGCTATTTCGGCATCTACTATGGTTCCTAAGGCCAAATTTTAGTTAAGCTAGTATTTTAGTACTGTATTCACTCTTCTTAAGCTAATTTGTTATCTTCTAAAGTTTTGAGCAAATTCTAAATTCACAAGTATTTTCAAAATGTTTTTATTTTTTTGTGCACATTCTGCAATTTTAGCTCTTTAGCAACTTTATTACCACATTCAGGAAAAATACTAATAATACTAGCATTATTGCAGGTAATGCAACTTTTCTAGTGCTACCAGACGTTTGTTTGACTTAACCGAGCAAACATTATCATTTTAAATTGCTCCACTTTCTGCAAAGAAGCAAATAATCTGTTTCTCCGATCTGCAAACATCCGCTGTGGCAAAGCTGCAAAAAGACCACCGCTGACTGCCACTAATTTTAGTTTGATGCCATCCGCACAGGACAACCTGCTGGGCCTAAAACAGGCCTCCAGCATCCCAGGAAAAAAAAAAAAAAAACAAGGAGTGGGCGAAAAGAAAGAAAGAAAAAGGGAAAATTGATAAACGCAGCGGCCCACGCCAGTTTTCTTCTCCAAGTGAACAATACCAACATTGTTCAGTGGGGGATCTGGCACGGCTCTCACGGTGGCGGGTGATTGTTTTGTAAAATCAACAACTTAGAAAAATAGATTTATGGGATTTCTGGCTCGGGTTCCCGCGGTGGGCAGGCTATATTCTCAAAGTTTGTCTCATACACCAAGTTCTCCAGCAGATGTTGGGGACAAAACGCCGCCGCTTTTGTCGGCGGCGCCGCCCATTGAAACGGAGCTAGCTAGCGCTGGAGGTTAAATACATCTTAATGCGCCGCGCTAATCCTTTCGTTAAAAGGAGTGCAAGGCCGCTTGAAAGCTGCAAGATTGCCTCTATTAATTAGGAGGTCTGTATGCCCCGTAGCGCTGCCCGCCAAGCCGTGTGTCGCCGCTTTGAATGGTGGGAGCGGTTCACAGAAGAAGGGGGCCGCCGGTCGAGCAAACTGCTAATACGACTGGCAGGGGCGAAGAAAAGAGGAGCCAGGGTTTGATTTGGAGACGCGTCAAAAGAGTCCTCCGAACGGAGGACAAGGTGGATAAAAACAAATAAAAAGAGGGCGAGAACGGCGGAGTTTGACTCCGGCGGCGCGGCTCATTAGCGCAGGTTGCAGGAATTTACCAGCTAGGATAATTTGCGTGTTTTCTTTCACAGGGTGGAGAGCTGGCAGCGCGGCCTTTTGATCCTCCCGCTCGCCGGCGTGGGCCGCGTGCCCGCCCGCCCGGGCGCTCACCGAACCCTCCCGGAACGCCGCCGTCCCCCTCCCCGTCTCCGCGCAGGTGACCGAAAACCAACATTCTTTCTGGTTTTCGGGCGGCTTCGGAGGAAGATCTCGTCTCTGGAACCAGAGAAGCAGATTGCCGTCATCTTGAACGCCGCTTCACCAAACAACCCCCCACCACCACCACCTCCACCACCCTCGTCCCCCGCCCTGCTGCTGCGCTCCGCTTTAATTTCCCGACACTTTGAAAGCTTTTCTCACTGTATATTTTATCACTTTTGCTTAAGACTTGCGCTCAGCTCCTTTTTAAAACATAGAGCCAAAAAAACAAGACAATTCGCCGCCGCCGCCGCCGCCGCTTCTCCTCCTTCTCTCATTGTGAGCAGGCCGTACTGGAAGGAGTGCACTTAACAGAAGAATTTCACACTGTATTAGAAAAATGCATCTTTTCACACCTGTAAATATCTCCCTCTGAAGGAGGGCCACATGCTGTACAGCAGAGGGAAGATGGTGGAATTCGCTTCCACTGCCAGGATGACGAACAGAGCACAGAATAACGTCTGAGCGCCGCCGCCGCTTCGCTTTCAGGACCCTGAAGGAAAACTCTTTGTTTACAAGTTATGGATTCATTCATCATTTCAGGAAAAGTCCAAAAAAAAAAAAAAGAAGAGAAGAGAAGAGAAGCCCACGTCTATTAATTCCCGACATGCGGCAGGGTAATATTATGTGATTGAAGTGTGACAAAAAGTTGTGAGGTTTATTTATTATTTTGTTGCTGCTGCTGCGACGGAGCTGCTGGGAGATCTGTGGGCGTGCAATCGCGCCGAGGTAGAAACACTCGAAGACAGACACACATCGCGATCTCGCCGTGCCAACAAGTTCAGGAGTGAAATCCTGTGGATGTGAGCACATGTAAAGTCATCATAACATTGGAACAAGGTTATCTGAGAAATGGCAGTTTACGCGGCAGTTTATGTTTTACCTTCATGAATAGAAAATATGCTGAGGGATTTTTTTTTTTTTTTTTTGGAGGAGGAGGATTCGGCAACACGACACATGTGCGCCGAGCTTTCTGCTGCAGGGAAGCGGACGATGCACAACCTGCACCAGGTGTGGAGGGTTTTAAGGAAAGTAGACCCGGTCATTATTCTGCTCCAGGTGTGGAGGGTTTTTTAAGGGAAATTAGATCCAATTGTTTTACAGCAATAGGTGTGGAGTGTTTCAAGGAAAGTAGATCCGGTCATATTCTTGCACCAGGTGTGTAAGGTTTTAAGAAAAACTGTTCCGGCCTCTTTCTTGCAGCAGGTATGAAGGTTTTTTGAGGGGAAAGTAGATCCGGTCATTGCCCTGAACCAGGTGTGGAGTGTTTTAAGGAAAGTAGACCTGGTCATTATTCTGCTCCAACTATGGAGTTTTATTTATTTATTTATTTTAAAGGAAAGTAGATCCGGCCCCTTTCCTGGACCAAGTGTGGAGGGTTTTAAGGAAAGTAGAAAAGTAGATCCGATCATTTTACAGCACCAGGTGTGGAGTGTTTTGAGGGAAAGTAGATCCGGTAATTTCGCTGCACCAGGTGTAATTTGTTTTTTTTTTTTTTTTAGAAAGTGGATCTGGCCCCTTTCCTGCATCAGGTGTGAAGTTTTTTTGGGTTTTTTTAAGAAAACTAGATCCGGTCATTTCCCTAAACCAGGTGTGAAGGTTTTTAAGGAAAGTAGATCCGGTCATATTCTTGCACCAGGTGTGGAGGGTTTTAAAAAAAGCAGATACGGCTTCTTTCTTGCACCAGGTGTGAAGTTTTTTTTTTTTTTTTTTTTTTTTAAGAAAATTAGATCCGGTCATTTCCCTTCTCCAGGTGTGGAGGGTTTTAAGGAAAGTAGATCTGATTGTTTTGTTGCACCAAGTATGGAAATGTTTTTTTAAGAAAAGTAGATCCGATCATTTTACAGCAATAGGTGTGGAGGGTTTCAAGGAAAGTAGATCCGGTCATATTCCTGCACCAGGTGTGTAAGGTTTTAAGAAAAGTAGATCCGGCCTCTTTCTTGCACCAGGTGTGAAGTTTTTTTGAGGGGAAAGTAGATCCGGTCATTGCCCTGAACCAGGTGTGGACTTTTTTTTTTTTTTTTTTTTTATTTACGGAAAGTAGATCCGGTCATTTTTCTGCTCCAGGTGTGGAGTGTTTTTTTAAAGGAAATTAGATCCAATTGTTTTATAGCAATAGGTGTGGAGGGTTTCCAGGAAAGTAGATCCGGTCATATTCCTGCACCAGGTGTGTAGGGTTTTAAAAAAAAGCAGTTCCGGCCTCTTTCCTGCATCAGGTGTGAAGTTTTTTTGAGGGGAAAGTAGATCCGGTCATTTTGCTCCTCCAGGTATAATTTTTTTTTTCTTTGAGAAAGTAGATCCTGCCCCTTTCCTGCACCAGGTGTGAAGTTTTTTTTTTTTAAGGAAAGTAGATCCGGTCATATTCCTGCACCAGGTGTGGAGGGTTTTAAGAAAAGTAGACCCGGTTATTTTGCTGCACCACGTATGGAAATTTTTTTTACGAAAAGTAGATCCGGTCATATACCTGTACCAGGTTTGTAGGGTTTTAAGAAAAGCAGTTCCGGCCTCTTTCTTGCACCAGGTGTGAAGTTTTTTTGAGGGGAAAGTAGATCCGGTCATTGCCCTTCTCCAGGTGTTGAGGTTTTTAAGGAAAGTAGATCCGGTCATTATTCTGCTCCAACTATGGAGTCTTATTTATTTTTATTTATTTTAAAGGAAAGTTGATCCGGCCCTTTCCTGGACCAGGTGTGGAGGGTTTTAAGGAAAGTAGATCCGGCCTCTTTCCTGCACCAGGTGTGGAGGGTTTTACTGAAAGTAGATCTCTCATCCGGTTTGTTGGTCCTCAAGTCCTGACATGCAGTTATTGATCGGCGCTCTGATCAATTAAGTCGGCGGCGACGAGAAGGTGAAGCTCCAAGTGTCAGAACCCCCCCCCTTTTAGGGCTCCCAGATGTCTGTAATTGCCAATAGACCCTCCCACAACCTTCCACCTCGCAGGACCGGCGTGGCGGTCGGTGGACCTTGGGAGAAAGTGGTCTCTACCCCCCCCCCCCCCCCATTTCTTCAGTAACACTCAGCCCGACGTGTTAATAGATCCAATGCCATCTTATTTTCGCACTTCTGGCGAGACGGCAAAGGGGCGTCCAGGCGGGATCAGCAATCTGCCTCGCCGAGAGAGCCTGAACAAGTGGAGGAGGGGGGGGGGGGGGCGCCGGCGAGTTCACAGCACTCCACCGAGGAGGTCAACAAGGAGGCAGGGGGCACAAGTTCAGCCGAGCGGGCCTGAATGACGGGGAGGGGAGGGGGGGGGGCATGAATGAATATGATGACGAAACGAAAGAGAGAAAGTTCAGCTCAAAAAAACTTTCAGTTTCAGCTAAAAATGTTTTTAACTAGAACTGGTTTAAATGATCCTCAGAGGAAGTGAGAAGAAGAGTTTTTAAATATGAGGTTTGATGTAAAATAAGTCCATTCAAAAATTTATTTATAAAAACAAATTTTTTCCAGATTTGAGGAAAACATTTACGATAAAATCCATAAACATAATTGAAATGCTGCTGTACTTTTCTTTCATGACTAGTTTAGTAAAAACATACAAAATAAACTTAAATTTAAACTCAAACATGATGGAAAAAGTAAAAAGATGAAGAAGATTCTCCTTTTAACAATCAATAAATCAATCAATAAAAAAGAAAGACACAGACACACGAGCGTTCAGCTGATTTAGTGTAAAATAAGAGAAGATTGGAAAGAAAAAAGTAAAATCTTATAATTAGAACATCAATCAGTGAGAAACGAACATCAAACCTCGAGAACGAGTAATTATTATTTATATTAGATAATCATTGATTAAACTGTTTTTAATGTCGTTTTTAAAACTTGATATTGTTGTAGTTTTTTTCTCCATATACTGATACTCATCGTACTTTTAGCAGAATTCTGGGTTTAATTAATATTTCACGTTCTTTTGCTTTTTCTTTTCTTGTCTCTTTTCATTAAATTAGAGGAAATAATTTCACATTTACTCTATACAAACATCTTAAAATACTAAAGTTGATAATATCATAAAGTTTTAATAGTTTAATTTAAAAAATAATTAGATTAGATGGTTTGAGTAGATAATTACTTTTTTTTTGCAATATGTAGATCAGGTGAGTACATGTTTTATACGCTGTACCTAAAATTTCTAGACAGTATTTCAGGTATGGAATAATCAAGGAATTATATCATAGATATAATGAATTATTGCCTGAGAACTTTGTGTAAAACTGTTATTGATTTTGCTGTTTTAGATTTGACATTATATTAATTTGTGATTTCCTCAATAGTTTTTCATCTATAAAAACTCCTAAAAATGTTACTTCTTTTACTCTTTTGATATAAATATTATCTATGTTTAATTCAACTGTATTGTTTGTATTTTTATTAGTAAATATCATAAAATAAGATTTGTCACGATTTAATGAGTTTCTTTCCATCAAATCAGGATTTATTTTTTCCTAGCTCAGTTTGCCCCGCCTCTATCATGTGTTCAATATTGTCTCCTGTATAATAAAAGGTTGTGTCGTCTGCAAAGAAAATGGAATTAATTTTTTTGGATATTGAGCTTAAATCGTTTATAAAGATAATAAATAATTTAGTTTACATTTATTTAAACATTTGTTTGATTGTTTGAATGAGCAGCTCAAAGCATAAAATGTGATTTTTAATAAATAAATAAAGATTTTGTTGTTTTGATAAATATAAAATATTCCTTTCTGTATAAAATCCCTCATCATTAATTCACTCATGATTTAATCCATTCTTTAATAATTGATCGATTAATAATTAATAATGCAATAATAATTTAGTTTTAACAAACAAAAACACTTTGTCCATATTGATGTTTGGGTCATTTAAAGAGTTTCAAATGATAATTGAGTAAAGAATCGTCTTTCAATGACAAAAATGTTATTTTTTAGAGATGAAAAGCAGAACTATCCAACAAACCAACAAACAAACAACAAACAAACAAACCAACAAACCAACAAACTAACAAACCAACAAACAAACAACAAACAACCAACAAACTAACAAACAACAAACAACAAACCAACAAACCAACAAACAAACAACAAACCAACAAGCCAACAAACAAACCAACAAACCAACAAACAAACCAACAAACTAACAAACACAAACCAACAAACTAACAAACTAACAAACCAACAAACAAACCAACAAAACAAGCCAACAAACCAACAAACAACCAAAAAACCAACAAACTAACAAACCAACCAACAAACCAACAAACAAACCAACAAACCAACAACCAAACCACAAACTAACAAACCAACAAACTAACAAACTAACAAACCAACAAACAAACCAACAAAAAAAGCCAACCAACAAAACAAACAACAAACCAACAAACAAACAACAAACCAACAAACAAACAAACACAACAACCAACAAAACAAACAAACAACAACAAACCAACAAACAAAAACAAACAAACAAACAAACAAACCAACAAACAAACCAACAAACTAACAAACAACAAACTACAAACTAACAAACCAACAAACAAACCAACAAACCAACAAGCCAACAACAAACAACAAACAACAAACCAACAAACAAACCACAAACCAACAAACAACAAACCAAACAAACAAACAAAACACCAACAAACAACAACAACCAACAAACAAACCAACAAACAAACCAACAAACCACAAACCAACAACCAACAAACAAACAACAAACCAACAAACCAACAACAAACCAACAAACAACAAACAAACAACAAACTAACAAACCAACAAACTAACAAACTAACAAACCACCAAACAAACCAACAAACAACAAGCCAAACAAACAACAAACAACAAACAACAAACAACAAAAAACCACAAACAACAAACCAACACAAACAACAAAACAAACCAACAAACCAACAAACCAACAAACAAACAACAAACAAACAACAACAACAACCAACAAACAACCAACACAAACAACAAACAACAAACCACAAACCAACAAACAACCAACAAACCACAAACAACAAACAAACCAACAAACAACAACAAACAACAAACCAACAAACTAACAAACTAACAAACAAACCAACAAACTAACAAACCAACAAACAACAACCAACAAACAAACAAACTAACAAAAACCAACAAACTAACCAACAAACCAACCAACAAACCAACAAACAAACAAACAAACCAACAAACAAACAACCAACAAACCAACAAACCAACAAACAAACAAACAAACCAACAAACCAACAAACCAACAAACAAACAACAAACAACCAACAAACAAACAAACAACAAATCAACAAGCAACAAAAACAACAACAACAAACAACAACAAACAAACAAACAAACAAACAACAACAACAAACAAACCAACAGAGTGTTAATCTGTACATCAGTAATTATTTTTTTTAGTATTGATTAAACATTTTGTTGATAATTAGAGAATTTCTGGTTAAATTATAAAAAAATGTTCCTGAAATGTTAAATTCTATCAAACTTAAACTCATTTATTCCCACAATTTGTTAAACAACAGAGTTCAGCCTTTAGGCTCCATAGAGCTGCACCTGTACAGGTGAGTGTAATAAAGTCACAACATCAGAAGGACAGAAAACTTAAAAACACGTTCAAAGAATTCAAATAGAAAAAGTCACAACACAAAAAACAACAGTTTTTCACTTTAACTTTCATATTTATTCATATTCCAAATTTCATTTTTTAAAGAATTTTAATGTTTTTGTAAGAAATCTGGAAACCTTCAGGTTAGAACGGATCATTTTTGGAACAAGTCATGAAGAATCGTGTCAGTTTTGCTGCTCGAGTCGCTGCAGTTCGTCTTTACGCGGACAGGAACGCGGAGCTCCTGTCCAAAAACAGAACGTTCTGGAAGACGTTCTTCGTTTTGTTCCAGCAGAGGAAAGAAGAATCCAGAAACTCTGAAGTTCTGATGATGATGAATCAAATAAATCTGCTGCTCCGGATACAGATCAGAGTATTTATGACATGAATCGACGCTGATCATCTTTGGATCCGTTTATAAAGAGTTTCCGGTTTTTTCTTTATTGATGATACTGTGGTTTTTACCCACAAAAAAAGGTTTTAGAGGACATAATTTCTGCAGAGCGGCAGAGTTCATTACAAAGTCCCCTCTGCGTTGTGGGCGGGACCATTGGTGTGGAGCCACCCCGCCACCCTTCCCATCACCCATAACTAAAATCTCTCTGCTTACGGTCCCTCACACCCCCGACCTAAAGACCGTGTCACACAGCCGCTACGCACGATTTCCACCTTGTTCACGCATGGTAATTTGGTCTTTTGTGATACACGCGTAATATCACATGCGTGATACATGCGTGATACACGCGTGATACATGCGTGATACATGCGTGATACATGCGTGATACACGCGTGATACATGCGTGATACCTGCGTGATACACGCGTGATACACGCGTGATACACGCGTGATACACGCGTGATACATGCGTGATACATGCGTGATACACGCGTGATACATGTGTGATACATGTGTGATACATGTGTGATACATGTGTGATACACGCGTGATACACGCGTGATACATGCGTGATACATGTGTGATACATGTGTGATACATGTGTGATACATGCGTGATACATGCGTGATACATGTGTGATACATGTGTGATACATGTGTGATACACGCGTGATACACGCGTGATACATGTGTGATACATGCGTGATACACACGTGATACATGCGTGATACACGCGTGATACACGCGTGATACATGTGTGATACACGTGTGATACCTGCGTGATACATGCGTGATACATGCGTGATACATGCGTGATACACGCGTGATACACGCGTGATACACGCGTGATACACGTGTGATACACGCGTGATACACGCCTGATACACGCGTGATACACGCGTGATACACGCGTGATACATGCGTGATACATGTGTGATACATGCGTGATACACGCGTGATACATGCGTGATACATGCGTGATACACGCGTGATACATGCGTGATACATGCGTGATACACGCGTGATACATGCGTGATACACGCGTGATACACGCGTGATACATGCGTGATACATGCGTGATACACGTGTGATACACGCGTGATACACGCGTGATACACGCGTGATACACGCGTGATACACGTGTGATACATGTGTGATACATGCGTGATACACGCGTGATACATGTGTGATACATGCGTGATACATGCGTGATACATGCGTCCTGCTGCTACTGCTGGACCTTTTTCCATCCAGTCCTTCTGCTCACCTGGCAGGTGTGGACCATAAGCCTTAATTGGTCCTGCTGGTTCCTTAAGTTCTGTTCTTTCCCCTCTTTGTCCTCAGCAGTCTTCCACTGCTGAGTTTTGTTATGTTAGTTTAGGGTTTGGTAGTCTTAGTTCTCAGGCTTTGTTTGTTTGTTTTCTTTAGGCAGACGTGACCGGGTCAGCCGTCTCCATGACTTATCTCATGTTTGGTCGAGGTTCCAGATCTCTTTGTTTGAACCAGAGCGCTCATTAGTTTTCTCTTCTCCTTTAAGGAAACTTTTTCTTTGTTTCCCTTATTTATTAACCTGTGTTCCTCTTTCTCCCTTGTGTCCAGTTTTTGCTTCCCTCCTTGACTTGATCCGGTTCTGTATCAGTTGCGTTCGTCATTCGTCGAGGTGCGCAAAAATCCATCGAGGGTTTTAACCGGCGAGTCTTTGTGAATTCTGTTTTTTTTAGTCGTTCACAATTTTTGGTTGATTGAGAATTACGCAGCTTATGTGTACTTTACATAGTTTATAAACAAATATTAAGTAAATCTTGTGTAACCGTGTGTGATTTTTCGAGATGTTCCACGTATCTCAACCGATTTTTTTTCCGTCATATAACTTTCGTGTCACGTAAACGTCTCACATGTCTGTTAAAATGACATAATTGATGCATGAATTACATATAAGCAGCACATTGATCATGGAGGAGGAGCCGAGGTGGCGTCCAGCGCCACACGAAAGGCGGGAAGGGGCCGGGCACGCACGGCGTGCAGAGAGCTGTCCATGGTGCTGATTTCTGCTCTGAATGTAAATTTGTAAACTTGTATATTTGTATTTTTTTTCCAATTTTCTTATATTTGTATTTTTAGATTCTTATGTTTATTTAGTATTTTTGTACTTTTAAATTCTTATATTTGTAATTTTCAAATTCTTATTTTATTTTCATTTTGTGTTTGAAATAAAGAACAATAAAAAAATAAAATAAATAAAAGAAATTCAACGACATGCAGGTTCACTTGTTCACTTGTTCTTTGTGTGGTTGGTTGGATTTCTTCTGGAGCTTTGATGTGGTTCAGTCATCTACGAAAATTTCATGCATCACGACTTTCTCATTTTTTCAACGTATATTCATGTATCATCTGCAAAATATTGAAACTCGTACATAGCGACCTTTACAGGGTGACTGTTATTACAGCATTCAGTCATACAGATTCCAGTCTAGACGAGGAAAGGAAACACGTTCGTTTATATATTCGTCTGAGAGTGGATGTATGAGAAAGGGGCGGGGCAGGGAGCTTGTAGCCCCGCCCATCGTATTTTCCACATCGCAAACACGATGTTTTTAAAATTGCATTTTTTTTGTTTATTCCCGATTTACCTTTTTTAATTTAAAAATACCCAGAAATGCAAATTTTAGCTCAATTTTTCTGATATAAATCAGAAAAACGATCCCAGAACACATTTTTTCCCTGCAGATTTCAGCTCTAAAGCGCTGATTTTAGTCAAACCTCTCAACGATTCTCAAGATTGTTGGATCTAAATTAGGGCTGTCAAAATTAAACGACTCGTTTAATAGTCGGTTAGTGGTTACTTTATATTAAATGGAGTCAAATTGTAGTAAACCAAAAAATTCACTTTTTTCTTTGTTTCAGATGCCGATCTCATTAGAAACATCAGGAATATAATTCCCATCAAACTCATTTTAAAAGGTGACCTTTGACCCTATATATCCTTTATATATAAAACTGATATTATATTGTTCATCATCCTGAGGGGCGGGGCATCTGTCAAAACGAGTTAAGTATATTCCTTATCTCTTCTTTGATTTAATCTTGTTTTAATACCAGAAACTAATATAGAACAGAATCCGCGCGATTCATTTATAGTTTCATAAACTTTAATTTTTATTGTCTTTATTTGTGTGATTGCTGCATACGCAATCACACTTTCAGCAATTTCATCAGTCTTGGTATCAAAACGTTCAGCTCGTTCAGGACATTCCTGCTTGTTCTTTTGGTACTGTTTTTACTTTGTTCTTACTCTGTTTTTAACTCTTTTACTGTCTTGGTTTTTAGTTGTTTTGTGCTTGTATTTTATCTATTAGTGTTCTTGGTGTTTTAATGTACAGCGCTTTGTAGCAGTCTGCCTGCGTTAAAGCGCTCTATAAATAAACTTGATTTGATTCATGAAATTAATAGTTTTTAAAAAATATTCAGCAAAATATGCCCCATAATAAATGAATGAGAAAGTCTTCAATTTCAACATTTTAAGTAGATTAGCAAAAAAAAAATTCATGTTTAGCTAGTATTTAGCAACATTTTTGGCTAATTTGTTCTCTTCTGGGGTTTCTTAGGCTAATTTAGAGTTTAGCCTTAATTTTAGCAACATGCTAACGTCTTTTTTAGTAATTTAGTTTATTGAGAAATTTTAGGCTATTTTGTACTTAAGCTAGTATTTCAGCAACATGCTAGCTGTTTTGATAATTTGGTTTCTACTGAGGTTTTTTTATGCTAACTTGGAGTTTGGCTAATATTTGAGCTACAGGCTAACGTTTTTAGCTAATTTGTTATTTACTGAGGTTTTTCTAGGCTAATTTGGAGTTTATTATTTAAACAACAAGCTAGCTTTTTGGTTAATTTGACATCTACTGGGGTTTCTTAGACTAATTTAGAGTTTAGCCTTTATTTTAGCAACATGCTAACGTCTTTTTTAATAATTTAGTTTATTGAGGAATTTTAGGCTATTTTTTTACTTAAGCTAGTATTTCAGCAACATGCTAGCTTTTTTTGATAATTTGGTTTCTACTGAGGTTTTTATGCTAACTTGGAGTTTGGCTAATATTTGAGCTACAGGCTAACGTTTTTAGCTAATTTGTTATTTACTGAGGCTTTACTAGGCTAATTTGGAGTTTATTATTTAAACAACAAGCTAGCTTTTTTGGTTAATTTGATATAAACTAAATATATTTGGAGTTTAGTTCATATTTAAGCAACAAATGAACATTTTTTTTTTTAATATTGACATGTATTAGGGATTTTTAAGCATTTCTACTACAAGAAAGAAATTCAGCAACTCTTTTGTTTTTCTTTTACAAAATTTCTAATCTTTTAATCAGAATCAGAATCAACTTTATTGCCAAGTACAATTGAACATATACTAGGAATTTGTCTTGGTGATGATGGTGCATTCATGAATAAATAAAAACAGCAAAATATTAAGTAAGAACAGAAAAGGATATTACAAATATATATATATATATATATATATATTATATATATATATATATATATATATATATATATATATATATATATATATTATTATTTATATATATATAATTTGTATGTTAAATATAATTAATATTATTAATGTCTTTAAAATTGATATACACATATATAAATATATACACATACACACATTAAATAATAAATAAATAAATAAACAAATACATAAAATAAAAATCTGTCCAATGTGACAGTTAGATGGGAGCAGGGAGGAGTGATGGAAGGTTCCGGGACTTATTAATAAGGCTAACAGCAGACGGAGAACAATTTTAACTTAACTTTTGCATTTTCAGCAAATCACTTCAGCAATTAAAGTCAATTACGTCATCATTTTCTGACTACTTTTATTTTATTATCGCATTTTATGCAACTTTTCTAGTTTTATTTCGTTTTACATCTAACATTTTTAAAAATCTTTTATTGAATTCCTGAAGTTTAGCAGAAAGACGTCTGACTGATCGTAGAACCGATCATCCTCTCAGAGCGGGATCTTCTAACGTAAAGGTTAGAAATATCAGGAGAAATAAAAGTTCACATGGATACTCTGAGGTGTCAGGGAGGGGGTGGGGTGGGGGGGGGCAGAGTTTGGCTTTGAGCCAAGTGTGTCTCAAGCATTTTGGGTCTTCACCTTCTGCTGCCCCTGTCAGGATGGTCATGGTCTCCCTCTCCGGGCGTCAGAGATGCAAAGTGACAGCCGGGGTGGCTTCCATGTCAGCGAGGTGAGACCAGGCTCTCCGGCGAGATGCCCCGACCAGGACCACCCCTTTGGGTCTGCCTCGTGTGAAAACAGAAAAAAAAATCCTCACGCCGCAGTGTCTCACCATGATTATATTGTCAGTGGCCCCCTCCTAACCTGTAAGCCGCCCCTCCTCGTCTCTGCCTCTCGGAGCTCCGGCGCCGGCGGATTAGGGCGCCGTCATCGAAGTGGCAGAGCGCTAAAACATCCATTAGGCTTTTAATTGAAGCGACAGAGGACGGGGAGCGGATCACGTGACGCGGCGGCGGCGGCAGAGCTCGTTCTGCGGAGGTGAGAAGCGACAGAGACTTGTCAAAGGTCGCGGGCGGCCAGAGGCCAGCCCCGCCGCGCTGTCAATCCTCGCTGCTCTTTCGTGGCGGCCGGCGTTCATCGATGCGCTCATCACACCTGACCGTTTGTTCAGAGATCCTCGGACGCGTTCGGGGATGAAAGAAAGACTTTTATAGGTCAATCGTTTCTGATTCACATATTTCTGTGGAAAGACTGAGAGCTTTGACTGTAAATGAGAACTGGACTGTTCCAAACAGGAAGTGGCTCCAAGAACCAAAATCCCACAAACAGCCAGAATTCACTCATTACTAAATGATATTTTCTCAAGTTATTAACTGACCAATCAGAGCACTAGTGTTCAAAACAGCAAGCTCAGTGGCCTCGTGGGAGAGTGTCCACCGGGGGTTCAAATCCCAGCCGAGTCATAAATATCAAACCAAAGACTCTGAAAATGGGACCCAGTGCCTCCCTTCTTAGCATTTAGGCCAAGTCGAATGTGGAGAACAAACTTCACACACCAAGGTGAGTGACATCTAAAGCACACGTGTCAAAGTCAAGGCCTGGGGGCCGGATCCGGCCACCGGGTAATTCTATCAGGCCCTCACGTGTCAAAGTCAAGGCCCGGGGGCCGGATCCGGCCCGCCGGGTAATTCTATCCGGCCTCACGTGTCAAAGTCAAGGCCGGGGGAATCCGGCCCGCCGGTAATTCTATCCGGCCTCACGTGTCAAAGTCAGGCCCGGGGGCCGGATCCGGCCCACCGGGTAATTCTATCAGGCCTCACGTGTCAAAGTCAAGGCCGGGGGCCGGATCCGGCCCGCCGGGTAATTCTATCCGGCCCTCACGTGTCAAAGTCAAGGCCTGGGGGCCGGATCCGGCCCACCGGGTAATTCTATCAGGCCCTCACGTGTCAAAGTCAAGGCCCGGGGGCCGGATCCGGCCCGCCGGGTAATTCTATCCGGCCCTCACGTGTCAAAGTCAAGGCCCGGGGGCCGGATCCGGCCGCGGGTAATTCTATCGGCCCTCACGTGTCAAGTCAAGGCCGGGGGCCGGATCCGGCCCGCCGGGTAATTCTATCCAGCCCTCACGTGTCAAAGTCAAGGCCCGGGGGCCGGATCCGGCCCGCCGGGTAATTCTATCTGGCCCCCTAGATCCTTTTATTTAACGTTATACTATCTTGCACTTATTTTTAACTTGTATAATTTTGACAAAATATACTAATGTTGAGAGTAAAATATTGAGTTATTTAAAGTTTTGGTTGATTTATTCTGGAATGTTTCAGCCTTTCTATTATGTTAAGTTTTGGTTTTTAAAGTTATAAAAATTAGCATTCCACTAACTTTTTGGAATATTTTGGTATTTACTAAGATATTTTGGCATTTAGCTAATATTTCAGCCACACACTAGCTGTTTTTGGTAATTTAGGCTTTTTTCAGTTTTTAAGGCTATTTTTTGAAGTTCGACTATTTTTTCAGCAACATGTTAGCTGTTTTGGCTAACCTAAGTTTTTTTGTTTTTCTGTATTTGTTTTGTTTTTTAGGCTAATTTGGCTTGTAGCTGATCAGCTTCAGCGTTTTCATCCATCAGCTTCAGCTTTTTTTAGCTATCAATTTCAGCATCTCCAGCGACCAAATTCAGCTTACAGCATTCACACTAGCATTATCGCAGGTAATGCTATATATCTTATTCATAATGATGTTAAAAAGTTACGATTAAAGTTTTAAAAATGTAGTTTTAGAGTTTTCAATAAACATTTATCCTTTTCGGCCCGAGGTCTAAGGTGTGTTTTGTATTTTGGCCCCTTGTACGGTTGAGTTTGACACCCTTGATCTAAAGGAACATTTGATTGGTTCTCCCGGGCGTACTGTCAGTGGCTCTAACCGGTTTAAACTGACCTGAATGACCCGTTAAGGGTGTCATGTGTGCAGGTTTAAGTAAAAATCAAGCAAACCAAAGAGAACAGCTAAATTCCAGCTGATGCGGCGGTCATAAACACTTCCTCATAGGGACGGGAACACTTCCTGGAAACCGTCCTGCAGCCAATCAAAAGAGAGGAGCAAAGAATGAGAAATCGTATACTCTGAAATAGGACGAAAAACACAAAAATGTGATAAAAAAATCATTTTTTTCATTGTTTTAGCCTTTTGATGTTCTTTGAACACGACATGCTGCGTCTATACATGGACCCGCCTATACTGACAGTGACGGGGGGTGGGGTGGGGGGGTATTTGGCCTCCTCCCAACATTTTTTATAGACATCGAGGTCTCTTTAATGACTGTTTGATCAACACTTCAGGAAACGTGACGATTGTTCACTTCCAGCCTTTTTACTGGATTCAATAAACTCAATTATTGAATCAAAATTCAAACTAAAACTAAGTAAGTTGATAAAAATGTTGGAACATTTTTGTTTTTTCTTTAGAACTTGTTTTCCAGTTGGGTTTCTTGTTGCATAATATACATTTTTTTAATTGAGTTTGGTCTAAAACTCTTTTTTTAAACGTTACCCAGCTTCTCTTTTATTCGTCATTAGTTTCTTTCTGCCGTTTATTCCTCAGTTTGTCTCATTTTATTGTGAAATTCCAGCTTTGTTTATGATTTTCTATTAAAAGGCTTCTTCTTTTGCACTTATTATTTCGAGTACGGACCAGACAGAGAACAATAAAGCCTTACTGAATAAATTAACAGCAGAAGTTAAGCCAAGTGAACATTCGAAGCATGGGGGTGGAAGCATTATGGTCTGGTTCTGCGCCCCCCCCCCCTTTTCTGGAAACGAGTTATAAAGGAAAAACATAAAAAGAAAGAAATTAATTAAAGAATTATGAATGTAAAAAACTGTCACAATAAATGTGACAAAAGGAATTTCAAGGAAAGAAATAAACAAGAAAAAGAATTAACTTTTGAGAAAGTTTGATATATTTTTTGTTGTTTGTTTATCTTATTTATGTATTTTTGTTGGTTTGTTGCTTGAAATAATCCAACTCCAAACACATTTTTTCCTCCAGATTGATTAACAAAGCATAGTTTCTTCATCCAAATAAATTAAAAAAAAAAGGTCAAATATTTGTGATTAATTAATCTGTTGCACTAAGATGGAAATAATGACTCAAAAATTCCATATTTATTTCCTAGAAACTAAAAACATAGAATAAAAAAACTCACTGAGATTGTCAGAATCTGTAAGAAAATACTTGTGTCTTAAAATAATAATATATAATCTTTCAACAGTTATTCAGAATGAAATAGTTGAAATAAATGGATATTTTGCTTTTTCTTGAGACATCAGAGGACGGTGCGACCGAACAGCAGCCTGACCGTCCTCTGCCGGGACGCCGCTCCCGGTCACGTCGGGTCGACCCCTCCGAGTTCCGTAACGTCCCCGTTTTTGTCCCTGTCCGCACAGACAGCGGGGTCCGTGGCCTCGCAGCGGGAAAAGGACGCGGGGAGGGGGTTGCGAGGGGTCCGCTCGTCTCCAGACCCGAGCCAAACTCTGCCGTGCCAAGCCGCTCTGTTAGGCCACGCGACGGCTGCAGCTCTGGCCTTGACGCCCCGCAGTTACGGAGGCATGAACTGGCATGGACCAGCGAGCGCGTCCTCATGTCACTGCATATGATTAACTGGACCATTGAGCAACTTGGCCCGGGACGGGCCCGGGTCCTGGGCACCGGTCCACAGGACGTGGACAAGGGCAAGCAAGGAGCGGCAGCAAGTTTCTCCTGATCAGAGATTGTGCTGACTTTGATAAAAACGCGTCTGTCCCTAAATGCATCAGAGACAACCTTCTGCAGAGTCAGTGTCTCACACTTTCACGTATAGACGTGAAAATTCCTCAAATGATCGCTAGTCAGGCTTTTACAGGTAGAAAAGGTGACGTGAGTCGAGTATTTTCAGGTTTGCTGTAATCAGATGTAAAGGAAATCCAAACGTTTATTCTCGATGTTAAATTACCGACCATGAGAAGGAAAAGTGCACGACTCCAGAGGAAGAATGTTGGAGAAGCACAGGGGTCCAAGAAGCTGCCGTCAAACATGATGAAGACACCTTCACACCTTCAGCTTCACAAGTGTTACTTCCGTCTCTGTGCTTCCTTCTAGCATCCCTCCCTGCTTCAGTTTTCCTGCCTTGCCGTCACTTAGATCGGCTTGGATCTAGGATTGTCTCTCTGCTTTTGTGTTGGGAAATTAAAACGATCAGCCAATTTCTGCCACCACGATGTCTCTGTAAATGATGCGTTCAAGTACTGTTTAACGGTTAAACTAAAGGAAATGTGTTCTTTGGTGGATAATAGCATTTTTGCAATGATTCTCTTTGTTAGAGACGCTAGAGAAGCGGTTTGTTTCTCTTTTAAAAAGGTGTCACATTTGCATTTCAGGAACGAGCAGCTGAGTATGTGTGATGATGACAGATCTGAAACGTCTTCTCCATAGATGCCAAAAAAATGTTCAACGCAGTTCCTTTTCATTACTGTAGAAAAGACCCTCGTAAAAAGAACCCCTGAAGGATAGACCCCAGTGGTATGGACCTCAGTGCCAAGGAGCCCTGCAGAATACACCACCGTAGAGTAGACTTCTAGTGACAAGGACTCCTGTAGAATGGATTCTAGTGGTATGATCTCTAGTGGCATGGATCTCTCTTGAATGTACCTTAATGGCATGGACCCCAGATGGACCCCAGTGGTATGGACCTCTGAAAAAATGGACTACAGTGGCATGAACCCCAGTGGTATGCCCATAGTGGCATGGACCCCAGTGGTATGTATCCTTCTAGAATGGCCCCTAGTGGGATAGCCCCTCATGGACCTCTGTAGAATGGACTACAGTGGCATGGATCTCTCTAGAATGGACCCCAGTGGCACGGACCCCTTTAGAATAAAACCCAGTGGCATGGACCTCTGTAGAATGGACCCTAGAGGTATGATCCCTAGTGGCATGGATCTCTCTTGAATGTACCATAATGGCATGGACCTCTGTAAAAATGGACTACAGTGGCACGAACCCCAGTGGTATTCCCATAGTGGCATGGATCTCTCTACCATAGTGGAAGGGACCCCAGAGGTATGGATCCTTCTAGAATGGTCCCTAGTGGTGTGGACCTCTGTAGAATAAAACCCAGTGGTATGGATCTCTCTAGAACAGGGCTGCTCATTCCTGGTCCTCGAGATCTACCACCCTGACTGTTTTCCAGATCTCCAAGCCCTGCCAGCTGTTGATTGGCTCAGTCAGATGTCTCCACAATCTGATTGAAAGAACACACCTGGTCCAGGTAATCAGCAGCAAACAGTACATGGAGAGCTGGAAAACAGGCAGGTTGGTAGATCTTGAGGACCAGGAATGAGCAGCCCTGCTCTAGAATGTATCATAGTGGCATGGACCCCAGTGGTATGGATCTCTCTAGAATGGACCCCAGTGGCATGGATCTCTCTAGAATGTACTATAGTGGCATGGACCCCAGTGGTATGGATCTCTCTAGAATGGACCCCAGTGGCATGGATCTCTCTAGAATGTACTATAGTGGCATGGACCCCAGTGGTATGGATCTCTCTAGAATGGACCCCAGTGGCATGGATCTCTCTAGAATGTATCATAGTGGCATGGACCCCAGTGGCATGGATCTCTCTAGAATGTATCATAGTGGCATGGACCCCAGTGGTATGGATATCTCTAGAATGGACCCCAGTGGCATGGACCTCTGTAGAATGGACCCCAGTGGCATGGACCTCTGTAGAATGGACCCCAGTGGTATGGATCTCTCTAGAATGGACCCCAATGGCATGGACCTCCGTAGAATGGATCCCAGTGGCATGGACCTCCGTAGAATGGACCCCAGTGGCGTGGACCTCCGTAGAATGGACCCCAGTGGCATGGACCTCTGTGGAATGTTCCTTGTTTCCACTGAGTGGTCCGGACCAGATCAGTACTTTGAGCTTTTCCATTATAAAATTTAAGCAAGACCGACTCATGCAGTTTTAGTTCCCCAATTAATTGTAGGTCCATTGAAAAATGGAAGATACCAGTTGGGGCGGAGCTACTGTCGTCACATGATGAAATCCATTGATTGGTTTCAAAGTGTCCGACCATCGCCTTTCCCAACTCAAGATCCGAGCCAAAAGTTTTGTTCTCTTTTGGGTTGTATTTATCTTCCTGTCCTGAAATTTTTGTGGGAAGAATTCAAGGGGGTTAAGGATGAGAGACACTCCGAATTCGTGAATACGGAGAACCGCTGTAGTTTCCCATTATGACTCAAAACTATGTCATCGGTCTACACCCCACATCAGCCACGAGGGTCCAACACTCAATGGAAACGCTTACTTGAGTTACCTGCACCAGTCTAAACCGGTCAGGAGCAAACCGGTCTGGACCACTCAGTGATAATTAGGTACTAGTGGCATTGACCTCTGTGGAATGGACCACAGTGGCATGAAACTCTATAGAATAGATCCATATAGAATGGACTCCACTAGAATGAACACCTGTAGAGTGGACACCAATCGCATGGAAGACTGTAGAGTGGACGGTAGTGGCATTAACCCCTGTAGAATGGACCCCTATTGAGTGGACCCCTGTGGAATTGACCACAATGGCATGAAACTCTATAGAATAGATCCATATAGAATGGACTCCACTAGAATGAACACCTGTAGAGTGGACACCAATCGCATGGAAGACTGTAGAATGGACGGCAGTGGGATTGACCCCGTATAATGGCCCCCAGTGCATTGGCCACTGTAGAATGGACCTCAGCAGAGTGGACCCCAGTGGCATGAACGCCTGTGGAATAGACTCCAGTGGCATAGAACCCGTACAGAACGGGCCCCTTTGGTCTGGACTTCAGTGGGACGAAACACTAGAGGGATCAGATTTGGTAATCTGGTTGTTCCAGCGAAACCAGAACCCGGGACAAACTCTGAGAGCAGAATTCCATCCCTTCAGAACTGAATTCAAATGTTTTGCTATGAAGTTCTGGTCCACACCAGAAGTTCTCCGAGGTTCTTTTCAAAATGCAAAGAACATGAAGCCACACCTACAATCCCAGCAGACCAGAGAAAGTGTTCCTAGTGTGCTCCCATTAATCTCCGTGTCAATCTTCAGGACAAACATCAAGAAAAATGTGTCTCCAGTTGGAGGTAAGCTGAAGATGGAGATGAAGCAAACGGCGCCGCAGCTGGACGGCGACCAATCGGAGGACTCGAGGCTAAACGGACCCAAAACGATTGAGCAGAGATTGATCTCTGTTGGCGGAAAGACGGACTTTGATGAAATGATCTGAACAGAAGCCATCTTCATCCTGCCTGTTTACCCCCCCGTTTCCCCCTGAGGGCAGGGTGGCATGTTGCTCCTCCCTGGTCCTGCACTGTCACTCAGGATGGCTCCCAGCATGCCATGCTCTGCTGTGATTGAGCATTACGAGGTGTTTCACGCCTCTGTGCGTTAGGCCGGACAGCAGGGAGGGCGGCGGGAAAACCACACTGTAGGTTGCAAAGGCATCAGAGTTCAAGACCGGGTCAGGACAGACGTACTGGACGTGCACCACTAGCACGTGCCCGCCCACTCCTAGCACCTCTCTGGAAAGTACAGATGCACTCTGGGAAATAAACGGGGTCACACGGCTGACAACTTCTTAACAGTCTTCTCTGGTTCTGTCCGGACCGAATGACCATTTTTATTCTTTCTTTTTAATTAAGAGGGAAAATTTCCTCCAAAATTTGTACACACCTGGCACCTGGTGGAGACCCCCCCCCACCCAACCAACAATAAATACATAAAAAAGATGACATCACAACGGGCAAAACGTAAACAAACGAACGAGGTAGAAGTCTCTTGTGGGTTCAAGAGACAAATTTTTAAAAATTATTATGGGATGGCCACAAGGCCTGGTGGTAATTTTGTGGCAAAGTGGGAAAGTTTTTGTACAATTTGGGAAAATAAAACTTTTAAATCTAACAACCACAACCAAAGTTTTGCTGATCGTTGACCTCGAGCAGGGGTCAGCAGCTTTTACCAGTAAAAGTTTTCTACCTGGAAGAATCTGCAAAGTCTTACTTCAAGAAATTCTGATTTGCATTCATGATCGTCTTTTTAAAAAATAATATATTTTAATTATTTCTATTTTTTGGCACTAACAAAAGCAAAAAGATAAAGAGAACTTTAAAAAAGGGCTTTTTTTAATTTATTTTTTTGTTTGTTTTTCCCTCTTTTTCTTCAGCAGTCTTCCACTGCTGGGTTTTGTTATTTTAGTTTAGGGTTTGGTAGTCTTAGTTTTCTGGCTTTGTTTATTTGTTTTCTTTAGGTAGTTTTGGTTCGGGGAGCTGCTGACACCGACGGTCGACGTGTCTGGGTCAGCAGACTCCATGACTTGTTTTATGTTTGGCGCCATGGAGACGCATGTGGAGCCGCGGGTTGGTGACCCCTGACCCACAGGCAGCCATCTTGAATTTTTCACCAAAAAGAACAAAAATAAATGTCTTTTAGTACTTTCAACAAATTCAAACTCCTTCTAGGAATTTCCATCTATCGCCTCTTAACTCTTTGAGCATCATTACGAAGCCACTAAATTGGCTTACAGTTTGTAGATTTTCAACGTTAGCGTAGCTAGCTAGCTTACAAAATTGACATTTCTCTTATCGTGCGTATAATTTTTACCAGAATGTTGTGACGATTCGGTACATGAATCATTGGCTCGAGCTGAATAGAACAATATATCTTACTGTATGAACATAATAGGAATGTGGGCGGGGTTAACAAAAACCTGTTGCTAAGGAAATCCAAACATTTACCTTTGCAGATTCCTATAAAAATGACATAGACTTGTTTGTCACACCCAGACGACCAAAAAATAAAATGGTTGCTATGGAGATAAAATCAACAGAAAATCCGCCATTTTGAAAAAAAAGTGGAGATTTTTTTTTTTTTTAAATTTTGCTGAAAAAATGCATTTATAAAAAGCTTTTTGTTGTTACATACAAACTACAACCTGTGGACCCCACCTTTCGGCTCCGCCCCATTCTTGAATAGATTCATGAACGTCTTTGTTTTCCTCCTCTGAGCTGGAATCAAAGCTGCTCAGATTTTGCTGCCATTTTGTTGCGTTGCTAATGTTAGCTTTGAATTATGAGGCGTTAGTTGGAGAGAGTGTGAACAAAAGCATGATGGGAAATCAGTGCAGATCAACTCCTGCTGCTCTACAGAAACTGTCTTAGAAAACAACATTTTTTCAAAAAAATAATTTAAAGACACTGAAAATGCTTTGAAAATAGATCAGAAGATGATCAGAATGAGACTTTAAAAGGGTTTTTTTTGTGTCAATGGTTGATATTTTTCAATACAAACCCAACTTTATATTTTTATTATTATATTACACAATAATTCCACAAAAAACGAATTTCCAAGGAGTACATTTTGTCTTTTTTTTTTGTCCAAAAACCACAAAAGAAATCATAAAAACAGTTTTTGTTTAGGGACAAAAAAAAATTGTGTAAAACCAAAATTGAACCAAAGATAAAAGTTAAAATAATGGGTAAAAAATAGGTGAAGGTCCACTAAATTATATTTAAAGTTCTAAAGATTTATTCTAGAGGAATCGCAATTATTGTTTTAAATCTGAATATTTTAAAGCTAAAACCTTTGTGAAATCTTTAAATAAAAACAATATTATTATGAATTTAATGTCATTTTAAAATCATTGTAATCAACCAGACAAAATCACACTTAAAAGAGACTAAGCCAGCAGTCCCAAAAAAGCAAAAATAAATTATAAAAAAAATAAAGAATAAAAATAACTAAATAATTTACCCACAAATCCTACAGTTGTCTCATGCATGGCTACAAACAAAGCTGCCTTGAGCTGCTGAGCGTCTGTAATTAATGTGCTGTGACGAGGGGCTTCTGCCCGGTGACAGTGAAAGACCACCTACTGGCTTTTTAATACTGCCTGTCACCGTGAGCGCGGGACAGTCGATGGCGGCCTGCGGGCGAACGCGTCGCCGCAGACGCTGATTCAAAGTGATCAAATCCAAATTGAGGCTGTTTTATTCATGGATTTTAAATCTTTAATGAAGAGTTCCAGGAATTTAAAAGCGGTTTAAAGAGGAACACAATTTAAAAAAAGTCAACATTTCACAGGAAATATAACAAAACAACATTACAGAACAGGACAGATATTCTGCCAGATCTGATACTAGTCATGTTCTGGTGATATCTGTGAAGTAAATGGCCACACTGAACAGAAACTCGTGTATTTGCTACATGGTTTTTAATATCTGACTGTCACATCATAGACAAGTGAACAAACAAACAACCGAAAAAACAAAATCTCTAAAACTGAAACTTTTCAGAACAATTCACATCTTTACAAAGTTGTTTCTAGAATGTCTCGCAAGAAAAATCATTGACCTGAGAACGTTTTTCAATATCAAGATAAAAGTTGTGAAGAGTTTTTTTTCCCCCAAAGAAAATATTTTTCTTAACTTTTTGAAAAATCCTTTGTTTTTTTTTTTTTAACAATTTTTTTCATAATTAAAAAAATGTTTTGTTTTCTTTTTTTCTGCATTTTATTCTGAAAATGACACAGAATTTGTCTCAGTAGGATTTCCTAAGAAAACTTTTATTTTTTATTTTCATTTAAACTTTATTTTACCAGGAAATCCCAGTGAGATTAGATCTGTTTTTCAAAGGCATCAAAACAAGAAAATAAAATACAGTTATAACAATTATAATATAAATAAAACACAATTACAGTAAAATACAATCAAAATAAACAGTATGACAACGATAAAACGGTTAATCATGATGTCTTGCCTTTTTATATAAGACGAGCCTTGAAAATATTAACACTTATATTCAGGTAAAACAATCTGGTAATTAGAAATATTGTGGCAAAAGTAAATGTTTTACTCAAAAGAATAAATATATTTATTTGCTCCCACATGTTCTATTTAAGAGTCACAACCACCTATTTCTACACCAAACTCAACTTAAAGTAAGACAGGAATTATATTGTTTTTAGATGAATTAGTCGCTAAAGTATTAAATCAAATAAAACGTTTCTGTTTCCCTAAAAGTGAATTTAGACACTTTTGGTCCGAACTAGAGTTCAATAATCCGGCGCTAAGAACCAGGAACCGTTCTCTGACCCATCTTTAGAGGCGGTCTCAGCTCATTTCCAATCAGACTGAACCACAGTTTGCTCTGAGATTTCTCAGTCTGAATAGACTCCATGCTCGGAGTGGAACAACTGGACCAAAATGGCCACAGCTGGAGGTCATGTGACCCAGCATCTCATTGAAATGTGTTTGGATGAATGAAAGCTCATTAGAACAACTTTTAGAGTAATCATTGCTTTCTCTTGCCGTTTTCCCGACTATCTATGCTTTATAAACAGTTATCGGCGTACCGTCTTAGCCGCCGTCTGAGCCACCGTCTGAGCCGCATCTTGCAGCCCGACTCCACCGGGTTTTTTTTTTATGTAAATAAAAAAAAAGTAAAAACTACAAAAAATAAAAATTCTATGTAAAGGAAAATTATAAAAACTATGAGGTATAGTAACAAAAAACCTTAAAAAAAAGTGATGCCGATACAGATGTTAAAAAATGATCCGTAAAATATAAAGTTTGAATCTCAGAATTATCCCAACAAGGATTGCAAAGCGCAAGACTTCCATCATTTTTTCTCTCGCTGCTTTGCCCCGCCCTCGTAATTCCTGGCCAATTACTGAGGAGATCTTGAGTCACATATTTTTCACACCCTAAATCAAGCAAATCTGTTTCTTGAAACCAAACCACAAAAAAATTTTAATAAACACGAGAAAATATAAAAAGAAAACATTAAAAATATTATGTAAAATTTAAAAAAATTATAACTTTTTGTTAAATAAAACTAAAAATACAAAGTTAAGTTCAAAAAATGTTTTTAAAATATAAAATAAAGGCTAAAAAAAGTATGAATATATGTAAAATTTAAAAATCTCTTGTGAAGTTAAAACAACTAAAGTCTTTGCAACATTTAAATAACTCAAAAAATACTATAAAAAAAAAACTCAAAGATAAAACGGAAAGTTAAAATTTGAAAAATATAAAGTATAAAACAAAATGTAAATTTAAAAAAAGTAAAAACTACAAAAAATAAAAATTCTATGTAAAGGAAAATTATAAAAACTATGAGGTATATGTAACAAAAAACCTAAAAAAAAAGACATTTAACAGTTTTTATTTGTTTAGTGTACTGAAAATATGACTATCAGAGATTTAAACCCATTTTAATAAGATGTTGCTTCTAAATTAGTTTTATTTAACGGTGAAATTCTTCCAAAAAAGTTGATTTCCTCCCAGTTGCCCTGGCCGTGTGTCATTCCTCCCTTTTCCCTGTTTAATCCCGTGTCACAAGCGCCTGTTGTCTTCCGTCTGTGACATGGTCTTTATCGGCCGGCTCTTCTCCCAACCGTCTCAACATACCAGAGACATGTTTCTGCCTGAGCGAGCAAACATCCCTCTGTTCCTCCACACCTGTCGTACGCAGCGTCTGAACGGAGGGAAGCGCGGCGTCGCATGTAACGGCGAGGTCCTGCCTCGTGTTTCCTCGTCTCCTCTGCTCTGGGACGAAGCCCCTCGTCTCCGGATCGATGCGGACATCCCATCCTGTCAGTCTGCCTGCTGGCTCGTCTCTACACTGCAGGAATACGACAATAACACTAGTCTTTAGCAGGAAAATCACCCTGATGGAGTATTTAAATGATCCATTCATGAAGAAAGTTATTTCACTTAACAAGAAATTAAAAAATCCAAATCTAGAAACATGGAGTTTCACACAAGCATTCCAAAATAAGCCAAAGATTGATGCATTTCTCACAATTATCCCACTAATATATCCTTAGTCTGTATTTCTTTAGTTTTTATTCACCTAATTGTAGTTAATTTTGATTACAATGACAAAAAAACAAAACATTATTAAAGCAGCAAATGGCAAAACTCACAAGCAAGTAAAATCCTTTTTTCAAAATGGCAGCCATTGTGTTGATTTTATCTCCATAGCAACCATTTTATTTTTTGATCGCCTGGTAGTGACGAACAGATCGATGTCATTTTTAGATGAATTGGTGAAAGTATATTTGTGGATTTCCTTAGCAACGGAGGTTTTTTGATAACCACGCCCACATTTTTAATAGTGTCATATTGTATGTTATATCATTTCATTCAGCGTTAAGTCAGGGATTCATGTGTTGAAGTTTCACGAAATTCTGAGAAATAAAGGAACGCTACTTTTGCTAGCTCTTCGTGCTAACATTGCTCAAAAAACTTCTGATTCCAACATTTTTTCCCAAGTAGCTTCCAAATGATTCTCAAGGAGTTAGGAGGCTATGGATTTAGGTCAGTACTCATTAGTTAACCATTGACATGAATAGAGATGGACAAACAAGGCTGTCACCTCGAGTTCCAACAAAAAGTCAATTCAGTCGACATTTTTCCATGGATATCCCACGATTTCTCCATTTTGGAACCTGACGATGTTAGTCAGCAGTGATTAGTCCTGTCAATGAAACGAAACATACAAAGCAAAAATATTCATGTTGTGATATTAATCACTATGTTTTTCACGGTAAATTGGATAAATTAAAAACACGCCTTAAGTCGCTGGTGTAGCTCAAAATGCTGAAGCTGATAGCTGCAAAAATATTAGCTAAAGGCCAAGTTAGCCTGTAAATGAATATTCGGTTGCCCAAGACAGCTAGTGTGTATCTGAAAAAATTAGCTAAACTTCAAAATAGCCTAAAAAAACTAAAAAAGTCTAATTTAGTCAAAACAGTTAGCATGTTTCTGGAATGTTAGCTAAACTCGAAAATATCTTAAAAACCTTGTAAAAGAAAGCCAAAATTAGCCAAACAGCTAGCATGTAGCTGAAATGTTAGCTAAACCCCAAAATGGATTAAAAAAAATGGGTAAAAAAAACCAAAATTAGCAGAAAACCGCTAGCGTGTAAACACTTGCGCAACTCCAAAAAGAACAAAAAGAAAACCTAAATGAAACAAAACAGCTAGCACATAGCTAAAATGTTAGCTAAATGCAAAGTTAGCCTAAAAACGAAACTTAGGTTAGCAAAAACAGCTAGCATGTAGCTGAAATATTAGTTAAACTCCAAAATGGACCAAAAAAAAATGAAAAAAGCCTAAATTAGCCAAAACCGCTAGCATGTTAATACTTACCCAACTCCAAAACAGCCTAAAAAAAAAGCCTAGATTAGACAAAACAGCTTGCATGATGCTAAAATGTTAGCTAAATGCCAAATTAGCCTAAAAAACAAAACTTAGTTTAGCAAAAACAGCTGAAAAAATAGCTAAACTTCAAAATAGCCTAAAAACAAATAAAAAAGCCTAAATTAGCCAAAAAATGCAAGAATGTAGCTGAAATATTAGCTGAACTCCAAAACAGCCTAAAAAACAGAACAAAGCAAAAACAAGCCTAAATTATACAAAACAGCTAGCATGTTGCTAAAATGTTAGCTAAATCCCAAATTAGCTGAAAAACAAAACTTAGGTTTGCAAAAACAGCGAGAGTGTAGCTGAAAAAATAGCTTAACTTAAAAATAGCCTGAAAAACTTTAAAACAAAGACTAAATTAGCCAAAACAGCTAGCATGTTGTTAAATTACTAGCTAAACCACAAAAAAGCTTAAAAAAATCTTAGTAAATCCCAGAAGAGTCCAAAAAGCTAACTTAAACCTTAAATAACTTTTAAGATTTATCTCTGCATAAAAATATATTTTGTCTAAATTCAACAAGTTAGAAATGAGAACAAGATAACATCGGGTCATTAATAACAATAAAACAAAATGATCTGGAGGGCCGGATCCGGCCCCCGGGCCGTGACTTTGACACGTGTGGTTTAACAACAGTGATAAAAGAAATCACTTCCTTTACAGTTTCTTTTCTGTAGATCTACCTGGACTAGAAAATATCTGCCGACACACAAACATAAACATGTTGACATATAAATTACTCTAATCATAGAAGAAGAGAAAACTCAATTTAATTTATGATTTTATGTTGAGACGTGTAAAATTTGTGTGTTTTGGAAAGTTAAACAGATGATTTTTAAACTCAGGATATTATATTATATTATATTATATTATATTATATTATATTATATTATATTATATTATATTATTATATTATATTATATTATATTATATTATATTATGTTATGTTATGTTATATTATGTTATGTTATATTATATTATGTTATGTTATATTATGTTATATTATATTATATTATATTATATTATATTATATTATATTATATTATATTATATATTTATGTTATATTATGTTATATCATGTTATATTATGTTATGTTATATTATATTATGTTATGTTATATTATATTATATTATATTATATTATATTATATTATATTATATTATATTATATTATATTATATTATATTATATTATATTATACAATTTGAATTTGTTTGATGCTACCATATTCTATTATTCTAATAAAAAAAGTGTAATAAAAGTGCTGAAAATGAGGTTTGGAGTTTGATTGTTTCCTTTCATGTGTTTGAAATTTCCCCCAAAACAAAATTAGTTGTTCTAAAAATAACGTCCTTGTCATGGAAGTGAAGGTCAGGTGATGACATCACAGATGCTTTCTCCAGCTGTATATAAGTCAATGATGAAGAGTTTAAATCTCTTATTTCTCTACATCTTAACTCTGAATCAGAGAGAAAATCTGAAGGACGACGTCTGAACCTGAGCTTTGACTTCCACCCGCTCGTCAGGATTTATCGTTTGATCGTTTCTACCTTTTATTTTTCCCTTGCCTCCCTCCATTCCTCCGTCACTCTCTCCCACTCTCCGGCGCCGCCCGCAACCCCGGGGCTCGCCAAGCTGGCCAGTCGGCTGCATCTGCCAGCACATCTTTAGCGGCTTGGCAGTGAAGAACGTCCGTCACAGGTTGTAATCAAACCTGCCTGGAAACTGAGAGGCGGCGAGGAGGAGGAGGAGGAGGAGGGGGGTGTGCAACCCCCCCCCCCCACTTCTGCCTGATTAATCATAATGTAATTTTAATTAAAAAGCACAGTGTCAAAGGGTTTAGCTGCCTGAGAAGTGAGCCCAGATTGCCACGCAGCAGCAGCCCCCTCAGTCTGCGGGCAGGAAATGCGTCCTGACAAATCCAGGCGGCCCAGCCAAGAAAAACAAAGGCCGCCATTACCAGGATATTGTCAGTGGTGGGAGGGGGGGGGGCGGAGGATGCAGAAAACAGGTTGGGGGGTCACACTGTCACGCCGATTGGAGCTCCGCGCGAACGGCGTGTCAGGAACGCGGAGGGACGCGGCGAGCGTGAGGTGTGAGGGGGCCGCGGCGCCTTCCTTTGTCAGGAGACGCTGGAGGCGGAGCTTCTCCTTCCTTAAGTTTGTTTACGTCTCAGGCCCGGGGGCCTGAGCGTGCCTGAGATGATGCCGGCGACGGCGAGGGGGGAGGGGCTTCTGAGGAGACGCGGGGTGTCAGCAAAGCCACCCGGGGTCATGAGTGCAGATTAGGAGGATTACAGATACGGGTGAACTGAATCTGCCCGGGAGGGGGGCAGGGTCTCTGAAGGGGGCGGGGCTTAAAAACGAAACCTCAATTCAAAAAAGAAAAAAAATAGTTTTCAAAGGGTGACCTTTGAGGATGGGGGCGGGGTTTTTCTGGAGGTGAGAGACCATGAAGCCCCGACAAGTCTTTGATTTCTCCCTGCAGGTCTCCCTCCTCAGATGAGTGGTCTCCGAGCAGCAGGAGGTCCTCGCTCTGAAGGGGGAGGAGCCTCCGCTGACCTGCTGGAAGAGCCCGCCACCAGCCCAGGAAGGAAGAAAAAATGACCTTTTAAACCAAAGATGATCATTTTCAGGGTCTGAAATGATAAAAATGATCATTTTCTCTGCTTTAAATGCAAAAACTGGATTTTAAGACGGTTAAAAGTCGATTGTTTTGAGGAAAATGATCTGATTTGTAAAAGAAATAATCTGATAAATGAAGTTTTTCAAAAGCAAAACGAGATGAAAATGGAGGAATTTGTTTTTGCTTATTTAAAGAAAATCTTTAAAGAAAATATTTGATTTATTATATATTTGACGTCTGTAAGGAGCGGCTTGACATATTGATGATGTCATCGTGCTTAAAAGCTGAAATTTGACGGTGCAGAAGTTGGTGAATTGATTCTTTTTCTGTGACGTTTTCTTCTCTACTGTTTTCATTCATCTGATGTTAAACTGAAGCTGTTTTCACTTTTTTCTGCTCCACAAGTTTCTCTCTAAATCAGCTATTTTTCTCAGTAAGAACTAAGATAAAAAAATTAATCTTAAATGAGTCAAAATGTACGACAGAGTATTAGGGTCACCGAAAAAAAAAAAAAGTAATATTACAAGTTTTTTTACTCCGTCGTAAAAATGTGAGAATTCTGCAGTTGAGTTTGTGTTTTGAGTTGTTCCCTTTAGCTCCTGTCAATCATTTTCAGCTGTTTTCATTTCTGTTAATTGTCTAATTAACTGTTTTTTCAGCTGATCATTATCGTCTGTTTTTCACCTGTTTTTGTTTCTCCATTTGGTTTGTCCCGTTTATTTTCTTAAATGACCTGAAACCAACAGTTCCTAACACATTATTTTTGCTTCATACTCGAAGAAACTGAAAATACTGAATACATTTAATTGTTTTCTGAAACAAAAAAAAAAGTATGCTTTATTTTCCGAGGAAACTCTTTCCTGAAAATACGAGAATCTTTGGATGAAAGTGACTAAAAAGTTCCGAGCAGTAAATCATTTTTACTTAACGAGAAATCTCAGCCAAATCTAGAAATGATGAGATCCTCACAACTATTTAAGAAAGCTTAATACTTCAAATAAATGTTAAACAGCACAATAATAAGTATTTTTGTAAATCAAATGATTTGTATTTTTTTAGTTTTTATGACAGGTGGTAAAAAAAAATTCACAGCGTGATCGCCACCTAGTGGCTGAACTGAAACTCCAGGAGAAGCAGAACAATCGTTGGAGCTTCTCTGTTTGAGAATTCGTGTAACAATCTCAGTATTTCACTGATACATTTGACAGTATTTGAACTGGATCAGATTAATATAAATAGATTCAAATTATCTACATAGATTATGAATGTATTTCTAAACAAATGTGTCTAAATGTGTAAACTCAAAAATTGAAATGAATTGAATAAAAAAAAATCAGAAAATTTAAATTACTACAATTACGTTAATAAAAACCTAAACACAAACATTTGCTTTAAATTATTAAAAAATAATGTTTTTAGTCGTTTTATCTATCAGCTTCATTAGCTTTTCTTTTTTAGATAATTGTGTGGGAATCCTTGTTACGCTATTGGCTTATGCTAGCTAGCCGCTCGGTAGACACTAGCTAGCCAGTCGCCCAGTGGACAGTGTAGTGAGCTAGCACGGACAAGCAGAGCTAGCTTGCTACGCTATTGGCTTCTGTGGACACTTAGTTGGCCGGCTCACTATGCTAGCTAGGAAAGGCCAGCAGGGCTAGCTCGCTATGCTATTTATAGGGACTAAAGATGGAAATTAGCTTGAAAGGCTAAAATCTTATATATTTGCATTTTTAAATGTTCTATCAATATATCCTGTCCCTGTCTTAAATAAACAATCAATCAATCAATCAATATTGGCTTACGTGGTCAATCAGTGAGTTGACTCGCTACGCTAGGTAGCCAGCCGCTACAAAGTGGACAGCTTAGCAAGCTAGCAAGGACCGGCAGAGCTAGCTCGCTACGCAATTGGCTTCTGTGGACACTTATAGGCCGGCTCACTATGCTAGCCAGCCACCGAGAGGACACTTTAGCAAGCTAGGAAAGGCCAGCAGGGCTAGCTCGCTATGCTATTTATAGGGACTAAAGATGGAAATTAGCTTGAAAGGCTAAAATCTGATATATTTGCATTTTTAAATGTTCTATCAATATTTGCTGTCCCTGTCTTAAATAAACAATCAATCAATCAATCAATATTGGCTTACGTGGTCAATCAGTGGGTTGACTCGCTACGCTAGGTAGCCAGCCGCTACAAAGTGGTAAACTTAGCAAGCTAGCAAGGACCGGCAGAGCTAGCTCGCTACGCTACCGGCTCATATGAGCGATAATTAGGTCGGCTCACTACGAGTAAGATTGATAGATAGATAGATAGATAGATAGATAGATAGATAGATAGATAGATAGATAGATAGATAGATAGATAGATAGATAGATAGATAGATAGATAGATAGATAGATAGATAGCTACCACAGCTAGCTAGCTAGCTAGCTAGATAGAATCTTTAATAATCCCTTAGGAAATTTAAATTGGTCATCTGCTGACACATAAAAACACAATAAAACAATAGGAGTCAGTGGGTTAAAAAATTCAAATAATAAAAGATAAATTAAAAATTACAGGAATAAATTAGTTAAATGTCAATGGATTAAATAGATTAAAAGTTAATGGATTAAAATAATTTGATTGCTAAAAAAAAAATAATAAGATTAAGATAATTAAAAAAAAATAAGATTGCTATGCTAGCCCCTCATTAGCTCACTGTCCACTAGCGAATGGCTAGCATAGCGAGCTAATGAGTGCTAATATTAGCTGATAGCGTACGACTTGATTTGTGGACAGATAATCGAACTATTTTAATTATTTTTAGACGAACTCTTCTTGCAGTGACTTAAACTTTGATTGTGACTTTATGGAGTCATTAACGATGAACTGTCCACATGTCTATATTCAGCTCTACAGGTTTACCATCTCATTCGTCTCCACTGAGCAGAAAACGCTAACAAGTGTTCCATATACAGTCGCAGGTAGCGCACAAAGCCGTCAGGATTTACATGTCAAAGGCCTGATTACATAAGCGGGGCATATGTGTGGGAGTGACACCGAAACGGAGGAAACTCTGCCCATTAGATCCCGGCCGGCCCGAGGAAGGCCGGATCCCCGTCAGCCTCTCCTTTCAGGCTCCTCCTCCCAGCGAACCACCCGCCGGCGGCCTTAACCGCCCTCTAATGAACCCATCTGTCGGATCATTATTGGCTCCGCGGCCGCCTGAACCAAAGGCTGAGGGCGTGCAGAGAGGAGGGTCTCATTCAGTCTCAAAAACTGAAACAAAGCATTTACAGAGAAATAAATCTAGATTTATATCATAAAGGTTCTTTGAATTCTTTAATTTTCTCTTCCTGCTTCGTCAGCCTGATAAACATCTGAAATTATTCGTTTTAGTTCAGACTTTTCCATTTCTAAAGTAAATTAGCTTCACCTGAAACATGAAAACAAAACATTTTGGTTTGTAAATTGAAATTATTTTAAAAATTCAGGACATAAATCAAAGAAAATGTGCTTTATTGTGTTGATGCAGTTTATGGGGAAATTTTGGAAAGAAAAAAAAAAGCAATTTTTAAAAATTTACAATTAAAATTTAAAAAATTCTCAAAATTTATATTCTAAATTCAGTTTTTGAGTATTAGAAAACGCAGGAAAAACAAAAGTACTTTTTGTCAGAGACCGTTACCTCCCTGTGGATAAAATGTTCTCAAAACAAGAAAAAAAACACAGAAAACAAAATATTTCTCTAGTGAAAAAATCCGCAACTACTAGTTTATATTTTAGTGATTTTGAAAAAAAAAGGTTGAATTTTTGCTTTTTTTTTAAACAAACAAAAAAAATTCCCAAATGAGTGAAACCTCATAAATTTAGGCATTTTTCTCAGGTAATTCGAAATAAGTGTTTATTACTTAAAAGAAAACTTTAAATCTTTAGTCTATAATACATAAATACTTTAATTTTCCCTATTTTAACAGCTGCAATGATCCAACTTTCCTTAAGATTATAATCATTTCAAAATATGTATTTATAATCTAAATGCCTTCAGAATCTTCAGAAACTTCTGTCTAAAGACGTAAAGTAAAAATAAAAACTGGTTTTATTTGAGGTTTTGGCTAAAATTCACCTGAAAAGTTATTTTTGTTTGTTCCAATATAAAGGGTAAAACGATATTTAAACTAAACTAGTTTAGTTTTTGTTGTAAAATTTGCTTCAGAATTTGAAGAAGTCTAATTTATCTTTCCTGCATCAAATTTCCCATCATCCTTTAGCAAAAAGTAATATTTAAGTAAACCTGACAAAATAAACTTCAAGCGTATAACGGGGGATGGAAAAGATTTCTTGAAAAACATAAAATCTGAAATGTTTGTTCATTTTTTCATAGAATTTCTTTCGTTTTAAATCCTTAAAATATTATTTTATTAAAATATGTGCTTTATTCATTAAAGATGTTGCATAAACTCCATCTCTGCAGCTTTGTTCTCCCCTCAGATCTCCCTCTTTGTCTTCAGAAAGCGTCCAAACGCTCCACGCCTTGCACAGGTGACGTGCTGGAAGGCCGTGCAGGTGCCGCGGCTGCACGCGTGAGCGGCGTGCGCGGCGGTGTTGGCACGGGCTGCCGGGGACGGCTGGTGAGGGTTTAACTTTGCTAAGCTTTTCCTTGCCAGGTCCCCGGGAGATCCCACTGTTCGTTTATATTGAACTTTGCGGGCCGGCGGCTCTGCCAGGCTCCCCCGCCTTCTGCTGTAATATAGGAGCTGCCGGGGACCCGAGCGGCGGGCGACACCTGGGGAGCGGGACACGGATCACGCCGGCCTCGTGGTTATTACACATTTGTCCAGAAAAGAGAGAACTCCTCCATGGAAAAAAGAAATATTACTGTGATATAAGTGAACAGAAAAACTAGAATCATCCTTGATAATAATTCTTCAAATAAATTGTAATATTCTGCTTTTTTTAGACAAAATAAATCTTCAAATTAGCAAAAAGTATGTTTTTAAGGATAATATTATGTCATAAAATTAACATATGAAGTTGAAAAACGTTTTAAATCTTTAACATTGACATGCATAGAGATTTATTGATACTTTTTCACCCAAAAATATCAAATTTTGTCCAACTAACAAAAATATATTAAACTAGAAAAGTTCACAAGATTATATTCATCATGAGTGAGAACTAGTTTCACCAAATATGACCTGAAATAAGATCAAAAGACTCAACAAAATGTTCAATATTTATAATTTCAAAACCAATTTTTTACATTTTACCCTGAAAAACTGAATTTTTAAAGAAAGTTTTAACATCTTAACATAAGAATGTTTGGTAACTTAACTGACCTTTCCAGATTTTTTTAAATTTGAAAAGATTTTGATTAATTTCTATGTGTCTGTAGTTGATTTCGTCTTAATTTAGGCATAAAATTTACTTTAATTAGAAACTAGACAAACATACTTTATGGAATTTTTTGCTTTTCTACGCTTTTAAGACAAAAGAGTCTTGAAATGAGCTAAAAACACGGATATTCCAGTTGATTGATTTGATAATTGTAAATATTATGTCTTATTTGTATGACATAGTGCTCAAAAAAGAGTTTATTATCTTTAAAGTGTCTATTTAGTCCTTTTTTTAGCCACAAATTTGTCCTAGTTTTACTTGTCTTCTAATACAATGTATGTTTACTTTCAAACTGCACCAATAAATATGGCGATTTTACTGTTTTTAAATTGTTTTTGTGGAATTTTTCTTATGACGGAGGACATAGATTAAGAAAATTAAGGGTGAAATAGAATCTCTGAGTATTTCTTTGTTCAAATCGATGTGAATAAGGATGAAAAAAGATTTAAAAAATGCCACATGATCGTATTTGAGAAAACAAACTCTCTTCTCTGAACTCTCAGCGATGGGGATGGGAAAGGGGGACGGGGTTGCCTCACGCTAATGGTCCCGGCCACAACTCAGAGGTGAATTTTGAATGAATCCCCGCCGCTCTGCAGGACCTATGTTCTAGAAAAAGACCACGAGGAATGATTTGAAATAGATCAGCAGATGATCGGAGTCACGATTCAACCTGCTGCTTCTCTCACCAACCACTAGAGGGAGCGCTCACCTGAGCTCTGAACTCGCCACCTGCCCTCACCTGATTCATCTTCATCAGCTGTTTCCCATCACCTCATCATCTGACGTAGTATTTAGTCTGTCTTTCCCACTGCGAAGTCTTGTTTGTCCTGTGTTCAGTCTGAGCGTTTCCTCCCATGCCTGTCTCTTTGTGTTGTGACCTCAGCCTGTTTTCTGGCCTTGTCCTGTTTCTTCATTAAAACCTTCATTTGCACATGGATCCACATGTCTCCGCCTCTTCGTCACAATCGCAGTGTGACTTTAAAGAAATTTAGAAACAGTTATTCAACGTTCTAACTCTGTTTCTTGAAACAAAACCGCTCACTTCTCACTATTACTCTGCATAAAAAGTCCATTAGAGATGCATGGAAGGGTCGTGGAAAGCCACAAATTTGCAAATATTACACAAAATTGTGAACATTTTGTGATTATAATCGACTGTGAACTTCATAAAATACACACAAATTGCGTTAATTCTCAATGTTTGAACAGCTCAAAACCAAAATCCCATTAAGACTCTCAAACGCAAGAAACACGCATGAAAGACTTAAACTCCAGATGTAGACGAAGCTTCAAATGTTCAGAGTGGTCAGCGTGTCTCTATATTTAAGTTTTTAAATGGACAAACATCAACAATTATTGTATTAAATGTAGGGATGTCCCGATCAGGTTTTTTTGGTCCTGATCCGATTCCGAGTCATTGGATTTTGTTGATTTGCCGATACCGAGTCCAGATCCGATACTTTTGTAACATATTTAAATTAAACAAATTGAATAAATACATTGTCTTGTCCCTTATTTATATTTCATTAACATTTTTATCATTAGAAACTTAAATAAAACACTTCAGTGAAGTAGCTTTAATAAACAGGTAAAAATAGAGCAAAAAAAATCATATTTTCTTGTTCTATAAATGATAATTAGTCATTTGAGAAAGTTTAGTGACTTTAACTTTAATATATTTAGTTATTGAACATTTTTGACCAAATGTGATTGCTGTCCTCATTTAGAATTCATAAAAATAAATTATGACTGTTTTAGCATGAATTTGATGAGTGTTTATGACTAGCTCAGGTCATTATAAATTTTAATTTATACGTTTTTTTTGTTTTTTAAGATTATGTTATGGGGTGCCGTTTGTAAATCAGAGATGTAAAATTTTTACATCAATGTTTTCAGATATTTAGCGTCTTTTAGGAGAAAAAAAACAGGTTTTGTTTTTCAAATGCATATTCTCACCCTTTAAATTAATATATTTATAAATGTTACATTTAATAACTAAATATTTAGTTAACCAACTAAAAATTTAATTTTAAGCTAAATATTTAGCCTACAAAAAAATATTTAAGTTTTGCAATTAAATATTTAGTTTGCTCATTAAATATTTAAATCTAACCTAAATATTTATTTTTCAAACTAATATATAAGTTTTGCAGCTAAATATATAGTTAAGATTTAAATATTTAGATTTTGAGTTAAATATATAGTTCAGATTTATATATTTAGATTTGAGTTAAATATATAGTTAGATTTAAATATTTAGATTTGAGTTAAATATATAGTTAGGATTTAAATATTTAGATTTGAGTTAAATATATAGTTCAGATTTATATATTTAGATTTGAGTTAAATATATACTTAAGATTTAAATATTTAGATTTGAGTTAAATATAGTTCAGATTTATATATTTAGATTTGAGTTAAATATATAATTAAGATTTAAATATTTAGATTTGAGTTAAATATATAGTTAAGATTTAAATATTTAGATTTGAGTTAAATATATAGTTAGGATTTAAATATTTAGATTTGAGTTAAATATATTGTTAAGAGTTCTATATTTAAATTTGAGTTAAATATATAGTTAAGATTTAAATATTTAGATTTGAGTTAAATATATAGTTCAGATTTATATATTTAGATTTGAGTTAAATATATACTTAAGATTTAAATATTTAGATTTGAGTTAAATATATAATTAAGATTTAAATATTTAGATTTGAGTTAAATATATAGTTAAGATTTATATATTTAAATTTGAGTTAAATATATAGTTCAGATTTATATATTTAGATTTTAGTTAAATATATAGTTAGGATTTAAATATTTAGATTTGAGTTAAATATATAGTTCAGATTTATTTTCCTAATTAAAAGTCCTTAAAATGTGATTTTTCTCCTCAGTCAGTGGCTAAAATGACAATCCTCTCATGTTTTTAAGACACGTTTGGCCTCGCGCGCCTCTAAAACACACAAACATTAATGAACGCACGTCTGGAGGCTCACCTGAGGAGCCCCCCCCCCAGGTGAGCCTCGGGGGAGGGGCGCGTCAACACCTTTTTATTAAAACGCGCCGACACGGATCCGAGCGCACAACATGACAGCTGTTTCAAACACTGTAAACAGTATTTTAGCAGATCTCCAAGAGATTTTTCATAAATAAATTAAAAATCTGAAACTCCGGATGGATTTGGTCCAGACTTTTTGTTGCCACTTCTTTCTTGAAATAATGACAAAATCTTCTTGTTTTTTTTTTTTTTTAACTAATTTTAAAACCTGTTTTTTCAGGGTCAACACTTATCAGTGTTATACATTAGACACCAATTCTCCAATTAAAATCCACATTAGCTGCAGCCCAGTGAGTTAAAACGCTCCTCAGGGTGTTTATTTCTTCTTTAGTTGCGCATTTTCACACTTTGCTGCCAACATTTAATCAACTTTTTAAACGAAGTGGCATTTTAATTAAAGATTACAAAAAAAAAAAAGTACAGGCAAAGCATAGCATGAATACTTTTTAATTGACTTTGACAGCTTCAGACTTTTTCTCACAGATCAAGTGTGAATGATAACCTGCATGTAAAATAAAAGCAGATGTAAATCCTGAGTCCGTTTGAGGAAAGCAGTGCGGTTCCTGCGACAGCTGGGGGGTTTGTCTGATCACTTTTGACTCACAAATGAGTAAAAAATACAAATTATGACTGGATTGGTTTGATGGTTTCCACTGAGCAACGATTCTTCACACCTTTGAATGAAGTCAATTTAAACAGAAAAGTCAGGAAGTCGTTTTCTGAAGTGAAAAAAAACATAACATAATTAAATCAACAAATCCTATTAATAAAATTAAAATTGTTTAAACGAAAAATCTGTAAAATAACAACTGAGTTCAGAGATTAGGCCTTTACACACATCGATATGTAGTTTAGAAAATACGGACACAAAAACGTTGATGTACGGAGAGAAAATAGACTCACTCCAATTTGTGCGTGCGTAGTTTATTTATCTATTTAGGGATTTACATTAATCTTAAGACTACTCATCCTGGGGTTTGCATTAGAAAAAACAAAAAAAAACATGTTACTTCTAACACCAATACTTTGGAAATGTATGTGTTTAAAATAAACTCCAAATTAAAGATAAGAGAAACCATCTTATAATATAAGTCTTGATTCGTTCATGTGTAATTCAAGATTCTTGACGATGTATTTTTTTTGTGCATGAGAACAAAATTATGACATTTTAAAAGTATAAAATACAATTTACGTTTGAAAAAACTTAAATTATACCAGCTTGAAGCCAAATTACGCACAAACCTTTTGTTACGTTCACATTTACGCTCAAATCTCAAACGTGAGATTTTTTTCACGTCTAAACGATCCGTCCTTAAATGATGCGTTTAAGAGCTGCTGGGTCATCAGAGGCTTTTTTTATCAGCCGCTTTGAACTTTTGAATATTATCTGGTGAAAACTTTCCCACTTTCTTATATAGATATGTGCGGAGCCCCTAAAGGGACATCGAACAAAAAAAAATAATAATAAAGTTAAAAAAATTAAAGTAAAAAAAAAAAAAAAACAATTTCTAACTCGTGGCCACGACTTACGGATATGATACGCAGTTGCAGCCCATTCAAAACAACAGGAGCGGCTTTTAGGTTTGGTTTTGATCACGTGGTCGGATGTTTAGGTTTCTCCAGATCACGTGACTTTATGTGTTTATGTTTCTTCATTTTGTCTGAAAGCATCCCTCGTTATTGTCACTTAAAATAACCGACATTTGTGTTTGTTTATGAGGCAGAAATTAAAGAAACATTATTGATGCTTGATACTCTTCGTTTCGGGATCACGTTTGACCGTCTCCTGGACCGGAAGTGGTCAGACTGAACACATTCTAGCTTTACAGAAGTCATTCGGGGCCCGATTTAAAAAGGTTCCGGGCGGTTTCTCCGAACCTACACTAACCCTAACCTTGACCCGGTACCGATGCGGGTCGGGTCCCAAATCCAAATTGTTCCGTGCATCCCAGACGTTGCTGTTTTACGATTTTTGAGCCCGAAAAGTCAAGCAAAACAGACAAACTACGAACTGTATGTCCAAAATAAATGCATGTCGTGATAGGAACGGGTACATTTCTCGCTAGAAATATTACCAAAATAAAGATTAGTCCACAAAATATTTTATTCTGAGGGATTTTACACCAAAAAAGTAGTGGATCTACCGCCATATTGTTAGCGGCTGTCAGACAGAAATCGGCAGAAACTCAAAAGTCACGTGATCAGTCACGTGATCCGGAGAAACCTAAACATCCGACCACGTGATCAAAACCAAACCTAAAAGCCGCTCCTGTTGTTTTGAATGGCTGCAACTGCGTATCATATCCGTAAGTCGTGGCCACGAGTTAGAAATGTTTTTTTTTTTTTTCGATGTCCCTTTAGGGGCTCCAGTATGTCATGGCCACGAGTTAGAATTTATTATTTTTTTACTTTAATTTTTTTTTTTAACTTTATTATTATTTTTTTTTTGTTCGATGTCCTTTTAGGGGCTCTGTAGATATGCTCGATAATTAACATAAAAAGTGTAAAAATGTGTTTTTAAAGTACAAAACACTTTCGGTTTTCTCATGTCTCCCTCAGGGCTGCACTGTAGCGCCGTCGCTGAGCTCTTCCGCGATAATGCGGCGGCGTGAGGTCCTCCTCGACACCCAGAGAGCGGACAGTCGATCAGCTCCGAATCCCGCTCCGATCTCTGGGTCTGGAGAAAAGGAGCGGACTCTTCGATCATCGCTCCCTTGCGGCAAATCCTTCTCCACACCCAGAGAGCGGCACCGCCCTCCCTCGTGGCAGCACCACCCGCCCCTTATTTAGCGGGAGCAGAAAGCCAGATCCAGAGAGCGGAGCGGGATGCGGAGCTGAACGAGTGTCCGTTCTCTGGGTCTGTAGAAAAGGAGCGGACTCTTTAACTCCCTGCTTGCCCCACAGAGCATCGTAGAGTTGACCGACTCATCGCTCCCTCGTGGCAGCACCACCCGCCCCTTATTTAGCGAGAAGCAGAAAGCCAGATCCAGAGAGCGGAGCGGGAGGCGGAGCTGATCGACTGTCCGCTCTCTGGGTGTGGAGGAGGACCTCACGCCTGATGCGTACGGAAGATTTCCGTGCCGATGGCGCCGCAGGGAAAGCGTCAGGAGGACTGAGAATAGAGAACTTCAGTGTTAGGTTTAAAAATGCATCTTTAGACTTGTTTACATTAAGAAAGTGAATATTCGCGCATCATTTTCAAAAAACGTGCAACTGTTTTCTTGGTCGAGGACGGGGCTAACGCTGGGGTCACACTGGACGCGGAAGCGCCGCGGAGCGGAGTACGCGCCGCTCCGCTCTTTAGTTCACACCAGACGTGCATTTTTCCGCGGCGGTCCACAGGCGCTTCTGCTAGAGCTTTTTTTTGTTTTTGCCATCATGGTTGATAATTTCATAGCCTAAAGACATTAACCCATGTTCCTGCTAAGAAAAACTGCTCTCTCAAAACCCCGCCACACCGCTCTGTGGCCCACTGTACTGATCTGTGTGCGCGCGTGTGTGCATCTCTGTTTTGTGTGTGTCTGTGCACACGCGCTCGCAGGTGTGTGTGTGTGTGGTAAATTAATAAACTACAATTATTAACCCATATTTCTGCTAAGAGGAGCAGCTCTCTGCATCTCTTTTTCTCTCCCAAAATCCCGCAGCCCCGCCCACTCGCTCCAGAGTCTGCTCACTGCGTTGATCTGTGCGCGCTCGTGTCTGTCTGTGTTGTGTGTTTTATAAATATTACCCCCTGTTTCTGCTAAGATGAGCTGCTTTCTGCCTCTCTGTTGTCGTTTTATTAACTCCCAAAACTCCTCACCCCGCACCGGAGTCTATCGTTGATCTGCGTGTGTACGTGTCTGTGAAAAAAAAAAAAAAAGTGCGTGTCTGTCTTTTTGTGTGTGTCTCTGTGCTCGCGCGCGCAATTTGTGATGTGATTGTATGTTTAAATCGGTGTCTACCATCTATTTAGATACAAAAACATGATCACATTTGTCAATCTCGGCATTTTATTGTGAAAAACTGGTTATATTTTGAAAAGAAACCGGATTTTCTCATGTATCTTGAAGCAACTTCCGGCCAGAATTGACGCGGAACGCTCGCGGCTCGCGCACAAAATAGGTCAGACGCGGAAACGATCCGCTGCACCGCGCGGGCCCTCCGCGCCGCTCCGCTCCGCGCCTTGTGTGAACGACGCCATAGGATAACAAGGGCGCCGAATGGAAGCAGACTCCGTTCCGCGCCGCTTCGCGGCGCTTTCGCGTCCAGTGTGAATGGGGCGTTATGGTCACGGTTAAACCACCAAATGGTTCCTGAACGCGGCTGTCTCTGCAGCTCACCGCTCCTCCAGGGGATGGATCGAATGTGGAGAACACGTTTCACACATTTAGGAGCGAGACAGCTAACTGGAATTTAACTTTAATTTTTTTTAAATAAGTAACGGCAACATCCAGTCTTGAACGCACCTAAAATCCGTGCCGGCGATGCAGGAACGAAGTTCTCAGCTGCGCGTCTGACCAACAGGATTTATATCCCGTTGTGTTCTGGTCGCATGTAAATCTGTGTAAATATCACCAGCCTTATATATCAGACATATCTGTTTAAGAAAGGAGGAAAATGTCACGTTTTCAACAGATAAATTTCAGTTCAAAGCAGCTGAAAAGAAAACTCTGATGATGATGATCATTTACACCTGAAACTCAGTGTGTAACTATGGTTTTATCATATTTGTGTGTGATTTTTATAAATGTTTATGCATAATTTGGTTTTAAGATGTTGTAATTTGTGTAAATCCTTTTTTTTTAATTTAGTAATTTTTGTACATAAGCACAAAATGTATTGTACGAGTTACAAATCAAGACTTGTGCATGTTCAAATCTCTCCATACGACTCTTCAGGTTTAGGAATAAAAATCTCTGCTGGTCTGACACAGATTGCAGAGATAATCCTTACAAAGCAGTGTGTTTATGGTCTGTCCTGAAATAGGAATTCATCAGTGACCCTATAGTGCTATTCTCTGTCCAGACCCAGCAAGACAGCACTAAATGTTCAAGCGGAGGTAAGTGCCGGCAAGTCCTCTGACAATACAAGCACGGTTTCAAGTTCCTGCTCAATGCGGCTCCGCTCCTCCGAGGAGGCGGAGGTGGGGGGAATGGGGAGTACAAGGAGTTTGGGGTGGATGGTGGCTGGGGGGGTGTCCAGGGACTCGCTGAGTGTGTGTTTGGGGGTGTGTGCTTCTCCTCCTGGAGGTTCTGGGGGAAAAGTCGTCTCCTTGCATCAGTGAACCCTGCGGGGCAGGAGAGCGGCGGGGAGGAGGGTCTTCCCAAAAAAACCAAACCTCTCGACATCCACCGAGGTGATAAGTGCTGGACCGCAAGAAGAAAACAAGCGGAAACGAAAATTTAATTCCATCTGAAGCGACCGGACCAATTATGTTTACGGCAAACGCATCGATCTGAAGCTGTAGTTCTTCAGTTTCTCCTTACAGGAAAGATTCATTAGACTGAACAAGTTTTATGGTTTTATTAAAGAAATTAAATCAAATTTACCCACTATCCTAGTAATGACTCCACGTGAAAAAATCTAAACAGTTTTTCAAAATGGCTGCTTTTTTGATTGGTTTTATCGTCATAGCAACCATTTTAATTTTTGGTCGTCTGGGGCTGACACACATCAACGTCATTTTTATAAGAATCGGCAAAAGTACATTTTTTTATTTACTTGACAACGGAGGTTTTTGTTAACCACACCCACATTCCTAATATAATATAATATAGTCATATCATCTGTCATCTTTCGTTCAGCTTGACCCAACGATTCGTGTTTTATATTTTCCCATCTCAGTAAAAAGTATTCAAGCAACCCTGGTCACTCTTCCTTTCTGCCCCCAACACCCTAACTGGAACAAATTTAAAACAATTTCTCAAAATGGCTGCTTTTATCTCCATAGCAACCATTTTAATTTTTGGTCGTCTGGGGCTGACAAACACATCAACGTCATTTTTATAAGAATCGGCAAAAGTACATTTTTTTATTTACTTGACAACAGAGGTTTTTGTTAAACCACACCCACGTTCCTAATATAATATAATATAGTCATATCATATGTCATCTTTCGTTCAGCTTGACCCAACGAGTCATGTATTATATTTTCACATTTCAGTAAAAAGTATTCAAGCAACCCTGGTCACTCTTCCTTTCTGCCCCCGACACAAATTTAAAACAATTTCTCAAAATGGCTGCTTTTATCTCCATAGCAACCATTTAATTTTTTGATGGCCCTGGCCTGACAAATAGATTTATGTCTTTTTTATAAGAATCGACTAAAGTATTTTTTTTTTCCTTGGCAACCGTGTTTTTGGCTAGCCACCCTCACATTCCTGATATATTAATTTCATATCACTTTGTCCATCTTGAGCCAAAGATTCATGAATTACAGTTTAGCAACAATTTCCACTCTACCTTTCTGTCCCCGCCACCCTTCTAATAACTGTGACTAAAACAATTTTTCAAAATAGCTGCTTTTTGATTGGTTTTATCTCCATAGCAACCATTTCATTATTTACTCGCCCAGGGCTGACGAACACGTTCATGTCATTTTTACAAGAATCTGCAAAAGTAAATTACTTGTTTTTCCTTGACAACCATTTGGTTAACCTTTTTTAACCACGCCCACATTCCTAATATAGTCATATTGCATGTCGTATCATTTCATTTAGCTTGAGCCAATGATTCATATTAATTTAGACGTATAGAAGGCACTCGACAAACTGCAGCCATTTAAACTATTAAATCTGATTCGCCAAACTAAAAACATTTTAATGATATTTGCTTTATTTTCCTTATAATTGTCGTGTTTCCCCATAATTGGTGCACATTGACTTTTGTTTCTGTGTAGAACGTTATTCTGCATTTCTGTAGTTTTTGAAGAATTGTCTTTATTTTCCACTTTTGTGTTTTTTGAGTCGAAGATTAATTTTTCTCCAATCAATCCAATACTGCACATGACAAATTCAAAACAATTTTTCAAAATGGCTGCTTTTCTATTGGTTTTATCTCCATAGCAACCATTTTATTTTTTGGTCGTCTGAGAACGACGAATAGATTGATGTCATTTTTATAACAATCGACAAAAGTAAATTTTTTGATTTCCTTAGCAACAGAGGTTTTTTGTTATTCAACCGCATGATTTTACCAGAATGTAGTTTCCCTTAAGAACAGCCAACTATTGGTGCAACTGGCACTAAAAAGAGAATTAAAGTCACATTTTTTAAATAAAACCTCCAAAATGTTCATTTCAATGGATTTTTATTTCAAAAAAATTAAGGATGGCAGCCTTTTCTTGAGGTCAAAGGTCAGCCTATTTTGTTTTTATGATAGAAATATTTATCTAAAAACAAAAAAAATCATATTTTTGACTTTTTATATTTATTTATTTTTAGATAAAGAGACAAATCTCTTGTTAAAATGTATTTTATCTAATGATTTTGTGTTTTAAATTTGAATAATTTCACTTTTAGCATCAAAATCAAGAAAATTATGATGTAAACTTTAAAAACAGAGGAGAATATTTACACTTCTAATGAAAGATTCAAATATTTAGAGCAATAAATGAAGTTTTCTGTACATTTTATCATTTAAAATCTCATTAAACTCACATTTTCTAACATTTCAGCTCCTGGCTGACGGAGGAAGGAAGGCGGGAAATGAAGAAAGAAGTGGCTGCGCCTCTGCGAACAGAAACAGATTCTTCCACACCTCTCCCCGTTCTGCCTGGAGGCTTCTCACAGGTACGATTTCCTGCCCTGAACTGAAAATGAGAATCTCCAAATTAGAAGTCAGGGAGTCGTGTCAGAGCCTGACCTCGGTTTCTCACCTCCCATCCAGCCGGACCTGTGAACGCCGGATCTGAGCTCGGCGCTCGCCGTCCGCTCCCATCATGCTCTCTGTCTTTTTGTGCTCTTAAATAATGGAAGCGCTTGGATGCAAATGCTGGGTACAGTCTGATCATGTGGTTCCTGTTGGAGCTGTCAGGCGGCAGCAACAAAAACAGAAATCATTGATTTTTATGGCAGATGGAGTCCAAGCATATGTGCGCGCACCCTGCTGGGCTCCTCTGTGACAGGTCCGGGCTGGGACCTCGCAGCCCATTACCACACATGTCCTGTCAGGGGGGCTCCTGTGGCAGTCGCCGCAGCCCCAGAGCCTCCGTCCCGGGACTCTGCGAACGCCTCCTCGCCGTTAGTGCTCCTGTAGGGGGAGAGGGGGGGCCCCCGAGTGGAGGTGGCGAGGCCTGGTGGAGCATTAGTCAACCCTGCTGGTGTGCTGGCCCCTGTGAACCGAGCAACCATTGAGTATTAGTGCCTGGGGCTAAATGTTGCACCTTTGACAGTGTCAGACAGGTGGACCTATACTCTCCAGCTAGCGGCCGACAGTAGAAGGCCTTCCATCAATTATAATGACACCAAACCATGGCTGGAGGTCATACACACCCATCAAAGCTGTGGATACACATGAAACCATTAGAAACAGGAACGAATTTAAAAAAAACTCGATTGCACAAGGGGCCAGAATCCAAAACACACCTTAGGTCGCGGGCCGAACAGGATAAACATTTATTGAATATTAAAACTACATTTTTAAAACTTTAAAACCGTAACTTTTAAATATAATTATGAACTAGATATATAGCATTGCCTGCGGTAAAATGTTGAACTGAAAATGTTGCTGAAGATGCTAAAATTGATAGCTACAAACACTACAGCTGATAGCCTGCTAAAATGTTAGCTAAATGCCAAATTAGCCTAAAAAACTAAAAAAAAAACAGTTTAGCCAAAACAGCTAGCATGTAAATATTAGCCTAACTCCAAAACAGCCTAAAAAAAAAAAAAACTTTAACAAAAAAGCTTAAATTAGCCAGAACAGCTAGCATGTAGCTGAATTTTTAGCTAAACACCAAAACAGCCAAAAAATCTTAGTAAATGCCAAAATAGTCCAAAAAAGGTGGCGGAATGCCAATTTTTAAAACTTTAAAACCGTAACTTTTAAATATAATTATGAACTAGATATATAGCATTGCCTGCGGTAATGCTAGTGTGAATGCGTAAGCTGAATTTGGCAGCTGAAAATGTTAGTGCTGATAGCTGAAGATGCTAAAATTGATAGCTACAAACACTACAGCTGATAGCCTGCTAAAATGTTAGCTAAATGCCAAATTAGCCTAAAAAACTAAAAAAAAACAGTTTAGCCAAAACAGCTAGCGTGTAAATATTAGCCTAACTCCAAAACAGCCTAAAAAAACATCTCAAAAAGCTCTAATTACCCAGAACATATTAGCTAAACACCAAAATGGACAAAAAAACTTTAACAAAAAAGCTTAAATTAGCCAGAACAGCTAGCATGTAGCTGAATTTTTAGCTAAACAGCCAAAAAATCTTAGTAAATGCCAAAATAGTCCAAAAAAGGTGGTGGAATGCCAATTTTTAAAACTTTAAAACGTAACTTTTTAACATAACCATGAATAATAATAATAAGGCAGGAATATTATTCCAGAATAAATCAACTTAAACCTTAAATAACTTTCAATATTTTACTCTCCATAAAAATATCTTTTGTCAAAACTATACAAGTTAGAAATAAACGGAAGATAACATTGGGTCATTAATAACAATAAAATAAAATGATCTGGAGGGCCGGATAGAATCACCTGGAGGGCCGGATCCGGCCCCCGGGCCTTGACTTTAACACATGTGCTCTAAACCAACCAATAAAACTGTTTAAATCAAAACAAATCACATTCATATGGAATCAAAACATCAAAAACATAGTGGAATGATCAAATAATAACATTTATTAAATTTGTAGGATACTTTATTACAGACTCAAGGTCCATTTACCGCAAAGACACAACAGATAAAAGACTTAAAAAGAATAAAATAAATGTACACATATATATATATTATAAAAATGTAAAAATAAATAAATAAAAAAAGACACTCATGATAATCAAAGCATGAGAGCCAATAAAAACAATGACATAAAATTACAAGTATAACCTGTTGGAGCAGAAAACAAAATATTTAGGATATTGACAAAAATTACAGTAGTAACTGGTGCGCACACGAGAGTAACCAGTTACTTTCTGGTGCGCACCAGTTAGCATTTGGTCCGCATCAGATGGTATCTAGTTACGTTAGCATATTGCTAAAATATTAGCTAAACTCCAAATTAGCAAAAAAAAAAGCTAGCTCGTGGCTTAACTACTAGCTAAACTCCAAAAAAAGCCTGAAATTCCTGAGTTAACTAATTTATCTAAAAACGTTAGCTTGTTTCTAAAATAGAAGCTAAACTCTAAATTAGCCTAAAAAAACCTAGCTAACGTTTTTAGCTAAATTAGGCTATTTTTGAGTTATTAAGTAATTGATTTGAACTTTATTCATATCAAGGGATAAATTTATCAAATAAGTATTTAGAATATTATAATTTATTGATAATAATACATAAATAAATCATATAAATAATGATTAAATAAAATAAATTAATTTTTTCAATTAAGCGACAAGCTAGCGTTCTTGGGTATTAATTTGGCCTCAAGAGAGTTTTTTATGCTAATTTTGAGTTTAGCTAATATTTTAGCAACATGCTAATGTTTTTGGATAATTTGTTATCTCCTTGGATTTTTAGGCTAACTTTGAGTTTACCCTCTATTTTAGTAACAAGCTAACATTTTTGATTAAGTTAGTTTACTGAGGAATTTTAGTATCTGGTGCTCACCAGACCAAATCTGTGAAAGTCTTCAAATTTCAAAATTTTAAGAAGATTAGCAACAAGCCTTTAAAAATATTCACGGGATATATTTTAATCTTTATAATTTTCTAAATTTTTAGAGTTTAGCTAATATTTTAGCAACATGCCAATATTTGTGGCTAATTTGTTATCAACTTGGGTTTTATTAAGGCTAATTTAGAGTTTAGCTTTTATCTTAGCAACAGGCTAACTTTTTTAGCTAATTTAGTTTACTGAAAAATTGTAGGCAGTTTTTTTAACTTAGCTATAAATTAAGCAACAAGCTAGCTTCGTTTTAGGCTAATTTGGCCTCTACTGAGTTTTTTTATGCTAATTTGGAGTTTAGCTAATATTTTAGCAATATGCTAACGTTTTTGGCTAATTTGTTATTAACTGGAATTTTTAGTTTAAGTTAGAGTTTAGCTTCTATTTTAGCAACAGGCTAACATGTTTGACTAATTTGGTTTACTGAGGAATTCTTGGCTATTTTTTTAGTAATTAAGCAACAAGCTAGCATTTTGGCTAATTTGGCCTCTACTAAGGTAAAAAGTAAAAACAAAACAAAAAAAATCAAATTCTTTTCGCTTTTTTGTGCTAAAATATAGACATAATTCATTTTTAATAAAATAAAAGAAGAAAGTAATTAGTGTAAATCCAAATATCCTAAAGGTTAAAGTAAATATGTGAGACTCCTTCTTGGTTTGATCAGCAGAAAACGAGTCAAATGGCTCTTTTACTGTTCAAGGTTGTTGACCCCTGCTTTAAGATCAAATAAATCAAAATTTCTCCTTCTTTTGCTGCAAAAATTAAATCGATTTTAAAAGAAAAAATGTAAATTTGCCTAATTTTCTGGAAAATAATCTCATAAAAAAGTTTTCTAGTAGCAAAACAATTTTAACCTGAGGAATTATGTTTTGATGACTTAATTTTATTTCTTAAAATTACACTTTTTTTTTTTTGCTCATTTTTTTCAGATGAATTTTTGACTTATATTTGACAGATTGTTTTTTAGGAGGCATGATGGGAAATAAGTCAACTCTAATTGGAATGTTTATGATTGTGCAGAAGTATTTCAGATAAATCACTTTTCAATCATTCATGTCCTCACAACCTCCTCACCCCCCACCTGCTCAGCTGTTGGTGGGCTCCATCCTCTCATTCAACATCGCCGTCCTCTGTACCTCCATCAACGCTCCGCCACATTCAGAAGCCGCTAATGATGGACATGAAATCACTGTCAGTGGAACACAAAAGCGTCTTTGTGCGGCAGCTTGGTGGTAATTACACCACGGCGACCCACACGGACGGCGGCTCTTCAGCGGCGCTGCCCCGGCCCGGCCCTCTGCCGCTGATCTCATTAATGAGCCCGTCCTGAGCCGTGGAGCCAGGCGTTCGCACCGCAGCCCACCGCCCGGCCGCCCGCTCGCTCGCTCAGGAGGACTAAGACCGCAGTCTGTTCACTTTGAGGAGGATCTGCAGGCCTCTTGAACTTCCTTACACCTCGCCGACCCCCCTCCTTGCCTCGCTCCTCCAGCCTTTGGGATGGAGACAGCTGGGGCTTCACAGAGGACTGCTCCCCATTCAGCACATTCAGACGCTGCAGCACAAAAGGACACACGGCCAGACGCTGCAGCACAGACCAAAGGCTCAGCTTCTACAACACTACCAGGAATTCTCTAAACATTTTCTGTAAAAGACCATTTATATTTGTCAAATAGAGAAAATTATAGTGAAATCATTTAATAATTCAGTTATTAGCACGTTGGAGCTCCATAAGTGATGGGCAAATAAAAGAAATAAATCAGCAACTCAATCAAACTTAATCTCATTTCTGCTCAGTAAAGGGTTCTGGTCTGCACTGCAGAGCAGAACATTGAAAGTCTCTTGCAGAACCCGGCTCTTTCTCACACCAGCATGTTTTTAGGAGGTGTTAAAACTCTTGCTTTAGATGATTTTAGAACTGTGAAGTCAAAAATTGCTCAGCAGTTCGAATGAAAACTGCTATTTTTATTGAAAGTAAATAAATAAAAATCATCTGAAAAGATTTTTTTTGGCCCAAAGAACTTGAAAAATGTCTAATTTTACCAAAAACAGTTAGAATTATGTTCAAATATCAGTTAAAATCCAAATTAGCCCAAAGAACCTGAAAAATTTCAAATTTTACCAAAACAGCTAGCACAATGCTAAAATATTAGCTAAAGACCAAATTAGCCCAAAGAACTTGAACCATTTCGAATTTTAATAAAACAGCTAGCATAATGCTAAAATATTAGCTAAATTGTCTAATTTTACCAAAATAGCTGAATTGTCTAACTTTACCAAAACAACTAGCATAAAGCTAGAATATGAGTTAAACTGTCTAATTTTACCAAAAGAGCTAGCATAAAGCTAAAATATCAGCTAAATTGTCTAATTTTACCAAAATAGCTAGTATAATGCTAAAATATTGGCTACACTTCACATTAGAACTTGACAAATGTCTAATATTGAACCTCAAAAAAGCTACCACATGCTAATGCTAAAATATTTGCTTACTCTTTTAAACATTTATTTATTTATTTTTATAGACGTTCCAGAACCATAAAGTTGCTAATTTACTGATGAAATCTGAACAACCGGAGAAGAAAAATGATTTCTCATGGAGGAGAATTTTGTCAAAACAGCTAGCATAATGCTAAAATATTAGCTAAATTGTCTAACTTTACAAAATAGCTAGTATAATGCTAAAATATTAGCTACATTTTCAAATTGTAGCAAAATAGCTAGCATAAAGCTGAAATATTAGCTGAATTGTCTAGCTTTACCAAAACAGCTAGCATAATGCTTAAATAGTAGCTAACTTTCACATTAGCCTAAAGAACTTGAAAAATGTCTAATATTGAACCTCAAAAAAGCTACCAAATGCTAATGCTAAAATATTAGCTTACTCCTTTAAACATTTATTTATTTATTTTTATAGATGTTCCAGAACCATAAAGTTGCTAATTTACTGATGAAATCTGAACAACAGAGAAGAAAAATGATTTCTCATGGAGGAGAAGTTTGTCAAAACAGCTAGCATAATGCTAAAATATTAGCTAAATTGTCTAACTTTACCAAAATAGCAAGCATAATGCTAAAATATTAGCTAAATTTTCTAATTGTAGCTAAATTGCTAACATATTGCTAAAATATTAGCTAAATTGTCTTATTTTACCAAAGTAGCTAGCATAATGCTGAAATATTAGCTAAATTGTCTTATTTTACCAAAACAGCTAGCACAATGCTTAAATATTAGCTAAATTTCACATTAGCCTAAATAACTTGACAAATGTCTAATATTGAACCTCAAAAAAGCTACCACTATGCTAATGCTAAAATATTAGCTTACTCCTTTAAACATTTATTTATTTTATAGATGTTCCAGAACCATAAAGTTGCTAAATTTACTGATGAAATCTGAACAACCGAAGAAGAAAAATGATTTCTCATGGAGGAGAAGTTTGTCAAAACAGCTAGCATAATGCTGAAATATTAGCTGAATTGTCTAACTTTACCAAAATAGCTAGAATCAGGCTAAAATATTAATTAAATTGTCTAACTTTGCCAAAATAGCTAGCATAATGCTAAAATATTAGCTAAATTTTCTAATTGTAGCTAAATAGCTAACATATTGCTAAAATATTAGCTAAATTGTCTTATTTTACCGAAGTAGCTAGCATAATGCTGAAATATTAGCTGAATTGTCTAACTTTACCAAAACAGCTAGCATAATGCTAAAATATTAGCTAAATTGTCTAATTTACCACAATTGCTAGCATAATGCTGAAATATTAACCGATCTGTCTAATTTTACCAAAACAGCTAGCATAATGCTAAAAATATTAGTTTAAATTGTCTAATTTTGCCAAAATAGCTAGAATGCTAAAATTTTAGCTTACTCCTTTAAACATTTATTTATTTTTATAGATGTTCCAGACCATAAAGTTGCTAATTTACTGATGAAATCTGAACAACTGCAGAAGAAAAATGATTTCTCATGGAGGAGAATTTTGTCAAAACAGCTAGCATAATGCTAAAATATTAGCTGAATTATCTATCTTTACAAATAGCTAGCATAATGCTAAAATATTAATTAAATTGTCTAACTTTACCAAAATAGCTCAGCATAATGCTAAAATATTAGCTAAAGACCAAATTATCACACAAGAACTTGAACCATTTCTAATTTTAATAAAACAGCTAGCATAATGCTAAAATATTAGCTAAATTGTCTAATTTTACCAAAATAGCTGAAATTTTACCAAAACAGCCAGCATAATGCTAAAATATCAGCTAAATTGTCTAATTTTACCAAAACAGCTAGCATAATGCTTAAATATTAGCTAAATTTCACATTAGCCTAAAGAACTTGAAAAATGTCTAATATTGGACCTCAAAAAAGCTACCACATGCTAATGCTAAAATTTTAGCTTACTCCTTTAAACATTTATTTATTTTTATAGATGTTCCAGAACCATAAAGTTGCTAATTTACTGATGAAATCTGAACAACTGCAGAAGAAAAATGATTTCTCATGGAGGAGAATTTTGTCAAAACAGCTAGCATAATGCTAAAATATTAGCTGAATTATCTATCTTTACCAAAATAGCTAGCATAATGCTAAAATATTAATTAAATTGTCTAACTTTACCAAAATAGCTAGCATAATGCTAAAATATTAGCTAAAGACCAAATTATCACAAAGAACTTGAACCATTTCTAATTTTAATAAAACAGCTAGCATAATGCTAAAATATTAGCTAAATTGTCTAATTTTACCAAAATAGCTGAATTGTCAAACTTTACCAAAACAGCTAGCATAAAGCTAAAATATGAGTTAAACTGTCTAATTTTACCAAAACAGCTAGCATAATGCTAAAATATTAGCTGAATTATCTATCTTTACCAAAATAGCTAGCATAATGCTAAAATATTAATTAAATTGTCTAACTTTACCAAAAAATAGCTAGCATAATGCTAAAATATTAGCTAAAGACCAAATTATCACAAAGAACTTGAACCATTTCTAATTTTAATAAAACAGCTAGCATAATGCTAAAATATTAGCTAAATTGTCTAATTTTACCAAAATAGCTGAAATTTTACCAAAACAGCCAGCATAATGCTAAAATATCAGCTAAATTGTCTAATTTTACCAAAACAGCTAGCATAATGCTTAAATATTAGCTAAATTTCACATTAGCCTAAAGAACTTGAAAAATGTCTAATATTGGACCTCAAAAAAGCTACCACATGCTAATGCTAAAATTTTAGCTTACTCCTTTAAACATTTATTTATTTTTATAGATGTTCCAGAACCATAAAGTTGCTAATTTACTGATGAAATCCTGAACAACTGCAGAAGAAAAATGATTTTCCATGGAGGAGAATTTTGTCAAAACAGCTAGCATAATGCTAAATATTAGCTGAATTATCTATCTTTACCAAAATAGCTAGCATAATGCTAAATATTAATTTAAATTGTCTAACTTTACCAAAATAGCTAGCATAATGCTAAAATATTAGCTAAAGACCAAATTAATCACAAAGAACTTGAACCATTTCTAATTTTAATAAAACAGCTAGCATAATGCTAAAATATTACTAAATTGTCTAATTTACCAAATAGCTGAATTGTCAATTTACCAAAACAGCTAGCATAAAGCTAAAATATGAGTTAAACTGTCTAATTTTACCAAAACAGCTAGCATAATGCTGAAATATTAGCTGAATTGTCTAACTTTAACAAAAGCTAGCATAATGCTTAAATATTAGCTTACTCCTTAAAACATTTATTTATTTATTTTTATAGATGTTCCAGAACCATAAAGTTGCTAATTTACTGATGAAAATCTGAACACACTGCAGAAGAAAATGATTCTCCATGGAGGAGAAGTTTGTCAAAACAGCTAGCATAATGCTGAAATATTAGCTGAATTGTCTAACTTTACCAAAATAGCTAGAATCAGGCTAAAATATTAATTAAATTGTCTAACTTTACCAAAATAGCCAGCATAATGCTAAAATATTAGCTAAATTTTCTAATTGTAGCTAAATTGCTAACATATTGCTAAAATATTAGCTAAATTGTCTTATTTTTACCAAAGTAGCTAGCATAATGCTAAAATATCAGCTAAATTGTCTAACTTTACCAAAATAGCAAGCATAATGCTAAAATATTAGCTAAATTTTCTAATTGTGGCTAAATTGCTAACATATTGCTAAAATATTAGCTAAATTGTCTTATTTTACCAAAACAGCTAGCATAATGCTAAAATATTAGCTAAACTTCACATTAGCCTAAAGAACTTGAAAAATGTCTAACTTTGCTGCCATCGGCTAATGCTAAAAGATTAGCTTAACTCCATTAAATGTTTATTTTCTTTTAGATGTTCCAGAATCATCAAGTTTCTGCTTTACTGATGGAATCTGAGCAGCTGCAGAAGAAAACTGATTTCTCATGGAGGAGAATTTTGCCAAAACAGCTAGCATAAATCATGTGATGACGCCGCAGAGGTCACGGGGTCGAACCCTGAAGGTGAGCCGCCGCGTCCATGAGATGTAGGTGATGGAGAGCTGGACAGCGGCAGTGGGGCAGATGGGTCCGTCTTGCACTGACCAGGCACTCCTGCGCCCCGCTGGGGCTCCAGCAGGGGGCTGAGCAGGCTCCCAGAAAGGAGAGTGTCCCACTGATACCCTGGCATTGATCCCTGCCCAGCCTTGGCCTGGAACCAGCCTCCTCACCCAGTCTGCCTCGCCTCGCCGCGCCGCGCCTCGCCGTCCTGCCAAACATCCCTAAACGCTGACCAAGCCCTCGGGGCTCAGGCCAGCCTCCTGGGCTAACAATGGCCCAGACAACAAGCTGGTCCTCAGCCCCACTCTGCCAAATGACTGTGCCAGGGGTGGGATCTTACAGGGTGGGGGGCATTAAATGGACTCACTAATGTAGTTGTACAGCAGGATTCAGTCAAACGTCTGAGCGTGTTTGTGTTTAGCAGCGGCGAGGCGGTCTGCTCTGCAGATGTGACTCCTCATGGTTTTATCTGCTGCTTCAGAGGTCCAGCCTCTTTCCGTTATGTGGCAAACGCGCTCAGCTTGAGCTGTGAAGTTTCTTTGCAAGGTGATATTTTGTGGCTATTTGCAAACGGCGCAAACACAAAGACGCCGTCAGAGGCGCGCGGGGGTGAGTCTGGAGACAAACTCCCCATAAAAATGAAGCTTTTGCTGACAAATCATAGAAATACAACCTTTTGTAAAACTTTTTATTGGATTAAAAAAGATGCTTTTACTTGAGCTCCTGCAGTGCACCCTAAGAGTTGGCCTAAAAATAGAAAAAATATCACTAATCTTAAAAATAATATTCTTATGTGGTGTTATAAACTGTTATAGGAAATGAAAATATAGAAACGGAGTTCCCCACATGCATTCAAAAAAGAAAAAAAACATACTTACACTATATATTTTAATGTTTCTAAGAAAATAGTTTACATATTTTTTTTTTGCTTTTTAAACCTAATTGTAGTTCATTTAAATTATATTAACAAATAACAAGAGTGACTGAATATAAAGCATTACCTGATATAATGTACAGTAAGTGTGAAGTGTGAGTGTAAGCTGAATGTGGCTGCTAAAGATGATAGCGGAAAATGACGAAAGTGATATCTGAAAATGCCAAAGGCTTGCTATCTACCAAATTAGCAAAATAGCTGGAAAAATATCTAATTTTTACCAAAACAGCTAGCATGGGTTAACGCTGAAATATTAGCTAAACTCTAAATTATCCCAAAGAACTTGAAACAGTTCTAGTTTTGCCAAGACAGCTAGCATAATGCTTAAAACTGGAAAAAATCTCTGATTTTGCCAAAACAGCTAGCGTGAGCTAATATTAAAATATTAGCTAAACTCCAAATTAGCCCAAATAAGTTGAAAAATTAATAATTTTACCAAAACAGCTAGCATAGTGCTAAATATTAGCTAAACTCCAAATTAGTCAAATAACTTGTAAAATGTCTAATTTTGGCCAAAACAATTAGCATAATGCTAAAATTTGAGCTAAAATCCAGATTAGCCTATAAGACTGGAAAAAATTTCTGATTTTGCCAAAACAGCTAGCATGAGCTAATATTAAAATATTGGCTAAACTCCAAATTAGCCCAAATGACTTGAAAAAATACTAATTTTACCAAAACAGCTAGCATAATGATAATATATTAGTTAAACTCCAAATTACCCCGAAGAACTTAAAATATGTCTAATATTTCAAAAACAACTAGTTTAATTCTAAAATATTAGCTGAACTCTAAATTAGCCTAAAGAACTTGAAACATCTTTAATTTTGGTCAAAACAGCTAGCATAGTGCTACCATAGTAGCTAAAGTCCAAATTAGCTTAATGAACGTGAAATATGTCTAATTTTTCCAAAACAGCTAGCATGGGCTAATGCTATAATTATTGGACAAACCCCAAATCAGCCCAAAGAACTTTAAACATTTCTCATTTTGGAAAAACAGTTAGCATAAAACTAACATGTTAGCTAAACTCTAAATTAGCCCAAAGAATTTGAAACATTTCTAGTTTTTGGCAAAACAGCTAGCATAGTGATTAAATATGAGCTAACCCCCACATTTGTATAAAAACTGGAAAATGTCAAATATTGCCAAAAACAGGTAGCATTGTGCTATGTATTAGCTAAACTCCAAATTAGTCAAATAACTTGTAAAATGTCTAATTTTGGCCAAAACAATTAGCATAATGCTAAGATATAAGATAAACTCCAGATTAGCCTATAAGACTGGAAAAAATGTCTGATTTTGCCAAACAGCTAGCATGAGCTAATGTTAAAATATTAGCTAAACTCTAAATTAGCCCAAATAACTTGAAAATTACTAATTTTACCAAAACAGCTAGCATAGTGCTAAATATTAGCTAAACTTCAAATTAGTCAAATAACTTTTAAAATGTATAATTTTGGCTAAAAAAATTAGCATAATGCTAAAATATAAGATAAACTCCAGATTAGCCTAAAGAACTTGGAACATCTTTAATTTTGGTCAAAACAACTAGCATAGTGCTACCATAATAGCTAAACTCCAAATTAGCTTAATGAACTTAAAAAGTGTCTAATTTTCCAAAACAGCTAGCATGGGCTAATGCTATAATTATTGGACAAACCCCAAATCAGCCCAAAAGAACTTTTCTCAATTTGGCAAATCAGTTAGCATAGTACTAACATATTAGCTAAACTCTAAATTAGCCCAAAAAACTTGAAAAATGTCTACTTTTTCCAAAACAGCTAGCATAATACTCAATTATCAGCTCCACCACATTAGCCTAAATAACTTGAAGAATTCAGTTTACCAGAACAGCTATCATATTGCTAAAATATTAGCTAATCTCTAAATTAGCCCAAAGAATTTGAAACATTTCTCATTTTGGCAAAACGGCTAGCATAATGCTTAAATATGAGCTAACCTCCACATTTGCATAAAAACTGGAAAATGTCAAATATTGCCAAAAACAGCTAGCATTGTGCTATTTATTAGCTAAACTCCAAATTAGTCAAATAACTTGTAAAATGTCTAGTTTTGGCCAAAACAATTAGCATAATGCTAAAATATAAGCTAAACTCCAGATTAGCCTATAAAACTGGAAGAATTGTCTGATTTTGCCAAAACAGCTAGCATGAGCTAATGTTAAAATATTAGCTAAACTCTAAATTAGCCTAAATAACTTGAAAATTACTAATTTTACCAAAACAGCTAGCATAGTGCTAAATATTAGCTAAACTTCAAATTAGTAAAATAACTTTTAAAATGTCTAATTTTGGCCAAAACAATTAGCATAATGCTAAAATATAAGCTAAACTCCAGATTAGCCTAAAGAACTTGAAACATCTCTCATTTTGGTCAAAACAACTAGCATAGTGCTACGATAATAGCTTAACTTCAAATTAGCTTAATGAACTTGAAAGATGTCTAATTTTCCAAAAACAGCTAGCATGGGCTAATGCTATAATTATTGGACAAAATCAGCCCAAAAGAACTTTTCTCAATTTGGCAAATCAGTTAGCATAGTACTAACATATTAGCTAAACTCTAAATTAGCTCAAAGAATTTGAAAAATGTCTAATATTTCCAAAAAAGCTATCATAATACTCAATTATCAGCTACACCACATTAGCCTAAATAACTTGCAGAATTTCAAAGTTTACCAGAACAGCTAGCATATTGCTAAAATATTAGCTAAACTCAAAATTAGCCCATAGAACTTGAAACATTTCTAATTTGGCCAAAACAACTAGTTTAATGCTTAAATATGAGCTAACCTCCACATTTGTATAAAAACTGGAAAATGTCAAATATTGCCAAAAACAGCTAGCATAGTGCTAAATATTAGCAAAACTCCAAATTAGTCAAATAACTTGTAAATTGTCTAATTTTGGCCAAAACAATTAGCATAATGCTAAAAGACTGGAAAAAATGACTGATTTAGCCAAACAGCTAGCATGAGCTAATGTTAAAATATTAGCTAAACTCTAAATTATCCCAAATAACTTGAAAATTACTAATTTTACCAAAACAGCTAGCATAGTGCTAAATATTGGCTAAACTTATATTGCATATTGCTAAAATATAAAATATAATCCAGATTAGCCCATAACACTGGAAAAAATGTCTGATTTTGCCAAAACAGCTAGCATAATGCTAATATATTAGTTAAACTTCAAATTACCCCGAAGAACTTAAAATGATCTGATTTTTCAAAAACAACTAGCTTAATTCTAAAATATTAGCTGAACTCCAAATTAGCCTAAAGAACTTGAAACATCTTTAATTTTTGTCAAAACAGCTTGCATAGTGCTACCATAATAGCTAAACTCCAAATTAGCTTAATGAACTTGAAAGATGTCAAATTTTCCCAAAACAGCTAGCATGGGCTAATGCTATATTTATTGGACAAAATCAGCCCAAAAAAACTTTTCTCAATTTGACAAATCAGTTAGCATAGTACTAACATATTAGCTAAACTTTAAATTAGCTCAAAGAATTTGAAAAATGGCTAATTCTTCCAAAACAGCTAGCATAATACTCAATTATCAGCTCCACCACATTAGCCTAAATAACTTGAAGAATTTCAAAGTTTACCAGAACAGCTAGCATACTGCTAAAATATTAGCTAAACTCTAAATTAGCCCAAAGAACTTGAAACATTTCAAATTTTGCCAAAACAGCTAGAATAATGTTTAAATATTAGCTAAGCTCCACATTTGCATAAAAACTGGAAAATGTCAAATATTGCCAAAAACTGCTAGCATTGTGCTATATATTAGCTAAACTCCAAATTAGTCAAATAAGTTGTAAAATGTCTAATTTTGGCCAAACATTAGCATAATGCTAAAATATAAGCTAAACTCCAGATTAGCCTATAAAACTGGAAAAAATGTCTGATTTTGCCAACCAGCTAGCATGAGCTAATGTTAAAATATAAGTTAAACTCTAAATTAGCCCAAATAACTTGAAAATTACTAATTTTACCAAAACAGATAGCATAGTGCTAAATATTGGCTAAACTTCAAATTAGTCAAATAACTTGTAAAATGTCTAATTTTGGCCAAAACAATTAGCATAATGCTAAAATATAAGCTAAACTCCAGATTAGCCTATAAAACTGGAAAAAATGTCTGATTTTGCCAACCAGCTAGCATGAGCTAATGTTAAAATATAAGCTAAACTCTAAATTAGCCCAAATAACTTGAAAATTACTAATTTTACCAAAACAGCTAGCATAATGCTAATATATTAGTTAAACTTCAAATTACCCCGAACAACTTAAAATGATCTGATTTTTCAAAAACAACTAGCTTAATTCTAAAATATTAGCTGAACTCCAAATTAGCCTAAAGAACTTGAAACATCTTTAATTTTTGTCAAAACAGCTAGCATAGTGCTACCATAATAGCTAAACTCCAAATTAGCTTAATGAACTTGAAAGATGTCAAATTTTCCCAAAACAGCTAGCATGGGCTAATGCTATCATTATTGGACAAAATCAGCCCAAAAGAACTTTTCTCAATTTGACAAATCAGTTAGCATAATACTAACATATTAGCTAAACTTTAAATTAGCTCAAAGAATTTGAAAAATGGCTAATTCTTCCAAAACAGCTAGCATAATACTCAATTATCAGCTACACCACATTAGCCTAAATGACTTGAAGAATTTCAAAGTTTACCAGAACAGCTAGCATATTGCTAAAATATTAGCTAAACTCAAAATTAGTCCAAAGAACTTGAAACATTTCTAATTTTGCCAAAACGGCTAGCATAATGTTAAAATATTAGCTAAGCTCCACATTTGCATAAAAACTGGAAAATGTCAAATATTGCCAAAAACTGCTAGCATTGTGCTATATATTAGCTAAACTCCAAATTAGTCAAATAACTTTTAAAATGTCTAATTTTGGCCAAAAAAATTAGCATGATGCTAAAATATAAGCTAAACTCCAGATTAGCCTAAAGAACTGGAAACATCTTTAATTTTGGTCAAAACAGCTAGCATAGTGCTACCATAGTAGCTAAAGTCCAAATTATCTTAATGAACGGGAAAGATGTCTAATTTTTCCAAAACAGCTAGCATGTGCTAATGCTATAAATATTGGACAAACCCCAAATCAGCCCAAAGAACTTTTCTTAATTTGGCAAATCAGTTAGTAGTACTAACATATTAGCTAAACTCTAAATTAGCCCAAAAAACTTGAAAAATGTCTACTTTTTCCAAAACAGCTAGCATAATACTCAATTATCAGCTCCACCACATTAGCCTAAATAACTTGAAGAATTCAGTTTACCAGAACAGCTAGCATATTGCTAAAATATTAGCTAATCTCTAAATTAGCCCAAAGAATTTGAAACATTTCTAATTTTTTCAAAACGGCTAGCATAATGCTTAAATATGAGCTAACCTCCACATTTGCATAAAAACTGGAAAATGTCAAATATTGCCAAAAACAGCTAGCATTGTGCTATTTATTAGCTAAGCTCCAAATTAGTCCAATAACTTGTAAAATGTCTAGTTTTGGCCAAAACAATTAGCATAATGCTAAAATATAAGATAAACTCCAGATTAGCCTATAAGACTGGAAAAAATGTCTGATTTAGCCAAACAGCTAGCATGAGCTAATGTTAAAATATTAGCTAAACTCTAAATTAGCCCAAATAACTTGAAAATTACTAATTTTACCAAAACAGCAAGCATAGTGCTAAATATTAGCTAAACTTCAAATTAGTAAAATAACTTTTAAAATGTCTAATTTTGGCCAAAACAATTAGCATAATGCTAAAATATAAGCTAAACTCCAGATTAGCCTAAAGAACTTGAAACATCTCTCATTTTGGTCAAAACAGCTAGCATAGTGCTACCATAATAGATTATCTCCAAATTAGCTTAATGAACTTGAAAGATGTCAAATTTTCCCAAACAGCTAGCATGGGCTAATGCTATAATTATTGGACAAACCCCAAATCAGCCCAAAAGAACTTTTCTCAATTTGGCAAATCAGTTAGCATAGTACTAACATATTAGCTAAACTCTAAATTAGCCAAAGAATTTGAAAAATGTTTAATTTTTCCAAAACAGCTAGCATAATACTCAATTTATCAGCTACACCACATTAGCCTAAACTAATTGAGGATTTCAAAGTTTACCAGAACAGCTAGCATACTGCTAAAATATTAGCTAAACTCTAAATTAGCCCAAAGAATTTGAAAAATGTTTAATTCTTCCAAAACAGCTAGCATAATACTCAATTATCAGCTACACCACATTAGCCTAAATAACTTGAAGAATTTCAAAGTTTACCAGAACAGCTAGCATACTGCTAAAATATTAGCTAAACTCTAAATTATCCCAAAGAACTTGAAACATTTCTAATTTTGCCAAAACGGCTAGCATAAGGTTTAAATATTAGCTAAGTTCAACATTAGCCTAAAAACTGAAAAAAAATGTCAGTTAGCCCATGCTAATTTGAACATCTTTTTATCACAATTTTTTTTATTTTAGATCTTAGCTCGTAAAGAGACAAAAAAATAAAAAACAAATTCTGAATTAAAGGAAAATTTAAACAACTTCAAGCCTGATAAAACATTTCTAATTCCTTAAATTAAAGCTTTTACGAATCAAATACTTTGCCGTGTCGACTGTTAACTCAGTCGTTAAAATTTGTTTTAATTTTTAAGGCTTGATCCTGATATATTTGGATCAGGAAGTGACAAATATTTTACAAACTCCATCTTTTCCTTTTCTGTTTATGCAGATTTTACAGTCAGTTAATTTTATTTCCAATTTCCCTCTCTTTCCACCTTGATTCTCTGAAAAGAAAACAGAACGTCCCCACGGAGGAATCAATAAAGTTTATTTCATCTCACGTTTCATGCAAAAGCTTTCATATGTAAGTTCGGTGCGCCTGAAACCTCCAGGAAGTCTTATTCTCCTGCAGAAAAAACTCAATTTGCACCACACTGGATTACAAGTCGTCTTCATCGACCCAAAGCTGCGTGTCTGCAGCTGCATGAGGCCTCCTTAAACCACGAGGGAGGAGGTCGGCGGGGGGTTGCAGAGCAGCAGATTGGCGATAATTGGTTGAAGGACAGTATACAGTGATAAAGGGTCTAAATAGCCAGCCTTACTCCTGTCATGTTTCACCACTTCTATTTCCATACCAATTAAACCTTGTTGAAGCTGCCGTGATGAGAAAACGGAGGTGCAAAGGATGAACAATTGCAGCACGTTCACTCAGAGGGTTTTTTTATATGGAAACACAGATTACCTTGTTTGTTTTTGACCAAAAAAATCCCTAATTTATGTGGTGCACACAGGCTTATTCCCACAGAAATCCCAGTTCTTATTAAGGCTGGGATTATCCTGTTTCATTCATCCAAATACAGGCACCAAAAGATGGAAGAGGGACCTCCGGAGACGTCTCGTAGTTTCTCCATCCCGCGATGAGCCGGCCCCTAATCCATGAAGACGACTCCGTCTCATTTCAAAGTAAGATGGAGGATTGTTGTCGATTCCACTCCGCTGACGGCAGATCGGATTCCGGTTTTGAACGTATGAGTGCCAGACGGCGCTCCACAAGTTCCCCGCAGACGGAATTGGCTTCGGCGAATTACATATTCCTGCGCTGCCCAGCGGACCGTGCCGGGCACGGCGTTTTGTCACATCGCAACAGGCCTGGTGTCACTCATACCTGCACACGGAGACATGCCCGAACACGAGCCCTGGCCTACTTCAGAAGTCACAGCGCAACTCTCTCTGAAGAACTTTGAAAACGATTTATTTTTTCAAAGAAAATGTCAGTTTTTACCCCTGAAAAAGATCTTTAGTTGTATGATGTTGTCTCTAGAACAGGGGTGGGCAAATTTTTTGATTTGTGGGCCAGAAAGGGTTCTAAAATTTGACAAGGAGCAGATGGAAGGAGTGATTTAATGAACCTCATAAACTAAAAAGATAATATGGAATTTAGAGAAAAACATGCTTTAATTTGGATTCAAATTCACATATATTCATTTAAAAACAGAAAATTTGGGAATTTTAATTTCTAAATTTTGATTTTTGTTCTCTTTTTGGTGATCCAATGGGTTGATGTTCTTCAGAGGAAAATGCAAACTCAAAGAAATCCAAAAAATCACCTTCTGACTCAGAAACGAACACACATGAACGCCAGAGAAACAACACCATTCATGAGAAGGAACCAGAAATACAATGAAAATAAAACAATAATTCGAATTTTTGATTCAATGTATTTTAATTTGGAGGGCCACATTAAGTAGCTTAGGGGGCCGCATGTGGCCCCCGGGCCGTAGTTTGCCCCTGCTCTAGAAGGACAGAGGGGATAAGGAGTCTTTTGATTCAAATGTCTACAGCAAAATCAGACCCTATCTATCTCTTTCAGTCTCAAATACCTATCTTCATGCAATCATCATGTCTTCTATCTCATATTGTCTACCTGTTTGGTCACTCACAACCAATGAACTTCTACATTCAATAGCAAGGCTTTACAATAGAGCCTACAAGATTCACCACAGGCTCCCCGGATGGACTCACCACTGCATAGCACTCTCACACTCCAATGCTCTAACATTCCAAGACTTTTCGTTAAACCATGGACTCAGACTGTATCACCACATTTTAAATGGACATACTGCTGCAGCACTTAGGGCAATGACCCCAAAACCCAGGTCTGAATATTCCACCAGATCCTGCACAAATGGACGTCTCCCTCTAACGGCTTTTAAAAACTCTTACGGACAGAAATCCTTCTTTTATGCTTTTACTAAAGCTTGGAACAACCTCCCCAAGACATCAGGGCAGCAACCACAAAATCAGTTCAAACAGAAATGTGCAGATCACATAAAAGATATTTTCACTTGTAATCACTGATGTGGCTGTCTAACCCCCTTCATGTAAAATCTCTGTTCTGTCTTTGAGTGTGTGATTGTTGCTGTCTGTCTTGTTGCGTATACTGTATGGTGTTTTTATGTTCTGCAGAGCAGGAACCTGCTGAAAACCAGTTTTGAACTGAGTCAGGCCCGATTGTTCTTATCTTTTCCTGTTTAATAAATAAATGATTGATTGATTGATTGAAATTTAAAAACTGATAGTTCTTCATTTCCTCAAAATTCAGACATTTTTATGTTATGCACCATTACTTGCGATTTATTCTCGCCTTGTGGGAGGAGCTAGTGTCAAATATGTTCTGTCTAAATGGGAACATTGACTGTATATCTTTTTCACAATAAATGGAAGACCCGGATGATGTTGAGCAATCATGTTTTTTGCTTTAAAGAGCTTGACGAAATCACGTCTGGGTTCATGAGATCATTCAGAGACTCTCTTCTACTCATAGGGTCGAGGATGGCTTTCAGCGGACTAGTTCTCTCTGACCAGTGTGACTATCCCAGTAGCCGTCTCAGAGTGCTGACTGACCCAGTATCAGTATGACTCTCCTAACTCAGCGTATTAGCTGCTAGTCTACAGATCTATCCTATAAGCAGTACACCACAGCTGAGGCTACATACTAGAAACCCTACCATGCAGGCAAGTACTGCTGTTGCCGTGCGTACCTGCAGGCGTTTACCGAGCGTTTCTATCTGGATCTTCTGGTTACCTGCTGCCCGCATCGATCTACACCTGTCCTGTTCTACCCAACGTCTGATCTCTGATGCTTCCATCCTCGTGTTTGACCCCTTCCTGCCTGACCCTGGTTTAACTTTATGGACTTTCAGCTGTGTTTTGACACCTGTCGTCCTCTCTGAGCCAAAAAACCTGATGCACATGGAACCGGCTTTCTGCTTGTTTGTGCCAAATATTATCTACATTCCACGTTGGTATTAGGCTCCACCCACTAATCGCGTCACCAACATGAGTTGGCATGATGCAAATTCTTTGTCAAAGTTGAGATATTTCCATTTATCTTCTTCCGCTCATCCGGAACCGGGTCGCTCCAACCAAATAAGCCTTTTTTGTGTGAGGCCATGTTGGAGCCAAAAGTTGTCAATAAGCAGTGATTGGTCCAAGTCTGTTTCTATAGCAACCACTCTCACCAATCAGGAGTGAGCTTGTTGGAAAGCCACTTGAAAATGACACGAAAGCTGTCAATCATTCTGATTGCTGGACGCCGGGGCCAGCAGGCTCCACCCACTTTTATTAAGGCATTCGATTAACCAGTTTAGAACTTGAGCTACAGAAAAGTATCATAAAATTTAAGAAGATCATCTAGATCTGGGGTGTCCAAATTCAGGCCTCCTGCTGGCCTTTTCTGGTTGTACAATTGCCTCTCGGTGTTTTCAGGTGTTAGCCTTCATGTTCAGCAATCAGAAGCTTCAATGGGAGGTTTGTTGGATGTAGGCCCTCGAGGACTGGATTTGAACAAAAAAAAAAGGTATCAGGGCAAGAACGTGTTTTCTGACGAAAAAAAACGAATAATAGATGTTTGAAGTCTGTGGGATTTTGTACGGTGGCCGGGAGGTGCAAAACAATAATACATTTACCCAAACACATTTACAAGTTGACCGAAACACATTTATGTAATGTTAATGTAAATGTGTTTCGGTCAAAATGTAAATGTGTTTCGGTCGAAATATAAATGTGTTTCGGTCAAAATGTAAATGTGTTTCGGTCAAAATGTAAATGTGTTTCGGTCGAAATGTTAAAGTGTTTCGGTCGAAATGTAAATGTGTTTCGGTCGAAATGTTAATGTGTTTCGGTCGAAATGTAAATGTGTTTCGGTCGAAATGTTAATGTGTTTCGTGTATCGAAATTTTAATGTGTTTCGGTCGAAATGTAAATGTGTTTCGTGTCGGAAATGTTAAATGTGTTTCGGTCCAAAATTGTAAATGTGTTTCGGTCGAAATGTTAATGTTGTCGGGTCGAAATATAAATGTGTTTCGGTCAAAATGTAAAATGTGTTTCGGTCGAAATGTAAATGTGTTTCGGTCGAAATGTTAAAGTGTTTCGGTCGAAAGTAAATGTGTTTCGGTCGAAATGTTAATGTGTTTCGGTCGAAATGTGTAAATGTGTTTCGTCGAAATGTTAATGTGTTTCGGTCGAAATGTAAATGTGTTTCGGTCGAAATGTAAATGTGTTTCGGTCGAAATGTTAATGTGTGTTTCGTCAAAATGTAAATGTGTTTCGGTCGAAATGTTAATGTGTTTCGGTCAAAATGTAAATTGGTTTTCGGTCAACTTGTAAATGTGTTTCGGTCGAAATGTAAATGTGTTTCGGTCGAAATGTAAATGTGTTTCGGTCGAAATGTAAATGTGTTTCGGTCGAAATGTTAAAGTGTTTCGGTCAACTTGTAATGTGTTTCGGTCGAAATATAAATGTGTTTCGGTCGAAATGTAAATGTGTTTCGGTCGAAATGTTAATGTGTTTCGGTCAACTGTAAATTGTTTTCGGTCGAAATGTAAATGTGTTTCGGTCGAAATGTAAATGTGTTTCGGTCGAAATGTTAATGTGTTTCGGTCGAAATGTAAATGTGTTTCGGTCGAAATGTTAATGTGTTTCGGTCGAAATGTTAATGTGTTTCGGTCAACTTGTAAATGTGTTTCGGTCGAAATGTTATTGTGTTTCGGTCGAAATGTTAATGTGTTTTCGGTCGGAAATGTAAATGTGTTTCTGTTCGAGATGTGTAATGTGTTTCGGTCGAAATGTTAATGTGTTTCGGTCGAAATGTAAATGTGTTTTGGTCGAAATGTTAATGTGTTTCGGTCAAAATGTAAATGTGTTTCGGTCAACTTGTAAATGTGTTTCGGTCGAAATGTAAATGTGTTTCGGTCGAAATGTAAATGTGTTTCGGTCGAAATGTAAATGTGTTTCGGTCAACTTGTAATGTGTTTCGGTCGAATGTAAATGTGTTTTCAGGTCGAAATGTTATGTGTTTCGGTCGAAATGTAAATGTGTTTCGGTCGAAATGTTAATGTGTTTCGGTCGAAATGTTAATGTGTTTCGGTCAACTTGTAAATGTGTTTCGGTCGAAATGTAAATGTGTTTCGGTAAATGTATTATTGTTTTGCACTTCCCGGCCACCGTAATTTTGAGCCACTTCCTGTTTGGAACTCCATGGGGGAGGAGTCCAGTTTGAAGACGTGGAAACCATCATATTTGAGTTTCTGGGCGTCCGTGGACTTCAGAAGACACCAGAAGTGTGTGTCCCCGCTCCAAACCCGTGTTTATGTTTCCCTTCGAGTGTTTCCCCCCACGGCTCCCCGTCCAATTCTCCCCAACAAGAGAGCGCGAAGGAGCCGAGCGAAATGATTGCAGGGCCATGAATGGAAGAGGACAAGTTGACATGTGGCGTTTTGTGAGGTGAGCGCCCAGCCTCTCCGCTCCTGATTACCATCCGTTAATGAGCACTCCAGTTTGTGGCTTCTCTGCAGAATGTTCTTTCTCCTCTCGGAGCTTTGTGCCTGGTTGACCATAGGTGTTCTGTTAATGGGGAGACGCACACATCAGTAATTAAAGCAGTAGGGGGGCCTTGTACCATATGAACTCCCTCCAATATCCCCTTTTTTTAAAGCCCGCCCGCCCGATATAATTCGGGCCTGTCTGCCGTGGCGATCATTGTGCGAGGCCAGTTTAGCCCCCGGCACTTTTGTCACTTTCTAATGATGTCTTTCAGGGATGCAAAGCCCGCGTCGCTGCAGCCGCAGGACCAGTTGGGGCCGGTCCCTGTCCCCTCACCACCCCGCCTTAAACTAAAATACCAGCATTTGTCCAACACAAAGTCATAAGCAAGCCCCTCTGTTTTTTTATGTCACCTTTTTCCTATAAAAATATTGTTAAAATGTTTTTACTGGCTACGTTTGGTTAATTCAGTCGTTAAAAATAAGAATAAAGCTACATTCAATTATTATGGTGGTTGTCAAGTTGAGGTGGTTGCACTGTGAGAACGAGAAGATCAAAAAAATCTTCTTTGTGCTGCGTTTGAGTTCTCCTGTTCATTCGAGTGTTTGTTCTGGACCGTGGTTAGATGTGGACTGCTGAACCTGCAGCATGCGGCCTCACTGTCCCACGTCTTGGTTAAGGACTCCTCCGTGTCACTTTTTGACAATTTGGGTGTCCCCAACTCCTCACTTATGATTTGCTGTCGGTTTGTAAGATCAAGGGTCTGCAACCCTCAGGACTGGTATTGGACGTGGACTGGTCCTTGGGACACGTCCAGTTTCGGTCGGCGTCCAGTATCCCGTCCGGTTTGCACTCGTACTTCATCTGGTACTGGTTTGGGTCAGTAGCTGCATCTGGTACTGGTTTGGGTCAGTAGCTGCATCTGGTACTGGTTTGGGTCAGTAACTGCATCTGGTACGGCATCGGTTCCAGTTTGTGGCCCAGTGGTTGGCGGCACTCGATTTAATGGGAACAGCCAGCATGTAAAAAAAAAAAAAAAAAAAACTACTGCATGTACCACCCAGATCAGAACTGCATATGACACATTTATAAGTAAAAAAACAAAATGGCTGCTTTTCTGTTGGTTTTATCTCCATAGCAACCATTTTTCGTTTTGGTCGTCTGGGGGTGACGAACAGATCTATATCATTTTTGTTAGAATCGGCAGAAGTAAATTCTCAGATTTCCTTAGCAACAGAAGTTTTTTTTCTAGTCATGCCCAAATTCCTCATGTGTTCATATTTTATATGATACAGTTTATTTTAGCTTGATCCAGGGATTCATGTCTTACATTTACACAATATTCCGGTAATAAATGTGTTAATGAACTCTCTCGACTTTTGCAAGCTTCCCATGCTAGCGCCGTTGACAATTTACAACTAGTAGTTCCCCAAAAATGTATATGGAGTTTAGACCGTGCTCACACATACTCCCTGTCAGAGTACTAAGCACTAGGGCTGGGAATCACTGGGTACCTCACGATACAATACGATACGCGATACATGGCTCACGATATCGATAATATCGCGATACTGCGATAGTTGGTAAAAATCCTCTCTAATAATTAATATTATATGGAAGAAAACTTTTTTTGGGGGGGAAATATATCTCCATTTTATTTATTTTTAGCTTAAACACAATCATAATAAACAACTTATGTCTTATTTTGTGCAACAAATTATAGACACTTTTGTTTAACGTTGCCTAAAATCACTAATACTATAACTTACCACCAATTGAATTGGAATTATTTGTAAAATTCAATGTTAACAATAGTAAACATGATCAGCAGTGCCACAGAATTACTGTTAGCAACAGAACAAAAATTAAATAATTTAAATTGGTGACAGCTATCTTCCTCTAAAGAAACGTCCCACCAAAGGATGATGAATATAACGTTTTACAGCCTCTGTCAAGTGTTCAAATTTTTTAGTGCACTTTTCCCACATTTGAAAAGGGCTGAGCATTCAAAATTGAAGGCTGTCACTTGAGATTATTTCTCCAATCTTTATTTATTTTCTATTTGGTCAGTCAATTGTCAGGTAAAACACTCATAATAATGGCAATAAATACTTAAAAATTCGAATTCTATTATAAATTAGCAATAGACAACTTTAATCTATAATAATTTATACAATTTTAAGTTCTTCAATTAACTAACAACGTCCTTATTTTACCGTGAATTCATGTACTTTATTTTAATTACATTTTTTTTAAGTTCATACATTAAATCTGCATTTTTTTTAAATCTAAAAATGACTTTAAATTAACATTAGCAAAAAGTTATTACGTTCATTTGAAAACCTTACATCATAAATTTAACAAAGTTACACCGTACACCAGCAGGGTAAATATCAGTGCATGAAAGCGAAAATTCCGACGGTACCTGAAGTACACACAAACAGCTACGAAGCACGCGCCTCGTTCAAACAGGAAATAACCGATGGCGGTCATTCTAGCGCTCAGACAAACTCACTTCTTACCAGCTGACTCTTCTACAGATGGATGATAATTGAGAACATGTAGACATGATTTATACACGCGATACCGAGCCAGAATCCTGCCGGTGTTTTTTCCTGAATGAGGTCCGTGCGTCGGGAAAATAATTCCGACGCAGCGCGAGTAACTGCGCATTAGTTCCGGTCCGCGACTCAGACGCAACAGGCTCTTCAAATGAAAATATAATATCGATACTTGGTGAGAATCCATCGAGAATCAACCGTGGGACTAAATATCGCGATATATCGCAATATCGATATTTTGGCACAGCCCTACTAAGCACACTACAGCTCCCAGCAACCCCATCACACAGCTTCAGGATGCCGTTCAACTGACTCTCATTCACCTGATCACTGCTGCTCCGCCTGGATTACCGAACGTTAATATCTGGACCCGATCGTCTGTTTCTGACCCAGTTTACCTGGCGCCTGCCTCAAACTACCCCCATCCCGTTCTGATCTCCGATGCTCCCGTGTTCTCGTTTGATCTCTGCCTGCCTGACCGGGATTTAGCTTTATGGACTTTTAGCTGCGTTTTGACACCTGTGATCCTGGCTGAGCTGATAAATCTGTTGGATCTAGCTGTTTTTGACAGCCATTGTGTGGTCGACCTGGAGAGGGAAAGGGGACATTTTCCAAAACAATCTGGCATTTTAAGTCCAGGAAACTGCCTTACGCCACATTTAAGTCTAACATTTTTGTCTCTGTTTTGACATTTAATCGTATTCTCTATAAGAATAAACTTTTATGAAGCGTTTGACCAGCAGCCTTTCTGCATCACCTTGTAGCGTAGGTTAATAATGCAGGGGACGGCGTGGACTTAAAGGGCTAGTAATGGGGTTGTGGGTCATTTTCGGTGTTAACTGTATTTCGCCTTATATTTACAATTTCCAAATGTTTTGGAGTGTTTTGAGCAAGAAATATTGAAATAAAACGGCATTTTTGCAGCCAATCCACATGCAAATTTCCACTTCTGGGAAAACGCTCCGTTTTGGTCACGTGGTGCGTGTGACGTCACATGGGTCAACATAGCAAGACGGCTTCTCCTTTGCGTGTCGGAGCTAGCGATAGCGGCGATATTTCAAGGTCCACAATTCTGTCTTCAGACTCAGATTGTGGAAACATTTGTTCTGAAAGTGACGCTGATTCAGAGGCGCCGGGTGTTTGTGGTTTGAGGACTGTAAAGCCCGATCAATTTGAGCCGGCAGTGCGTAAAGTAAGAGCTCACAACGGCAATGACGCTGAGAATGCCGATTTAATGAGAAAAGAAGCAAAGCTGTCAGTTTATCAGAGCCATGCTGGAAGCTGGAAGACGTGGAGCATCTCGTGAAGCTTTATTTACAGATCGGTTTGAAAAACAAAGAAATTCTGAACCTTTTGGAGACTCGAAATCAAATCATCATGAATGAAGCTGACTATCCGGGTCGGTAATGCCGAGTTTCATATGCAAAATAAAGAGCTTAGAGACATGTTTGCAGGACTTTATTATTCACTTTATTCACATACACTCTTAGCCCGGACTAGTTGAGTTTACTAAAACAGTGCGTTGAAACAGATCGCCTTAAAGTTTTTACATAGATCCAAAACTAGACAAGTTTAGTTCAATTAACTTAAAACAGTACGTTAATACATTTGTCAAAAGGAAATGATGCTAGCAAAGTTTACTTAATGAAATATGTAGTCATAACTTATAATCATAAGTACATTATGTTTTCAAAAAGTAACATTACTCAGGTGGGAATTGAACCCTGGGTTCGAACTCAGACTATTTTAATACATTAAAAAACCTGTACAAACTTTTTAAAACAGAGTGCAGAGAACGTCCTATGAAAACAGAAATGATTTGGACAATGATGATGGACGATAGTTGGGAATGGTTTGGTCACTACAACAAAATTTCTTAAAATCCAAAGGAGAAAACATGTTTACATTTTGATTATCAAGAAAACAAAAAAACAATGCTTACTTATAGCCCATTTTTGGCTAACAACCAGCGCTTTCAAACCTCTGGGGAAAAAATAGGATTTAAAAGCAACTTTTATGAACAATAAATAAATCAAATTTTACTATGAGAAACTCAGCTTAAAGCAAATTCTGATGCTGATGAAAAAAATTTGTAAGGAGGAGGACCAAGACGTTGCTAATTAATAAAGGGCAGAATTAGAGCCAGTTTCCATCAAACAGTTTTGATATAAGCTCCGCCCACTCTTGCAGGAACTAAAGAACAGTAGTGATCTCTACATAGTATAATTAGTAACACTTAAAACTAATCTTTAATGTGTCAAACAACAAATTTATTTAAGTAATGACACAAAACTAAAAATTATAATGAATGATTACTCAAAATTGTTATTACAGCTAAAGTCAGGGTTTACAGTGTACCCGGAAGCTCTTTCACCACCTTACTGCATGTCTCTGATATGCGCAGAAACCAAAGGAGAATGTAAACAGAGCTCCATATGAATCGTCCCGTTTCAACACAACAACAACAACAGGGGATGACAACAGTCTGTCACGTTAGCTAAGTACACTGAAAATTCCAAAAACGATTCCTCTTCAGATGAAAGCATCACACAGAAATGAATGAGATCTGATCTTTCACAGAAGTGGACAGCTGCGCGTGTCGATGAGCTGCAGAGATCCTGCAAGCCACCATCAATGATTAATAAACTACAAATCAAACAAAGAAACTTCCAAACATGTGCAATGTTTTAAACATTCAGTTTACCTGTTGAAATCAGAAGCTTTTCACAGTTTAGTCGGTCTGGTTCTGCTCAGTGTTCATTCGATTGTAAATCTCGTAAATTTACGACTTTAAAAATCATAATTTTAATTTTTTTTCTTTTTTGTGGCCCTAATACTCCGTCGTACCATAACACCAACGTTTATAGGATTCAACACACATACACGTATCTGCAGACACGCTGGGTCCGCCTGCATTCTGCCGCTGGCGCTGTCTTACCCACGTGACGTCAACGCGTCACGTGACCCAAATCGTTTCTGAAGCAGGGCGAAATTTGTCGTTGATTTGGTCAAATTTTACAAAAACCTGCGTTTGTCAACGGTAATTATTTGTTATTTTTGATACATTAGAACATATGGAATATATCTGGATACGCATTTTAGCTTTGTCTTTGTTTTAGCTAATATTGCAGCTACAAGCTAGCTATTCTGGTTAATTCGGGCTTTTTTCAGTTTTTTTGGCTAACTTGGTGTTTAGCTATTATTTCAGCTAGATGCTAGCTGTTTTGGCTAAGTTAAGCTTTTTTAAAAAAAAGTTTTTTAGGGTGTTTTGGAATTTAGCTCATTTTTAAGCTACATGCTAGCTATTTTGGAAAAATTAGGATTTTTTTTCAGTTTTTTTAAGGCTATTTTGGAGTTAAGTTCATATGTCAGCTACATGCTAGCAGTTTTGGCTAGCTGAGGCTTTTAATTGTTTTTTAGGCTAATTTGGAATTTAGCTAATATTTCAGCTACAAGCTAGCAATTCTGGTTAATTTGGGCTTTTTTCAGTTTTTTAGGCTAACTTGTTGTTTAGCTAATATTTTCAGCTAGATGCTAGCTGTTTTGGCTAACTTTAGCTTTTTAAAAAAAAGTTTTTTAGGGTGTTTTGGAATTTAGCTAATATTTAAGCTACATGCTAGCAATTCTGGTTAATTTGGGCTTTTTTCAGTTTTTTAGGCTAACTTGGTGTTTAGCTAATATTTTAGCTAGATGTTAGCGGTTTTGACTAACTTAAGCTTTTTTTTTTTTTAAAAGTTTTTAGGGTGTTTTGGAGATTAGCTAATATTTAAGCTATATGCTAGCTATTTTGGAAAATTTAGGATTTTTTTTCAGTTTTTAGTTAAGTTCATATGTCAGCTACATGCTAGCAGTTTTGCCTAGCTGAGGCTTTTAAAAAATTTTTTAGGCTAATTTGGAGTTTAGCTAATATTGCAGCTACAAGCTAGGTATTCTGGTTAATTTAAGCTTTTTTCGGTTTTTAGGCTAACTTGTTGTTTAGCTAATATTTCAGCTAGATGCTAGCTGTTTTGGCTAACTTTAGCTTTTTAAAAAAAGTTTTTTAGGGTGTTTTGGAATTTAGCTAATATTTAAGCTACATGCAAGCCATCATCAATGATTAATAAACTACAAATCAAACAAAGAAACTTCCAAACATGTGCAATGTTTTAAACATTCAGTTTACCTGTTGAAATCTGAAGCTTTTCACAGTTTAGTCGGTCTGGTTCTGCTCACAGTGTTCATTCGATTGTAAATCTCGTAAATTTACGACTTTAAAAATCATAATTTAAATTTTTTTTTCTTTTTTGTGGCCCTAATACTCCGTCGAACCATAACACAGACGTTTATAGGATTCAACACACACACACGTATCTGCAGACACGCTGGGTCCGCCTGCATTCTGCCGCTGGCGCTGTCTTACCCACATGACGTCAACGCGTCACGTGACCCAAATCGTTTCTGAAGCAGGGCGAAATTTGTCGTTGATTTGGTCAAATTTTACAAAAACCTGCGTTTGTCAACGGTAATTATTTGTTATTTTTGATACATTAGAACATATGGACGCATTTTAGCTTTGTCCCAGCCCATTACTAGTCCTTTAAACTAAGCTGGAGGAGGTAGTTAATTCAGGCTTTTTTCAGTTTTTTTTGGCTAACTTGGTGTTTAGCTATTATTTCAGCTAGATGCTAGCTGTTTGGCTAAGTAAGCTTTTTTTAAAAAAAGTTTTTTAGGGTGTTTTGGAATTTAGCTCATATTTAAGCTACATGCTAGCTATTTGGAAAATTTAGGATTTTTTTTCAGTTTTTAGTTAAGTTCATATGTCAGCTACATACTAGCATTTTGGCTAGCTGAGCTTTTTTAATTGTTTTTTAGGCTAATTTGGAATTTAGCTAATATTTCAGCTACAAGCTAGCAATTCTGGTTAATTTTGGCTTTTTTTCAGTTTTTAGGCTAACTTGGTGTTTGCTAATATTTTAGCTAGATGTTAGCGGTTTTGACTAACTTAAGCTTTTTTTTTTTTAAAAAAGTTTAGGGTGTTTTGGAGATTAGCTAATATTTAAGCTATATGCTGGCTATTTTGGAAAATTAGGATATTTTTCAGTTTTAGTTAATTCATATGTCAGCTTACATGCTAGCAGTAGTTTGCCTAGCTGAGGCTTTTAAAAAATTTTTTAGGCTATTTGGAGTTTAGCTAATGGCAGCTAAAGCTAGCTATTCTGGTTAATTTAGGCTTTTTTTCGGTTTTTAGCTAACTTGTTGTTTAGCTAATATTTCAGCTAGATGCTAGCTGTTTTGGCTAACTTAGCTTTTTTAAAAAAAGTTTTTTAGGGTTTTTTGGGAATTTAGCTAATATTTAAGCTACAGCAAGCCACCATCAATGATTAATAAACTACAAATCAAAAAAGAAACTTCCAAACATGTGCAATGTTTTAAACATTCAGTTTACCTGTTGAAATCAGAAGCTTTCACAGTTTAGTCGGTCTGGTTCTGCTCACAGTGTTCATTCGATTGTAAATCTCGTACATTTACGACTTTAAAAATCATAATTTAAATTTTTTTTTCTTTTTGTGGCCGCTAATACTCCGTCGTACCATAACCCACGACTTTATAGGATTCAACACACATACACGTATCTGCAGACACGCTGGGTCCGCCTGCATTCTCCCTGTGCTGTCTTTACCCACATGACGTCAAAACGCGTGTGACCCAAATCGTTTCTGAAGCAGGGCGAAATTTGTCGTTGATTTGGTCAAATTTTAACAAAACCTGCGTTTGTCAAACGGTAATTATTTGTTTATTTTTTGATACATTAGAACAATGGACGCATTTTAGCTTTGTCCCAGCCCATTACTAGTCCTTTAAACTAAGCTGGAGGAGGTGTTTTAACAGGACTCCTCGAGTCATGTCTGCTCCGTTTCCTGCCCCGAGCCGCTCCTCCCTTATCTCCGAGACCCCCTTGAGGATGGCGTTTTACATTTCTGTTTGTAAAACTGTCAACACATCCACTGGCTGTACTAACGTGTGATTTAGCGCCAACAGAGAGGAGGGACGGAGAGCGAGCGAGAGGCAACTGCACGTTCTTAAAGTGGATTTTTCTTTTTTTTTTTTTTTTGCAGTTTTCTCCCATAATCTCCTGACCCCCGAGAAAAAAAAAAAAAAAAGCTTGTTTTACCCCGTAAAGAATCAAAACGCTTCTCATCATGTTCTCTTTGAAACATTTAGAAGTTTTTGTCATTTAAAACTTTGCTAATTGTGTCGACACTTATCTCTGTGCCGGTCGTGGCCTGTTAGGAAAAGGTTACGTTCAAAATTAATTGGATTTGTGTGGAGGGATGAATATGTGTGTGAAATTTACACCTGTCTCACTGCTGTCAAATCAGAAATTGTCTGTGATTGCTAATAAATCCCTGTGGGGAGGGAAGTGGAAGCAACTGCAAAACAATTCTGCAACGTTTGAAACCAGACTCAATTCTCACTGAGAGTTAAAAATGTTCTAAAGACCGCGAAAAAAAGGGGTTTTACTTGCTTTTGTGGCATTTTTGGGCCTGTTGCTATTTCTGTGTCTGACTTTGAATCCGTAGATGTGCAATCAAAGTTTTAAAGAATAAATGTGAGACAACTCAAAAAAATGAGTGCACATGAACCTGGTGAGGTCGGGCGCACACAATAATCAGAGATAAAGCTGATCAGGTCCAGACAGAAACGCTCAGTAATGCACAAACAATACTTCGCACAGAGTGAGGCTCTGTTGAGATCAGGGGCGGTTCTACACTGAATGAGCCTCCCCAGACACCCCCCCCCCCCCCCCCCCCAAAAAAAAAAAAAAAAAAAAAAAAAAAAAAAGAAAAAAATTAGCTAATGGTTGCTGTCTTCAATCCTGTGATTGGCACATTTTTAGACTGGTTACATTATGTTTTGTCACCATCGAGTAGTTGTTTATGGTTATTATTGATCTTAAAAACTACCAACAGATTTATGAATATACTATTGCTAAACATAGAACCCACATGAAAAACAAAATAATAAACTTCATGCACACAGGCTCACAACTAATCCACTTTAACAGTTAAAATTCTCCAAGTTAACTGGTTAAAAAAATTGAAAATATAAGGTTAAAGTAATGACTAACCAGAAAAAAACAGGAAAAGACAAGAAAATGAAGCTTAAAACTACTTTTTATTTTGATCTTTTTTTCTTTCTTTTGTAGCTGGACTACATCATTTTTGAAGTTATAAATCTCAAATTAAAATATAATTTAATTTTCATTATTTTTGGTATCAATTGTAGTATTGAAACTAATAGGAGCATTAAATATTTCAAATAATTGTTATTATCTGTAGTACATTGTACAAGTGACGCACTGCTGTGCCCGCTGTTCCTTTGACTTGACATTTTTAATATCAGCTGCTGTACCTCACTGTCTGGGAGATGTAAACCCAGAACCGAGATGTGCACGGATGTTTTTATTCAGATCTTTAAAATAAATAAACTGATCTCAGTATCCGCGTCATCCATGACAAGTGCCCTCAGGCAGAGGGAGCTTCAGGTTAAACAGGAAAAATTTGGCTCTAATTAATAGGCTTATATATTTATCATATTTTTCTAATTAAAAAAAAATATATTTTTTTTTTGGAACAATTGATTTTTTAAAAGTTTCATAATGTAGACAACCCCTGCTTTTGCTTTGTCCCATCCGTCATCCCGTGACGTATTTTTGAGAGAGGAGAAATTCGTATTCTAAAACGAAGAAAAGTCGTATTCAAAAGAAGACATGTTAAATGTAAAACTAAATGTGTTCATTCATTTTTTTTTTTAAAGTTGTGCAAAAAAATATAAATGTGCAAACTTTGTATTTATGAATACAAATTTATTTTTATGAATAAAAAATTTATTTATGATACGTTTTTTTTGACAGTGCTTACCACCATATGCACGGTCCTGAATGTGTTTAAATGTTTTTAACATTTGACAACATTCACACATCGACCGATGTGGACATGTAGAAACAATGAAGCAGACAAGCCAGCTAACACAGAATACTACTAAACACCATAGAGGTAGAATTTTTGTTCAAGCCGAGATGCCGCCCCCTATGAACTGCCGCCCCCTATGAACTGCCGCCCCCTATGAACTGCCGCCCCGGGCTACTGCCCGCACTGCCCGTGCCTAAAACCGCTACTGGTTGAGATGGATCCCGCCGGTGACCAGAGGGGGAGACAGAGTGTTGATTTCTGGCAGCCATACAGACTGACCAAAATCGATTCTCTTTTTGTGTGTCCTATCAAAATTCCCTCTTGGGGAAATAGAAACCATCATGGAGCGAGTTATGGTTCCACTTGGAGGAAATCATGAAAATTGACCTGGATTAGAGACTATGCTGCCACAAAGAAGAAGCAGTACCTGGACATTTGGGCTGAAAGCTGTCGGCCTGCCCCTAAATTTGTTTACTGGTATTTTGTACATATTCTTACAGCATTTTCTCAGTATTTCTTTATTAAAATTGTTGTGAATTAGGAGCGGGCAAAAAATGCATTTGGGAAAAGCTTGTAGCGGTGATGACAAAAGCTCCGGATACATCCGCCTCCAGACAAATACATCCACGAATGTCTTTGTTTTCCTTGTCGGAGCTGGAATCTGGACCAAATCGGATAGCTCAGATTTCTGATGCACCACCGATGTTGGGTTGATATTGTGAGGGGCTGTAAACTAGCATGTAAACAGACAGATGATGGTGAATGGGTGGGGGGTTTACTCTACGGCCCACAGAACCCAAAAAGGTGAATTTCTAACTGCTCTGCAGAAACTATGTCCTAAAAAAGTATTTATTTTGGTTAAAAACGGAAACTAGATAAAAAAAAAAAATCGGTGTGAGTCTTAATGTCTGAGTCAAAGAGGCTTTTGGTTAGAGAGTGAGTTTAACGCGCCATTTCTCTTTTATCATTTCTATCCATTTTGATTTATTTTTATTGCTAAACTTTTGTGCAAAAATGTGTTTTCCCACTAAAAAAAAAACTCAAACTTTTCATAGAAAACCTGAAAATATGCTTTATTTTGGTATATCGTGATATATATTGTTATCGTGATATAAAATAATTTATTGTGATATATATCGTTTTGTGATATAAATAAATTTATATCCTGAAAAACATTGTTATTGTGATCTTTAATATTGTGTTATGTATTGTTATTGTGATATAAAATAATTTATTGCGATATATATCGTTTTGTGATATAAATAAATTTATATCCTGAAAAATATTGTTATTGTGATATTAAATCTTTAATATTGTGTTATGTATTGTTATTGTGATATAAAATAATTTATTGTGATATATATCGTTTTGTGATATAAATAAATTTATATCCTGAAAAACATTGTTATTGTGATATAAAATAATTTATTGTGATATATATCGTTTTGTGATATAAATAAATTTATATCCTGAAAAACATTGTTATTGTGATCTTTTATATTGTGTTATGTATTGTTATTGTGATATAAAATAATCTATATTGTGATATATATCGTTTTTGTGATATAAAATAATTTGTTACTCTAGATATATCGTCATTTTGATACGAAAAATAATTTATATGGTGATATAGTTATTTGGATGTATATTATGCCCAGTTAACACTATGCGCGATGCGGCTTCTATTCAGCACCTTTGTTAAGCTATGGTGGGATTCAAACCAGGTGCAGAGCACTGCGGTCCTTCGCCGAAGGCTTGTGCCGTGCAGCGGATCGTTTCGGCGTCTGGTCTATTCTGTGCGCGAGCTGCGAGAAATCCGCATCAAATCTGGCAGAAAGTGACATCAAGATACATGAGAAAATCCAAAATAAACATCGCAATTGACAAATGTGATCACGTTTTCGTATCTAAACAGACTGTAGAGATGAAAATAAACATACAATCACAGCGTATATACGCAAAACAAATGCCTGGAAAAGTACGTCTGGTGTGAATTGTAGGAGAGAGTGAATACCGCGTGAAATTCGCTCCGCTTCTGCATCCAGTGTGAACCTAGAGTTTTTGTGATATAAAATAATATCTATTGTGGTATATATCGTTATGTAATATAAACTAATCTATATTTTGATACATATTATTATTGTGTTATAGAATAATTTATATCGTAAGATATATTGTTATTGTGATATAAAATGACCTATATCATGACATATATCGTTATGTTAAATAAAATACTCTATATTGTGATATGTATCATTATATAATACAAATAATCTCTATTGTGATATATATCTTTATTATGATATAAAATAATCTATAGTGTGATATATGTCATTATTGGGAGATAAAATAATTTATTTTGTGATATATATTGTTGTTGTTATATAAAATAATCTCTATTGTGATTTATATCATTATGTTAAATAAAATCATCTATATTGTGAAATATATCGTTATTGTGTTATAAAATAATCTATAGGTTGATATATATTGTCATTCTGATACAAAATCTTTTTTTGTGTGATATATTTTATGTAATATAACATATTCTATATTGTGATATATACCTTATTGTGATATAAAATAATCTATTTTGTGATTTATATCGGAATTGTGATATGAATTAATCTGCATTGTGTTATACAATTTTTTGTAAAGGTTGATATATATCGTCATTATGATACAAAATATTTTTTTTGTGATATATATTGTTATGTAATATAAAATAATCTATATTGCTATGTATATTGTTATGTAATATAACATTTTCTATAATGTGATATATTCCTTATTGTGATATAAAATAATCTATATCGTGACATATATCGTTATGTTAGATAAAATATTCTATATTGTGAAATATATCGTTATTGTGTAATAAAATAATCAATAGGTTGATATATATATCATCATTCTGATACAAAATATGTTTTTGTGATATATATTGTTATGTAGCATAACATATTCTATATTGCGATATATTCCTTATTGTGATATAAAATAATCTATTTTGTGATATATATCAGAATTGTGATATGAATTAATCCGCATCATGTTATACATTTTTTTCCGTGACGCCAGTCTGCTTTCATCTAAAGTAAATATGAAACAAAATCTTTTGCTCCCGAGTCCCATTTTCCAGAATCCAACATTTTGATCCCAGACAAACGGCATCCCGGCTTTGCGTCGGGACTTTTCCCTTTTATCTGGTTTTAATTTACACCTCTGTTTTGCAGCTGTGAGATGGGAATTCTCTCGCCGTCCCTTCGGCGAGGAGCGCCGGCAGCAGAACATTAGCTCATTTTAACGGCCAGAGTAATAATCTGCACTGGAGGGCCTCTGCTGAAAGCGCCGCTTTGCAGGAAAAAAACCACACAACACAGCGGAGGCTCCCCTGTCAATACCACCACAGTCACTTCATTATAGCCTCACAAGTCACCCATTTATTATCTATTGGCCCCTGCAGAGAATCCGTGTGCGCGAGTCGCATGTTACAATATATTAATCAAAGACGCACCGATTGTGTCAAAATGTAATTTTACGCTGCTGGACTGCACGAGTAATTGTTTGATCTGATAACAGAAGCACCCGGAGACAAAAAGGGGGGGCTGTCTCCAAACAGACCCAACGTTTAATTTAAGAAAAAGGAGAAGTGAAAGCACCATTAGAGGACTGTTGAGAGTGGTGATAAAAAGTTTGTTGCAGAATGATGCAGATGCAATATGTGGGACCGTTTTGCATCCGGTCTCTATATAAAAGTGTGGGAAGAATTAACGGCTTAAGGCTTAAATATTTACAATCTGTTATTTAAGTTCCGTTTGAATCAATCGATCGGTGAAATCTTTTGACCTCCTCAGCTTCGAGGAATTGCTTCACAAAGTTAAATAGAAATATATTAATAAGCTCCTACTTGAGGGGGGGGAGTAAAAACAGATAACACAACACTTCTGAGTGCCTAAATGTGTGAATCCGCAGACACGTCTACATGGGCGTAGTGGCTGGGTGCCGATTATAGTTGCACCAAATGTTGAATAGGACTTTCAGGAAACACATTCACGAGAAGCTGTGAGAAATTCACTCACACCAATAAATGCAAAAAGCTGACCACAGCCAAGTAAAGGAGTGGAGCAGAAAAGCCACATAGCATTCTACCGAAAAACAGGAAGGAGGACTCAGAACGCCCCAAAAATACCAGCGTGCGTCTCTTGTTCTGCGCTCGTCTGCAGAGAGGGAAGCCTTTCTGCAAAAAAGGGAGTTATCGGGAATTACATAAAAGCCACAAAATCTCCTCTACTGGCAAACAAAAGTCAGATGAAACCCGCTGGAGGCGACGACCCCAACAACCCTCCTGCACATGAAACCGCCGCTCCCCTTCATTAAAACTGCTAGTAACCCTGTTAGGCTGGAATAGACTCACTACGGGTAATCGCGAAAACACTTTTAATCAACGCACAGCAACAGTAGGGACCTTGCTAGAATGCATTCACTCAAATAAAGCAGGCTCTTAATAAACAGGCGCAGCAAAACAGCTAAGACCCTGATAAGACTCCTCACACTCTCCATGGCGAAACCTGCCTGTGAATGTCTCCTGACAGCTCCTTAGCCCTTGTTAGAGAGAATCACTTCCTAATGATTCAACCCAGCTTGGAAACATCAACAACCGCAAAGTCACACTTGGGCGTGTAGTTTAGACAAAGTAATAGCATGCAGACACCGTGATTAGCTGAGGATGTGCAAGGAAATTGAAAAATCTCCAATTAGGAGAAGAGATTTTTGAGGTATTTTTTTAAAACCAAAATTATAGTTAACTCAATTTACTCCTAAAGGCGGAGTCTGGCTGAGGCTTTTGGGGCCCAATAAACTTGTTCAGTAGACATGGATAACGGAGCAAAGACATAGACGATGGACCAAAGACATAGACGATGGACCAAAGACATAGATGATGGACCAAAGACACAGACGATGGACCAAAGACACAGACGATGGACCAAAGACACAGATGATGGACCAAAGACATAGACGATGGACCAAAGACACAGACGATGGACCAAAGACACAGACGATGGACCAAAGACACAGACGATGGACCAAAGACACAGACGATGGACCAAAGACCTAGATGATGGACCAAAGACATAGATGATGGACCAAAGACATAGACCATGGGACCAAAGAAAAAGACGAATGGACCAAAAGACATAGACGATGGACCAAAGGACACACGACGATGGACCAAAGACATAGATGATGGACCAAAGACATAGATGATGGAGCCTAAAGACATAGACGATGGACCAAACAGACGATGACCAAAGACGATGGACCAAAAGACCGACGATGGACCAAAGACAGACGATGGACCAAAGTAGACGATGGACCAAACCTAGACGAATGGACCCAAAGACATAGACGATGGACCAAAGACATAGACATAGACGATGGACCAAAGACACAGACGATGGACCAAAGACCTAGATGATGGACCAAAGACATAGATGATGGACCAAAGACATAGACGATGGACCAAAGACAAAGACGATGGACCAAAGACGTAGACGATGGACCAAAGACACAGAGGATGGACCAAAGACACAAACGATGGACCAAAGACATATAAAATGGACCAAAGACACAGACGATGGACCAAATGGACCAAAGACGATGGACCAAAGAGAACATTAGACGATGGACCAAGACATAGACGATGGACCAAAGACACCAGACGATGGACCGAAAGACCTAGAGATGGATTTAGCGATGGACCAAAAGACATAGATGGAATGGACACAAAGCACATAGACGATGGACCAAAGACGTAGACGATGGACCAAAGACTTAGACGATGGACCAAAGACACAGAGGATGGACCAAAGACACAAACGATGGACCAAAGACATATAAAATGGACCAAAGACACAGACGATGGACCAAAGACAGACGATGGACCAAAGACATAGACGATGGACCAAAGACACAGACGATGGACCAAAGACACAGACGATGGACCAAAGACACTAGACGATGGACCAAAGACCATACGAACCGACGATGGACAAAGACAAAGACGATGGACCAAAGACATAGACGATGGACCAAGTGGATTTTTGACGATGGACAAAGACATAGACGATGGACCAAAGACACAGACGATGGACCAAAGACATAGACGATGGACCAAAGATTTAGACGATGGACCAAAGACACAGACGATGGACCAAAGACATAGACGATGGACTAAAGACATAGACGATGGACCAAAGACACAGACGATGGACCAAAGACATAGACGATGGACCAAAGATTTAGACGATGGACCAAAGACACAGACGATGGACCAAAGACATAGACGATGGACCAAAGACATAGACGATGGACTAAAGACAAAGACGATGGACCAAAGACACAGACGATGGACCAAAGACACAGACGATGGACCAAAGACACAGACGATGGACCAAAGACACAGACGATGGACCAAAGACACAGACGATGGACCAAAGACCTAGACGATGGACTAAAGACACAGACGATGGACCAAAGACAGTGGACCAAAGATATAGACGATGGACCAAGTGGTGCAAAAACATTTTTGGCACAAATTAAACCCCACACAGCACTGGTCAGCACATTTTCACTCCCAAGTCGCCACATATTGATGTTTTGTTCAGGACACTTTTTGACATTTTGGGTTTCCCCAACTCGTTGTTTTTGACGTGATGGCTGTTCCCATTAAATCACGGATTTCCAACCTCTGGGCCGCAAACCAGAACCAGTCCAGTGTCGCGACACGTAGCGCACTGGTACCCCAATCCAACGCGATATCGGGCACGAACCAGTACCAGGTTAAGGTTAGGGTACTGGTCCTGGGTTGGTGATGCTTAAACACAAAACATACGGTAACTTTTCAACCGTTAATAGAATAATAATAAAAAAAAAAGTAAATCAAAGAGCGTAAGCACTACAGCTCCTGTTTTATAGGGTTAAATCTTTTTTCCCATCATGAGGCGTTCGAGGCCTCTGGAAAACTGTCTATTTGTCTTTTGCACCTTGAAAACTAATAAGAACGTCCTCTTTTCTGCACGCTGTTTTACACAAATGAGTGCAAGAGCTCGATCTGCAAGCGCTCGTGCACGCCTGCACACACACTGATGCAAACAGGGCAGTTGACACATGGTATATCAGCAGGCGCCGTTCTTTTGTCTCCTCAGCCAAAACCACAACTCTGAGCGACTATTATCCACCAAACTTATGCAGAACGGACACGTAAAGGCACAAAAACATCCTTTTATTGTTAAAAAATCGGATTTAAATGATGGAGATTTTTTGAAACAAAGTGTGACTAAGCTTTTTCAGACTCTGTGACTCAGAGGCATTTACTCCTTCACACAGCTCTGGTGTATTTTTCTATGATCTGGCATGTGGTTTTTGAACTTGTGCGATGTGTCAATCATGCCAGCAGTAGGTCGACTTTGAGTCACGGAATTATGATTTTTACAGGGATGATTCAGTGGCGAAACGCTGGCACCAAAACGAAGAAAAACTACAAAAAAATAAGCAGCAATTTCTCATTTTTTATTAAAAAAAAATCCTCTCTATTATAGGTATTTCTAAATGCATTTCCAGCAACACCAGACAAGCCTTTCTCGACTGTGCTGCCCACACTCACTCGTGTAAATCGATCTCATCCAACACAGCCTCATCCCACAGATGCTGTAGCTCCTTCATCCTGGATGTGAGAAATATGGGGGCCAAAGGTGCTACCCTGCAACCAGGCTGGACTGTTGAGCCTCCTCTCTCAGCATGCTGGTAACCGCCACAACTTCACAGAGCTGCAGCGTGACCCAGAAGCCTGTCGGAGACGGCGGGGTCCAGTAAACACCAAATAGAGGAAGTGGAATGAAAAAGCTGACGTGAATATCTTACTTTCTATTTTCACTTCGATCTCCTGGAAAGTGAAGACAGCACGAAATCTCGACACATTCCATTACGGAGTCTTTTTCTGTCCCCACATGCTCTTAACACCTACATTTATATATTTATATGTCTAAAAAAAAAAAAAAAAAAAAGCAAAACATGATTGAAACAAATTACTTACATCTTGCATCAGTTTTGCAAACAGCTCTACATCCTGACGCTGGCTTTTAGTGAAGGCGGCAGCTTCCCTGGAGTGTGGCAACCCATTAAAAGAGATAAGAGCAACTTCACAATGCAGGATCCCTCTGTGAGGCGGGAAAAGGGAAAAGATCTCTTCTTTTTTTGCTAAAAAGGCCCTTTGAGCGTCTGAAAGTTTGCAAAAATAAAGTTAAAACAATCGTGTAATTGTATGATACGAGTGTGTTTAGTTCTAAAAATACTTTGGGTTTTTCTCATCTCTGAAGCAAAGTCTCAAAGTGCCCCCTAGTGGGTCTTCTGCGTCTCTGCCTGCAGTGGAGTCGGGGGGGGGGGGGACATCTGACCCCATAATGAGGTCCTGCCAGCTCACTGTGTTAATGAAGAGGGCATTTTCGAGACGGGGTCGCGGCGTAACACTCGATATGTGACAAGGTCTGAGTTCATTAGCTGTTCTGTGTTCATTAGGCGAAAGTGACTCTGCAATGGTGAGAAAATAACCTGAAACAACACGGGAGATGAGGAAATACAGTATTTAGTTCTTTAAGGAATATTTTTGAAAGGTATTTTACACAGTAAATGTTGGATCAATTAATGAAAGCTTTGGAATTTGTTACATTTAAAAACATTAGTTTTTATCAAATTTACATTTTAAGTGAAAAACCATAAACCCAAAAAATGTAATTTGATGAAAACATAAAAATCTAAATGTAATAAATGACAAAACGTTTGTCAATTGATTCGATATTTAACTTTTTCTCAGTGTAAAACTATTATTAGAAAAAGAACAGTGTTTAAAAAAAAACAGGCCCTCTAAAGGGACATCGAGATGAAAAATATATTAAAGTAAAAAAAGGGGGGGGGGGTTTAAAAAAAGGAAAAAATTTTGGTACTACCTGGTGTGCATCAAATAGTAACCAGAAATAAAATTCTTGTTACTATCTGGTGCGCAACAGACAATATCCAAATAGTATCTTTTGATACTAGATAATAATATTTGTTATTAACCAGATAGTATTTGGTGCGCACCAGATTCTAACCAGTAAAAAAAAAAAAATTTTTTTAGTGTGCATCAGAAAGTCACCAAAAAAATTAGAAGAAAAAACAATTGTGGTTACTATCTGGTACGCACCAGATAATATTCAAATAGTATCTGGTGAACACCAGAAAAAAAAAATGGAAAAAAAATTCTGGTTACTATCTGGTGTATACCAAATACTGTAGTACCTAGAAAAAAACATTTTTTTTTAAAGAAAAAACGATAATTTCTGACTACTATCTGGTGTGCACCAGATTGTAACCAGAAAATGTTTTTTTTAGTGTTCGCCAAATAGTAACAACAAAAAAAATAAGAAAAAAAAAACTTTGGTTACTATCTAGACCGCACTAGATACTATCTGGTATGTACAAAATAGTTCCCAGAAAAAAAACCCTCATTTTTTTAGGAAAACATTTTTTTGATCACAATCTAGTGCTTACAATACACTATCTGGTGCACACCAGACAATATTAAATAGTATCTTTTGATACTAGATAATAATATTTGTTATTAACCAGATAGTATATGGTGCGCACCAGATTGTAACCAGTAAAAAAAAAAATATTTTTTAGTGTGCATCAGAAAGTCACCAAAAAAATGAGAAGAAAAAACAATTTTGGATACTATCTGGTACGCACCAGATAATATTCAAATAGTATCTGGTGTGCACGAGAGTATCTGGTGAACACCAGAAAAAAAAAAAGGGAAAACAAAATTCTACTATTACTATCTGGTGTACACCAAATACTGTAGTACCTAGAAAAAAACTTTTGTTTTTTAAGAAAAAAAAGGTAATTTCTGACTACTATCTGGTGTGCACCAGATTGTAACCAGTAAAAAAAAAATTTTGTGTGCATCAGAAAGTCACCAAAAAAATTAGAAGAAAAAACAATTGTGGTTACTATCTGGTACGCACCAGATAATATTCAAATAGTATCAGGTGTGCACGAGATAGTATCTGGTTAACACCAGATAAAAAAATGGAAAAAGAAATTCTGGTTACTATCTGGTGTACACCAAATACTGTAGTACCTAGAAAAAAACATTTTTTTTAAGAAAAAAAGGTAATTTCTGACTACTGTCTGGTGTGCACCAGATTGTGACCAGAATATGTTTTTTTTAGTGTTCGCCAAATAGTAACAACAAAAAAAAAAAAAGAAAAAAAACTTTGGTTACTATCTAGGCCGCAGGAGATACTATCTGGTATGTACAAAATAGTTCCCAAAAAAGAAAAATTCTGATCACGATCTAGTGCTTACCATACACTATCTGGTGCACACCAGATAATACCCAGAGGGAAAAAAATTGTTTTCCTTAAAAAAAAAAAGTTATTTCATTTATTATTTTTACTTTGATGTCCCTTTAGGGGCTCCATATTTTTTTTTCTTTTTAAAGTCACATTAAAAGTGTCTCAGAGGCATGACTGGACGATAAAACAAGGATCTCTGTGTCTCTTTCCCACAATGCAACCTGGCATCTGCTCCTACAATTACCACAAGATGACAATCCTCAGAAAACATCTGCTGGAGCTGGCGGGGGCCGTCATCGCTCCTGACTGAGCGTCCCCGCCGGCTGCAGTGGAGGACGCGCGCGCGCCTGTCTGGAGGGGCCCCGAGCGGAGAGGGCCCCCGCCGCCTGTTCTGGTGCCGGTCCACCTGCCTCTTCCACTGTGCCGGCATAAGCAGCTCTGTCAGAACAGACATGGGTCCGCCTGTCAGAGCAGTTGTTCATTTGGGTAAAGTCCCTTCTGCTTGGACGAGACAGTACGGCCTCTACCGTACGAGGACGAACCGGCATATGAGGCCGGCGTCCATCATGCCCAACAGATGGAAAGACATCATTTCTCTGGTAGATCCAAACAAACCATCATCAAATCAATCAGTTGGTCAAATATGTCATAGAACAACCATTTTATAGAGAAGAAAATGCATTTATTTTAATCTATATAACTTAACCAGATATATTTAAAAAACAGAGTTCAAATTAACCCTTTAGTTTCCATTCTGCAGTCAGATTTTACCAGGTTTATGTTGCCACCTTGTGGCCATTTGTGAGACCTGCTATGAGTTTTACTTCCTTAAAAATTTGAATAATTTCTCAATCAATTTTTTTTATTTGTCACAATTCAGAAGTTATTTTTTATTATACCAAGAATTAATAAATGTAAATGACAACATATTTAATTAACTTAAATATATATATAATAAAAAAAACATTTTCTGACTTCAAAATGTGATTTAATTGGTCATTATTAAGTCATATAGATTAATTAATTAATTTAAAAAAAAAAAAAATTACATGCAAGTAAATATAAAATTGCAAATTTAACAAATAAATATTTTTATGTTATCTAAGTTTATGTTTTGCTTCACAAACTTCTGGTTTAAAGTTCTTCCAGATTCTAATTTAAATATTTTAATGTTCTAAGTTTTTTGTGGTCCGTTCCATCCAGGAAGAGGATATTTCGAGGCACACCTGAACGCAGCATGTTTGACAGCGATCGCGGCTGTAGAGGGAGGGAGGGAGGGAGCGCGCGGAGGGATTGTTTGATGACAGCAGCTCGCGGCAGAAGCGGCGCGTGAGCCTGTGGCACGCTCCCTTTGAAGTGAGCCTGCGGAATCCGCTCTCCCGCTGACCCATGAACCGGCGGCCGGTTCCGGTGCCCTGGACGGTGGCTTTCCGCGTCAGAGCTCCGGCGGCAGGGATGTAAAGCCCGCCGCGGCGGCGCCCACGGTTCCTCCACAGAACCGGGAGTCCAGAAGTGACGGAGGTATTTCTGCCGTTTTGACCCGCAACTTTTAATTCAGGCGCGCGCGCGGATTTAAAGCTTTGGAAATTTTATCCCATTAAAATCTGCTTTTAAATCAGACCATGATGGGAAATTGTTCAGTCATGAAGTTTATTTATAAACTACTTTGTGACTAAATTATGTCCTCTTTCTGAGAAATGTTTAAACTTGTGGAGCTCAAATACAAAAAAGAGTTTAAATGTAAAGTGTGTTCATTTGACCCTTTCACTAAAAACAGTCAGGATTTAAAAGGCATCCGGCTCCTTGTAATTCAGAGGACCAGCAGTTGACCTCATCATTTATTGAAGCGTCCAGACTGAGGAACCTCGATGCTGATTGCAAGAGGATAGCTTTGCTCTGCTCTCCAGAGGAGGTCATCACTTTTTCCATCGCTTTCCTCTGATTTACTGTCTGAGATTAAATCTGATTTATAGTCATTAATCATAATTAGGGCTGCCACAAACGATTATTTTAATAGTCGACTAATCACCGATTATTTTTTCCGATTAGTCGACTAATCTGTTCATGGCCAAAGTGGATGTAAAGATGCTGAAGTTGATAACCAGCTAAAATATTAGTTAAATGCCAAATTTACCAAAAAATAAAAAGAGCCAAAGTTAGCCTAAATAGCTAGCATGCTGCTGAAATATTAGCTAAATTCCAAATTAGCCTTAAAAAAACCGGAAAAATCCTATATTAGCCAAAACAGCGAGCACATAGCTGAAATATAAGCTAAACTCAAAAATTGCCTAAAAAAACTTAAAAAAGCTTAAGTTAACCAAAATAGCTAGCATGCTGCTGAAATATTCTCTAAACTCCAAATTAGCCTTAAAAAATGGAAAAACTACTATATTAGCCAAAACAGCTAGCATATAGCTGAAAATATAGCTAAACTCAAAAATTGCCTAAAAAACTTAAAAAAGCTTAAGTTGACCAAAATAGCTAGCATGCTGCTGAATATTAGCTAAACTCCAAATTAGCCTTAAAAAATGGAAAAATCCTATATAGCCAAAACAGCTAGCATATAGCTGAAATATAAGTTAAACTCAAAAAGTTGCCTAAAAACGTAAAAAAGCTAAAGTTAGCCGAAATAGCTAGCATGCTGCTGAAATATTAGCTAAACTCCAAAATAGCCTAAAAAACCTTAATAAATGCCAAAATATTCCAAAAAGCTAGCAGAATGCTATTATAACTTTCAACTTTTACTACAATCTTGACTTCTATACATATAAAAGTAACGACTAATCGACTATTAAATTAGTTGTCGATTATTTTAATAGTCAATTAGTCATCGATTAGTCGACTAATCGTGGCAGCCCTAATCATAATTTACATTTTTGTGGTTATTCCTAAATATTTACATTATAAAAGTTAGGAATTTCAGTCAAATCAACAATTTATCTAAAAAATCTAAATTGTGTGTTTGCTCTGGATCCGTTACCAAAAGCTGTGTCATTTTTTTTTTACATTTAAAATATTTAATTTTTATCTAATTGAATATGATGTTAAGCTTTTTTGTTAATATTTAAATGTTTAACTTTTTACAGTGATAGGATAACGTCTGCGGATCAGGTTGTAGCTGTTTTTTTTTTATTTATTTAACAACTTTATAGTTTATTTTTCAATCTAATTGAGCTAAACGAGCAAAGAGAACTTTTGTAAGATTTCATTATCAATTGTAATTGCAAAAATAAATGGTTAAAATCAGATTTTAATTATAGAATTATAATTATAAAAATTCATACATACATTATATCATATATATATATATATATGTTTAAATAAACCACGTTTGGCCCACTCTGCCCCCCCCCCCCCCCCCCATGCTACATGCCCCTAACTCACCCCGCCCCTCCCCCGTCAGAGTTGGCTGGCACAACTTCATAAAAAAAAAATCAAATTTTTAATCAAACATTGTAGCTTTTTTGGATGTTTTGCCTCCATAGAAACCATTCTATTTTTTGGTTGCCTGGGGCTAACAAACAGATTTTTATACATTTTAGAAGAATCTACAAAAGTAAATTTTTGGATTTCCTTGGCAACGGAGGTTTTTTGGTAACTATGGCCACATTTCTAATAAAATCTGATCGTATGTTCAGATGTAAGTCATGTATTGGATTTTTGCAATATTATAGTAAAAATTCGTGAGCAACAAGGGAACGCTACTTTTGCTAGCTCATCTTGCTAACATCATTGAACTTCTAACTCCAACATTTCCTCCCTACTAGCTTCTCAAAGATCCTCGAGGAGTTAAAAGACAATAGATCAAAATCCCTGGGAGGAGCTCACATCTGTAAATGTACTAGAGAGAAATCTTTCAAAATCAAGATGGCGGCTTCTTCCTGGGATCAAAGGTCAATAAAACTTCAGTTCTGGTTGTAAACTAGAAAGCATGTGTGTGTTATTTTTTCCTGTAGAAAATGTGAAAATTGTCAAATTTTACACTTTGCAACAAAATGGCTGACAAGCCGTGGGTGCTGCCATCCCATAATGATTTCTAAACTTCCTTTAAATACTCCCAAGAGTTGTTTTGGTTTGATCAGTAGATTTTGAAGGAATCTTTTGAGTCCTATTAGAGATTTTGGCCCCGACGGCTTCTTCCGCTGTGATGTCATCATTATCTGTGCGGGGGAGGGGGGAGACGTAAACTCCGCCCCAAGTTAATTCTGATTGGATAGTAGTGCTGCCACAAATAGTCGACTAATCATCGATTAATTTTTCCGATTAGTCGACTAATCGGGTCATGGACAAAGTGGATGTAAAAAAAATCTGAAATATGATTAGCTTTAAAACTAAAAAAATCCTAAATAAGCTAAAATCGCTAGCATATAGCTGAAGTAATAGCAAAACTCCAAATTAGCCTAAAAATCTGTAAAAATCCCAAGTTAGCCAAAATAGCTAACATGTAGCTGAAATAATATCTAAACTCCAAATTAGTCTAATAAACTGTAAACATTTACAATTAGCTAGTTAACATGTAGCTGAAATATTAGCTAAACTCCAAATTAGCCTAAAAAACTGTAAAAATTCCAAATTAGCCAAAATAGCTAGCGTGTAGCTGAAATAATAGCAAAACTCCAAATTAGTCTGATAAACTGTAAACATTTACAATTAGCTAGCTAACATGTAGCCGAAATATTAGCTTAACTCCAAATTAGCCTAAAAAAACTGTAAACATTTAGAATTAGCAAGCGAACATGTAGCTGAAATATTAGCTAAACTTGAAATTAGCCTAAAAAACTGAAAAAGCCTAAATTCGTCAAAATAGCTAGCATGAAGCTAAAATATTAGCTAAACTCCAAAATAGCCTGAAAACCCCTAATAAAGGCCAAAACAGTCTAAAAAGCTAGCAGAATGTCATTATAACTTTCAACTTTACTACAGCCTTACTCCATATATTACAAAGAAACGACTAATCGACTATGAAATTAGTTGACTATTTTAATAGTCGATTAGTCATCGATTAGTCGACTAATCGTGGCAGCCCTATTGGATAGTGGGTGCGTGTCATTTTGGGGAGTTTTTGAGTCTGTGGTGTCAATTTTTTTGCTCAAAGGTGCAGTAAGAAAGAAGAAGACAATTCTTTAGGACGGAATTAATTTTAAAAAATGAAGTATCTCTCAGTATCTCTCAGTATCTCTTAGTATCTCAGGCCTGAAAACTTTCCCCTAATTTTTAAAAATGATTAAAGGTGTTTTATGGCCACATTTGTATCTTCTTTGACGTTCCGACTGTATCTTCTTGACATAAAACAGAACATGTCAGAGTAAAAGCTTTCAGGAAGTCTCTTCCTCCATCTGTGAGCTCCACAGAAGTAGCCATCTTCCTTACTCTCCCCCCTTGTCCTTTTGGCTCCACAGAGGAAGATGGAGGTCCAAAGTGCTGCTCAAGAGTCCTGCCCTCGGTCGGATGCCGACAGCACGCCATCCACCGACAACCGCGGCAAGGACATAAAGCCGGCAAAACAGAAAGAAGACGCAAAGGTAAGTTTCCGACACGCTGGGTATGAGATGGGCGTTCAAGAACCAGCGCTTTTAGCGTCCGCCGTTCACACTGGAATGTGTCTTCCCAATACTAGCGTTGGAAGAAGTTTGGTGTATCAAACTGTACTCGACGTCTTTGTAGAAGTACATTTTTTATTTTTATTAGAGAATGGGTGTAATGTTTTCTTTTCTCGTGCAGAATAACGTTGGATTTTAGGTTTATTGACTACAAATAAGCCAAATTTGCAGCACTAAAGCGATAAAGTGCAGGTGAAGATTCACATTTTCAATGTAAAACAAGCGAGTGTGTTTTTATAGTTGGAAATAAATGAAGTTTTAAATAAATTTAACACTGGAGCTTTAGCTTTAGCTTTAGCGGATGCGTATGTTTTGTTTAGTAAAATAAATCAGAATGTTAACGTACAAATAAAACCCACAAATATTTGTTGTTTAGTGTCACTATGGGAAGTTTAGACAAAGATTTAGTGCAGAGATCAGGAACCCTTTAAAAGGTGAGCCAATTTTGGCTATTTCTGTGCTAGCATAGCACGTAGCCCACCTGGTAGTCCCCTAAACATTTGATCTTTTATTAGCTGAAATTGAAGTTCAAGAAATATACATGTAAAATTGGAATGCACAATACTTTGAACATTAGCAATACCATACAGTACATCACATGCGTCAAAGTCGAGGCCCGAGGGCCGGATCCGGCCCTTGGGTTATTCTCTCCGGCCCTCCAGATTATTTTATTTTATTGTCATTAATGGCCCGATGTCTGGTAACTTTTTGGACTATTTTGGAATTTACTAAGATTTTTAGACTATTTTAGAGTTTAGCTAATGTTTTTTTTTTTTTTTTTTTTTTTTTTTAGCTAACTTAACCGTTTTGGCTAATTCAAGCTTTTCTTTTTAAGTTTTTTGGCTAATGTTTGCACACTGGCTGTTTTGGCTAATATATTTTTGAGTTTAGCTATTTTTCAGCTACATGCTAGCTGTTTTGGATAACCTACGTTTTGTTGTTGTTGTTTTTAGGCTAATTTAGCATTTAGGTAATTTTTAAGATGGCTATCAACTTCAATGTTTTTAGCCATCAATTTTAGCCTCTTCGGTGGAACACACATAAAAAGAAAATTATTTATGAAATATGATTTATTTTATGACTCTTTTTATACCCAGATGTAAAATGACTCGATCTCTGAGGCTCCGCCTTTCACTCCCTGAGGGTGCCGCCCACTTCATGATGTCATCCTAGACCAGGCGTATGACTCACAAAAGAATGAGTGGAAGTTTTTCTTTCTGTTGGAAGGCTTGTGAAGCTAGCTCATCACCGCTAGCTCGAGATGCTAGTTAGAAGGTGTTTGTGTTAGCGAAGCAGACTCTTCCTGAAAGGGGCGGTCTCACGTTGTGACATCAGCAAGTGAGGACCCTCTTGTTTTCATGGGTATGGGAGGGGCCGCAGTTTTAGAAGATTACTCAGAAATGTGTGAATGGATCCAAATACCACTTTGTGTTTCTTTATAGTGAGGAAATAACATTGTAATACACATAAAAGCTCAAAAAGTTGTTTTTTCATGGTTCGTGACTATCCAACCACATTTCAATGAGTGACTGGGTCTTGTTGTTGCTCCGCTACTTTGCTTACATCCCATAATGTCTGGCTACAGTGGCTATTTGGGTTCAATTGTTCCACTCCGAGTATGGAGTCTATTCACACTGAAGAAACTCAGAGCTCAGTCCGTTTGGAAACAAACCGAGACCTCCTGGAAAGTCGGATCCGAGAGCGGTTCCTAAACTTTAGTGAAATAAAAATTCATGAACTATAAATGTAAAATTTCAATTTCTGTGAATGCACCAGCATCAGCAGCACCATACTGACCTCCATGGACTGCGTACCAGCGCAACCACCTTTTGTTAGAGAAATTGCACCTTACGCAAACAACAACCGCTGATTAATCAACGATTGGAAGACAAATCAACTACTACGACTGTTAAGGGACTATGGAGTCTCGAAAGAGCCAAAATGAAATAAATATATACACCATTAAATAAATAAATGTTGAAATAAATAAATAAATGTTGAAATAAATGTGGCATTAAAATATTAAAAGAGCACATTTAAGTAAGTTAAATGTTGTGAAATACTTAAATGTGCTCTTTTAATATTTTAATGCCACATTTATTTCAACATTTATTTATTTATTGCCACATTTATTTATTTATTTAATGGTGTATATATTTATTTCATTTTGGCTCTTTCGAGACTCCATAAGGGACAACGTTAAAAGTTGATTTAATGAACCTGCGACCATCCTTGCTCCGCTACTCTGTTTACATCCCATAATGCCTGGCTACGGTGGCCGTTTTGATCCAGTTGTTCCACTCCGAGCATGCAGCCTATTCAGACTGAACAAACCAGAGCTCAGTCATATCTGAATCGAACCAGAGAGCGGTTCCTGGTTCTGGACCGGGTCCGCTTGAGGTGTATTTAGACTGAAAATGTGTTCCGGATTAAAGGGATCAAGTCTGAACACACGACTTGCGTAGAGAAGCTCGAGTTTCGAGCCCGAAAAGCGAGTACACGTGTGTTTATAGACGTTTCTTGGTCGTGGTTGCTTGAATGCAGATTTCCGAGGCTGGTTTGAAGGTAACGTCAGGTGCACATCTGCCCTGGAGTGCTTCTGGGCGATCATCGGTGATGGGATTCGCTCACTTCTAACCTGAATCCTTTTCGTTATCTGTTGTTGAACAACGGAGCTGCGGTTAGCCGGCTTCCTGAGCTACAGCTACCTGATCGAACCCGAGTCTCGCCAAAAGAAAAAGCGAAAGCGCTCCGATCTGTTTTCTCAGCGGTTTTAGAGGAAGTGGGTCATGTGTTGTTGTGCAGGACCCTGTCAGAGCGCTAACCACAGCTGTAACAGCCGCGCTCAGATACGCCGAGTCTCCTGAGCCGCTTCCCACACTCTCGGCTTCGGTGACCTCAGAGCCCTTCCGCACGAGTGACAGGAGCAATCCCGCCTGGCCGGGCTCCGTCTCAGCGGCGTCAATCATCTCTGGCAGGAGCCGGAACCGCTTTTTCATCAATCAGCCTGAGAGGCTCTGTGTGGAGGCGGAGCACACAACAGAAAACGTTCAGAGAGGACAGTTCTCGTCACGGTTCTCTGTGCAGAACTTCTCTGGGAGGAGATTTAGAATCTTTCAGGGTTGTTCGGATCATCTTTTCATTCATTTTCAAAGCAGTTTTTAGACAAAATCCTTTTGTTTTCTTGGACATAGTTTCTGCAGAGCGGCAGGAGTTCATGAGAAACTTCCCTCATAGTTGTGAGCAATTGGTATGGAGCAGCCCGGCCCCCCACTGTTGCTTCCCATCACAAATACGATCTTTTATTCCTCTGCTCCTGATTCACTACGATTTGAATAAAGAAATACTCAGAAAAAGACGTTTAGAAGGAAAAATACTACAAGAACATGTTAAATAAACCAAAAACACATTTTTTTTTAATCAAAGTTGGTCTTTATTTAACAACGCATACTCAGAGTGACACTTAAAGAAGCCAGTTTTGGAATTTAGCCAAGTATTTTAGCTACACGCTAACATTTTTGGCTAAATTGTTATTTACTGGGTTTTTATGCTAATTTAGCAACAGGCTAACTGTTTTTCTAATTTAGTTTACTGAGAAAATTTAGGTTAATTTGGAGTTTAGCTTCTAACATGCTAACGTTTTTGTCTGATTTAGTTTACTGAGGAATTTTAGGCTATTTTGGAGTTTGGCTAATATTTTAGCAACATACTAAAATTTTTGGCTAAATTGTTATTTACTCGGTTTTTATGGTAATTTAGGCTAATTTAGCAACAGGCTAACGTTTTTGTCTAATTTAGTTTACTGAGGAATTTTTGGCTATTTTAGAATTTAGCTATTATTCAAGCAAAAAGCTAGTTTGTTTTTTTTGCTAATTTGGCATCTGCTAAGGTTTTTTATGCTAATGTTGAGTTTAGCTAATATTTTAGCAACTTTCTAATATTTTTGGCTAAATTGTTATTTACTGGATTTTTTTTTTAGGCTTCCTTGGAGTTTAACTAATATTTTAGCAACATGCTAACATTTTTGGCTAAATTGTTATTTGCTGGGTTTATTTTAGGCTAATTTAGCAACAGGCTAACGTTTTTGTCTAATTTAGTTTAGTGAGGGATTTTTGGCTATTTTGGTATTTAGCTAGTATTCAAGCAAAAAGCTAGTTTGGTTTTTTTTGCTAATTTGGCATCTGCTAAGGTTTTTTTATGCTAATATTGAGTTTAGCTAATATTTTAGAAACTTTCTAATATTTTTGGCTAAATTGTTATTTACTGGATTTTTTTAGGCTTCTTTGGAGTTTAGCTAATATTTTAACAACATGCTAACATTTTTGGCTAAATTGTTATTTGCTGGGTTTATTTTAGGATATTTTAGCAACAGGCTAACGTTTTTGTCTAATTTAGTTTACTGAGGAATTTTTGGCTATTTTGGAATTTAGCTAGTATGCAAGCAAAAAGCTAGGTTTTTTTTTGCTAATTTGGCATCTGCTAAGGTTTTTTTATGCTAATTTTGAGTTTAGCTAATATTTTAGCAACTTGCTAATATTTTTGGCTAAATTATTGGTTACTGGAGGTTTTTTTTAAGGCTAATTTGGAGTTTGGCTTTTATTTTAGTAGCATGCTAGGAATTTTAGGCTATTTTGGAGTTTAGCTAATATTTTAGCAACGTGCTAACATTTTTGACTAAATTGTTATTTACTGTTTTTTTTTAGGCTTCTTTGGAGCTGAGCTTCTATTTTAGTACCATGCTAACATTTTTGACTAATTTAGTTTACTGAGGAATTTTAGGCTAATTTGGAGTTTAGCTTTTATCTTAGTAGCATGCTAACATTTTGACTGATTTAGTTTACTAAGGAATTTTAAGCTATTTTGGAGTTTAGCTAATATTTTAGCAACATGCTAACATTTTTGGCTAAATTGTTATTTGCTGGGTTTTTTTAGGCTAATTTAGCAACAGGCTAACGCTTTTGTCTAATTTAGTTTACTTAGGATTTTTAGGCTATTTTGGAGTTTATCTAGTATTCAAGTAAAAAGCTAGGTTTTTTTTTGCTAATTTGGCATCTGCTAAGGTTTTTTTATGCTAATTTTGAGTTTAGCTAATATTTTAGCAATTTGCTAATATTTTTGGCTAAATTATTATTTACTGGGGTTTTTATGGCTAATTTGGAGTTTGGCTTTTATTTTGGTAGCATGCTAACATTTTGACAGATTTAGTTTACTAAGGAATTTTAGGGTATTTTGGAGTTCTCGTCACGGTTCGCTGTGCAGAACTTCTCTGTGAGGAGCTTTAGAATCTTTCAGGGTTGTTCGGATCATCTTTTAATTCATTTTCAAAGCAGTTTTTGGACAAAATCCTTTTGTTTTCTTGGACGTAGTTTCTGCAGAGCGGCAGGAGTTCATGAGAAACTTGCCTCATAGTTGTGAGCAATTGGTATGGAGCAGCCCCGCCCCCCACTGTTGCTTCCCATCACAAATACGATCTTTTATTCCTCTGCTCCCGATTCACTACGATTTGAATAAAGAAGTGATCAGAAAAAGAAGTTTAGAAGGAAAAATACTACAAGAACATGTTAAATAAACCAAAAACACATTTTTTTTTAATCAAAGTTGGTCTTTATTTAACAATGAATACTCAGAGTGACACTTAAAGAAGCCAGTTTTGGAATTTAGCCAAGTATTTTAGCTGCACGCTAACATTTTTGGCTAAATTGTTATTTACTGGGTTTTTTATGCTAATTTAGCAACAGGCTAACAGTTTTTGTCTAATTTAGTTTACTGAAGATTTAGGTTAATTTGGAGTTTAGCTTCTAACATGCTAACGTTTTTGTCTGATTTAGTTTACTGAGGAATTTTAGGCTATTTTGGAGTTTAGCTAATATTTTAGCAACATACTAAAATTTTTGGCTAAATTGTTATTTACTGGGTTTTTATGGTAATTTAGGCTAATTTAGCAACAGGCTAACGTTTTTGTCTAATTTAGTTTACTGAGAAATTTTAGGCTATTTTGGAGTTTAGCTAATATTTTAGCAACATACTAAATTTTTTGGCTAAATTGTTATTTACTGGGTGTTTAGGCTAATTTAGGCTAATTTAGCAACAGGCTAACGTTTTTGTCTAATTTAGTTTACTGAGGAATTTTTGGCTATTTTAGAATTTAGCTAGTATTCAAGCAAAAAGCTAGTTTTTTTGTTTTTTTTTTGCTAATTTGGCATCTGCTAAGGTTTTTTATGCTAATATTGAGTTTAGCTAATATTTTAGCAACGTGCTAACATTTTTGGCTAAATTGTTATTTACTGGATTTTTTTTAGGCTTCTTTGGAGTTGAGCTTCTATTTTAGTACCATGCTAACGTTTTTGACTAATTTAGTTTACTGAGGAATTTTAGGCTATTTTGGAGTTTAGCTAATATTTTAGCAACATACTAAATTTTTTGGCTAAATTGTTATTAACTGGGTTTTTAGGCTAATTTAGCAACAGGCTAACGTTTTTGTCTAATTTAGTTTACTTAGGATTTTTAGGCTATTTTGGAGTTTATCTAGTATTCAAGCAAAAAGCTAGTTTTTTTTTGCTAATTTGGCATCTGCTAAGATTTTTTTATGCTAATTTTGAGTTTAGCTAATATTTTAGCAATTTGCTAATATTTTTGGCTAAATTATTAGTTACTGGGGTTTTTTATGGCTAATTTGAAGTTTGGCTTTTATTTTGGTAGCATGCTAACATTTTGACAGATTTAGTTTACTAAGGAATTTTAGGGTATTTTGGAGTTCTCGTCACGGTTCGCTGTGCAGGACTTCTCTGGGAGGAGATTTAGAATCTCTCAGGGTTGTTCGGATCATCTTTTCATTCATTTTCAAAGCAGTTTTTAGACAAAATCCTTTTGTTTTCTTGGACATAGTTTCTGCAGAGCGGCAGGAGTTCATGAGAAACTTCCCTCATTGTTGTGAGCAATTGGTATAGAGCAGCCCCGCCCCCCACTGTTGCTTCTCAATAGGCGTGTTTGAGTTGACTTGCGCCTCGCCTGCTTCGTCGACGAGACTAAGCTGCTGCAGGAGGGGGCGGAGAAAGGCGCCTGAGATGAAGGTGGACGACGAGACTGCACGAGAACGAGGAGTTGGGGGTTGTCCTCAACATTCAGATGAATTTGAATACGCCACTCCTCCTAGTATGATCTGTGCTGTTATGTCTTTCATAGTATTTTTGTTACATCTCTTAGAGTAAACCAGATAAAAAAAATAGTCGGGGGATTCATTACATGTACACAGTCCCAAATAAATAGATAAAATAATAATTAAAGTTCATTTTCAAGACAACTATGACACAAATAACCACAGATTATTTAAAAATCTTGTATATTTTTCATCAGCGATTCACTACCATCCAGAAAAATAAGTAAACATACACATATTTCCTTAATTTAGCGCCAGTTATTTCACATTAAACTACAAAAACTTTCGGGACACCGTTTCCCACAATGCATTGTTTTGTAGTCATCAAGGCGGCTCGCAGCCAGCGCAGTACCTATTTTCTGGCTGCGCTGGCTTAGGTAGGCGCCTTCAACCCGCCCCTTTCTCGCGATACTTCATGACGGCGCACATGTGACGTCGGTGACAGAAACTAACCAGCATGCACCGCAATCCAGGCGATCTGCGCAGCGCCGCGTCCGCCTGCATGATCTCAAACACGCCTATTACAAATACGATCTTTTATTCCTCTGCTCCTGATTCACTACGATTTGAATAAAGAAATAATCAGAAAAAGAAGTTTAGAAGGAAAAATACTACAAGAACATGTTAAATAAACCAAAAACACATTTTTTTAAATCAAAGTTGGTCTTTATTTAACAATGAATACTCAGAGTGACACTTATAGAAGCCAGTTTTGGAGTTTAGCCAATTATTTTAGCCACACGCTAACATTTTTGGCTAAATTGTTATTTACTGGGTGTTTAGGTTAATTTAGGCTAATTTAGCAACAGGCTAACGTTTTTGTCTAATTTAGTTTAGTGAGGGATTTTTGGCTATTTTGGTATTTAGCTAGTATTCAAGCAAAAAGCTAGTTTGTTTTTTTTGCTAATTTGGCATCTGCTAAGGTTTTTTTATGCTAATATTGAGTTTAGCTAATATTTTAGAAACTTTCTAATATTTTTGGCTAAATTGTTATTTACTGGATTTTTTTTAGGCTTCTTTGGAGTTTAGCTAATATTTTAACAACATGCTAACATTTTTGGCTAAATTGTTATTTGCTGGGTTTATTTTAGGATATTTTAGCAACAGGCTAACGTTTTTGTCTAATTTAGTTTACTGAGGAATTTTTGGCTATTTTGGAATTTAGCTAGTATGCAAGCAAAAAGCTAGGTTTTTTTTGCTAATTTGGCATCTGCTAAGGTTTTTTTATGCTAATTTTGAGTTTAGCTAATATTTTAGCAACTTGCTAATATTTTTGGCTAAATTATTGGTTACTGGAGGTTTTTTTTAAGGCTAATTTGGAGTTTGGCTTTTATTTTAGTAGCATGCTAGGAATTTTAGGCTATTTTGGAGTTTAGCTAATATTTTAGCAACGTGCTAACATTTTTGACTAAATTGTTATTTACTGGTTTTTTTTTAGGCTTCTTTGGAGCTGAGCTTCTATTTTAGTACCATGCTAACATTTTTGACTAATTTAGTTTACTGAGGAATTTTAGGCTAATTTGGAGTTTAGCTTTTATCTTAGTAGCATGCTAACATTTTGACTGATTTAGTTTACTAAGGAATTTTAAGCTATTTTGGAGTTTAGCTAATATTTTAGCAACATGCTAACATTTTTGGCTAAAATTGTTTTTTGCTGGGGTTTTTTTAGGCTAATTTAGCAACAGGCTAACGCTTTTGTCTAATTTAGTTTACTTAGGATTTTTAGGCTATTTTGGAGTTTATCTAGTATTCAAGTAAAAAGCTAGGTTTTTTTTTGCTAATTTGGCATCTGCTAAGGTTTTTTTATGCTAATTTTGAGTTTAGCTAATATTTTAGCAATTTGCTAATATTTTTGGCTAAATTATTATTTACTGGGGTTTTTATGGCTAATTTGGAGTTTGGCTTTTATTTTGGTAGCATGCTAACATTTTGACAGATTTAGTTTACTAAGGAATTTTAGGGTATTTTGGAGTTCTCGTCACGGTTCGCTGTGCAGAACTTCTCTGGGAGGAGCTTTAGAATCTTTCAGGGTTGTTCGGATCATCTTTTAATTCATTTTCAAAGCAGTTTTTGGACAAATCCTTTTGTTTTCTTGGACGTAGTTCTGCAGAGCGGCAGGAGTTCATGAGAAACTTGCCTCATAGTTTGTGAGCAATTGGTATGGAGCAGCCCGCCCCCACTGTTGCTTCCCATCACAAATACGATCTTTTATTCTCTGCTCCCGATTCACTACGATTTGAATAAAGAAGTGATCAGAAAAAGAAGTTTAGAAGGAAAAATACTACAAGAACATGTTAAATAAACCAAAAACACATTTTTTTTTAATCAAAGTTGGTCTTTATTTAACAATGAATACTCAGAGTGACACTTAAAGAAGCCAGTTTTGGAATTTAGCCAAGTATTTTAGCTGCACGCTAACATTTTTGGCTAAATTGTTATTTACTGGGTTTTTTATGCTAATTTAGCAACAGGCTAACAGTTTTTGTCTAATTTAGTTTACTGAAGATTTAGGTTAATTTGGAGTTTAGCTTCTAACATGCTAACGTTTTTGTCTGATTTAGTTTACTGAGGAATTTTAGGCTATTTTGGAGTTTAGCTAATATTTTAGCAACATACTAAAATTTTTGGCTAAATTGTTATTTACTGGGTTTTTATGGTAATTTAGGCTAATTTAGCAACAGGCTAACGTTTTTGTCTAATTTAGTTTTTACTGAGAAATTTTAGGCTATTTTGGAGTTTAGCTAATATTTTAGCAACATCTAAATTTTTTGGCTAAATTGTTATTTACTGGGTGTTTAGGCTAATTTAGGCTAATTTAGCAACAGGCTAACGTTTTTGTCTAATTTAGTTTACTGAGGAATTTTTGGCTATTTTAGAATTTAGCTAGTATTCAAGCAAAAGCTAGTTTTTTTTGTTTTTTTTTTGCTAATTTGGCATCTGCTAAGGTTTTTTATGCTAATATTGAGTTTAGCTAATATTTTAGCAACGTGCTAACATTTTTGGCTAAATTGTTATTTACTGGATTTTTTTTAGGCTTCTTTGGAGTTGAGCTTCTATTTTAGTACCATGCTAACGTTTTTGACTAATTTAGTTTACTGAGGAATTTTTAGGCTATTTTGGAGTTTAGCTAATTTTTAGCAACATACTAAATTTTTTTGGCTAAATTGTTATTAACTGGGTTTTTAGGCTAATTTAGCAACAGGCTAACGTTTTTGTCTAATTTAGTTTACTTAGGATTTTTAGGCTATTTGGAGTTTATCTAGTATTCAAGCAAAAGCTAGTTTTTTTTTGCTAATTTGGCATCTGCTAAGATTTTTTTATGCTTTTTGAGTTTAGCTAATATTTTATAGCAATTTGCTAATATTTTTGGCTAAATTATTAGTTACTGGGGTTTTATGGCTAATTTGAAGTTTGGCTTTTATTTTGGTAGCATGCTACATTTTGACAGATTTAGTTTACTAAGGAATTTTAGGGTATTTTGGAGTTCTCGTCACGGTTCGCTGTGCAGGACTTCTCTGGAGGAGATTTAGAATCTCTCAGGGTTTTCGGATCATCTTTTCATTCATTTTCAAAGCAGTTTTTAGACAAAATTTCTTTTGTTTTCTTGGACATAGTTTTCTGCAGAGCGGCAGGAGTTCATGAGAAAACTTCCTCATTGTTGTGAGCAATTGGTATAGAGCAGCCCCGCCCCCACTGTTGCTTCTCAATAGGCGTGTTTTGAGTTGACTTGCGCCTCGCCTGCTTCGTCGACGAGACTAAGCTGCTGCAGGAGGGGGCGGAGAAAAGGCGCCTGAGATGAAGGTGGACGACGAGACTGCACGAGAACGAGGAGTTGGGGTTGTCCTCAACATTCAGATGAATTTGAATACGCCACTCCTCCTAGTATGATCTGTGCTGTTATGTCTTTCATAGTATTTTTGTTACATCTCTTAGAGTAAACCAGATAAAAAAAAATAGTCGGGGGATTCATTACATGTACACAGTCCCAAATAAATAGATAAAATAATAATTAAAGTTCATTTTCAAGACAACTATGACACAAATAACCACAGATTATTTAAAATCTTGTATATTTTTCATCAGCGATTCACTACCATCCAGAAAAGTAAGAACATACACATATTTCCTTAATTTAGCGCCAGTTATTTCACATTAAACTACAAAAACTTTCGGGACACCGTTTCCCACAATGCATTGTTTTGTAGTCATCAGGCGGCTCGCAGCCAGCGCAGTACCTATTTTCTGGCTGCGCTGGCTTAGGTAGGCGCCTTCAACCCGCCCCTTTCTCGCGATACTTCATGACGGCGCACATGTGTGACGTCGTGACAGAAACTAACCAGCATGCACCGCAATCCAGGCGATCTGCGCAGCGCCGCGTCGCCTGCATGATCTCAAACACGCCTATTACAAATACGATCTTTTATTCTCTGCTCTGATTCACTACGATTTTGAATAAAGAAATAATCAGAAAAAGAAGTTTAGAAGGAAAAATACTACAAGAACATGTTAAAATAAACCAAAAACACATTTTTTTAAATCAAAGTTGGTCTTTATTTAACAATGAATACTCAGAGTGACACTTATAGAAGCCAGTTTTGGAGTTTAGCCAATTATTTTAGCCACACGCTAACATTTTTGGCTAAATTGTTATTTACTGGTGTTTTAGGTTAATTTTAGGCTAATTTAGCAACAGGCTAACGTTTTGTCTAATTTAGTTTAGTGAGGGATTTTTGGCTATTTTGGTATTTAGCTAGTATTCAAGCAAAAAGCTAGTTTGTTTTTTTTTGCTAATTTGGCATCTGCTAGGTTTTTTTATGCTAATATTGAGTTTAGCTAATATTTTAGAAACTTTCTAATATTTTTGGCTAATTGTTATTTACTGGATTTTTTTAGGCTTCTTTGGAGTTTAGCTAATATTTTAACAACATGCTAACATTTTTGGCTAAATTGTTTATTTGCTGGGTTTATTTTAGGATATTTTAGCAACAGGCTAACGTTTTTGTCTAATTTAGTTTACTGAGGAATTTTTGGCTATTTTGGAATTTAGCTATATGCAAGCAAAGCTAGGTTTTTTTTTGCTATTTGGCATCTGCTAAGGTTTTTTTATGCTAATTTTGAGTTTAGCTAATATTTTAGCAACTTGCTAATATTTTTGGCTAAATTATTGGTTACTGGAGGTTTTTTTTAAGGCTAATTTGGAGTTTGGCTTTTATTTTAGTAGCATGCTAGGAATTTTAGGCTATTTTGGAGTTTAGCTAATATTTTAGCAACGTGCTAACATTTTTGACTAAATTGTTATTTACTGGTTTTTTTTTAGGCTTCTTGGAGCTGAGCTTCTTTTTAGTACCATGCTAACATTTTTGACTAATTTAGTTTACTGAGGAATTTTAGGCTAATTTGGGAGTTTAGCTTTTATCTTAGTAGCATGCTAACATTTTGACTGATTTAGTTTACTAAGGAATTTTAAGCTATTTTGGAGTTTAGCTAATATTTTAGCAAACATGCTAACATTTTTGGCTAAAATTGTTTTTTTGCTGGGGTTTTTTTAGGCTAATTTAGCAACAGGCTAACGCTTTTGTCTAATTTAGTTTACTTAGGATTTTTAGGCTATTTTGGAGTTTATCTAGTATTCAAGTAAAAAGCTAGGTTTTTTTTTTGCTAATTTGGCATCTGCTAAGGTTTTTTTATGCTAATTTTGAGTTTAGCTAATATTTTAGCAATTTGCTAATATTTTTGGCTAAATTATTATTTACTGGGGTTTTTATGGCTAATTTGGAGTTTGGCTTTTATTTTGGTAGCATGCTAACATTTTGACAGATTTAGTTTACTAAGGAATTTTAGGGTATTTTGGAGTTCTCGTCACGGTTCTCTGTGCAGAACTTCTCTGTGAGGAGCTTTAGAATCTTTCAGGGTTGTTCGGATCATCTTTTCATTCATTTTCAAAGCAGTTTTTGGACAAAATCCTTTTGTTTTCTTGGACATAGTTTCTGCAGAGCGGCAGGAGTTCATGAGAAACTTCCCTCATAGTTGTTGAGCAATTGGATGAGGCAGCCGCCCCCCACTGTTGCTTCCCATCCAATACGATCTTTTTATTCCTCTGCTCCCGATTCACTACGATTTGAATAAAGAAATACTCAGAAAAAGAAGTTTAGAAGGAAAAATACACTACCAAATAATGTTAAAAAAACACAACACATTTTTTTAATCAAAGTTGGTCTTTATTTAACAACGCATACTCAGAGTGACACTTAAAGAAGCCAGTTTTGGAATTTAGCCAATTATTTTAGCTACACGCTAACATTTTTGGCTAAATTGTTATTTACTGGGTTTTTATGCTAATTTAGCAACAGGCTAACAGTTTTCTAATTTAGTTCACTGAGAAAATTTTGGTTAATTGGGAGTTTAGCTTCTAACATGCTAACGTTTTTGTCTGATTTAGTTTACTGAGGAATTTTAGGCTATTTGGATTAGCTAATATTTTAGCAAACTATTTTTGGCTAAATTGTTATTTACTGGGTGTTTAGGCTAATTTAGGCCTAATTTAGCAACAGGCTAACGTTTTGTCTAATTTAGTTTACTGAGGAATTTTTGGCTATTTTAGAATTTAGCTAGTATCAGCAAAAGCTAGTTTTTTTTTTTGCTTAATTTGGCATTTGCTAAGGTTTTTTATGCTAATTTTGAGTTTAGCTAATATTTTAGCAACGTGCTAACATTTTTGAATAAATTGTTATTTACTGGGGTTTTTTTAAGGCTTCTTTGGAGCTGAGCTTCTATTTTAGTACCATGCTAACTTTTTTGACTAATTTAGTTTACTGAGGAATTTTAGGCTAATTTGGAGTTTAGCTTTTATCTTAGTAGCATGCTAACATTTTGACTGATTTAGTTTACTAAGGAATTTTAAGCTATTTTGGAGTTTAGCTAATATTTTAGCAATATGCTAACATTTTTGGCTAAATTGTTATTTGCTTGGTTTATTTTAGGCTAATTTAGCAACAGACTAACGCTTTTGACTAATTTAGTTTACTGAGGGATTTTTGGCTATTTTGGTATTTAGCTAGTATTCAAGCAAAAAGCTAGGTTTTTTTTTTTGCTAATTTGGCATCTGCTAAGGTTTTTTATGCTAATTTTGAGTTTAGCTAATATTTTAGCAACTTGCTAATATTTTTGGCTAAATTATTATTTACTGGGTTTTTTTTAAGGCTAATTTGGAGTTTGGCTTTTATTTTAGTAGCATGCTAGGAATTTTAGGCTATTTTGAAGTTTAGCTAATATTTTAGCAACGTGCTAACATTTTTGACTAAATTGTTATTTACTGGTTTTTTTGGCCAATTTAGCAACAGGCTAACGAGGAATTACTGAGGAATTTTTGGCTAGTTTGGAGTTAAGCTAGTATTCAAGCAAAAAGCTAGTTTTTTTATTTTGCTAATTTGGCATCTGCTAAGGTTTTTTATGTTAATTTTGAATTTAGCTAATATTTTAGCAACTTTCTAATATTTTTGGCTAAATCATTATTTACTGGGGTTTTTTTTAAGGCTAATTTGGAGTTTGGCTTTTATTTTAGTAGCATGCTAACATTTTGACAGGTTTAGTTTACTAAGGAATTTTAGGCTAAATTGGAGTTTAGCTAATATTTGCAACATGCTAACATTTTTGGCTAAATTGTTATTTACTGGGGTTTTTTTAGGCTAACTTGGAGTTAAGCTTCTATTTTAGTATCATGCTAACGTTTTTGACTAATTTAGTTTACTGAGGAATTTTAGGCTCTTTTGGAGTTTAGGTAGTATTCAAGTAAAAAGCTAGGGTTGTTTTTGGCTAATTTGGCATCTACTAAGATTGAGTTTAGCTAATATTTTAGCAACTTGCTAACATTTTTATCTAATGTGTTATCTATTGAGGTTTTCATAGACTAATTTGTAGTTTAAATCATGTTAGCATCAGGCTAATGTTTTTGGCTGATGTAGTTTATAGAGGAATTTCAGGTTATTTTGGAGTTTAGCTAGTATTAAAGCAACATGCTAGCTTTTTTGGCTACTTTGGCATCTATTACGGTTTTTTATGCTGATTTGGAGTTTAGCTTTTATTTGAGCAACAAGCTAACGCTTTTGGCTAATTTTTCATCAACTGGCGTATTTAGGCTAATTTGGTGTTTAGCTAATATTTTAGCAATAGGGTAACGTTTTTACTGATTTAGTTTACTGGGAAATTCTTGGCTATTTTGGAGTTTGTCTGGTATTTGAACAAAAAGCTAGCTCTTTTGGCTAATTTGCCATAGAGTTTAGCTCGTATTTAAGGAACACAATAAATATATTTGGAAAATTGGCATGTATTAGGGATTTCTAAGCAATTTAACTTCTAATGTTTCATAAATTTAGGTCAACTTCGGCGCTCTCTTTAACAAAATTTCAGCAATTAAAGAAAATTGCGTCACCATTTTCAACAAAGAGCTTCAGCATCTTCAGAGTTCTTTCAGCAAAAAGCATTCACACAAGCATTATCTTATCTAATGCAACTGTTCTAGTTTACTTTATATTTGTCCTCCATCAACAGAAAAATGCCACAAGAACAAACTCAAAACAGCATTTTCCTTTTAGCGGTTCTTGAAGCAGTTGCCCTCTGTATCTGGATTTAGCACCGTGATAAAAAAAGCATCAGTCATTTTCTTCTTCTGTAATAGTGGAATTTTAAAATAATTTCCCATAATTATGTTTGTAGTTTTACAGTCTGTGCATGAAGGGAATTCGTTTTTGGTTGTATTAATATCTCTCACCTCAGTGGAGGTCCTTATCTTCATCATTTCCTTCCCGCAGAAGGCTGGATTTTTAAAACAACAGCTCTTTTTTAGTGATTTAACTGGACTGAAATGCTGGCAGACCCCCAGCCGTGCTGTTAAAGCTCACACTGACTGGTTTCAGTCTGCTCGGACTGATACTGGAAGCCTCAGAGCCAATGAGTTCACAGTGAAAGTGTGACGACGATGATTGTTGTGTGTCTTTGGCCGGCTTTGGCCGTCGCTGCTGCACTGGGAGGTAATGAGGCATGAAGTTATGACTGTCTTCTAGGGCTGCCACGATTAGTCGACTAATCGATGACTAATCGACTATTAAAATAGTCGACAACTAATTTAATAGTCGATTAGTCGTTACTTTATAATATATGGAGTCAGGCTGTAGTGAAGTTGAAAGTTATAATAGCATTCTGCAGCTTTTTAGACTATTTTGGCATTTATTAAGGGTTTTCAGGCGATTTTGGAGTTTAGCTAATATTTTAGCTTCATGCTAGCTATTTTGGCTAATTTAGGCTTTTTCAGTTTTTTAGGCTAATTTGGAATTAAGATAATATTTCAGCTACATATTAGCTCTTTTGGCTAATTTAGCATTTTTTCAGTTTTGTAGGCAAATTTGGAGTTTAGCTGATATTTCATTTACATGTTAGCTAGCTAATTCTAAATGTTTACAGTTTTTTAGGCAAATTTGGAGTTTAGCTAATATTTCATTTACATGTTAGCTACCTAATTCTAAATGTTTACAGTTTTTTAGGCTAATTTGGAGTTTTTCTATTATTCCAGCTACATGCTACCTATTTTGGCTAATTTGGAATTTTTTACAGTTTTTAGGGCTAATTTGGAGTTTAGCTAATATTTCAGCTATATGTTAGCTATTTTAGCTAATTTGGGATTTTTACAGTTTTTTAGGCTAATTTGGAGTTTTGCCAAGTCTTCAGCTACATGCTAGCTATTTTGGCTAATTTGGAATTTTTACAGTTTTTTAGGCTAATTTGGAGTTTAGCTAATATTTCAGCTATATGATAGCTATTTTATTTATTTAATTTGGGATTTTTTTTTTTTTACAGTTTTTAGCTAATGACTTAGGCACATGGGATTTAGTTTAATTTTTAGCTATCTTAGCTACATGCTAATTTGGCTAATTTGGAGTTTTTTAGGCTAATTTGTTTAGCTAAGTTTCAGCTACATGCTAGCTATTTTGGCTAATTTGGAATTTTTACAGTTTTTTAGGCTAATTTGGACTTTAGCTAATATTTCATATATGTTAGCTATTTTAGCTAATTTGGGATTTTTATACAGTTTTTTAGGCGTAATTTGGAGTTTTAGCTAATATTTCAGCTACATCTAGCTATTTTAGCTAATTTGGAATTTTTACAGTTTTTTAGGGCTAATTTGGAGTTTAGCTAATATTTCAGCTATATCTTAGCTATTTTGGCTAATTTGGAATTTTACACAGTTTAGTTTGTTAATTAGGACAATTTTGGAAGTATTTAAGCTGGATAGGTTTGCTTTTTAGACTAATTTGGAATTTAGCTAGCGTGATTTTAGCTTAATTTAGGATTTTTTGTTGTTTTAAGCTAATCTGCATATTTCAGAGGATTTTCTTTACATCCATTTGTGTCCATGATGATTAGTCGACATAACGCTGAAAAATTAATTCGGCGATGAAAAGATTATCGACTATTAAAAAATAATCGTTTGTGGCAGTTCTATGTCAGGCTTCCTATAGATCTAATGGCTCACCTATTTCTGGTTTGGTCATTAGTGTATTTATTTTTCTCCTTTTCCTGCTTTTATTGTTTCTGTTTTACTGCTTTCCATGCAGAGTTTGTCCTGCGGCGTTTGAAAGCCCAATAAATCTGTCTGAAGCTTTAAATATCAAAATAGACTTTTATTTTCTTCTTTTTTTAAAGACGATCGGGTGTTTACGTGTCTGTCTCCTGGTGTTTTCAGAAGAGAATTCTTGTTACAAATCCATTATTTAGTTGTAACTTTTCATTAAAAGGACGATAATGATGTAGTTTACGCAGGAAAGGTCAGCCGGTTCCACTTTGATGGCTTTGCTGAAACTCTTTAATTAATGTAAAGCTGAAGGGAAAACTGTGGAAATGTTCAATACAGACTCCTGCCGCCCTCAGAGCCGAGGATTAACACTCGCTCAATCAGGACGTCTGCGGAGCATTTTGGAGATTCTGTTGAAGCATTGCAAACTCCACGTATGTATTCAGAATAGATGAATTCTAACCTTATTTTTACTTTAATATCTTTTAAAAAATCTATTTTTTTTTCAAAACCATACTTTCCTGCTTTTGTTTAGTTTCTGTTTCTGCATTTTTGAACTTCATCCATAAAATGAATGATCCAAAGAAATTCAATTGTTTACTTTAAGAATAGTTTTCCCTTTTTTTTAAGTTTTATTTCAGTTACATTCCTCATTCTTGTTGAAAACAGGAGATGGTAACTTGAACTTAGGTTGAAGACTCACTTAGTCTTTTTATTTATTTTAATTCAGTTGTTTTAAGCCCTTGATGCCTAGATTTTAGAAAAAAATGTGTTTTTATGTTTAAATTATGCTAATTAATGTCATTTTGGAGTCCACAATGATCTTTTTAATCATCATAATGAAGTTGAGACTTGGCCTAAACCTAAAACGAGGTTCTTTGTTAGTAAATGTAAATAAGTTAAGAGAAAAAAACATAATAAATGAATAAAACACAATCAGATTATGTACAAATCTTAGCCAACAGTGGGTGTTTTTCTATTGACTCAGTGGCTCCTCTCCCTGGCTTTCCAAACAGGAAGTGGCTCCTAGAAGCCCAAACCCCAACTTCTTCTTGATGAACCTCATTTTTTATAATTTTTTTCTGTAATTAAATGTGTAGCCTGACCAATGAGATGCCTCGATAAAAGTAGGTGGAGCCTGCTGGCCCCCGCATTCGACATGGAAAGCGTATGATTGATTTTGGGTTATAGGGGTGTGGCCTTCCAATAAGGTCACTCGTGGTCAGTGTGGTTGCCATAGAAACACTGAGTAAGACTGACGTCTGGCTTATTTTTTTATTTTTTTTTGCATTTAGCCATGTTTTGTTTTTAACCAAATTTCCTGCAAAAAATACTAGGGCTGTCACAATTAGTTGACTAATTGACTATTAAAATAGTCGTCAGCTAATTTCATCATCGTAACTTTTTATTCTATGGAGTCAGAGTGTAGTAAAGTTGAAAGTTATAATGCATCATGTTAGCTCTTTAGACTATTTTGGAGTTTAGCTAATATTTCAACTGCAGGTTAGCTGTTTTGGCTAACTTTATCAGCTTCAGTGTTTTCAGCTATCATTTTCAGCATCTTCAGCTTTCAGCACTCGCATTTTCAGCAGCCAAATTCAGCTTACACACTGGCATTATCGCAGGAAATGTTTCATATCTAGTTTTAGTTTAAAGCTAATGACGGACCTGATTATTCGACTAATCGGAAAAAATAATCTGTGATTAGTCAACTATTAGAATAATTGTTTGTGGCAGCTCTAATAAATACAAATATATTAAAAATTTTCATAATAATCCTGAAAGCTAAATTACAGACGTCAAAGTCATGTCTGGTACGTTAAACACTAATTATAGTTTTGTATTTACATATTTATTTTAAACTCCATTTAGTTTTTTTTTTTTGCAGCAGTTTTTTGGTAGACTAAATCAAAATGTTTTTTTTTTTTATTCACTTTACAGTTTCCTTTTTAGTGTCATAAAGTATATTTTACCACATTTGTAGCTTCAAATATGCAAAGAAAATTTAAAAATAACTATAAACCTAAACCAGTAGATCTACTTTTCACTTTCTTTACTTTAATGCATCTTTCTGTCTGCGTTTTACTGATTCTTTTTGACACACACGGTAATCATCTGCAGAAGAAATAAGAAAAACATTTCCCTTCTTTTTTAGATTTAGTTTACGATGCACAAACTGCATTCTTTACGGCTCTTCTCCATCCCTTTCATCACGGACGCTCGTCTGTTCGGCTCGCATCTGTTTAGCTTCGACTCCTCTGTGCAGCGCTTTGCTTTACTTCACTTTACTCCCACATTCAGTCACTGTCCAGATGCTTTTATGCAAGTGAGGAATATCATTTAGTGTTTAATGCAGAGAGAAGAACAGAAGAAGGGATGAAGAAGTTTAGAGAAGAAGAATAAGTGAGGAAATCAGAAAAGTTTGCACCAGTTTCAAATACGTCTGTACAGTTACATGTGGACATGTCCATTCTGCAAGAGTTAATGAAGATCTTAATACAGCTGTGAACTGAGTCCTGACTGAATGTGGAATATGCATGTTCTCCCCATGTTTTCTCCTCTACTCTGAGTTATCGACTGTATATAAAAAACTGGACAAAGTGGCCCCTCCCTCCTGGTGAAAGTATTTTCCTGGTTCCAAGAAGCCAAAATCTCATTCTATAGACTTCTTTAGAGAAATAAACAGTCGATGGTCAACCACTCTCGTTATTGCAAGTTTTTACAAACTGGCCAATCAGGCGCCTCAGTGAAAGTAAGTGACCCCCAACGGTCGAAACCGTTGACCGTATGGACAGAGCGGGTGTGACGTCACCCATAGAAAATGCTTTACATCCGGCTCCAGTGACACTGAAGCCAATTTAGTTGCCATTTTTCCATGATATGGGCGCCGCCATTGGAGCCAGTGGACAGTGATTGGTCCGAATCGTCTCAAAGTCCACGTTTCTTTTTTTTTAATTTGTATTTTTCTTTTTGAAAGTTCTCAGCTGTTATAATTCATCATCTTAACTCAATAACAAAAATAAGTAGAGCATGAGTAATTAAAAAAAAAAAGTGGAATTTAACAGAGTTTCTATTCATTACAATACAAACGTTTGAGGTGGGGGCCGGCGGGCACCACATGCTTTTATTGAGGCATCTGATTGGTCAGTTTGAATAACTTGTGATAAAGAAAAAAAAAATCATGAAGAAAAAAATAGGATTATCGGGAATATGTAAAAAAAAAATAAAAAGACTAACAGCTGTTTATTTCTAAATAGAAGTTTTGACTTCTTCGAACCACTTCCTGTTTGGAACTCCAGGGGGGCGGAGTTACTCCAGTCCAGTTCCTATGTACGTCGACGGTCAAAACATTTGACAGATTTTGTGTAGCCCTCCTTTAAGCAGTGGGGGTGTGGCTTTCAAACGAGGTCACTCCTGATTGGTGAGAGTGGTTGCCGTGGAAACGTTGACTCAGACCATCTCCAACCAATCACAGCTTAAATGACAACTTCTGGTTCCAACGTGGACGTGTCTATATTGCGAAAAAATAGTGACTGAATTGACTTCCATTGGTTGGAAGTAAACGGTTTTCTATGGATGACATCAGATTTGCTCTGTCCAGTTTCAGATACAGTCAATGATCTCAATTGTCCCTATGTTGGAAATGTTGGGTTCAGTGTCTTGTTTTGCCCAAGGGCACATTGACATGTGGGCTAGAAAAATCGTTTTGGCGAAATCTCAAAAAAATTCGGTTAGCAATCCTTGCGCAATGCTCAGCCCTTTTTTATGAGCCCGCCCACTTTCACAGAAAAGGCAACAGGATTGGCTAGAAGTCATAACTGTTCCTACTTGGAACCGCCCAACCCAACTCACTCCCCCAATCGATTTTTCGATACGTATCTCATATCTTTTATATCCCTACAATACACACTCCTAGCAGGTAGGACGGAAACCAAACCTTCCAATCAGAGGTCGACCGCTCTACCTCTGCACTAACACTAACTGGAATCGACTCCAGTGACCCTGAAAGAGACCCAACGGGTTTTGAGGATGGAGGGATGTTGGGAGGAAGTCCAGTGTTGTGAGTTTTTCCTTGTTTTGGGAAGTTTCTGGTGGGTAGTGGAATGACCGTCACGTGACTTAGTATTGGATCAGACCATTGATATAAATCACTGGATTGGCCATTCTGTGACATAAAATTGGTCCAGACCATTTGACCAATGATGTAGATTACTGGTTTGTGTATCATGTCACATAGTATTTGTCCAGATCATTGATATAAATCAATGGATTGGTCATCATATGACAAAGGATTGGTTCAGACCATTGGACGATTGATTGATTGGGCGTTTGAAGGCCCGCCCACACTGAGGTGTTGCTGAAGGTGTAGTAGACTGAGCCTCAAACGAGCGAAGAACAAAGTTCAAAGGACTTTCTTCACGGCTGTTTAATGGACGAATCTTCATTACGGTTCTGGTTGCGTCTTTTTTCCGACATAAAAAGCTGACCCAGCACTTAACCCCGACAGGATCTCTGACCGTGATCCCGGTGCTGATCTGTGACAGTGACCAAAGTGCATTACGTAACCTTTAAACCGCCCCGCCCCCAGGGATTACGCCTCACCTTGATGGGATTAGTTCTTTGCTGGTAATTTGTGGCATTTTAAAGCCAACCACCAGCAGTGATGAGCCACAGTGCGGCTCTGAAACGTTGCGGTAATCGGTGTCGTAGCAACAGGCTGACCTTTAACTCCTGAACTGCTCTGGAAGCAGAAATAAGTCGGCAAACATCATTGCAGACAGTAAATGTGTTTGTCCTGCAGGGTTTTGGACCAGTATTTGCAATACTTCCTTCATTGTTTGTCGCTTTTATTTTAAAAACTAGATCTTGAATGCATAGATGATCCAAAACACAAATGATGCAGATGAGATTTCCATCCTAAAATAACATTTCTAAGGATTTAAATTGAATCTGTGAAAAACATAAAAGTTATCCACCCTCTTGACTTTGTGTTGACTTAGTCTGCAAATGGACAATTTGCCTAATAGCTTCTTGGTCACTGTGATGCTTAAGATAAATGTAAAAGCATCTCACCTTGCGGGGGTATTTGGCTTCCCAGGCCCTGTGGCAGATTGGCCTGCGATGCCCCCCCACTGGGATCCACAGTGCTTTCAATTAATTGCTCCTGCTAAAGAGCTCACAACCCAGAAATACATGTTTCAGGTCGTATTCTGCAGGTGAAAATACAATTTCTTCTGAAAAACTATCAAAATAAAAGCTTCTCCCTGTGTGTTGGACTGAACGGAGTACAGTGAACCGATGGAATCATTCTGAGCGCCCCATCCTCGGCCCCTTTTTGTCCTCTCCTCTGCAGATTACCTTGGCGGTCGCTGGCGGGCTCCAGATAATTACCTTGTTATTTCTCCTCCCACGCTTTGCTTTGGAAGGTGTAGCCGCCGGTTTGCCTCGGCTCTAATGGCATCCTGGCCGGCCATCGATCCCACACCCTTTTTTCCGGATGTTGTGGAGAACCCTAAAGGACGGGTTCGTCAATATCCCACTGTTACCTAAAAGTGCAAATACTTGCTACATGGACGAGTGACTGCAAACTAGATGAAGTCACAGTGAGTGGACATGCAAAGAATGAATACTTTTTAATTGGAAAGGGGAAAAAAATATCCATTTAATAGCGCTAATGTGTGAGAAATGGTGAAAATGTGAAGCAATTTACTGAACCGGATATTTTTAGATTTTATGTCTGGACTTGGGACTGGCTCATGAAAGATCTAATCTGTGCCCCCTTGGTGGCATTACACATCTGAACATTGTTCCCCTTAAAAACAGATTTTTGTACACATGTTCTCTCCCAACTTGTCATATATGGACGTATAGTTTGGCCTCTCTCTTAAATGTTTTGGGTGTCCCCAACTTCTAATTTTTTTACATGCTGGTGGTTCCCATTAAATCAGGGGGCCCCAACCACCGGGACACGGTAACAGGCACGGAACCAGTAATGGGTTTGGGTTGCGGTCTGCGTTCCAAGGGTTGGGGACCCCTCATTAGCCTCTGTGGCCCGATACCAAGCGGCCCTCAAAGCGATACTGGGTTAGGGTACAGGGTTAGGTTACCAGTTTGTGTTCCAAAGGTTTAGGGGCCCCTGATTAGCCTCTGTGGTTTGATACCAAGCGGCCCTCGAACTGGTACCGGTCTGAGTCCCGAGGGTTGGGGGCCCCTGATTAGCCTATGTAGCCTGGTAGCAAGCGGCCCTTGAACCAGTATCGGTCTGTTTACTGTGGGTTTGGGACCTCTGATTAGTCTCTGTGTTCTAATACCATACAGCCCTCGAAGCGGTACCGTGTTAGGGTACCAGTCTGTGTTCCAAAGGTTGGGGACCCCTGATTAGAATCTGTGGCCCGATACCAAGCCGCCCTCGAAGCGATACCGGGTTAGGGTACAGGGTTAGGTTACCAGTTCGTGTTCCAAAGGTTTATTGGCCTCTGTGGCTCGATACCAAGCAGCCTTCAAACTGGTACCGGTCTGCGTCCCGAGGGTTGGGGACCCCTGGTTAGCCTCTGTGGCCCAGTACCAAGTGACCCTTGAATCAGTACCAGGTTAGGGTACCGAGTTAGAGTACCAGTTTGTGTCACAAAGGTCAGGGACCCCGGATTAGCGTCTGGATCAGTAGCCCTTGGATCAATACTGGTTTGCAGCCTGGAGGTTGGGGACCCCCATGGTTGGGCACAAAAAACATCAATGTTGTCAAGTCTCCATGTGCAAAAATCCAACAGATTCTATATTGACGTATGGTTCGTGAGCCCTTCATGCCACTTTTTGATGTTTTGTTTATCCCCAACGCGTTTTTGTACAAGTTGGCTGTTTAACAGGAACAGCCAACTTGTAAAAAGAATAACGATCCAACGTAACTTTAAAATAAAGTTAAAAAAAAGCTAAAATAACTTATCACTCTGCCAGCCTCCAAAGCACAGTACCTGTAGTGGTTCAATAATCGAAAACTTAACATTTTGACAAATTCCAGTGTTTTAATTTTGCCTCATGGCTCAAAAAATACAGTTAATTAGCTCTGTTTTAATTTTAGAAAGTTAGATTTATGAATTTATGACAAAGAAACACTACAAATGCTTAAATATATCCATTTATATTTTTCATTGCTGACATGACACTACCTACCCTTAGATTTGCTCCATTGAGATAATCCTTTGTGACACAGGAAGTCTTTTATTTTGAAAGGAAGTCTGGTGAAATTCTGTCAAAAATTATAAACTGTTTCATATTTAGAAAAAATAGTCTATTTTCTCTTAAAGTTTGTTCTATTAATGACTAAAAATAATAGTTTATTGATATTTCTCATAAAAATAACAACATAAATAGAAAGTCTTATTTTTTTTTACAGGATGTGTGGCTCGTACTGGGTTGTGGTCAGTGAGAAATTGACCCGAATGGCTCTTTAAGTCCCAAGAGCCAAATTCCATGCCCGGGGTTTGGGCCGCCGAGGCACTCGCC